>CM046036.1:39491977-40846977 GCA_025215565.1 Flaveria ramosissima
GGAAGGGTTGTCTCATGGCAATGCAAGAAACAATTATGTGTGTCTGCATCAACTGCTGAGGCTGAATACATTGCTGCTGCAAGTTGCTGTGCTCAAGTACTTTGGATTCAAAATCAGATGCTAGACTATCGATTTAACTTCAAGGAGACTCCTATCCACATAGACAACAATAGTGTTATCTCTATCACTAAGAACCCTGTGCAGCACTCAAGGACCAAACACATCAATATCAGGTATCATTTAATAAGAGATAACTACGAAAAGGGATTAATTAAACTAGTGAAAGTTAATACAGATGAACAATATGCTGATCTGTTTACAAAAGCATTTGATGAACATAGATTTAAATATCTAATATCAGCTATTGGGATGATTAACTTTGAGTAGATCTTTTCTTAAAATTATTTCTTAAAATATGTGTGTCCTAAGTTGTCTAGTTCATCACTTTCATAAGCTCATGTTTTCTTTGGATATCAAATCCTTTTTGAAGACTTTCTTTAGATTCTTGAAAATTTTCTGATCCTTTGGAAGATATATTTTTACCTTCGGAAGAAAATCATGTCCTCAAAATAAATAACTGTCAAAGAAATTTTACCTTCGGAAGAAGTCTAAATCTATCTTTCGAAGCTTAAATACTTGTCTCAGACACTTATTTGTTTTTAATGACTTTTTCCTTCCGAAGCAAAATTAACTCTCGGAAGCTTTGTTGTTTTATATACCAAGCATTCAAGTGTTTATTTCTCTTCCGAAGCAAAATTTTCAAGACTCTCAGGAATATCTTCCGAAGTCATTTTAACTTCGGAAGCTTTCTCATTAAAACTTCCGAAGATAATTTACCTTCGGAAGCTTTTCGAATTCCAAGAAAACTATTTTTTGAGCAGAAGTAAACTCCATTTTTCAGAGGTGGGACCGACTTTGGGATTTCAAAGTTTATTCTCTTTCATTAACTTTGGCTCAAATCCCTTTTCACATAAATACCCAACGGTTCCCCCTCTTCCTCACTATCTTCTTCAATTCTACTATTCCTCAAACCTAATTCCCAAAACCGCCTTTGCTTTTTACCTTTCTTCAACCTTATGGTTTCTCAAATGGCCAACCTTAACCGCAGAAACAACCCAGATTTCTCCATGCAACTTCACAGGCAACATAACCAGGTTGCTCTGTTAAGCTCTGAGAAAGATGAAAGTTTATCAGAGATTTGCCAGTTCTTAGCTCTATCAAATTACTTCACCTCCCTAACCATTGATCCTACTCTGTATGAGGATCATCTGCTTGAATTTTGGAAGACCTGCCAAGAGGTCATCATGGATAGGGAAAAGGCACTGTCTGCCACATTGCAAGGGAGGACAATCTTCATCACTCCAGCCATCATCAACACTCATTTGTTGCTGGATGATGAAGAAGGTGAGTTGTCCTTCCCAAATGAAGCTGTTAATCATTCATTTGAGCAGATGGGCTATGAGGGAGATTTCTCTGTAAAGACCTTCGGGAAAGGGAAGGTCTCATCCCAGTGGAAATACCTACTCCATGTGGTTTTCCACAGCTTGTCAAACAAGCATCGAGGGTGGGACCAGATTCCTGAGGATCTCTCCTTCATAGTGCATGGAATGGTTCAAGGGGTCAAGTTCAGGTACTCTCAATTTGTCTATACCAATTTACTTGCTAACTTGGACTCCTTAGAGTATTATATGTTTCCTAGATATGTTCAACACATTCTCAACTGTGAACTGGGCTCACAGTTGAGGGAAACAGATAATATTCTTAAATTGGGACAGATGAAGCCCGACATCTTTAAAATCATGAAGAAGCCAACTGTAGGCTTCTCAGGGGTAGAAACAGCCCTTGTCCCCAAAATGTTAGAGCTCATTGCTCAAGGTGACAACCTAGCAACAATAGCTAGTGTTGAACCCACACCTTCTACCTCTCTACCACTAAAAAGGCCTCAAGTAACCCTCACCTACCAAAGAAAATTCAAACGAACCGCTGCTCAAGTTATTAAGTCTGTGCAGGTGCCCATATACTCACCTTTATAGGAGGAAGTGGACACTAGAGCTCCCACTTCCCCTGAGGAGCAAACTACTCCCATCTCTTCAACTATCGGGGCTGAGCTTCCTCATGCTCACCCTGATGAGCTCACAAGCCCAACAGCCTTAAGCCTTCACTCTCAGTCTCAACACTCAAGTGAACAACCTTCAGGTGATAGTTACCATCCCCAGCCTTTAGATCTAAATCAACGCATTCCTAACCTATCCTTCTATACTGATGAACACTTAGGATTCAGTGAGTACCATGAGTCTCTCTTCTCTTCCCCTACTCAAAGAGAGATGAGTACTCCTGAGTCTCCTCAGTCTAGCCCACATCAGTCACCTATAACTGAGGTGGACACTTCTGAACCTGTTCAGGATGTCCATATGAAAGAGGCTCTCACTTTTGCAAGTGTAATTTAAGACCTCGACCATAGCAACTCAGCCCACTGACATCTCAATTGAGATTGCTAGTGAGCAGAGGAAAACCAGCAGCCAAGAACCTCAAGCTGGTGGTGAGAGAGAGGACTTTGGTCCAATCATCTCATCCCCAATGATTCTTCTGATGAAGAAGAGGGGAATCTGATACTAAAGGTGCAAAAACTGTCAAAAACATGCTCCTATTTAGTCTCTAAGGTTAGTCACCTTGAATCTCAGGTGACTACCTTACACAACAGGGTCAATGATCTGCAACTTGAGATTTCATATCTTAAGGAAAAACTAGCTGGGAGATCTTTAAGAAGAGCTCAACCAGGAACACAAGAACCTATGGATGTGATTGATCTATCCTCTAGCTCACCTATGCAAGTGGGTGATGCTACCAAAAAGGGGGAGAAAGTCATTGCAGCCACAGAACCTGGGAGTTCTTCACATAGAATGGACATAGAGGACTCACCATCCGCACTTGCAATTGTGCATTCTCAGCAACTTCCTCAAGTTCACATTAATGTGGACTCTATAGACTCTATCATCAGGAGTCTCTTTGAGGAAGTTATACCAAGGGCTGTCTCATCCCCACCTCAAGGAACTTAAAACTACATCATAAGGTGGAGGTATGATGCTAATAGAAGAGCCCTTATTCTTCATAGAGTTCAAGGGCAACAAGAAGTATTTGACTTTAAAAATTTGAACTTCTATGAAGGTCTGGATCTAGTCAATATGCCACTTGTCAACCCAAGCCACTCAAGACAAGCTGACAGATTGGCCCAAAGAATCCAAGACAGGATCAATGCAGAGTTTAGCTTAAGAAGGAGACTTAGGCAATCAGGTAATGCCATCGGTCAACTGGACGTTGAGGTAGACCCTAACATTAGTTTCATAGGGGAAACCTTGACTGACGGCCCAGTGGCAGAACCTGAGACCCCTGTCTCATCATCATCAACTACTGCAGAGATCCATATTCCCACTGAGACACCTGCTGGTGAAGGTGTTTCTCAGCCTCTCTCTGGCCAGAGCATGGATGCTACACCAAGCAAAGAAGGCCAAACCTCTATCCACCCTGAGTCACAAAGGTCTGTTGGTGACAAAGGGAAAATGATTTTGACTCCTGAGGAAATTAAGGAGGAGGAGAGAGAGAGGAAAAGGAAGCTATGGGGAGAAAGTTCCTCTGTTGGGTCTTCAAGACTCATGGAGTCGGCAATGAGGGCTGCCCCCAGAGCAGATACTCAGAATGATGAGTTAAGGGCAGTCAGTATTACTTACCTGCAGACCAGGAACTATGACATTGATGAAATCATTTCTCTCCCCTTAGACCAACTAAATGAACTGGCTGACATGGAAGTGTCAAGAGAGATGAAAGAAAAAGAGGATGCAAGGCTTCTTCTCCAATTCAAAGAGGAGAAGAGACAAAAAAGACTCTACAAGCATGCTCCTACTCTCTCCCCAGTTCAAGAAAGCCTTGTACAAGAAGATGTGGTTCAACAAGAACCTCAGGTAGACAAAGAAGAAGATAGGATCAAAATGGTCAACTACCTGAGTGCCACAGGCTTCTATCAGGCAGATGCACTTCCTCCCTTGTCCTATGACTTTGTTGAGTTTGAGTACTTAAAACAACTTGAGCTTGAGTTAGTCAAGGGGAGAAAGACAACTAAGAAGAAGCTAAGGGAAGAAGCTGCAAAGTCAAGATCCATCATCCAAAAGAGTATGAAGAAGTCTGCCAACAGACAAAGGATGATGAGCTTCATGAAGCTGTATGGATTCTCCGGAAGGAGACTTCGCCCTATGTGTCTATCCATAATGGATGAGCATATAAGGGTAATCAAGCAGAAGATCAAGAGTGGAGAACTAATTGACTTACACTCTCTTCCAAGTCAAGTCCCACCTGAAGTGGAGGTTAAGGTTGAACAACCTGAGACAACACAACCCGGACCTCCTGCTGAGCCTCAGCAAGCTTCATCTTCTGATCCACATCAGGGTCAAACTCCCTCTCCTTCTGAACCTGTGAGGGAGGAACACCCAGCTGAGAAAGACAAGGATGATCAACAAGGTGCTGCAGACCAGTCTTCTCAGTTAAAGTCATCTAAGAGGAAGAAGAGGATGGCTTCTAAACCAAAGTCTAAGAAGAAGAAGCTTAAATCATCTACCCCTACACCTCAGGCAGAGTCAGATCAACATGAGGAAGTACATGAAGAGGCAGCCCAATCAACTCCAATACAAGTGGCTCCTCTTGAAGCTGAGACACCCATCTTATCCTGGACCTTCTCTACCAATTCAGAAAGATGGCATGTAATCAGAGATCAAGGTGTTGAGAATGTCTATACATGGCAAGACATAATCAACTTACCTCTGCATGATCTCTTTGAGATGAGAGGATACTATGAAAGTCTGAATGATCCTGACCATCTAATGAAAAAGGGTATGGTCATGATTGTGCTGAAGACTACTAACATCTGAAGATCTTCTAAATGTTTTGGTAGCATCAGCCTAGGGGGAGTTTGTAAGGATTCCTTTAAGTCTGATGCAAACCAAAACATCCAAAGTCTCTCTACAAGCAATGCACTAAAGAACTGAAGTAGAATTGCTTCGGAAGTTTTACACCATGCACTAGAAATTTCTAAGTGTAAAATCTTCCAAAGCCAAGACCAATATCTTCCGAAGCCAAATATGAAGTCTTCCGAAGCCTCAGAGACAAAGTCTTCCGAAGCTTCATCCTATGAAGACAGATTTCTTCCGAAGACTTTTAGAAACATGCTTTATCTGATGTTCTGCTCCATAAAGCTGGACACCTTTCCGCTGCATCTCTGTAAAGTCACCATCTCTCATGAGTTGGTGAAAAGGTCTATGATTTTGTTGTAAGGCCCCGTTCCCGGGACGCTTATAGTTGGATCCTCATCGCACATAAAACAAATAAATGTAATTATAGTTCATAAAACGTTGCAGCGGAAACATTAAACATCATGTTATCATAAAAACTTTTGCGACGAAATACATAGTTTTTCAATTACAAAATATTTGTTCTATTCAATACAAAATCATTGTGAACATGGATGCCATCTAAAACAAGCTGAGTAGTCGCCCCGTGCCATCCACAGCAACATTACCTGCCAACTGGAAACACATAAAAGTCAGCGTTGCTGAGTGAGTTCTAGCTTTATAATAAAACATACTTTACTTTCTTTATTTTAAAACCATTCGTTACATTTGCATGACCACACATCATACGTACACATAGATAATATCTTTATTATCTTCTTCTTTCATTCATTCATTATATCTTTACTTGCGCATCGGATATCTTCCGTACCAATACCATATGCTACACCCCGAATCATTTAGCTACTGGGCCGAAGTCAATAAATGAGCAGCTGAGCGTATGCCGCAGTGCTAGTGGTAAGCGGTAGAGGTTCTACATGAATGGTCGATCACAACAAAGGACCCTGAATCCAATGCTTGCAAGACTTTTCACTACTTTCCATTTTACGTTACATAATACTTCATTTCGTTCATTATATCTTTACTTGCGCATCGGATATCTTCCGTACCAATACCATATGCTACACCCCGAATCATTTAGCTACTGGGCAGAAGTCAATAAATGAACAGCTGAGCATATGCCACAGTGCTAGAGGTAAGCGGTAGAGGTTCTACATAAATGGTCGATTACAAAGAAGGACCCGATATCCGATACATGCAAGACTTTTCATTTCTTTCCACTTTACGTTACATAATACTTCATTTTATTCATTAACGTTCAACGCAAAGCCATGGAAAGATAAACATAGATAATAAGAAACATAAACATAAACATACACATATTACCATACAGGGCATCATCATACATACGCATCAGTCATACATCACATCATACACACTATGCATCACACGCACCGCCATGCCTAACATCACACATAACTTCATACATATCATCATCATCAACCTGCTCAACATAGCTTTTATGGCCTTGAAAGCCAACTTACACAAGCCTACGGGAACCTCCCGAGTCAAAACCCATAACTGCACTTTCCTTCGAAGCTCATAAGATAAATCATTGTTCTTTCGGGCGTATGAACCCTACTTGGGCATATGGACACCCTCCAGTCGCATAGCCTTCAGGGCGACTGAACACTTAGGCGAATGGGCATCTATGCGAATGGACCCTATGCGTATGGACTCTCAGTCGCATAGCTTTCATACGTATGGCCTTCAGTCGTATGACTTCAGGCGCTTGGGTTTCAGTCGCATACTCCTCATGCGAATAAACCTCAGTCGCATGGCCTCCAGGCGCATGGACTTCAGTCGCATAACCTTCATGCGAATGAACCTCAGTCGCACGCTCCTTCAATCGCATGCCTCACAGGCACATGAACTTCAGTCGCATGACAATCAAAGACAAAGCCTTTCTACAAGTCGTTGAAGGTCTTGAACTTGAATCCATAGTTAGATGGGAGTATGACTATAACTCCAGTCAACTAACTCTTTTCAGGGGGACACAACAAAGGGTACATGTAACATCTCGTATTTTTGTTAACTATGTAGTTAGTTTCGTTTATTATGTAAGGGCCATTTTTGTCAATTATGAAACTTATGGTGTGATCATGCCTATTTCTTTGGTTTTCTCTAATTCTTTTTAATAACTAATGATAATAGTAATAACACTATTAATAATAATAATAATATCATTAATAATAATAATACCAATAATGATAACAATGCTAATAAGATTGATAATAATTACTATTATAACAATAATAATAATAACCAAGCTTATGTTAATAATAATAATAATAATAATGATAATAATATGTTGTAATATGTTTAAAACTTATAGATTAAATTAAGTTTAGGGGGTTGTTTGTTAGTTTTGAAACTTTAAAAAGTGAGTTCTAGCATAAAATAACAAAAAACAAAACTACAGGGACCAAGGATGTAATTAACCAAAACCCAACACCCCTTTTGCCCTTCACCCCGTGTTTCCGGCCTCAGTTCCGGCCCAGCTCCGGCGGAGCTCCGGCGGGCCTAGAACACCAAAAACCATTCGTTTTTGTAACTTAAAACCGATCCCAAGTCTGTTTAGATGATGATTCGAACCGTTAAAGCATTGATTAAAGCAATGAAGTGTCCGTTTCTTAGTGTAATCGGTCGAGTAACCGTTGGCCATCAAGTCCAAACCGTTCGATCCTTAAAAACCAATAATAACTCAATTAAATCGACATGAACGAACTTCTATCTACCCTTAATCGAATACAATCATCAATTTCACCTGAAACACACAAAAATTTCACCTCCAATCCCTTCTTTTCCGCGACCTGCAACTCTACCAAAATCTAATCCCCGAACGTAGTGAATCAAAATCAACATAGGGCTTTGCATCGAGGGCATTACGCGAAGCTATCCACAAAATCAATTGATTTTTCATCAACGTTTGCCACTGGAATTGGTTCTTGTTTAGCCGCGATTTTTGTTCGAAGTGTTCATTATCAATTCGAAATCAATCGGGTAACTCAAACACATCAATGAACTCGGTTTGATGAGGGAAAGAAAATCCCCAAACTTAATCGGGTCCACAATGTCGTTTTTATCTTCAATTTGGTGCAAATCGTTCTAGGGTTCATATGTGATTTGGGGGTTTTTGTTTCAGTTGGTATTTAATAATTAAAACCTGTGTTCTGACAGGCTTGGGCGCCCGCGCCTACTGGTTAAACACATACACACCCGTCCTTGAGGTCCCGGGTTCGAACCCGGGCCCCCTCAACAATTTTTTTAGGCTTTTTCAGCCTTAAAAAATATATATAAAATTATCTAAAAATTGTAAAAAGGTGTTTCTGTAAATTTAGTTTATTTTTAAAGACCCTCATTATTTTCTACAAATTTATCACTTTAAATACTTTAACAAATTACTTATAAAATAATATCAACAAATAATAAGTTTAGTTTATTTTTATATAAATAGATTAAACTACTTACATTTTATAATCATGAATTAATCATGGCAATTATAGAACCAAAGTATTTTATATACATTTTGTAATTTAAAAGTCACAAATTGTTATAAAGGATTAAATTTCGTTTAGATCAATTAAGTTTTCTTTCATTGTAATAAATTGTATATTTTTGAGTTCGATAACAAATCTTATTTATGAAAAACCCCAAATCCTTATTGAAACCCTAGCTCATGTTAAAACGTTAATATTATTATTAAACTTAAATCTCGTATATATATATGTTTAGGCATCTTGTGAAGGATTACGTTGGAACTTCGATTCTTTTCTTAATAATCATCAACTATATACTTATTTTCCATGTGAGTTTCCTTGTCCCCTTTTTACATTATTTCACACAATTTTGGGGTGAAACATGATACTTATACATCATACACTTATAAACGTTTGAGACTTGTAAAGCACTTGCAATTCAACTTAATATTTTGTCATGGTTATTTGTGTATTGTAAGTGATTATATGAGATACATAGTTTGTTTACAATCATTAACTATTGCTAGTCTGGCGACGTCTTAGATCTTTGGGCCTGACAAGCCTATTTGGTGCTAAAGTCGAGGTATTGCTGACTCCTGATGACGTATGCTTGTTCATCATGGGAACCAAATACACTTAGCCAATCTTTTATACTTGTAATCAAGTCGAGGTTTGGTTGTAACGATATGTGTTCTATAACCTTACTTGCTTATGACCTATGACATGAATTGCTACTTGTAACCTTTTTCATATTATGTATGAAAACCTTGGAAACTCACCAACTATTTTTAGTTGACTCTTATTTTTATCATGTTTCAGGTCAACCTCAAGTTTAAAGTGATCTTTTGAAGCATGCAATAATCTAGAACTTGGACCTAGTTAATGAAATAAAAAAGTTTACATTATGTTATGTTATGTTTGAACTTATTACTTGTTTGAGACTTATGATTGTATTTCATTTTAAGACTTATGATAATAATATTTGCAATTTAATATAGCGTTATGTGGCTATGAACAAACCTAACCCTCACATCTCGACGTTTCCGCCGTCAAGGTTGGGTGTGACAGATTGGTATCAGAGCCCATAACTATAGGGATTTAGGTTATTAGAAATGGTGACCTAGACTATAGCTTATGCATGAACCTCTTAGAAAAATATTTATATTCTTGGAAATATATATATTGTTTCATGCTACATAATGCTATACCTTTCTTATGGGCAACTTGATGCCTTAGCATAGGTTTGCCTTGTAATTGTTTAAACTTTGTTACTCGTCTCCCTAAACTTACCTTTGACACTTTGCCTCTCCCCGACAAATGAAACTTCTTAATCTTATTCTTGACGACACGTGGAATTGTATACTTATGCTTATGACTTGGATCCTTAGACTTATGTCTAATCTATGTAAAATCTCATCAAGGTTTTGATTTCATGAACCTAAGAAATTTGTGTGACACATAGACACCTGTATTCTGGATTTCCTGGCAAAAGGCCCTCGGGCTAAGGCAAGCATATCGCATAAATCCTACGGGACTAGTTATGCTTACCTGGGGATTTCTGGGATGAGTGATAAACTATGGTCAACATACACAAATTTCTAAGGCGAGTGGGTCAACTTACATTGACGTGTCAACGTTTCCAAATGGTAATGCATTACCAAATGGAACCATTCCATGTGCCTTACAACTTTTGCCTTATCCTTGTTGAATTATGATCCTTGTTATTCCAATTCTCGTATCTAACTCATTTTGTATATTCCAGCATGTCTCGTCATCATGGAAAGCGTGGAAGTTCCGATCGTAAGTTAGCCGCCATGATTGCTCGACAAATGGCTGCTGTCATCCCGACCATGGTTGCTGAACTTAATAGCACCTTAATGACCAACGCTAGCAACAATGGAAATGGTCATGGAGAGAATAGCAACAACCAACACGGGAACAATCAAACTTGCACCTTCAAACACTTTAGCTCTTGCAAGCCCACTAGTTTTAGTGGCAAGGAAGGAGCCACTGGTCTTCTTGAGTGGTTCGAAAGCATGGAGAATACTTTTATCAATTGTGAGTGTCCCGAGACGCTCAAGGTTCGTTATGCTACTAGTGTGCTCCAACAAAGGGCACTTACCTGGTGGAATAGCGAGAAGAGAAACCGTGGACCTGAAGCTGTGCAAGCACTTACCTGGGAAGAGTTCAAGAACATCGCCATCGCGAAGTTCTGCCCAAGAAGTGAATTGCAAAAGTTTGAAGAAGAGTTTTGGAACTTGAAGCAAAATGATGGTGATCATTTGGCCTACTCAACTAGGCATCATGAGTTGAGTATACTGCTGCCTCACATGGTCGACACTGTCCCCCGCAACATCGCGAAGTTCATTAAGGGTGTACCATCCCAAATTCAAGATGTTGTGGTGGGTAGCCGACCCACAACCTTGGAAGAAGCCATTACTATCACCGCTCAACTCACCGAGAACCATATACGAGCGGGCACCATGTCTGTGAAGGGTGCAAAGAAGGTAGAGAAGATGGCTACCAAGGCTGTTAAGGAGACTAAATCTGAACTATCTTACAACAACAACAACAACAACAAGAAGCGCAAGTTCACACCGGCACGAAACTATGCCGTGGCTGCACCCAAACAACCCCAAAGACAACTTGTACCTGCGGCTGCACCTGTGGCACAAGTGCCTGGGGCTAGGGCTTATGCTGGTCCTCAGCCTATGTGCAACATTTGTAGGTACCATCACCCGGGAAATCAACCATGTCGTATCTGTACTTTATGCGGTAAATATGGTCACTTGGTGGCGACTTGTCACCGTGCACCTAACAACACCGCCGTGGTCACAAACCGTGTTTGCTACAACTGTGGGGAACCTGGTCATTTCCGCCCACAATGCCCTCGTCTTGTGGGTAATGTTCCACAAGCCCGAGGACGTGCTTTCAACATCAACGCTAACCAAGCACAAGCAAACAACGATGCAGGATCGGGTTTTGTCACTTATCACTTGTAATTCTCTCAAACTCACTTATGATATCACTCAAACAAGATGAAGCAATGCCTTTAACAAAAGTTGATAATAATATAATAAGTAATCAAAGGAACAAGCAGAAGTATTTTCAAGGTACTTGTATATATTACTTCTCAACTCAAGAATACAAGACACTTACAAGCATACAACAAGAGTTACAATGAGAAACTATATATACTAGATCCTACAGCCGGTTATACATGATACCAGCTGGAAACCTACGACTAAAGCATATACTACAATGCTATAGTTAAGGTATCTTAGATAAAGTATTATCTAAGATATGGTAATCATGACATGTCCATGACTTACCTTTTCTCACCAACTAAAGATGGCAACTGTACTTAACATAAAAAGGTAAACAGTAGATTAAAGTATGGTCAACTACATGGCTTTTGAGAAAACGCCATGCAGTATCTCAGAGATTTGCAGCGGACTGTCAGACAGACCATACTTATGTCTACTGGATAATAGAAGTGTCTTCTGAAGGTTTACTGGCTTTGGAAGAACAAGTTCTTCCGAAGCCACTTATACTTCGGAAGATGCTTCTATGCTTCCGAGGCTTTGAGGACTTCTTTATACTTCAGAAGTTGACTTCAGAACTTTATATTTAAGTCTTGATCTTCGGAAGTAGCTTCTTTATCTTCGGAAGTTGGAGTTTTCCTTCGGAAGTGTATTTTACACTTAGACTTCGGAAGAGCTCCTTCTTCCTTCGGAAGTTCCATACTTGGCTTCGGAAGTCCTTTGTATGTTGTACTCAAAATCTTCTAAGTGACATATTTTTGGTTGCAACAGCCTCTCTAGATCCAACAAACTCCCCCTAGGCTGATGCTACCAAAACTTCACTTATTTCTGCTTCTCAAAGTTTTCAGCACCAGGGACAAAAGATATTTGTCTGCTTCTCTGTTCTTCCCGGAAGTAGTGCTGAGAAGCTTGTACAAGTCATTCGTGGATAGGAGATCCAGTCTATCACTTTGAATGACATGTACCCTTTGTTGTGACCCCCTGAAGAGAGTTAGTTGACGGGAGTTATAGTCATACTCCCATCTAACTATGGACTCAAGTTCAGGACCTTCAACCATTTGAAGAAAGGCTTTGCCTTTGGTTGCTGATCCTTTCCTTTTCTCTTCCTCTCTCAGTTTTGACTCCTCTTCGACCTTGCTTCTGGCAGTAAGCTCAGCCATGTGAAGGCTGCCTAGATGATTTCTGATGTCGGCAGCTACATCGGAGTTTGAAGGGTTGGAGAATGGTTTCTCTGCTAACTCAGCAATATCAAATCTGCTTAAGTGTAGCAGAGATGAGGCATTCAGCCTGTTAATCTCACCATTCTCTCTCTCAACAACAAAGTTGTGAGAAGAGTCTTCGAACCTCCACTAGACTATCTTCTTTCTTGGTACAAGAGGTTGTCTTGGTACCCTATCTCCTTTCTTTGTGTCCAGCAGAGTCACCAGCTTTCTCCTCAGCTTCTTTTCTTCCTCATTCAATGTATCTGAATTGAGGCCAAGGAGTTTTGCTGCTTGGTCCAAAGTTCCTCTGGGCAGATCAAGAAACTCATCTCTTGTGTGGGAACTTGAGGATCCATCAACATAAGTCAGGTTGACTGAATCCTCCTCACAGGAGATGTCGCTCAGAGTTGTGCAGTTGATGAGCTTAGTTTTGATCGCCTTGAATTCCTCCATAGAGAGATGTTTGGAAGGCTGAGGGGATGGTTTGATTGGTTGTTGGGTAGGTTTAGGAGTTTGGGTTCTGGCTAAGGTTTTGGGTTGGATGATGGGTAGTTTAGGTGGTTGAGGTGAAGAAGTTGGTAGGTGTGATGGTGTAGGTTCAGGGGTGAAGGGTTCAGGTTCAGTTTTGATTGGGAAGGGAAAGGGTATAGGTTCAGGTTGAGGTTGGGTTTGGATTTTGGGCTGAGAGGTGGCTTTGAAGGTCATCCCCTGTCCCCTTCTATACATCTCTTTTCTTCTCCCCGCACGAATGTCAGCCTTGATGTCACTGACATGTCGTTGGAGAGTCTTCTCAGACATTGGAGCCACCTGCCTGCCAGAGAAGCCATGAGCTTTAAGATAGTTCTTCATCCAAGCTTTCTCACCTATCTTCTTGGCGGCAGACAGTCCAGCCTCTTCTTCTTTCTTCCTCTTCTCCACCAGCTTCTCCCTTGCAGCTCTTTTTCTCTCCTTCTTCATTTGATCTTGCTCTTTGTTAAAGAGCCATAAGATCGTATCACTATTGTGTGGAGACAACTCCTCTTGAGAGAATCCTCTGGAGAGTAGGAAAGTGATCCTTTCTCTCCTGAGCTGCAGATCAGCTTCTCTTTCTTTTCTCAGCCTTTCTTCTTCCAAGGCCAACCTTGCAGCATCTTCTTTTTGCTGTCTTTGCAGCAAGGTTGCCTTTTCAAGCTCTATCAGCTCCTCTAATGGTAGCAGGAGTACATCTTCCGAAGCAGCCCCTAGACTGACAAGTCTATCGATTACCTCCACCCTTCTTCGATTGTTGACTGCCTCCTGGTTGGTTGCATCTGCTTCGGTACTTGCAGCTAACAGTTTCCCAGTTGGCAGTCTACCTTTCCTTCTGAGCTTCTCCAACCTTTCTTCTTCCTGAAGCTCTTCCGAAGTCATCTTCCTTTTGCCTTTTATGTCTTCGGAAGTGCTAGACTTTGGTGGTTCTTGGATAGAAGATCCAGGTTGGGTGTTAGAGGTAGGAGCTGGGGTCAATGCAGATGTTATAGCTAATGGTTGGCTGAGAAAGTCCTCCCTATTAACCTCAGATGCAAGTTCCAGAATTGCATCTGTGACTATTAGATCATCGGAAAGAGAAAATAGTCCTTCCGCAACAGCAATCTCAGCTTCGAAGTTTGTGCTTGTTCTTCCGAGGCTTTGAATTGTGCTTCGGAAGTCTGTGAAAACACACCTTCTGTCCCAACTGTTTCAGTTGCTGGGCCATCAGTCCTAGTTTCCCCTTCGAAATCAATCTCAGGTTCCACTTGGGCCTTAGGTTGACCAACTTCCTCAACAGTGGTAGGAGGTGCATTCAACCTCTGAAGCTCTTGAGCTCCAAAGTAAATCACAGACATATCTGGACTGGGCTGTTCGATCAGGGACTCTAAAAGGAACATGTTGAAGATCCTATTTACATCCTGAAGCATCCTTTGATCCACTTGAAAAATAACTGGAGAAGGCTCAGGGAAGATGGCAGCTTGTTGTCTTGAGCTCAAAGAAGTAAGAGCTTGACTGATGGTATCCTGTCTTTGGCTTTGTCTCTCAACATTCTCCCCCTTTTTGGTAGCATCATCTTGAGAGGTAGATGAGCTAGAGGAAGAGGTCAAGGAGACCTGAACTGGTACATGCCTAACAGATCTCTCAATCTGTGTCTCAGCTAGTTTGGCCTTGAGACTTTCAATCTCAAGTTGCTGAGTGGCAGACCTATCCTCTAAAGTCTTAACCTTTGATTCAAGGTTTGAGACTTTAGAAAGTAGGTCTCTTATGGTGAGTTGCATACTTCCCTCATCATCTTTTGAAGTATCACGGGGAGATGAGGTAACATACCTGGTATGTTCATCCTCACCACCAGATGTGGTTTCTTGGCACCCTGGTTTCCCTTGCACAATGATGTCTCTTTCAGAGGCATCAAAGGGCATGGTTGCCGTAGATTCAGTCTGACTGTCGTTACCACTGTCCTGAGGATCCATTGAGGCTCCTTCAGTAGTGGCAGCTGAATCTACTGAGTCCCCTCCACATCAGTGGGACTCACCTCAGTAGGGCTTTGCTGGTGTGGGCTAGAGACAAGAGGTTTCTCTAGGCTCTGTTGATCCTTAATAGAGTGTAGAGGATCAACTTCATCGCCTTTGAGAGACATAGTCTCTTCACCAGCTCCGGTCAATAGGCCAGTGAAAGAAAAGGAATGAAGACCTAAGGACCCGGGACTTTGATCAATGTCAAAAGGCATTGAGCTGTCCCTTTGTGGCTGCTCAGGGGAGTATAGAGACTCACCCTGAGGGCTATCAGCTGGGGTTTTGGGCTCATGGGTCTGAGACTGAGGAGACTCAAGACCCATATTGAGGTCAATAGTGAAGGATTGGTGGACCTCTGGCTGAGTGGGAGCCCCTTGTTCCACTCTAGCCTTTTTGGTTTGAAGAGGAGGGGCTTGTTCAATCAGAGTAGATTGAACAAGGGTTCGTTTGGTACGTCTCTGGTAGGTGACAGTGATGGGAGGTGAAGGTAGATTTGGTTTGGAATGTGAGGGTAGTTGCTAGTGTGGGTTCATCACCTGTGGGGTGAACAGGGATGTCACCAGGAGCCGTTGGCTTAATCATACCTGGAAGTAGTGTGGTTTCCCTTCCAGTGTAGTTGGTAGACACTCTCTTCAAGACCTTGAAGATGGTCGGCCTCATTTGGGGAGCAGACAGAGCAGCTGCACAGACAAGCTTTCCCTGATCTAGCTCGCAATTGATTATGTGCTGGAGAAATCTGGGATACATAAAGAATGTGTCCCTTTGCAAATTTCCCATAAGGTTAGTCAGCACGAACCTTGAGTAGTTGAAGCGGAGGCCTTGTACCAACCCGTGAACTAAGCACCCGAGTTCATAAGGGATTTGATCCCATCCCCCGGATTTGTTAGATAGACAGTGAAGAACCACATGCAGCAGGAACTTCCACTTATAGGAGAAGTTGAATTTTTAGACCGTTGACCTGCTTACATCTCCACCGTATCCCATTTGGAGATAAGAACTATCTAACTCAGATTTGGGGAATTCCGTCGGTGCGCCTTCATCATGGAGCTCAAGATGCTCCTGATGATCTTTTCAGTGATGACCAACTCTTGGCCACAAACACTTGACCTAATAGCACGAACCCGTTTAGGGTTTAAATCCGACCATTTGCCCAAAATTCGGACATTTGGTTGGAGTAGATGGTAGGGTTTACGGTCAAGGCTGTGTAGTATGAAGATTGGGCTAAGAAGGAAATGATATCAGAGAAGTCATCATCCCTTGAAGAGTCATGGAGTGCGACCTGGTTGTGCTGAGGGTTTAAGGCCATTTGAGAAAGATAGCAGTAGAAAAGTTCTGAGTAAGGTAAACTGGAGAAGAAGAAAGCTTTTAGGGCAGTGAATTTGGTAAAAAGAGTGTAAGTGATTAACCGGAAGTATTTATATGGGTGAAATGGCGGTTTAAAGGGTGGTTTGGATAAGATGATGTGAGGGTTCAGTGGATGATGTGACAAGGGCGGTAAGGTTAGACCATTTAAATAATCCGACATCATTACAAAATCTTTACTTTTTACAGTGTGGGGCCAGAAGATTTCCGATACACAGTAAAATCTTTCTTCCGAGCATAAAGTATTTCCGAAGGTAATGTTCTTCCGAAGGCAAATGTACTTCCGAAGGTAAATTGCTTACTTCCGAAAACACATGTTGCTTTCAGGTGGAGTGTATTAAGTGCTTCGAAGTAGATCTGAGGTGAACTCAATCGCTTCTTCCGAGACTTAACTACTCTTCGAGAAGAAAATTATCCTATGAGAAATTTGCTTCGGAAGTTATGTTAGATATTCTTCCAAGGGATAATTTACTTCGGAAGAACTTATACTTAGATAAATAAGAAAGGATCTTTTGTAACAGGCTTAGATTGTTTTGACATAAGACTTTACACATTAAAAAGGTTTTCAATTGAGATTAACTAATCAATGTTTATCATCCCAATAGCTGTAATGAGATATTTAAATCTTTGTTCATCAAATGCTTTGGGGAACAAATCAGCATATTGTTCATTTGAATCAACTTTGATTAGTTTTATAAGATTTTTCTCATGAATATCTCTAATGAAATGATACCTGATATCAATGTGCTTTGTCTTAGAGTGCTTCAGTGGATTTTCAGTGATGGATATAGCACTGTTGTTGTCAATGTGGATAGGAGTGCTCATGAAGTTGAATCCATAGTCAATCATCTGGTTTTGAATCCATAGCAGCTGAGCACAGCAACTTGCAGCAGCAATGTATTCAGCTTCAGCAGTTGATGTAGAGACACAGGATTGCTTTTTGCATTGCCATGAGATGATCCTTCCACCAAGAAATTGACATCCACATGATGTTGATTTCTTGTTGATGTTACAACCACCATAATCACTATCAGAGTAACCATAGAGATTAAAATCACTATTTCTTGGATACCAGAGACCTAACTAAGGTGCTCCTTTGAGGTATCTGAGGATTCTCTTGACAGCAATTAGGTGAGACCCCTTTGGAGCAGCCTGATATCTTGCACAGATGCAAGTTGCAAACATGATATCAGGTCTACTTGCTGTGAGATACATCAGAGAACCAATGATTGCTCTATACTGATGTTGATCAGTATCCTCCCCCTCAGAATCAGGGCATAAATCATGGTTTCTGGGTATGGGTGTCTTTGCTGCTTTACAATCCTTCATATCAAATCTTTCTAAGATATCATTGACATACTTAGATTGATTGATGAAGAACCCTTCCTTCAGTTGCTTTACCTGAATTCCAAGGAAAAAGTCCATTTTTCCCATAGAACTCATCTCGAACTTCTTCTTCATAATGCTCTCAAAGTCTTTGCACATTTGGTCATTTGAGGAACCAAATATGATGTCATCAACATAGACTTGAACTAGCAAAATGTCTTTCCCAGACTTTCTGATGAAGAGAGTCTTATCAATGGTACCTCTAGTATAACCATTCTTCAGAAGAAATTGAGACAATGTCTCATACCACAGCCTAGGTGCTTGGTGCAGCCCATATAGAGCTTTATCCAACTTGCACACATAGTTTGGGTGCTGTGGGTCTTCAAATCCTGGAGGCTGGCATACATAGACTTCCCTATCTATATCCCCATATAGAAAGGCACACTTGACATCAAGCTGGTAGACAGTGAAATTCTTGGATGCAACATAAGCAAGGAAGATCCTAACTGCCTCAAGTCTTGCAACAGGTGCAAAGACATCAGTATAATCAATTCCTTCCTCTTGAGTGTATCCTTGAACCACCAGTCTTGCCTTGTTCTTGATAATCAAGCCTCTGTCATCTCTTTTGTTTCTGAATACCCATTTGGTGCCTATAGGTACTTGACCAGATGGTAGCGGACATAGGTTCCAAACCTTTTGTCTTTTGAATTGAAGCAGCTCCTCTTGCATTGATTCAACCCAGCTACTATCTTTCAAGGCATCTTCCACCTTCTTGGGTTCCATTTGGGATAAGAAGCATGAGTACAAGCAGACATTCCCATTGTGAGTTTGTCCCCTTGTTCTCACACCCTCAGAGACTTCCCCTATGATGTTTTCAGCTGGATGAGTATTGTGAATTCTAATTCTTGAAATCACCTCCAGTTGCAAAGATAAGTCCAAGTTGGACATATTTTGCTCAGGAGCTTGAATGCTTGGTCCAGCTGTTGTTTCAATCTCATTCAATGAGGACTGATTGAATGAAAGAGAAACATCATCATTTCTTTGCTGTGAGGCATCATTAACAGTTGCCTGTTCCTTCAAAATGCTGCTTCCATCAGCTTGGTGTTGTGCAGGATCACCTGAGGAGACTTGAAGATCATCAGGTGAATCCCTTGTTGAAGTTCCACTATTTCTTGAAATGGTTATGCTGTCTGATCTTTCAATAGTGGGAACTTGATTTGTTGTAGCTCTTGGAGAACTTGGAGCAGGTCTCGGAAGCTCAAACAGTTGATCTTCATCATAATTGCTTTGAGCACCTGTTCCAGCTGAAACATTCTCACAAGATGGTTTAGAATAGTTTGGAAACAATTCTAAATCAAAAATATTATCAGGGCCATTCCCCCTAACACAAGGAGTGTGCTCATTAACTACAATGTTGGAGGATTCCTCGAATTGTTGGTTTTTAATATTATAAACCCTGTAAGCTTTAGAATAGGAGGAATATCCAACAAAGATAGCATCATCTGACTTTTCAGCAAATTTTGCCAAATTGTCTTTTGTGTTAAGTATGGTACACCTGCTGCCAAAGGACCTTAGAAAGCCAATGAACGGTGGCCTCTTGTTCCATAACTCATATGGGGTCTTTCCATATGGCTTTACTACAAGAACTCTGTTCTGCACATAGCATGCAGTGCTGACTGCCTCTGCCCAGAATGTTAGAGGCAGGTTTGAATTAGCTAACATAGTCCGAGCAGCCTCAATAAGTGTCCTATTTCTCCTCTCAGCAACACCATTTTGTTGAGGAGTTCTAGGAGCACTATATTGTCTGCAATCCCTTTTGAGTTACAAAATGAGTCAAGAACAAAGTTCTTAAACTCAGTCCCTTGATCACTTCTAATTATTTTGACCTTGTGATCAACTTGATTTTCTATTTTAAGAATAAAAGATTTTAAAGTTTCAGCAGT
The DNA here is from genome assembly GCA_025215565.1 of Flaveria ramosissima. Lineage (NCBI taxonomy): Eukaryota > Viridiplantae > Streptophyta > Magnoliopsida > Asterales > Asteraceae > Flaveria > Flaveria ramosissima. The sequence goes on from CM046036.1 coordinate 39,511,790, forward strand.
TTCATCTTTAGTTCTTAAAAAGAATACCCATGTAAATCTAGTAAAATCATCAACTACCACAAGGCAATATGATTTCCTTCCAATGCTCATTATACTTGTGGGACCAAATAGATCCATGTGCAATAAGTGTAACGGAGTAGTGATAGAGTTAACAACCTTGGATTTATGAGAAGACCTGTGTTGTTTCCCTTTCAGACAAGCAACACAGTTATCTTTGCAGAAAAATTCCTTTTTAGGCAAACCATGTACCAATTTATTATTAGCCAATTTATTCATTGTCTTAAAATTGACATGACACATTCGTTTATGCCATAGTGTTGACTCATCACTATCAGCTTTGGAATGAAAGCATGATACTTCTCCCATTGGGAAAGCATTGTTCATATCAAGCTTGTACATATCCCCTCTCCTGGGAGATCTAAGAAGCACCAATTCCTGAGGAATTGTCATCCCAGGTTTGAGGATGATGCACTCATGTTCTGTGAAAAGCATTTGATGCTTTTGATCACAAAACTGAGAAACACTTAACAGGTTGTGTTCAAGCTGTTTGACAAAATTAACTTTGTCAACTTTTAATTTTCCGTTGGATATACTTCCTCTGCCAGAAATATATCCTCCGGCCTCACCTCCAAACTGGACAGGACCTCCATCATAATGTTGAAATTGTTGAAGGAGAGATCTGTTCCCTGTCATGTGCCTGGAGCATCCACTGTCTACAATCCAAATGTTGTTATTCTTGTCATATGGATGTCCCTGCACATAAGGTGAGATAATTAGTTTTGATTGGAAACCCAAGCCTTGTTGGTCTTGGGTTCTTCCAATGAGAGTGACATGATTGAACCAAAATTTATGCGTGGGGGTTCAATAGATGTCTTTGAAGAAGAGGTTTGGGCTACAGCATCTTCCTTGATCTTCCATTCCATCCCTTGGTTGATTATAGAAGATGAGGTTGATGAAGCTTTTGTAGCTTGGCATTCTTCCTAAGCTTCTTTCTTTTCGGAATAGACCTTCACCACCTTTTCTTCCGAAGCAGTCTTCTTCTGGGATGGTTTCAAGGGGACTCTTTTGTGAGTCTTTGCAGCTTTCACTTCCGAAGCCTTTTTCCTTTCGGAAGAAGAGTTTTCTTCCGAGAGAAGCCTTGCTTCGGAAACAAGCTTTCCCTTTTTCATCACTTGAACCATTTGATATGGTCCAAATGTGAAACCTTCCCTGACTCCTTCTCTTTTAACATTATTTGCATAATGTGTGCTAGCAGGATTGTAGTAACAATCTTTAGCCATGTGGTTTTGCAGACCACACATTATGCATGCAATGTTAATTTTTTGGGAATTAGAGGGTTGCTGTTTCTTGTTCTTTTTCTCCTCATCAGCAACCTTTCCCTTTAACTTTTGATCCTTTGGTAGGATAGGAGTACTGGTACTGTACTCTTTTCCTGAATCAGAAGGTCCAAACACCCGAAATCCTGCTGATATGAATACACCCTTTTGCTTTGGGTCTATCTTCAGTTTGGATTCAGCCACCTTCTTGGCCGTTTTTCTGGCTACTTTAGGCCCTGCTTCTTCTGGCTTTGGTGGTCAGAGTTTCATCATCATTGGCCGGGGAGGGCACAATTACCTGTTCCTTCCCTGTGATGGTCATGGTCTCCATAGTTGCATCACTCTTTGACTTTTTAGAAGGTGGGTCAACAGATGGAACCTCTTGCTCTTTAGTACCACACCTTGGTTGTCCTACAGACTCATAAGAGTGTGGTGGAGCAATTTCAATGGTTCCCAACCCACTTTTGTTTTGATAACAAAGTTTGGAGTGAGAGGATGATGCAAGTATGGCTTGGAAATTTTGCTCGGAAATAGCATACTTCCTGGCTTGAGCCTCAGCAGTGACAAGCTGGGCTTGAGCCTCAGTCAATTTGGATATTAAATCCTTGATTTGAGTCTTGTAGTTGGTGTGTTCATGTTTTAAAAGAGATACAGTTTTCAGGGAATACGATCATTGGAGTGTCCACTCCCTGAGATAAACGCACAACCTTCCTGAAAGGAGCTTTGCTGAGCTTGATGAGACCTTGGAGTCTCAGGGAATGTGATGTAAGGCCCAGATGAACAAGATGGCTGCTGGGTGTATGACAGGTACTGCTGAGACTGGGGGATACCTGAGCCTTCAGCAACCATTAAAGCGTTGCTAGCAGGAAGGCTCAAGGGTCTGCTTGCTTGGTGACCCTTCTTACTTTCCATTTCCAAACGGTATCCATCAAGGATCCCATAGAGTTCGGTCATGGTGAGTGTGTTTAAATTCTCTGTTCTCTTGATGGAGACACAATAGAAAGTCCACTCATTGGGTAGAGCACTCATAAACTTTCTGGTAAGGTCTCTAAGTTCTTGAGTGATTCCCACAGATTGGAGGGAGGAGATAAGATCCATATACCTGAAATATTGCTGGCTAAAAGTTTCTCCAGCAACATAGGTGAAGTTCTCAAACTGCTGCTTCAGTGAGTCCTTCTTTGAATCACTAGAGCTTGAGTACATTTGAGCAAGAGCATCAAAGAGTTCTTTGGCTGACTTACAATGGTCAAACCCCACCATGATGGAGTTTGGGATTGCAGTCATAAGAACAGTCATAGCATTGCTGTCTATGTCAAGCTTCTTCCTGTCTTCATCGGAGTAGTCTTCAACGGCCTTCTCGTTCATGGAACCGTTTCCACCAGTAACTTTTGGCTTGTACGGGCCATTAACAATGGACTGCCACATCTTGCTATCCTGGTATCTGATGAAGCCTTCCATTCTTCTGCTCCAAGACCTGAAGTTTTCAGGGTTGATGATGGGAGCTTTGGTCATCGTTCCCATTTCAACTTCAGATTTGATGAGGGCCATTTTTGAGTGAGCTATAAGGAGCAGTGAAAAACTCTGGTTGATTAGGATGGTAAGATCTCACAATCAAGAGCCTAAAAATCTCTGATACCAATTGCAGGATCGGGTTTTGTCTCTTATCACATGTAATTCTCTCAAACTCACTTATGATATCACTAAAACAAGATGAAGCAATGCCTTTAACAAGAGTTGATAATAATATAATAAGTAATCAAAGGAACAAGCAGAAGTATTTTCAAGGTACTTGTATATATTACTTCTCAACTCAAGATTACAAGACACTTACAAGCATACAACAAGAGTTACAATGAGAAACTATATATACTAGATCCTACAGCCGGTTATACTTGATACCAGCTGGAAACCTACGACTAAAGCATATACAACAATGCTATAGTTAAGGTATCTTAGATAAAGTATTATCTAAGATATGGTAGTCATGACATGTCCATGACTTACCTTTTGTCACCAACTAAAGATGGCAATTGTACTTAACATAAAAAGATAAACAGTAGATTAAAGTATGGTCAACTACATGGCTTTTGAGAAAACGCCATGCAGTATCTCAGAGATTTGCAGCGGACTGTCAGACAGACCATACTTATGTCTACTGGATAATACAAGTGTCTTCCGAAGGTTAACTGGCTTTGGAAGAACAAGTTCTTCCGAAGCCACTTATACTTCGGAAGATGCTTCTATGCTTCCGAGGCTTTGAGGACTTCTTTATACTTCGGAAGTTGACTTCAGAACTTTATCTTTAAGTCTTGATCTTCGGAAGTAGCTTCTTTATCTTCGGAAGTTGGAGTTTTCCTTCGGAAGTGTATTTTACACTTAGACTTCGGAAGAGCTCCTTCTTCCTTCGGAAGTTCCATACTTGGCTTCGGAAGTCCTTTGTATGTTGTACTCAATATCTTCTAAGTGACATAGTTTTGGTTGCAACAGCCTCTCTAGATCCAACAAACGATGTGGTGAATGGTATGTTAACTTACCTTTAACTTTTGTGACCTAATTCTTTTCATGTGTTACCTGCGTCCTTAAATACTTTTAAAATTGAACAGGTATGTTTCTTATTAATAAAACTTATCCCTATGTCCTAATTGATTCTGGAGCCGATAAGGGTGTTGTTTCGTTAGAGTTTGAACCCATACTTGCCAAGCCACATACGAAACTAGAAAGACCTCTTACTGTTGAAGTTGCCGATGGAGAACCGATCACCGTTGACGTCATTATTCGTGATTGCATCTTAAGTCTTGACACACATGATTTTCTTATCGATCTTATCCCTATGAAACTTGGAAGCTTTGACGTCATCATTGGTATGGATTGGTTAGCCAAACACCATGCCGAGATCATTTGTTTTGAGAAGTGCATTCGTATACAGTTATCCTCTGGAGATACTTTGAAAGTGTTCGGTGAAAAATCTTCCAAAGGACTTAAACTCATGTCTTGCACTCAAGCCCGAAAGTGCTTAAGCAAGAAGTATATGGCCTTCTTGGCTTACGTGGTCAACGCGAAAGTCAAAGGGAAAGAACTTAAGGATGTCCCTATCGTACGAGACTTTCCTGAAGTATTTCCCGATGACCTTAGTGGTTTACCTCCCGTGCGTGAAGTCGAGTTAAAAATAGACTTGATACCGGGTGCAAACCCCGTGGCTAAGTCACCATATCGGCTTGCACCATCGGAAATGCAAGAACTCTCTAGTCAACTTCAAGAGCTATCCAAGAAGGGCTTCATCCGTCCTAGTTCTTCGCCTTGGGGTGCACCTGTTCTATTCGTGAAGAAGAAAGATGGAACGTTTCGTATGTGCATCGATTATCGTGAGCTTAATAAGCTTACCATCAAAAACCGTTATCCTCTTCCCCGTATCGATGACTTGTTTGACAAACTTCAAGGAGCTGCTATTTTCTCGAAGATCGATTTACGTTCTGGCTATCATCAATTGCGAGTCCATGATGATGATATCCCAAAGACCGTTTTCCGTACTCGTTATGGGCACTATGAGGTTATGGTGATGCCTTTTGGATTAACCAATGCTCCTGCCGTCTTCATGGATCTCATGAACCGAGTATGCAAGCCTTATCTAGACAAGTTTGTGATCGTTTTCATTAATGATATACTTATCTATTCCAAGTCCAACACTGATCATGAACTACATTTGAGATTCGTTCTTGAATTGTTGAAGAAAGAGCAATTGTACGCGAAGTTCTCGAAGTGTGATTTCTGGCTCGAGGAAGTTCAATTTCTAGGACACGTGGTGAATAGCCAAGGAATTCACGTTGATCCTGCAAAGGTGGAAGCTGTGAAGAATTGGTGTGTTCCTACAACTCCTACCGAAGTTCGTTCTTTTCTTGGTCTTGCTGGTTATTATCGGCGATTCATTGCCAACTTCTCGAGGATCGCGAAACCGCTCACTACTTTGACACGAAAGAATACACCATTCGAGTGGGGTTCCGAACAAGAATAAGCTTTTGAAGCGTTAAAGCATAAGTTGTGCAATGCTACTATCTTGACCCTACCCGATGGAAACGACGATTTCACCGTGTATTGTGATGCATCTAAACAAGGCCTTGGTTGTGTTCTCATGCAACGAGGGAAGGTCATAGCTTATGCATCGAGACAATTAAAGGTTCACGAGGTGAATTACACAACACATGATCTCGAGCTTGGTGTTGTTGTATGGTACGCAATGTATAGTCTACACCTATCACAAAAGCCTTCAACACGTTTTCAATCAAAAAGATCTCAATATGAGACAACGTCGTTGGGTGGAGTTGATTAGTGATTACGATTGTGACATTCGTTACCATCCTGGTAAAGCAAACGTTGTAGCCGATGCACTAAGCCGAAAGATTCACAACAAGATGATCTCATTCCAAGAAATTCGCAATCGACGTCAATGGTTTGATACTTTGGGTGAGTTCGATACTGAGATCCGACTTGATGTCAACGAGACCACCGTACTGCTACAAAACCTGAGAATAGATAGTGACATCGAGTCTAGTATCCTGGAGGCTCAACAAATGGTACAACGAGAAGGAAGAATGAAGGATGAATTGGAGCATAATCTTCTAACCCAATTGGAAACGAAACCTAATCGATTGATGTACTTCGCAAATCGAATTTGGGTTCCAAATCGCGATAACCTCCGTACCTTCATCATGAACGAAGCTCATCAAACTTGTTATTCTATTCATCCTGGCTCCAATAAGATGTATATGGACCTACGTGGTCAATATTGGTGGCCTGGAATGAAGAAAGACATAGCGACTTATGTAGCTAAGTGCCTCACATGTACGAAGGTTAAAGCCGAACATCAACGTCCAAGTGGATTACTTGAGCAACCCGAGATTCCTATGTGGAAATGGGAACACATATCCATGGACTTCATAACAAAGCTACCCCGAACCTCTCGAGGACATGATAGCATATGGGTGATCGTTGACCGATTGACCAAGTCGGCACATTTTATACCCATACGTGACACTTACAAGACATCAAAGTTAGCTCGTATATACGTTGATGAGATTGTAAGTCGTCATGGGGTACCTCTGCACATCATATCCGACCGAGATGCTCGTTTCACTTCACATTTTTGGTCGTCTATGCAAGAAATCTTGGGTACACAACTAGATCTAAGCACGGCTTACCATCCTCAATCTGATGGTCAAACCGAGCGAACGATCCAAACCTTGGAGGATTTGCTACGCCTTTGTGTTCTTGACTTTGGTGGCGATTGGGATACGCATCTACCGCTCGCGGAATTTTCGTATAACAATAGTTACCACTCGAGTATCAAGATGGCACCGTTCGAAGCACTTTATGGTCGTAAATGTCGTTCACCGATCTGTTGGACCGACATTGGTGAAAATTTCATCACTGGTCCTGAACTTATACAGGAGACGACCGATAAAGTTTCTATTATTCGCAAGAACCTTGAAGTGGCGAGAAGTCGTCAAAAGAGCTATGCTGACAAGCGCCGTAAGCCATTGGAATTCCAAGTTGGGGAGATGGTTCTTCTTAAGGTTTCACCGTGGAAAGGTGTGGTTCGCTTTGGAAAGAAGGGCAAACTGGCTCCAAGATTTGTAGGGCCTTTCAAAATCCTGAAAAGGATTGGGAAAGTGGCTTATAAACTGGAACTACCTTCCGACCTTAGTGGAGTTCATCCTGTGTTCCACGTCTTAAATTTGAGAAAGTGTTTGGCCGACGAAAGTCTGTATGTTCCGTTGGAAGACATTCAGATTGACGAGTCATTACATTTTGTCGAGAAACCTGTTGAAATCATGGACCGTATAATGAAGAAGACGAGAACCACAACAACCCCAATCGTCAAGGTTCGTTGGGAAAATAAGTGTGGCGCCGAATTTACTTGGGAACGTGAGGAGCACATGAAGAGGAAATACCCGTTCCTATTTGTATAGTTTCATTTCTCTTAATTTCGGGACGAAATTCTTTTAAGTTGGGGAGACTGTAACATCTCGTATTTTTGTTAACTATGTAGTTAGTTTCGTTTATTATGTAAGGGCCATTTTTGTCAATTATGAAACTTATGGTGTGATCATGCCTATTTCTTTGGTTTTCTCTAATTCATTTTAATAACTAATAATAATAGTAATAACACTATTAATAATAATAATAATATCACTAATAATAATAATACCAATAATGATAACAATGCTAATAAGATTGATAATAATTACTATTATAACAATAATAATAATAATAACCAAGCTTATGTTAATAATAATAATAATAATGATAATAATAAGTTGTAATATGTTTAAAACTTATAGATTAAATTAAGTTTAGGGGGTTGTTTGTTAGTTTTGAAACTTTAAAAAGTGAGTTCTAGCATAAAAACAAAAAAAAAACTACAGGGACCAAGGATGTAATTAACCAAAACCCAACCCCCCTTTTGCCCTTCACCCCGTGTTTCCGGCCTCAGTTCCGGCCCAGCTCCGGCGGAGCTCCGGCGGGCCTAGAACACCAAAAATCATTCGTTTTTGTAACTTAAAACCGATCCCAAGTCTGTTTAGATGATGATTCGAACCGTTAAAGCATCGATTAAAGCAATGAAGTGTCTGTTTCTTAATGTAATCGGTCGAGTAACCGTCGGCCATCATGTCCAAACCGTTCGAGCCTTAAAAACCAATAATAACTCAATTAAATCGACATGAACGAACTTCTATCTACCCTTAATCGAATACAATCATCAATTTCACCTGAAACACACAAAAATTTCACGTCCAATCCCTTCTTTTCCGCGACCTGCAACTCTACCAAAATCTAATCCCCGAACGTAGTGAATCAAAATCAACATAGGGCTTTGCATCGAGGGCATTACGCGAAGCTATCCACAAAATCAATTGAATTTTCATCAACGTTTGCCACTGGAATTGGTTCTTGTTTAGCCGCGATTTTTGTTCGAAGTGTTCATTATCAATTCGAAAACAATCGGGTAAGTCAAACACATCAATGAACTCGGTTTGATGAGGGGAAGAAAAGCCCCAAACTTAATCGGGTTCACAATGTCATTTTGATCTTCAATTTGGTGCAAATCGTTCTAGGGTTCATATGTGATTTGGGGGTTTTTGTTTCAGTTGGTATTTAATATTTAAAACCTGTGTTCTGACAGGCTTGGGCGCCCGCGTCTACTGGTTAAACACATACACACCCGTCCTTGAGGTCCCGGGTTCGAACCCGGGCCCCCTCAACAATTTTTTTTAGGCTTTTTCAGCCTTAAAAAAAATATAAGATTATCTAAAAATTGTAAAAAGGTGTTTTTATAAATTTAGTTTATTTTTAAAGACTCTCATTATTTTCTACAAATTTATCACTTTAAATACTTTAACAAATTACTTATAAAATAATATCAACAAATAATAAGTTTAGTTTATTTTTATATAAATTGATTAAACTACTTACATTTTATAATCATGAATTAATCATGGTAATTATAGAACCAAAGTATTTTATATAGATTTTGTAATTTAAAAGTCACAAATTGTTATAAAGGATTAAATTTCGTTTAGATCAATTAAGTTTTCTTTCATTGTAATAAATTGTATATTTTTGAGTTCGATAACAAATCTTATTTATGAAAAACCCCAAAACCTTATTGAAACCCTAGCTCATGTTAAAACGTTAATATTATTATTAAATTTAAATCTCGTAAATATATATGCTTAGGCATCTTGTGAAGGATTACGTTGGAACGTCGATTCTTTTCTTAATAATCATCAACTATATACTTATTTTCCATGTGAGTTTCCTTGTCCCCTTTTTAATTTATTTCACACTATTTTGGGGTGAAACATGATACTTATACATCATACACTTATAAACGTTTGAGACTTGTAAAGCACTTGCAATTCAACTTAATATTTTGTCATGGTTATTTGTGTATTGCAAGTGATTATATGAGATACATAGTTTGTTTACAATCATTAACTATTGCTAGCCTGGCGACGTCTTAGATCTTTGGGCCTGACAAGCCTATTTGGTGCTAAAGTCGAGGTATTGCCGACTCCTGATGACGTATGCTTGTTCATCATGGGAACCAAATACACTTAGCCAATCTTTTATACTTGAATCAAGTCGAGGTTTGGTTGTAACGATATGTGTTCTATAACCTTACTTGCTTATGACCTATGACATGAATTGCTACTTGTAACCTTTTTCATATTATGTATGAAAACCTTGGACACTCACCAACTATTTTTAGTTGACTCTTATTTTTATCATGTTTCAGGTCAACCTCAAGTTTAAAGTGATCTTTTGAAGCATGCAATAATCTAGAACTTGGACCTAGTTAATGAAATAAAAAAGTTTACATTATGTTATGTTATGTTTGAACTTATTACTTGTTTGAGACTTATGATTGTATTTCATTTTAAGACTTATGATAATAATATTTGCAATTTAATATAGCGTTATGTGGTTGTGAACAATCTTAACCCTCACATCTCGACGTTTCCGCCGTCAAGGTTGGGGTGTGACAGTACATGTCATTCAGAATGATAGACTGGATCTCCTATCCATCAATGACTTGTACAAGCTTCTCAGCACCACTTCAGGGAAGAACAAAGAGACAGACAAATACCTTTTGTCCCTGGTGCTGAAAGCTTTGAGAAGCAGAAATAAGTGAGGTTTTGGTAGCATCAGCCTAGGGGGAGTTTGTTGGATCTAGAAAGGCTGGTGCAACCAAAACCAAATCACTTAGAAGATTTTGGTACAACAAACAAAGGACTTCCGAAGCTAAGTATGGAACTTCCGAAGGAAGAAGGAGCTCTTCCGAAGACAAAGTGTAAAGCTTACTTCCGAAGGAAACCTCCAACTTCCGAAGACAAAGAACCTACTTCCAAAGATCAAGACTCAGAAAGAAAGATCTAAAGTCAACTTCCGAAGTTCAGAAGTCCTCAAGCCTCGGAAGTATAGAAGCCTTTTCCGAAGTATAAGTGGCTTCGGAAGAACTTGTTCTTCCGAAGCCAACTTACCTTCGAAAGACACTCCTATTATCCAGTGGACATAAGTATGGTCTCTCTGACACTCCGCTGCAAATCTCTGAGATACTGCATGGTGTTTTCTTAAAAGCCATGTAGTTGACCATACTTTAATCCACTGTCTACCTTTTTATGTTAGTACAGTTGCCATCTTTAGTTTGTGACAAAAGGTAAGTCATGGACATGTCATGACTACCATATCTTAGATAATACTTTATCTAATATACCTTAACTTTAGCATTGTAGTATATGCTTTGGTCTTAGGTTTCCAGCTGGTATCAAAGTATATCCGGTTGTAGGATCTAGTATATATAGTTTCTTATTGTAACTCTTCTTTCATGCTTGTAAGAGTCTTGTAATATCTTGAGTTGAGAAGAAATATATACAAGTGCCTTGAAAATTTATTTCTGCGTGTTCCTTTGCTACTTATTATATTATTATCAACTCTTGTAAAAGACATTACTTCATCTGATTTGAGTGTTTCCATAAGTGAGTTTGAGAGAAATCCAAGTGTTTAAGTGACAAACCCGATCCTGCACATCTCAAATACATCGTCATCAAGCTCTCCTTTCTTGGCTACATATGTCAGTGGTCTCTCATCAACTTCATAGAATTCAGGCTTAGAATCATAATCTACTAGTTGTTCATCATCCTTTTCTTCATCAACTAGTCCCTTTCCTCTCTCAGCAACTTCTTTAGCATTTTTCTCTACTATCACCTCTTCACCCACCAAATCCTTCTCAAAATCAAACTGCATACTAACAAACCCAACTTCAATAATCTCCTCCTCATTTTCCTTACCTTCATCTTCACATCTTATTTCAGGATCTTCAACACCAGCAGATGCTACACCAGATGTGCCCTCTCCTGCCCTGGAGGAAGTACCCACGTTCAAGAACGGGTATTTAGAAGTGTCAGTTAAATCATCTAGCTCGGATTGAGTTAGTTGATTGGGCAGGCTGACACCAGCTTTTAGTTGATTAACTTCTTCAAACAACTTCTTCAGCAGTAAGTTTTGATCTACCAGCAACTTCTTCATTCCCTCCATCGCCTCATCTTTTTGCTTCCCGCGTAATTCTTGGTTGGTGAGTTTGGTCTTTATCATGCTTAGTTCATTTGCCAGAGAACTGTATATCCTCATCTAAGATTTCTCTATCGTCCCTCATTGGTATTTCAGTGAATGCTTGATGTCTATGTTTAGTTCTTCTCTCTGATTCTGCTACATCAGCTTTCTTCTTCGATCTCTTCTCCTTTTCAACCCTTATTTCATCAGCCCTTTCATTTACTTCCTCTTCAAAATCATAATCTTTCTCTTTTGCATATCGCTTTCTCTTCTTGGCTGAATCAGTCTGTTGTGCCCTAGTTTCTTCAGCTCGTTTATTCTCCGACTCGTCCACCCTTCTAATGTAGTTCCATCTTTCTAGTGGGTACATGTTTTCCCACAGATGGGTGATCTTCCCACTAAAGTAATGTCGGATGGCACAACAGTCTGCAAAAATACGTGGGTTCCTCTGCGCCAACCTTTTCACCTCCCGGTGACGTGGCGCATTTGGAATTAGGTCATCAAAGATCATCTGAAGAAATCGAGGATACAAAAGCCACTTATCCTTCTTTAGGGCCATCATATTCTCTGCCATGCAAGCAAGTATTAGTCTTGCAATGTTTGCCTTTTCCCCTCTACAGCATAACACCATAGCCTTTGCCTAGTCAATGTTTAGCCCATCTGATCCACCTTTACGGTGATCTAAACACATAATGAAGACATGTGCAATGAATTTCCATTCCTTTGAGAGAAAGGACTTCTTGATCTTCTTTCGGGAACCGAAAGCTGGCCCCTCATATCCCATACTCCTGAATGCTGCAAACACCTCTGAATCTGACATAGTAACTTCTTCTCCTGAATCCTCTTCTAGTCTTAGAATCCTTGAAAATGTCTCTTCGGTAATAGTCACCTCATTCTCCAAGACCTTAGCAGTGATTCTCTAGGTGTTCCCTCGCGTATCATACACAGCAGATCTTCAAAAGTCTCTGATTTGTAGATCATATATGGTGGTGGAATGAGAGATAGCGTAAGCTATGGGGGATCTTTGCAGCCACCGAATACAATCTCTAAACCCTGCTGCTTTAGGATGTGTATCATCCAGAATAGCCGTGATGTTGTTTCTTTCATCGAATTTTAGATTTGCCATTTATATCTGAAATACAAATGAAATACATTAGAATAAAGTATTAAGTACTAAAATAAAAAATAAGAAAAGAATAAAGAATAAACAATAATTAAAATAAATTCGCTGGCCGAAACTATAGTTTCGCAGAATGATATATAGTTTCGGCGGCTGAAAGTATAGTTTCGCCAGCAAAATCACATTAGTTTCGCCAACACAGTGAGGTAGATTCGACAAGCCGAAACAATAGTTTCGGCAAAGAGAAACTAAAAAATAGTCAGCGAAACTGTTAAGTTCGCTCGGACAGCATAACCTCATAGTTTCGCTGAGAACTCAAGAACTTTCGTTCAGTTTCGGTGGACTATCGGTAATTTCGTTGGAAGAACAACGAGGCTACCGAAGAGTCTCGATCGAATAGACTCACAATGAGAAAGATTTAACAAGATAAATCGATGGTCCTGAGTTCGAAACTCACTTGCGAACAATAATCAACAGTTAATCGATAACAAAATCACGAATAAGTGAAAATGGCCTAAGGAGCGCACGGAACAACCCTAGAAAGACAAAGTGTTCGATTGTGCGAAAATGACAAGTTAATTTCGCAAACTGACTTAAATAGCATATAGTTTTGCTGATAGCGAAACTATAGTTTCACCTGACGAACTTACAGTTTCGCCAAGCGAAGCTGCAATTTCGCCAAGTGAAACACAGATGAAAAATGACCTCGCACAGAATGAGATACCTGAGCGAAATTGCAATTTCGTCTAGCGAAACAAACAGCGAAAATATAGTTTCGCCTTTTTTTTAACAACAAAAACTGAGAAACACTTAAGAGGTTGTGTTCAAGCTGTTTGACAAAGTGTACTTTGTCAACTTTAAAATTTCCATTGGATATACTTCCTCTGCCAGAATTATATCCTCCAGCCTCACCTCCAAACTGAACATGACCTCTATCAAAATGTTGGAATTGTTGAAGGAAAGATCTGTTCCCTGTCATGTGCCTAGAGCATCCATTATCCACAATCCATACATTGTTATTCTTGTCATATGGATGTCCCTGCATATAAGATGAGATGATTAGTTTTGATTGGAAACCCAAGCCTTGTTGGTCTTGGGTTCTTCCAATAGTGACATAATTGAACCAAAGTTTATGCATGGGGGTTTAATGGATGTCTTTGAAGAAGAGGTTTGGGGTGAAACATCTTCCTTGATCTTCCATTCCATCCCTTGGTTGATCTTAGAAGATGAGCTTGTTGAAGCTTGTGCAGCTTGACATTCTTACGAAGCTTCTTTCTTTTCGGAAGAAACCTTCACCACCTTTTCTTCCGAAGCAGTCTTCTTCTGGGATGGTTTCAAGGGGACTCTTTTGTTCTTTTGAGTCTTGATAGCTTTAACCTCCAAAGCCATTTTCCCTTGGGAAGAAGGACTTTCTTCCGAAAACAACCTTGCTTCGGAAACAAGCTTTTATTTTTTCATCACTTGAACCAATTGATAAGGTCCAAATGAGAAACCTTCCCTGACTCCTTCTCTTTTAACATTGTTTGCATAATGTGTGATAGCAGGATTGTAGTAAAAATCTTTGGACATGTGGTTTTGCAGACCACAAATTATGCATGCAGTGTTATTCTTCTGGGAACTTGAGGATCGTTGTTACTTGTTCTTCTTTTCTTCATCAACAATCTTTCCTTTTAACTTCTGATCCTTTGATGGAGTAGGAGTGCTGGTACTACACCCTTCTCTTGAATCAGAGTTTCCTACCATCTGGAATCCAGTTGAGATGAATACACCCTTTTTCTTTGGGTCTATCTTCAGCTTGGACTCAACCACTTTCTTGGCAGTTTTTCTGGTTGCCTTAGCTTTGCTTCTTCTGGCTTTGATGGTCAGGGGTTGATCATCATCGGTAGGAGTGGGTAAAATTACATGGTTCTTCCCTGTGATGTCTCCATAGTTCCATCACTTTTTGACTTATGAGAAAGTAGGTCAGCAGATGGAACCTCTTGCTCTTTAGTACCACATCTTGGTTGTCTAATAGACTCATAAGAATATGGTGAAGAAATTTCATTGGTTCCCAACCCACCTTTGTTTTGGTAACAAAGTTTTGAGTGAGAGGATGATGCAAGAATGGCTTGGAAGTTTTGCTCAGACATAGCATGCTTCCTGGCTTGAGCCTCAGCTATGACAAGCTAAGCTTGAGCCTTAGAGAATTTGGATATTAAATCCTTGATTTGAGTCTTGCAGTTTGTATGTTCATGTTTTAACAAGGACATAGTTTTCTCTAACTCCTTAATTTTCTTTTGATAGTCAGATTCAACCCTTTTAAAATCAGATTTTAAAACATTTAAAGACTCAATATCTGATTTAATGTTAATATTGTAGTCCTTATATAACTTAATCATAGCAATACAAGCTGGAGTACAGAGATGTTCATATAACTTGTTGTCATCTGTTCCAGCCATAAGTGCTTGAGCAGGAGTCACATCCTATACCATGATGCTCCAGTCAACTTCTTGAGCCATATCAGCTGTCTTAGTTGACTTTCCAGTAGCCTTTGGTGTAGAGGGATGTGTGGAGGCCTGTGGGGTTCCCGGATTTGACTTGGAAGCCTTGCATTCCCTGGCAAAGTGACTAAGTTGCTTACAGTTGTAACATTTGGCCTTAGTCTTATCAAACCCAAATTTGTTGTTGGTTGGGTTCTCGTGAAATTGCCTTCCAGTTCTGTTGAAGAACTTCTTTGCTCTATTAACAGAGCCATCTGTTGGACTATGTCCACATACTCCACATCATATGGGCTGAAACACTCTAGATCATCAAAGCAATATTGATAGTCACTAGAGTGCCCATTTCCTGAGACAATGGCACAACTGTCGTGAAAAGAACTTTGTTGAGCCTGTTGAGACCTTGGAGTCTCAGAGAATGTAATGTATGGCCCAGAAGAACAGGATCGTTGCTGAGTGTATGTCAGGTACTATTGAGGTTAGGGTCCTGAGCCTTCAGCAACCATTAAAGCGTTGCTAGCAGGAAGACTCAAGGGTCTGCTTGTCTGATGGCCTCTCTTGTTCTCCATTTCTAAATGGTATCCATCAAGGATGCCATAAAGTTCAGTCATGGTGAGGGTGTTCAGATTTTTCTGTCCTCTTGATAGAGACATAGTAGAACGTCCACTCACTTGGGAGTGCGCTCATGAACTTTCTTGGGAGATCTCTTAGTTCATGGGCAATTCCCACATACTGAAGGGAGGAAATAAGATCTATGTACTTGAAGTATTGTTGGCTGAGGGCCTTTCCAGCAATATAAGTGAAGTTCTCGAACTGTTGCTTCAGGGAATCCTTCTTGGAATCATTGGAGCAGGAGTACATCTGAGCAAGTGCATCAAACAGTTCTTTAGCTGACTTGTAATGCTCAAACCCCACGATGATGGAATTGGGTATAGTAGTCATTAGAACCGTCATGGCATTACTGTCAATGGGCCAGCATCTTCTTGTCCTCATCAGAGTAGTCTTCAACAACCTTCTCTATCATGGCATCGTTTCCACCTTGTGCTGCCACCTTTGGTTTATAAGGTCCTTTGATAATATATTGTCATATTTTGTTGTCTTGATACCTGATAAAGCTTTCCATGCGTCTGCTCCATGATCTAAAGTTTCAGGGGTGATGATGGGTGCTTTAGTCATCATCCCCATCTCTACTTAAGACTTTTGGTTGAGGGCCATGAGTGTGGTGTAGGGAGGAGTGAAAAACAGGTTGATTTGGATGGTAAGATCTCACAATCAAGAGCCTAAAAAGCTCTGATACCAATTGCAGGATCGGTTTCTATCACTTAACACTTAGTTTTTTTCTCAAACTCACTTGTAACACACTCGGATCAGATGATGACGCAGAATCCCTATAAGGATTCCTATAAGTCTGATGCAAACCAAAACATCCAAAGTCTCTCTGCAAGCAATGCACGAAAGAACTGAAGTAGAATTGCTTCGGAAGTTTTACACCATGCACTAGAAATATTCTAAGTGTAAAATCTTCCGAAGCCAAGACCAATATCTTCCAAAGCCAAAAGTGAAGTCTTCCGAAGCTTTAGAGACAAAGTATTCCGAAGCCAAATAGTGAAGACAGATTTCTTCCGGAGACTTTTAAGGATATGCCTTTATCTGATGTACTTTACCATAAAGCTGGACCACCTTTCCGCTGCAACTCTGTAAAGTCACCAACTTACATGAGTTGGTGAAAGGTCCATGCTTTTGGTAACTGTACATTGAGGTCTTGAGTCCATGTTTTCTACTTTATGTACTTTTATCCTTTTTGTAATATATTAGGATGTGAGCTATGGCATGTCATAGTCACAAGTCAAAAGGCAGATATGCCTTTTGATTCTACAATTGATTTTGTTTGTGTCTAGTCAATTGTATCAAGCTGGCTTTCAAAGTATAGCCGGCTGTAGGTTGTAGTATAAGTATTCCATGTCCTAGTATCTTTCTTTATGCTTTGTGTCACACCCCCAACCACGACGGTTTCCCGCGGGGCGTGAACATCATGGAAACCATAGTCATTGATCGACCACTACATGGTTTAGTAAACATACGTTGCAAATAAGTTTAAAAATACATAATTGTTTTCAGAGTTGAATTGCGGAATTAGTAGAGCTAAAGTAATTGTTTTCAAAACATGACAAATAGAACAATAAATGTCCCGGACAGCATGAATGGTACTAAATGCGACGTGGACCAAGCTAGCTTAAGTTGATGCAAGGGTCAAGTACCTGAGAAAACATGCATGAAAATATGTCAACATAAAGTTGGTGAGTTCACAGGTTTTAAAGTAATAGTAAACAGTGTAATGGACCACAAGACTTTCCATGATTTGATTGTCGATCATATAATACTACAATATTATATAAGCACCGCAACCAAAGCTAGACTGTAACTGTAACACATTGCCCCTACCCATGCCTACCGTAAGCATGATTGTGAACAGGCTAATAATGCACCCGTGTAGACCTCCAGTCAAGATTAGGGTAATTAATCCGGGTGGTGGTAGTCAAACCCAATAGTACTATCCATGATTACCTAACTTTGGGAAATAAACCAACGGTTCGATAACTGGGGACTTTATACGGTAAGTAAACAACTTATATAACATGTGAAATCATTAACAAGTAAATGTGTCCAGGAAAATAGTAATTTGCATGTAATCTCCCCCAAAAGGAAAATAAGTAAAATGGGGCCGTGAAACTCACCTGTAATACACGCGTGAATTCTAGCAATAATCTGTACGTATGATTGGTCTAGAAATATCCTAAAAAATCACAATATATTCATGAGGTCATGATTACTAACCCTAGATGGTCATGCATAACTCATCCACAAAGTTAGTTTTGAAAATGTCACTTGACTAGTTAGACACGTTGAGCCGTTAATGTTTTATTTAGATTCTTGTCTTCATAGCTATCTTCATAAAAACACATAATGTATTAGATGGGTTTTATAGTAAGTATAATAGCATTATACTTTTCATGTGTATGAGTTTCTTTTCATCAAATACCTCCAAAAGTGTACTTTATATAAATATGAACATTGGACAGAAACAAGAGGATTTTTAGGTCTGGTTGACATCCTCTTTTTATGGTATAAAGAATTTTTATAAAATCTTATATTTTTACCACATCTAGATCTATGTCTTAGGTTTCTAAAAAAGTATATCTTGTAGTATGTAACTAAGTTTAAATTCCTCGAAATGGGTCATAAAGCAACAGATGTCAGTGCAGCATTTTTCTGTACATGTCCATGGATTCACCTTTTTGAGGGGTCAAACCCTACATTCACAAATAGATCCTATAGTACCTTTAAACCTAACACCTTAAACTAAGTTACCATAGAAGGAAAATCTCCATTTGATTACTTTAAGCATAACTTATATCTCAATCTTTCTGCCCTATCTATTCTGCCAAAAATTCAGGTTCAACACTTTAATTATGTTTGTACGGTTTGGATAGGTTATACTCATCTAAAAATTTCAAGGTTGGATGAGTTAAAAACTAGACATCCTAAAGTTAATGTTAGGCTCAAGAAACTGTTCATTTGACCATGTTTAGGTCGAGTTATGGTGTCGAAAACACAGAACATGAATCTGCCAGAAATTGTCTTACATGTTTTGTTACTTTCTAAACTTTGTTAGAGCACTTTTGGATGAGTTAGTGAACATGAACACATCATGGTGATGTATAGAAGATTAGAAACAAGGTGCTAACCTTAAACAAGCAAGGAGAAAGAGATAGTAGTCTTGAAATGCAAGGAAAAAGAAGACTTGATCCATTGAACTAAGAACCAACCAAGGAAAAGTAAAGAAGATGTTGTAGGATGCTTGGAAGCTTCAAGAGTCACTTGGTCTTCAACAATAGCACTTGAATCACCCAAGATTTGTAGAAAACGAGTTGGAAATAAAATGAAGTGGTGGTAGGGGTGTCTTGGATGAAATTTGAAAGAAAGGTAGAAGGAAAAGAGTGGTTTGTATGGTGTTGGTGATTTGTGTTGGTGATGTGTAGAATTTGCTTGTATAAATAACCCTCCATGTCATGGTAATCCAAATCACATGGGTGTAGTGGTCAACTCTTGCAAGAAACATCCCAAAAGAGGTATGGAGGCATGACACTTTGATCATCAATTTGTGTTAATCACCAAAGAGGCAAATTTCAAAAGTTGTAAAAGTTAAAAGGTGATCTTGATGGGTTGAATGAAAAGAAAAGAAAAGAGATTGTATTGGAGGATGGAATGGTTTGGACGGCTAGGTGATGGTGGAAGGTATTGATTTTTCAAATTTTGAGTAGTATTGGGTATTTGGGTTTTATTTGTTACACTACGGTTATTTTTACATATTTTGGTATTTTACTTTTTACTTATTAACATACATTCAAATATTATAAAAGCTTATATAATATCATATATTTTAACATTGATGATGTGTTAATGATGCATCATGTAGTTTAGTAGGTGCGTTAAAAGGATTTGTTCCGGGTAAAATATCAATTTACACGATTAGGTTTATTTATGAATTTAAGCTTTTCCGATGTATTTAATTTGGAATCTAAAATACTTTAAAACAATAGAATCTAAAATACTTTGAAACACTTAAAGTATTTATTACTACACATATATTAATTATCACCAACGTTCGTCTGTGTGCCGGTTGTATCGCGTGTAAAAATAATGGTAATTACGCCGAATCACCTATGCATGAAATGTAATGCATGAAAATTTTGCAATGCATAAAACGACTTCAATAATTGGAATTCAATTGAAAATTAAGTATTATATGGGTAATCATAACCAAGTCAAGGTCAGGTATTAACCTGAAATTGCCGGTTGTCACACTTTGTAACACTTGTAATAGAACTTGAGAAAGCAATATACTGCATCCTTGAAAACCCAATCTCTTGTGTTCTCTTTTTCTATCTCTTACTTGTTACTTGTGTTCTTAGTATCATTATTGTGGTTAATCCAGTTTACTGTTTGATTAAGTTTAGTTAATCTCCTCTTTGTGTTGTTGTGTTGTAAGTGACCACCCTTCACCGGTCCTGCAATTGGTATCAGAGCATTTCAGGCTCTTGATATAAGATCTCACCATCTTAAGATCCCTCACACACATAAATACTAAATTTTCAAATGGCATCCATTTCAAAGACTGATATGGAAACTGGAACCATGAACAAGTCCCCACTGATCACTCTTGATGACTTTGATACCTGGTGTATGAGAATGGAAGGTTTCATCAGGTCTCTAGACTCAAGAATATGGGAGTCTATTGAAAATATACCTTTGTTGGACCAAAAGAACCAATGAGCCAGATCAGAAAAACCTTTAAGTCCCACAGACATCATAACAACTGAAGTGGTCTACAATAGCTGAAGACAAAGTCTGAAGACAACAGTTGAAGAGAAAGTCTGAAGACAAAGTCTGAAGACAACTGCTGAAGACAAAGTCTGAAGACCAAGTTCTCAGAAGTTGTCGCAACAGCTGAAGTAGTTCTTTCCAGTAGTTGTGATGGTTTACTTTTCAGTAGTTTGTAATCAGTAGTTTTATTTTATGTAAAACATCTGAAGTTCTTACACTTCAGATGTTATAACTTCAGTAGTTGTAATTGTAGCTTGTACTTAGCTTTTTGTGAAGGTGTCCTCAGTTGTTGTGGACATCTTCAGTAGTTTAGTCTACTTTCAGTTGTTTGTATAAATCAGTTAGATGTCACTATCAAGTGACATCAGCTGACGTCACATTCCTTTTATAAAAGGAATGTTGACCTAATTGTTTTCGCAGAGAAGCTTATGCGTGAATGAAAATATTCTATTTGCAAAAAACTCTCTCTCTATAATCGTCACTGTTTGATTGAATATTCATATTATTCTTGCTTAAATTTTGTCTAATTCTTGTTCTATTTCGCTGCAAATCTTAATCTAATTGATCAAACTAGATCCTGATCCTTTCAAATGGTATCAGAGCTGGTTAATCATTGATCGATTTAAAAATTGATCATTGAAACTGCTCTTTTGATATCTAAGTTTGATCGAATTAGCGTATTTGCAAGAATTGGTTATAGAGTTTGATTTTCTGTTGCTTCCGGTAAATTAATTTGAGATTCGTTTTATTTCAAACTGAGTTGTTGAGTTTTTGAGCTAGATTTGTTAAAATTTCATTGAACCTGTTTGAATCGGTGATAATGACTACTTCAATCAATGATCCTCACAATACGGGTTCCTCAACATAGCCTCCGATGCTTGTTAGGAGTGAGTATAACATATGGCAACGCCGAATGCTCCATCACCTGTCTGTTAACAGTTGAGGTTGTTGGAATCAATGGTTCATGGACCATATAAATCTATGGTGAGTAATCCGGAAACCAATGAGATGGTTCCGAAGAAGAAAGAGCAATACTCAGATGAAGATCTGAAACTGTTTGAATTGATGCTAAAGCCCATGGAATTCTAGCCATGGCACTGCCTAATGAAATCTATTCTGGACTTATGCATCATGAAACTGCTCATGATCTCTTGGTTGCTCTGAAAGAACAATTTGGAGGAACTGATGAGGTCTTGGCAAACAATAGAGAGATCCTTGCCCAGCAATATGAGACATTCTCTCATAGAAAGGGTGAGTCACTAACTCAACAGTTTGAGCGATTTTCATGTTTGATATCTGAGCTGAAAATGGTTAAACATGAATATACAAATAGTCAGATGAACAACATATTCCTCAGATCCCTGCCTGAGAGATGGGACACATATACTATTGTCCTACGCTTCAGTGCAAATCTGGACAATCTATCTCTCACCCAACTTCATGGGAAACTATTAACATTTGAAAGAGAGATAGAACAGAAAAGGAAACTGGCTTCATCTGGGAAGCTCACTGATGATTTTGTACCAGGGAATACTACTCTGGTTGGTCATGAGTCAGAATATGCTGCATCAGAAAGTTCTTATGATGAGCATATAGATTTCTCTTCAAACAGTGGAGATCATGCTTTTGTTGGTGTTGATAGTAATTCAGGGTGTAGTAGTGATAATTTGTGCTTTTTGATGGATGATTTGAAAGGAATTGCTGATGATGATCTGAAAGAGATAGATATTTTGAGCCAAATGGTATTAATCAATATCAGATCTCAAAAATTTTACAAAAGGACAGGTAGAAAATTTCCTGGTCTCTCTGGAAAAACCAAAGTTGGTTTTGACAAGAGCAAGTTGAGGTGTCACAAGTGCCATAGACTTGGACATTTTGCAAGAGAGTGTAGATCATCTGGATCTAACTCTTCTGCACCCTTTGTGACCTTTCCAAGCAATAGCTCACAAAACAAAGGGTAACATTCTACCAGTTCTGATCATCATTCACAAATTCAATCATCTCCTGCATTTTTTGTCCCTCAAGGTCCAATGCCATATCCTTATCCCTGTTTTTTACATGCCTCAGTCTAGTCAGGTTCCAGTACCCATAGCTCAACAACCACATGCCCTACCTGATCCTCAACCATCTCAATCAAATCAACAATCTCAATCTCAATCACATCATAGCTTTTTCACACCTAAAGTTGTTGACTGGAGTAGCTTACCAGATGATCTTTCTGGTTATCCTGAACAATTGTTTTCTAGTGCTGGTCAACATGGTGGTGAAAATCCTTTTGGAAATCTTGCTCTTATGGCCCTGGAGTCTACAGATGGTTCATGCTCAAATGCTTCATCATCACACGTACCACAGGTATCTTCTGAGGCTAAGGCCAAGTTGTGTTCTGAGTCATGCATAGCTGCTTTTGTCTCAATTAGAGAAGCAAATGTAGCTTTAATTAATCAAAATCTTGACCTAGAGAAAGTGATTTCCAAAAGAAAAGCTGAGTTTGAGTCTGTCTTAAATGAAAAAGATGATGAGATTTACAAATTAAAATGCCAAATCACTGATGAAAAGGCAAAGGTAGAGGTCATTTTAGAGAATCATAAGAATCTCAAAGAAACACTTGCAGCTACTAAAGTAAATTGTGAACGTTGGGTAACATCATGCAAGGGGTTTGAAATGCTTCTTAGCAAGCAAACAGCTTCAAATGTGAAGTTTGGGATTGGGTATAATCACACTGTACCTCCTACAGATTTTACTCCCAGGATAGAAGTAAAATCTGAAGGTGAAAGCAATTCCCAAACCACATCATCATGTGTCTCATCCTCAAGTGATAATCCAAAATCAGAGGATGAAGTCAGTATTAGTACCTCAGCTAATCAATCTGTTGATGGTCTCACTGCTGATAAACACATGATCAAAGAAAAACTGAGCACTTCAGGTGTTGTCCCACAAAGTATTCAAAGTACCGAAGGGCAAGTAACAACACCCGAAGAGCATTTCAAACTAAATGAAAACAAACATGGTTTGACAACAGCTGAAAAGTCTATCAGGAAATCCAAAAGTACTGATAGAAAACTTCTGAAGAACAAATCTTCAGTTGTTACAAATCCTTTAGTACTTAACATAAGTACTGAGAGGAAGAAAGTACTGAAGAACACACCTTTAGTAGTTTCATCCTCTTCAGCAGTTGATCAACAGAAGATGAAGAAAAAGCCATGTGAAATATGTGGTCTATTCAATCATCTCACTAATGAATGTTGGTACAAAAAGGGTTCCAAATTCAACAAAGATAAAATCATTAAAAAGAAAATTAATAAAATGAAAGATGAATTTAAAACCATGTTTGTACCACAAACATCTCAATCTGATAACCCAAAGTTCTCACAAAAATCTAAAAAGAAGGAAGGGGTTTATCATAAAACAGCTGAAAGTATTCCTCATGGAATATCAAAACACCAGACTAAGTTTGTGTCTTTCAAAAAGGAGGACATGGTGAGTCACAGGAACAAATCAAAAACAAGTACTGATGTGTCTGATGAACTGAAGGCTTTAACAACCAATCAGACACAACTTGTTATGATGGTTCAACATCTGTTGGGGAGAGTTAACCAAATAGATGTACGTGTGATTAAACCAGTGAAATGGAAAACTAAGCCAAAATCAAAGGAATCCTTTTCAGCACCATCTCCACCTTCAAAGGCTGTTAATCATGACAAATCAGTTAGTATAAAATCTGTTGATGAGAACAGACCCAAAACCAAAATGGTTTGGGTCTCAAAAACTAACTAGTTTCTTGTGACAAATGCAGGGTTCTTCAGCATGCCATAGAAGCATCTGGTATGTGGACAGTGGAGGATCTATGCATATGACAGGGAGCAGTTCTCTTCTTCATGACTACTTGTGAATCCAAGGATCGTCAACAGGAATTATCAGTGTGAATCGATGTCAAGTCAACGTTAGCGGAATTAACGTTGATTTGGTTTAATTGTATTTAAGCAACTTTAAATATCAATGAAATATCAAGAACACACGAAACAAAACACAAGTAATGATTAATCAATATTTTATTATAATGTGTTGGTGATTACAAAAGAATGAATGTACGATATCTATGAATGCTATGATGTTGTATATGTTTTTGATGATCGAAAGACTTTTGATGATTGTTGTATTGCTATTGCTGTTCTCAATCA
The DNA here is from genome assembly GCA_025215565.1 of Flaveria ramosissima. Lineage (NCBI taxonomy): Eukaryota > Viridiplantae > Streptophyta > Magnoliopsida > Asterales > Asteraceae > Flaveria > Flaveria ramosissima. The sequence continues at coordinate 39,536,373 of CM046036.1, forward strand.
ATCAATCGTCTGACTCAATCGTTCTTGAATCGAAACCTAGGATCCATATTTATAGACAAAGGTGTTTTAGTTATAGGAAACACCGGATCTCTTGGGATTTGATTTGTTTCTGATAAGGAATCATCGGATTTCTCGGGATTCGTATAACCGCCTTGTTGACTTGTTGACTTGTTGACTTGTAACACTTGTATTATACAAGTGTTTGGACTCCGCAGAAATATTGTCTTTCGTAGATGTTTTGTTCTTCCGCAGATGTTTTGTTCTTCCGCAGTATTCTTGTTCTTCCGCAGCATTTCTTGAAATTCACTTGGAACTCCAGTTGATTTGTTCATCCGTAGATGATCTTCGGATGTTTTGTTACTTGTAAAATATATCTACGGAAGAACGAAATGTTCATCCGTATATGTTTCTTACACTTGGTCAATTTCAGTAATTGACCAAGTATTATGTTTGTACCTGCAACCATACATAAACCAACACATATATAAATGGGTTAACCTATATATTTAATGCATACACAATAATGAAGTACAAAAGTTCATTACAGATATTAATTCAAGTACTAAGCCTATACATAATGACTAGATCTACTGATTCTAGACCTAACAATACTCCCCCTTAGGCTTAGCTACTTGCAATCAGTCCTTCAAAACTGCAAGATCCTTGATTCTTGCAATCATCTTGTTGTAGAAGTAGGAAACAGTAGTCTTCTGATCATCATACTTATAGTTGATCTTCATCTTGCTGATCTTCTTCAGAGTCTCATAATTTCTTGACATCCTTCTGACACAGGATCGTCAGGGTTCAAGAAAGCACACACATTATGCTCTTTTGCAAATCGTTGATCCATCTTAATAAACGCTGATCAAGAACACAGATATATGTTTGCTTAAGGTTTGATTTGGTAATTTTTGAATGTTGAGAAAGTGGGAAAAATTTGTTGAGTGAGATTTTCTAGGTCTGAAAAAGTGAGCTGAAAAAGTGAATAATGCATTTGACAAGTCAAATCTCTTTATTTATACCCTCAGACATATTAATTTTCTCGGATTTATTCAGTGGGTCCCACATTGTAATCTTCCATAGAAGTAATTTCTCATTAATTGTGTGATCCACAATTTACTCTTCCGTAGTACATCTACGGATCAACAACTTCTACTGGTGAAATTTTAATCATTAAATTATTGATCTTTATTCATCCGTAGTTTACCAATCTACGGATAGACATTAATATACTAATATTGATTTACACACAATTGTATGTATGGCCCAACTCCATTGGTTGAACCAATTATTGCTATAGGACCTCGTTGGCTTTGTATACATGACAATTTAGTACAAGAAAATTTAAAATAGAGATTTAAAAAAAAACAAAAAAATTTCATGTAACCAACGGCTAAGGTGATGCTCAGATTTCAATTTCTTCAAATTGATAACGATATAGACATTGTTGCTGCTGATTTAGATGCTTTTTCATGAATTCTACTCCCCCTAAATTTGTGATTAATGATGAACTTAAGCATTTATCATAAATTTCTTTAAGAGGAATAACATAAACTTTAAATATATGATAATGATCAGATACACATAAGATGGGATCATACTATAATGCTAAGCCTCTTCCTGATTAGTTATGTTGTATAGTTGATACTAGAACAAGTTCTGATTGCAAGTATATTGTCCTTATAAATCCATACAAGAGCTCATGTATCAACTAGGCATGCTGTTTATCATGTTTTATTGTTTTAGAAATAACTGTCATGGGCTTCACATTTGATTCACAAAGGTGTTGTCCTCCCTTTGCAAGTCAAATCATCACTTTTACACACTTAATACTATGTACTTTAAATTATAATAGCTATCTTGAGATGTATTTGGCATCTCATTGATGCGATGTTGATAAAGCTCAAGATAATATACAGTTGATCACTTAGGATTCTTTTGAGAGCTTTAGATATGATCATCATCAGGTCACCAGGTCTTTACTCACGTACAACAGAGGTGCCTTTAACCCAGGTCTTTGTTCACACAAAACAGAGGGATGATGATGAGCATGATCTTTTCACCTTTGATACTGATATTCAGTATGGTGATCATACACCCAGGTCTTTGTTCACACAAAACAGAGGGAGTATGATTTGCAAAGATAGATAGTATAAAGTGTTTTACATAGTGTGTTCAGATGAATGATTTGATCACATTAGGATAAGACTCACTTTGTTTTCTCAAAATGAAGTTTCCCACAGACAATTATGACAGTATTATGTTTTGCAAGCATTAAGTTTTGTTTCCACTCAAGATGAACCTACTCACATATCAAGAAACTTGTTGAGATATATTGTTATTTGTTTATGCAGAAATAGGCAAAGCTATAGTTTACTATCATTTCCCATGCATAAGTCATACTGATGCATTATTGCACACAGCATGTTGTTTGTTTGGACTTGATTTAATCTAAGTTAATCATACCTAGAGACTCAATCAGAAAATTAAATCTGACTGAATCAAAGGCTTTAGTGAATAAATCAGCAAGCTGATTTGATGTATCCACTTTGACTAACTTAATCAATCCCTTTTCTGAGCAATCTCTCAGAAAATGATACCTAATCTCTATATGTTTTGTTTTACTATGTTGCACAGGATTAGCAGTGATAAACATAGCAGCAGAATTGTCTATATAGATTGAAGTTTGAAGAAAGTTGTAACCATAGTCAAGCAATTGGTTTTGTAACCAAAGTACTTGAGAACACCCAGTTGAAGCAGCAATGTACTCAGCCTCAGCTGTGGATACAGAAACATTTGTTTGTTTCTTGCACTGCCATGACACTAGCCTGGGTCCAATGAATTGACATCCACCGGTTGTTGATTTTCTATTGTTGTTACATCCACCATAGTCACTATCTGAGTATGAGTAGAGTGTAAAGTCTCCATCATTGGGATACCATAGACCAAGTCCTGGTTTTCCCTTGAGGTATCTGAAAATTCTTTTGACAGCATTGAGATGAGACTCCTTTGGATCAGATTGGTACCTAGCACAAACACACACAGCAAACATAATATCAGGTCTACTGGCAGTTAAGTACATAAGTGAACCTATCATGGATCTAAATAATTTTTGATCAATAGATTTTCCAGTGGGATCAGGAGCAATTTTATCAATTGTTGATGCTGGTGTTTTGCATGAGGATACTTCAGCATGATTGTATTTCTTCAGTATTTGATGTATGTATTTTTCTTGATTGATGAATATTCCGTCTGCTCTTTGATGAACTTGAAGGCCAAGGAAGAATGTTAATTCACCCATTGAGCTCATTTGAAATTCAGATTTCATCAGTTCTTCAAAATTCACACACAATCTCTTATTTGTTGATCCAAATATAATGTCATCAACATATACTTGAACTACTAAGAGATCTTGATGTTCTTGTTTGAGAAAGAGTGTCTAATCAATAGTTCCTCTTTTGTAGCCATGCTTGAGTAAGAAAGATGATAGTGTTTCATACCATTTTCTTGGTGCTTGATGAACACCATATAAGGCTTTATCTAGTTTGTATACCCTGTGAGGATAATGAGGATCTTCAAATCCGGGGGGTTGAGACACATAAACTTCCTCATCAATTTTCCCATATAAGAATGCACACTTGACATCCATTTGATACACAGTGAATTTCTTGTATGATGCATATGCCAAGAACACTCTTATTGCCTCAATTCTTGCAACTGGTGCAAAAACTTCATCATAATCTATGCCTTCTTCTTGAGTGTATCCTTGTGCTATCAACCTTGCTTTGTTTCGGACAATAACCCCTCTATCATCCAGTTTGTTTTTGTATAGCCATCTAGTTCCAATAGGATGTTGACCTTCAGGTAAATCAACAAGACACCATACTTTTTGCTTTCTGAACTGTTGAAGCTCTTCTTGCATAGCTTCAATCCAGCTATTGTCTTTTAAAGCAGCTGTAATGTTTGGAGGCACCACTTGAGAAAGAAAACAGTTGAAAAGACAAAGGTTGGCTGTACCACTTTGGCTCCTTGTAGTTCTCTTGTCAGGATTTCCAATGATATTGTTAAGTGGATGAGTCTTATGAATTCTTATAGATGGAGTTGACTCAACTGGAATGGATGATTCCAGATTAGTCATTTCCATTGCCTCTGACTGATTCATCTCAATTTGAGAATTCAAGAAATAATCAAATTGAGCTATAGTAGTATCTGCAGTTGGATTTTGCTCTTCCGCAGGAACTTTTGCGGAAGTAGTTTGTTCTTCCGTAGGAGCTGCTCCGGATACATTTTGGTCTTCCGAAGGAACACCGGATGCATTTTGTTCTTCCGAAGGAATTTCTCCGGATGCATGCTGTTCTTCCGAAGGAACTCCTGATGCATTTTGTTCTTCCGAAGGAATTTCTCCGGATGCATGTTGTTCAGTTCCACATGTAATATCTGCTTCTGCTGAAGTATTTTCACTAGAAGATGGATGTATCCTTGGGGGATCAGCAGATAAAGTTACCTCAGTCATAACAGGTGGAACAAATGGATAGCATACTTCATCAGATCCTGCATTTGTCAAATGATCATAGTTAAAAGATTTAGACAAAGCATCTATGTCAAATAACCATGATGAACCTTTAACTGACTTAGTAAACACATTTTCATCAAAAGATACATTAGGGGTCTCTTCCATAATGTTATGCTGTGGAATATACACTCTATATGATTTTGATGTTGAAGAATATCCAACAAAGAAACCATCATAAGCTTTTTCTGAAAATTTTCCTAATGACTCTTTTATGTTCAAAACAGTTACTTGACATCCAAATACTCTTAGATATCCTATGTAAGGTTTTCTTTTAAATAGGAGCTCATAAGGAGTTTTGTTATGTTCTTTGACAATTAATGTTCTATTTTGAACATTGCATGCAGTATTCACAGCCTCAGCCCAAAAGGTAATAGGTAGTTGTGAATCAGCTAGCATTGTTCTTGCTGCTTCAATGAGTGTTCTGTTTCTTCTTTCAGCAACACCATTTTGTTGTGGAGCCCTTGGTGCACTGAATTGTCTTGCAATACCTTTGCTCCTGCAAAAAGAATCTAGTTCAAAGTTAACAAATTCAGTACCATTATCACTCCTGAAAATTTTGACTTTTGTATCAAGTTGATTCTCAATCTTGATGACAAAGTCCATTAATGTTTCTGATGTTTCACTCTTTTGTTTTAAGAAAAAGACCCATGTAAATCTAGTGAAATCATCAACTATCACCAAACAATATTGCCTTTTTACAATGCTCATGACATTGGTTGGACCAAAAAGATCCTTGTGAAGCAATTTGAGTGGTGTAGTATTAGAATTGATTGTTTTTGGTTTATGTGACACTCTGTGTTGTTTTCCTTTGTAACAAGAAGAGCAATGAGTTGAGCAATAGAACTCTTTATTTGGTAATCCAATGACCAGGTCATGTTTCACCAATTTATTCATGTTTTTCATGTTAGAATGAACAAGCCTTCTATGCCATAATTGTGACAAATCTTCTGAAAGTTTAGTTATAAGACAAGTTTCATGTTTTGTGAGAGAAGTGTTGTTCATATCCAAGACATAAGTGTTTCCTTTTCTTGTTGCTTTGAGGAGAATCCAATCTTCTGGGACAATAAATCCTGGCTTAAGAATGTAACAGTTAGTGTCATCAAACAATGTAGTGTAGTTTTGATCACAGATTTAAGATACACTAAGTAAATTATACTGTAAGTTTTTACAGTAATTTACTTTATCAAATTTAAGTACACCATTGGTTATCATTCCATCACCAACATATTTACCTCCCTTTTTATCCCCACCAAATGCCACATAAGAAGCATTTTTATGTTTGAAATCATGGAGAAGAGAACAGTTTCCTGTCATATGCCTGGAACAACCACTGTCAACATACAACATGTTATCAGCTCTCCAATATTGTTCCTCTTTTGCCATTGGTGGAACTGTTTGATCCATATGGGCCATCAATGCTTGATTTTCTTCCAAAACTTCCTTCTCATACAAACTCCAGTCACACGTTCCATCTTAAAGTATGATCAGCCCTGACTCCTTTGAGTTACTTGGTCCTGCTGATTCTTTGGTGGCTGGTGGGGAAGCATTGATCAGTTGAGATTGCTTATGCAGAGGTCTTTGAGAAGATTGTTGATTTGCTTGAATCTGATGTTGTTGATGCTGCTGATGTTGTCTCATATCTGGATAAGACTGTTGATTGCATTCTCTTGAGAAATGTCCATAGAGATTGCATTTGTAGCATCTCACTTTTGATTTGTCAACACCAATCTTTGATGTTTTGCTTGCTGAAGCCAAGTTCTTATTTCTTCTGAGATATTGCTTAGCTCTATAAGCAATCATGGCATCTGCCATTGTAGATCCATCTCTTCCATTACATCTGGAGGTAGTTCTTCTAAGTCTTGTTGGCAGATATTGGCTGATGTTAGAGAGCTTCCCAGATATGCTTGAAAACTTGAGCTAAAAGCCGCAAAGGCTGCTCTTTGTTCTTCAGAGTCCAATATCACAGTTATTGGTTCTGACTGATTTGCTGAAAAGGACGATTTAGTTGTTGTTGTAGTTGTATCTTGTCTATCAGTAGTTCTTCCTTTATTCTTCTGCTGCTTGTCTTGAGATGATTTCTTTGAGGGTTTTGAAACATAGAAGCTAACTTCCTCCTCATCATCACTTCTAGCACAAGAGTTATCACTTTCATTGTTTGAAATAAAAGCACTTCCTGCATTATTTGTTTCTTTGAAGTGATAGGGTGAGACATGAGTTCTCACACTCTTGTTTCTTGATTTTTCGTCCATTTCAAGAGCTTCCACTTTTGCAACCAGAGTATCTAATCCAGTAGCTTTCAGATCTATAGTGTTCTTGAACATGGACACAATATGCTTCCAACTTTCTGGCAGAGTGTGGAGCATTTTCTTGTTTAATTCCTCACTAGTATACTTCAACTCTAGAATATTCATCTCAGTGACTAACTGCATGAATCTATGAAGTTGCTGAGGAATTGATTCACCCTCAATATGATGAAAAGTTTCATATTGTGATCTGAGGGTGTCTCTCCTTATACTTCTTATCTCATCACTCCCTTCGCAGAGAGTGTGAAGAATCTTCCATAAGGAGTGAGCTGTTTTATAGTTCTCACACCTGATTAATATCTCTTCAGGTAAAGCCATACTAAGCAGACTGTATGCTTTTATATCGACTTTAACCTTTTTGACATCATCAGGTGATAGATCTTTTGTACTGATTGGTTGATTTTTGTCATTATAATCCGGCCCAAGAGTGGGTGGAATATAAGGACCTTCAGTGATGGAAATCCACAAGTCAGAATCAGTATAGTTTACATGATTCCTGAACTTGATTTTCCACGACTTGAAATCTGCTTTTGTTTCCAACTTCGGGGGTTGGTAAGATGAACCACTGAAGTTACTCATGATGTTAACAAGATCTACTATTCAATTGATTTGAATATAGAAACAAGTTAATTAAAAACGATTGCTGTTAAGCGAAATCAAACACAATTAAAACACAACTAACACTGATAGATCAATTGATCTAAATCAATGAGCACTTGGCTCTGATACCACCTGTGAATCCAAGGATCGTCAACAGGAATTATCAGTGTGAATCGATGTCAAGTCAACGTTAGCGGAATTAACGTTGATTTGGTTTAATTGTATTTAAGCAACTTTAAATATCAATGAAATATCAAGAACACACGAAACAAAACACAATTAATGATTAATCAATATTTTATTATAATGTGTTGGTGATTACAAAAGAATGAATGTACGATATCTATGAATGCTATGATGTTGTATATGTTTTTGATGATCGAAAGACTTTTGATGATTGTTGTATTGCTATTGCTGTTCTCAATCAATCAATCGTCTGACTCAATCGTTCTTGAATCGAAACCTAGGATCCATATTTATAGACAAAGGTGTTTTAGTTATAGGAAACACCGGATCTCTTGGGATTTGATTTGTTTCTGATAAGGAATCATCGGATTTCTCGGGATTCGTATAACCGCCTTGTTGGCTTGTTGACTTGTTGACTTGTAACACTTGTATTATACAAGTGTTTGGACTCCGCAGAAATATTGTCTTCCGTAGATGTTTTGTTCTTCCGCAGATGTTTTGTTCTTCCGCAGTATTCTTGTTCTTCCGCAGCATTTCTTGAAATTCACTTGGAACTCCAGTTGATTTGTTCATCCGTAGATGATCTTCGGATGTTTTGTTACTTGTAAAATATATCTACGGAAGAACGAAATGTTCATCCGTAGATGTTTCTTACACTTGGTCAATTTCAGATATTGACCAAGTATTATGTTTGTACCTGCAACCATACATAAACCAACACATATATAAATGGGTTAACCTATATATTTAATGCATACATAATAATGAAGTACAAAAGTTCATTACAGATATTAATTCAAGTACTAAGCCTATACATAATGACTAGATCTACTGATTCTAGACCTAACACTACTCTCAAGGAAAGAAGGGATTTGTATCTTTTGGTAATGATGCTAAGGGTTACATCATCGGAAAAGGCTTTGTGTCAAATGGTGAGATAAGATTTGATGATGTCAACCATGTGGAGAATCTCAAGTACAACTTGTTGAGTGTCAGTCAAATGTGTGATAAAGGGCATGTTGCACTTTTCACCAGCCAGAACTGTCGGATTCTGTCTTCCAATGTTCTAAGAATGATTGACAAGATATTGGATGAATATACTCTCCTGAAGGCCAACATGATTGGAAGAGTATATGCCTTAGACTTATCAAAGAAAATTGATATAAAAGGCCATCCATGTCTGTTTTCCAAGGCCTCTCCTCAGGAATCTAAACTATGGCATAGAAGGCTTGGTCATGTGAATCTTAAAAACATGAATCAGCTTATCCATCATGGTTTAGTGAGAGGTCTGCCATTAAAGGAGTTCAAATGTGATGACAACTCTTCTGCTTGTTTAAAAGGAAAGCAACACAGAGTATCATTCCCTCCAATAGAAGAACCAAAGTCCACTGCCTGCTTGCAATTACTGCATATGGATCTTTTTGGTCTAGTAAGAGTGATGAGCATGGCAAAGAAAAAATACTGTCTGGTAATTGTTGATGATTATTCCAGATTTGTATGGACCTTCTTCTTACATTCAAAAGATGAGGCTGTTCAAATGATCATCTACTTTGTGTTGTATGTAGTACTCCCTTCCAGTCAAGTGTGTGAGGAGTGATAATGGCACAGAATTTAGAAACCACTCACTTGATGAATTCTATTTATCTAAGAGAATCAAGAGGCAGTATAACATTCAAAGAACTCCTGAACAAAATGGAGTGGTGGAGAGAAAGAACAAGACCCTTATTGAAGCCGCAAGGACAATGTTGCCTGATTATGGTTTGCCACTAACCTTTTTGGCTGAAGCTGTCAACACAGCTTGCTATGTGCAAAATAGAGTGTTAGTAAATCAGAGGTTGATGAAGACTCCTTATGAGTTGTTACATCATTTGGCCCCTCTGATTTCCTTTTTAGAGCATTTGGGTGTCCCTGTTACATTCTTAACACAAAGAATCCACTTCAGAAGTTTGAATCAAAGGTGGATGCAGGGTACTTTGTTGGGTATTCATCTACTTGCAAGCCATACAGAGTTTTTAATTGCAGAACAAAGATAGTTGAAGAAACCTTGCATGTAAAATTTAATGAATCTCCAAAGGACAAAATCCCACAAAACCCTGTGGAGTTATTTGTGTGACAACCGACCTCCAGGTTGTTACCCTAACCCTAGATTACTTGCATCATTATCCATGTTATGAGTGCTAATAATTGAAACTATTCAACCCTACAAAGAAATTGGAAACAATTCTTACTACTTGATTCAAATTATGGTTTCATGTGATTTTTATTATTGACTTTTAGCTAATTTAGGTTTCTACCTTTTAAAAATTTGTGTTCCGGGAATGTCAACTAGTCACCCTTACAAAATTAATTTCAAGAGAAGGTAATTAAAATTTGAGCATACACACTCACACTTATAAAATTTTCGGCCATGCATGCATGGATATGCACTAGATACCTCAAATATACCATCCACTAAATAATACATTATACCCAATACTACAAAACTACACTACATAATAACAATTTACAATTAAATTTAATTCAAAAACACTCCCACTACACTCCAAGAATCGGCCGCCCCCCCTCTCCACTCCTTTTCTCTCTACACCACCACCACACCACCCACTAGCATTGCATGCAACTCTCTCCCTCACTCCCTCTCTCCCTCTTATTCGAAACCACCAGCTGAAACAAACACCCTCACCTCACAACTCACTCAAAGCAAATTCTCTCTAAGTCTTTTTCGAAGAACATCACCAAGCATCAATTGGCCAAGTGCAAACCGCAAGGAGGTGGCCTAGTTCGCGAGTTTTGGTCACACAACCATACTTGTTCCACCTTTCCAGCCATAGTTCGAGCTTCTACAGTCAAGTCCAAGGAGTTTCTAGCCATCCACGACCATCAACACCTTCTAAACGGTGAGTTACATCAAGTGTAAGCTCATGATTGTCGGTTTTGGGACATTTCACTTGTTTCTTCATTTTTCACCTAAAAACCGTGCTTTTTCCTTGTTGTAGCAGAAACTTCTCACCATCATCATGTTCTTAAGGAGTTCCCAACGTTCTTGAAGGTAAACCTCATGTTATGTTAGTCATTCTTGAGGTGGAAACCGATTTCCACCATGAAAACCCTCTTTTTGGGTGTTTTGGTATCATCTAATTTGTGAAAGTTGCAACTCTTGTAAACCAAACTTGTGACCTGCATTTTTATGACTTAATGGACTCCCAAGAACCTGTTTTAAAAAGTTCCAAAAGGCTACATACTCGAATCCACGGTTAATACATGGATTACACCTTGAAACCCTTCTTTCTACATGTAACAACACCCTTTTAAGCATTTGTTTGAAAAATCCTTTCAACCAAGACCCATAACCTACTCATGAACGACTTAATGACACCTTAATAATCTGTTTATGAAGTTAAATGAAGTGTTGGTGACGTTTAAACTCAAGTTAAGATGATTTACACAAGTGTTATGCTCGGTTATGACATTTTCTACATGTTTGAAGCATATGGATGTATAGAACATTTAGGCAACTCGTTGGGACTGAAATTTCAGTAGGTTTTAAATGAATATTAGAAGTTTTAGTAATATTTAATCTCTGGAATAAAGGACATGTTGTGATTTACCCTCTTTTAGTCACTTTCGGGACCCGAAAACATGGTAAAATGACTTTAAAAATAGTAAGAATATGAATTTAACACTCTTGAAAAGTATTCCAGGCTCAAAAATGATAAATAAAGTGATCTGGAGCCAATGGATAATTTAAATGGTCAAAGAAACAAATAAATGACGTTTTAACTAAAAACGGGTACAAACCGAGCATCGTTTTTGAGAAAAATCCATAAAAATAGAGTTCGAAGCTAAAATTTATAAAAGTCATATGATTTCAGTAAGTTAAGTAATAAAAGACTTAAAGGATTTGAAAAATTGCTCAAACAAGCTTTAAATGGTCAAACCCGGTCAAAACCGCGTTTTAACGGGTCAAACGTAAAAACAAGATTTTCAACTATAAAAGGCTGATTTTCACAATCTAAGGACTTAAAAATTTATAAAGATATCTTTTAGAGAATACCTACTGGTCCGAGATTCAAATGTATGAAAAACTCCAATTTACGGTTAAAACTATCCGGCTTTTACAGTAACCGGGAGCGTTAAACGCGCAGTTTTTAAATCGGACCCGTAAACTAAAATTTTGGAACACTTACTCCATAATAATTATAATATGACACTAAGAATCTGATTTTTGGTCTTAAATGACATAAAGGGCAAGAAACTAAACTTGAGGGTAGAAACTGTCAATTTTGAAACTTGAGGGACCAAACTGTAAAATTTTTCCAAACCTTATAACCCACTTCCAGGAAGCTAATAACCACTTGAACAGCAAAATTCCTTAATATATTAAGCTAATGAAGTGAAAATCCCAATTTTCATGAAGACGCCTTGACCTGCCATAAAAGAAAACTTTTTATACAAACCTTCGCGAAACCAAAGCCTTAACCAATAGCTAAACTCTTGACACCATTGTTGCATCTTAAATGAGTTTAGGGCAGTAGCTTATTACTTAATATGTACATGTTAGGGTGCTAGACTTGAGACACTTCCCGGTACACCAAAAGACTTTTGACTGGAAACCTAAGGTGAGTTCTAGTGATCCCCCTTTTACTATTGTTTTGGGATGAAACATGCTCTACTTTTTATGAACTATGATTGTGCTTTTCTTGATGATTGTATGTGGGATTTGTGATTACCTGCTGATTCTAATATCATGATCATTAATTCTTTCATGAACTGCTTGTTTTATATGGATAGATATATTTGGGGAATCCCCCACACACAGTGGCTTCCGTTCCAGGAAGGTTACCCCACTGAGATCCTAAGGGGTCGTTTGTGGCATGTAACAGGTTTTGTTAAGAAACTATGGTGAACCATCCGGGCAGGTAGGGTTCACTGGTTTGGGGGCTCAGTTCTTCCTTCGGGAATATCCGGTTAAACACAACTTTAGAAGAGGCCAACCGGGACTGAGTGCAGGGTTGATTATGATTTTTCCCACGATGATAAACAATGATTATTTTCTTTTAATCAAAAAAGGATTTGTTAAGTCCTTTTGTTTTTAAACTTTAAGCACTTGAATTCACCAACTTTTTAGTTGACATAATTTTCTTTTGAGCATGTTTCAGGTAATGTATGAAGAGATCCTAGCTGTTGTGAAGACCTAGACTTATCCCGTGACCATGGCATTGGCATATTTCCTCAATGAAACATTTGAACAATAGCATATTTCCTCATATTTGTATGAAGAGATCCTAGCTGATTTGGGGGCTTGATTTGTTCCTAGCCCCGTTATCTTTTTAAAAACATTAATGCCATGTGATATTCTCTCCTTTGAGCTCATGTAATGGTTTGTTTCCGCTGTCATATGTTGTTGCTAGTCTGTGACGTCTCACCCTACCTGGGCCCGGGGTGTGACAGATTGGTATCAGAGCCAAAGGTTGTAGAGAAGTCGGGAATACCATAGTAGACCCTAGGCTACAACCCTGATACCCTAGGACTGTCCTTGTGGGAAGTGTTGGGATGATCGGGTTGGGTAAATTGATGATTATACTTGATCAACGTAATCATGAATTTACCGGACGCGTAATTTCCATCACTGATCTTTAGGTTATGGTTGGACTTTTTCTGGTTTATATTGATGATTTTGAAACTAATTTTAAAAAGGGGATTTAAATGATTTTTATGATGAACTATGTTATCCGATACTACTTGAAGAGACTATTGATCTGGGCAAAACAGACAGCTATATGTTGGAATAACAGATACTATTGCCATCACTACTATTATTAGTAATATTATTATAATCATGAGCTATGAGAAACCAAATTACTCATGATGTATTTCTTACAGGACAACGTCTATGGCTGATAAAGGAAAGGCGCCTGCTCACCCCGACACTAAGACCACTCCTACCGGAAACCTGAGGAGAGAGAAGCCCCAGACAGAGTATGAGGCGTACCTCCGGAGATGCGGACATCCAGGGTGGATATCCGTCACGTCCGAAGACACTGAGGCTTCCGAGGACTCTTCCTCCACATCACCTTCCCGAAGCCGAACGCGATCCCACTCTCCCCAAGTAGCTGCTCCGACCGTCTCACCCATCCCACCTATTGGGAATAGGGGTGCGCGTACTGTCACCCGACCTCGCAAAAGCGTTAGGCCAGGATCCTCCGTATCCTTTAGGATGCCTCCTCCTCCTCCCCCGCCTGTTAGGATTCCGACATCGATACCTCCACTGTTTGACCCTCGAGACGAACGCCTGATGCCGCCGAGACATAGTATGCATGACGGCCCTAGCTTACTGGCTGGTGATAGGTACTCCTAGTCGAGTCGCCGGGCAAGTGATATAGGACCCTCTGATGCGACATTGGATGAGATTTTGAGGACTGTTCGCCGTCATGAGGTGACTGTTCAGCACGCCACTCGAACTTCTCAGTCGGCTCAATTTCAGGCTATGATGGCTACACAAGGAGTGAAGCGTTTGGAGCAGGAGTAGAGGAAGAAGGGTACATGATGGTTTGGATGCCTGAAGAGAAAGTGGATGTGAGAGCTGGAGTACTCAGTGGGATTATCTGTCTCTGGACAGTAGAAGGAAACTATTTGAATTATTCTTTGATACTATTATTTTATTATCATGGGGGTGATGGCACCTTCCAAATTGTAAGAGCATGACTCTGATTCTATTTTGTTGGATGATTCTATTGGGATGCTAGAATTATTAAACTGTCTGTATTAAATTGCTATATGATCTGTTGTGCCTTGAAATTGGTCTGTGCCTTTTCTAAATGGTTGCCCAACAGTTATGTTATGTTTTGATTTGGACCTTGTAAGGTTTCCTTAGTGGGTTGTAAATACATATGTGCATACCATGATCCCTGTTCCGAGGCAGGGTGTAATAGGATAATGATGCATAGGCTATTCGAAACAAAATTATGAGATGCTAAACGAATCAATTTGTGATACTATCAGAATGCTGACTCGCAGAGGAACACGTTTTGGACGGCGTGGAGCCTCCAGGGGCCGCCATGAGGAAGCAAGGCCAACTGGAAACCAACCTACTCCACCAGGGACTCCCCACGGGGAAAATGCTAATCAAGAAAGTGACGAAAGGATTGCTAACCTCGTAGCTCAGCAACTGGCTAACGCCATTCCGACTATTATTGCACAGATAAATGCGGACCGGGATAACACTACTGGTAACGACCGGCCGGTGAACGATGAAAGCCACGACGAAGAAGCCGAGGCGTTAAGGAATGGATGCTCTTATAAGACCTTCATGGCATGTAAGCCTAAGGACTTCTATGGCACCGAGGGTGCTATAGAGACTTACAGTTGGATTGACGAAATGGAAGCTGTCTTGGACATCAGCGAGTGCAAGATGGAGCATATGGTAAGGTTTGCATCACAATCTCTCAAGGGATCAGCTCTTGAATGGTGGAAGTCCATTACTTAAAGCCGTGGAAGAAAATGTGGCTAATCGAATGGGTTGGACTGAATTCCAAAGCTAATGACCAACAAATATTGCCCCATCAATCAACTCGAGAAGCTGGAGACAGAATTTTAAGCTTGGAGATGAAAGGACCCAACTACACCGAATATATCAATCGTTTCTTAGCCCTGTCCCGACTTGTGCCACATTTGGTGACGCTAGAAGCCAAAGGTGTAGCACGGTTCATCTGGGGACTACACCCAAGAGTTAGGGGTATGGTCCGTTCTTCTCTACCTGTAACCCTGCAAGCTGCTGTCGACCTTACCAGCAGTTTGACTGATGACCTAATTAGGGCAGGATGGACCGATCAAGCAAGGGCTGATGAGAAGAAGAAGTTTGTTGGTGAGAAAAGGAAGTGGTTTGAAGCGAAAAGAGCGGTTGGAAGTAGTAGTGGGTCAAGTAGAAGGAGTTCTGAAGGTGTGAGACGTGATGATCAGGGAAGCAAAAACCGGAGATTGTATTCGGGGACAAGCCCATTCTGCAGCAAGTGCAAGTTACATCATCAAGGGGAATGTAACCCGATGCCCTGTTTTAGGTGCAAGAGAACAGGCCATTTAATTAAAGACTGTACTTACGCACCGGGGAAACAATGCTATGAGTGTGGAGATCCAGGGCATATGAGGAACAAGTGTCCTAAGCTGGGTAGAGACAAGGATGCCAAGCACAACAAGCCTAAGGGAAGAGCTTTCGTTATGGACCCAGCAGGACGTAGGGAACCCGACGTGGTCAACGGTACGTTCCTTGTAAACAATCATCCCGCTACTGTACTATTTCATACAGGAACGACTGCTAGTTTTATCTCTAGTGCTTTTAGGCCATTGATTGACTTAGACGTGTGTACCTTGACTGATACGCTTACCGTAGAATTAGCTGACGGTAATATTTTAGAAGCAAACGAAATCATTAGGGATTGCCTGCTGAATCATAAAGGGAATACGTTTAAGATTGACTTGATGCCCATTAAGTTAGGAGGATTTGATGTGGTTGTGGGTATGGACTGGTTAGCGAAGCATAAAGTCGAAATCGTATGTGATGAACGACTATTCAAGATACCGTTGAGCGACGAAGAAGTGATAGTGGTAGAGGGTGAAAGGAGTAACACCCTATACCCTATGATATCCCACTTAAAAGCTACCAAGAGCTTGATGAAGGGATGTCCAGCTTTTATAGTATATGTGATGAAAGCCCAAAAGGAGAAGAAGATCGAAGATATTCCCGTGGTTTCGGAATACCCAGAGGTGTTTCCGGAAGAACTACCAGGACTCCCCCCGAATCGGCAAGTTGAATTCCAGATAGACTTGTTGCCTGGTGTGCTGCACCGGTAGCCAAGGCAACGTACCGACTCGCCCCACCTGAGATGAAGGAGCTAATGGTACAAATTCAAGAACTATTGGACAAGGGATTTATACGTCCGAGTGTCTCTCCATGGGGTGCCTCGGTACTATTCGTGAAAAAGAAAGACGGAACCCTGTGAATGTGTATTGATTACAGGGAGTTGAATAAGCTGACCATAAAGAACCGTTACCCTCTTCCGAGAATAGATGACCTATTGATCAACTGCAAGGAGCAAGTTATTTTTCCAAATAGACTTAAGGTCAGGATACCACCAACTGAAGATAAGAGAAGAAGACATACCCAAAACAACCTTCCGAACTAGGTATGGACACTACGAGTACTTGGTCATGCCCTTTGGACTGACTAATGCTCCAGCAGCATTCATGGACCTCATGAACCGCGTTTGCCGCCCTTACCTCGACAAGTTTTGTGATCGTGTTTATTGACGACATACTGATCTATTCCCGAAGTAAGGACGAGCACGAGAAGCATCTCAGGTAATCCTTGAATTGCTCAAGAATGAGCAACTATATGCCAAGTTCTCTAAATGTGATTTTGGATGCGCCAGATCCAATTCTTAGGTCATGGTGGAATGAGGATGGGATTCAAGTTGACCCTTCCAAGATTGAGGCCATAAAGAATTGGAAGATTCCTGAAACTCCTACGAAGATAAGGCAATTCTTAGGACTGGCTGGCTACTACCGGAGATTTATAAAGGACTTCTCGCGTATAGTGCAACCTTTGACCGCACTAACCAAGAAGAAGAACACAACCTTTGTGTGGGAGCGAGAGCAGAACGAGGCGTTTGAAACGCTTAAGGAGAAGTTATGCAGTGCACCTATCCTTGCTCTTCTAGAAGGAGTAGAAGACTTCGTGGTCTATTGTGACGCTTCGCGTCAAGGGCTAGGATGTGTATTGATGCAACGCAACAAGGTGATTGCTTACGCAATGAGACTGCTGATGATCATGAGAAGAACTACACGACTCCACGATCTGGAGTTGGGTGTCGTGGTGTTTGGCCTCAAGATGTGGAGGCACTACCTTTATGGCACAAAGTGTATCATCTACACTAACCATAGAAGTTTGCGACATATCCTTGACCAAAAGATGCTCAACATGCATCAGAGAAGATGGGTCAAGCTATTGAACGATTACGAGTGCGAAATCCGCTACCATCCTGGTAAGGCCAATGTTGTGGCAGATGCATTGAGCCGAAAGGAAAGAGAAAAACCTCTTCGTGTACGAGCCTTAAGGATGAGTGTGTATACCAACCTTATTGCAAAACTGAAAGAAGCTCAAAGCGAGGCATTATAGGAAGAAAAATTAAAGGATGAAGGATTGACTGGAATGGAAAAGCAATTTGAGATAGGGGACGATGGTACATACAGATATGGAGGAAGGACTTGGGTGCCAAAACACGGAGGAATTCGAGAAGTAGTCCTCGACGAAGCACACAAGTCTAGGTATTCAATTCACCCTGGAAGTGTTAAGATGTACCAGGATTTAAAGACATTTTTCTGGTGGCCGGGAATCAAGAGATCAATCGCCGTTTATGTGGGGAAATGTTTAACTTGTGCCATGGTAAAAGCTAAGAACCAAAAACCATCAGGAACGTTACAGCAACCTGAAATCCCAGAATGGAAATGGGATAATGTTACGATGGATTTTGTTACCAAGTTGCCCAGAACGTTTAAAGGTCACGATGCTATTTGGGTAATAGTAGAAAGACTAACGAAATCAGCTCACTTCTTGCCAATTAGAAAAGTATACGACATGACAAAATTGGCCCAACTGTATGTCGATGAGGTGGTAACGAGGCATGGAGTGCCTTTGTCGATCATCTCCGACCGTGATAGCCGTTTCACCTCTCGTTTTTGGAAATCGTTCCAACAAGCTTTAGGAACCCGTTTAGATCTAAGCACGGCTTACCACCCTTTGACCGACGGACAGAGCGAAAGAACTATTCAAACGATGGAAGACATGTTAAGAGCTTGCGTGATAGACTTTGGCGGAAACTGGGATAACCATCTTCCTTTGGTGGAATTCGCCTATAACAATAGTTACCACACGAGTATCAAAGCCATTCCGTATGAGGCCCTATATGGCAGGTTATGTCGATCACCCTTGAGTTGGAATGAGATTGGTGATAGCCATTTGATGGGACCCGACATAGTGTTGGAGACCACCGACAAGATCTATAAGATAAAGGAGCGACTGAAAGCAGCCAGAGATCGACAGAAGAAGTACGCTGACAGGAGGCGGAAACCTCTAGAGTTCCAAGTGGGCGACAGGGTAATGCTAAAGGTAGCACCATGGAAAGGAACTGTGAGGTTCGGAAAGAGAGGAAAGCTAAGCCCAAGATACATTGGACCATTCGAAATATTGGTGAGAATTGGCCCAGTGGCATATAAGTTGAAACTACCCCCGGGGTTGAGTCACATACACGACACCTTTCATGTGTCAAACTTGAAGAAGATCATGGTAGACAAACCCTTGGAACTACTATTAAAAGAAGCAAGAATAAATGACAACCGACCTCCAGGTTGTTACCCTAACCCTAGATTACTTGCATCATTATCCATGTTATGAGTGCTAATAATTGAAACTATTCAACCCTACTATGAAATTGGAAACAATTCTTACTACTTGATTCAAATTATGGTTTCATGTGATTTTTATTATTGACTTTTAGCTAATTTAGGTTTCTACCTTTTAAAAATTTGTGTTCCGGGAATGTCAACTAGTCACCCTTACAAAATTAATTTCAAGAGAAGGCAATTAAAATGTGAGTATACACACTCACACTTATAAAATTTTCGGCCATGCATGCATGGATATGCACTAGATACCTCAAATATACCATCCACTAAATAATACATTATACCCAATACTACAAAACTACACTACATAATA
Organism: Flaveria ramosissima; assembly: GCA_025215565.1. NCBI lineage: Eukaryota > Viridiplantae > Streptophyta > Magnoliopsida > Asterales > Asteraceae > Flaveria > Flaveria ramosissima. Next base: position 39,555,805 of record CM046036.1, read on the forward strand.
ACAATTTACAATTAAAATTTAATTCAAAAACACTCCCACTACACTCCAAGAATCGGCCGCCCCCCCCCCCTCTCCACTCCTCTCCTCTCTACACCACCACCACACCACCCACTAGCATTGCATGCAACTCTCTCCCTCTCTCCCTCTCTCCCTCTTATTCGAAACCACCGGCTGAAACATACACCCTCACCTCAAAACTCACTCAAAGCAAATTCTCTCTAAGTCTTGCACAAGAAATTCGAAGAACATCACCAAGCATCATTCGGCCAAGTGCAAACCGCAAGGAGGTGGCCTAGTTCGCGAGTTTTGGTCACACAACCATACTTGTTCCACCTTTCCAGCCTTAGTTCGAGCTTCTACAGTCAAGTCCAAGGAGTTTCTAGCCATCCACGACCATCAACACCTTCTAAACCGTGAGTTACATCAAGTGTAAGCTCATGATTGTTGGTTTTGGGACATTTCACTTGTTTTCTTCATTTTTCACCTAAAAACCGTGCTTTTTCCTTGTTGTAGCAGAAATTTCTCACCATCATCTTGTTCTTAAGGAGTTCCCAACGTTCTTGAAGGTAAACCTCATGTTATGTTAGTCATTCTTGAGGTGGAAACCGATTTCCACCATGAAAACCCTCTTTTTGGGTGTTTTGGTATAATCTAACTTGTGAAAGTTGCAACTCTTGTAAACCAAACTTGTGACCTGCATTTTTATGACTTAATGGACTCCCAAGAACCTGTTTTAAAAAGTTCCAAAAGGCTACATACTCGAATCCACGGTTAATACATGGATTACACCTTGAAACCCTTCTTTCTACATGTAACAACACCCTTTTAAGCATTTGTTTGAAAAATCCTTTCAACCAAGACCCATAACCTACTCATGAACGACTTAATGACACCATAATAATCTGTTTATGAAGTTAAATGAAGTGTTGGTGACGTTTAAACTCAAGTTAAGATGATTTACACAAGTGTTATGGTCGGTTATGACATTTTCTACATGTTTGAAGCATATGGATGTATAGAACATTTAGGCAACTCGTTGGGACTGAAATTTCAGTAGGTTTTAATGAATATTACAAGTGTTAGTAATGTTTAATCTCTGGAATAAAGGACATGTTGTGATTTACCCTCTTTTAGTCACTTTCGGGACCCGAAAACATGGTAAAATGACTTTAAAAATAGTAAGAATATGAATTTAACACTCTTGAAAAGTATTCCAGGCTAAAAAATGATAAATAAAGTGTTCTGGAGTCAATGGATAATTTAAATGATCAAAGAAACAAATAAATGACGTTTTAACTAAAAACGGGTACAAACCGAGCATCGTTTTTGAGAAAAATCCATAAAAATAGAGTTCGAAGCTAAAATTTATAAAAATCATATGATTTCAGTAAGTTAAGTAATAAAATACTTAAAGGATTTGAAAAATTGGTCAAACAAGCTTTATATGGTCAAACGCGGTCAAAACCGCGTTTTAACGGGTCAAACGTAAAAACAAGATTTTCAACTATAAAAGGTCGATTTTCACAATCTAAGGACTTAAAAATTTATAAATATATCTTTTAGAAAATACCTACTGGTCCGAGATTCGAATGTATTAAAAACCCCAATTTACGGTTAAAACTATCCGGCTTTTACCGTAACCGAGAGCGTTAAACGCGCAGTTTTTAAATCGGACCCGTAAACTAAAATTTTGGAACACTTACTCCATAATAAGTATAATATGACTCTAAGAATATGATTTTTGTTCTTAAATGACATAAAGGGCAAGAAACTAAACTTGAGGGTAGAAACTGTCAATTTTAAAACTTGAGGGACCAAACTGTAAAATTTTTCCAAACCTTATAACCGACTTCCAGGAAGCTAATAACCACTTGAACAACAAAATTCCTTAATATACTTAACCTAATGAAGTGAAAATCCCAATTTTCGTGAAGACGCCTTGACCTGCCATAAAAGGAAACTTTTTATACAAACCTTCGCGAAACCAAAGCCTTAACCAATAGCTAAACTCTTGACACAATTGTTGCATCTTAAATGAGTTTAGGGCAGTAGCTTATTACTTAATATATACATGTTAGGGTGCTAGACTTGAGACACTCCCGGTACACCAAGAGACTTTTGACTGGAAACCTAAGGTGAGTTCTAGTGATCCCCCTTTTACTATTGTTTTGGGATGAAACATGCTCTACTTTTTATGAACTATGATTGTGCTTTTCTTGATGATTGTATGTGGTATTTGTGATTACCTGCTGATTCCAATATCATGATCATTAATTCTTTCGTGAACCGCTTGTTTTATATAGATAGATCTATTTGGGGAATCCCCCACACACAGTGGCTTCCGTTCAAGGAAGGTTACCCCACTGAGATCCTAAGGGGTCGTTTGTGTCATGTAACAGGTTTTGTTAAGAAACTATGGTGAACCATCCGGGCAGGTAGGGTTCACTGGTTTGGGGGCTCAGTTCTTCCTTCGGGAATATCCGGTTAAACACAACTTTAGAAGAGGCTAACCGGGACTGAGTGCAGGGTTGATTATGATTTTTCCCACGATGATAAACAATGATTATTTTCTTTTAATCAAAGAAGGATTTGTTAAGTCCTTTTGTTTTTAAACTTTAAGCACTTGAATTCACCAACTTTTTAGTTGACACAATTTTCTTTTGAGCATGTTTCAGGTAATGTATGAAGAGATCCTAGCTGTTGTGTAGACCTAGACTTATCCCATGACCATGGCATTGCCATATTTCCTCAATGAAACATTTGAACAATTTCATATTTGTGTTGAACAAGTACAATTTATTTTTATGGATGATTGTAAAACTGATTTGGGGGCTTGATTTGTTTCTAGCCCCGTTATCTTTTTAAAAACATTAATGCCATGTGATATTCTCTCCTTTGAGCTCATGTAATGGTTTGTTTCCGCTGCCATATGTTGTTGCTAGTTTGTGACGTCCCACCCTACCTGGGACTGGGGTGTGACAATTTGATTTGGACATACTGCAATATGTTCCTTATCAGTCTCCAGCTATTGCAGATTCTGAGGATCCATCATCTCCTGCAACTAGTCATCCATCTGGTGGTATAAATGCAAGTTTTAGTGATCACCTGACTGAGTCTACTCAACTTGATGTTCCTGTAGCTTCAGCAGTTCCATCCACAACAAATGCTGATGAGATCTCTGAATCCTCTACTTCATTTGAATTGCCATCTCACTCTAGGTTTCAAGAGTCTGAATCAACATCTGTACTGCTGAATCTCCTACAAACACTTGCACAGATCTTATTGAGTACCAAGAACTGACGAATCACCCCATGTCTCAGATCATTGGTGACATCAATGCTGGTGTTCTGCTTTCGGCTCTCTTCATCAGTCAATAAGAGCCAAAGAACTATCATATTGCATTAAGAGACAATGGATGGGTTGAAGCCATGCAACTTGAGCTTCTTCAGTTTCAAGAGCAGCAAGTGTGGGAACTGGTGTCACACCCCGAAAATCGCAGCGGAAAGTCGAGTGACGTGGTGGTAACGGAAGTTGGACTTGACCCAACTTTCATGGTCAAACGTATACTAAAATATCATTAGTTATTAAAAACCATTAGTCAACATCATACGAGTATTTTGTTATTCTACATCGAAACATTTTTAGTATTAGTGAATACTACTTTTATTACACACACATGGTTTTATTTAAAACATTTAAAGTCTTAACGTTTGACCCTTCCAAAGACAAAATTCCGAATTCCATGTTGAGCTCACCTATAACCCTGAAAAGCACGAAGGGTAATAAAGTCAACATAAAGTTGGTGAGCTTTCGGGGTTTTGAAATCTTGCAACCATACATCTCTTTTAAAAATCATATGATGAAACAAGGCATAATATATTCCACATAGACTAGCTAGGTACTATGTTATTTAGGTCATAAGCCCATAATCAAACCAAGAAACACGTCGTTGCCCCACAACTATCCAGACATATAAACTCCCTCGCCACAACCTGACCAGTGTGACTGGTCGCGAGAGCGGGCCATTCTAACCCGATAGATCTACCAATATATTCTGTGGCCTCATCCCCGAGGTTAATGATTATAGAGGGATTTAGATTTCAGTAGTATATAGATCCATACTACTGATTCAAACTTATACCCTCATATTATATATTATCCCGTTTAATTCATCATATACTTTAATAAATCATTTCATGCTTTTCCCCCAAAACAATTTAAAACACATTTAAGAATGGGGCCGAAGGACTCACCTTGAGCGTAATCTTTGAGGTTAACCAATGTAAAATGCTTTTCAAATAGTAAACCCTAATCATAAACATTATGATTATTACGCGATAATTCATGCTTAAGAATGCACTTCACCCATTCTATATATGATTGTTTGAAATGGTACGTTTTGTTTTAGTCAAAAATAATTATTTACATGTTTTATGTCCTTTAATATAGTCCTGACTATAAACCACCAATTTCTTTGTTCCTGGCTTTTTATTAACTAATCACTAATAAACTTTGAGTCAAAAAGTCTTATTATACCATCATCTTGGGTGTCTAAAACTTTCTTAAACAGAGAGTCAATCATCTCTACTTTAGGTCATTATTCCTGAAAATGATTATCTGATCGGGCTTTCTTTTACCTGAGTTCATGTAGAATTCAAGAAGTAGTTTCTTCATTATTAATTTATTTGATTATTAATTCATCTATTATCTTTTCCTTTCATAACTTACTAATTAGTCGTTTAAGTTATACACATATATTTTCTTTTTATTAGTCATAACTTGTCCAAGGTATGCGTTATTCTCAGTCTTGTATGTTTCGACCGTCGTTTTAATCGGGTTCGTTAGTCATGGTTTTTCCTTGGTCCTTTGCTTACTCTTAACCATAATTCTTAGTCTCAAAGTTCTTTAGTAGACCTTTTGTCTAAGAAAGTCCTTTAATTATGTCCAAATTTCTTTTATTTCAACCTAGTCATCTTTCACTAATATTATTATCAAAGTCACCTAAAATCCTTGATCTACCTATTATTCTAAGTTATCATGTTAATAATAATCCTTCAACCAATAAATCTCCTAATGTTCTTATCAAGACCATATTTCATCATTTTTTTCCCATCCACATGATTATGCCTTCATACATACATAACATACCCATATACATACGTTTTACCACCTAAATCCTTAACATAACATGTTTTCATCCACATAACCATCCATTTTCAGATTTATCAAACCATCATAATAGCCATTTTACATACAAAATCATCAAAATAACCATTTCATACAATACCTAAATGGGTGAACTAGGGTTCATCAAGATTCCTTATCTTGATCATCCATGCATGAACATAAATATACATTGTCTATCTAATATACCTTACTAGATGGAATCCTTAACGGAATGCAAGCTCGATTCTTGATTTCCCGATGAAACTTCGGGTCCTAACTAAGTTCCAACTAGAGTGTATATGCAAATGAGGGTGGTGATTGTTGGTGTTAGCCGAAGGTAAAGGAAGGGGGGGGGGGGGTTCACGGTGGTGTCGGATGAAGGGTGACGGGGTGATGGTGTCGGGTGAGAGTGGTGGTAGTCGTGGCGGTACCGGGTGAAGGTGGTGATGGCGGTATCGGGTGAAGGTGGTGATGGTGATGTCGAGTGAGGGCGACGGTGATGGTGGCTTCGGAAGAAGGCGACGGTGATGGTGGCTTCGGAAGATGGCGACGGTGATGGTGGTGGTGTCGGTTTCGGGTGTAGGTGATGGTGGTCGTGGTGGCGTGGTGTCCGGATGGTGGTCGCGGTGGTGTTGGGTGCGGATGGTGGTCGCGGTGGTGTGGGGTGCGGATGGTGGTCGCGGTGGTGTTGTGATGTTGGTGGTGACGGCAGCAGGTGGTGGTGCGGTGTCCGGCGAAGGGGGGAGGAGGAAAAGGGGCGGCCGATGGGGGGTGGTGGTGTGTGGAAGTGGAGTGAGTTTGAGGAGATGAAGAGTTTGAGTGTGTGTGTATGTGAAAGGTTTTTAAACACCTCCAAATAGGTGTGTTGTCTTGCATGCAAGACTTAAAAATCCTCCTTGGATTTGTAGAAGATTATTCATATTATTATTATAATTATTATTATTATAATTATTATTATTATTATTATTATTATTATTATTATTATTATTATTATTATTATTATTATTATTATTTAAGAAATTGTTAAACAATTTGCAAGGTTTGTCAAACGTTAACGCAGGGTTTTGTTAAGTTAGACCTAAACGCTAAATAATTATCAATTAGTTATTGCGGGTGGTTTCGAAAGTTGACCTGATTTGACCGGGTGTCACAGTCTCCCCTCGTTTAAGAAATTTCGTCCCGAAATTTACGTTGTTGATCCTGAGTCAAATCTGGTTTTGAACAGGTATGGGTACTTTTGTTGCATTTCGTCTTGGCGCTCCCAAGTAAATTCAGGTCCTCTTCTAGAGTTCCATCGGACTTTAACTAGCTTGATTTGCTTCCGCCTGAGTTTCTGAGTTTTCCAATCTAAGACCTCTATTGGCTCTTCGATGAATTGGAGTTTGTCGTTGATACTAACTTCATCTGGAGGGACAACTAAAGATTCATCTGTCATGCATTTCCTTAAATTAGATACGTGAAATACATTGTGCACATTACCAAGTTCCTCTGGTAGTCTGAGTCGGTATGCAACTTTCCCAATCCGTTCCAGGATTTCAAAGGGTCCTACGAATCGTGGACTCAGCTTCCCTCTTTTACCAAATCTCATAATTCCCTTCCATGGAGATACCTTCAAGAACACTCTATCGCCGACCATGAATTCTAATGGCTTCCTCCGATTATCTGCATAACTCTTTTGTCGACTATTAGCCATTTCTAGCCTTTTTCGGATCTGAACAATCTTATCCGTTGTTTCTTGAATGATTTCTGGTCCGGTTAATTGTCTTTCTCCAATGTCGGCCCAACATAATGGTGATCGGCACTTTCTTCCATATAGTGCTTCAAATGGAGCGGCCTTGATGCTGGTGTGATAACTATTATTATAGAAGAACTCAGCTAGTGGTAGGTGAGTATCCCAATTTCCACCAAAGTCGATCACACAAGCTCTCAATAAATCTTCCAAAGTTTGAATAGTTCTCTCGCTCTGTCCGTCAGTTTGTGGGTGATAGGCCGTGCTCATATCTAATCGAGTACCCATGGCTTCCTGTAGAGTTTGCCAAAATCTAGAGGTGAATCGACTATCTCTATCCGATATGATTGAAATTGGTACACCATGGCGTGAAACTACTTCTTTGATGTATAAGCTCGCCAATTTGCTCATACTGTAGGTCTCTTTCATTGGTAGGAAATGTGCAGATTTTGTTAGTCGATCAACAATTACCCAAATGGTATCATAACCACTTGTTGTCCTAGGTAATTTTGTCACAAAATCCATGGCAATGCATTCCCATTTCCATTTTGGAATTTCCGGCTGTTGTAGAAGTCCCGATGGTTTTTGGTATTCTGCCTTTACTTTGGAGCAGGTCATGCATTGGTTAACATAGGTAGCTACGTCTCCCTTCATGTTAGGCCACCAGAAAAATTCCTTCACATCATGATACATTTTGTCGATTCCTGGGTGAATCGAGTACCTTGTTTTGTGTGCCTCATCAAGAATTACCTTGCGTAACTCTCCATGCTTAGGAACCCACATTCTTCCGGCAAATCGTATCATTTTATCAGAACCTGTTGCTAACTCCTTGACCATCCCTTGGAGACCTTCTCTTTCTAGATTTTCTCCTTTTAATGCTTCGAGTTGAGCACTGCGGATCTGATCAGTAAGGTTCGAGTAAATGGTAAGTTTCAACGCTCGCACTCGTAGTGGCCTTTCCCTTTCTTTCCTACTAAGAGCGTCTGCCACAACATTTGCCTTGCCTGGGTGATATCGGATATCGCAGTCATAATCATTCAACATCTCCACCCAACGACGCTGACTCATATTTAAATCCTTTTGATTAAAAATATGTTGCAGGCTCTTATGATCCGTATAGATGACACATTTGGTTCCATACAAATAATGTCTCCATATTTTAAGAGCAAAAACGACAGCTCCTAGTTCTAGGTCATGGGTGGTGTAATTCTTTTCATGTACTTTCAATTGTCTTGATGCATAAGCAATGACCTTATCTTTTTGCATCAATACACACCCAAGGCCTAATCGCGAGGCGTCACAATATACTACAAATCCCTCAGTTCCATCTGGTAGAGACAGTATGGGTGCGCTGCACAACTTCTGCTTTAGTAATTGAAAAGCTTTCTCTTGATCTTCGCCCCATACATAATTCTTGTCCTTACGGGTCAATAGGGTCAATGGTTGGGCTATCTTTGAGAAATTTTCTATAAACCTACGGTAGTAACCAGCTAACCCTAAAAATTGTCGCACTTCTGTTGGAGATTTTGGGACTTCCCAGTTCTTAATTGCTTCTATCTTTGTTGGATCCACGTGGATACCCTCCTTGTTGATAATATGACCGAGGAATCGAACTTCTCGAAGCCAAAATTCACATTTTGAGAATTTTGCGTACAGCTTTTCTTTCTTTAACACGTTTAGGATTAGCCTGAGATGTTGCTCATGTTCTTCTTTGGATTGTGAGTATATCAGAATATCATCAATGAATACTATCACAAACTTGTCTAGGTAGGGTTTACAAACCCTATTCATGAGATCCATGAATATGGCAGGTGCGTTGGTTAATCCAAACGGCATTACTAGAAATTCGTAATGACCGTAACGTGTTCTAAAAGCCGTTTTTGGGATATCCTCTTCTGCTATCAACAGTTGGTGATATCCAGATCGTAAATCTATCTTCGAGTAGTAGCTGGATCCTTGCAATTGATCGAACAAATCATCAATTCTTGGTAATGGGTATCGATTTTTAATGGTGAGTTTGTTTAATTCTCTATAATCGATACACATTCTGAACGATCCGTCTTTCTTTTTGACGAATAGCACAGGTGCTCCCCATGGAGAAAAGCTTGGTCGAATGAACCCTTTTTCTAATAATTCTTGCAGTTGCTTTGACAACTCCTGCATTTTGGAAGGTGCTAGTCTGTATGGTGATCGTGCTACTGGTGCTGCTCCTGGTATCAAATCAATTTGGAACTTGATATGTCTTTGTGGAGGTAACCCTGGCAAATCTTCGGGAAATACCTCTGGGTATTCTCGTACAATGGGAATATCTTCAAGTTTTCGCTCCTCATTCCTAATGTCAATGGCTTTTATTAGGAAGGCAGGATATCCTTCATTAAGGTATTCATATGCTTCCATGACACTCATAATTTTTAATGAAGGTTTTCCCTTTTCTCCTTGTACGATTAAGAGTTCTCCACTAGGAGTTGGCAATCGAATGATTTTCTCGAAACATACTATTTCAGCATGATTTCGAGAGAGCCAATCCATTCCAATAACCACATCAAAACTTCCCAGATTGACAGGTAATAAGTCAATACTAAAGAGATGGTTGTTAAGTTGTATCATGCAGTTCCTAATTATTTCATTGGATTCAATTTTCTTTCCATTAGCTAACTCAATAATATACTTCTTTCTTAGCTTACATGGTTTAATTCCCAATGATGTTTCAAACTCTTTGGATACAAAACTTAGATCAGCACCAGTGTCAAACAAAACAGAGGCATAATGATTATTGATAAGAAACGTACCGTTGACTACCGACGGCTCTTGCTGTGCTTCCTTGGCATTCATTTCAAAGGCTCTCCCTTTGGCCCTAGATCCATTCAGTCTTGGACAATCCTTCTTGAAGTGTCCAACCACACCACATTCATAGCAAGCTTGATCATTTCTGATCATCCTCCCATCAGGTTTTGCCCGACAATTCTGGCTTAGATGTCCGAACTTATGACAATGAGCACAAATTTTACAGTCACCAGTATGGGGATATCCACATTTGCTACATTTTCCTTGAGGTTCTTTGGTTGATCTTCCATTGTTCGATGTTGCTACATAAACCCGTTCAGATCTCTGATTAAAATTCTTCCTGTTGTTCACTGGTCCCTTGGGATTTTCGAACCACTTTCTCTTTCCATCAAATAATCTTCGGTTCACTCTAACCGTCTTCCTTTCAATTTCCATCGCACTCTTTCCTTGATCGTTCTTCTTGATTAGGGTTCCATTTCGTATTGCGTCATCGGTTAAGGTGTGTGCAATAGTGATTGCACTTTGGATGGTGGTTGGTTTGGAAGCTGTAACGTTGCTTCTTATCTGAGGTGCCAATCCCCATATGTATCTTTTCGGACATATTCCGGCGTGACCATTCTAGGTACTAACCTTGCAAGGTCATTGAATCTTGAGGTGTATGTCCGAATCTCAGCTCCTTTCATGGTATGATTCCAGAATTCAGTCTCAATCTTCTGGAGCTCATTGCGTGGGCAATATTCTTTAAGTAGCATCTCCTTTAGTTGTTCCCAGGTAAGTTCATATGCGTTGGCATCGCCCAAAATCTGGCGTTGGGAATTCCACCATGACAATGCTGCATCTTGAAAGGAACATGTTGCATACTTGACCTTTTGATCGTTGGAACAATTGCTTATCGTTATAACCGTCTCCATCCTTTCGATCCACCTGATTATATCTAACGGTCCTTCAGCGCCTGTAAAAGTTCTTGGGTTGCATCCTTGAAATGTCTTATATGAACACCCTTGTGGTTGTCCACCTGATGAACTTCCTGGGTTTCCGTTTGTGCCGGATCCATTGTTTGCACCCATACCGGAACCTACGTTTGAACCATTTCCTGCTCCGTTTCCAAGGCCATTATCTGTATTTTCTTGCCTCCTTACTTGACCAGCCACTAGATTCGCATCATGTTGTTCTAAAGCTGATTTGACGTGTCTAGCTATCAATTGGGCTAGCTCCTCTGGGGTGGATGGTAAATTGGCGTTTCCACTTGAGGGCGTATTTCGGGTTACAGGTGGCATGATTCAATTCTGTTCCGAAGGTAGGGAAGAAGATGTTTAGTTTACGTACGCTTGTTATTATATTATTATGATGGTATATTCTATATGAGTATTTTATATAATTGGTTCCTTGAATAATCATACAATAATTAATTATTCATGCGATTAAACACATATCATCAAGACATAACTTTTTAAATTTTTCATAAGCGTCAAGTTCATTCATAGTTATCAAATACATACGAGTTAGTCATCAAAAGGATCATAAGTAAATTAGTCTACATGCATCATCGAGTTTATAACTCGGTCAAAAAGATAATGTTCAAGTACCCCGGCTAGTCTCATAGTCATACTAAAACAAAGTTCCACTACCAACATGCGTGAGGTAGGTAATCATCATCAAACATAAAGTAGCCATAGCCATCGATGTCTCCGCTCTCTCTCCCATCACTATCGCGTACTGCTGAGCCGTCACCAATGCTGTCTCAGCCACATCTGTCCTCTGCTCTGCCTGGGTCAATCGATCCCTAGTCTCTGCGAGGCTAGTCTCCAGGTCTGCTATACGGAAGTGCATCTGGCTCATAGCGCTGTCATCCAACAACCTTTCCTCCTCAATCGTCATCAATCTTCCATCCAAAGCTTGACTCACCTCCTCTTGAATCCTTATCTTCTTTCTGGTAGACAGTAGCTCCTTCTCAAATCGCACGCACTGGGCTACTAGGGTAATCATCACGCGCTCGATGGACTCACCACCCAAAGTGGTCCTGTGTGGCGCAGAAGACGACTCTCCTTCCTCAAAGGTGGAACGAATCCCATCCCTCGAAGCCCAGCCTCTCATGGCATCCATAATCCATCTCCACTGATCGTCTAAAAGTCTGGCCCGTTTGGGCATGAGCGTACTCTCCATGACATCATCATCCATCACCTTTCTCTTCTCTCTACGTTTCCTCCGTTCATACACCAACTTAATCCTTGGCGGTGCATCATCCACAACCGCCTCTCTCTTCTCCCTGCGCTCCCTTCGCTCATACACCATCCTAATCTTTGGTGGGTGTCGCATGAGGGGAATAGTAGCAGCAGGAGTCACAGCAGTATAAGTCTCACTCTCTGAGGCCAAGCCAACTGGCTCCTCAGCAATGGGCTCGAGTGCGACTGCTGGTGGGGTAGGGCTCTCATCATCGGACTCAGATATCCAACCATTCCCCGAGTTTTCCATACCCGGGTACATGGTAGCTGCGAAGTATGGCTGAGTAGGGTGATACCATGGTGTCGAGGAAAGAGGCTCGGATGAACCATCGGTGCTACTGCTATGGTCAGGTGCTCTCTCTCGGCTAACACGATCAGACATCTACAAATAGAGAAATGCATGCATGCGTACATATTAATTATTACTAAATTCTAGCATACAAAATTGGCAATCATAATTTTTAATAAGACTATTATTATGCTTATGACACAGAATTGTCTTTGGAGTCAAATAATCTTTTTAAAGGTTATAGTCTAGATTTTGAAAATACTCTCTAGTTCACTATAACCGTTGGCTCTGATAACTGGTTCCTCTTCCCCAAGGTAAGTGTGCAATAGGCACTAAATGGGTGTTTAGGAATAAAACTGATGAAAAAGGTCAAATTGTCAAGAACAATGCCAGACTGGTTGTACAGGGGTTTTCACAAGAAGAAGGTATTGATTATGATGAAACCTTTGCCCCTGTAGCCAGACTGGTGGCAATCAGATTGTTCTTAGCTTATGCTGCTTTCAATAATTTTAAAGTTTTTCAAATGGATGTCAAAAGTGCATTCTTATATGGTAAAATAAAAGAAGAAGTTTATGTGTGTCAACCACCAGGTTTTGAAGATCATAAACATCCAGATTAGGTGTATAAGCTTGATAAGGCTCTTTATGGGTTGAAACAAGCTCCCAAAGCCTGGTATGATACACTGTCTCACTTTCTTCTTCAAACAATTTCACTAGAGGCTCCATAGAAAAAACTTTGTTCATTAAGAAAGTAGGCATGCATAAGCTCCTTGTTCAAATTTATGTAGATGATATTATTTTTGCATCTTTTGATCCACAGTTGGGTGATGCCTTTACTAAGTTGATGCAACAAAAGTTTGAAATGAGTGCCATGGGAGAATTACAGTTCTTTCTGGGTTTGCAAATCAAACAAATGGTTGATGAAACTTTCATTCATCAGTCAAAATATACAAAGGATTTGTTGAAAAAGTTTGATTTACAAAATTGTAAGCCCTATTCTACTCCCATGTGCAGCACCACAAAACTGGATGCTAATCAGAAAGGTAAAGCAGTTGATGAAACTCTTTACAGATGTATGATTGGTTCCTTGATGTACCTTACAGCTTCTAGACCAGACATTATGTTTGCAACTTGTGTCTGTGCTAGATTTCAGGCTGCACCTAAAGAATCCCATATGATTGCAGTCAAAAGGATCTTTAGATACTTGCAAGGAACTCAATCTCTAGGACTTTGGTATTCCACTGGGCACTCTTGCAAATTAGTTGCTTTCTCTGATAGTGACTATGCAGGGTGTAAATTAACCAGAAAATCAACCTCTGGTGGATGCCAATTTTTAGGCAATTGTTTAGTTTCTTGGCAGAGTAAGAAACAAACTTCAGTTGCTACATCCACTGCTGAAGCAGAGTACATTGCTGCTGCAAGTTGTACATCTCAGGTACTCTGGCTTCAAAATCAATTACTGGATTATGATATTACAGAGACTAAGACTCCTTTACTAATGGATAGTGCTTCAGCTCTTTGTATTGTTAAGAATCCTGTCCTGCATTCCAGGACCAAACATATTGAGATCAAACATCATTTTATCAGGGATTGTTATGAAAAAGGTCTGATTGATCCAAAGTTTGTTCCTAGTGCTGATGATCTTGCAGATATATTTACTAAGCCTTTGGATAGTGCAACTATCCAAAATCTAGTGCTAAGGCTTGGTATGCTACAGCTAGAATGATTTGACTACTGATGATCTCAGTTCACAAGTACTGATGAGCATTAGTATACAGCTGTCAAAAATAAGTACTGATAAGTTATTTCATCTTCAGCAGTTTTCATACCTACTGAAGACTAAATTACATAAAAGTATTGTACTTTATTTGTTGAAAAGTACTGATGTAGTCACAACTACTGATGTGGTTACAACTACTGATGTCTGTTCTAACAGATAAGTACTGATGACCAATGAAACATCTGAAAATCAGATTGTCTGCTGAGTAAGTGTTAAGGTCAATGAAACAACTGAGATATGTGAATTGACGACAACAACTGATGAGAAATTCTACTCATCAATTGTTTCAAACAACTGCTGTTTCATTTCAAAACAACTGAAGCCAAAACCAAGTCTTCAGTAGTTTCAAATTACTGACGACTAACACCAAGTCTTTAGTTGTTTACAACATCTGAAAGTTAAAACCATGTTTTCAGTCGTTTTCTAACAACTGATGACTAACACCAAAACTTTGAGTTGTTTTCTTTCAGCCATTTCATAACCTATACATACCTAAACCTAACTTCATAACCTAAGTGCTACCACCATTATGAAGAAGCACTTCCATGATGCTGAACGCCTAATCTTTTATATGATCAATGTCTGCCTTGCCCCCAAAACCTCTTCATGGGATTAAATGTCATCCAGGTGGCAGCAGGTATTGTATTCTATCCTTGAACGCCAAAGCTAAAATGTCATCCAAAGCTAAAATTTTTCTGAAATTATATTTTTGGAATTAAAAGATCTGGCAATGAAACCTACGGCTAACAGATGGATATTATATCCAAGGTTTCTTATGGCCATAATCATCAATCAATTAAAATCTGACGGCCTTGTTGGCCTTGGAGTCCCTGCTATGGTAGTTTTGCCTGAGGTATACTCCAGGCACAACTCTAACCCACAACTCAAAGAGGCTGCCAAACTGCTAAAACCCAAGCAGAGGGAACCCACAGCTTCATCCTCCAGATCCAAAGTCCCCTCCAAACCACAATCCAAACAAACCAAAAAGGCTACTCCGGGAGTTGAGTCCCCTGATGATGCCCCTGCAACAGAAAGGCAGGATGAAACTACTAGTAGTAATCCCCTTGTAGTTTCCAAGACTCTACCAGCTGAAGCCGCTCAGGTATCCTCTCAAGAGGATCCTGATGCAACCAAAAATAGGGAAACCACATTACTGGAATCTCTCTCACTTGAGAAGATTGCCATTGAAGAGCACCATTCACCCCAGGTGCAATCCTTTTCACCCTTATCTCCCACTGAAACCACCCCTACAAGCCCAACTGCGGTTATTGCACAAGTGCTAACTCAACTACATTCCTCTACCCCTCCCCAGAAACCTATTACCACTGGGAAAACCTCAACAGTTGAGGGAAAGGATTATAATGTTGCTGATAACCCACAGCACAGGGATTACAACGTTCAATCTCCCTGTGTAGAGGAGGAGATTCGAACATCTGGTGAGGCTGCATCTTCTCCTGTTTGAGTACATGAACAGGATGAAGGTGGTATCATCTCTAAGACCTCACCAGAGGCAACTGCCAATGAAGGACATAATCCTGAGGCAGGAAGTCCCCAGTTCCAAGAAATAGTGGCACATGTGAATACTGATCTACACTCAGCACATGTTCATCTTGATTTAATCAGGAGGACAGATGATTCAGCAAAGACTGATGATGACCTGGGCTTTTTCTTTGATGTTCTAGCCCACAACACCATTCTTGAGGCTGAGGTATGCAGACTACAAGAACTGCTTGCCAAATTGTCTCAAGAATCAAGTCCATCTACCCAAATTCACCCACAGATGGCAGCTTCTTTTGAAGCTCTCCCAAACACTGAGCCACTCCCAACAGCTGTGCCACCAGCCTCTGATTCAGGCACCATTTCTCAGGGACAGAACCCCTTTGAGCAAATGGTTGCTGCCTTTCAATCCTCCTTACCTCTCATCACTCCCATCATCACTAACATTGTGCATCAAGCCATTGATGAGAGGCTTTCCTCAAATATTCAAACCTTAGTTGATGATGCTGTTTCTAAGAGACTTTCTAACATTCAACCCCCTGAACCCAATGCAACCAAAAAGGGGGAGTCTAAGTCAGTGAAAGCAGACAAAAGAAAGAGAGTTGAAGAGGAAGAAGAAAAAGAGAAGAAAGAAAAGGAGATGATCACATATAAGAGAAAGAAGAGTGCTGAATAGACTGAAGATGAGAAAAAGTTAGAAGAACTGATCAATGAAGCTGATGAGCAACATAGCAGATCTATGGATAAGATCATTGATCAACTCTTCAGACAAGGTTTTGACACAACCAAACTTGACTCTGAAATTAGAAGGCTAGAGATTCAAGAGATTGAGCATAGATGGGCAAGTTGTAATGAGAAAGAAAGGGAAAGGCTGGAAGCTATGATAAGATTCATATCAAAGTCTTTGGGAAGACCAATCATTGAAGTGAAGTCATGGTCCAGAGACAATATTTTGGAGATAACCACCAGAATCTGTTCTTCTGAAGCATTCAACAAAGGATTGATCATAGAAGCTCTTGATGAAGTTGGTGCTGGGAAAAGGTCTGATATGGCAAAGTTATCCAAAGCCTCACTCACAACCAAGATGCTAGAGCAGCCTGTACAATCTCTCACACCAAAACAACCAACTTCACAACCCTCAAAACCAACTCCTTTACCCAAGAAACCTACTCAAACAACTACCAATGATGCACCCAAGAGGAAGAGAAGGGTGTTGAGGATGGAAGAAGAAGAAGAAGATGATAAGGATGATAGTCTGCCAATCTCTGTTGTTCTTAAAACAAAGATGCCTGAGCCCAGGAGTCAACCAACAACAATCACACCTGACATCCAAAGGCAAATGGTAAAAGTGAAACTTGAAGAAGAAGAACAACACAAACAACATGATGAGCAGCTGTTAAGGATGGTTGATAAAGAGTTTCCTAAGTCTTCATCCATACAAGCTATGAAGAAACATGCTCAGAGGTTGTATGCTCTCAGATTCACATTTCAATATCAGAAAGAGAAAGTGAGAATTTGGCCTGACCCTAGAGTAAGTGACAGAATTCATAAAAAGAATATTCCAAGACGATACAATGGCCAAGTAAAGAAGACTGAAGATGCTGTGATAATGCTGGCCATTGTAGTGTCACCCAGGGAAATCCTTGATGACTTCAAGAGAGCTTACAAGTCTAAGATGACTCCACAAACTTTACTAGAATACAAAATGGTGGAGAAGGGGTTGTTCTACAAGCAGCTTGAAGAAATAAGAAGAAATGAGCTCCAGTTGTTACTTGAAGGTACTCATCCTAATGAGTTTGCATACAGAGAAATAACTATTGTGGATCTGAAGAATGAAAAGAATGTTAAATACTTATCAGAGTACTATGGGCCTGAGTTCTTCTTTGAAAGTGAAGCTGAAGAACTCACAATGGAAGAAAAAGTTGTATTACTTGAGGCCTATGTTAGAGAGTCTTATAGACTCATCATTGGGAAGTAGGTCTCATGAATGGGGTAACAGCTCTGTGTCCAATTCCCCAAGACAGAGTTCCCATTCATCATTTGCCAATCAAACTTTTTGAAACCTCTTCCCTGGCCTGAGCTTAATTTGGTGATTTCTGAGCTGATCCAGAAAATGTTTCTGCCAATAAGTGAGATTTCAATAATCATAAAGGTTTTGGCTGCATTGGTTCAGGGGGAGTTTGTTGGACCAAAAGAACCAATGAGCCAGATCAGAAAAACCTTTAAGTCCCACAGACATCATAACAACTGAAGTGGTCTACAATAGCTGAAGACAAAGTCTGAAGACAAAGTCTGAAGACAACAGTTGAAGACAAAGTCTGAAGACAACTGCTGAAGACAAAGTCTGAAGACCAAGTTCTCAGAAGTTGTCACAACAGCTGAAGTAGTTCTTTTCAGTAGTTGTGATGGTTTACTTTTCAGTAGTTTGTAATCAGTAGTTTTATTTTATGTAAAACATCTGAAGTTCTTACACTTCAGATTTTATAACTTCAATAGTTGTAATTGTAGCTTGTACTTAGCTTTTTGTGAAGGTGTCCTCAGTTGTTGTGGACATCTTCAGTAGTTTAGTCTACTTTCAGTTGTTTGTATAAATCAGTTAGATGTCACTATCAAGTGACATCAGCTGACGTCACATTCCTTTTATAAAAGGAATGTTGACCTAATTTTTTTCGCAGAGAAGCTTATGCGTGAATGAAAATATTCTATTTGCAGAAAACTCTCTCTCTATAATCGTCACTATTTGATTGAATATTCATATTATTCTTGCTTAAATTTCGTCTAGTTCTTGTTCTATTCCGCTGCAAATCTTAATCTAATTGATCAAACTAGATCCTGATCCTTTCAACCTTTCATACCCAGCACTCCTTCTGCTACTGGTGCTGGTATGATCCCCAAAGATGTGGCTAACTACTCTGATGAAGATAGGAAGAGAGTAGAGATTGATAGAAAAGCCATGACTACTCTTCAAACTGCCCTTCCAAACTCTATGTACAGAGGTTTCAAGAAGTGCAAAACAGCTAAACAGCTGTGGGATGCACTAAAACTGTATGAAGGCTCCTCTGAAGCCAAGGAGAACAAGAAGGATCTCCTGAAGCAGCAGTTTGAAAACTTCACCTTCAAATCAGGTGAAACCATGACTCAGCAATACTTCAGGTATGTTGAGATAGTGGATACCCTTGTGGATGGATGAGTTCCTCTTGAAAACAGAGACATTGTAAGGAAGTTCATGTCCTCACTTCCTAGGCAATGGACACACTATTGTGTGGTGATCAAGAGGACTGAAAATCTCAAAACTCTTACTCTGATAGAGTTATATGGGATTCTCAGTGGCTAACAGATGGAGATGAACATGCAAGGTTCATCTGGCAACTCCAACAATCAATTAGGTTCAGCCCTGCATGTGGTTGAAAGGGATAGCATAGAACCCTAACATCATCTCATATGCTACCCTGACAACTCACCAAAGGGTCCTTTCATCACCTTCCCAGAGACACCCAGGGAGAACTACACTCAAGGAAGCCCATTCCAAGAGACAAGCTCTTCTCAAGCCTTTGTGTCTTCTAATGAAAGTTGAAAGTGGCAACACTCTTTTCACTCTTGAAGACTGGACTGATCCATCAGATGATCTGAATATATGGAAAATAGTCCAGCAGATGTCTCTTCTCACTCATAGAGCCAAGAAGTTCTATAAGAGAACTGGAAGGAGGTTTCCAAGCATGCAACCAGTGGGAAGTTGGCTTGGATAAAAGCAAAGTCAAGTCTTAAAACTGTACTTGAGGGCCCACTTTAGAAGAGAGGGAAGGCACCTGGTGTAAGGCACCTAAAACAAATGGTGGCCAAGCACAAACCAGACCAAACTACACTAACAAAGCCCCTCAGAATGAGAAGCCAAAGCAACAAGCTGCTGTTGCTGTTGAAGAAGGAGGCTTTGAGTGGAGCTTTCAGGTGGAAGATGCTTCTCCAAACCAAGCACTAATGGCAGATCATGATGAAGCCAAGGTATTGGAACATCTCTGTACTCCTGAATGCATTGCTAAAGTTAACAGATACAGGTCCTATAACTTGGAGATGAGATCTGATCTTGAGTCCTTAAACATTTTAAAATCTGATTTTAGAAAGTCTGAAAATGATTATAAACTAAAGATAGAGGACTTAGAGAAAACCATTTTAATTCTAAAACATGAGCATACAGATTTTAGGACTCAAATCCAATATCTCATAACCAAGCTGACTAAGTGCCGGGCTGAGCTTGTGATCAGCAAAGCCAGGGCAGAAAAGAGGGTTCTTGAAGAAGAGACCTTCAAGAACATGATATCCTCATCCCTGCACAACAAGGTGTGTTATCAAAATAGACAGGGACTGGGATCAAATGAGATAGCTCCTCCACACACAATCTTGTCTGTAAGATCTCCTAGGTGTGGAACTTGTGAAGATGAGCTTCCTCTCATAGATCCTATAAGTGAAGAGGATGAAGAAGAGATAGTGAAGAATTCCTTTGAGAAGAGTGAAGAGGAGGATTCCAAGAAGGGCCACTATCCTTCTGAGGAGAAGAAGACTACTGTGATGACCAAGTCAATAAGAAAGAACTTGATTAGGAAGAGCAAAAGAAAAGCAAGGAAGGCTCAAGAGATCAAGGCTACTTTTGACTCTAGGCAGAAAACAAGATTTCATCTCTACAGGGTTTAAAGTAGTAAAGACTGAATACATCAACCAAAACTCTTCAGCTAAGAGTTTTGGCTCTTGTTCAAATCATCTCAGTATCAAGAAGAAGACCGATCTGCTGTGTACCACTGATGCACAGCCTGGACCATCAAACTCCAAGAACAGTTCCCAGCCCATAAGAACTGTCTCAGCATCTGCAAAGATGAAGGTGGATAAGATGTGACAAAGACAGTCTTGCTCTCATAAAGAGACTCTTGTGAAGAAGGAAATGTTGTGTGTCATGTGTGAAAGTACCTCTCATATTGCTAAGGATTGTCCATACAATCCTAAAAGTATTGTCCATATGACCAAGAGTGTTGGACAAAAAGAACCAATGAGCCAGATCAGAAAAACCTTTAAGTCCCACAGACATCACAACAACTGAAGAGATCTACATCAGCTGAAGCCAAAGTCTGAAGACAAAGTCTGAAGATAAAAGTCTGAACACAATAGTTGAAGACAAAGTCTGAAGACCAAGTTCTCAGAAGTTGTCTCAAACAGCTGAAGTGTTTTACTTTCAGTAGTTGTAATGTTTTTACTTTTCAGTTGTTTCCTTTCAGTAGTTTTATTATTGTAAAACGTCTGAAGTTCTTACACTTCAGATGTTATAGTTTCAGTAGTTGTAATTTTGTTTTACACTTAGCTTTTTGTGAAGGTGTCCCCAGTTGTTGTGGATATCTTCAGTAGATTAGTTATTTTCAGTAGTTTGTTAAATCAGTTAGATGTCACTATCAAGTGACATCAGCTGACGTCACATTCCTTTATAAAAGGAATGTTGACCTAGTTGTTTTGCAACCGAAGCATTAGCGTGAATGAAAATATTCCATTAACAGAAAAGTTCTCTCTCTATAATTGTCATAGTGTGATTGCATATTCATACTTGTCTTGCTTGAATTTGATCTTATTTCTGTTATATTCCGCTACAAATTCAAATCTAATTGATCAAACTAGATCCGATCCTATCAAATGGTATCAGAGCTGGTTAATCATTGATCGATTTAACAATTGATCATTGAAACTGCTCTTTTGATATCTAAGTTTGATCGAACTAGCAAATTGGCAAGAATCGGTTATAGAGTTTGATTTTCTGTCGCTTCCGGTCAATTAATTTGAGATTCAAATTGTGTTGTGAGTTTTTTAAGCTAGACTTATTATAATCTCATTGAATTTGGTTGAATTGGTGAAAATGACTACTTCAATCAATGATCCTCACAATACTGGCTCCTCAACTAAGCCTCCGATGCTTGTTAGGAGTGAGTATAACATATGGCAACGCCGAATGCTCCATCACCTGTCTGTTAACAGTTCAGGTTGTTGGAAATCAGTGGTTCATGGACCATATAAGCCTATGGTGAGTAATCCTGAAAGCAATGAGATGGTTCTGAAGAAGAAGGAACAATATTCTGATGAGGATTTAAAACTGTTTGAAATTGATGCTAAAGCCCATGGAATTCTGGCCATGGCACTGCCTAATGAAATCTACTCTGGGCTTATGCATCATGAAACTGCTCATGATCTCTGGCTTGCTCTGAAAGAACAATTTGGAGGAACTGATGAGGTCTTAGCAAACAATAGAGAAATCATTTCCCAGAGAAATCATTTCCCAGCAATATGAGACATTCCTCATAGGAAGGGTGAGACATTGACTCAACAGTTTGAGCGATTTTCCTGTTTGATATCTGAGCTAAAAATGGTTCAACATGAATATACAAACAGTCAAATGAACAACAGATTCCTCAGATCCCTGCCTGAGAGATGGGACACTTATACCATTGTCCTACGCTCCAGTGCAAATCTGGATACTCTATCTCTCACCCAACTTCATGGGAAACTCTTAACATTTGAGAGAGAGATAGAACAGAAAAGGAAACTGGCTTCATCTGGAAAGCTCACTGATGACTTTGTACCAGGAAACACTGCTCTGGATGGTCATGAGTCAAAATATGCTACATCTGAAAGTTCCTATGATGAGCATATTGATTTCTCTTCAAACAGTGGAGATCATGCTTTTGTTGGAGTTGATGGTAACTCAGGGTTTAGTGTTGATAACTTGTGTTTTTTGATGGATGATTTGAAAGGAATTGCTGATGATGATCTGGAAGAGATGGATATTTTGAGCCAAATGGCATTGATCAATATCAGATCTCAAAAGTTTTACAAAAGGACAGGTAGAAAATTCCCTGGTCTCTCTGGCAAAACCAAAGTTGGTTTTGATAAGAGCAAGTTGAGATGTCACAAGTGCCATAGACTTGGACATTTTGCTAGAGATTGTAGATCATCTAGATCTAACTCATCTGCACCCTTTGTGACTTTTCCAAGCAATAGCTCACAAACCAAAGGGAAACATTCTACCAGTTCTGATCATCACTCACAAATTCAATCATCTCCTGCATTCTTTGTTCTTCAAGGTCCAATGCCATATCCTTATCCATGTTTTTACATGCCTCAGTCTAGTTAGGTTCCTGTACCCATGGCTCAGCAACCACATGCTCTACCTGATCCTCAACCATCTCAAACAAATCAACAATCTCTATCTCAATCACATCAGAGCTTTTTCACCCCTGAGGTTGTTGACTGGAGCAGCTTACCAGATGATGTCTCTGGTTATTCTGAACAATTATTTGCTGGTGCTGGTCAACATGGTGGTGAAAACCCTTTTGGAAATCTTGCTCTAATGGCCCTGGAGCCTACTGATGGAAATACTTCATCATCACAGGTACCACAGGTATCTTCTGAGGCTAAGGCCAAGTTATGTTCTGAGTCATGCATAGCTGCTTTTGTTTCAATTAGGGAAGAAAATGTAGCTTTAATTAATCAAAACCTTGACCTAGAGAAAGTAATTTCTAAAAGAAAAGCTGAGTTTGAGTCTGTTCTAAAAGAAAAGGATGAGGAGATTTACAAACTAAAATGTCAAATCACTGATGAAAAAGCAAAGGTAGAGGTCATTTTGGAAAATCACAAGAATCTCAAAGAAACACTTGCAACTACTCAAGTTAATTGTGAACGTTGGGTAACATCATGCAAGGGATTTGAAATGCTTCTCAGTAAGCAAACAGCTTCTAATGTGAAGTTTGGGATTGGGTATAATCATACCATACCTCCTACAGATTTTACTCCCAAGCTAGAAGTAAAATCTGAGGGTGATTGTAATTCCCAAACCACATCATCATGTGTCCCATCCTCAAGTGATAATTCAAAATCAGAGGATGAAGTCAGTGTTATTACCTCAGCTAATCAAATTGCTGATGGTCCCACTGCTTCTAAACACATGATCAAGAAGAAACTGAGTAATTCAGGTGTTGTCCCACAAAGTACTCAAAGTACTGAAGGGCAAAACACAACACCTGAAGAGCATTTCAAATCAGAGGAAAACAAGCATTGCTTGACAACTGCTGAAAAGTCTATCAGGAAGTCAAAAGTACTGATAGAAAACTTCTGAAGAACAAATCTTCAGTTGTTGCAAATCCTTCAGTAATTACCAAAGGTACTGAAAGGAAGAAAGTACTGAAGAACAAATCTTCAGTAGTTTCATCATCTTCAGCAGCTGATCAACAAAAGATGAAAAGAAAGCCATGTGAAATATGTGGTTTGTTTAATCATCTTACTGATGAATGTTGGTATAACAAGGGTTTAAAAAAATTCAACAAGGAAAATCATTAAGAAGAAAATGCATAAAATGAAAGATGAATTTCAAACCAAGTTTGTACCACAATCATCTCAATCTGATAAAACAAAGTTTTTCCAAAGAGTTAAAAAGAAGGAAGGGGTTTGTCACAAAGCAGCTGAAAATATTCCTCATGAATATCAAAAACCCAGACTAAGTCTGTGTCTTTTAAAAGGGAGGATGTGGTGAATCACAAGAACAAATCACCAACAAGTACTAATGTGTCAACTGAGTTGAGAGCTTTGACAACCAATCAGACACAACTTGTTATGATGGTTCAACATCTGTTGGGGAGAGTTAACCAATTAGATGTTTCTGTGATTAAACCACTCAAGAGGAAACCTAAGCCAAAATCTAAGGAATCATTTTCAGCATCATCTTCACCTTCAAAGGCTGTTAATCATGCAAAATCAGTTAGTTCAAAATCTGTTGATGAAAACAGACCCAAAACCAAAATGGTTTGGGTCTCAAAGGCTAACTAATTTTTGTGCAAAATGCAGGGTTCTTCAGCATGCCAAAGAAGCATCTGGTATGTAGACAGTGGGGGATCTATGCATATGACAGGGAGCAGCTCTCTTCTTCATGATTACTCTCAAGGGAAGAAGGGAATTTTTTTCTTTTGGAAATGATGCTAAAGGTTACATCATAGGAAAAGGATTTGTCTCAAATGGGGAAATAAGGTTTGATGATGTTAACCATGTGGAGAACCTCAAGTATAAACTGCTGAGTGTCAGTCAAATTTATGATAAAGGGCATGTTGCACTTTTCACAAGTCAGAACTGCCGGATTCTGTCTTCCAAAGTTTTGAACAAGATTGACAAGATATTGGATGAATATACTCTCCTGAAGGCCAACAGGATTGGAAGAGTATATGCCTTAGATTTATCAAAGAAAATTTATCTTAAAGGCCATCCATGTCTGTTCTCTAAAGCCTCTCCTCAAGAATCTGAACTATGGCACAGAAGGCTTGGTCATGTGATCTTAAAAACATGAATCAGCTTATTCATCATGGTTTAGTGAGAGGTTTGCCATTGAAGGAGTTCAAATGTGATGACAACTGTCCAGCTTGCTTAAAAGGAAAGCAACACAAAGTTTCATTCCCTCCAATAGAAGAACCCAAGTCCACTGCCTGCTTGCAATTACTGCATATGGATCTCTTTGGTCCTGTAAGAGTAATGAGTATGGAAAAGAAAAAATACTGTCTGGTAATTGTGGATGATTATTCCATATATGTATGGACTTTCTTCTTACATTCCAAAGATGAGGCTGCTCAAACCATCATTAATTTTGTGTTGTATGTGGAAAGGCAGCACTCACTTCCAGTCAAATGTGTGAGAAGTGATAATGGGACAGAATTTAGGAATCACACTCTTGATGAATTCTATTTGTCTAAGGGAATCAAGAGACAATATAGCATTCAAAGAAATCCTGAGCAAAATGGAGTGGTGGAGAGAAAGAACAGGACCCTTATTGAAGCCACAAGGACAATGTTGGCTGTCTCAGGTTTGCCACTAACCTTTTGGGCTGAAGCTGTCAACACAGCTTGCTATGTACAAAATAGGGTGTTAGTGAATCAGAGGTTGATGAAGACTCCTTATGAGTTATTACATCATTTGGCCCCTCTAATTTCATTCTTCAGAGCATTTGGGTGTCCCTGTTATATTCTTAACACAAAGAATCCACTTCAGAAGTTTGAATCTAAGGTGGATGCAGGGTATTTTGTTGGGTATTCATCTACTTGCAAGGCATATAGAGTTTTTAATTGCAGAACAAAGATTGTTGAAGAAACTTTGCATATCAAGTTTAATGAATCTCCAAAAGACAAAATTCCTCAAAACCCTGTGGAGTTGTTTGATTTGGACATACTGCAATATGTTCCATATCAGTCTCCACCTGTTATTGTTTCTGAGGTTCCATCATCCCCATCTGATGGCATAAATGCAAGTTGTAGTGATCATCTGCCTGTGTCTACTACACTTGATGTTCCCGTAGCTTCAGTAGTTCCATCCATATCAAATGCTGATGAAATCTCTGAATCCTCTACTTCATTTGAACTGCCATCTCATTCTAGGTTTCAAGTGTCTGAATCAACATCTGTTGCTGCTGTATCTCCTACAAACACTTGCACAGATATTATTGAGTATCAAGAACTGAAGAATCATCCCATGTCCCAGATCCTTTGTGATATTAATGCTGGTGTTTCAACAAGAAGCCAATTGTCCAATTTCTGTCTCTATGCTCTCTTCATCAGTCAGCAAGAGCCAAAGAACTATCATGCTGCATTAAGAGACAATGGATGGGTTGAAGCCATGCAGCTTGAGCTTCTTCAGTTTCAAAAGCAGCAAGTGTGGGAACTGGTTCCTCTACCCCAAGGTAAGTGTGCAATAGGCACTAAATGAGTGTTTAGGAATAAAACTGATGAAAAAGGCCAAATTGTCAAGAACAAGGCCAGACTGGTTGTACAGGGGTTTTCACAAGAAGAAGGTATTGATTATGATGAAACCTTTGCCCCTGTAGCCAGACTGGAGGCAATTAGATTGGTCTTAGCTTATGCTGCTTTCCATAACCTTAAAGTTTTTCAAATGGATGTCAAAAGTGCATTTTTATATGGTAAAATAAAAGAAGAGGTTTATGTGTGTCAACCACCAGGTTTTGAAGATCATAAACATCCAGATTGGGTGTATAAACTTGATAAGGCTCTTTATGGGTTGAAACAAGCTCCCAGAGCCTGGTATGAAACACTATCTAACTTTCTTCTTCAAAATAATTTCACTAGAGGCTCCATAGATAAAAATTTGTTCATTAAGAAAGTAGGCATGCATAAGCTCCTTGTTCAAATTTATGTAGATGACATTATTTTTGCATCCTCTGATCCACAATTGTGTGATGCCTTTACCAAATTGATGCAACAAACGTTTGAAATGAGTGCCATAGGAGAATTACGGTTCTTTCTGGGTTTGCAAATCAAACAAATGGCTGATGGAACTTTTATTCATAAGTCAAAATACACAAAGGATTTGTTAACCAAGTTTGATTTACAAAACTGTAAGCCTTGTTCTACTCCCATATGCAGCAACACACAACTGGATGCTGATCAGAAAGGCAAAGCAGTTGATGAAACTATTTACAGATGTATGATTGGTTCCTTGATGTACCTTACAGCTTCTAGACCAAACATTATGTTTGCAACTTGTGTTTGTGCCAGATTTTAGGTTGCACCTAAAGATTCCCATATGATTGCAGTCAAGAGGATCTTTAGATATTTGCAAGGAACTCAATCTCTAGGACTTTGGTATTCCACTGGGCACTCTTGCAAATTAGTTGCTTTCTCTGATAGTGACTATGCAGGGTGTAAGTTAACCAAAATAACTTCTGGTGGATGCCAATTTCTAGGCAACTGTTTAGTTTCTTGGCAGAGTAAGAAACAAACTTCAGTTGCTACATCCACAGCTGAAGCAGAGTACATTGCAGCTGCATGTACATCTCAGGTACTCTGGCTTCAAAATCAATTATTGGATTATGACATTACAGAGACTAAGACACCTTTACTAATGGATAGTGCTTCAGCTCTTTGTATTGTTAAGAATCCTGTCCAGCATTCTAGGACCAAACATATTGAGATCAGACATCATTTTATCAGGGATTGTTATGAAAAAGGTCTGATTGATCCAAAGTTTGTGCCTAGTGCTGATGAGCTTACAGATATATTTACTAAGCCTTTGGACAGTGCAACTTTCCATAATCTTGTGCTCAGGCTTGGTATGCTGCAACTAGAATAATTTGACAACTACTGATGCTCTTAGTTAATAAAGTACTGATGAGCATTAGTATAAAGCTGTCAAAAATAAGTGCTGATAAGTCATTTTATCTTCAACAGTTTTTATAACTACTGAAGACTAAACTACTTAAAAGTACTGAAGTACTTCATTTGTTGAAAAGTACTGATGTAGTTCAAACTACTGATGTCCTTTATAATTTATAAGTACTGATGACCAATGAAACATCTGAAAATCAGATGATCTGATGATCTGATGAGTAAGTGTTAAGGTCATTGAAACAGCTGAACTTTGTGAATTGACGACAACAACTACTGTTTCATTTCAAAACAACTGAAGCCAAAACCAAGTCTTCAGTAGTTTACAACTACTGATGACTAACACCAAGTCTTTAGTTGTTTACAACATCTGAAAGTTAAAACCATGTCTTCAGTTGTTAGAAAACAACTGATGACTCACACCAACACTTTCAGTTGTTTTCTTTCAGCCGTTTCATAACCTATAAATACCTAACCCTAACTTCAAACTTTTCATAACTCACTTTCCAAACGTTCATCTTCCATTAATGGCGACCATGCAAATCAAACCTCGACACAACTGTGTCGCTTACCTTACCAAATCAGCCTTTTGGACCAAGTTTGATGCTGCCATTGATCTGATGGTTGATTCCCAATATCACACAGCCTTCCTCTTGAATCCTACCATCTATACCGATACCCTACATCAATTCTGGACAAATGTCACTGTTCATACTGCTGAGAACGATGATTCGATCACTCTCCAGTCGTTTGTCAACCAGAAACAGGTGGTCATCACTTCTGAGATCATTCGTCAAACCCAAGACCTGAATGATGCCACCTATGTCACCAGATACCCCAAAGGCACCATTGATTTATCCTTTGTTAACCATGGCTATGAGGGTGACCTAAGTGCTACTACTATTCTGAAGAAGCACTTCCATGATGCTGAGCGTCTCATTTTCCATATGATCAATGTCTGTCTTGCCCCCAAAACATCTTCATGGGATCAAATGTCATCCAGGTGGCAACAGGTATTGTATTCTGTCCTTGAACGCCAAAGCTTAAATTTTTATGAAATAATATTTTTGGAATTAAAAGATCTGGCAATGGAACCAGTGGCTAATAGATGGATATTATATCCAAGATTTCTTATGGCCATAATTCTAAATCAATTAAAATCTAATGGCCTTATTGGCCTTGGAGTCCCTGCTATGGTAGTTTTGCCAGAAGTATACTCCAGGCACAACTCAAATCCACAATTCAAAGAGGCTGCCAAACTGCTAAAACCCAAGCAGAGGGAACCCACAGCCTCCACCTCCAGATCTAAAGTCCCCTCCAAACCAAAATCCAAGAAATCCAAAAAGGCTACTCAGGGAGTTGAGTCCCCTGATGTTGCCCCTGCAGCACAAACGCAGGCTGAAACTACTAGCCTTAATCCCCTTGTAGTTTCAAAGACTCTACCAGCTTAAACCGCTCAGGTATCCTCTCAACAGGATCCTGATGCAACCAACATTGGGGAAACCACATTACTGGAATCTCTCTCACTTGAGAAGATTGCCATTGAAGAGCACCATTCACCCCAGGTGCAATCCTTTTCACCCCTATCTCCCACTGAAACCACCCCTACAAGCCCAACTGCAGTCATTGCACAAGTGCTGACTCAACTACATTCCTCTACCCCTCCCCAGAAACCTGTTAACACTGGGAAAACCTCAACAGCTGGGAGAGGATTATAATGTAGTTGACAACCCACAGCATAGGGATTACAAAGTTCAATCTCCTAGTGTAGATGAGGAGACTAGAACATCTGGTGAGGCTACCTCTTCCCCTGTTTCAGCACATGAACAGGATGAAGCTGGTATCATCTCTAAGACCTCACCAGAGGCAACTGCCAATGAAGGACTTAATCCTGAGGCAGGAAGTCCCCAGTTCCAAGACAAAGGGGCACATGTGAATACTGATCTACACTCAACACATGTTCATCCTCATTCACTCAGGAGGTCAGCTGATTCAGCTAAAACTGATGATGACCTGGGCTTTTTCTTTGAAGTTCTAGCCCAAAACACCTTTCTTGAGGCTTAGGTATGCAGATTACAAGAACTGCTTGCCAAAATGACTCAGGAATCAAGTCCATCTGCCCCAATTCACCCACAGATGGCAGCTTCTGTTGAAGCTCTCCCAAACACTGAGCCACTCTCAACAAATCAGCCACCAACCTCTGTTTCAGGCACCATTTCTCAGGGAGAGAACCCCTCTGAGCAAATGGTTGCTGCATTTAAATCTTCCTCACCTCTCATCACTCCCATCATCACTACTATTGTCCATCAAACCATTGATGAGAGGATTTCCTCAAATCTTCAAACCATTGTTGATGATGCTGTGTCCGAGAAACTTTCTGACATTCAAACCCCTGAACCCAATGCAACCAAAAAGGGGGAGTCTAAGTCAGTGAAAGAAGATAAAAGAAAGAGAGTTGAAGAGGAAGAAGCCAAAGAGAAGAAAGGAAAAGAGATAATTACTTACAAGAGAAAGAAAAGTGCTGCTGAACAGACTGAAGATGAGAAGAAGTTGGAGGAAATGATCAAAGAAGCTGATGAGCAACACAGCAGATCCATGGATAAGATCATTGATCAGCTCTTCAGACAACGCTTTGACACTGCCAAACTTGATTATGAGATCAGAAGGCTAGAGATTCAGGAGATTGAAAATAGATGGGCAAGCTACAATGAGAAAGAAAGGGAAAGATTGGAAGCTATGATCAGATTCTTATCAAAACACTTGGGAAGACCTATCATTTAAGTAAAGTCATGGTCTAGAGACAGTATTTTGGAGATAACCACCAAAATCTGTTCTTCTGAAACCTTCAACAAAGGTTTGATCATAGAAGCTCTGGATGAAGCTGGTGCTGGGAAAAGGTCTGACATGGCTAAGTTATCCAAAGCTACCCTCACAACCAAAATATTAGAGCAGCCTTTACAATCTCCCTTACCAAAACAACCCTCAAAATCAACCTCTCAAACCCTAAAACAATCAACCTCACAAACTGTGACAACCGGCCTCAAGGTTGTTATCCTAACCCTAAATTACTTGCATCATTATCCATCTTATGAGTGCTAATCATTGAAACTATTCAACCCTACCATGAAATTGGAAACAATTCTTGTTATTTGATTCAAATTATGGTTTCATATGATTTTTATTATTGACTATTAGTTAATTTAGGTTTTTACCTTTTTAAAATTAGTGTTCCGGGAATGTTGACTAGTCACCCTTATAAAATTTATCTCAAGAGAAAACAATTAAAATGTGAGCATACACACTCACACTCTCATATTTTCGGCCCATGCATGCATGGACATGCACTAGATACCTCAATTAAAACCATCCACTAAACAATATATTCTACCCAATACTACAAAAGTAATACTACTTAATAATTATTACCATTTAAAAATTAAATCAAAACACCCTCACTAGAAGCCAAGCTTCAGCCGCCCCCTCTTCCCCACTCCCCTTTCTTCTACACCACCACCACATCCACCACTCTCCTCACATGCACTCCTTACACCTTTCACCCTCAACTCTCTCCCTCTTCTCTCTTATTTCAAATTCTCAGCAGAATTCACTCCCTCTCCCTTGCAAACTCTCTCAAAATTCTCTCTACTTCAGCTCCCAAAATCGCAAGAACAACATAAAGGAAAATCGGCCAACCGAAGAACCGCAAGAAGGTGACCATATCCGCGAGTTTGAACACACTTCTACCTGTTGTTCAACCTTTCAAAGCTTTGTAGAAGATTCTCCAGCCTTGTCCAAGGAGATTCGAGCCATTCAAGACCATCTACACTCTCCAAAACGTGAACAACATCAAGTGTAAGTTCATGACACCCGAAAATGGTCTTTTTCCATGTGTTCTTTCATATCTCTTTTAAAAACTCCTTCCCTCTTTGTTGTAGCAGAAACCCGACACCACTACCTTGTTCTTGAGGAGCTTTTAACTTCACAAGAGGTATCTCACTCGTTATTCTTGTCATATCTAAGGTGGAAACCGATTTCCACCATGAAAACCCTATTTTTAGGACTTTTGCACCATCTAACTTGTAGATCTTGTAACTCTTGAAGCCAAAACATATAACCTGCTTTCTAATGGATTAATGAACTCCTAATAACCTGATTTAAAAAGTTATAAAAGAAGATGCACCGTGGATGTATGGTTTTAACACAAGTTACACCTCAAAAGCTTCATTTTTACAAGATGTATATATTGCAAGCTAAACACTTGTTTGAAAACACTCTTAACCAAGGCTTATAACCTGCTCATAAATGACTTGGTAACATCTTAATAATCTGTATTTAAAGTTAATGGAGCTTTGGTAAGGTTTAAACTACAAGTTGCAACGATTTACACATGTGTTATGGTTAGATATGGCTAAATCACTAAGTTAAGGACTCATTGTTGTAATCGGGTACCTAGCCGTGAGTTTGGACCTAAATTTCAGAATGTTTTGATGAATGTTAAGGTAGTAACAAGTGGTTAATCTCTGGAACTTATGGACATGTTAAGATTAGACCTATTTTGGTTGATTTCGGTACCTGAAAACATGGTAAAACGACCTTAAAAATAGTAAAAACATGGATTTAACACTCTTAAAAAGTATTCCAGGCTTAAAAATGATAAATAAAGTGTTCTGGAGTCAATGGGTAATTTAAGTGGTCAAAGGAACAAATAAATGACGTTTTAACTAAAAACGGGTACTAACCGAGCATCGTTTTTGAGAAAAATCCATAAAAATGGAGTTCAAAGCTAAGATTTATAAAAATCATATGATTTCCGTAAGTTAAGTAATAAAAGACTTAAAGGATTTGAAAGATTTGTCAAACGAGCTTTAAAAGGTCAAACACGGTCAAAACCGCGTTTTAACGGGCCAAACGTAAAAACGAGATTTTCAACTATTAAAGGCCAAACTTCACAACCTAAGGACTTAAAATTTATAAAAATGTCTTTTAGATGATACCTACTCGTTCAAGGTTCAAATTTATGAAAACCCTAAATTAACGTTTAAAACTCTCCGGCTTTTACCATAACCGGGAGCGTTAAACGCATAGTTTTTAAAATCGGACCCGTAAACTAAAATTTTGAAACACTTACTCTATACTAAGTATAATATTACTCTAAGAATCTGATTTTTAGTCTTAAGTGTCATAAAGGACAAGAAACCACACTTGAGGGTAGAAACTGTCAATTTTGAAACTTGAGGGACTAAACTATAAAATTTTTCCAAACTTAATAACCGACTTCTAGGAAGCTAATAATCACTTGAACAATAAAATTTCTTAATATACTTAACCTAAATGAGGTAAAAATCCCAATTTTCATGAAGAAACCTTGACCTGCCATAAAAGCAAACTTTTTATACAAACCTTCACGAAACCAAGCCTTACCCAATAGCTAAACTCTTGGCACTATTGTTGCACCTTAAATGAGTTTAGGGCAGTAGCTTATTACTTAATATGTACATGTTAGGGTGCTAGACTTGATTCACTCCCGGCACACCAAGAGACTTTTTGACTTGAAACCTAAGGTGAGTTCTAGTGATTCCCCTTTTTACTATTGTTTTTTGGGTGAAGCATGCGCTGTTATTTTTTAACTATATTTATGCTTTACTTGATGATTTTATATGGAATTTATGGAATACCTGCTGATACTTATGTCATGATCATTAATTCTTTCGTGAACCGCTTGTTTTATATGAATAGATCTATTTGGGGAATCCCCCACACACAGTGGCTTCCGTTCCAGGAAGGTTACCCCACTGAGATCCTAAGGTGTCGCTTGTGGCATGTAACAGGTTTTGTTAAGAAACTATGGTGAACCATCCGGGCAGGTAGGGTTCACTAGTTTGGGGCTAAGTTCTTCCTCCGCGAATATCCGGTTAAACACAACTTTAGAAGAGGCCAACCGGGACTGAGTGCAGGGTTGATTATGATTTTTCCCACGATGTTTAAACAATGATTATTTTCTTTTTAATCAAAGTAGGATTTGTTAAGTCCTTTTGTTTTTAAACTTTAAGCACTTGAATTCACCAACTTTTTAGTTGACACAAATTTCTTTTGAGCATGTTTCAGGTAAAGTATGAAGAGATCCTAGCTGTTGTGAAGACTTAGACCTATCCCCGCGACCATGGCATTGGCATATTTTCTTAATGAACCATTTGAACAAAAAATCATGTTTGTGTTGAACAAGTACAATTTATTTTTATGGGTGATTGTAAAACTTATTTGGGGGCTTGATCTGTTTCTAGCCCCGGTATCTTTTTTTTAAAACATTAATGCCATGTGATATTCTCTCCTTTGAGCTCTTGTAATGGTTTGTTCCCGCTGCCATATATTGTTGCTAGTCTGTGACGTCCCACCCTACCGGGGCCCGGGGTGTGACAGATTGGTATCAGAGCCAGGTTGTAGAGAAGTCAGGAATACCATAGTAGACCCTAGGCTACAACCCTGATACCCTAGGACTGTCCTTGTAGGAAGTGTTGGGATTATCGTGTTGGGTAAATTGATGATTACACTTGAATAACGTAATCATGAATTTACCGGACGCGTAATTTCCATCACGGATCTTTAGGTTATGATTGAACTTCTCTGATATATATTGATGATTTTGAAGCTAATTTCAAAAAGGGGATTTGAATGATTTTTTTTTATTATGATGAACTATGTTATCCGATACTATTTGAAGAGACTATTGATTTGGGCAACACGGACAGCTATATGTTGGAATAACAGATACTATTGCCATCACTACTATTACTAGTACTATTATTATAATCATGAGCTATGAGAAACCAATTTACTCATGATGTATTTCTTATAGGACAATGTCTATGGCTGATAAAGGTAAGGCGCCTGCTCACCCCGACACCGAGACCACTCCTACCGAAACCCTGAGAAGGGCGAAGCCTCAGACAGAGTATGAAGCGTACCTCCGGAGATGCGGACATCCAGGGTGGATATCAGTCACGTCAAGAAACACTGAAGCTTCCGAGACTCTTCCTCCACATCACCTTCCCGAAGCCGAACGCGTTCCCACTCTCCTCAAGTAGCTGCTCCGACCCTCTCACCCATCCCACCTATTGGAAATAGGGGTGCGTGTACTGTCACCCGACCTCGCAAAAGTGTTAGGCCAGGATCCTCCGTATCCTTTAGGATGCCTCCTCCTCCTCCCCCGCCTGTTAGGATTCCGACTTCGGTACCTCCATTGTTTGACCCACGTGACGAGCACCTGATGTCGCCGAGACATAGTATGTATGACGGCCCTAGCATACTGGCTGGTGATAGGTACTCCCAGTCGAGTTGTCGGGCAAGTGATGTAGGACCCTCTGATGCGACATTGGAAGAGATCTTAAGGACCGTTCGCCGTCATGAGTTGACTGCTCAGCACGCCACTCGAACCTCCCAGTCTGCTCAATTCCAGGCTATGATGGCTACGCAAGGAGTGCAGCGTTTGGAGCAGGAGCAGAGGAAGAAGAGTACAGGATGGTTTGGATGGCTGAAGAAAAAGTGGATGTAAGAGTAGGAGTACTCAGCAGGATTATTTGTCTCTAGACAGTAGAGGAAAACTATTTGAATTATTATTCGATACTATTATTATTATTATCATGGGGGTGATGGCACCTTCCAATTTGTAAGAGCTTGACTCTGATTCTACTTTGCTGTATGATACTATTATGAACTGTTTGTTGGGATGCTAGATTTATTGAACTGTCTGTATTAAATTGCTATATGTTGTGTTGTGCCTTGAAATTGGACTGTGCCTTTTTCAAATTGGTTGTCTAACTGTTATGTCATGTTTTGATTTGGACTTTGTAAGATTTCCTTAGTGGGTTGTAAATACATATGTGCATGCCATGATCCCTCTTTCCGAGGCATGGTGTAAGCATAGGCTATTCGAAACAAATTTTAGGATGCTAAACGAATCTATTTGTGATACTATCAGAATGCCGACTCGCAGAGGAACACGATTTGGACGGCGAGGAGCCACTAGGGGCCGCCGTGAGGAAGCGAGGCAGACGGGAAGCCAACCTACTCCACCAGGGACTCCCCACGGGGAAAATGCTAATCAAGAGAGTGACGAAAGAATTGCTAACCTTGTAGCTCAGCAACTAGCTAACGCCATTCCGACTATTATTGGACAGATAAATGCAGACCGGGATAACACTACTGGTAATGATCGGCCGGTGAACGATGAGGGCCACGACGAAGAAGCCGAGGCGTTAAAGAATGGATGCTCCTATAAGACCTTCATGGCATGTAAGCCTAAGGACTTCTATCACACGAGGGTGCTATAGAGACTTACAGATGGATTGACGAAATGGAAGCTGTCCTGGACATTAGCGAGTGCAAGATGGATCATATGGTGAGGTTTGCATCACAATCTCTCAAGGGATCAACCCTTGAATTGTGGAAGTCAATTACTCAAAGCCGTGGAAGAAATGTGGCTAATCGAATGGGCTGGACTTAATTCCGAGAGCTAATGACCAACAAATATTGCCCCATCAATCAACTCGAGAAGCTGGAGACAGATTTTTTAAGCTTGGAGATGAAAGGTCCTAACTACACAGAATATATCAATCGTTTCTTAGCCCTATCCCGACTTGTTCCACATCTGGTGACGCCTGAAGCCAAAGGTGTAGCACAGTTCATCTGGGGACTACACCCAAGAGTTAGGGGAAAGGTTCGTTCCTCCCAGCTTTTAACCCTACAAGCTGCTGTCGACCTTACCAGCAGTTTGACTGATGACTTAATTAGGGCTGGATGGACCGAACAAGCAAGGGCTGATGAAAAGAGGAAGTTTGTTGGTTAGAAAAGGAAGTGGTTTGAAGTAAAAAGAGCGGTTGGAAGTAGTAGTGGGTCAGGTAGAAAGAGTTCTGAAGGTGCGAGGCGCGATTATCAGGGAAGCAAGAACCGGAGACTGTATTCGGGGACAAGCCCATTTTGCAACAAGTGCAAGTTACATCATCAAGGGGAATTTAACCCGATGCCATGTTTTATGTGCAAGAGAACAGGCCATCTAATCAAAGATTGTACTTACGCACCAGGAAAACAATGCTATGAATGTGGAGATCCAAGGCACATGAGGAACAAGTGTCCTAAGCTAGGTAGAGACAAGGATGCCAAGCACAACAAGCCTAAGGGAAGAGCTTTCGTAATGGACCCAGCAGGAGCTCGTAGGGACCTGACGTGGTCAACGGTACGTTCCTTGTAAACAATGTTAGGACCTGGTATTTGAACGAAATACCTAGTGATTAGCGTGTAAACCAGATCAAATAGTGCGGAATCCTATTTGATTGGCGATCGAATCAGTGAGAACACACGAAGAATCAATCAAGAATTGAATCTAACGTTAGAAGTCGATTAGGAATCGATCTAATGTATTCTGTGAACTTGGAGAACGATTTGGGAGGCTTCTGGACGGCTAGGGTACGTCTGGAGTCATAATGGTATGAATGCTTACGTTTTTCACGAATTGGGTCTGTTTATAGGTTAGTGTTGTTCATTCGTGCGACTGGACCAAAGTATGTGTCAGTCGTGCGATTGAACCATGCGGTTGATTCATCCGCACGACTGAATGTTCATCGTGCGACTGAGCCAATCTTATGTCCAATCATACGACTGATCCAGTCTCCTGGTTCAGTCGTGCGACTGAGTCAATCGTATGAAGTTATTCATGCGTATGGTCCATTCGCATGGGCCATTCGCATGGAACTTCATTAAGTTAAGTTTGAATGTATTAATTCATTTAACATTATGTGTAACCACTCAAACAATCACAGACCTAATTAACCAATTCAATATCAACTCATTAATGAAATATTAGACATTACAAATGACAAACCATCAATATCATTTCATTAATCATTACACATTACATCATATCAGACAAACAAGATCTATTACATTACATATCATGATCTAGGGACATACATGCATCAACAAACTCCCCTTTGGACCTAGATCTCTCTAATCTCTTGTTTTCTGCATAACCTCCTTGTATTTCTTGTACTTCTCCTCTTTAGTGACTCCCGCGTGAATCTCAAACGCGAAGCAGAGTCGTATAACATTCTGGAACTGGAGGGCTTGTACAATGTCATGCGTGTCATAGAACAGTGGCCACTTGTATAGCGTATAGACATCATTTGCCGACAAGTTAGTAAGCCACATCGGGTCGAATACCCTGATCGTATCCATTTGGCCCTCTTTGCTTAGGACCATGACCGCTTCAGCTGTTCTCCAATCATAGTACCACCACTTAAAGTGTGGAGTGAAGTCCTGCGGCATTTCCCTGAGTGGGATTCTTGACATTGTACGCGGAGGACTCCACTTCAACACTATCTTGGGCTTGCCAGTAATGGCATCAACCTCAGACCTTCTGATATACCTAGTAGGCTGTTGTGGTCTGAAGTTAACCCATCTGGTGTGGTACTCCTTCTTTAGGGCAGCCTCGAACCAGCCTGACATATTCCTCGGGTCAGCATGCAAAAGCTTTAGCTTAGCCAGCTGGTTGAGCTCAAAACATGGTAGAGTCTTCAGATCATGTGGGAATCTGAAGTACTGTATGCCCTATTCTCTCTTAACTGCATAAACATTAAGATCATCAAAATACGCCCATGCTATAATCCTGCCAGACACCTTGTGATGTTTCTTGACTCTGTAGAGTTTGGTGTAGGCATCCTTCTTTGGTGCAGCACGTTGGGCTCTAACTTCTTCAAAACATGCAGCCCACTCAGCCTTTCGAATGTCGACATCATCATTTGAGGCTTGGGCTGTTCCTTCTGCTTTCTCTGTTTCTTGCTCCATCTTGTTCAACACCTCAAAGGTATCACTGACGAGGGATTCACCCAAATTGGGGACCACATTTCCCTCATTGTCAGCGTACTGAGGGTAATCCTCAGCGGTGACATCTTCGATCTCGACTTCATCAACATCGTTGAGCTCTTCATCACTAGTCGAATCGCATGTAGGAGCATCTTTCACTATCTCATCCGGATTTAGCTTGAAAATCTCTGCCAGTTGCTCGTTTGATAGGTCATGAATTATTTCCCCTTCTTCAAGGGTATAACTCACTGACCTCCTAACGATCCCTTGCAGATCAAGAATCATTGTTAGCTGAGTCTTGACTTGCTGAAGGGGAGCAACATCAAACTCATCTCTTTGGTAATTTGGATATGTTTGATTTAAACATTCAACACATAAATCATTAGTAATTAATCAAACAGAAATGCATTAACTTAATATAAACATTCAATACATCGTTTTCAATACAGGATTCAAATACAAAAGTAAATAAATACATAAACATCTAGTCTTTACTTTTATCCTGTATCATCGTCTCGTCACTTGGAGGAGCAGAGGTGGAAGCTGGTTGGTCTTGTCTGTTCTTTGACCTTCTCTCTTGACCTGATGCAGAGGCCGATGCAGCTGCATCCCCTCCTTCTGCTTCATCATCATCGTTCTTCTCCTCTGTCCTATCTCCTTCGGTTTCCTCATCCTCTTCGGTATCATCCTCATCATCCTCATCATCATCTTCATCATCATCATCACTATCATCACCATCATCTCCATCCCCCTCCTTGATCTTCAAGGGCTCCTCCTTAGATCCCTTGAGCTTTACCATGATAGTCTTCTTTGCCTCCTCCAACTCCTCTATCTTTTTGCTTGATGTGACACTCTGTGCTTGGAGTTGGGCTATCTCAATGCTCGGAGCAGCCATCTGTTGGGCCTGCTCCTCTATAACTCGACCCTGCTCTGCAATCTGGTGAGATTGTGCAACAGTCAGGTCAGCAAGCTGGCAGATCTGGGCAGCCTTCTCCTCATCTGCAGCAAGTAAGCGCATCACCATCCTGTTGAGCGCAGACAGCTGTTCCTCTACCCCGATTGGAGGTAGAGGTGATCCATAAGTGTGTGAGGGATGGGCTGAAGGTCCTACTAGGTGTGATGTGGTGGTGGTGGTGGCTGTAGTGAAGATGGGTCTGTGAAATGGTGGAGGTGATGTGGGAGTAAAGGATATGGTGGTGGATGGAATATGTACTGTGGTGGTAGGTATGGTGGTGGCTGTGGTAGCTGTGGTGGATGTGGTGGTGGATGGTGTGGCTGTGGAAGTGGTAGCGGTGGTGGTAGCAGTAGAGGCTATGGTGGTAACGAAGGTCAACCGACGCTTCTTCTTCTTCTGACCATGGGGCTGAGCCATCCTCTTCCTCCTCGTCCCCGTTGAGGTGGATGCTCCCCCTACAACCCTGCCTGCTGACCCCGGTGCATAGCTTGGGTCAGTACCAATCTCTCCGCAGTCTCTCGGGTGTTCACCAACCACCCTTAGCCCATGTTCTGTGGGAACAACTTTGCTTCCCACAGTTCGCGTTAGGGGCTCCTCATCCGACCCCTCCTCCTCCTCCGCACCATGAACAAAATCCTGATGAAATCCAGCTGACTCGGCAACATCTCCAGCTAGGGTAGACACTGGGGGTATAACATCAGACACAGTGCCTCTCGGTGGAGCAGGCATATCGTCCCAAGCGTCCCCACTATCATCATCATCCGAGTCATGAGTGGGTAGAGCAATTTGCTCCAGATCAGAATCACTATCATCGTGGCGCCACTTTCTCTTGGCTGGCACCACGTAGTCTTCCCGGGCCAGATGCCCAAACAACCTCCTGACAGGGGGTTTCACTTGCTTCCCCCTGTACACCTTCATCCTCCCCAAGGAGGGAAGCTTCTGATCTATGATCATCTGCATAAACCTCGGATACATGCAGAAGCCCTCCTTCCCTTTCCCCTCAATGTTCTCCACCAGGTAGGTGAAGATCATCTTGGAGAAGTTGAACGGGTGGTTCAGCACCAACGCAGCATACGCGTTCTGTATCTGATCAGATAGCTCATCAAAACCTCCCTTCCTGGAAGCTATGCACTTAAGTAGCACATGCGCAAGATACTTAAACTGGGGACAGAGGTTACTCTTGTTGAGAACCCCCAGCATTGATGTCCCCAGAGTACTTGGCTCTAAGAAAGCATCCTCTGACTGTGAGGGGGTGTAATCGAGTCGGACAATCAGAGTCATCCCCCAACTGTAATACGATCCTTAGATCCTCCTCTGAGATAGTAATAGCCTCTCCAAAGATGGTACTTCTGATGCAATGAGACTCAGAGGATCTATCAACTGTAGCGCCTTCCCAGAAGGCCTACTGAACGGACCTATAAGGAGTGCAAGGAGTAGATATGGCATGGGCAATCCTCGATCTCAGTAGAAATGTGATGATGCCCGAGAAATCAACAGCGTTTCTGGATGTCAAATCCAGATGAGCACATATATTGTGCTTCGTGCTCATAGTCCATCGACTCGCCATCTGTTACACAAACATAGTAAACGTTAGTATCATTGCCTAAGAAAGTCATGAAGCACTTGGACATAAAAAAAACTTTCTGTCATGCGATTGAGGTTGTGCGACTGAGATCAGTCGTGCGACTAAACAATGCGACTGGGATTTAGTCGTGCGAATGATCCCATGCGTACGACTGAGTGTGCGACTGGACTCATTCGTATGTAACCTCATGCGGTTACACCAGTCGTGCTACTGAACTCATACGCATGGTTCAGTCGTGCGGTTAAGCAGTTCGCACCCTTCAGTCGTGCGACTGAAGTTCATCAACCTGTCCATTCGCATGATGTACTGACTGTTCAATTCAAATTCACTTTTTCACCACTTTTGAGTTTTAGACATCGTTATCTGGTTCATTTGACTCGCAATACATTCTTATAACACCTAACGTCTTTAATTTCATCTGTTTGAGTCGTTTAGTTAGGTTATTAAGTCACTAATGTCTCGGTTCTTTTGCAAGTCCGAATGTACTGATTTTGCATCAAATTGAAAGTTATGGGAGTGCTTCTTCACCGCAAATTGCCTGTAGAGTCGATGTATATGGTCAGCAATCAAGAAATGGGGGGTTTTAGAGATCAAACGAAATTTGGGCAGAGTGGCGTTAAGTCGTGCGATTTAGGGTTAATTTGAGGGTGGTGAGTCTCTGCGACCAACACCCCCTCTATTTATACTAACCCTAGATTCAATCGTGCGACTGAGCTCATACGCACCTTTCAGTCGTGCGAGTGGGACTCAGTCGTGCGATTGGTTCAGTCGCCCTTCTTCAGTCGTCCGACTGGGTCTCAGTCGTGCGTCTGATTCACTCGTTCGCCCTTAAGCATCCGACTGGGCCAATCGTATGGGCCATTCGGTTGGATGGTCCATACTCATGGTCCATTCGTACGAATGGCTTCCATTCGTATGATTAGTCCATACGTATGGTCCATTCGTGCGAATGGGTCATACTTATTAAATTTTCTGCCAATTTGAATATTAACATTTAAACCCCTTTTAATTTTTTGAAATTAACATTATGAGCATTTGATCATCTCAGACATGATCATTTTAACTTGAAAACTATTTGATCACCTCAGACGTGATCCTTTTAGACAATTTAGTCACCTCAGACGTGACCCTTTTAAACACTTTGTCACCTCAGACGTGACTGTTTTAAACTTTTAAGACACATGTGGTCATCTCAGACATGACCCTTTTAGTGAGTTGATTCCTTACTGATTTTCCTGATGTAGGTCGACAAACTAACAAACTAAAACGACTAACTAACTTAGAAAATTTAAACTAAATACTCAAAACAAGACTTGTTTTTGGCTTTTTGTGAGAGATAAATCCTAAGGTGGACATAAACGGGATTTGGTTCCGGAATAGGCAGCTTCAATTTAGATTGACCACACCTGGACCAATTCAATTTTAGAATCATACAGGCAAGTCAAATCATTTGGGACTTGTTATCAAAATCTTTTGATGCTCAATTTTTGGTGTTCATCCAGAGTCGTTAGCAACTTTAGGAAATCATACTGGAACTCTTAGATTACCACATTGATTTGAACTTTCAAGAATTGCAGCCACAATGATTGTCAATATGTTTGTCCACTTAAATCCATACACAGACTTTTGACACAGACTGGTGACTGTTTTAGGTTTAATTATTTCAACTAACATTTGTGGA
The DNA here is from genome assembly GCA_025215565.1 of Flaveria ramosissima. Taxonomy (NCBI): domain Eukaryota; kingdom Viridiplantae; phylum Streptophyta; class Magnoliopsida; order Asterales; family Asteraceae; genus Flaveria; species Flaveria ramosissima. Next base: position 39,598,525 of record CM046036.1, read on the forward strand.
TCCCACACTTATATGGTAATCAACATTCCTCAGGAGCTTTTGAGCGGTCTACGGGTATTTATTACAAGAAGAGACTATTTGTCACACCCCGGGCCCAGGTAGGGTGGGACGTCACAGACTAGCAACAACATATGGCAGCGGAAACAAACCATTATAAGAGCTCAAAGGAGAGAATATCACATGGCATTAAAGTTTTAAAAAAAAGTAACGGGACTAGATACTCATCAAGCCCCAATTAAGTTTTACAATCATCCATAAAAATGAAATTGTACTTGTTCAACACAAAATATAAATTGTTCAAATGTTTCATCAAGGAAATAAGCCAAATGCCATGTCACGGGGATAAGTCTAGGTCTACAAACTGCTAGGATCTCTTCAAATATTACCTGAAACATGCTCAAAAGAAAATTGTGTCAACTAAAAAGTTGGTGAATTCAAGTGCTTAAAGTTTAAAAACAAAAGGACTTAATAAATCCTTCTTCGATTAAAAGAAAATAATCATTGTTTATCATCGTGGGAGAAATAAAATCATAATCAACCCTGCACTCAGTCCCGGTTAGCCTCTTCTAAAGTTGTGTTTTAGCGGATATTCCCGAAGGAAGAAACTGAGCCCCATACCAGTGAACCCTACCTGCCGGATGGTTCACCATAGAATCTTAACAAAACTTGTTACATACCATAACGATCCCTCAGGATCTCAGTGGGGTAACCTTCCTGGAACGGAAGCCACTGTGTGTGGGGGATTCCCCAAATAGATCTATCCATATAAATCAAGCGGTTCACGAAAAAATTAATGATCATGGTATAAGAATCAGCAGGTAACCACAATCCCACATAGAATCATCAAATAAAGCACAATCATGGTTCAAAAATAACAGAGCATGCTTCACCCCAAAACAGTAGTAAAAAGGGGAATCACTAGAACTCACCTTAGGTTTCCAAATCAAAGTTTCTTGATGTGCCGGGAAGTGTCACAAGTCTAGCACCCTAACAAGCACATATTAAGCAATAAGCTACTGCCCTAAACTCATTCAAAGTGTAACAATGGTGTCAAGAGTTTAGCTATAGGGTAAGGCTTTGGTTTAGTGAAGGTTTGTATATATAAAGTTTCCTTTTATGGCAAGTCAAGGCGTCCTCATGAAAATTAGGGATTTTCACTTCATTAGATTAGGTATGTTAAGAGATTTTATTGTTCAAGTGTTTATTAGTTTCCTGGAAGTCGGTTATAAGGTGTGGAAAAATTTTACAGTTTAGTCCCTCAAGTTTCAAAATTGACAGTTTCTACCCTTAAGTTTTGTTTCCTGCCTTTTATGTCATTTAAGTCCAAAAATCAGATTATTAGAGTCATATTACGATTATTATGGAGTAAGTGCGTCAAAACTTTATTCTACGGGTTCGATTTTAAAAACTGCGCGTTTAACGCTCCCGGTTACGGTAAAAGCCGGATAGTTTTAACAGTAATTTGGAGTTTTCATATATTCAAATCTTGGACCAGTAGGTAATTTCTAAAAGATTTCATTATAAGTTTTTAAGTCCTTAAATTGTGTAAATTGGCCTTTTATAGTTAAAAATCTTGTTTTTACGTTTGACCCGTTAATACGCGGTTTTGACCGGGTTTGACCATTTAAAGCTCATTTGACCGAATTTTTAAATCTTTTAGGTCCTTTATCACTTACCTTACTGAAATCATATGATTTTCATAAATCTTAGTTTTGAACTCTATTTTTATAGATTTTTCTCAAAAACTATGCTCGGTTTGTACCCGTTTTTAGTTAAATTGTCACTTATTTGAGTCTTTGACCACTTAAATTATCCATTGACTCCAGAGTACTTTATTTATTATTTTTGAGCCTGGAATACTTTTTAAGAATGTTAAATTCATATTCTTACTATTTTTAGGTCATTTTACCATGTTTTCGGGTCCCGAAAGTGACTAAAAGAGGGTAAATCACATCATGTCCTTTATTACAGAGGTTAAACATTTCTAACACTTCTAATATTAACTAAAATCTACTGAAATTTCAGTCCCAATATGTTGCCTAGTAGATCTATACATCCATATGCTTCAAATATGTAGAAAATGCCATAACCAACAATTACACTAGTGTAAACCATCATAACTTGAGTTTAAATGTTACCAACACTTCGTTTAACTTCACAAACAGATTGTTAAGGTGTCATTAAGTCGTTCATGAGTAGGTTATGGCTCTTGGTTAAAAGGATTTTTCAAACAAATGCTCAAGAGGGTGTTGTTACATGTAGAAAGGGGGGTTTCAAGGTGAAATCCTTGTATCAACTGTGGGTTTGAATGTGTAGCCACTTGGAACTTTTAAAAACAGGTTCTTGGGAGTCCATTAAGTCATAAAAATGCAGGTTACAAGTTTGGTTTACAAGAGTTTAAGCTTTCACAAGTTAGATGATGTCAAAACACTCAAAATGAGGGTTTTCATGGTGGAAATCGGTTTCCACCTCAAGAATGGCTAACAAAACATGAAGTTTACCTTGAAGAACGTTGGGAACTCCTTAAGAATGAGATGATGGTGAGATGTTTCTGCTACAACAAGGAAATACACGGTTCTTAGATGTCAAATGATGAAAACAAGAGAAATGTCACAAAACCGACATCTTGATCTTACACTCGATGTAACTCACGGTTTGGAGGGTGTTGATGGCCGAGAATGGCTTGAAACTCCTTGGACTTGGATGGAGAAACTCGAACTAAGGCTGGAGAGGTGGAACAAACACGGTTGTGTGACCAAATCTTGTGAACAAGGCTACTCCTTTGCGGTTTTGGTCTTGGCCGAATGTTTCTTGGTGTAGTCTTCGAGTTCTTCTTGCTCAAGGCTTAGAGAGGATTGTTTTGAGAGTGTTGTGAGGAGTGTGAGTGTGTGATATCTGTTGGATTCGAATAAAGGAAGAGAGGGAGAGAGAGAGAGGGAGAGATTGCATGGATTGTGAGTGGGTGAGAAGGGTGGTGTGAAGAGGAGAGGAGAGTGGTGAAGGAGGGGGCGGCCGATTTGGAGTGTAGTGAGGGAATCTTTGTTTAGTTTTTAATTGTAAATTATTATTATGTAGTGTAATTTTGTAGTATTGGGTATTATGTATTATTTAGTGGAAGGTGATTTGAGGTGTCTAATGCATACCCATGCATGCATGGCTGAAATTATGCAAGTGTGAGGGTGTATGCTCACACTTTAATTGCCTTCTCTTGAGTTTAATTTTGTAAGGGTGACTAGTTGACATTCCCGGAACACTAATTTTTAAAAAGGTAGAAACCTAAATTGGTTAAAAATCAAAAGTAAAAATCACATGAAATCATAATTTACATCAAATAGCAAGAATTGTTTCCAATTTCATAGTAGGGTTGTATAGTTTCAATTATTAGCACTCATAGCATGGATAATGATGCAAGTAATCTAGGGTTAGGGTAACAACCTGGAGGTCGGTTGTCACATTCTCTCACCGTTTAGGAAATTTCGTCCCGAAATTTTAACTCTGATTAGAGACTGAACAGGTGGGTTTGAAGAGGTGTGGTTAGTTCTTCCTCATTTCATCTTCACGCTCCCAAGTAAATTCAGGTCCTCGCTTGGAGTTCCATCTAACCTTAACCTTGGGTATGCGGCTCCGCCGGAGTTGTTTGACCAATCGATCCGTGATCTCCACAGGTTCTTACACAAAGTTCAGTTTGTCGCTTATCCTTGCTTCTTTTAATGGTAGTTCCAGGGTTTTGTCTACCATGCTCTTCTTCAAGTTTGACACATGAAAGGTGTCGTGTATGTGACTCAAGTTTCAACTTATATGCTACTGGGCCAATTCTTGCCATTATCTCAAATGGTCCAATGTATCTTGGGCTTAGTTTTCCTCTTTTTCTGAATCTCACTGTTCCTTTCCATGGTGCTGCATTTAGCATCACTCTGTCACCCACTTGGAACTCTAGAGGTTTCCGCCTCCTGTCGGCGTACTTCTTCTGTCGGTCTCTAGCTGCTCTAAGTCGTTCCTTTATCTTATAGATCTTATAGGTGGTTTCCAACACTATGTCGGGTCCCATCACTTGGCTGTTACCAATCTCATTCCAACTCAAGGGTGATCGGCATTTCCTGCCATAAAGAGCCTCGTACGGAGCGACTTTGATACTCGCGTGGTAACTGTTGTTATAGGCGAATTCCACCAAAGGAAGATGGTTATCCCAGTTTCCGCCAAAGTCCATCACGCAAGCTCTCAACATGTCTTCCATCGTTTGAATAGTTCTTTCGCTCTGTCCGTCGGTCTGAGGATGGTAAACCGTGCTAAGATCTAAACGGGTTCCTAAAGCTTGCTGGAACGATTTCCAGAAACGAGAGGTGAAACGGCTGTCACGGTCTGAGATGATTGACAGAGGCACTCCATGCCTTGTTACAATCTCGTCGACATAAAGTTGGGCCAGTTTCGTCATGTCGTAGTCTTCTCTAATTGGCAAGAAGTGAGATGATTTTGTTAATCTATCCACTATTACCCAGATGGCATCGTGACCTCTAAACGTTCTAGGCAACTTGGTAACAAAATCCATCGTAACATTATCCCATTTCCATTCTGGAATCTCAGGTTGCTGCAACGTTCCCGATGGTTTTTGGTTCTCAGCTTTTACCATGGCACAAGTTAAACATTTCCCCACATAAACAGCGATTGATCTTTTGATTCCTGGCCACCAGAAAAGTGTCTTTAAATCCTGGTACATCTTATCACTTCCAGGGTGAATTGAATATCTAGATTTGTGTGCTTCATCGAGGATTACTTCTCGAATTCCTCCGTGTTTTGGCACCCAAGTCCTTCCACCATATCTATATGTACCATCGTCCCCTATCTCCAACTGCTTTTCCATTCCAGTCAATCCTTCTTCTTTCAATTTTTCTTCCTTTAATGCCTCGCCTTGAGCTTCCTTCAATTTTGCTATAAGGTTGGTATACACACTCATCCTTAAGGCTCGTACTCGAAGAGGTTTCTCTCTTTCCTTTCGACTTAACGCATTCGCCACAACATTGGCCTTACCAGGATGGTAGCGGATCTCGCACTCGTAATCGTTCAATAGCTCAACCCATCTTCTCTGACGCATGTTGAGCATCTTTTGGTCAAGGATATGCTGCAAGCTTCTATGGTCGGTGTAGATAATGCACTTTGTGCCATATAGGTAATGCCTCCATATCTTAAGGGCAAACACCACGGCACCCAACTCCAGATCGTGCATCGTGTAGTTCTTCTCATGATCATTCAGTAGTCTCGATGCGTAAGCAATCACCTTGTTGCGTTGCATCAATACACATCCTAGCCCTTGACGCGAAGCGTCACAATAGACCACGAAGTCTTCTACTCCTTCTGGAAGAGCAAGAATAGGTGCACAGCATAATTTCTCTTTAAGCGTTTCAAATGCCTCTTTCTGCTCTCGCTCCTACACAAAGGTTGTGTTTTTCTTGGTTAGTGCGGTCAAAGGTTGTACTATACGCGAGAAGTCCTTTATAAATCTTCGGTAATAGCCAGCCAGTCCTAAGAATTGCCTTATCTCCGTAGGAGTTTAAGGAATCTTCCAATTCTTTATGGCCTCAATCTTGGAAGGGTCAACTTGAATCCCATCCTCATTTACCACATGACCTAAGAATTGGATCTGGCGCATCCAGAATTCACATTTCGAGAACTTGGCATATAGTTGCTCATTCTTGAGCAATTCAAGAATTAGCCTGAGATGCTTCTCGTGCTCGTCTTTAGTTTGAGAATAGATCAGTATGTCGTCGATAAACACGATCACAAACTTGTCGAGGTAAGGGCGGCAAACGCGATTCATGAGGTCCATGAATGCTGCTGGAGCATTAGTCAGTCCAAAGGGCATGACCAAATACTCATAGTGTCCATACCTAGTTCGGAAGGCAGTTTTGGGTATGTCTTCTTCTCTTATCTTCAGCTGGTGGTATCCTAACCTCAAGTCTATTTTGGAGAAATAACTTGCTCCCTGCAATTGATCAAATAAGTCGTCTATTCTCGGGAGAGGGTAACGGTTCTTTATGGTCAGCTTATTCAACTCCCTGTACTCAATACACATTCGCAGGGTTTCGTCCTTCTTTTTCACGAATAGCACCGGGGCACCCCAGGGAGAGACACTCGGACGTATAAATCCCTTGTCCATTAGTTCTTGAATTTGTACCATTAGCTCCTTCATCTCAGGTGGGGCGAGCCGGTACGGTGCCTTGGCTACTGGTGCAGCACCAGGCAACAAGTCTATGTGGAATTCCATTCGTCGATTCGGAGGAAGTCCTGGTAGTTCTTTCGGAAACACCTCTGGGTATTCCGAAACCACGGGAATCTCTTCGATCTTCTTCTTCTTTTGGGTTTTCATCACATATACTATATAAGCTGGACATCCCTTCTTCAAGCTCTTGGTAGCTTTCAAGTGAGATATCGTAGGGTATAGAGTGTTACTCCTTTCTCCTTCTACCACTAACACTTCTTCGACGCTCAATGGTATCTTGAGCAGTCGCTCATCGCATACGATTTCAGCTTTATGCTTCGCTAACCAGTCCATACCCACGACCACATCAAATCCTCCTAACTTAACGGGCATCAAGTCAATCTTAAACATATTCCCTTTTAGATTCAGGGGGCAATCCCTAATGATTTCGTTAGCTTCTAAAATATTACCGTCAGCTAATTCTACGGTAAATGTATCATTCAAGGTACACGCGTCTATGTCAATCAATTGCCTAAAGGCACTAGAGATAAAACTAGCAGTCGCTCCAGTATCAAACAGTACAGTAGCGGGATGATTGTTTACAAGGAACGTACCGTTGACAACGTCGGGTTCCCTACGAGCTCCTGCTGGGTCCATAACGAAAGCTCTTCCCTTAGGCTTATTGTGCTTGGCATCCTTGTCTCTACCCAGCTTAGGACACTTGTTCCTCATATGCCCTGGGTCTCCACACTCGTAGCATTGTTTCCCTGGTACATAAGTACAGTCTTTAATTAGATGGCCTGTTCTCTTGCACCTAAAACAGGGCATCGGGTTACATTCTCCTTGATGATCTAACTTGCACTTGCTGCAGAGTGGGCTTGTCCCCGTATACAATCTCTGGTTTTTGCTTCCTTGATCATCACGTCTCACTCCTTCAGAACTCCTTCTACTCGACCCACTTCTACTTCCAATCGCTCTTTTTGCTTCAAACCACTTCCTTTTGTCTCCAACAAACTTCTTCTTCTCATCAGCCCTTCCTTGATCGGTCCATCCAGCCCTAATAAGATCGTCAGTCAGACTGCTGGTAAGGTCGACAGCAGCTTGTAGGGTCACAGGCTGAGAGGCACGAACCATACCCCTAACTCTTGGGTGTAGTCCCCAGATGAACCGTGCTACACCTTTGGCTTCTGGCGTCACCAAATGTGGCACAAGTCAGGACAGGGCTAAGAAACGATTGATGTATTCGGTGTAATTGGGTCCTTTCATCCCCAAGCTTAAAAATTTTGTCTCCAGCTTCTCGAGTTGATTGATGGGGCAATATTTGTTGGTCATTAACTCTCGGAATTCAGTCCAACCCATTCGATTTGCCACGTTTCTTCCACGGCTCTGGGTAATGGACTTCCACCATTCAAGAGCTGATCCCTTGAGAGATTGTGATGCAAATCTCACCATATGCTCCATCTTGCACTCACTGATGTCTAAGATGGCTTCCATTTCGTCGATCCACCTGTAAGTCTCTATAGCACCCTCGGTGCCATAGAAGTCCTTGGGCTTGCATGCCATAAAGGTCTTGTAAGAGCACCCATTCCTTAACTCCTCAGCTTCATCGTCGTGGCTCTCATCATTTACCGGCCGTGCAGTACCAGTAGCGTTATCCCGGTCTGCATTTATCTGTGCAATGATAGTCGGAATGGCGTTGGCCAGTTGCTGAGCTACGAGGTTAGCAATCCTTTCATCACTCTCTTGATTAGTATTCTCCCCGTGGGGAGTCCCTGGTGGAGTAGGTTGGGTTCTAATAGGCCTTGCTTCCTCATGGCGGCCCATGGTGGCTCCACGTCGACCAAAACGCGTTCCTCTGCGAGTCGGCATTCTGATAGTATCACAAATAGATTCGTTTAGCATCTCATAAATTTTGTTTCGGATAGCCTAGGCATCATTATCCTATCACACCATGCCTCGGAAGAGGGATCATGGCATGCACATATATATATTTACAACCCACTAAAGAACCTTAAAAGTCCAAATTCAAAACATGCTATAATAGTTGGGCAACAATTTAGAAAAGGCACATACAATTTCAAAGCACAACAAAACATATAGCAGTTCAATACAGACAGATTAATAATTTTAGCATCTCAAAAGCAGTTAACATAGTATCATCCAAACAAATAGAATCAGAGTCATTCTCTTACAATTCGGAAGGTGCCATCACCCTCTTAATAATAAAATAACAGTCTCGAATAAGAGTTCAAATAGTTTCCTTCTACTGTCCACAGATAGATAAATCCCACTGAGTACTCCAGTTCTCACATCCACTTCCTCCTTAGCCATCCAAACCACCATGTACCCTTCTTCCCCTGCTCCTGCTCCAAACGCTTCACTCCCTGTGTAGCCATCATCGCCTGGAACTGGGCCGACTGAGAAGTTCGAGTGGCGTGCTGAACAGTCAGCTCATGACGACGAACAGTCCTCAAAATCTCATCTAGTGTCGCATCGGAGGGTCCTACATCACTTGCCCGACGACTCGACTGGGAGTACCTATCACCAGCCAGTACAGTAGGGCCGTCATACATACTATGTCTCGGCGGCATCAGGCGCTCATCGCGAGGGTCAAACAGTGGGGGTACCGATGTCGGAATCCTAACAGGCGGGGGAGGAGGAGGAGGCATCCTAAAGGATACGGAGGATCCTGGCCTAACGCTTTTGCGAGGTCGGGTGACAGTACGCGCACCCCTATTCCCAATAGGTGGGATGGGTGAGAGGGTCGGAGCAGCTACTTGAGGAGAGTGGGATCGCGTTCGGCTTCGGGAAGGTGATGTGGAGGAAGAGTCCTCGGAAGCCTCAGTGTCTTCGGGGTGAGCAGGCGCCTTTCCTTTATCAGCCATTGGCGTTATCCTGTAAGAAATACATCATGAGTAATTTGGTTTCTCATAGCTCATGATTTACATAATAGTACTAATAATAGTAGTGATGGCAATAGTATATGTTATTCCAACATATAGCTGTCTGTTTTGCCCAGATCAATAGTTTCTTCAAGTAGTATCGGATAGCATAGTTCATCATAAAAATCATTTAAATCCCCTTTTAAAATTAGTTTCAAATCATCAATATAAACCAGAAAAAGTCCAACCATAACCTAAAGATCAGTGATGGAAATTACGCGTCTGGTAAATTCATGATTACGTTGATCAAGTGTAATCATCAATTTACCCAACCCGATCATTCCAACACTTCCCACAAGGACAGTCCTAGGGTATCAGGGTTGTAGCCTAGGGTCTACTATGGCATTCCCGACTTCTCTACAACCTTTGGCTCTGATACCAATCTGTCACACCCCGGGCCCAGGTAGGGTGGGACGTCACAGACTAGCAACAACATATGGCAGCGGAAACAAACCATTATAAGAGCTCAAAGGAGAGAATATCACATGGCATTAAAGTTTTAAAAAAAAGTAACGGGACTAGATACTCATCAAGCCCCAATTAAGTTTTACAATCATCCATAAAAATGAAATTGTACTTGTTCAACACAAAATATAAATTGTTAAAATGTTTCATCAAGGAAATAAGCCAAATCCCATGTCACGGGGATAAGTCTAGGTCTTCAAACTGCTAGGATCTCTTCAAATATTACCTGAAACATGCTCAAAAAAAATTATGTCAACTAAAAAGTTGGTGAATTCAAGTGCTTAAAGTTTAAAAACAAAAGGACTTAATAAATCCTTCTTTGATTAAAAGAAAATAATCATTGTTTATCATCGTGGGAGAAATAAAATCATAATCAACCCTGCACTCAGTCCCGGTTAGCCTCTTCTAAAGTTGTGTTTTACCGGATATTCCCGAAGAAAGAAACTGAGCCCCATACCAGTGAACCCTACCTGCCCAGATGGTTCACCATAGAATCTTAACAAAACTTGTTACATGCCACAACGATCCCTCAGGATCTCAGTGGGGTAACCTTCCTGGAACGGAAGCCACTGTGTGTGGGGGATTCCCCAAATAGATCTATCCATATAAATCAAGCGGTTCACGAAAGAATTAATGATCATGATATAAGAATCAGCAGGTAACCACAATCCCACATAGAATCATCAAATAAAGCACAATTATGGTTCAAAAGTAACAGAGCATGCTTCACCCTAAAACAGTAGTAAAAAGGGGAATCACTAGAACTCACCTTAGGTTTCCAAATCAAAGTTTCTTGATGTGCCGGGAAGTGTCACAAGTCTAGCACCCTAACAAGTACATATTAAGCAATAAGATACTGACCTAAACTCATTCAAAGTGTAACAATGGTGTCAAGAGTTTAGCTATAGGGTAAGGCTTTGGTTTAGTGAAGGTTTGTATATATAAAGTTTCCTTTTATGGCAAGTCAAGGCGTCCTCATGAAAATAAGGGATTTTCACTTCATTAGATTAGGTATATTAAGAGATTTTATTGTTCAAGTGTTTATTAGTTTCCTAGAAGTCGGTTATAAGGTTTGGAAAAATTTTACAGTTTAGTCCCTCAAGTTTCAAAATTGACAGTTTCTACCCTTAAGTTTAGTTTCTTGCCTTTTATGTCATTTAAGTCCGAAAATCAGATTAGTAGAGTCATATTATGATTATTATGGAGTAAGTGCTTCAAAACTTTAGTCTACGGGTTCGATTTTAAAAACTGCGCTTTTAACGCTCCCGGTTACGGTAAAAGCCGGATAGTTTTAACAGTAATTTGGAGTTTTCATATATTCAAATCTTGGACCAGTAGGTATTTTCTAAAAGATTTCTTTATAAGTTTTTAATTCCTTAAATTGTGTAAATTGGCCTTTTATAGTTAAAAATCTTGTTTTTACGTTTGACCCGTTAAGACGCGGTTTTGACCGGGTTTGACCATTTAAAGCTCATTTGACCGAATTTTTAAATCTTTTAGGTCCTTTATCACTTACCTTACTGAAATCATATGATTTTCATAAATCTTAGTTTTGAACACTATTTTTATAGATTTTTCTCAAAAACTATGCTCGGTTTGCACCCGTTTTTAGTTAAATTGTCACTTATTTGAGTCTTTGACCACTTAAATTATCCATTGACTCCAGAGTACTTTATTTATCATTTTTGAGCCTGGAATACTTTTTAAGAATGTTAAATTCATATTCTTACTATTTTTAAGTCATTTTACCATGTTTTCGGGTCCCGAAAGTGACTAAAAGAGGGTAAATCACATCATGTCCTTTATTCCAGAGGTTAAACATTTCTAACACTTCTAATATTCACTAAAATCTACTGAAATTTCAGTCCCAACATGTTGCCTAGTAGATCTATACATCCATATGCTTTAAATATGTAGAAAATGCCATAACCGACAATTACACTAGTATAAACCATCATAACTTGAGTTTAAATGTTACCAACACTTCGTTTAACTTCACAAACAGATTGTTAAGGTGTCATTAAGTCGTTCATGAGTAGGTTATGGATCTTGGTTAAAAGGATTATCAAACAAATGCTCAAGAGGGTGTTGTTACATGTAGAAATGGGGGTTTCAAGGTGAAATCCTTGTATCAACCGTGGGGTTGAATGTGTAGCCACTTGGAACTTTAAAAAACAGATTCTTGGGAGTCCATTAAGTCATAAAAATGCTGGTTACAAGTTTGGTTTACAAGAGTTTAAGATTTCACAAGTTAGATGATGTCAAAACACTCAAAATGAGGGTTTTCATGGTGGAAATCGGTTTCCACCTCAAGAATGGCTAACAAAACATGAAGTTTACCTTGAAGAACGTTGGGAACTCCTTAAGAATGAGATGATGGTGAGATGTTTCTGCTACAACAAGGAAATACACGGTTCTTAGATGTCAAATGATGAAAACAAGAGAAATGTCACAAAACCGACATCTTGAGCTTACACTCGATGTAACTCACGGTTTGGAGGGTGTTGATGGCCGAGAATGGCTTGAAACTCCTTGGACTTGGATGGAGAAACTCGAACTAAGGCTGGAGAGGTGGAACAAACACGGTTGTGTGACCAAATCTTGTGAACAAGGCTACTCCTTTGCGGTTTTGGTCTTGGCCGAATGTTTCTTGGTGTAGTCTTCGAGTTCTTCTTGCACAAGGCTTGGAGAGGATTGTTTTGAGTGTTTTGTGAGGAGTGTGAGTGTGTGATATCTGGTGGATTCGAATAAAGGGAGAGAGGGAGAGAGAGAGGGAGAGATTGCATGGATTGTGAGTGGGTGAGAAGGGTGGTGTGAAGAGGAAAGGAGAGTGGTGAGGGAGGGGGCGGCCGATTTGGAGTGTAGTGAGGGAATCTTTGTTTAGTTTTTAATTGTAAATTATTATTATGTAGTGTAATTTTGTAGTATTGGGTATTATGTATTATTTAGTGGAAGGTGATTTGAGGTGTCTAATGCATACCCATGCATGCATGGCCGAAATTATGCAAGTGTGAGGGTGTATGCTCACACTTTAATTGCCTTCTCTTGAGTTTAATTTTGTAAGGGTGACTAGTTGACATTCCCGGAACACTAATTTTTAAAATGGTAGAAACCTAAATTGGTTAAAAATCAAAAGTAAAAATCACATGAAATCATAATTTACATCAAATAGCAAGAATTGTTTCCAATTTCATAGTAGGGTTGTATAGTTTCAATTATTAGCACTCATAGCATGGATAATGATGCAAGTAATCTAGGTTTAGGGTAATAACCTGGAGGTCGGTTGTCACACTATTCTTAGAGCTTTCAAAGAGAAGCCAGTCCTCAGGTCAGTGCCATCGCACAGCAGAGAGGCGGCAAACAACAATGAATTCTAGAATATCTAGGTTATGCTTATCCTCAAGTCAGTGCCATCACACAGCAGAGAGGCACACAACCTATCTCCTTGTTAGAGCAACTTATTTTATTTTGCACAAAATGCACCAACAACATACGTCATTAGCTTTATAGCATTTGTCTTTCATTTTTTTCTTGCTTTGCTCTATTTATGGTCATCCACACACTTTTATGGCGTTTACATGCTCATTACCCCGTATTGGAATATTGTTGATTGTGTTAACCAGTGATAAGATGGAAGCCCACAGTCAGTTGAACAACTTAGTTTGATCTTGAGATAACCAGTCAGGTCTAATCATCTGTTGTGTTGAATCTACCGACATATCATTTGTGGTCTAGCAACCTCTAGGTCTACTTTCTTTGTGTTACCTTAGGAGTTACCAGTTTTTCTATCATCTTCCCTTTTATATTGCTTAGACTACACAGACTTATACTTTGAATTTTTGCATCTATTCTAAATTTAAATTTTAAAGTCCCTCTTGATTTGTTCCTGTGTACTATCATTTTTCCAAAGGGTTTGAATCAGTATCACAGATACGATCTACCTTATATCAGCTATCCACTCCTTCTCCGTCGATTTTTTTTTTAATGTTACTTGCTGACATATTCTCCCCCTAAAATACTAAAATCATAACTGGTTTAATTATTTTAGGATTTTAATACACAGCAAAATAACATGAGTTTAATTTAAACAGACTAAAATAAACAAATAAAATAAAATAAAAAAGAAAAACTTTAACTAAACTACATCGGACTACACATTATCATCATCAGGAATAACCTCACTTTTCTTTTTAACGCCGTTGACCTCTAGCAAATATTGAAAACGTGGTTTATCAAAGGCTTTAGTATAGAGGACAGCGCGTTGAAAATCAGTGTTAAATTTTAACACATCAATTAAGTTCTTTTCAAAACAGTCTTTTATGAAATGGTATTTAATACCGATATGTTTGGTCTTAGGATGTTGGACCGGATTTTTAGTTACTGCAATCGCAGCAGAGTTATCAACAAAAATAGGAGTAGAAGAGAACTTTAAACCGTAATCCCGCATTTGCTGTTGAATCCAGATGATTTGTGAACAGCAACTTGCAGCAGCAACATATTCGGCTTCACAGGTTGACAATGCAACCGATGTCTGCTTCTTACACTGCCAGGTAACTAATATTCTCCCAAAGAATTGACACCCTGCTGATGTAGACTTGTAGTTCATCTTGCAGCCCCCGTAATCCGAGTCACTATACGCTGTGAGCTCAAAGTCATCATCATGAGGATACCACAACCCAAGTGTGGGTGTACCCTTCAGATAACGAAAAATCCTTTTGACCCCGATCAGATGGTTGACCTTAGGCTTAGCCTGATATCTAGAACATAAACATGTAGCATACATGATATCAGGTCTTGAGGCAGTGAGATACATGAGGGATCCAATCATTCCTCGGTACATACTTGGTCAAGCATTCTCCATGTCAAAACGACTGAGAATGTCTCCTACATACTTGGTCTGATGTAGAAAGATCCCATTTGGTGTCTGATCCACCTGTAACCCGAGAAAGAACTTCATCTCCCCCATAGCACTCATCTCAAACTCTTTCTTCATAACTGCTTCAAACTCTTTGCATAGCTCTTCGTTCTTTAAACCGAAGATTATGTCATCAACATAAATCTGTACGAGCAGTAGGTCGCCATCCTTTTCTTTAATAAACAGCGTGCAGTCAATGACTCCCCTGCAAAAGCCGTGTTTCACAAGATGAGTCGAGAGTTTCTCATACCAGGCTCTTGGAGCTTGATGAAGCCCGTATAAAGCCTTGTGGAGCTTGTAAACTCTATCCCGATGATAAGGATCTTCAAATCCCTCGGGTTGACTGACATAGACTGTTTCTCTGATTTCCCCATGTAGGAATGCACTCTTCACATCTAATTGATAGACTTTAATCTTCATGTACGATGCATAGGCAAGGAAGATACGAATGGCTTCCATCCTTGCCACGGGTGCAAACACCTCATTGTAGTCAATTCCCTCGACTTGGCGAAAACCCTGAACCACCAATCGAGCTTTGTTCCTGATAATGACCCATTGGTCATCCTTCTTGCATTTCAAGACCATTTGGTGCCAATAACTTTAGCACCTTTAGGTCTATCAACCAGAGTCCATACACCTAACTTCTTGAACTGAAGAAGTTCTTCTTGCATGGCACTCACTCACGCCTCATCATTTAGTGCATCACTGACATATTTTGACTCAAACTGCGAGACAAAACACCGATAAGCACCATCATGAATGTAACTCTTCTCCATAACCGAGGCGTAATCAGCTGAATATAGCTGATTTCGAGTTTGTACTCCTGATCTGACATCCCCAATGACATTGTCTAGATGATGATAGACGTTTAGTCATGATCCTGGAGTAGTAGGAACAGCTACCTCAGAGCCAAGATTATGAACATTTGGTTCTGCATCTGAGGTAGTTGGAGTTTGAGGTTCCGAAGTCGAAGGTGCATCACTGGTAGATGCTTGTGGACTTTCAGGAACTGGAACCTGTTCCTCCTGACTGTTCTGGTCATCCTCTTCAGCTTCATCTTCAGAGGAGGAGTCACTGTTATCGACTACTCCCCCTGACTGAATAGATGATTCTCCCTATGAGCTAGATGGTGTATTCAAGATATCATACATCATTCTAGTAGCTAACTCGTCATCCGAGGGAGAGAGAGGGATGTTGAAGGACTTGAAGAATCCATCATAGTCGAAGATGTAGGCGGGTCCTTTGAAAGTAGGTGGTGTGGTATATCTCTGAACGTCAACATTACACCACACTTCTACTAGACCCGTTGAGTTGTTGTAAACTCGCTTGTTCGGTATGTTGTATCCTAGAAAGATTCCTTCATCCGCCTTCTCGCTGAATTTACCTTCTTGTGTCATCTTCAGAAGTGTGCACGACGCGCCAAATGGTTCAAGATGCTCCAAATTCGGTTTGCGTCTTTGTAGTAGCTCGTAACATGTCTTTGTGGCGCTTGACTATCAGGACTCGATTTAGTGTATAACATGCATTCGCCACTGCTTTATTCCAGAATTGGATAGGCAGTTTCGAGTCTGCCAGCATAGTCAGTGCCGTCTCTATCAAGCTTCTGTTCTTTCTCTCAGCAACGCCATTCATCTGAGGCGTGTAGGCAGAAGTGAATTGATGCACAATTCCCTTTTCCTTGCAGTATGCCTCCATCCACTGGTTCTTGAATTCTGTCCTGTTGTCTGAGCGTACTTGTCTAACCTTCAGCTTGTAGAGTGATTCCAGTGTGGTTACTAACTCCTTGAATGACTCAAATGTTTCTGATTTGGATTTCAGAAACATTACCCAAGTGAACCTTGAGTAGTCATTAGTGACCACAAAACAGTACAAGTCGCCTGCAATGCTCTTTGTACTGACTGGACCAAACATATCCATGTGAAGAAGTTCAAGAGGAAGTTCTATTGAATGAACTTTCTTTTCCTTATGAGACTTCTTTGTCTGTTTGCCTTTCTTGCAAGCTACACAAAAGTCAGGAAGCTGGAAGTTCTTGACATTAACTCCTCTCACAAGATCCTTCTGAATCAAGTGATTCATCTTCCTTTGACTAATGTGTCCCATTCTCCTATGCCAGGAGATGGAATCCTTCTCAGTAGCTTTAGATAGAAAGCACTGAACCTCATGATCCGTTGTAGCAGCTGTTGACAGATCCAAAACATAAAGATCTTTATATCTTGAAGCAGTCATCAGAACTTGGTCCTCTGGGATCACGTAGTCTTTCTTTAGCACGTAACACTTCTTGTTATCGAAGATGACTTTAAACCCCTTATCACAGATTTAGGAAACAGAAAGTAAGTTATTTTGAAGTTTTTGAACGTAGTTCACCTTATCAAACTTAACTTTCTGATTCCCCACTTCTCCCTGAGCTGTGATATAGCCTCCCTTGTTTCCAGCAAACGAAACATGCCCTCCTTTTATTTGCTTGACGTTTGATAAAAGGGCCCTATTTCCTGTCATGTGCCTGGATGCTCCGCTGTCTACAATCCACGTGTTAGTTTCAGCACTATATTGAACACCCTGCACATACAAAGTAAAGGATTAGTTTAGGTTAGGAACCCAAGCCTTTACTGGCTTGGGTTTCCCAGAGGCATCACACATCATAAATTTCACCCATTGACCCTTAGAGGGTGAGGGTAGCTCAGGTTCCTTCTTGTCATCAGTATCAGACACGTAGGATGACTTCTCTTTCCATAAGCCAGATTTGTGCAAGGCCTATTGTGATAAACAGTCGACTGGCTTACAGGTTGAACTTTAGGTTCACTAGTTCTTCTAGGTGGAGTTAGAGAACTCTTCTTAGAAGACCTAGGGTTTGAATCCTGAAGTTCAATCTTCTTCCTAGGTGTCTGATAGAAAAGACAATAGGAAGCAATGTGTCCACATTCTCCACAGTTGTAGCATGACCTGCTATCAACTTTATGATTAAACTTTCTTTGTGGAGAAGTGTGTGACACTCTAGTAACATCAATCGCTTTAGGTTTTGACTCTGGTTCTTTTGATGTTTTCTCTGGTTTAACAAAGTTAACTGTTTTAACCTGTTTAACATCTTTCTCTTTTTGGTTAAATGGTTTTTGACTTGAAACATGTGAGAAATTAACATTAGAAGTCTTTTTAGGTTCTGATTTGACTCTGTTTGACCCTGACTTTAAGTTAACTTTTTCAAACTAATTTTCCAGATTAACACAAGGCAATTTACCCTTTGCCTTTGAAGTGGCCTCCTTTTGTTTGTTTCCAGATTCAATAGATGAACATGAGGAATCTGGATCACTAACAAGAGGAGTCGACACCACATGATCCTTGATGGGGTTATTATTAATTGGTCTAGTCTTAGTGTTCATCAAAGTCTCAGGTGGTGGTGGAACCACTTTGTAACCCAATCCCTCCCCGTTGTTTCTTTCTCTCACTAAGTGTTGAACTATGTGTGAAGAACTAGTCCAACTGTGCAGTTTCTGTTTTAATGAGTTTACTTCTACTTCTAGAACTGCCTTTTGCTTCTTAGTGTCTTCTAGGGAGTTTAGATAGTACCTAATGTCATTAGCTTGGTTAAATGCAACTACTTCGGTTTCCCTAAGCTGTTTAGTTAAAAGGTCGATCTTTTCTTTATAACTATGCTCATTTTGTTTTAATACTCTATTAGCCTCAGTGCACAGTTGCAAATCTTTTACTAAGTTATCATTATGATCTAATAACCTAGCAAATTTTTCATCTATGCTATTCCTAAAAGTATCACAATCAGAACAAGCATGATTATCAAACATTTGGTCAGTAGTACTTACCTGAGTTGGTTCAGAAGAGTTAGCCATCAACGCAGCATTAGATGTCTCTGGTTCTGGTGATTCTGTCTTTTCTGTCTCTGACGTAGTAGTCTCCTCTTTAGGCTTGTAACTGACCTCGGTTGCAGTTGCTTCTTCACTATGTGACATCGCTATCTCAACTGCTAGATCTCCTTCACTCGCGGAATCATCTCAATATCTTCTACACTTGCAATGTTTGATTCCCCTGGTGATACAAACCTAAAGCTCCAATCCTGTCCTTCATCATCATGAGCAATCAAGGCTTTGGATCCTTGCTTGATGAAGTAGAAGTAGAAGCTTGCTTGTCTTGGCGAGTGAAGGACGAGAATGGGTTCCCGTTACCCGTCTTCTTTGGCTTGACACATTCTCTTTTGAAGTGCCCCTTCTCTCCACAGTTGAAGCAGGTCACTTTGCTCTTGTCAAAGCCAAATGTGGTATCCTTAGTAGCTACCAAGTTATGTCCGGTCTTTTTAACAAACTTCTTGGCCCTCCGGACAGCACTAGCTAAGGCCCACATTATGTCCATCCTCCCAAGCTCCATTTCGTCCACCTACTCGTAGTCCTCGTCTGCCAGATAGCAGTTTCCAATCTTCCCGGCAACAAGTCCATCATAAGAATGAACCACTACAGCCAAAAGATCCATATGCTCTCGAGCTACTTCCACAGTCACATTACCGAGGTTCTCGGTCTTTAGTTTGGTAGCACTTGCTCTAGATCCAATATAGTGGGTACAAGAAGATCCCGACGTGTCTGATCCTGAAGAAGAAGCATGTGAAGGACTCGATGAGCTAGACACAAATGCAGTCTGGAGAGGTGCTCCAGATGTCTTAGCTTGAGGCGTGGCGTTGTACAAAGCTGGATTTTGAGTGTACAAAGACTTCTGAGCTCTGTACTTCATCCTAAGTGCATCTTCTCGCAACCTAAGAATGAAGTCATTAATATCCAATTTTGCCAGCATTCCATACTGTCTCAGGTTAGACACGAATGAAGCCCACTTTTCAGGCAATCCGTCTGCAAAGTTAGTAACTTTCTCTTCCATGTTAGTAGCCACCCCATGTGTATGCAGTTCACTCATCAGATGGTAGAATCTATCTATGACATCGTCTAAACTCTCGTTCCCCATCGATGAGAAGTTATCGAATTCCTTCTTTAACTCCTTGGCCTTGATTGCCTTCAACGAAGCGTTTCCGTCGTACCTTTTCTCCAGCTCATCCCAAAGTTTCTTGGACTGCTTATTCTCTGAGTACTGGTGGAATATATCTTTGGGGATAGACTGTGTAATCAATGCATAAACTCTTTTCTGTGCATTGTATTTAACTTTCTGCGCGTCCGTCATCCCTCCTAACATTAGCTTCACTCCATCAGCTCCCACCGGTGTACTATATCCAATCTCGATGGCTTCCCACAGATTCGGATCCACTCCATTGAGGTAGATCTCAAAACGTTGTTTCCAGTGGGGAAACTCATCTAACGTCAAGAGCTTTGGT
Organism: Flaveria ramosissima; assembly: GCA_025215565.1. Classification (NCBI taxonomy): domain Eukaryota; kingdom Viridiplantae; phylum Streptophyta; class Magnoliopsida; order Asterales; family Asteraceae; genus Flaveria; species Flaveria ramosissima. Next base: position 39,618,357 of record CM046036.1, read on the forward strand.
GGTTTATTATGATTACCCACCTCACTCTCAAGCAACAGCAGGTTCTGTATCCTAGAGTCCTTCCCAGCAGTAAAGGCTGACATTTGATCTTCCATGGCGAATAACTTTAAGTCTAATAAAACAAACTGTCTCTGGTGTGACTGAAGGATGCGAATGGTCTAGTCGTGCGTATGAACTCTGCGACTGGTTCAATCGTGCGGCTGAACTAAGCGATTGGTTCAGTCGTGCGAATGAAGCTGATGCGTATGAGCAATACGAACGAACTGTTCAATCGTACGAATGAATGTGCGACTAGGTCCAATCGTGCGTCTGGGCTATGCGAATGAAGTCCAGTCGTGCGAATGGGTCACTCGTGCGACTGAAGCTGCTGTTTTGCGAAATTTTCTAGGTTAAACGTGTTTTAGCCGTAAAACTTCGAATTTTCGCAAGGTCTAATCGCCTAAGTCCGTAGAAACCAAACTTTGATGAGCGGGGAACGTCCAAGATCACTTTTGACACCAAAGATTGCGTTTTTAGTGCAAAAACACAAACTTTTATGCAATCTTGATTGAATCACACGTAATCAAGAGCCAAAGCTCTGATACCACTTGTTAGGACCTGGTATTTGAACGAAATACCTAGTGATTAGCGTGTAAACTAGATCAAATAGTGCGGAATCCTATTTGATTGGCGATCCAATCAGTGAGAACACACGAAGAATCAATCAAGAATTGAATCTAACGTTAGAAGTCGATTAGGAATCGATCTAATGTGTTCTGTTAACTTGGAGAACGATTTGGGAGGCTTCTAGACGGCTAGGGTACGTCTGGAGTCGTAATGGTATGAATGTTACGTTTTTCCACGAATTGGGTCTATTTATAGGTTAGTGTTGTTCATTCATGCGACTGGACCATAATAAGTATGGTTCAGTCGTGCGATTGAACCATGCGGTTGATTCATCCGCACGACTAAGTGTTCAGTCGTGCGACTAAGCCAATCTTATGTGTCAATCATACGACTGATCCAGTCTCCTGGTTCCGTCGTGCGACTGAGTCAATCGTATGAAGTTATTCATGCGTGTGGTCCATTCGCATGGGCCATTCGCATGAGAACTTCATTAAGTTAAGTTTGAATGTATTAATTTATATAACATTATGTGTAACCACTCAAACAATCACAGACCCAATTAACCAATTCAATATCAACTCATTAATGAAATATTAGACATTACAAATCACAAACCATCAATATCATTTCATTAATCATTACACATTACATCATAATCAGACAAACAAGATCTATTACATTACATATCATGATCTAGGGACATACATGCATCCACAAACAATCATCCCGCTACTGTACTGTTCGATACTGGAGCGACTGCTAGTTTTATCTCTAGTACTTTTAGGCCATTGATTGACTTTGACGCGTGTGCCTTGACCGATACGTTTACCGTAGAATTAGCTGACGGTAACATTTTAGAAACTAATGAAATCATTAGGGATTGCCCGCTGAATCTAAAGGGGAATACGTTTAGGATAAACTTGATGCCCATTAAGTTAGGAGGATTTGATGTGGTTGTGGGTATGGACTGGCTAGCGAAGCATAGAGTCGAAATCATATGTGATGAGCGTCTACTCAAGATACCGTTGAGCGACAAAGAAGTGTTAGTAGTAGAGGGTGAAAGGAGTAACACCCTATACCCATGATATCCCACTTAAAAGCTACCAAGAGCTTAATGAAGGGATGTCCAGCTTTTATAGTTTATGTGATGAAGACCCAAAAGGAGAAGAAGATCGAAGATATTCCCGTGGTTTCTGAATACCCAGAGGTGTTTCCGGAAGACCTACCAGGACTCCCCCTGAACCGACAAGTCGAATTCCAGATAGATTTGTTGCCTGGTGCTGCACCGGTAGCCAAGGCACCGAACCGACTCGCGCCCACCTGAGATGAAGGAGCTAATGGTACAAATTCAAGAACTACTGGACAAGGGATTTATACGTCCGAGTGTCTCTCCATGGGGTGCCCCGGTACTATTCGTGAAAAAGAAGGACGGAACCCTAGGAATGTGTATTGATTACAGAGAATTGAACAAGCTGACCATAAAGAACCGTTACCCTCTTCCGAGAATAGATGACCTATTTGATCAACTGCAAGGAGAAAGTTATTTCTCCAAAATAGATTTGAGGTCAGGATACCACCAACTAAAGATAAGAGAAGAGGACATACCCAAAACGGCCTTCCGAACTAGGTATGGACACTATGAGTACTTGGTCATGCCCTTTGGACTGACTAATGCTCCAGCAGCATTCATGGACCTCATGAACCGTGTTTGCCGCCCTTACCTCGACAAGTTTGTGATCGTGTTTATTGACGACATACTGATCTACTCCCGAAGTAAAGACGAGCACGAGAAGCATCTCAGGCTAATTCTTGAATTACTAAAGAATGAGCAACTATATGCCAAGTTCTCTAAATGTGAATTCTGGATGCGCCACATCCAATTCTTAGGACATGTGGTGAATGAGAATGGGATTCAAGTTGACCCTTCCAAGATTAAGGCTATAAAGAATTGGAAGATTCCTGAAACTCCTACGGAGATAAGGCAATTCTTAGGACTGGCTGGCTACTACTGACGATTTATAAAAGACTTCTCGCGTATAGTGCAACCTTTGACCGCACTAACCAAGAAGAACACAACCTTTGTGTGGGAGCGAGAGCAGAACGAGGCGTTTGAAACGCTTAAGGAGAAGTTATGCAGTGCACCTATCCTTGCTCTTCCAGAACGAGTAGAAGACTTCGTGGTCTATTGTGACGCTTCACGTCAAGGGCTAGGATGTGTATTGATGCAACGCAACAAGGTGATTGCTTATGCATCTAGACTGCTGAATGATCATGAGAAGAACTACACGACGCACGATCTGGAGTTGGGTGCCGTGGTGTTTGCTCTCAAAATGTGGAGGCACTACCTTTATGGCACAAAGTGCATCATCAACACTGACCATAGAAGTTTGCAACACATCCTTGACCAAAAGATGCTCAACATGCGTCAGAGAAGATGGGTCGAGCTATCAAACGATTACGAGTGCGAAATCTGCTACCATCCCGGTAAGGCCAATGTTGTGGCGGATGCGTTAAGCCGAAAGGAAAGAGAAAAACCTCTCCGTGTACGAGCCTTAAGGATGAGTGTGTATACCAACCTTATTGTAAAACTGAAAAAAGCTCAAAGCGAGGCATTAAAGGAAGGAAGATTAAAGGAAGAAGGATTGACTGGAATGGAAAGCAATTTGAGATAGGGGACGATGGTACATACAGATATGAAGGAAGGACTTGGGTGACAAAGCACGAAGGAATTCGAGAAGTAATCCTCGACGAAGCACACAAGTCTAGGTATTCGATTCACCCTGGAAGTGATAAGATGTACCAGGATTTAAAGGCACTTTTCTGATGGTCGGGAATCAAGAAATCAATCGCCGTTTATGTGGGGAAATGTCTAACCTGTGCCATGGTAAAAGCTGAGAACCAAAAACCATCAGCAACGTTAAAACAACCTGAAATCCCAGAATGGAAATGGGATAATGTCACGATGGATTTTGTTACCAAGTTGCCCAGAACGTTTAAAGGCCATGATGCTATTTGGGTGATAGTAGATAGGCTAACGAAATTAGCTCACTTCTTGCCAATTAGAGAAGACTACGACATGGCGAAATTGGCTCAACTATATGTCGACGAGATTGTAACGAGGCATGGAGTGCCTTTGTCGATCATCTCCGACCGTGATAGCCGTTTCACCTCTCGCTTCTGAAAATCGTTCCAGCAAGCTTTAGGAACCCGTTTAGATCTAAGCACGGCTTACCACCCTCAAACCGACGGACAGAGTGAAAGAACTATTCAAACGATGGAAGACATGTTAAGAGCTTGCGTGATGGACTTTGGCGGAAACTGGGATAACCATCTTCCTTTGGTGGAATTCGCCTATAACAATAGTTACCACGCGAGCATTAAAGCCGCTCCGTATGAGGCCCTATATGGCAGGAAATGCCGATCACCATTGAGTTGGAATGAGATTGGTGATAGCCAAGTGATGGGACCCGACATCGTGTTGGAGACCACCGACAAGATCTATAAGATAAAGGAGCGACTGAAAGCAGCCACAGATCGGCAGAAGAAGTACGCTGACAGGAGACGGAAACCTCTAGAGTTCCAAGTGGGCGACAGGGTAATGCTAGAGGTAGCACCATGGAAAGGAACTGTGAGGTTCAGAAAAAGAGGAAAGTTAAGCCCAAGGTACATTGGACCATTCGAAATACTGGCGAGAATTGGCCCAGTGGCGTACAAGTTGAAACTACCCCCGGGGTTGAGCCACATACACGACACCTTTCATGTGTCGAACTTGAAGAAGAGCATGGTAGACAAAACCCTAGAACTGCCATTAAAAGAAGCAAGAATAAACGACAAACTGAATTTTGTGGAAGAACCCGTGGAGATCACGGATCGCTTGATCAAGCAACTCCGGCGGAGCCGCATACCCAAGGTTAAGGTTAGATGGAACTCCAAGCGAGGACCTGAATTTACTTGGGAGCGTGAAGATGAAATGAGGAAGAATTATCCACACCTCTTCAGACCCACCCGTTCAGACTCCAATCAAAGCTAAAATTTCGGGACGAAATTTCCTAAACGGTGGGAGAATGTGACAACCGGCCTCTAGGTTGTTATCTTAACCCTAAATTACTTGCATCATTATCCATCTTATGAGTGCTAATCATTGAAACTATTCAACCCTACCATGAAATTGGAAACAATTATTGTTACTTGATTCAAATTATGGTTTCATATGATTTTTATTATTGACTTTTAGTTAATTTAGGTTTTTACCTTTTTAAAATTAGTGTTCCGGGAATGTTGACTAGTCACCCTTATAAAATTTATCACAAGAGAAAACAATTAAAATGTGAGCATACACACTCACACTCTCATATTTTCGGCCCATGCATGCATGGACATGCACTAGATACCTCAATTAAAACCATCCACTAAACAATATATTCTACCCAATACTACAAAACTATACTACTTAATAATTATTACCATTTAAAAATTAAATCAAAACACCCTCACTAGAAGCCAAGCTTCGGCCACCCCCTCAACTACATGCAAGGGCCAAGAACACACACACTTTTCTCTCAAAACTTCTTGAAGAAAAGCTGCTGAAAATTCGATTTTCAGCATCCATGGTCCGATTTTGGTGCACAAAGCCTAACAAAAGGGGTGTTTGTTGGAGGCTTGTGGGTATGAACACTTGAGGACATCTATTCTTGATGTTTTGGTCATCCAATAGCAGCTCCATCTACATCTTTATCCACGTTTTCCAGCAGTCTTTTGGATGATGTTTCAGCCTCGGTTTTAACAGCATAACTAGAGGTAGTTTGTATGTTATGATTTGGTTGTTATTTCTTGTCGATAGCTAGTTCAAACAAATATTAAAGATCCTTATATTCTTGGGTTTGTTGTTACTATAAAATGAACCTTAAATTTTAGTTTATAAAACATGAAATTAAGCATTTAATCCGCTGCGTTTTCCTTGTTTAAATGGTTAAACTACGTTGTTAAGGTCCAACAAACCCAACAATCACTTTCATTCTGCAACTTTAATTTTATTCATGATTCTTATTAAGTGAATACGAGTGGTTTCGTTGTCTTTTGCAACTTCTATCGTTGTGTTGGCGCTCAATAAATGATTCTGCATATAGTGAGTTATCATTTTGATTCATATTTGTGAAATTTTTAGGCAAGAGGGTATAAAAATGTTGGTCGAGTGTTTTGGATGAGTGTGTGTAAAAGGTTGTAGAATGAAAATCAATGGGAGTGAAGGTTATGACGAGAAGATAAACCTTTTCACGAGAAAACCATTTCTATTTAACCCATTTGTATACATAGTTCATCTCATCTCAAACGTATAAGATTACGCTTTCACGAACACTTGAATGTACAATCCTATACTTGCACAATTTCGAGTGAAATACAAGTACATCTAATTTAGTTGGTTATGTGAGTTTGATTTGACTTCATATTCATTGATCATACATTGAGTTTCATAATTGAAATCCGATCACTTTCATTCTACAACTTTAATTTGATTCTTGATTCTTACTAAGGGAATACGAGTGGTTTCGTTGTCCTTTGCAACTTCTATCCCTCCGATGGCGCTCAATAAAGGATTCTGTGGAAAGTGAGTTATCATTTAGAAATCTCTAAATTTGTGGAAGTGATTTAGTATGAAGATGGTTTAAAAATTTGGTCATGTGTTTTTTGGATGTGGTTACCATGGTTGAATCGAGTGTAAAGTTAGTTTAGAGGGGGGTGGTAAATGGTGTTCGGTTTTTTGTTTCTTTAAAAACCAGATTCAATGTTTCATCATTTTCATTTTTTATTGGATTGAGTGAGCATTATTGCGTATAGTTGATCAAATTTAATTAGGATGTTGTGTAAAAGGTTCTAAAGCGAAAATCCATGGGATTGAAGGTTGTGACGAGAAGATAACCCCGAGAACCATTTCTATTTAATCTGTTGGTATACTTAGTTCATCTCACATGTATAAGATTACGTTTTAATGAACACTTTAATGTACAATTCTATACTTGCACAATTTCGGGTGAGAGGCAAGTACATATAATTTAGTTGGTCATGTGAGCTTGATTTCACTTCATATTCATTGATCACACATTGAGTTTCATCTTTGAAATCTGATCACTTTCATTGTGCAACTTTAATTTGATTCTTGATTCTTATTAAGTGAATACGAGTGTTTTCGTTGTATTTTGCAACTTCTATCGCTACGTTGGCGCTCAATAAAGTATTCTGCATATTGTGAGTTATCATTTTGATTCATATTTGTGAAATTTGTAGGCAAGAGGGTATAATAAAATGTTGGTTGAGTGTTTTGGATGAGTATGTGTAAAAGGTTGTAGATAAAAATCCATGGGAGTGAAGGTTATGACGAGAAGATAAACCTTTTCACGAGAGAACAATTTCTATTTAACCCATCTGTATACGTAGTTCATCTCACATGTATAATATTACGCTTTCACGAACACTTGAATGTGCAATCCTATACTTGCATAATTTTGAGTGAAATACAAGTACATCTAATTTAGTTGGTTATGTGAGCTTGATTTGACTTCATATTCATTGATCATACATTGAGTTTCATCTTTGAAATCTGATCACTTTCATTCTGCAACTTTAATTTGATTCTTGATTCTTAATAAGTGAATACGAGTGCTTTCGTTGTCCTTTGCAACTTCTATCGCTGTGATGGCGCTCAATAAAGGATTCTGTGGATAGTGAGTTATCATTTTGATTCATATTTGTGAAATTAGTTTGCAAGAGGGTTTAAAAATGTTGGTCGAGTGTTTTGGATTTGTTTGGGCAGGTTGAATCGCGTGCAAAGATAAGGTGAGGGCATCGTGTTCGGTTTTGTTTCTTTATAAACCATAGATTCAAATGTTTCATTTATCATTTTTATTATGATATTAGTGATCATTATGCGTATAGTTGATCAAATTACTTAAGGAGTGTGTGTGAAAGGTTCTAGAACGAAAGTTTAACCCCGAGTGTTGGGTTTTGTTACAAGTTAATCAAAGCAAGTTTAACCATTTAAATTATAAAACACAGAGGATATAAGGTGTTAAAATGATGTTTAACAATCTGAAAATTTGAACCATTTTAACCCAAAACAAAACCCAAGAACAAAGGATCAAATGTATGTGAAATAGAATGCTATCAAAACGGAAAGAACAACCATAGGGTGTTCTTGAAACTACATTTCAAGAACAAGATGTTGTAGTAAGGATTAGAAGAACAAGATGATGCTTCTTGAATGTCTAGCCTCCAAATGAGGAGTCCTCAAGCTTGTATACCCACAAGCCTTAGCAAACACCTAACTTGTTAGGTAGTAGAACACCAAGACCCAACTCCTTCTTGTGAACCCGAAAATCAGCCAAGAGATTCTTCAAGTTCAGCCAAAAATCCGAAATTTTCAGCTTCCCTTTGCCTTAGATCCGAAATTTTTAGGCTTCTGGAGAGAGTTTTCTTGCAATTTGTGTGTATAAGAGAGTGTGTAAGTTAGGTTGAGTTCAAGAAGGATTAAAGTCTTGCATTAACCAAGACATGCAATCCCAAGGATTGGATCACCCTTGGGCGGCCGAAAATCCCATTCAAATGGGTTCCCCCCATTTTGATTTTTTATAAAACTTGCACTCTTTTAACCTTAAGTATATAAAAATTAAAACCTTTCTTAATTTTATAACATTAACACACTATTATTTATTATTATTTAGCAATGTTTTAGAAATTCCATTTTCTAAATTGGTGTGAATATTTATTTGTATGATCTCATCAACAAATAAATATTTATTGGTGTTTGATTAGCTTGTTATTGGGTATGACCCGGCTTGGATCATAACGTACTAACCACATCAATCTTGTATGTGTCTTGGGCATACAAGATCCAACATTCTCCCACTTGCACAAGATTCATAGGAGATTGATGCAAGTAGTTAATACCGCCTAACAACGGTTTACTACCCTTAATAGGTATGAGTAAGTGCCATTCAATAACATCATCCCTTTCAAGTACCTTACTCGAAATGTTTTAGGTGAATCAATCATCTATCCTTTTGTCACAGATGTCATGTTAAATCCCATAGACATAGAATGATCATTCTCCATTGATTTAATTTTATCAGGCCTTAGACATCTTATTCTCAACGAATAAGAGGGATAAATCCCATCTTGACTACATATGTCTCTCACAATTACTTTGTATTATACCTGAACTCAAACTTATGTACTGCCATGTTTCAGAATAGCGAAAAACTAAGTCAAAGTATAATATTGCTAAATATCATGTCACACCCCCGCTAAAAGCGGAAACACGGGGATGTAACGAGATCGGGATCGTCATAACACATGGTAAGTGATAGAGATGCAATATAATAAATGATGACAAGCGTCTCATGACGACACACGACAACAAGGGGACTTGTGTCGTGTTTAGTCAATATTCACGACAACATAGCCATAAGCATAAACATGTTAAATGATTCACATAGTCAAAGATGATAACATTGTAATGTAAATTCCCACAACCCGGGAACAAGTATCAAAAGAACAATGTTGATAAATCAGACTACAACAATTGTTTCAAAATGATTGTTTGTCAAATATGCTTAGTCTCAAAAATGCATCCTAGGGTCTCCACTAAGGCAGCACACCTAGATCCTCAATTTGCATGATCACCTGAAAAGATATGCTCAAAATGGTCAACAAAATTGTTGGTGAGCTCGCAGGTTTATATAGTAAATAAGTAAGTGATGTTGTATAGTAAGCGATGTGGAATACTGTGCATACAGTTATAAGTAAGTAAAATCACATGACAATGAGCTTTGCAACCAAACCTAGCGACGTACACAAAGATATTGTCGGAATATATTCACCCAAAGGCACGTTCCTGGCCACTGATGGTACTAACTAGTATACCAACGAACAAGGGTGGGGGTGTCAACCCAGTAGTACTACCAATACCTATCCGTCGGTTCCCATACTGGAATTAAATAGTTGCAAAGAAAGAACCACACAGCATACCCAAGCATGTATCAGATAAGTACTTGCAAAACAGTATCACGTTGATTCCAAGTATGTAAATTGTATATAAATTGTACAGCATTGAAAATGGGTGAGCATACTTTTCCCCCAAGTTTGTAAATGATTGAAATATTGTAAGCATAAAAAGGGGCCACGAAACTCACTTGTTAAGTGGTAAGTATGAATGATCAAAGTATCCAAAGGTTGTATGCAATGAACGGTCAAACACCTATTGACAGTTATTGTTAAGCATTAATGATATGAATGAAGCATATAATATTGTTTGGTCGGTTTGGGTTGTATCGGTTGGGTCGCGTGTAACACACACAAACAGACACACGTACCAGGTCTTATGTAGATCCAAGTACTAGACATCGTCGCCATTGCTGATGATATTTGTGTAAAAGTTTCATTGTTATTGAAGAAGTATTTGATAAATATTAGTAGTTACAAATCGGTTATTGATACTTGTAAAATGTTAAGTTAATTTAATTTGGAATAACATTAGTAATTTATTATTTTGATTCTAAAGTTGTCATTAGTAATGGCAACCGTGTCGATGTCACCTTAACATCAGACGACATACACACACCACACACAAGAAAGGAAATCACACACAGCAACTTCAATCGCACGACAGGACCAGACGCACGACTCAACACTCTATTCGCACGAATCAACCCTCAATCGTACGAATCAGCTTCATTCGTATGGTTGAACCTTCATTCGTACGGCTGGCATTCAGCCGTACCACACAACACCCAATCGCACGACTCAACCTCCATGCGCACGAATCAACCTTCATTCGTACGAATCAGCTTCATTCGTACGACTGAACCTTCATTCGTGCGATTGGACTTCAGTCGTGCGATACACGCACAATCGCACACTTTCATTCGGTCGCCTGACTCAATCGCACACATTCATTCGCTCGCATGACTCAATCGCACACATACACACAGTCACACGACATTCCTAGTCGCACAACTCAGTCGCACGATTGACTCAGACGCATGGCTCAGTCGCACGACTCACCCAGTCGCACGACTCAATCCAATGACAGACCCAGTCGTCTGAACAGCAGAATCGCGACTGCTGAGGGGCTGAGCAGCCTCCAGCTGCTCCGAGCACGGGTTTTACACAACAAGGACTTCCAGAAACACACTACAAACATACACAAACAAGAAGCACACGCAGAAAGACCTCACACGCACCCACACGACCTCATGTGTTCGGGTTGAACCCGAACACCTGAAACCCTAGTTTGGACAGCCGTGAATAAGCAAGAAAAGGAACAACCAAAGTCGTCTACCTGCTAGAATGGAGTAGACTCGGTTGAAGATGAAGTCTAGACGGTGAAAACGAGACCAAGCGGGGCGGTTTTGGTGCAAGGAAGAGGAAGATGGGTGAAGAAGAAGAAGAAGAAGAAGATGAAGGTGATATGAATGAGCCTAGGGCTGGAATATGGGTTTATATACCCAGCCCAAGTTTGCCAAATGTAAATTTTAGTCCCTGCACTTAACCCCCGAGTTTCCCAAATTTGTTTCGGTTGAAAACGACTTTATTAGGTTAATTATATTAAATGATAGAAATGTATTTAACGATATTTGTAACTTAAAAATGGGTTTTTTATTAATGATAATAATATTATATAAAATGGTATATTTGGCGGTAACGATGATGAAAGTTTTAAAAATTTTTAAAGATAGAACACATTCACAATGAAAGCACAAGCACAACGATGATAGAGTAAGCATAATATCCACACAAGGAGTTAATAAAGATGAGGAATGATTGATCAAAGATAGTTAACGGAAAGACATGTTAATTGACGGACCTTAAGGTGACGGATGTCACAATATCCCCCAGTTGAGAGAATTTCGTCCCGAAATTCAGCTGGAGTTACGTCCAAGAGTGTCATCCTCGAATAGATGTGGATATTTGAGTTTCATCTGATCTTCCCATTTCCATGTAAACTCTGGCCCCCGTTTTGAATTCCACCTTACGCGAACAATAGGTATTCTACTGTGCTTCAATTGCTTGACCTTTTGATCCATGATCTCAATGGTTTCCTTAACAAAATGAAGCTTTTCATCAATCTTTATTTCCTCAATTAGTACGTGAAGGGATTCGTCTTCCAAACACTTCTTGAGGTTCGAAACATGGAAAGTATCATGCACACCGTTGAGTTCTTGTGGCAACCTTAATCGGTAAGCCACTAGACCATTCTTTATGTAATCTCGAATGGTCCTACGTATCTTGGGGCTAACTTCCCTTTCTTTCCAAATCGAACGACTCCTTTCCAAGGGGAGACTTTAAGTAAAACTCGATCCCCAATGTTGAATTCTAGAGGCTTCCAACGGTTGTCGGCATAGCTCTTTTGGCGATCTCTGGCAGCTTTTAGTCGGTCTTTGATTTGGAAGATCTTGTCGGTTGTTTCTTGAATGATCTTTAGGCCTGCTAACTGACTTTCACCAATCTCGGCCCAACAAACGAGAGATCTACATTTTCTTCTATACAACGCTTTGAACGGAGCACATCCAATGCTTGTATGGTAGCTGTTGTTGTAAGAGAACTTGATCAACGGTATATGAGCATCCTAACTACCACCAAAGTCGATTACACACGCCCTCAACATGTCTTCTAGCATCTGTATAGTTCATTCACTTTGGCCATCTGTCTGAGGGTGATAGGGGGTACTCATATCTAATCGAGTGCCCATCCCTTTCTATAGTGTCTGCCAAAATCGTGAAGTAAATCGGCTGTCACGGTCGGATATGATTGACACCGGCACCCCGTGCCATGTCACGACCTCCTTGATGTACAATCTCGCCAACTTATCCATTTCGTAGTCTTCTCGGATCGGCAAGAAATGAGCTGAATTCGTCATTCGATCCACTACGACCCATATCGAGTCATGTCCGCTGCTCGTTCTAGGGAGTTTGGTAATAAAATCCATAGCTATATTCTCCCATTTCCACTCAGGAATTTCAGGTTGCTTTAATAATCCCGATGGTTTCTGATGTTCAGCTTTAACTTTCGAGCATGTCAAGCATCTGCTGACATACATAGCAATGTCTTTCTTCATGCCTGGCCACCAGTACAGATCTTTAAGATCGTGATACATCTTTTCTGCACCAGGATGAATAGAATATCACGTCTTGTGGGCTTCATCCATGACTAAGGTACGTACACCTCCCCATCTGGGTACCCATATGCGATCCATGAAGTATTGTATGCCATCGTCCTTGCAGCTCATTTGTTTGTCTAACCCTCGGAATTCTTCTCCCGCAAGGTTTTCTTCTTTCAACGCTTCACTTTGTGCAATTTGGATCTGGGCTTTCAAATTCGTTTGAATAGTCAATCCCAACGCTCGAGAACGTAGTGGTTTCACGCGTTCTTTACGGCTTATAGCATTAGCCAACACGTTAGCTTTTCCCGGATGATACCGGATTTCACAATCGTAGTCACTAAGAAGCTCTTCCCAACGTCGCTGACGCATATTAAGTTCCTTCTAATCCAGGATATGTTGGAGACTCTTATGATCTGTGAAGATGATGCATTTGGTTCCATACAGGTAATGCCTCCAAATCTTGAGTGCAAATACTACAGCTCCCAACTCAAGATCATGAGTTGTATAGTTCTTTTCGTGCACCTTAAGTTGTCGCGAAGCGTAGGCAATCACCTTATCTTTCTGCATTAGTACACATCCCAATCCTTGTTGTGAAGCATCGCAGTATACCACAAAATCATCAGTTCCATCTGGGAGGGACAATATAGGCACGTCGCACAACTTCTCTTACAACGTTTGGAACGCTTGTTCTTGTGCATGTCCCCAATCAAACCTCTTGTCTTTCTGAGTCAGCAATGTTAATGGTTGCGCGATCTTCAAAAAATTCGCGATGAAGCGACGATAGTAACCGGCCAATCCTAAGAATTGCCGTATCTCTGATGGTGTCTGGGGTGCATCCCATTTCTTCACCGCTTCAATCTTGCCGGGATCTACATGAATCCCGTCCTCGTTCACCACATGACCCAAAAACTTTACCTCTCGCAACCAAAATTCACACTTCGAGAACTTGGCGAAAAGTTTCTCTTCCCGTAACAGTTCCAGTATTGCCCAGAGATGTTCTTGATCGGATCGGATCTAGTTTAATCAATTAGATTGGAATTTGCAACGGAGTATAACAGAAATTAGATCAAATTTAAGCAAGACAAGTATGAATATGCAATCACACTATGACGATTATAGAGAGAGAAATTTTCTGTTAATGGAAGATTTTCATTCACGCAAATGCTTCGGGTTACAAAACAATTAGGTCAACATTCCTTTTATAAAAGGAATGTGACGTCAGCTGATGTCACTTGATAGTGACATCTAACTGATTTAACAAACTACTGAAAGTAACTAATCTACTGAAGATGTCCACAACAACTGGGGACACCTTCACAAAAAGCTAAGTGTAAACCAGAATTACAACTACTGAAACTATAACATCTGAAGTGTAAGAACTTCAGACGTTTTACAATAATAAAACTACTGAAAGGAAACTACTGAAAATTAAAACATTACAACTACTGAAAGGAAACACTTCAGCTGTTTGAGACAACTTCTGAGAACATGGTCTTCAGACGTTGTCTTCAACATATGTCTTCAGACTTTGTCTTCAGCTATTGTCTTCAGACTTTTATCTTCAGACTTTGTCTTCAGCAGATGTAGATCTCTTCAGTTGTTGCGATGTCTGTGGGACTTAAAGGTTTTTTTGATCTGGCTCATTGGTTCTTTTGGTCCAACAAACTCCCCCTGAACCAATGCAGCCAAAACCTTTAAGCTTATTAAAGTCCCTCTTATTGGCAGACATATTTTCAGGATCAGCTCAGAAATCACCAAATTAAGCTCAGGCCAGGAAGAGGTTTCAAAAAGTTTGATTGGTAAAAGATGAATGGGAACTCTGTCTTGGGGAATTTGGACACAGAGATATTACCCCAATCATTAAACCTACTTCCCAATGATGAGTCTGTAAGACTCTCTGACATAGGCCTCAAGAAGAACAACTTTATCTTCTATTGTGAGTTCTTCAGCTTCACTCTCAAAGAAGAACTCAGGCCCATAATACTCAGACAAGTATCTAACAATCTTTCCATTCTTCAGCTCCACAGTTGTTATTTCTCTGTATGAAAACTCATCAGGATGAGTACCTTCAAGTAACAACTGGAGCTCATATCTTCTAATTACTTCAAGCTTCTTGTAAATTAACCCCTTCTTCACCATTTTGTTTTCCAACAAGGTTTGTGGAGTCATCTTAGTCTTGTAAGCTCGCTTGAAATCATCAAGGATTTCCCAGGGTGACACTACAATGGCCAGCATTATCACAGCATCCACAGTCTTTCTCACTTGGCCATTGTATCTACTTGGAACATTTTTCCTATGAATTCTATCACTAACTCTGGGGTCAGGCCAGATCCTTACTCTCTCTTTCTGATACTGAAATGTAAATTTGAGAGCATACAACCTCTGAGCATGTTTCTTCATAGCTTGTATGGATGAAGACTTAGGAAATTCCTTATCAACCATCCTTAACAGCTGCTCATCATGTTGTTTCTGCTGTTCTTCTTCTTCTTCAATCTTCACTTTAACCATTTGCCTTTGAGTGTCAGGAGTGATTGTTGTTGGTTGACTCCTAGGCTCAGGCTTCTTCATTTTAATCACAGCAGAGATTAGCAAACTATCCACCTCATCATCTTCTTCTTCTTCTTCCATCCTCAACACCCTTCTCTTTCTCTTAGGTGCATCACTAGTGGTTGATTGAGTGGGTTTCTTGGGTAAAGGAGTTGGTTTTGAGTGTTGTGAGGTTGGTTGTTTTGAGGGTTGTGAGATTGATTGTTTTGGGGGTTGTGAGGTTGATTTTGAGGGTTGTTTTGGTAAGGGAGATTGTAAAGGCTGCTCTATCATTTTGGTTGTGAGGGTGGCTTTGGATAACTTTGCCATGTCAGACCTTTTCCCAGCACCAGCTTCACCCAGAGCTTCTATGATCAATCCTTTGTTGAAGGTTTCAGAAGAACAGATTTTGGTGGTTATCTCCAAAATACTGTCTCTAGACCATGACTTTACTTCAATGATCGGTCTTCCCAAGTGTTTTGACAAGATTCTGATCATAGCATCCAACCTTTCCATTTCTTTCTCATTGCAGCTGACCCATCTATTTTCAATCTCTTGACTCTCTAGCTGTCTGATCTCAGAATCAAGTTTGGCAGTGTCAAAGCCTTGTCTGAAGAGCTGATCAATGATCTTATCCATAGATCTGCTATGTTGCTCATCAGCTTCTTTGATCAGTTCCTCCAACTTCTTCTCATCCTCAGTCTGTTCAGCACTTTTCTTTCTCTTGTAAGTGATTATCTCTTTTCCTTTCTTCTCTTTGGCTTCTTCCTCTTCAACTCTCTTTCTTTTATCTTCTTTCACTGACTTAGACTCCCCCTTTTTGGTTGCATTGGGTTCAGGGGTTTGAATGTCAGAAGGTTTCTTGGAAACAGCATCATCAACAAGGGTTTGAGGATTTGAGGAAATCCTCTCATCAATGGTTTGATGGACAATAGTAGTGATGATTGGAGTGATGAGAGGTAAGGAAGATTTAAATGCACCAACCATTTGCTCAGAGGGGTTCTGTCCCTGAGAAATGGTGCCTGAAACAGAGGCTGGTGGCTGATTTGTTGAGAGTGGCTTAGTGTTTGGGAGAGCTTCAAAAGAAGCTGCCATCTGTGGGTGAATTGGGCCAGATGGACTTGATTCTTGAGACATTTTGGCAAGACCACAGCCTCAAGAATGGTGCCTGAATCAGTTTTAGCTGAATCAGTTGACCTCCTGAGTAAATCAGGATGAACATGTGCTGAGTGTAGATCAGTATTCACATGTGCCCCTTTGTCTTGGAACTAGGGACTTCCTGCCTCAGGATTAAGTCCTTCATTGGCAGTTGCCTCTGGTGAGGTCTTAGAGATGATACCACCTTCATCATGTTCATGTGCTGAAACAGGGGAAGAGGTAGCCTCACCAGATGTTCTAATCTCCTCCTCTACACTGGGAGATTGAACTTTGTAATCCCTATGCTGTGGGTTGTCAACTACATTATAGTCCTCTCCCTCAGTTATTGAGGTTTTCCTAGTGTTAATAGGTTTTTGGGGAGGGGTAGAGGAATGTAGTTGAGTCAGCACTTGTGCAATGACTACAGTTGGGCTTGTAGGGGTGGTTTCAGTGGGAGATAAAGGTGAAAAGGATTACACCTGGGGTGAATGGTGCTCTTCAATGGCAATCTTCTCAAGTGAGAGAGATTCCAGTAATGTGGTTTCCCCAATGTTGGTTGCATCAAGATCCTGTTGAGAGGATACCTGAGCAGTTTCAGCTGGTAGAGTCTTTGAAACTACAAGGGGATTAAGGCTAGTAGTTTCATCCTGCGTTTGTGCTGCAGGGGCATCATCAGGGGACTCAACTCCCTGAGTAGCCTTTTTGGTTTTCTTGGATTTTGGTTTGAAGGGGACTTTAGATCTGGAGGTGGAGGCTGTGGGTTCCCTCTGCTTGGGTTTTAGCAGTTTGGGAGCCTCTTTGAGTTGTGGATTTGAGTTGTGCCTGGAGTATACTTCTGGCAAAACTACCATAGCAGGGACTCCGAGGCCAACAAGGCCATCAGATTTTAATTGATTAATAATTATGGCCATAAGAAACCTTGGATATAATATCCATCTATTAGCCACAGGTTTCATTGCCAGATCTTTTAATTCCAAAAATATTTTTTCAGAAAAATTTAAGCTTTGGCGTTCAAGGATAGAATACAATACCTGTTGCCACCTGGATGACATTTGATCCCATGAAGATGTTTTGGGGGCAAGACAGACATTGATCATATGGAAAATGAGACGCTCAGCATCATGGAAGTGCTTCTTCGTAATAGTAGTAGCACTTAGGTCACCCTCATATCCATGGTTAACAAATGATAAATCAATAGTGCCTTTGGGGTATCTGGTGACATAGGTGTCATCATTCAGGTCTAGGGTTTGGCGAATGATCTCAGAAGTGATGACCACCTTTTTCTGGTTGACAAACGACTGGAGAGTGATCGGGTCATCATTCTCGGCAGTATGAACAGTGACGTTTGTCCAGTATTGGCGAAGGGTATCGGGATAGATGGTAGGATTCAAGAGGAAGGCTGTGTGATATTGGGAATCAACCATCAAATCAATGGCAGCATCAAACTTGGTCCAAAAGGCTGATTTGGTAAGGTAAGCGACACAGTTGGGTCGAGGTCTGATTTGCATGGTCGCCATTAATGGAAGATGAACGTTTGGAAAGTGATTTATGAAAAGTTTGAAGTTAGGGTTAGGTATTTATAGGTTATGAAACGGCTGAAAGAAAACAACTGAAAGTTTTGGTGTGAGTCATCAGTTCTTAGAAAACAACTGAAGACATGGTTTTAACTTTCAGATGTTGTAAACAACTGAAGACTTGGTGTTAGTCATCAGTAGTTGTAAACTACTGAAGACTTGGTTTTGGCTTCAGTTGTTTTTAAATGAAACAGTAGTTGTTGTCGTCAATTCACAAAGTTCAGTTGTTTCAATTACCTTAACACTTACTCATCAGATCATCTGATTTTCAGATGTTTCATTGGTCATCAGTACTTATCTATTAGAAAAGACAGCAGTAGTTTTAACTACATCAGTACTTTTCAACAAATGAAGTACTTCAGTACTTTTAAGTAATTTAGTCTTCAGTAGTTATAAAAACTGCTGAAGATAAAATAACTTATCAACACTTATTTTTGACAGCTTTATACTAATGCTCATCAGTACTTATTAACTAAGAGCATCAGTAGTTGTCAAATCATTCTAGTTGCAGCATACCAAGTCTGAGCACAAGATTTTGGAAAGTTGCACTGTCCAAAAGCTTAGTAAATATATCTGCAAGCTCATCAGCACTAGGCACAAACTTTGGATCAATCAGACCTTTTTCATAACAATCCCTGATAAAATGATGTCTGATCTCAATATGTTTGGTCCTAGAATGCTGGACAGGATTTTTAACAATACAAAGAGCTGAAACACTATCCATCAATAAAGGAGTCTTAGTCTCTGTAATGTCATAATCCAATAATTGATTTTGAAGCCAGAGTACCTGAGATGTACAGCTTGCAGCAGTAATGTACTCAGCTTCAGCTGTGGATGTAGCAACTGAAGTTTGTTTCTTACTCTGCCAAGAAACTAAACAGTTGCCTAGAAATTGGCATCCACCAGAAGTTGATTTTCTGGTTAACTTACACCCTGCATAGTCACTATCAGAGAAAGCAACTAATTTGCAAGAGTGCCCAATGGAATACCAAAGTCCTAGAGATTGAGTTCCTTGCAAATATCTAAAGATCCTTTTGACTGCAATCATATGGGATTCTTTAGGTGCAGCCTGAAATCTAGCACAGACACAAGTTGCAAACATAATGTCTGGTCTAGAAGCTGTAAGGTACATCAAGGAACCAATCATACATCTGTAAAGAGTTTCATCAACTGCTTTACCTTTCTGATCAGCATCCAGTTGTGTGTTGCTGCACATGGGAGTAGAACAGGGCTTACAGTTTTGTAAATCAAACTTGGTCAACAAATCCTTTGTGTATTTTGACTGATGAATAAAAGTTCCATCAGCCATTTGTTTGATTTGCAACCCCAGAAAGAATTGTAATTCTCCCATGGCACTCATTTCAAACTTTTGTTGCATCAATTTAGTAAAGGCATCACACAACTGTGGATCAGAGGATGCAAAAATAATATCATCTACATAAATTTGAACAAGGAGATTATGCATGCTTACTTTCTTAATGAACAAAGTTTTATCTATGGAGTCTCTAGTGAAATTATTTTGAAGAAGAAAGTTAGATAGTGTTTCATACCAGGCTCTGGGAGCTTGTTTTAACCCATAAAGAGCCTTATCAAGCTTATACACCCAATCTGGATGTTTATGATTTTCAAAACCTGGCGGTTGACACACATAAACCTCTTCTTTTATTTTACCATATAAAAATGCACTTTTGACATCCATTTGAAAAACTTTAAGGTTACGGAAAGCAGCATAAGCTAAGAACAATCTGATTGCCTCCAGTCTGGCTACAGGGGCAAAGGTTTCATCATAATCAATACCTTCTTCTTGTGAAAACCCCTGTACAACCAGTCTGGCCTTGTTCTTGACAATTTGGCCTTTTTCATCAGTTTTATTCCTAAACACCCATTTAGTGCCTATTGCACACTTACCTTGGGGTAGAGGAACCAGTTCCCACACTTGCTGCTTTTGAAACTGAAGAAGCTCAAGCTGCATGGCTTCAACCCATCCATTGTCTCTTAATGCAACATGATAGTTCTTTGGCTCTTGCTGACTGATGAAGAGAGCATGGAGAGAGAAATTGGAAAATTGGCTTCTTGTTGAAACACCAGCATTAATGTCACCAATGATCTGGGACATGGGATGATTCTTCAGTTCTTGATACTCAATAATATATGTGCAAGAGTTTGTAGGAGATTCAGCAGCAACAGATGTTGATTCAGACACTTGAAACCTAGAATGGGATGGCAGTTCAAATGAAGTAGAGGATTCAGAGATTTCATCAGCATTTGTTGTGGATGGTACTGCTGAAGCTACAGGAACATCAAGTGTAGTAGACACAGGCAGATGATCACTACAACTTGCATTTATACCATCAGATGGAGATGATGGATCCTCAGAAACAATAACAGATGGAGACTGATATGGAACATATTGCAGTATGTCCAAATCAAACAACTCCACAGGGTTTTGAGGAATTTTGTCTTTTGGAGATTCATTAAACTTGACATGCAAAGTTTCTTCAACAATCTTTGTTCTGCAATTAAAAACTCTGTATGCCTTGCAAGTAGATGAATACCCAACAAAATACCCTGCATCCACCTTTGATTCAAACTTCTGAAGTAGATTCTTTGTGTTAAGAATATAATAGGGACACCCAAATGCTCGAAAGAATGAAATTAGAGGGGCCAAATGATGTAATAACTCATAAGGAGTCTTCATCAACCTCTGATTCACTAACACCCTATTCTGTACATAGCAAGCTGTGTTGACAGCTTCAGCCCAAAAGGTTAGTGGCAAACCTGAGTCAGCCAACATTGTCCTTGCGGCTTCAATAAGGGTCCTTTTCTTTCTCTCCACCACTCCATTTTGCTCAGGAGTTCTTTGAATGCTATATTGTCTCTTGATTCCCTTAGACAAATAGAATTCATCAAGAGTGTGATTCCTAAATTCTGTGCCATTATCACTTCTCACACATTTGGCTGGAAGTGAATGTTGCTTTTCCACATACAACACAAAATAAATGATGATTTGAGCAGCCTCATCTTTGGAATGTAAGAAGAAAGTCCATACATATCTGGAATAATCATCCACAATTAGCAGACAATATTTTTTCTTTGCCATACTCATTACTCTTACAGGACCAAAGAGATCCATATGAAGTAATTGCAAGCAGGCAGTGGACTTTGGTTCTTCTATTGGAGGGAATGAAACTTTGTGTTGCTTTCCTTTTAAGCAAGCTGGACAGTTGTCATCACATTTGAACTCCTTCAATGGCAAACCTCTCACTAAACCATGATGAATAAGCTGATTCATGTTTTTAAGATTCACATGACCAAGCCTTCTATGCCATAGTTCAGATTCTTGAGGAGAGGCTTTAGAGAACAGACATGGATGGCCTTTAAGATCAATTTTCTTTGATAAATCTAAGGCATATACTCTTCCAATCCTGTTGGCCTTCAGGAGAGTATATTCATCCAATATCTTGTCAATCCTGTTCAAAACTTTGAAAGACAGCATCCCGCAGTTCTGACTTGTGAAAAGTGCAACATGCCCTTTATCACACATTTGACTGACACTCAACAGATTATACTTGAGGTTCTCCACATGGTTAACATCATCAAATCTTATTTCACCATTTGATACAAACCATTTTCCTATGATGTAACCCTTAGCATCATTTCCAAAAGAAACAAATCCCTTCTTCCTTTGAGAGTAATCATGAAGAAGAGAGCTGCTCCCTGTCATATACATAGATCCTCCACTGTCTACATACCAGATGCTTCTTTGGCATGCTGAAGAACCCTGCATTTTCCACAAAAATTAGTTAGCCTTTAAGACCCAAACCATTTTGGTTTTGGGTCTGTTTTCATCAACAGATTTTAAACTAACTGATTTTGCATGATTGACAGCCTTTGAAGGTGTAGATGGTGCTGAAAAGGATTCCTTTGATTTTGGCTTAGTTTTCCTTTTCAGTGGTTTAATCACAGAAACATCTAATTGGTTAACTCTCCCCAACAGATGTTGAACCATCATAACAAGTTGTGTCTGATTGGTTGTCAAAGCTTTCAACTCAGTTGACACATCAGTACTTGTTGTTGATTTGTTCTTGTGATTCACCAAATCCTCCCTTTTAAAAGACACATACTTAGTCTGGGTTTTTGATATTCCATGAGGAATATTTTCAGCTATTTTGTGATAAACCCCTTCCTTCTTTTTAACTTTTTGGAAAAACTTTGGGTTATCAGATTGAGATGTTTGTGGTACAAACTGAAGGGTTTGCAAGAACATGAAACTAAGTTTAACCATTTAAACTTTTCATAAAACGCAGCGGATATATATATAACTTTTAAACACTTTTAAAGCTGAAAAACCATGTTCTTAGATGTCCATATAAGTGTAAGAAGCAAACCCATTAACCAAAGGATCATTTATGTGAATAATCAAGCTAAGAACATAAAGAAACGTACATAAAATCACAGCTACATAGAGCTATGAATACATCTACCTTTCTGCAGAAAAATCGACCAAAGAAAAGGGGTGAAGAATGCTTGTGAATCCGACCAAGAGTCCAAAGAAGGCCTCCTCAAGCTTGTATACCCCAAGCTTGTATTCAAACACCCTTCTTGTTAGGGAGAACACCACAAATCAGCTCTCAAAGAACACCCTTTTCTGCCTAACTTCCGAAAAATTTGAGAGAGAAAGAGAGAGAGAGCTGAATGCAAAAAAAGAATAATGGTTGTGTGTGTGTCTAGTTAAGCCCTTTGTATTTTCAAGAACACAAAGGTCCAATGGCAATGCAAGAGGGGGCGGCCAACTTCTTTCAAAATTGAAAGTTCCCTTTCAATTTTATAACACAATAAAATGTTAACTAGACACTTAACTAGATATATTATGTATACAACTAACCCATTTAATTGTATAATATATATATACTACCATTATTAATTTGTAATGTTATTCAACTAATTTAAATAGCATTACAAATAATATTATTGAACAAAATATCCTAATAAATTGTCCATCTCATTTGCAACTTGTTTAGAAAACCCATTTTCTAAATTGGTGTTAATATTCAATTATATCATGTAATTGAATATTAATAGGTGTTTGTTAAGCTTGTTGTTGGGTATAACCCGACTTGGATCATAACGTACTAACCACATCAATATTCTAAGTGTCTTGGGCACACACAGAATCTTACAATCTCCCACTTGCCTCAGATTCATAGAAGATTGATGCAAGCAGTAAATACCGCCTAACAACGGTTTACTACCCTTAATACGCATGACTTATAGCCATTCAATAACATCATCCCTTTCAAGTGCCCTACTTGAAATGATTTAGGTGAATCAATCATCTATCCTTTTGTTACAGATGTCATGTTAAATCCAAGGACACAGAATGATCATTCCTTGTTGATTTAACTTAATCAGGCCTTAGACATCTAACTCTCAACGAATAAGAGGAACAAATTCCATCTTGACTACATACGTCTCTCACAAACACTTCGTGTTATACCTGAACATATCCTTATGTACTGTCCACTATTTCAGGGCAGTGAAGAATAGGCTCAAGGTATAAAACTTGGTGAATATCAAAACCCAATATGTGTCTCAGGTCTGAGGATACCAAATGATATTCGCCTTTACTCAAATTTACTTATGATCAATCAATAAGATTCCATGTAGTAAAATTTGAGATGCGGGTTAGTCCAATATTTGTATCCCACAAATATCTATGAACCTTGGTAGCAACCCATTGCTCTATATTCATCCTTATGAATATCAACCAATCCAAGTTCATAATAATCTTACTTTCACACTTGTTCCCACAAGTATGAGCGACTACGGACATTTTAGAGTAAACAATTTACTCATGGATTAAACATGCTAAATTGGAACATTAATTGAAACATTATAACCAAATAATTTTATTCAAATAATAAAGAGTTCCACATATCCAAATACAAAATGTACAGATCAAATCCAATCACTAGAATATCGAAGTCCCATGGCACAAGTATGACATTCATGCTTTGCCTTTTCAAGGAGCTTCGTGAGAGGATCCGCAATGTTTTGATCCGTGTGAACTTTGCGAATACATATCTTTCCCTTTTCAACTTCATCTCGTATGTAGTTGAATCTCCGCTCAATGTGCCTAGTCTTTTGATGAGCACGGGGTTCCTTGATTTGTGCAATCGCACCCTCGTTATCACAAAAGATCTCTAGGGGGTCCTGAATGGAAGGGACTACCCCTAGATCGGCAATGAATTTCTTCAACCATGCAGCTTCTTGAGCTGCCAATGAGGCGGCAACGTATTCTGATTCTGTAGTCGATAGAGCCACCACATCCTGCTTGGAGCTCTTCCAAGAGACAGCTCCTCCATTTAGAATGAAAATGTATCCCGATTGTGACCGAGAATCATCACGATCGGTTTGGAAACTCGCATCCGTGTAACCTTTTACAACGAGTTCCTCGTCACCAGATCCATAGATTAGGAACATATCCCTTGTCCTCCTTAGGTACTTAAGTATGTTCTTAACAGCCATCCAATGACTGTTTCCAGGATTTTGCTGGTAACGGCTTGTCATGCTCAAAGCGCATGACACGTCCGGTCGAGTGCATATCATTGCATACATGATGGATCCAATAGCAGATGCATATGGGATTGCCTTCATTTTATCTTGCTCATCCTTTGAGCTTGGACATTGAGTCGTACTCAATATCGTTCCTCTTTGAATAGGTACGGTACCTTTCTTAGAGTTCTCCATCTTGAACCTTTTCAAGATCTTATCAATGTATGCACTTTGATTCAAACCAATCAACCGCCTTGATCTATCCCTATAGATCTTTATTCCTAGAATATAGGCGGCTTCACCAAGATCCTTGATGGAAAAACAACTTCCAAGCCAGGTTTTTACACCTTCCAAGGTTGGAATGTCATTTCCAAATAGTAGTATGTCATCAACATACAATACTAGGAAAGTTACTGTGCTCCCACTAGCCTTCTTATACACACAAGCCTCATCAGCGTTTTTGATGAAGCCAAATTTCTTTACTTCCTCATCAAAACGGTGATTCCAGCTTCTCGATGCTTGTTTCAATCCATAGATTGATTTCTTTAACTTGCATACTTTATTAGGATGTTTTGGATCGACAAAACCTTCAGGCTGAACCATATAGACATCTTCCTCAAGATATCCATTTAGGAAAGCAGTTTTGACATCCATTTGCCAAATCTCATAATCATAATGAGCAGCTATGGCAAACAATATCCTTATAGACTTTAGCATCGCTACAGGTGAGAAGGTTTCATCATAATCAACCCCTTGAGTTTGAGTGAAACCCTTTGCTACAAGTCTAGCTTTATAAGTATCCAAGTTTCCATGCATATCGGTTTTCTTCTTGAAAACCCACTTACTTCCAACTACTTTGGAATTAAGAGGTGGTACAACAAGTTCCCAAACTTGGTTGTCATACATGGATTGCATCTCAACGTTCATGGCTTCTAGCCATTTGTCACAATCCGTATTGGACATTGCATTATGGTATGTGGTTGGTTCATCAGAATCTACCACATAGCATCCATCCACGAAAAATCCATATCTTTCAGGTGGATTACTAGTTCTACCACTTCTGCGAACGTTTTATGTGTATTGATCAACCATTTGATCATCTTCAACATCCTCATGTTGAGTGCTAGTTTCAACCAAACGTGCATCGGGTTGTGGTTCTTGATCTTCCTCAAGATCCACTGTTCTACTGCTAGCTCCTTCCATAAGGAACTTTGCTTCTAAGAACTCACCCTTTCTGGCAACAAACACCTTTTGTTCCAGTGGATCATAGAAATAATATCCCATAGAATCTCTAGGATATCCAATAAAGATACACTTGGTGGATCGGACTTCCAATTTGTTTGGGGTGGGAGTCTTAACATAAGCCTCACATCCCCAAACCCTTAAGTATGATAGGGATGGAACTCTTCCATGCCATATCTCAAAAGGTGTCCTTTCCACCTTTTTGGTTGGGACCATATTTAAAATACGGGCCGCAGAGAGCAAAGCGAAACCCCAAAATGATAGAGGTAATGTGCTTCTAGCCATCATAGATCGGACCATATCCAATAAGGTTCGATTCCTCCTCTCAGACACACCATTATGTTGTGGTGTTCCAGGTGGAGTGAGTTGTGAGACAATCCCACAACTCCTAAGATGATCTTGAAAAACATCACTTAGGTATTCACCTCCTCTATCGGTACGGAGAACTTTAATTGACTTGTTGAGTTGATTTTCAACTTCATTCTTCAAGATTTTGAACATTTCAAAAGCTTCATCTTTGTGCCTTAATAGGTACACATACCCATAGCGACTATAATCGTCGGTAAAGGTAATGAAGTATCTTTCACCATTCCTAGTCATTGGCTTAAAAGGA
This sequence comes from Flaveria ramosissima, assembly GCA_025215565.1. Lineage (NCBI taxonomy): Eukaryota > Viridiplantae > Streptophyta > Magnoliopsida > Asterales > Asteraceae > Flaveria > Flaveria ramosissima. The sequence continues at coordinate 39,644,764 of CM046036.1, forward strand.
CCACATACATCCGAATGTATGATTCCTAATAAATCTTTTGCCCTTTCGGTAGTTCCACTAAAGGGTGCCTTAGTCATCTTACCTTGTAAACAAGATTCACAAACATCAAATGAATCACATTCATTTGTTTTTAAAAGACCATTCTTTTGAAGTGTTTGTAAACGTTTCTTGTTTATATGACCAAGACGACAATGCCAAAGATAGGTATCACTCAAGTCCAACTTGAGTTTCTTGGTGTTTGTTTGGTACAATGAACTATTTAAAGTATTTTCATGAACCAATTCATAAATACCATTAATTGGTATAGCTTTAAAATAGAACATACCATTTAAAGAAACATGAATATCATTTTCAATAAAAGATAATACATAATCATAATGTCTTAATTGAGATACAGAAATAATGTTCCTAGTCAAACTAGGAGCATACAAAACATTCTTCAAAATAACTTCCAAGCCACTTGGAAGTCTTAGGATGTAGTCCCCACGAGCTTCAACTAAGACTTTAGTTCCATTGCCCATGAAGAGGCTAACATCCCCTTTCTTGAAGTCCCTACTTCTTGTGAACCCCTGCAACAAATTGCAAATATGAGTTCCACATCCGGTATCCAATACCCATGTGTTTGAAGATGTAACATTAAGATCAATATGTATCATGTATATTGTACCTGAGGTCTGCCGGGCATCCCTCTTTGCTTTCAACTCTTGGAGATGGACAGGACAATTCCTTGCCCAATGTCCTATCTCCCCACACTTGAAGCATGGGTCATTTGTAGCAACCTTTTGCTTCTTCTCTTGTGGTTTGGGTGGTACCCTTACCACCGCTTTCCCCTTTCCCCACACATGTCCCTTACCCTTGGCAACCTTTGCCTTGGGTGCGGGATGAGGCCTTTTGTTGTTCCCACCTTCATTGATGGTGAGAACGGGTAAAACCCTTTTACCCATGGCCGCCTCGGCCGTTTTGAGCATTGAGTGAAGTTCACCAATGCTTTTGTCCCATGCATTCATGTTGTAGTTCAACACGAATGTCTCGAACTTCTTGGTTAGGCCATTTAGGATCAATTCCGTGGCCAACTCCTTCGAGACGGGGCAATTTAGCCTCTCGAGGCGGTCAATATGACTTTTCATCTTAAGTACATAAGATGAAACAGATTGGTTGTCGTCCATACGACATGCATGGAGCGCTCGAACCGTTTCGAACCGCTCAACCCTTGCTTGCTGTTGGAACGTTTCCTTCAGCTGGGTTATCATGTCGTAAGCTCCGTGATGTTCATACTCCTTTTGGAGATCCGGAGTCATGCTCGCTAGCATGAGACAAGACACTTGGACGGAATCCTCAGTGTATTTCAGCCAATCGTTAAAGGCCTCCTCATCATCCTCGTTAGGTTGATCGGGGATAGGGTCGTCTAAAACATATGATCTTCTCTCTTGCTTGAGAACAATTCTCAAGTTTCGATACCAATCAATAAAGTTGTTATGATTTAGACGTTCCTTTTGGAGGATCGCTCGTAGTGATTGGTTTGACGCGGACGAGTTATCGTGATTTTCATTATTGGTGGCCATCTACAAAATTTAACAAAGATCAATTTTAGTATTTTCGATATTGCTAATTTTAATATTTAATGCCTTTTAAGGTCTTTTCATATTAAAATCTAGAACCCAACATTATATTTAAATCGTGGTTAGGTGACCTTTATCCCACGTTTTAAATTAATAAGGTGGTCAACGTTTGACGATTGCAACCATTTGCAACTTCTAGAAATATGGGATCGACTTAAAACATCATATGTAAAGTCGGCATGTTAATCCCATCAACACCATTTGGAAACCACATCGTAGGTGATCCATTTGACATGATTTGCAAATCAAGACACCCTACTTACACCCACGTGTGAGTTTGCCAAAACAAGTGGTTAGGTGACCTTTATCCCACAAATAAGGCATTCTCACCTCAAGTCACAAGTTCCCTCAAAATGGTTAGGTGACCTTTATCCCACTAAGAGTTCCCAAGTGACTCAAGTGTTGTGTAAAAGGACGGTGTTGATCTCGTTTTGGAATATTTAGAGGTCGCAAAATAGAAGTTTAGAAAACTCTATGTACTTGTATTTGCATGCTTTCAAATACAAGGTACCCTATGGTCCTTTGATTAAAACCAATTTTAATCATTAAAATCATTAAACCATTTTAATAACTTTTATTTGCCTTTAAGAACCATCAATTTTCAGATTGTTATGTTTATTAATTAGTTTGTTATGCATGTCAAAACATCAACCAAACAATCAAACAATAATCAATCAACCAAGCATAAAACATAAACAACCATATATGCATAACCATAGCTACGTTTGTGACCACACTTGTTTGCCATCACAAGTGTGGTCATTTGGTCTTTCCTAAGGGTTGAATGAAACACAAAATTTAAAGTCTTTATAGACCCCACTTGAACTTGCATCCATATGCTCCAAGTCTTTCTCTTTGTGTCTTCCTCTTGTGCTTCCTTCTAGTGCATCTCCATATACAAAATTTATATCCTAATACAAATTTTCTAATAAAGGAATTGCACTTAATCTATCTATTACATTTCAAATGAATGAATAAATAAATTACATCTCAAAGAAAAACACAAAAGAATAATATTACAACCCAAATGAAAAACAACCAAAAAAAAATATCCATTCCAAACCAAATCAACAAAGGGTCATGGCTAGGTTATGCACATAATCAACATCCAACATATCATTAAAAATAAAGTGATGAATCCCCACAAAACCCATGAATTTTCAGCCAACATAAACTGAAAATTTTGGGTTTAGATGTTGTCCAAACAACACAACAAAACAACATATGTATATATCTTTCAAGATTTAACTATAAGCATGTATAATATGACCTTGAAAGATGGGATTCAACAAAACAGAAAAAAACAGCCCCAAACCGGTTTATATCCATCCTTTAAAACCAATTTTAAAGAACAAAACTAGCAAGACATCCACATAACCGGCTCATGATGCCATTGAAGGGTTTGCAAGAACATGAAACTAAGTTTAACCATTTAAACTTTTCATAAAACGCAGCGGATATATATATAACTTTTAAACACTTTTAAAGCTGAAAAACCATGTTCTTAGATGTCCATATAAGTGTAAGAAGCAAACCCATTAACCAAAGGATCATTTATGTGAATAATCAAGCTAAGAACATAAAGAAACGTACATAAAATCACAGCTACATAGAGCTGTGAATACATCTACCTTTCTGCAAAAAAATCGACCAAAGAAAAGGGGTGAAGAATGCTTGTGAATCCGGCCAAGAGTCCAAAGAAGGCCTCCTCAAGCTTGTATACCCCAAGCTTGTATTCAAACACCCTTCTTGTTAGGGAGAACACCACAAATCAGCTCTCAAAGAACACCCTTTTCTGCCTAACTTCTGAAAAATTTGAGAGAGAAAGAGAGAGAGAGCTGAATGCAAAAAAAGAATAATGGTTGTGTGTGTGTCTAGTTAAGCCCTTTGTATTTTCAAGAACACAAAGGTCCAATGGCAATGCAAGAGGGGGCGGCCAACTTCTTTCAAAATTGAAAGTTCCCTCTCAATTTTATAACACAATAAAATGTTAACTAGACACTTAACTAGATATATTATGTATACAACTAACCCATTTAATTGTATAATATATATATACTACCATTATTAATTTGTAATGTTATTCAACTAATTTAAATAGCATTACAAATAATATTATTGAACAAAATATCCTAATAAATTGTCCATCTCATTTGCAACTTGTTTAGAAAACCCATTTTCTAAATTGGTGTTAATATTCAATTATATCATGTAATTGAATATTAATAGGTGTTTGTTAAGCTTGTTGTTGGGTATAACCCGACTTGGATCATAACGTACTAACCACATCAATATTCTAAGTGTCTTGGGCACACACAGAATCTTACACAAACTTGGTTTGAAATTCATCTTTCATTTTATTCATTTTCTTCTTAATGATTTTCTCTTTGTTGAATTTTAAACCCTTGTTATACCAACATTCATCAGTAAGATGATTAAACAAACCACATATTTCACATGGATTTCTTTTCATCTTTTTTTGATCAACTGCTGAAGATGATGAAACTACTGAAGATTTGTTCTTCAGTACTTTCTTCCTTTCAGTACTTTTGGTAATTACTGAAGGATTTGCAACAACTGAAGATTTGTTCTTCAAAAGTTTTCTATCAGTACTTTTGAATTTCCTGATAGACTTTTCAGCAGTTGTCAAACAATGCTTGTTTTCCTTTGATTTGAAATGTTCTTCAGGTGTTGTGTTTTGCCCTTCAGTACTTTGAGTACTTTGTGGGACAACACCTGAATTGCTCAGTTTCTTTTTGATCATGTGTTTAGAAGCAGTGAGACCATCAGCAATTTGATTAGCTGAGGTAATAACACTAACTTCATCCTCTGATTTTGAATTATCACTTGAGGATGAGACATATGATGATGTGGTTTGGGAATTACAGTCACCTTCAGATTTTACTTCTAGCTTGGGAGTAAAACCTGTAGGAGGTATAGTATGATTATACCCAATCCCAAACTTCACATTTGAAGCTGTTTGCTTACTCAGAAGCATTTCAAATCCCTTGCATGATGTTACCCAACGTTCATAATTAACTTGAGTAGCTGCAAGTGTTTCTTTGAGATTCTTATGATTCTCCAAAATGACCTCTACCTTTGCTTTTTCATCAGTGATTTGACATTTTAGTTTGTAAATCTCCTCATCCTTTTCTTTTAAAACAGAATCAAACTCAGCTTTTCTTTTGGAAATTACTTTCTCTAGGTTAAGGTTTTGATTAATTAAGGCTACATTTGCTTCCCTAATTGAAACAAAAGCAGCTATGCATGACTCAGAACATAACTTGGCCTTAGCCTCAGAAGATACCTGTGGTACCTGAGATTAAGCATTTCCATTAGTAGACTCCAGGGCCATTAGAGCAAGATTTCAAAAAGGGTTTTCACCACCATGTTGACCAGCACCAGTAAACAATTGTTCAGAATAACCAGAGACATCATGTGGTAAGCTACTCCAGTCAACAACCTCAGGGGTGAAAAAGCTCTGATGTGATTGAGATTGAGATTGTTGATATGTTTGAGATGGTTGAGGATCAGGTAGAGCATGTGGTTGTTGAGCCATGGGTACAAGAACCTGACTAGACTGAGGCATGTAAAAACATGGATAAGGATATGACATTGAACCTTGAGGAACAAAAAATGCAGGAGATGATTGAATTTGTGAATGATGATCAGAACTGGTAGAATGTTGCCCTTTGGTTTGTGAGCTATTGCTTGGAAAAGTCACAAAGGGTGCAGATGAGTTAGATCCAGATGATCTACACTCTCTAGCCAAATGTCCAAGTCTATGGCACTTGTGACATCTCAACTTGCTCTTATCAAAACCAACTTTGGTTTTGCCAGAGAGACCAGGGAATTTTCTACCTGTCCTTTTTTAAAACTTTTGAGATCTGATATTGATTAATGCCATTTGGCTCAAGATATCCATCTCTTCCAGATCATCATCAGCAATTCCTTTCAAATCATCCATCAAAAAGCACAAATTATCAACACTAAACCCTGAGTTACCATCAACTCCAACAAAAGCATGATCTCTACTGTTTGAAGAGAAATCTATATGCTCATCATAGGAACTTTCTGATGTAGCATATTCTGACTCATGACCAACCAGAGCAGTGTTTACTGGTACAAAGTCATCAGTGAGCTTTCCAGATGAAGCCAGTTTCCTTTTCTGTTCTATCTCTTTCTCCAATGTTAAGAGTTTCCCATGAAGTTGGGTAAGAGATAGAGTATCCAGATTTGCACTGGAGCGTAGGACAATGGTATATGTGTCCCATCTCTCAGGCAGGGATCTAAGGAATCTGTTGTTCATCTGACTGTTTGTATATTCATGTTGAACCATTTTTAGCTCAGATATCAAACAGGAAAATCGCTCAAGCTGTTGAGTCAGTGACTAACCCTTCCTATGAGAGAATGTCTCATATTGCTGGGCAAGGATTTCTCTATTGTTTGCTAAGACCTCATCAGTTCCTCCAAATTGTTCTTTCAGAGCAACCCGAAGATCATGAGCAGTTTCATGATGCATAAGCCCAGAGTAGATTTCATTAGGCAGTGCCATGGCCAGAATTCCATGGGCTTTAGCATCAATTTTAAACAGTTTTAAATCCTCATCAGAATATTGTTCCTTCTTCTTCGGAACCATCTCATTGGTTTCAGGATTACTCAACATAGGCTTATATGGTCCATGAACCACTGACTTCCAACAACCTGAACTGTTAACAGACAGGTGATGGAGCATTCGGCGTTGCCATATGTTATACTCACTCCTAACAAGCATCAGAGGCTTTGTTGAGGAGCCAGTATTGTGAGGATAATTGATTGAAGTAGTCATTTTCACCAATTCAACCAAATTCAATGAGATTATAATAAGTCTAGCTTAAAAACTCAACAACACAATTTGAATCTCAAATTAATTGACCAGAAGCGACAGAAAATAAAACTCTATAACCAATTATTGCAAATTTGCTAATTCGATCAAACTTAGATATCAAAAGAGCAGTTTCAATGATCAATTGTTAAATCGATCAATGATTAACCAGCTCTGATACCATTTGATAGGATCGGATCTAGTTTGATCAATTAGATTGGAATTTGCAGTGGAATATAACAAAAATTAGATCAAATTTAAGCAAGACAAGTATGAATATGCAATCACACTATGACGATTATAGAGAGAGAAATTTTCTGTTAATGGAAGATTTTCATTCACGCAAATGCTTCGGGTTACAAAACAATTAGGTCAACATTCCTTTTATAAAAGGAATGTGACGTCAGCTGATGTCACTTGATAGTGACATCTAACTGATTTAACAAACTACTGAAAGTAACTAATCTACTGAAGATGTCCACAACAACTGAGGACACCTTCACAAAAAGCTAAGTGTAAACTAGAATTACAACTACTGAAACTATAACATCTGAAGTGTAAGAACTTCAGACGTTTTACAATAATAAAACTACTGAAAGGAAACTACTGAAAAGTAAAACATTACAACTACTGAAAGGAAACACTTCAGCTGTTTGAGACAACTTCTGAGAACTTGGTCTTCAGACTTTGTCTTCAACATATGTCTTCAGACTCTGTCTTCAGCTATTGTCTTCAGACTTTTATCTTCAGACTTTGTCTTCAGACTTTGTCTTCAGACTTTGTCTTCAGACTTTGTCTTCAGACTTTGTCTTCAGACTTTGTCTTCAGCAGATATAGATCTCTTAAGTTGTTGTGATGTCTGTGGGACTTAAAGGTTTTTCTAATCTGGCTCATTGGTTCTTTTGGTCCAACAGTTCTTCATGATCTTCTTTCGATCGGGAGTAGATAAGTATATTGTCTATGAATACAATCGCAAACTTATCCAAGTACGGTTTGCACACCCTATTCATTAGGTCCATTAACAGAGCTGGTGCGTTAGTCAATCCGAACGGCATGACCAAGAACTCATAGTGCCCATAACGAGTTCTAAACGCTGTTTTCGGTATGTCCTCCTCGAAAACCCTTAGTTGATGATATCCAGAACAAAGGTCGATCTTTGAGAAATACGAAGCTCCTTGCAGCTAGATCGTCGATCCTGGGGAGAGGATATCGATTCTTCACGGTTAATTTGTTCAACTCACGGTAATCAATACACATACGGAACGACCCATCCTTCTTTTTGACAAATAATACCGGTGCTCCCCACGGTGAGTGACTCGGTCGAATAAAACCCTTCTCCAGTAGTTCATGTAACTGACTAGACAACCCTTGCATTTCTGATAGCGCTAACCGATATGGCGTCTTTGCTACCGGTGTAGCTCCAGGAATCAACTCTATGCGAAATTCCACCTGTTGTGGAGGAGGCAAACTAGACAAGTCATAAGGAAATACATCTGGGTAGTCCCGTACCACTGGAATATCTACTAGTTTCCTCTCCTCGTCCTTCTTTTCTACCACATAAGCAAGAAAAGCGTAGTACTGCTTTCGTAAACTTCGGCGTGCTTTCATGCAGGAAATAAGCTTTATGTTCCTTCTCGGTCGTTCTCCTTGAATCTTGAGTACCTCCCCGTTTGGCATGGGGATTCGTACTACTTTGTCCCGACAGACATTTTCTGCTCCATTTTTCGACAACCTATCCATTCCCACGATCACGTTGAAACTTCTTATCTCAAAGGGTATCAAGTCTATATAGAAGGCATGGTCCTCCAATATTATCGAGCACTTCCTAACAATCTCATCGGCCTGAACAACCCTACCATTGGCCATTTCTACAGAGTAGCAAGTTTCTAGCCTACTAGGACTCAAATCAAGCAATTGCACAAACTCAGAAGATATAAAGCTATTGTCTGCTCCAGTATCAAATAATATACATACGAAGTGATGATTGAGTAACTGCGTACCCGTGACAACATTCGGGTCCTGACGGGCATCGTTGGCTCTAATGACAAGTGCACGTCCCCGAGCTGTATTTCCTTGATTCGCCGGGCCTTGATTTCCAGCTATGGCCATCACTTGCTGCTGGTTGTTTCCTTGTTGACCCGGTGCCCGATTCAGTCTGGGGCACATATTTCTGTAGTGATCAGCGCCTCCACAATCATAACAGACTCTGGCATTCCCGGTGTGGTTAAACGCGTTGACCGGTGCCACCAGATTCGGCGCTGTTCTGTAATCTCTCGCTAGATGCCCCGGGCATCTACAGTTCGCGCACACCCGGCACTGCATTCCTGGGGGATGATGATAGTTACACCTGTCACCTTTGGGGTGCGGCCCCACATACTCTCTCTTGCCCTGAGTCACGGCCACAAAATTTCTGGTTGTCTTGGCCCTTTTGTCAAATTTCCTGGCACTTGACCAGCTCGTTTCCCCAACATCCTTTCTCTTCTCTCCTCCTCTGCCCAAAACCCCTGTTCTCACCATCTCATCAGTTAGAGCGCCAGCCTTCAGAATTGCGCTCTGAATCGTAGGAGGAGCTGCTGCTGTTACGATTGCTCGGATTTGAGGCGCAAGTCCCCAAATATACCTCTCGATCCTCTTTGATTCCGGAGTGACCAAATACGGAACCAATCTTGCCAACTCATGGAATCGATCAGTGTAAGCTGCATGCCCAGCCTCCACCATTGCATGATTCTAGAATTCATGCTCCAGTTTCTGCATCTCGTTGAGGGGGCAGTATTCCTCAGTGATCAAAGCTTTGAATTCATCCCATGACATTTGCATCGCTGATTCTCTTACTCTAGCTTGAACCTGGGTGTTCCACCAGGTTAACGCCTTGCCCTGTAATGAGCATGTGGCATACTTGATTCTCTGGCTGTCGAGGCACTCACTGATGTCAATCACTTCCTCCATCTTCTCAAGCCATCTGGTTAGGGCTATCGCCCCACCTTTCCCATCAAATTCCCTCGGTTTGCACGCCACAAACTCCTTGTATGAACACCCCCGTCTAGCATTAACAACCCCAGTCTCAATACCGGCTGTTCCACCATTTCTGGTCTCCTGATTACTTTCGCTTCCAGTCGGGTTTCCATTTCCCACTTCAGTTTCGATCCCACCTTGACCTCTTTCTCCATTATCCTCATTATCATTGGCACCATCCCCGTAGGGGTGGTGTTGCTGGAGTGCATCGCTCACTTGGGCCACGATAGTAGGAATCAGTGCGGCTAACTGTTGAGCGATCAGAGCTGCCATCTCAGAGTTTCCTGTTTCCTGATTGTTATTGGTAGGACCATCACTTGTTCTTGGTGTTCTACCTCTGACTCTACCTCAGCCCCTCGGGGCTTCACTTCTGCCACTATTTCTGCAGGTAACTCTTCGAGGCGGCATTTTCTAAGCATAAAAGTAGTAAACACATAAGCTTAAACCATTTCAAAGTGTATTATCCATAACACTCATCAAAGCCCAGCATCCCATGTTATTATCACACTTATAGTCACCACACATCGCATGCAAGTCGTGTAGTTATCACACCATGAATTGATAATGTCTCAACAATAGTCCATCATATCAATTGTAAATCCATGTACATAATCATGTTTAGTCTAGCGGAGGTTGTCTATCTCTTCCTCTTTCGAGGTTTCAGACATAACCTCATCAGGGTCAATCTCAATGTCCGAGGTCAAGCGCAATAGCATGATTTGGGAAGATCTCTTCGGGTTTAATACCCGGATTTGATAAACCAAATTGGCGCGTAGAGGGAACGGAAGATCCAATTGAAGCATCCCATAAAAAGTGAGCACAAGGGCTCTCTCACAGGGTGAAAAGATCACATAACAGATAGATGAACGAATCAAGTAAAGAGGAACACATACACGAGATATAATATGCATACAAATCCTAGCATGCAAATCTACATGAAGGTTCCTAGGTTATAGTCTAGGTCAAGCGTATTGCCTAATTCTCTATAACCAATGGCTCTGATACCAATCTGTCACACCCCCGCTAAAAGCGGAAACACGAGGATGTAACGAGATCGGGATCGTCATAACACATGGTAAGTGATAGAGATGCAATATAATAAATGATGACAAGCGTGTCATGACGACACTCGACAACAAGGGGACTTGTGTCGTGTTTAGCCAATATTCACGACAACATAGCCATAAGCATAAACATGTTAAATGATTCACATAGTCAAAGATTATAACATTGTAATGTAAATTCCCACAACACGGGAACAAGTATCAAAAGAATAATGTTGATAAATCAGACTACAACAATTGTTTCAAAATGATTGTTTGTCAAATATGTTTAGTCTCAAAAATGCATCCTAGGGTCTCCACTAAGGCAGCACACCTGGATCCTTAATTTGCATGATCTCCTGAGAAGATATGCTCAAAATGGTCAATAAAATTGTTGCTGAGCTTGCAAGTTTATATAGTAAATAAGTAAGTGATGCTGTATAGTAAGCGATGTGGAATACCGTGCATCCAGTTATAAGTAAGTAAAATCACATGACAATGAGCTTGGCAACCAAACCTAGCAACGTACACAAAGATATTGTCGGAATATATTCAGCCAAGGGCCCGTTCCTGGCCACTGATGGTACTAACTAGTATACCAACGAACAAGGGTGGGGGTGTCAACCCAGTAGTACTACCAATACCTATCCGTCGGTTCCCACACTAGAATTAAATAGTTGCAAATAAAGAACCACACAACAAACCCAAGCATGTATCAGATAAGTACTTGTAAAACAGTATCACGTTGATTCCAAGTATGTAAATTGTATGTAAATTGTAGAGCATTGAAAATGGGTGAGCATACTTTTCCCCCAAGTTTGTAAATGATTGAAATATTGTAAGCATAAAAAGGGGCCACGAAACTCACTTGTTAAGTGGTAAGAATGAATGATCAAAGTATCCAAATGTTGTATGCAATGAACGGTCAAACACCTATTGACAGTTATTGTTAACCATTAATGATATGAATGAAGCATATAATATTGTTCGGTCGGTTCAGGTTGTATCGGTTGGGTCGCGTGTAACACACACAAACAGACACACATACTAGGTCTTATGTAGATCCAAGTACTAGACATCATCGTCATTGCTGATGATATTTGTGTAAAAGTTTCATTGTTATTGGAGAAGTATTTGATAAATATTAGTAGTTACAAATCGGTTATTGATACTTGTAAAATGTTAAGTTAATTTAATTTGGAATAACATTAGTAAGTTTGATTATGTTGATTCTAAAGATGTCATTAGTAATGGCAACCGTGTCGATGTCACCTTAACATCACACGACATACACACACCACACAAAAGAAAGGAAATCACACACAGCAACTTCAGTCGCACGACAGGATCAGACGCACGACTCAACACTCTATTCGCACGAATCAACCCTCAATCGTACGAATCAGCTTCATTCGTACGGTTGAACCTTCATTCGTACGGCTGGCATTCAGTCGTACGACACAACACCCAATCGCACGACTCAACCTCCATATGCACGAATCAACCTTTATTCGTACGAATCAGCTTCATTCGTACGACTAAACCTTCATTCGTGCGATTGGACTTCAATCGTGCAATACACGCACAATCGCACACATTCATTCAGTCGCCTGACTCAATCGCACACATTCATTCGCTCGCATGACTCAAACGCACACATACACGCAGTCGCACGACTCAGTCGCACGACATTCCCAGTCGCACAACTTAGTCGCACGATTGACTCAGACGCATGGCTCAGTCGCACGACTCACCCAGTCGCACGACTCAATCGCATGTAAGACCCAGTCGCTTGAACAGCAGAATCGCGACTGCAGAGGGGCTGAGCAGCCTCAGGCTGCTCCGAGCACGGGTTTTACACAACAAGGACTTCCAGAAACACACTACAAACATACACAAACAAGAAGCACACGCAGAAAGACCTCACACCCACCCATACGACCTCATGTGTTCGGGCTAAACCCGAACACCCGAAACCCTAGTTTGGACAGCCGTGAATAAGCAAGAAAAGGGACAACCAAAGTTGTCTACCTGCTAGAATGGAGTAGACTCGGTTGAAGATGAAGTCTAGACGGTGAAAACGAGACCAAGCGGGGCGGTTTTGGTGCAAGGAAGAGGAAGATGGGTGAAGAAGAAAAAGAAGAAGATGAAGGTGAAATGAATGAGGCTAGGGCTGGAATATGGGTTTATATACCCAGCCCAAGTTTTCAAAATGTCAATTTTAGTCCCTACACTTAACCCCCGAGTTTTCTAAATTTGTTTCGGTTGAAAACGACTTTATTAGGTTAATTATATTAGTGATAGAAATGTATTTAACGATGTTTGTAACTTAAAAATGGTTTGTTTTAATTAATAATAATAATATTATATAAAATGGTACATTTGGCGGTAACGATGATGAAAGTTGTAGAAATTTTTAAAGATAGCACACGTTCACAATGAAAGCACAAGCACAACAATGATAGAGTAAGCATAATATCCACACAAGGAGTTAATAAAGATGAGGAATGATTGATCAAAGATAGTTAACGGAAAGCCACGTTAATTGATGGACCTTAAGGTGACGGATGTCACATATCAAGACCCAATATGTATCTCAGCTCAGAGGATACCAAATGATATTCGCCTTTACTCAAAATTACTTATGATCAATCAGGAAGATTCCATGTAGTAATATTTGAGATGCTGGTCAGTCCAATACTTGTATCCCACAAATATTTATGAATTTTGGCAGCAACCATTTGCTCTATATTCATCCATATGAATATCTACCAATCCAAGTTCATAATAGTCTTACCTTCATACTTGTTCCCACAAGTATGAACGACTATAGACGTTTTGAGTAAGTGATTTACTCATGGATTTTAAACATGCCAAATAGGAATATTAGTTGAATCATTATAACCAAATAATTCATTCAAGTAATAAAGGGTAACAATATCTAAATACAAAAATTAAAGATCAAATCCAGTCACTAGAATATTGAAGTCCCATGGCACAAGTATGACTTTCATGCTTTGCCTTTTCAAGAAGCTTCGTGAGTGGTGTAACAACCGACCTCTAGGTCATAATTCTTACCTTATCAACCTGCATCTTTTCTGATTCTACTAATTTTATTACTATTACTATTGATACTATTCTCTCTTACATATTATGTGTTTTAGTACTCTTGTCTTAATTGATTGTTTTTCCTCCTGGCTCCGTCGCACTGGTTAATGCGGATGGACCCATTCGGTCGCATCTGGTTAATGCGGATGGACCCATTCGGTCGCATCTGGTTAATGCGGATGGACCTATTCAGTCGCATTTCTTCTTGTAAGACCCTATCAACTTGTGTTTTATTATGACTTTATCTAGATCAAGCATTTGTTAGGAAAATCTTAGTGTCCCGGGAAAGTTTGTTAGGCACCTTTGCAAATTTAATCATAGTTGAAACAATTTAAATTATGTTCCTACACCCTAAAAGTTAACGTTAATTATCAACTAACTAAATTTTTACCATCTAAAATACTACCCAATACTACATAATTACACTTATACAATAAAAATTCAACTAAAATATCTCTCACAACATGCCAAAATCGACCGCCCCATGTGGCACCACCCTCCTCCAACACTCACCACTCACCCTCCTCTTCCCCACTACCATTTCATGCAATTCCACTCACCCATCAACTCACACTTCTCTCATAATATCTCCTCTCTCTCTCCCTGTCGGCCTCTATAACCGAAACACACACTCTCACACTCGAAAACCTCTCTAATCCCTGCCATTTTCGAAGAAACACAACAACCCACAATCGGCCAAGCTCAAGAACCGCAAAAGGTGAAGTTTGTGAGCCTTGGGTACACGATTCTTGCTGAGTTCGGTCTTCTCCAGCCTTGCTCAAGATTCTCCAGCCTTGTCCAAGGAGTTCCAAGCCATCCTCGACCAACTACACACTCCAAACCATGAGTTACATGGAGTGTAAGCTTCATGTCGCACGGTTTTGGTTATTTCATGTGTTTGTCTTCATTTTTCATTCAAAACCTTACCATCCTCGTATCTAACAGAAACTTGCTGCTACAACTTCGTTCATAAGGAGCTTTTCACGTCCTTGAAGGTATCATACTAATAAAGCATGTCATTCTATAGGTGCAACACGGTTTACACCTAGAAAACCCTCTTTTCGGGTGCTTCTACACCATCCATGTTGCACAACTTATAACCCTTCTAAACATATCTCGTAACCTGCTCAAAATGGGATTTCTAATATCCTAATAACCTGATTTCTAAGTTACAAAAAGATTGGTTAAGGTTTAATCGTGAGATATGGCATTTATCACATGTGTAATGGATGAGACTGGTGTAACACTATAGTTTCCATTGTGTTCTTACTTGGATTGATGAACCCGTGAGGTTAACATAGTATTTTAGTAAGTTTTGGATTATTTTGGTTATGTGATGAGATATTAAAGGCTGAAAATATGAATGTCTTAGACTTGTTAGCTATTTGGACATATTCGGGGACCCGAAAAGTGGTAAAAACAACTTTAAAACAATAAAACATGGATTTAACCAACTTAAAAAGAATTCCAGGCTCTAAAAGGGCTAAAAAAGTATTTGGGATGGATTTGTTGATTTAAATGGTCAAAGAATAGGTTAAATGGAATTCTTAGTGAAAAACGGGTTTGTTTTTTGGTAAAGGGTTACCCGGTGATTTGTATATATCAACAAAACCAAATACAAGCAAGTAGCATAAAAGAGTTCTATGCTAGTTAATAAATAGGGCATACCCCATTTATGTGAAACCAAGAAACGACATTACATAAAAAGAAAATTACTAAAATAATCATCCAACATAAATAAGAGTCTAGTTTGGTTCAATATCTCTAATCTTCCAATCTTTAAGGATCATCATAACCCAAAATGTTTTGCGGACCTTCAACTTCATAAGACGACAGTGGATAGTATCCAAAATGATGCCAAGCAATAAGTTCGGAGGCCATGCATTGAAAAACGGGTTTTAATCGAGTAACGTTTGGAAGAAAATTTAAAAATGAGGATATAATACCAAAATTTATGGAAACCATGTTATTTCAGTAAGTAATGTACTATAAAATCTAAAAGAGTTGAAAAATTGGTCAAACGAGCTTTTAACGGGTCAAATTCGGTTAAAAACGCGTTTAAACGGGTAAAACTTAAAAGGTAGACTTTCACCAAAAAAGAGCTCAAAATGCATCTCTAGCAGATTAAAAACCTTAAATAAAATCATAAAAATGATATTTAATGAATCTAAGACTGTTAAATTAGAAATCAACACTTAACCATTAAAACCCTCGGTTTTACCGTAACCGGTAACGAGAAAAATGAAAATTTGTGAACCGGAATTAAATTACGACACTTACTTAAAATCAGTTAACTAACTCTAAGAAACTAATATTTGGGCATAAAAGACATTAAATGCAAGAAACCAAACTTTGGGGTTGAAATTGTAAATTTTAAAACTTAAAGAACTAAACTGTAAATTTTTGCCTAACTTTTATAAACCGACCCCTTGAACAAGGAATCACTTAAAAGACTCAAATTAACTTATATAAGTGACTTAGCATAGCAAATCATATATTCTTTTCTAAGAAACCCAAACTTTCTATAAAAGGAAACTTTTTATGAAAAGACTTAGAAATTCAAATGCTATTAAGATTCTAACCTCATGACACAACTTATGCATCTCCATAACCCTAGAATTAGTGGATTAAAACTTAAATCTTATTGATTAGCGTGCTAGATTTGAGACTTTTGCCGGCACACGCAATGACCCTTTGCTTGAATTCTAAGGTGAGTTTAAGTGTTCCCCTTTTTATTATTACTGTTTTTGGGATGAAACATGCTCTGTTTAAACTGAAATATGTTGTGCTATACTATGATGTTGTATGTTGTGGTTATGTTGAGACCTGATGATACTTGTATCACGGTCATTAATTCTTTTGTGAACCGCTTGTTTATATGGGTAGATCTACTTGGGGAATCCCCCACACACAGTGCCTCCTGTGATGAACGGGAAGGGTACCACACTGAGATTTAGCGGGGTCATTTGTGGCATGTAACAGGTTTTTATAAGATACTATGGTGGACCATCCGACAGGTACGGTCCACTGGTTTGAGGCTCAGTTCTCCCTACGGGGATTTAACCGGTAACATAAATTTTGAAGAGGCCAGCCAGGGCTGAGTGCAGGGTTGATTGTGATCCCCACAACAATGATACTATGACTTTTTTTTAGCAAAGTGTGGATTCTAATGAATCCTTTTGTTTTTAAACTTTAAGGACTTGAATTCACCATCCTTGTGGTTTACACAAATTCTTTTGAGCATGTTTCAGGTAATCCATGAAGGGACTCTAGCTATTATGGAATACCTTGACCTAGCACCGTTACCATGGCATTGGCATGTCTAATTTTCAAAACTACCTGGATAATTTTTAATTATTGTAACTTATACATTTTGTTATTATGTTGGATGTACAATTTAATTTATCAGCTAAAGTTGTTCCTAGCCCGGAATTATTTTAAATTCTTAATGCCATGTGATGTTCTCTCCCTTTGTGCTCTTATGATGGTTTGTTTCCGCTGCCATATGTGTTGCTAGTCTGTGACATCCCACCCTACCTAGGCCCTAGGTGTGACAGATTGGTATCAAAGCCAAAGGTTGTAGAGAAGTCAGGAATACCATAGTAGACCCTAGGCTACAACCCTGATACCTTAGGACCACCCTTATAGAAAGTGTTGGGATGATCGGGTTGGGTAAATTGATTATTACACTTGATCAACGTAATCATGAATTTACCGGACGTGTAAATTCCAGCATGGACCTTAGGTAGTGTTTGGACCCTTCTGTGTTTGAAATTTATGATTCCTAAATTTTTCTTTGGGTACTCTAAGAGTTTTTTTTAAAAGAACCTCTTTATTTAATTATTGTTGTCATTTGACGAGACCATTAATTTCTAATACTATTACTGATACTATTGATTGTTGATTCTACTGCTATCAGTACTATAAGTACTGCTACTATTACCTGTACCTTTACTACCATGAGCTATGAGAAACCAAATTACTCATGATGACTTTACAGGTTATATGAGACTATGGCAGGAAAAGGTAATGCACCAGCTCACCCAGCCCGTGAGACTACTTCTATCGGGAGCAGCTTAAAGATCACTCCTCGAACGGAATACAGGCTTACCTCAGGAGGTGTGGACACCCTGGAATTCTATCTGCGACTTCGTACGACTTGGAGCCATCAGAGGACTCTACTTTGACGTCCCCATCCAGAAGCCGAACGCGCTCCAACTCACCGCATATCGTTGCACCCACTCTCTCACCTCTCCCTCCTATCGGGGACAGGGGCGCACGGACTATTACCCACCCACGGAAGAGCGTTAGGCCGAGAACTTCAGTCTCTTTCAAGATGCCTCCTCCTCCACCTCCACCGGTCAGGAGACCGATACCAGCCCCGCAGCCATTTGATCCACCCCAACACCAACCACTCGACGAGCACTGGATGCCCCCTAGGCACAACATGTATGACGGCCCTAGTGTATTGGCTGGTGACCGCTACTTCTAGTCTAGTCGTCGGGCAAGTGATGCAGGTCCCTCTGACGCTGCACTAGACGAGATATAGAGGACCGTCCGTCGTCAAGAGATGACTATTCAGCATGCCACTCGGACCTCACAATCTGCCCAGCTTCGGGCTATGATGGCCTCATATGGGGTACAACGGTCGGAGCAGGAGCAGAAAAAGAAGAATGTACGGTGGCTAGGATGGTTGAAAAAATGGATGTGAAAGCCTGGTGGAAATGGGATTATCTGTCTCTGAGACACTTGAAGGAAACAATTTCTATTATTAACTGATACTATTATTATTTTTATGGGGGTAACAGTACCTTCCAAGTTGTGAACCATGACATATATTTTGTTTTAAATCTCTACGATGGATGATCTTGTGGTTGTTTGAGAAACTATTGCTATCCCATACTAACCTTGCAGGTTGAATTGACATGGAGTATGTAACTCAGCAAGCTTGAGGGAGACAATTTGGTTGTTCGGGAATGAACCCCCACAACCGTACTTAATGAAACTACTTATTATGTCATGTTGTTCTTATACTATGATGTTGTGCAACTGTTGGCGTGACCCTTAGAGTAATCAATTTGTTAGGATAATCGAAACTTGTTATGTGATGCTAAATGAGTTGCTTGTCTTGAAAATTGAATGCCGCCAAGACGAGGAGACCTTATGGGTAGGAGAGGAAACGGCAGATGCCCCCGCGAGGAGCCTGGGTGAGAAAGAAATGAGCCATGAACCCCACCAGTAAACAATAACCCAGGGAATGATGAGAGAATTGCAAACATTATGGCGCAGCAAATCGCTAACGCCATACCCACCATCATTGCCCAGATCAACATGGTTCGGGACAACGCCACCGAAAACAGGGAAGATCATCAAGATGATACCGATAAAATCCGGACCGGGTGCTTGTATAAGACGTTTATTGCTTGAAACCCAAAGATTTCTATGGCACTAAGGGTGCTATCGAGACTTACCGCTGGATGGACGAGATTGAGGCGGTTTTAGACATAAGCGAGTGCAAGATGGAGCACATAGTACGATTTGCCTCCCAATCTCTGATGGCGTCAGCGCTTGAATGGTGGAAAACCGTCATTCAGCCCCGAGGAAGAAATGCTACAGCCCGTATGAGTTGGGCCGAGTTTAGAGAATTGATGATCAACAAGTACTATCCGATCAACCAGATGGAGAAACTCGAATCTGAATTCTTAGGCATAGAGATGAAAGGGCCAAACTACACCGAGTACACCAACCGGTTCCTAGCCCTGTCCAGATTGGTGCCCCATCTAGTGACACCATAAGCCAAAGGTGTAGCCTGATTTATCTGGGGGTTACATTTATCTGGGGTTACATCATAGGGTTCGGGGAATGGTCCGATCCTCCAGGCCTACTACCCTACAATCCGTGGTGGATCTCACTAGCAGCTTAACTGATGACCAGATTAGGGCTGGATGGACAGAGCAGGGAAGGACGGAAGAAAAGAAGAGAAAATGGGTTGATGCCAAGAAAGTGATGGGTAGCAGCAGTGGGTCGAGCAAGAAGACAGGCGAAAGTGTGAGGCATGAAGATCAAGTTGGAAGGGAAGGAAGGCTGTATGTAGGAACAAACCCTTATTGCAACAAGTGCAAATTGCACCATCAAGGGGAGTGCAACCCAATGCCTTGTTTCAGATGCAAGCGAACCGGCCACTTGATCAAGGATTGCACATTCACGCGGGTAAGCAATGTTATGAATGTGGAGACCCAAGGCACATGAGGAACAAGTGCCCCAAGCTGGCAAGGGACAAGGATACGAGATCTAACAAGTCTAAGGGACGAGCATTTGTGATGGGACCAGTAGATGCTCGCTAGGAACACGATGTGGTTAATGTTACGTTCCTTATAAACAATCATCCTACTACCGTACTCTTTGATACTGGAGCAACTGTTAGTTTTGTCTCTAGTGCTTTTAGACCTTTGATTGACTTGAATGTGTGTACCCTGACTAATCTGTTTACTGTAGAGCTAGCCGACGGAAACATTACAGAAACTAATGAAGTCATCAAGGACTGTTCTATGAACCTAAATGGTAGCACGTTTAAGATTAACCTGATGCCTGTTAAGTTAGGAGGATTTGATGTGGTTGTTGGTATGGATGGTTTGCTAAGAATAGAGTCGAAATCTTCTGTGAGAAACGCCTGCTTAGGATACCATTGAGTGACGGGGAAGTATTAGTGATTCATGGCGAAGGAAGTAACACGCTATGCCCTATGATATCCCATCTGAAAGCTACTAAGAGCCTTGAGAAAGGACGACCAGCTTTCATGGTCTACGTAATGAAAGCAAAAGAGGAGAAGAAGATTGAGGATATTCCAGTAGTTTCTGAATATCCAGAAGTGTTTCTCGAAGACCTACCGGGACTCC
The DNA here is from genome assembly GCA_025215565.1 of Flaveria ramosissima. Lineage (NCBI taxonomy): Eukaryota > Viridiplantae > Streptophyta > Magnoliopsida > Asterales > Asteraceae > Flaveria > Flaveria ramosissima. The sequence continues at coordinate 39,665,306 of CM046036.1, forward strand.
TCTCAACCGACAAGTCGAATTCCAAATAGATCTACTGCCTGGCGCTGCACCAGTGGCTAAGGCACCTTATCGACTCGCTCCTCCCGAGATGAGAGAACTAATGTTGCAGATCCAAGAACTACTCGACAATGGATTTATTCGACCGAGTGTTTCTCCATGGGGTGCACCGGTCTTATATGTGAAGAAGAAAGATGGAACCGAATGTGCATTGATTACCGGTAGCTGAACAAGCTGACGATAAAGAATCGTTATCCCCTCCCAAGGATTGATGAATTATTCGATCAATTGCAGGGAGCTAGCTACTTCTCAAAAATCGACTTAAGGTCGGGGTACCATCAGCTAACAATAAGGGAAGAAGACATACCCAAAACAGCTTTCAGGATGAGGTACGGACACTACGAGTATCTGGTCATGCCCTTTGGACTGACTAATGCACCAGCGGCGTTTATGGATCTCATGAACTGTGTATACCACCCGTATCTTGACAAGTTTTTGATCGTGTTTATTGACGACATCTTGATCTACTCCCGTAGTAAAGAAGAGCATGAGAAACATCACAGGCTAATTCTCGAGCTGCTCAAAAATGAACAATTATATGCCAAATTCTCCAAATGTGAATTTTGGATGCGAGAGATCCAATATTTAGGGAATGTGGTAAATGAGAATGGAATTCAAGTCGACCCTTCTAAGATTGAAGCGACTTAGGACTGGAAAATTCCTGAAACTCCTACTGAGATAAGACAATTTCTGGGATTGGCCAGGTACTACAGAAGGTTTATCAAAGATTTCTCACACAATGTACAACCATTGACTGCTCTGACGAAGAAAAGCACAAATTTTGTGTGGGAACGAGGGCAGAATCAGACATTTAAAACGCTCAAGGAGAAGCTGTGTAGTGCATCTATGCTCGCTCTCCTAGAAGGAATTGAGGACTTCGTGGTCTATTGTGACGCTTCGCGTCAAGGACTAGGATGTGTGCTAATGCAACGCAACAAAGTAATCGCTTATGCCTCAAGACTACTAAATGATCATGAGAAGAACTACACGACGCATAATCAAGAATTGGGTGCTGTGGTGTTTGCACTCAAAATATGGAGGCATTATCTCTATGGCACGAAGTGCATTATTTACACTGACCATATAAGTTTGCAACACATTCTGGACCAAAAGATGTTGAACATGCGTCAACGAAGATGGGTTGAGTTATTGAATGACTACGAATATGAAATACGCTACCATCCTGGCAAGGCCGATATAGTGGCCAATGCCTTGAGTCGGAAAGATAGGGAGATACCTTCGCGCGTACGTGCCTTGAGAATGAGTGTGTACACGGACCTTACCGCAAGATTAAAAGAAGCACAAGGCGAGGCTCTAAAGGAAGACAACTTAGCAGGGAAATGTTAACAGGAATGGAGAAGAAATTTGAGCTGAATGACAATGGTATATATAAATGTGAAGGGAGAACATGGGTACCAAAACACGGGGTAATTAGAGAGGTGATCCTCGATGAAACCCATAAGTCTAGGTACTCGGTTCACCCTGGAAGTGACATGATGTACCATGACCTAAAGGCCCTTTTCTGGTGGCCTGGGATCAAGAAATCCATCGCCATTTACGTGAGCAAGTGTTTGACGTGTGCCATGGTAAAGGCAGAAAACTAGAAACCGTCAGGGACGTTGCAACAACCTTAAATTCCGAAGTGGAAGTGGGATAACGTCACAAAGCTACCCAGAACTTTGAGAGGTCATGACGCCATTTGGGTAATAGTGGACAGGTTAACCAAATCAGCTCACTTCTTGCCGATTAGGGAAGACTACAACCTAACAAAACTGTCTAAATTGTATATTGACGAAATAGTGACCAGGCATGGTGTGCCTTTGTCAATCATCTCTGACCATGATAGCCGTTTCATCTCACGTTTCTGGAGATCACTCCAGCAAGCGTTAGGAACTTGTTTAGACTTAAGCACTGTATATCACCCGCAAACCGATGGCCAGAGAGAAAGAACTATTCAGACGCTAGAAGATATGCTAAGAGCTTGCGTGATTGACTTTGGCGGGAATTGGGGCAACCATCTTCCTTTGATAGAGTTCTCCTATAATAATAGCTACCACACAAGAATAAAGGCAGCTCCGTATGAGGCCCTATATGGTAGAAAATGCCGATCACCATTGAGTTGGAATGAGATTGGCGACTGCCAAGTAATGGGACCCGACATCGTGTTGGAAACTACCGAAAAGATATTCAAAATTAAGGAGCGTTTGAGAGCAGCCAGGGATCGTCAAAAGAAATACGCTGATAGAAGGCGAAAACCTTTAGAGTTTCAAATGGGTGATAAGGTAATGTTGAAAGTGGCACCATGGAAGGGCACTGTGAGATTTGGAAAGAGAGGAAAACTAAGCCCGAGATACATTGGACTATTCGAGATACTAGCGAGAGTTGGACTCGTGGAATATAAATTAAAGCTTCCGTAGGAGTTAAGTTACATACATGACACCTTCCATGTGTCGAACCTTAAGAAGTGCCTGGTTGACAAGACATTGGAGAAACCATTAAAGGAAGTTAGGGTAACCGACAAGTTGAACTTCGTAAAAGAACCCATAGAGATTACTAACCGGCTGGTCATGAAACTAAGACGAAGTCGCATACCTAAAGTCAAAGTAAGATAGAATTCTAGGCGAGGACCTAAATTCACTTAGGAGCGAGAAGACGAAATGAGGAAAAGTTAGCCTCATCTTTTCAAGCCCACCCGTACCAAATCTGAGCGATGCTAAAATTTCGGGACGAAATTTCCTAAACGGTGGGAAAATGTAACAACCGACCTCTAGGTCATAATTATTACCTTATCAACCTGCATCTTTTCTAATTCTACTAATTTTATTACTATTACTATTGATACTATTCTTTCTTACGTATTATGTGTTGTAGTATCTTGTCTTAATTGATATTTTTCCTCCAGGCTCAGTCGCACTGGTTAATGCGGATGGACCCATTCAATCACATCTGGTTAATGCTGATGGACCCATTCGGTCGCATCTGGTTAATGCGGATGGACCTATTCAGTCGCATTTCATCTTGTATGACCCTATCAACTTGTGTTTTATAATATATCAAGCATTTCTTAGGAAAATGTTAGTGTCCCGGGAAAGTTTGTTAGGCACCCTTGAAAATTTAATCATAGTTGAAACAATTTAAATTATGTTCCTACACCCTAAAAGTTAACGTTAATTATCAACTAACTAAATTTTTACCATCTAAAATACTACCCAATACTACATAATTACACTTATACAATAAAAATTCAACTAAAATACCTCTCACAACATGTCAAAATCGGCCGCGCCATGTGGCACCACCCTCCTCCACCACTCACCACTCACCCTCCTCTTCCCCACTACCATTTCATGCAATTCCACTCACCCATCAACTCACACTTCTCTCATAATCTCTCCTCTCTCTCCCTCTCGGCCTCCATAACCGAAACACACACTCTCACACTCGAAATCCTCTCTAATCCCTGCCATTTTTGAAGAAACATAACAACCCACAATCGGCCAAGCTCAAGAACAACAAAAGGTGAAGTTTGTGAGCCTTGGGTACACGATTCTTGATGAGTTCGGTCCTCTCCAGCCTTGCTCAAGATTCTCCAGCCTTATCCAAGCAGTTCCAAGCAATCCTCGACCAACTACACGCTCCAAACCGTGAGTTACATCGAGTGTAAGCTTCATGTCGCACGGTTTTGGTTATTTCATGTGTTTGTCTTCATTTTTCATTCAAAACCTTACCATCCTCATATCTAACAGAAACTTGCTGCTACAACTTTGTTCATAAGGAGCTTTTCACGTCCTTGAAGGTATCATACTCGTAAAGCATGTCATTCTATAGGTGCAACACGGTTTACACCTAGAAAACCCTCTTTTCGGGTGCTTTTACACCATCCACCTTCCACAACTTATAACCCTTCCAAACATATCTCGTAACCTGCTCAAAATGGGATTTCTAATCTCCTAATAACCTGATTTCTAAGTTACAAAAAAAGATTGCTTAAGGTTTAATCGTGAGTTATGGCATTTAACACATGTGTAATGGATGAGAATGGTGTAACACTATAGTTTCCATTGTGTTCTTACTTGGATTGATGAACCTGTGAGGTTAACATAGTATTTCAGTAAGTTTTGGATGATTTTGGTTATGTGATGAGATGTTAAAGGCTGAAAATATGAATGTCTTAGACTTGTTAGCTATTTGGACATATTCGGGGACCCGAAAAGTGGTAAAAACAACTTTAAAACAATAAAACATGGATTTAACCATCTTAAAAAGAATTCCAGGCTCTAAAAGGGTTAACAAAGTATTTGGGACGGATGTTTTGATTTAAATGGCCAAAGAATAGGTTAAATGGAATTCATAGTGAAAAACGTGTTTTAACCGGGTAACGTTTGGAAGAAAATTTAAAAATGAGGATATAATACCAAAATTCATGGAAACCATGTTATTTCAGTAATTTATGTACTATAAGATCTAAAAGAGTTGAAAAATTGGTCAAACGAGCTTTTAACGGGTCAAATTCGGTTAAAAACGCGTTTAAACGGGTAAAACTTAAAAGGTAGACTTTCACCAAAAAGGAGCTCGAAATGCATCTCTAGCAGATTAAAAACCTTAAATAAAGTCATAAAAATGATATTAATGAATCTAAGACCGTTAAATTAGAAATCAACACTTTGGGGTTGAAATTGTAAATTTTGAAACTTGAAGGACTAAACTGTAAATTTTTGCCTAACTTCTATAAACCGACCCCTTGAACAAGGAATCACTTAAAAGACTCAAATTAACTTATATAAGTGACTTAGCATAGCAAATCATATATTCTTTCCTAAGAAACCCAAACTTTCTATAAAAAGGAAACTTTTTATGAAAAGACTTAGAAAATTCAAATGCTATTAAGATTCTAACCTCATGACACAACTTATTCATCTCCATAACCCTAGAATTAGTGGATTAACACTTAAATCTTATTGATTAGGGTGCTAGATTTGAGACTTTTCCCGGCACACGCAGTGACCCTTTGCTTGAATTCTAAGGTGAGTTTAAGTGTTCCCCTTTTTTATTACTGTTTTTGGGATAAAGCATGCTCTGTTTAAACTAAAATATGTTGTGCTATAATATGATGATTTATGTTGTGGTTATGTTGAGACCTGCTGATACTTGTATCACAGTCATTAATTCTTTTGTGAATTGCTTGTTTATATGGGTAGATCTACTTGGGGAATCCCCCACACACAGTGCCTCCTATGATGAACGGGAAGGATACCACACTGAGATCCTGCGGGGTCGTTTGTGGCATGTAATAGGTTTTTATAAGATACTATGGTGGACCATCCGACAGGTACGGTCCACTGGTTTGAGGCTCAGTTCGCCCCACGGGGATTTAACCGGTAACATAATTTTTGAAGAGGCCTGCCGGGGCTGAGTGCAGGGTTGATTGTGATCCCCACAACAATGATACTTTGCCTTTTTTTTAACAAAGTGTGGATTCTAATGAATCCTTTTGTTTTTAAACTTTAAGCACTTTAATTGACCAACCTTGTGGTTGACACAAATTGTTTTGAGCATGTTTCAGGTAATCCATGAAGGGACTCTAGCTATTGTGGGAGACCTTGACCTAGCACCGTTACCATGGCATTGGCTTGTCTTATTTTCAAAACTATCTGAACAATTTTTAATTATTGTAACTTATACGTTTTGTTATTATGTTGGATGTACAATTTAATTTATGGGCTAAAGTTGTTCCTAGTCCGGGATTATTTTCAACCCTTAATGCCATGTGATGTTCTCTCCCTTTGTGCTCTTATGATGGTTTGTTTCCGCTGCCATATGTTGTTGCTAGTCTATGACGTCCCACCCTACTTGGGCCCGGGGTGTGACAAGTGGATCCGCAATGTTTTGATCCGTGTGAACTTTGCGAATACATATCTTTCCTTTCCAACTTCATCCCTTATGTAGTTGAATCTTCGTTCAATGTGCCTAGTCTTTTGATGTGCACGGGGTTTCTTGATTTGAGCAATCGCACCCTCATTATCACAAAAAATTTCTAGGGGGTCCTAAATGGAAGGGACTACCCCTAGATCGGCAATGAATTTCTTTAACCATGCAGCTTCGTGAGATGCTAATGAAGTGGCGATGTATTCTGACTCTGTAGTTGATAATGCCCCCACATCTTGCTTAGAGCTCTTCCAAGAGATTGCTCCTCCATTCAAGATGAAAATGTACCCCGATTGTGATCGTGAATCATCCCGATCAGTTTGGAAACTCGCATCCGTGTAACCCTTTACTACGAGTTCCTCCTCACCAAATCCATAGATTAGGAACATATCTTTGGTTCTCCTTTGATACTTAAGTATGTTCTTAACAGCCATCCAATTATTGTTTCCAGGATTTTGTTGGTATCGGCTTGTCATGCTCAAAGCGCATGGCACGTCCGGCCTAGTGCATATCATTGCATACATGATGGATCCTATAGCAGACGCATATGGGATTCCCTTCATTTTGTCTTGCTCATCCTTTGAGCTTGGACATTGAGTCTTACTCAAAATTATTCCTCTTTGGATAGGTATGGTACCTTTCTTAGAGTTTTTCATCTTGAACCTTTTCAAGAAATATATGCACTTTGATTCAAACCTATCAACCGCCTTGATCTATCCCTATAGATCTTTATTCCTAAAATATAGGCAGCTTCACCAAGATCCTTGATGGAAAAACAACTTCCAAGTTAGGCTTTTACACCCTCCAAGGTTGGAATGTCATTTCCAAATAGTAGAATGTCATCGACATACCATACTAGGAAAGTGATGATGCTCCCACTAGCTTTCTTATATACACATGCTTCATCAGCGTTTTTGATGAACCCAAATTTGATTACTTCTTCATCAAAACGGTGAATCCAACTTCTCGATGCTTGCTTCAATGCATAGATTGATTTCTTTAACTTGCATACTTTGTTAGGATGTTTTGGATCGACAAAACCTTCAGGCTGAACCATATAGACATCTGCCTCAAGATATCTATTTAGAAAAGCGGTTTTGACATCCATTTGCCAAATCTCATAATCATAATGAGCAGTTATGGCAAATAATATCCTAATAGACTTTAGCATTGCAACCAGCGAGAAGGTCTCATCATAATCAACCTCTTGAGTTTGAGTGAAACCTTTTGCTACAAGTCTAGTTTTATAAGTATCCAAGTTTCCATGCATATCGGTTTTCTTCTTAAAAAACCCACTTACTTCCAACTACCTTGGAGTTAAGAGGTGGTACAACCAAGTCCCAAACTTGGTTGTCATACATGGATTGCATCTCAACGTTCATGGCTTCAAGCCATTTGTCACAATCCAAATTGGACATTGCATCACGATAAGTGGTTGGTTCATCGGAATCTACCACATAGCATCCATCTACGAAAAATCCATATCTTTCAGGTGGATTACTAGTTCTACCAGATTTGATCAACTAATTGATCACCCTCAAATCCTCATGTTGAGTGCTAGTGTCAACCAAACGTGTATCGGTTTGTGGTTCTTGATCCTTCACAATATCCACTGTTCTACTACTAGTTCCTTCCATAAGGAACTTAGCTTCTAAGAACTCAGCCTTCTTGGCAACAAACTCCTTTTGTTCCCATGGATCATAGAAATAATATCCCATAGAATCTCTAGGATATCCAATGAAGATACACTTAGTGGAACGGCTTTCTAACTTGTTAGAGATGGGAGTCTTAACATAAGCCTCACAACCCCATACCTTAAAATATGATAGTGATGGAACCCTTCCATGCCATATTTCAAAATGTGTCGTTTCCACTTTCTTGGTTGGGGCCATATTCAAGATACGGGCCGCAGAGAGCAAAGCGAAACCCCAAAATGATAGAGGCAATGAGCTTCTAGCCATCATTAATCGAACCATATCCAATAGAGTTCGATTTCTCCTCTTGGACACACCATTGTGTTATGGTGTTCCAGGTGGAGATAGTTGTGAGACAATACCATAGTTTCTAATATGATCTATAAAAACATCACATAGGTATCCACCTCCTCTATCGGTGCGGAGAATTTTTATTTTCTTGTTGAGTTTATTTTCTATTTCATTTTGGAAGATTTTGAACATTTCAAAAGCTTCATCTTTGTATCTTAACAAGTACACATAACCATATCGACTATAGTCGTCAGTAAAGGTAATGAAGTATCTTTCATTGTACCTAGTCATTGGTTTAAAAGGACCACATACATCCGAATGTATGATTCCTAATAAATCTTTTGCCCTTTCGGTTTTGCCACTAAAAGGTGCCTTTAGTCATTTTACCTTGTAAACAAGATTCACATACATCAAATGAATCATATTCACTTGCTTTTAAAAGATCGTTCTTTTGAAGTGTTTGTATGCGCTTCTTGTTTATATGACCAAGACGGCAATGCCAAATATAGGTGTCACTCAAATCCAATTTAAGCTTCTTGGTGGTGGTTTGATACAATGAGTTATCATATAATTTGTTTTCACGAACCAATTCATAAATACCATTAATAGGAATAGCTTTAAAATAAAAGATGTCATTTAAAGAAACATGAATTTCATTTTCAATAAATGTCATAACATAACCATATTGTCTCAATTGGGAATTTGAAATAAAGTTCCTAGTCAAACTAGGAGCATACAAAACATTGTTCAAAATTGCTTCCAAACCGTTTGGAAGCTTCAAGGTGTAGTCCCCTCGACCTTCAACTTGAACTTTTGCCCCATTCCCCATGTAGAGGCTTACATCCCCTTTCTTGAAGTCCCTACTTCTTTTGAACCCCTGCAACAAATTGCAAATATGAGTTCCACATCCGGTATACAATACCCATGTGTTAGAGGATACTAAATTAAGATCAATATGAATCATGAAACTTGTACATGAGGTTTTCCCGGCATCCCTCTTAGCTTGCAACTCCTTGAGATGGACAGGACAATTTCTTGCCCAATGTCTTATCTCCCTACATTTAAAGCATGGGTCATTCGAAGCAACCTTTTGCTTCTTTTCCGCTGGTTTTGGTGGTGGCGCTTTTACCACTCCCTTTCCCTTTCCCGTAATGTGCCCTTTACCCTTGGCAACATTTGCCTTGGGTGCGGGGTGAGGCCTCTTCTTGTTCCCACCTTCATTGATGATGAGAACGGGTAAAACCTTTTTGCCCATGGCCGCCTCGGAAGTTTTGAGCATAGAGTGAAGCTCACTTATGTTCTTGTCCCACCCGTTCATGTTATAGTTCATGACAAAGTTGTCAAACCTTTTTGACAAAGAGTTGAGGATCAAATCCGTAGCCAACTCTTTTAAGACGGGACAATTCAGCCTTTCGAGGCAGTCAATGTGGCTTTTCATCTTAAGTACATAAGATGAAACAGGTTGGGTGTCATCCATACGACATGCATAGAGTGCTTGAACCGTTTCGAAGCGCTCTACCCTTGCTTGTTGTTGGAACGTTTCCTTCAACTGGGTAATCATGTCGTATGCTCCATGATGTTCATACTTCTTTTGCAGATCCGGAGTCATACTTGCCAACATGAGGCAAGACACTTGGACCGAGTCCTCAGTGTATTTCACCCAATTATTATAGGCCTCCTCATCCTCCTCATTAGGTTGATCGGTGTGACAACCGACCTCCAGGTTGTTACCCTAACCCTAGATTACTTGCATCATTATCCATGTTATGAGTGCTAATAATTAAAACTATTCAACCCTACTATGAAATTGGAAACAATTCTTACTACTTGATTCAAATTATGGTTTCATGTGATTTTTATTATTGACTTTTAGCTAATTTAGGTTTCTACCTTTTAAAAATTTGTGTTCCGGGAATGTCAACTAGTCACCCTTACAAAATTAATTTCAAGAGAAGGCAATTAAAATGTGAGCATACACACTCACACTTATAAAATTTTCGGCCATCCATGCATGGATATGCACTAGATACCTCAAATATACCATCCACTAAATAATACATTATACCCAATACTACAAAACTACACTACATAATAACAATTTACAATTAAAATTTAATTCAAAAACACTCCCACTACACTCCAAGAATCGGCCGCCCCCCCTCTCCACTCCTCTCCTCTCTACACCACCACCACACCACCCACTAGCATTACATGCAACTCTCTTCCTCTCTCCCTCTCTCCCTCTTATTCGAAACCACCAGCTGAAACACACCCCTCACCTCACAACTCACTCAAAGCAAATTCTCTCTAAGTCTTGCACAAGAAATTCGAAGAACATCACCAAGCATCATTCGGCCAAGTGCAAACCGCAAGGAGGTGGCCTAGTTCGCGAGTTTTGGTCACACAACCATACTTGTTCCACCTTTCCAGCCTTAGTTCGAGCTTCTACAGTCAAGTCCAAGGAGTTTCTAGCCATCCACGACCTTCAACACCTTCTAAACCGTGAGTTACATCAAGTATAAGCTCATGTTGTCGGTTTTGGGACATTGCACTTGTTTTCTTCATTTTTCACCTAAAAACCGTGCTTTTTCCTTGTTGTAGCAGAAACTTCTCACCATCATCTTGTTCTTAAGGAGTTCCCAACGTTCTTGAAGGTAAACCTCATGTTATGTTAGTCATTCTTGAGGTGGAAACCGATTCTGTTGATGCATGTATGTCCCTAGATCATGATTTGTAATGTAATGAATCTTGTCTGTCTAATTATGATGTAATTTGTATTGATTAATGAAATGACATGAATCGGTTGTTACTTGTGATGTTTAATATTTCATTAATGAGTCGTGATTGAATTGATTGGGTTTATGATTGTTTGAATGGTTAGACATTATGTTATATTAATTAAAACATTCAAACTTAACTTAATGAAGTTCTCATACGAATGGCCCATGCGAATGGACCACACGCATGAATAACATCATACGATTGACTTAATCGCACGACTGAACCAGGAGACTGGATCAGTCGTATGATTGACATAAGATTGACTCAATCGCACGACTGAACACTCAGTCGTACGTATGAATCAACCGCATGGTTCAATCGCACGACTGAACCATACTTATGGCCCAGTCGCACGATTGAACAATACTAACCTATAAATAGACCCAATTCGTGGAAAAAAGTAAGTATTCATCCCATTACGATTCCAGACGTACCCTAGCCGTCCAGAGACCTCCCAAATCGTTCTCCAAGTTCACAGAGCACATTAGATCGATTGCTAATCGATTTCTAACGTTGGATTCAATTCTTGATTGATTCTTCGTGTGTTCTCACCGATTGGATCGCCAATCAAATAGGATTCCGCACTATTTGAGTTGGTCTAACACGCTAATCACTAGGTATTTCGTTCAAATACCAGGTCCTAACAAGTGGTATCAGAGCTTTGGCTCTTGATTACGTGTTGATTCAATCAAGATTGCATAAAAGTTTGTGTTTTTGCACTAAAAACGCAATCTTTGGCATCAAAAGTGATCTTGGACATTCCCTGCTCATCGAAGTTTGGTTTCTACGGACTTAGGCGATTAGGACTTGTGAAATTTCGAATTTTTACGGCTGAAACCCGTCAAAGCTAGAAATTTTCGCAAAACAGCAGCTTCAGTCGCACGAGTGACCCATTCGCACGACTGGACTCCATTCGCGTTGCTCATACGCACGATTGGACCTAGTCGCACACTCATTCGGCCGACTGAACCGTTCGTTCGCATAGCTCATACGCACCAGTTTCATTCGCACGACTGAACCAATCGCCCAGTTCAGCCGCACGATTGAACCAGTCGCAGAGTTCATACGCACGATTAGACCATTCGCATCAGTGAAAGTTTGTTTGATTAGATTCTAAGTTTATTAGCCATGGAAGATCAGATGTCAGCCTTTACTGCTGGGAAGGACTCAAGGATACAGAACCTGCTGTTGCTTGAGAGTGAGGTGGGTAATCACAATAAACCACCAAAGCTCTTGACTTTAGATGGTTTCCCCACTGGAAATAACGTTTTGAAATCTACCTTAATGGAGTAGATCCTAATCTGTGGGAAGCCATTGAGATCGGTTATAGTACACCGGTGGGAGCTGATGGAGTTAAGCTAATGTTAAGCGGGATGACAGACACACAGAAAGTAAAGTACAATGCAGAGAAAAGGGTTTATGCATTGATCACTCAGTCTATCCCCAAAGACATATTCCACCAGTATTCAGAGAATAAGCAGTCCAAGAAACTGTGGGATGAGCTAGAGAAGAGATATGATGGGAATGCGTCATTGAAGGCAATCAAGGCAAAGGAGTTAAAGAAGGAATTCGATAACTTCTCATCTATTGGTAGCGAGAGTTTAGACGAAGTCATAGACAGATTCTACCACTTGATGAGCGAATTGCATACACATGGAGTTGAAACGACTATGGAAGAGAAAGTAAGCAACTTCGCAGACGGATTGCCTGATAAGTGGGCTTCATTCGTGTCTAATCTGAGACAGAATGGAATGCTTGTAAAGCTGGACATTAATGACTTCATTCTTAAGTTGCGAGAAGAAGCACTAAGGATGAAGTATAGAGCTCAGAAGTCTTCGTACACACAAAATCCAGCTTTATACAATGCCACTCCTCAAGCTAAGACATCTGGAGCACCTCTCCAGACTGCATTTGTGTCTAGCTCGTCAGGTCCTTCACATGCTTCTCCTTCTGGATCAGACACGTCAGGGTCGTCATGTACCCACTATATTGGATCAGAAGCAAGTGCTACTAAACTGAAGACCGAGAACCTCGGTAATGTGACCGTAGAAGTAGCTCGAGAGCATATGGATCTTTTAGCTGCAGTGGTTCATTCATATGATGGACTTGTTGCCGGAAAGATTGGAAACTGCCATCTGGAAGATGAGGACTACGAGCAGGTGGACGAAATGGAGCTTGAGAGGATGGATGTAATGTGGGCTTTAGCTTGTGCTGTCCGAAGGGCAAAAAAGTTTGTTAAGAAGACTGGACAGAACTTGGTAGCTACTAAGGATACCACATTTGGCTTTGACCAGAGCAAAGTGACCTGCTTCAACTGTGGAGAGAAGGGGCACTTCAAGAGAGAATGTGTCAAGCCAAAGAAGACGGGTAATGGGAACCCATTCTCGTCCTTTACTCGCCAAGACAAGCAAGCCTCCAGTTCTACTTCATCAAACAAGGATCCAAAAGCCTTGACTGCTCATGATGATGAAGGACAGGATTGGAGTTTTAGGTTTGTCTCACCAGGAGAATCTAACATTGCCAGTGTTGAGGATATTGATGATGATTCTGCGAGTGAAGGTGATCTAGCAGTTGAGATAGCAATGTCACACAGTGAAGAAACAACTGCAGCCGAGGTCAGTTACAAGCCAAAGGAGGAGACTTCCACGTCAGAGACTAGAAAAGTCAGAATCACCAGAACCAGAGACATCTGATGCTGCGTTGATGGCTAACTCTTCTGAACCAACACAGGTAAGTACAACTGACCAAATGTTTAATAATCATGCTTGTTCTGATTGTGATACTTTTAGGAATAGCATAGATGACAAATTTGCTAGGTTATTAGATCATAATGATAACTTAGTAAAAGATTTACAACTGTGCACTGAGGCTAATAGAGTACTAAAACAAAATGAGCATAGTTATAAAGAAAAGATAGACCTATTGACTAAACAGCTTAAGGAAACCGAAGTAGTTGCCTTTAACCAAGCAAATGACATTAGGTACTATCTAAACTCCCTAGAGGACACTAAGAAGCAAAAGGCAGTTCTAGAAGTAGAAGTTAATTCATTAAAATAGAAACTGCATAGTTGGACTAGCTCTTCACACATAGTTCAACACTTAGTGAGAGAAAGGAATAACGGAGAGGGATTAGGCTACAAAGTGGTTCCACCACCACCTGAGACCTTGATGAACACTAAGTCTAGACCAGTAAATAATAACCCCATCAAGGATCATGTGGTGACTACTCCTCTTGTTACTGATCCAGACATCTCATGTTCATCTACTGAATCTGGACAGAAACAAAAGGAGGCCACTTCAAAGGCAAAGGGTAAATTGCCTTGTGTTAATCTGGAAAATGAATTTGAAAAAGTTAACTTAAAGTCAGGGTCAAACAGAGTCAAATCAGAACCTTAAAGGACTTCAAATGTTACTTTTTCACATGCGTCAAGTCAAAAACCAGTTAACCAAAAAGAAAAAGATGCTAAACAGGTTAAAACTGTTAATTTTGTTAAACAGGAGAAAACATCAAACACACAAGAGTCAAAACCTAAAGTGATTGATGTTACTAGAGTGTCACGCACTTCTCCACAAAGAAAGTCTACTCATAAAGTTGATAGCCGGTCATGCTACAACTGTGGAGAATGTGGACACATTGCTTCCTATTGTCCTTTCTATCAAACACCTAGGAAGAAGATTGATCTTCAGGACTCTAGACCTAGGTCTTCTAAGAGGAGTTCTTTGACTCCACCTAGAAGATCTAGTGAACCTAAAGTCCAACCTGTAAGCCAGACGACTGTTTATCATAAACAGGCATTGCACAAATCTGGCTTATGGAAAGAGAAGTCATCCTGCGTGTCTGATACTGATGACAAGAAGGAACCTGAGCTACCCTCACCCTCTAAGGGTCAATGGGTGGAGTTTATGATGTGTGATGCCTCTGGGAAACCCAAGACAGTAAAGGCTTGGGTTCCTAACCTAAACTAATTCATTTACTTTGTATGTGCAGGGTGTTCGATACAGTGCGGAGACTAACACATGGATTATAGATAGCGGAGCATCCAGGCACATGACAGGAAATAGAGCCCTTTTATCAAACGTCAAACAAATAAAAGGAGGGCATGTTTCCTTTGTAGGAAACAAAGGAGGCTATATCACAGCTCAGGAAGAAGTGGGAAATCAGAAAGTTAAGTTTGATAAGGTGAACTACGTTCAACAACTTCAGAATAACTTACTTTCTGTTTCACAAATCTTTGATAAAGGATTTAAAGTCATCTTCGACAACAAGAAGTGTTACGTGCTGAAGAAAGAATACATGATCCCAGAGGACCAAGTTCTGATGACTGCTTCAAGATATAAAGACCTTTATGTCTTGGATCTGTCAACAGCTGCTACAACGGATCATGAGGTTCAGTGCTTTCTCTCTAAAGCTACTGAGAAGGATTCAATCTCCTGGCATAGGAGAATGGGACACATTAGTCAAAGGAAGATGAATCATTTGATTCAGAAGGATTTAGTGAGAGGAGTAAATGTCAAGAACTTCCAACTTCCTGACTTTTGTGTAGCTTGCAAGAAAGGCAAACAGACAAAGAAGTCTCATAAGGAAAAGAAAGTTCATTCAATAGAACTTCCTCTTGAACTTCTTCACATGGATCTGTTTGGTCCAGTCAGTACTAGGAGCATTGCAGGCGACTTGTACTGTTTTGTGGTCACTGATGACTACTCAAGGTTCACTTGGGTAATGTTTCTGAAATCCAAATCAGAAACATTTGAGTCATTCAAGGAATTAGTAACCACACTGGAATCTCTCTACAAGCTAAAAGTTAGACAAGTACGCTCAGACAACGGGACAGAATTCAAGAATCAATGGATGGAGGCATACTGCAAGGAAAAGGGAATTGTGCATCAATTCACTTCTGCCTACACGCCTCAGATGAATGGTGTTGCTGAGAGGAAGAACAGAAGCTTGATAGAGACTGCACGGACTATGCTGGCGGACTCGAAACTGCCTATCCAATTCTGGAATGAGGCAGTGGCAAATGCATGTTATACACTGAATCGAGTTCTAATAGTCAAGCGCCACGGAAAGACATGTTATGAGCTACTACAAAGACGCAAACCGAATTTGGAGTATCTTGAACCTTTTGGCGCGCCGTGTACACTTCTGAAGAAGACACAAGAAGGCAAATTCAGCGAGAAGGCAGATGAAGGAATTTTTCTAGGATACAACATACCGAACAAGCGAGTTTACAATAACTCAACGGGTCTTGTAGAAGTGTGGTGTAATGTCGACGTTCAGAGATATACCACACCACCTACAGGCAAAGGACCTGCATACTTCTTCGATTATGATGGATTCTTCAAGTCCTTCAACATTCCTCTCTCTCCCTCGGACGATGAGTTAGCTACTAGGATGATGTATGATATTCTAAATACACCATCTAGCACACAGGGAGAATCATCTACTCAGTCAGGGGGAGTAGTCAACGACAGTGACTCCTCCTCTGAAGATGAAACTGAAGCAGATGACCAGAACAGTCAGGAGGAACAGGTTCCAGTTCCTGAAAGTCCACAAGCATCTACGAGTGATGCACCTTCGACTTCGGAACCTCAAACTCCATCTACCTCAGATGCAGAACCAAATGTTCACAATCTCGGTTCTGAGGTGGCTGTTCCTACTACTCCAGGATCACGACTAAATGTCTATCATCCCCTTGACAATGTTATTGGGGATGTCAGATCAGGAGTACAAACCCGAAATCAGCTATACTCAGCTGATTACGCCTCAGTTATGGAGAAATGTTACATTCATGATGGTGCTTATCGATGTTTTGTTTCGCAGGTTGAGCCAAAATATGTCAGTGAAGCACTGAATGATGAGGCGTGGGTGAGTGCCATGCAAGAAGAACTTCTGCAGTTTAAGAAGTTAGGTGTATGGACTCTGGTTGATAGACCTAAAGGTGCTAAAGTCATTGGCACCAAATGGGTACTAAAATGCAAGAAGGATGACCAAGGAGTTATTATCAGGAACAAAGCTCGACTGGTGGTTCAAGGTTTTCGCCAAGTCGAGGGGATTGACTATAATGAGGTGTTTGCACCCGTGGCAAGGATGGAAGCTATTCGTATCTTCCTTGCCTATGCATCGTACATGAAGATTAAAGTCTACCAATTAGATGTGAAGAGTGCATTCCTTCATGGGGAAATCAGGGAAACAGTCTATGTAAGTCAACCCGAGGGATTTGAAGATCCTTATCATCGGGATAGAGTTTACAAGCTCGACAAAGCTTTATATGGGCTTCATCAAGCTCCTCGAGCTTGGTATGAGAAACTCTCGACTCATCTTGTGAAACACGGCTTTCGCAGGGGAGTCATTGACTGTACACTGTTTATTAAAGAAAAGGATGGCGACCTACTGCTTGTACAGATATATGTTGATGACATAATCTTCGGGTCAAAGAACGAAGAGTTATGCAAAGAGTTTGAAGCAGTGATGAAGAAAGAGTTTGAGATGAGTGCTTTGGGGGAGATGAAGTTCTTTCTCGGGTTACAGGTGGATCAAACACCTAATGGGATCTTTCTACATCAGACCAAGTATGTAGGAGACATTCTCAGTCGCTTTGACATGGAGAATGCTTCTGCTGCTGGGACTCCACTTGCTACGAATCATGATATAGCACCGATGAGAATGGAGATCTTGTAGATGCCACTATGTACCGAGGAATGATTGGATCCCTCATGTATCTCACTGCCTCAAGACCTGATATTATGTATGCTACATGTCTATGTTCTAGATATCAGGCTAAACCAAAGGTCAACCATCTGATCGGGGTCAAGAGGATTTTTCGTTATCTGAAGGGTACACCCACACTTGGATTGTGGTATCCTCATGATGATGACTTTGAGCTTACCGCGTATAGTGACTCGGATTACGGGGGCTGCAAGATGAACTACAAGTCTACATAAGCGGGGTGTCAATTCTTTGGGAGAAGATTAGTTACCTGGCAGTGTAAGAAGCAGACATCGGTTGCATTGTCAACCTGTGAAGCCGAATATGTTGCTGCTGCAAGTTGCTGTTCACAAATCATCTGGATTCAACAGCAAATGCGGGATTACGGTTTAAAATTCTCATCTACTCCTATTTTTGTTGATAACTCTGCTGCAATGCAGTAACTAAAAATCCGGTTCAACATCCTAAGACCAAACACATCGGTATTAAATACCATTTCATAAGAGACTGTTTTGAAAAGAACTTAATTGATGTGATTAAAATTAATACTGATTTTCAACGCGCTGACCTCTATACTAAAGCCTTTGATAAACCACGCTTTCAATATTTGCTAGAGGTCAACGGAGTTAAAAAGAAAAGTGAGGTAATTCCTGATGATGATAATGTGTAGTCCGATGTAGTTTAGTTAAAGTTTATTTTATTTTTTTTTATTTGTTTTACTTTCGTCTGTTATTTAAACTCATGTTATTTTGCTGTTTATTAAAATCCTAAAATAATTAAACCAGAAATGATTTTAGTATTTTAGGGGGAGAATATGTCAGCAAGTTAACATTAAAAAAAAATAAAAAAAAATGAGGGAGAAGGAGTAACTAGCTGAAATAAGGTAGATTGTGTCTGTGATACCGATTCAATACCTTTGGAAAATGATAGTACACAGGAACAAATCAAGAGGGACTTTAAAATTTTAAGTTTTGAAAAGATGCAAAAGTTCAAAGTATAAGTCTGTGTAGTCTAAGCAATATAAAAAGGAAGATGATAGAAAACTGGCAACTCCTAAGGTGACACAAAGAAAGTAGACTTAGAGGCTGCTAGACCACAAATGATATGTTGGTAGATTCAACACAATAGACAATTAGACCTGATTGGTGATCTCAAGATCAAACTAAGTTGTTCAACTGACTGTGGGCTTCCATCTTATCACTGGTTAACACAATCAAATATTTCCAATAAGGGGTAATGAGCATTTAAACGCCACAAATGTGTGTGGATGACCATAATTAGAGCAAAGCAAGAAAAAAATGAAAGACAAATGCAATAAAGCTAATGACTTATGTTGTTGGTGCATTTTGTGTAAAATAAAATAAGCTGCTCTAACAAGGAGATAGGTTGTGTGCCTCTCTGCTGTGCGATGGCACTAACCTGAAGATAAGCATAACCTATATATTCTAGAATTCATTGTTGTTTGCCGCCTCTCTGCTGTGCGATGGCACTGACCTGAGGACAGGCTTCTATTTGAAAGCTCTAAGAATAGTCTCTTCTTGTAATAATACCCGTAGACCGCTCAAAAGCTCCCGAGGAATGTTGATTACCATATAAGTGTGGGATCCACAAATGTTAGTTGAAATAATTAAACCTAAATCAGTCACCAGTCTGCGTCAAAAGTCTGTGTATGGATTTGAGTGGACAAACATACTGACAATCATTGTGGCTACATTCTCAAAAGTTCAAATCAATGTGAAAATCTAAGAGTTTCAGTATGATTTCCTTAAGTTGCTAACGACTCTGGATGAACACCGAAAATTTTAGCATCAAAAGTTTTAATAACTAGTCACAAATGATTTGACTTACCTGTATGATTCCAAAATTGAATTGGTCCAGATATGATCAATCTAAGTTGAAGCTGTCTACTCCCGAACCAAATCCCGTAGATATCAATCTCTGGATTTATCTCTCACAAAAAGCCAAAAATAAGTTTGTTTATGTAATTAGTTTAAGATTTTTAAATTAGTTAGTCGTTTTAATTTAATTTTAGTCGTGTGTCGGGCTACATCAGGAAAATCAGAAGGAATCAACTCACTAAAAGGGTCATGTCTGAGATGACCATATGTGCTTTGAAAGTTTAAAATAGTCACGTTTGAGGTGACTAAAGCGTTTAAAAGGATCACGTCTGAGGTGATCAAAATGTTTTCAAGATAAAATGATCATGTCTGAGATGATCAAAGGCTCATAACGTAAATTTCGATTAATTTAAAAGGGTTTAAATGTAAATTGGTATAAATGGCAGAAAATTAACTAAGTGTGACCCATTCGCACGATTGGACCATGAGAATGGACCAACCATGCGAATGGCTCCCACTCGCACGAATGGCTAATCAGAATAGCCCATTCGACCGATTGGAAGAGGGCGAATGAGTCAGTCGACCGATTGAAACTCATTCGGTCAACTGAACATGCGAATGAAAGGCACGACTGAGCCAGTCGACCGACTGAATCTCAGTCGGTCAATTGCATGCGACTGGTTGGGCTAATCGTACGATTGAGCCTGAGTCGCCCGAATGAACTGGGCAATTGAGGCCAGTTGGCCGACTGAGCCCAGCTTCAGTATTTAAAGGGCTCTGTCGATCGCATTTCACTTATCACTTCCAAATCGCCCTTAAATCGCACTCCCTACCGTTACGCTGCCAAAATTTTATTAGCCCTAGTTTTATCGTTGCTTTTGATTCACTGACGTTCGCCATTCATTATACAGGTAGATTGAAGTCTTGGTTCATTTAAATCAGAAGGATTGAACCCTAATTTGGTGAATATTCGAACGAAAACAAGAAACAGACAGAACGTGACCTAATACCTACTTACTTAAAACTATGCAAAATGTTAAAATTAAGGTTAATAGGTTATTAGTAACAAGAATGCGAGTATATTGAACCGGTAATCCATGTTAAATCACTTGTATTGATCAAGACTCGAACCACAGGCGACTGAACACTGAGACAGGCGACTGGTCGTCCGGATGAACTTCAATCGCACGATTGAATCTTGCGATTGGGTCATTCGGCCGAATGAAACCATACGATTGAGCTCAGTCGGCCGACTGAACCATTCGCAAACTCAGTCAGCAGACTGAACCCAATCGCATGTCACATTGACCAGAATGAGTCTAGTCGCATGAAAGAACAGACGACTGACTTCAGTCGCATGATTCATTCGCACGAATGAATCAGAATGATTTTCAACTTTACACTTAGAACAGAATTTTCATGTCTTATGTACTAATGGTTCTATGTCTTGTGTGTTTCAGGAAAATGGCAGAAAGGTGGTCCATAAATCCAAAGCACAACATATGTGCTCATTTGGATCACACCACCAGGAACGGGGCCGAGTTTACTGACACTATAGCCTTTCTGAGACGGTCCCGGATTCATAAGGCTATCTCCACGCCTTGCACGCCATATAGATCACTCCATCAGGCTTTCTGGGAGAATGCCTCGGTGGACCGCTCCCGTGAGCCATACTGCATTAGGAGCTCTATATTGGGCCATGATATTGAGATCTCTGCCGCCGACATCCAGAGAGTACTAGAGTTTGGGGACGACACTGATCATCCTACTAAGACTAGATCCGTTGACATGAGAGGATGTTTCCTGAGGATAAAGTACACTGGGGACATCAACTCAGGTGTGCTCAACAAGAGCAACCTGAGCCCCTAGTACAAGTACTTAGCACACGTGATCCTCAAATGTGTTGCGTCGAGGAAGGGTGGGTTTGACGACCTCTCAGACCAGATCCAAAATGCCTACGTGGCACTGGTTCTGAACCACCCCTTCAGTTTTTCCAGCATGATATTCTCCTACTTGGTGGAGAACTTGGAGGCCAAGGGTAAAGAGGGGTTCTGTATGTACCCCAGATTCTTACAGCTCGTCTTCAACGAGAAGCTGCCACAGTTGCCCAAAGAGAGTCATGACGCAGTGGCCTTGGAGATTATGGATGATACTACTCTGGGCAGGATGAGAGTTTACAGGGGGAAGAGGTAAAGCCCCAAGTAAAGAGACTGATTGGCCACCTGGCCAACGAGAGGTATGTGGCGCCTGGCAGACGCAAATGGCGTCATGATGACAGCGACTCCGATGATGAGAGATTGCTTCTACCAGATATGGATTCTGATGATGACGATAGCGGCGACGCCGGGGATGATATGCCTGCTCCACATAGAGGCACTGATTCAGATGGTATTCCCCCGGGGTCTGCCACTGCCAGAGAGGTTGCTGAGACGGCCGGTTTCCATTAGGAGTTCGTAGTTGGTGATCAAGAGGAGGAGGAGTCGGATGAGGAGCTCCTCACTAGGACTATGGGAAGCAAGGTTGTTCCCACAGAACACGGGCTTAGGGTGGTTGGTGAACACCCTCGGGATTCCACAGAGAGAGAGACTGACCCGAGCTATGCTCCGGGTTCAGTAGGCAGAGCTGCAGGGGGAGCATCCACTTCCACCGGGACTAGGAGGAAGAGGATGGCTCAACCCCACGGACTGAAGAAGAAGAAGCGTCGCCTAACCTTCGTTACCACTGCTGCCACTACTTCCACCATCACAGGCACCACTACCACCTCCACTGACATACCACCCATCACCACAGCCACCACATCCACTACTGCTACCACAGCCACCACCTTACCTACCACCACTGTATCCTTCCCATCCACCACCATACCATTCACACCTACATCACCAGCACCTGCTTACCGACCCATATTCACCACTGCTACTACAACCACCACCTCACATCATGCCGGACCTTCAGCCCAGCCACCACATGTATATGGATCTACTCTACCTCACATCGGGGTAGAGGAGCAGCTGTCGGCGCTTAACCGTATGGTGATGCGCCTGCTAGCTGCAGATGAGGAGAAAGCGGCGCAGATTCGCCAGTTGACCGACCTCACTGCTGCCTAGTCTCAGCAGATGGCAGAGCAGGCTCGGGTGATAGATCAGCAGACCCAGCTAATCGATGCTCAGAGAGTCAAGATGTCCCAACTCCAGGACCAGCAGGCCCTATCAGCCAAACGTATAGAGGAGTTGGAGACTACCAACAAGACGATTATGCTGAGGTTAAAGGGATCAAAGGATGAGCCTTTGAAGATTAAAGAGGGTGATGGGGATGATGGAGATGGTGATGATGACGATGACGATGATGATGAGGATGAGGAGGAAGATGAGGATGATGAAGAGACAGAGGAAGATAGGACAGAAGGAAAAGATGATGATGACGAAGCAGAAGGAGGGGATGCGGCTGCATCAGCCACTGCTTCTGGTCAAGAACGAAGATCTAAGCATCGACAGGACCAGTCATCTACCACTTCTGCTCCTCCGAGCGACGAGCCCAGGATTCAAGAAAAAAGTACAGATTAGATGTCTTATGTATTTATTTATTTGTGTTTGAATCATGTAATGAAAAACAAGTGTGTTGAATGTTTATATATTAAGTTGATATAATTCTGTTTGATTACTTACTAATGGTTTATGTGTTGAATGTTTAAATCAAATAGATCCAAACTTTCAAAGGGATGAGTTTGACATTGCTCCCCTTCAACAGGTCAAGACTCAACTAACCATGATTCTTGATCTGCAAGGGATTGTAAGAAGGTCTGTGAGTTATACCCCTGAAGAAGGGGAAATTATTCATGACCTATCTAATGAGCAACTGGCAGAGATGTTCAGACTCAATCCTGATGAAATTGTCAAGGATGCCCCAACAGTTGATTCAACCAATGATGAAGAACTAAATGACATTGATGAAGTTGAGGTTGAAGATATTACTGCTGAAGAGTACCCTTAGTACGCTGACAACGAGGGTAATGTGGTCCCCAATCTGGGTGAGTCCCTAGTCAGTGATACGTTTGAGGGTAATGTGGTCCCCAATCTGGGTGGAGCAGGAAACCGAAAAGACCGAAGGAACAGCCCAAGCCTCAAATGATGACGTAGACATTCGTAAGGCTGAGTGGGCTGCCTGTTTTGAAGAAGTGAGAGCCCAGCGTGCTGCACCAAAGAAAGATGCCTACACCAAGCTCTACAGAGTCAAGAAACACCATAAGGTGTCAGGCAGGATTATTGCATGGGCTTATTTTGATGACCTTAACGCGTATGCAGTTAAGAGGGAACAGGGCATAGAGTACTTCAGGTTTCCACATGAACTGAAGACTCTACCTGGTTTTGAGCTCAACCAGCTGGCTAAGCTAAAGCTGCTGTATGCTGACCCAAGAAAGATGTCAGGCTGGTTCGAGGCGGCCCTGAAGAAGGAGTACCACACCAGATGGGTTAACTTCAGACCACAACAGCCTACGAGGTACATAAGAAGGTCTGAGGTTGATGCCATTACTGGCAAGCCCAAGATTGTGTTGAAGTGGAGTCCTCCGCGCACTATGTCGAGAATCCCTCTCAGGGAAATGCCACAGGACTTCACTCCACACTTCAAATGGTGGTACTATGATTGGAGAACTGCTGAAGTTGTCATAGTTCTGAATAAAGAGGGCCAAATGGATACTATCAGGGTATTCGACCCAATGTGGCTAACCAACTTGTCTGCTAATGATGTCTATACATTATACAAGTGGCCACTGTTCTATGACACACAAGACATTGTACAAGCCCTCCAGTTCCAAAACGTTATACGACTCTGTTTTGCATTTGAGATTAACGCAGGAGTCACCAAAGAGGAGAAGTACAAGAAGTATAAGGAGGTTATGCAGAAGACAAGAGATTAGATAGATCTAGGTCCAAGGGGGAGTATGTTGATGCATGTATGTCCCTAGATCATGATTTGTAATGTAATGAATCTTGTCTGTCTAATTATGATGTAATTTGTATTGATTAATGAAATGACATGAATTGGTTGTTACTTGTGATGTTTAATATTTCATTAATGAGTCGTGATTGAATTGATTGGGTTTATGATTGTTTGAATGGTTAGACATTATGTTATATTAATTAAAACATTCAAACTTAACTTAATGAAGTTCTCATACGAATGGCCCATGCAAATGGACCACACGCATGAATAACATCATACGATTGACTTAATCGCACGAATGAACCAGGAGACTGGATCAGTCGTATGATTGACACATAAGATTGACTCAATCGCACGACTGAACACTCAGTCGTACCTATGAATCAACCGCATGGTTCAATCGCACGACTGAACCATACTTATGGCCCAGTCGCACGATTGAACAATACTAACCTATAAATAGACCCAATTCGTGGAAAAACGTAAGTATTCATCCCATTACGATTCCAGACGTACCCTAGCCGTCCAGAGACCTCCCAAATCGTTCTCCAAGTTCACAGAGCACATTAGATCGATTGCTAATCGATTTCTAACGTCGGATTCAATTCTTGATTGATTCTTCGTGTGTTCTCACTGATTGGATCGCCAATCAAATAGGATTCCACACTATTTGAGTTGGTCTAACACGCTAATCACTAGGTATTTCGTTCAAACACCAGGTCCTAACAGATTCCTCCATGAAAACCCTCTTTTTGGGTGTTTTGGTATCATCTAACTTGTGAAAGTTGCAACTCTTGTAAACCAAACTTGTGACCTGCATTTTTATGACTTAATGGACTCCCAAGAACCTGTTTTAAAAAGTTCCAAAAGGCTACATACTCGAATCCACGGTTAATACATGGATTACACCTTGAAGCCCTTCTTTCTACATGTAACAACATCCTTTTAAGCATTTGTTTGAAAAATCCTTTCAACCAAGACCCATAACCTACTCATGAACGACTTAATGACACCTTAATAATCTGTTTATGAAGTTAAATGAAGTGTTGGTGACGTTTAAACTCAAGTTAAGATGATTTACACAAGTGTTATGGTCGGTTATGACATTTTCTACATGTTTGAAGCATATGGATGTATAGAACATCTAGGAAACTCGTTGGGACTGAAATTTCAGTAGGTTTTAATGAATATTAGAAGTGTTAGTAATGTTTAATCTCTGGAATAAAGGACATGTTGTGATTTACCCTCTTTTAGTCACTTTCGGGACCCGAAAACATGGTAAAATGACTTTAAAAATAGTAAGAATATGAATTTAACACTCTTGAAAAGTATTCCAGGCTTAAAAATGATAAATAAAGTGTTCTGGAGTCAATGGATAATTTAAATGGTCAAAGAAGCAAATAAATGACGTTTTAACTAAAAACGGGTACAAACCGAGCATCGTTTTTTGAGAAAAATCCATAAAAATAGAGTTCGAAGCTAAAATTTATAAAAATCATATGATTTCAGTAAGTTAAGTAATAAAAGACTTAAAGGATTTGAAAATTTTGTCAAACAAGCTTTAAATGGTCAAACCCGTTTAAAACCGCGTTTTAACGGGTCAAACGTAAAAACAAGATTTTCAACTATAAAAGGCCGATTTTCACAATCTAAGGACTTAAAAATTTATAAAGATATCTTTTAGAAAATACCTACTGGTCCGAGATTCAAATGTATGAAAAACTCCAATTTACGGTTAAAACTATCCGGCTTTTACCGTAACCGGGAGCGTTAAACGCGCAGTTTTTAAATCGGACCCGTAAACTAAAATTTTGGAACACTTACTCCATAATAAGTATAATATGACTCTAATAATCTGATTTTGGTCTTAAATGACATAAAGGGCAAGAAACTAAACTTGAGGGTAGAAACTGTCAATTTTGAAACTTGAGGGACCAAACTGTAAAATTTTTCCAAACCTTATAACCGACTTCCAGGAAGCTAATAACCACTTGAACAACAAAATTCCTTAATATACTTAACCTAATGAAGTGAAAATCCTAATTTTCATGAAGACGCCTTGACCTGCCATAAAAGGAAACTTTTTATACAAACCTTCGCGAAACCAAAGCCTTAACCAATAGCTAAACTCTTGACACCATTGTTGCATCTTAAATGAGTTTAGGGCGGGCAGTAGCTTATTACTTAATATGTACATGTTAGGGTGCTAGACTTGAGACACTTCCGGTACACCAAGAGACTTTTGACTGGAAACCTAAGGTGAGCTCTAGTGATCCCCTTTTACTATTGTTTTGGGATGAAAACATGCTCTACTTTTTATGAACTATGATTGTGCTTTTCTTGATGATTGTATGTGGGATTTGTGATTACCTGCTGATTCCTATCATGATCATTAATTCTTTCTGTGAACCGCTGTTTTATATGGATAGATCTATTTGGGGAATCCCCCACACACAGTGGCTTCCGTTCCAAGAAGGTTACCCCACTGAGATCCTAAGGGGTCGTTTGTGGCATGTAACAGGTTTTGTTAAGAAACATGGTGAACCATGGACCATCCGGGCAGGTAGGGTTCACTGGTTTGGGGGCTCAGTTCTTCCTTCGGGAATATCCGGTTAAACACAACTTTAGAAGAGGCCAACCGGGACTGACTGATACATTTACCGTAGAATTAGCTGACGGTAATATTTTAGAAGCTAACGAAATCATTAGGGATTGCCTGCTGAATCTAAAAGGGTATACGTTTAAGATTGACTTGATGCCCATTAAGTTAGGAGGATTTGATGTGGTTGTGGGTATGGACTGGTTAGCGAAGCATAAAGTCGAAATCGTATGTGATGAACGACTACTCAAGATACCGTTGAGCGACGAAGAAGTGATAGTGGTAGAGGGTGAAAGGAGTAACACCCTACCCTATGATATCCCACTTAAAAGCTACCAAGAGCTTGATGAAGGGATGTCCAGCTTTTATAGTATATGTGATGAAAGCCCAAAAGGAGAAGAAGATCGAAGATATTCCCGTGGTTTCGGAATACCCAGAGGTGTTTCCGGAAGAACTACCAGGACCCCCCCGAATCGGCAAGTTGAATTCCAGATAGACTTGTTGCCTGGTGCTGCACTGGTAGCCAAGGCACCGTACCGACTCGCCCACATGAGATGAAGGAGCTTAATGGTACAAATTCAAGAACTACTGGACAAGGATTTATACGTCCGAGTGTCTCTCCATGGGGTGCCCCGGTACTATCGTTAAAAGAAGAGGAGGAACCCTGCGGAATGTGTATTGATTACAGGGAGTTGAATAAGCTGAAGTAAAGAACAGATTTACCCTCTTCCGAGAAGAGATGACCTAAGGAGCAAGTTGTTTTTCCAAAATAGACTTAAGGTCAGGATACCACCAACTGAAGATAAGAGAAGAAGACATACCCAAAACAGCCTTCCGAACTAGGTATGGACACTACGAGTACATGGTCATGCCCTTTGGACTGACTAATGCTCCAGCAGCATTCATGGACCTCATGAACCGCGTTTGCCGCCCTTACATCGACAAGTTTGTGATCGTGTTTATTGACGACATACTGATCTATTCCCGAAGTAAAGACGAGCACGAGAAGCATCTCAGGCTAATCCTTGAATTGCTCAAGAATGAGCAACTATATGCCAAGTTCTCTAAATGTGAATTTTGGATGCGCCAGATCCAATTCTTAGGTCATGTGGTGAATGAGGATGGGATTCAAGTTGACCCTTCCAAGATTGAGCCATAAAGAATTGGAAGATTCTTGAAACTCCTAAGGAGATAAGGCAATTCTTAGGACTGGCTGGCTACTACCGGAGATTTATAAAGGACTTCTCGCGTATAGTGCAACCTTTGACCGCACTAACCAAGAAGAACACAACCTTTGTGTGGGAGCGAGAGCAGAACGAGGCGTTTGGAACGCTTAAGGAGAAGTTATGCAGTGCACCTATCCTTGCTCTTCAAGAAGGAGTAGAAGACTTCGTGGTCTATTGTGACGCTTCGCGTCAAGGGCTAGGATGTGTATTGATGCAACGCAACAAGGTGATTGCTTACGCATCGAGACTGCTGAATGATCATGAGAAGAACTACATGACTCATGATCTTGAGTTGGGTGCCGTGGTGTTTGCCCTCAAGATGTGGAGGCACTACCTTTATGGCACAAAGTGTATCATCTACACTGACCATAGAAGTTTGCAACATATCCTTGACCAAAAGATGCTCAACATGCGTCAGAGAAGATGGGTCGAGCTATTGAACGATTACGAGTGCGAAATCCGCTACCATCCTGGTAAGGCCAATATTGTGGTAGATGCATTGAGCCGAAAGGAAAGAGAAAAACCTATTCGTGTATGGAAAAGCAATTTGAGATAGGAATAAGGATTTACTAGAATGGAAAAGCAATTTGAGATAGGGAACGATGGTACATACAGATATGGAGGAAGGACTTGGGTGCCAAAACACAGAGGAATTCGAGAAGTAATCCTCGACGAAGCACATAAGTCTAGGTATTCAATTCACCCTGGAAGTGATAAGATGTACCAGGATTTAAAGATATTTTTCTGGTGGCCGGGAATCAAGAGATCAATCGCCGTTTATGTGGGGAAATGTTTAACTTGTGCCATGGTAAAAGCTGAGAACCAAAAACCATTAGGAACGTTACAACAACCTGAAATCCCAGAATGGAAATGGGATAATGTTACGATGGATTTTGTTACCAAGTTGCCCAGAACGTTTAAAGGTCACGATGCTATTTGGGTAATACTAGATAGACTAACGAAATCAGCTCACTTCTTGCCAATTAGAGAAGACTACGACATGACGAAATTGGCCCAACTGTATATCGATGAGGTGGTAACGAGGAATGGAGTGCCTTTGTCTATCATCTCCGACCGTGATAGCCGTTTCACCTCTCGTTTCTGGAAATCGTTCCAACAAGCTTTAGGAACCCGTTTAGATCTAAGCACGGCTTACCACCCTAGGACCGACGGACAGAGCGAAAGAACTATTCAAACGATGGAAGACATGTCAAGAGCTTGCGTGATGGACTTTGGCGGAAACTGGGACAACCATCTTCCTTTGGTGGAATTCGCCTATAACAATAGTTACCACGCGAGTATCAAAGCCGCTCTGTATGTGGCCCTATATGGCAGGAAATGCCGATCACCCTTAAGTTGGAATGAGATTAGTGATAGCCAAGTGATGGGACCCGACATAGTGTTGGAGACCACCGACAAGATCTATAAGATAAAGGAGCGACTGAAAGCAGCCAGAGATCGACAAAAGAAGTACGCTGACAGGAGGCGGAAACCTCTAGAGTTCCAAGTGGGCGACAGGGTAATGCTAAAGGTAGCACCATGGAAAGGAACTTTGAGGTTCAGAAAGAGAGGAAAGCTAAGCCCAAGATACATTGGACCATTCGAAATATTGGCGAGAATTGGCCCAGTGGCATATAAGTTGAAACTACCCCCGGGGTTGAGTCACATACACGACACCTTTCATGTGCCAAACTTGAAGAAGAGCACGGTAGACAAAACCCTAGAACTACTATTAAAAGAAGCAAGAATAACGACAAACTGAATTTTGTGGAAGAACCCGTGGAGATCACGGATCGTTTGGTCAAACAACTCTGGCGGAGCCGCATACCCAAGGTCAAGGTTAGATGGAACTCCAAGCGAGGACCTGAATTTACTTGAGAGCGTGAAGATGAAATGGGGAAGAATTATCCACACCTCTTCAAACCCACCAGTTCAGTCTCTAATAAGAGTTAAAATTTCGGGACGAAATTTCCTAAACGGTGGGAGAATGTCAAGCTAAAGAGCTTTGTCAAGCTTGCAGACATAATCAGGATGATCAGGGTCTGCAAAACCAGGTGGCTGTTTGACATAAACCTCTTCATCAATCACTCCATATAAGAAAGCACACTTTACATCAAGTTGAGAGACCTTGAAGTTCTTGGATGCAGCAAATGCCAGGAATATCCTAACAGCTTCTAGTCTTGCTACAGGAGCAAAGACATCAGTGTAGTCAATCCCTTCTTCTTGTGTGTATCCTTGAACAACTAGTCTTGCCTTGTTCTTGATGATGATTCATCTATCATCCTTCTTATTCCTAAAAACCTATTTGGTTCCAATGGTAGTCTTCCGATGAGGAAGAGGACAAAGGTTCCAAACTTTCTGCCTTTTGAATTGAAGCAGCTCTTGTTGCATAACTTCAACCCAACTTCCATCCTTTAGAGCTTCATCAACTTTCTTTGGCTCTATCTGAGATAAGAAGCAAGAGTGAAGACAAACATTTGCTTCATGGGTTTGTCCTCTTGTTCTTACCCCTATGACAACATCTCCAATGATGTTTGTGGTGCGGTGAGACTTGTGGATCCTTAGCTGAGGGATCACAGGAAGTTGCTGAGAAAGATCCAAATTTGAGAAATTTAGATCTGGCCTAGAAGTTTTACCCTCCACATTATCACACTTATCAAGATTAACTTGATCCAATGAGTGTGTGACATCATTGATGTTGTCATCTATGGTGTGGTTATTAGAATCAAGAAATTCCTGATCACTATCACCATCACCATTTTTGTCTTCTACAATTGAGGTATCTTTATCTGGTTGAGGAGCCTCTGAGCTGGAATTTGAAGGCATACCAGATGTATCAGCTGAATTTGTCATTGTAGTGCTGATAGAAACCTCATTTGCTGAAGTAGTTCCAACTAGAGCTGAAGATGTATGAGTTGAGGGTCTTCCTAGCTCAAATCTTGGATCAGGATCACCTGTATTTAAATTTTTGCAGATCCTGAAACATGCTCACAAGATTTGTTAAAACAGTTGGTAACTAAATCAAGATCAAAGAGCCAATCAGGACCAGAACCAGCCATACAGGGTGTGTGTTCATTGAAAGTCACATTGGCTGACTCCTCAACAATTCTAGTTCTGAGATTGTATACTCTATAAGCTTTAGCTTGGGAAGAGTATCTAATGAAATGTCCGTCATCTGATTTCTCAGCAAACTTGGCAATTTGATCTTTGGTATTCAACATGGTGCAGGGACATCCAAATGACCTGAGAAAACCAATGAAAGGTTTCCTCTTGTGCCAAAGTTCATAAGGAGTCTTACCATGTGTCTTAATTACTAAAACTCTGTTTTGCACATAGCAAGCAGTATTAACTGCCTCTGCCCAGAAGGTGATGGGCAGTTAGAGTCAGACAACATAGTTCTTGCAGCTTCAGTAAGTGTCCTGTTTCTCCTCTCAGCAACTCCGTTTTGCTGAGGAGTCCTGGGAGCACTATATTGTCTTGTAATACCTTTTTCATCACAAAATGTATCAAGGATTTGGTTCTTGAATTCAGTTCCTTGATCACATCTTATGGTTTTGACCTTGTGATCACATTGATTCTCAACTTTTAAGATGAAATTCTTCAGAATCTCAGGGGTTTCATCCTTAGTTCTAAGGAAGAAGACCCAAGTGAATCTTGTAAAATCATCTGTGATCACTAAACAGTAAGAGGTCCTTCCTAGACTCATTACACTGGTGGGGCCAAAGAGATCCATATGTAACAAGTGTAGGGGAGTAGTGATGGAGTTCTTTTCCTTAGGCTTGTGAGATACCTTATGTTGCTTCCCTTTCAGGCATGCAACACAATGATCATCACTTGTAAACTCTTTCTTTGGCATTCCAGTTACCAGATCATGTTTAATTAATTTATTCATGTTCTTAAAGTTTACATGGCACATTCTTTTATGCCATAGGAAAGACTCATCACTATTTGCTTTAGATAGAAAGCATGAAACTTCTCCAGAGGGAGATGTTTCTTGCTCAATCCATCTTGTACATGTTCCCTTTCCTGGGGCTCTGAGCAGGATATGCTCATGAGGAATGACCACTCCAGGCTTGAGAACAATGCACTCATGCTAAGTAAAGAGCATGTTATGACTCTGATCACAAAATTGGGATACACTTAGAAGATTGTACCCAAGCTCCTTAACAAAGTTTACATTCTCAATGCTGAGCTTACCATTTGTGACCTTGCCCCTTCCAGAAATGTAACCACCTTCATCTCCTCCAAAAGCAACTGGTCCTCCATCAATTCTCTCAAAATTATGGAGTAGAGACCTATTGCCTGTCATGTGCCTGGAACAGCCACTGTCAATTATCCAGACATTCCTGTTTATCTTGAGTTGTTCCTGCACAAAGAAGATGATTAGTTACATTTGGAAACCCAAGCCTTACTTGTCTTGGGCTCATTAAGTGTAATAGAAGGTAATGCAACAGTAATAGATCCTATGGTTGTACTATGGGGAACTTCAACTGTTGTTGATGGAGAAACTTTAGTCATTTGGTCTTTCTTAGACTTCCACACCACCTTTGGGGTCTTGGACTTGACCTTCAAAACCTTAGAAGCTTTTGGGACTTCACAAGTTTTGATGACTGAACCTTCGGAAGATTCTACAGTCACTGTAGCAGACTTCAGTGCTTCGGAAGAACTCCTTTCTTCTGAGACCAATTTTACTTCCGAAGGTAATTTTCCATTTACCTTCTTCTTTGATTTGGAGCTTCCGAAGGAAACAGACTTTCCTTCCGAAGCTTGAGACTTCTTGAGACTCTTTGAAGTCTTTGTATTGGTCATGTGGATAGTACTTTTAGGATTGTATGGGCAATCCTTAGCAATGTGAGAGGTACTCTCACACATGACACATAACATTTTCTTCTTCAAAGGAGTCTCCTTTTGAGAGCAAGACTGGCTTTGGTCACATCCCTTCTCCACCTTCATCTTGGTAGATGCTGAGACAGTTCTTTTGGGCTTTGAACTGTTCTTGGAGTTTGATGGTCCAGGCTGTGCAGCAGTGGTACACAGCAGCTCAGTCTTCTTCTTTGCACTGAGATGATTTGAACAAGAACCAGGACTCTTAGCTGAGGAGTCTTGGTTGATGTCTTCAGTCCTCACTACTTTGAAACCTGCAGAGATAAAAACTTGTTTCTGCTTAGCATTAAAAGTAGCCTTGATCTCTTGAGCGTTCTTTGCTTTCCTCTTGCTCTTCCTGATCAAGTTCTTTCTCTTGGACTTGGTCATCACAGTAGATTTCTTCTCCTCAGAAGGATAGTGGCCCTTAGAAGAATCCTCTTCTTCACTCTTCTCAGAGGAATTCTTCACTATCACTTCTTCATCATCCTCACTTATAGGATCTATGAGAGGAAGCTCATCTTCAAAAGTTCCACACCTAGGAGATCTTACAGACAATATTATGTGTGGAGGAGCTATCTCATTTGATCCCAGTCCCTGTCTATTTTGATAGCACACTTTGTTATGAAGGGATGAGGATATCATGTTCTTGAAGGTCTCTTCTTCAAGAACACTCTTCTCTGCCTTGGCTTTGCTAATCACAAGCTCAGCCTGGCACTCAGTCAACTTAGTTATGAGATCCTGGATCTGAGTTCTAAAATCTGTATGTTCATGTTTTAGTACTGAAATGGTTTTCTCCAAGTCCTCTATCTTTAACTTGTAATCATTTTCAGACTTTCTAAAATCAGATTTTAATATGTTTAATGACTTAAGATCATATCTCATCTCTAAGTTGTAGGACCTGTATCTATTTACTTTAGCAATGCATTCAGGAGTACAGAGATGTTCCAATACCTTGACTTCATCATGGTCAGCCATCAGTGCTTGGTTTGGAGAAGCATCTTCCACCTGAAAGCTCCAATCAAAGCCTCCCTCTTCAACAGCAACAGCAGCATGTTGCTTTGGCTTCTCATTCTGAGGGGCTTTGTCAGTGTAGTTTGGTCTGGGTTGTGTTTGACCCCCATTTGTTTTAGGTGCCTTACACTCCCTAGCAAAGTGGCCCATAAGGTTACAGTTGTAACACTTGACTTTGCTTTTGTCCAGCCCAAACTTTCCACTGGTAGCATTGCTTGGAAACCTTCTTCCTGTTCTCTTGTAAAACTTCTCGGCTCTGTAAGTGAGGAGAGCCATCTGCTGAACTATCTCCATGTATTACAGGTCATCTGGATGGATACAGTCCAGGTCTTCAAGAGTGAAGAGATAATTCCCACAGCTTTCATCAGTAGACACAAAGGCTTGAGAAGAACTTGTCTCTTGGAATGGGCTTCCTTGAGTAAAGTTCTCCCTTGGTGTCTCCGGGAAGGTGATGAAAGGGCCCTTTTGTGATTTGTCAGGGTAGCATATGAGATGATGTTGGGGTTCTATGCTGTCCCTTTCAACCACATGAAGGGCTGAACCCATTTGATTGTTGGAGTTGCCAGATGAACCTTGCATGTTCTTCTCCATCTGGTATCCACTGAGAATCCCATACAACTCTGTCAGAGTAAGAGTTTTAAGGTTCTCAGTCCTCTTGATCACCACACAATAGTGTGTCCATTGCCTAGGAAGTGAGGACATGAACTTCCTTACAATGTCCCTGTTCTCTCAGAGGAACTCCTCCATCCACTAAGTATCCACTATCTCAACATACCTGAAGTATTGTTGAGTCATGGTTTCACCAGCTTTGAAGGTGAAGTTTTCAAACTGCAGCTTCAGAAGATCCTTCTTGTTCTCCTTGGCTTCAGAGGAGCCTTCATACATCAGCTTCAGTGCATCCCACAGCTGTTTAGCTGTTTTGCACTTCTTAAAACCTCTGTATACAGAGTTTGGGAGAGCAGTCTGAAGAGCAGTCATGGCCTTCCTATCAATCTCTACCCTTTTTCTATCTTCATCAGAGTAGTTGGCCACATCTTTTGGAATCATACCAGCACCAGTAGCAGAGGGGGTGCTGGGTATGAAAGGTCCATTCTCAACAGATTCTCACATTCTTGAATCAAGAGACCTGATGAAACCTTCCATTCTCATGCACCAGGTGTCAAATCATCAAGAGTGATCAGTGGGGATTTGTTCATGGTTCCAGTCTCCATATCAGTCTTTGAGATGGATGCCATTTGGAGAGTTTAGTTTTTGTGTGGTGTGAGGGATCTTAAGATGGTGAGATCTTATATCAAGAGCCTGGAATGCTCTGATACCAATTGAAGGACCGTTTAAGGGCTTGAACACAATTACAACACAACAACACAATGAGGAGAGCAACTAAACTTTAATCAAACAGTGAATTGGATTAACCAAGGTGATACAAAGAACACAAGTAAAGTAAAGAGACAGAACAAGAGAGTATGGGTTTCAAGGAGGCAGTATATTGCTTTCTTAAGTTCTTTTACAAGTGTTACAAAGCATAAAGAAAGATACAAGAACTTGAAATACTTATACTACAACCTACAGCCGGCTATACTTTGAAAGCCAGCTGGATACAATTGACTAGACACTAACAAAATCAATTGTAGGATCAAAAGGCATATTTGCCTTTTGACCTTGTGACTATGACATGCCATAGCTCACATCCTTATACATTACAAAAAGGATAAAGTACATAAAGTAGAAAGTTACAGACTCAAGACCTCAATATACAGTTACCAAAAGCAAGGACCTTTTCACCAACTCATGTAAGTTGTCAACTTTACAGAGATGTAGCGGAAAGGTGCTTTATGGAACAGTACATCAGATAAAGCATGTGTACTAAAAGTCTTCGGAAGAAATTGGTCTTGGCTTCGGAAGATTTTACACTTAGAGTATTTTCTAATGCATTGTGTAAAACTTCCGAAGCATTCTAAACTTCAGTACTTAGTGCATGTTGCAGAGACACTTTGGATGTTTTGGGTTGCATCAGACTTAAGGAATCTTTACACAACCAAAAAGGGGGAGTCTAAGTCAGTGAAAGCAGACAAAAGAAAAAGAGTTGAAGAGGAAGAAGCAAAAAAGAAGAAAGAAAAGGAGATGATCACATACAAGAGA
The DNA here is from genome assembly GCA_025215565.1 of Flaveria ramosissima. Taxonomy (NCBI): domain Eukaryota; kingdom Viridiplantae; phylum Streptophyta; class Magnoliopsida; order Asterales; family Asteraceae; genus Flaveria; species Flaveria ramosissima. The sequence continues at coordinate 39,701,380 of CM046036.1, forward strand.
AAGAAAAGTGCTGAACAAATTGAAGATGAGAAAAAGTTAGAAGAACTGATCAAAGAAGCTGATGAGCAACATAGCAGATCTATGGATAACGATCATTGATCAACTCTTCCGAGCAGGTTTTGACACAGCCAAACATTCTTGATTCTGAGATTCGAAGGTCTAGAGATTCAAGAGATTGAGCATAGATGGGCCAGTTGTAATGAGAAAGAAAGGGAAAGGCTGGAAGCTATGATAAGATTCTTATCAAAGCATTTGGGAAGACCAATCATTGAAGTGAAGTCATGGTCCAGAGACAGTATTTTGGAGATAACCACAAAAATCTGTTCTTTTGAAGCATTCAACAAAGGATTGATCATAGAAGCTCTTGATGAAGCCGGTGCTGGAAAAGGTTTGATATGGCAAAGTTATCCAAAGCCTCACTCACAACCAAGATGATAGAGCAGCCTGTACAATCTCCCACACCAAAACAACCAACTTCACAACCCTCAAAACCAATTCCTTTACCTAAGAAACCTACTCAAACAACCACCAATGATGCACCCAAGAGGAAGAGAAGGGTGTTGAGGATGGAAGAAGAAGAAGAAGATAATGAGGATGATAGTCTGCCAATCTCTGCTGTTCTTAAAATAAAGATGCCTGAGCCCAGGAGTCATACAACAACAATCACACCTGACATCCAAAGGCAAATGGTAAAAGTGAAAATTGAAGAAGAAGAACAACAAAAACAACATGATGAGCAGCTGTTAAGGATGGTTGATAAAGAGTTTCCTAAGTCTTCATCCATACAAGCTATGAAGAAACATGCTCATAGGTTGTATGTTCTTAGATTCACATTTCAATATCAGAAAGAGAGAGTGAGAATTTGGCCTGACCCCAGAGTAAGTGGCAGAATTCATAGAAAGAATGTTCCAAGTCGATACAATGGCCAAGTAAAGAAGACTGTAGATGTTGTGATAATGCTGGCCATTGTAGTGTCACCCTGGGAAATCCTTGATGACTTCAAGAGAGCTTATGAGTCTAAGATGACTCTACAAACTTTACTAGAAAACAAAATGGTGAAGAAGGGGTTGATCTACAAGAAGCTTGAAGAAATAAGAAGAAATGAGCTCCAGTTGTTACTTGAAGGTACTCATCCTGATGAGTTTGCATACAGAGAAATAACTACTGGGGAGCTAAAGAATGGAAAGAATGTTAAATACTTATCAGAGTATTATGGGCCTGAGTTCTTCTTTGAAAGTGAAGCTGAAGAACTCACAATGGAAGAAAAAGTTGTTCTACTTGAGGCCTATGTTAGAGAGTCTTACAGACTCATCATTTGGAAGTAGCTTTCATGGATGGGGTAACAGCTCTGTGTCTAATTCCCCAATACAGAGTTCCCATTCATCCTTTGCAAATCAAACTTTTTGAAACCTCTTCCCTGGCCTGAGCTTATTTTGGTGATTTCTGAGCTGATCCAGAAAATGTTTCTGCCAATAAGTGGGACTTCAAAAATCTTAAAGGTTTTGGCTGCATTGGTTCAGGGGGAGTTTGTTGGACCAAAAGAACCAATGAGCCAGATCAGAAAAACCTTTAAGTCCCATAGACATCATAACAACTGAAGTGATCTACATCTGCTGAAGACAAAGTCTGAAGACAATAGCTGAAGACAAAGTCTGAAGACAAAGTCTGAAGACAATAGCTGAAGAAAAAGTCTGAAGACAAAGTCTGAAGACAATAGCTGAAGACAAAGTCTGAAGATAAAGTCTGAAGACATCTGCTGAAGTACTAGTCTGAAGACCAAGTTCTCAGAAGTTGTCACAACAGCTGAAGTAGTTCTTTTCAGTAGTTGTGATGGTTTACTTTTTAGTAGTTTTATTTTATGTAAAACATCTGAAGTTCTTACACTTCAGATGTTATAACTTCAGTTGTTGTAATTGTAGCTTGTACTTAGCCTTTTTGTGAAGGTGTCCTCAGTTGTTGTGGACATCTTCAGTAGTTTAGTCTACTTTCAGTTGTTTGTATAAATCAGTTAGATGTCACTATCAAGTGACATCAGCTGACGTCACATTCCTTTATAAAAGGAATGTTGACCTAATTGTTTTGTAACCAAAGCTTTTGCGTGAATGAAAATATTCCATTTGCAGAAAACTCTCTCTCTATAATCGTCACTGTTTGATTGAATATTTGTACTATTCTTGCTTAAATTTCATCTAATTCTTGTTATATTCCGCTGCAAATCTTAATCTAATTGATCAAACTAGATCCGATCCTTTCAACTTGCACAATTTCGAGTGAGATACAAGTACATATAATTTAGTTGGTCATGTGAGCTTGATTTCACTTCATATTCATTGATTACACATTGAGTTTCATCTTTGAAATCTGATCACTTTCATTCTGCAACTTTAATTTCATTCTTCATTCTTGATTCTTACTAAGTGAATACGAGTGTTTTTGTTGTCTTTTGCAACTTCTATCATTGCATTGGCGCTTAATAAAGTATTCTGCATACAGTGAGTTATCATTTTGATTCATATTTATGAAATTTGCAGGCAAGAGGGTATAAAAAATGTTTGTCGAGTGTTTTGGATGAGTGTGTGTAAAAGGTGGTACAACAAATATCCATGGGAGTGAAGGTTATTATAAGGATTCCTATAAGTCCGATGCAACCAAAACATCCAAAGTCTCTCTGCAAGCATGCACTAAAGAACTGAAGTAAAAATACTTTGGAAGTTTTACACCATGCACTAGAAATATTCTAAGTGTAAAATCTTCCGATGCCAAGACCAATATCTTCCGAAGCCAAAAGTGAAGTCTTTCGAAGCTTCAAAGACAAAGGCTTCCGAAGCCAATTAGTGAAGACATATTTCTTCCGAAGACTTTTAGAGATATGCCTTTATCTGATCTACTTTACCATAAAGCTGGACCACCTTTCTGCTGCAACTCTGTAAAGTCAACAACTTACATGAGTTGGTGAAAGGTCCATGCTTTTGGTAACTGTACATTGAGGTCTTGAGTCCATGCTTTCTACTTTATGTACTTTTATCCTTTTTGTAATATATTAGGATGTGAGCTATGGCATGTCATAGTCACAAGTCAAAAGGCAGATATGCCTTTTGATTCTACAATTGATTTTGTTTGTGTCTAGTCAATTGTATCCAGTTGGCTTTCAAAGTATAGCCGACTGTAGTTTGTAGTATAAGTATTCCATATTCTTATATATTTCTTTATGCTTTGTAACACTTGTAATAGAACTTGAGAAAGCAATATACTGCATCCTTATAACGCAATCTCTTGTGTTCTCTTGTTTTGTCTCTTAATTATTACTTGTGTTCTTAGTATCATTCTAGTGGTTAATCCAGTTTACTGTTTGATTAAGTTTGGTTAATCTCCTCTTTGTGTTGTTGTGTTGTAAGTGACCACCCTTCACCGGTCCTGCAATTGGTATCAGAGCTTTTCAGGCTCTTGATATAAGATCTCACCATCTTAAGATCCCTCTCAAACACAAATAATAAACTTTTCAAATGGCAGCCATTTCCAAGACTGATATGAAACTGGAACCATGAACAAGTCCCCACTGATCACTCTTGATGACTTTGATACCTGGTGCATGAGAATGGAAGGTTTCATTAGGTCTTTAGACTCAAGAATGTAGGAGTCTGTTGAAAATGGACCTTTCATACCCAGCACTCCTTCTGCTACTGGTGCTGGTATGATCCCCAAAGATGTGGCTAACTACTGTGATGAAGATAGGAAGAGAGTAGAGATTGACAGAAAAGCCATGACAGCTCTTCAAACTGCTCTTCCAAACTCTATGTACACAGGTTTCAAGAAGTGCAAAACAGCTAAACAGTTGTGGGATGCACTAAAACTGATGTATGAAGGCTCCTCTGAAGCCAAGGAGAACAAGAAGGATCTCCTGAAGCAGTAGTTTGAAAACTTCACCTTCAAAACAGGTGAAACCATGACTCAACAATACTTCAGGTATGTTGAGATAGTGGATACCCTATTGGATGGAGGAGTTCCTCTTGAGAATAGAGAGATTGTAAGGAAGTTCATGTCCTCATTTTCTAGGCAATGGACACACTATTGTGTGGTGATCAAGAGGACTGAAAATCTCAAAACTCTTACTCTGACAGAGTTATATGGGATTCTCAGTGGCTACCGGATGGTGATGAACATGCAAGGTTCATCTGGCAACTCCAACAATCAATTGGGTTCAGCCCTGCACGTGGTTGAAAGGGATAGCATAGAACCCCAACATCATCTCATATGCTACCCTGACAATTCACCGAAGGGTCTTTTCATCACCTTCCCAGAGACACCCAGGGAGAACTACACTCAAGGAAGCTCATTCCAAGAGACAAGCTCTTTTCAAGCCTTTGTGTCTTCTGTTGAAAGCTGTGGCAACTCTCTTTTCACTCTTGAAGACCTGGATTGTATCCATCCAGATGATCTGGAATACATGGAAATAGTCTAGCAGATGGCACTTCTCACTCATAGAGCCAAGAAGTTCTATAAGAGAACTGGAAGGAAGTTTCCAAGCAATGCAACCAGTGGAAATTTTGTCTTGGACAAAGGCAAGGTTAAGTGTTACAACAGTAACTTAATGGGCAACTTTGCAAGAGAGTGTAAGGCACCCAGAACAAATGGTGGCCAAGCACAAACCAGACCAAACTACACTGAGAAAGCCCCCCATAAAGAGAAGCCAAAGCAGCAAGCTACTATTGCTGTTGAAGAAGGAAGCTTTGACTGGAGCTTTCAGGTAGAAGATGCTTCTCCAAACCAAGCACTAATGGCAGATCATCATGACGCCAAGGTATTAGAACATCTCTGTTCTCCTGAATGCATTGCTAAAGTTAATAGATACAGGTCCTATAACTTGGAGATGAGATATGATCTTGAGTCCTTAAACATTTTAAAATCTAATTAAAGAAAGTCTGAGAATGTTTATAAACTAAAGATAGAGGACTTAGAGAAAACCATTTCAGTTCTAAAACATGAGCATACAGATTTTAGGACTCAAATCAAAGATCTCATAACCAAGCTGACTGAGTGCCAGGCTGAGCTTGTGATCAGCAAAGCCAGGGCAGAAAAGAGTGTTCTTGAAGAAGAGACCTTCAAGAACATGATATCCTCATCCCTGTACAACAAGGTGTGTTATCAAAATAGACAGGGACTGGGATCCGATGAGATAGCTCCTCCACACACAATTTTGTCTGTAAGATCTCCTAGGTGTGGAACTTGTGAAGATGAGCTTCCTCTCATAGATCCTATAAGTGAAGAGGATGAAGAAGAGATAGTAAAGAATTTCTCTAAGAAGGGCCACTATCCTTCTGAGGAGAAGAAGATTACTGTGATGACCAAGTCACTGAGAAAGAACTTGATCAGGAAGAGCAAAAGAAAAGCAAGGAAGGCTCAAGAGATCAAGGCTACTTTTGACTCTAAGCAGAAACAAGTTTTTATCTCTACAGGGTTTGAAGTAGTAAAGACTGAAGACATTAACCAAAACTCTTCAGCTAAGAGTTCTGGTTCTTGTTCAAATCATCTCAGTACCAAGAAGAAGACTGATCTGATGTGTACCACTACTGCACAGCCTGGACCATCAAACTCAAAGAACAGTTCCCAGCCCATAAGAACTGTATCAGCATCTGCAAATATGAAGGTGGAGAACGGATGTGACCAAAGATAGTCTTGTTCTCATAAGAAGCCTCTTGTGAAGAAGAAAATGTTGTGTGTCATGTGTGAAAGTACCTCTCACGTTGCTAAGGATTATCCATACAATCCTAAAAGTACTGTCCATATGACTAAGACAAAGACTTCAAAGAGTTCCAAGAAGATTCAAGCTTCGGAAGGAAAATCTATTTCCCCCGGAAGCTCCAAATCTAGGAAGAAGGCAAATGGAAAATTACCTTCGGAAGAAAAGTTTGTCTCGGAAGAAAGGAATTCTTCCGAAGCACCGAAGTCTACTGCAGTGAATGCAAAATCTTCTGAAGGTTCAGTCATCAAAACTTCCGAAGTCCCAAAAGCTTCCGAAGTTTTGAAGGTCAAGTCCAAGACTCCAAAGGTGCTGTGGAAGTCTAAGAAAGACCAAGTGACTGAAAATTCTCCATCAACAACAGCTCAAGATCCTCCTAGCACAACCATAGGATCTATTACTGTTGCATTACCTTCTATTATACTTAGTGAGCCCAAGACAAATAAGGCTTGGGTTTCCAAATGCAACTAATCATTTTCTTTGTGCAGGAACAGCTCTAGACAAACAAAAATGTCTGGATCATTGATAGTGGTTGTTCCAGGCACATGACACGCAATAGGTCACTACTCCATAACTTTGAAAGGATTGATTGAGGACCAGTTGCTTTTGGAGGAGATGAAGGTGGTTACATTTCTTGAAGGGGCAAGGTCACAAATGGTAAGCTTATCATTGAAAAGGTAAACTTTGTCAATGAGCATGGGTACAATCTTCTGAGGGTATCCCAATTTTGTGATCAGAGTCATAACATGCTCTTTACTAAGCATGAGTGCATTGTTCTCAAGCTTGGAGTGGTCATTCCTCATGAGCACATCCTGCTTAGAGCCCCCAGAAAAGTGAACATGTACAAGATGGACTTGCAAGAAACATCTCCCTCTGGAGAAGTTTCATGCTTTCTGTCTAAAGCCAATAGTGATGAGTCTTTCCTATGGCATAAAAGAATGTGCCATGTAAACTTTAAGAACATGAATAAACTAATTAAACATGATTTGGTAACTAGAATGCCAAAGAAAGAGTTTACAAGTGATGATCATTGTGTTGCATGCCTGAAAGGGAAGCAACATAAGGTATCTCACAAGCCTAAGGAAAGGAACTCCATCACTACTCCCCTACACTTATTACATATGGATCTCTTTGGCCCCACCAGTGTAATGAGTCTAGGAAGGACCTCTTATTGTTTGGTGATCACAAATGATTTTTCAAGATTCACTTGGATTTTCTTTCTTAGAACTAAGGATGAGACCCCTGAGATTCTGAAGAATTTCATCTTAAAAATTGAGAATCAATGTGATCACAAGGTCAAAACCATAAGATGTGATCAAGGGACTGAATTCAAGAATCATACCCTTGATACATTTTGTGATGAAAAAGGTATTACAAGACGATATAGTGCTCCCAGGACTCCTCAGCAAAATGGTGTTGCTGAGAGGAGAAACAGGACACGAATTGAAGCTGCAAGAACTATGTTGTCTGACTCTAAACTGCCCATCACCTTCTGGGCAGAGGTAGTAAACACTGCTTGTTATGTGCAAAACAGAGTTTTAGTGGTTAAGACACATGGTAAGACTCCTTATGAACTTTGGCACAAAAGAAAACCTTTCATTGGTTTTCTCAGGTCATTTGGATGTCCTTGCACCTTCTTGAATACCAAAGATCAAAATTTCCAAATTTGCTGAGAAATCAGATAATAGACACTTCATTGGATACTCTTCCAAGGCTAAGGCTTATAGAGTATACAATCTCACAACTAGAATTATTGAGGAGTCAGCCAATGTGACTTTCAGTGAACACACACCTTGTGTGGTTGGTTCTGGTCCTGATTGGCTATTTGCTCTTGATTTAGTTACCAACTGTTTTAACAAATCTTGTGAGAATGTTTCAGGATCTGCAGAAAATTTAAATACAGGTGATCCTGATCCAAGATTTAAGCTAGGAAGACCTTTAACTCATACATCTTCAGCTCTAGTTGGAACTACTTCTGCAAATGAGGTTTCTATCAGCACTACAATGACAAACTCAGCTAATACATCTGGGGTGCCTTCAAATTCTAGATCAGAGGCTCCACAACCAGATAAGGATACCTCAATTATGGATGAAAACAATGGTGGTGGTGAAAGTGATCAAGAATTTCTTGATGCTAATAACCACACCATAGATGACAACATCAATGATGTCATACACTCATTGGATCAAGTCAATCTTGATAAGTGTGGTGATGTGGAGGGTGAATCATCTATGCCAGATCTAAATTTCTCAAATTTAGATCTTTCTCAGCAACTTCCTGTGATCCCTCAGCTTAGGATCCACAAGTCTCACTCCACCACAAACATCATTGGAGATGTTGTCACGCGGGTAAGAACAAGATGACAAACCCATGAAGCAAATGTTTGTCTACACTCTTGTTTCTTATCCCTGGTAGAGCCAAAGAAAGTTGATGAGGCTCTAAAGGATGGAAGTTGGGTTGAAGCTATGCAACAAGAGTTGCTTAAATTCAAAAGGCAAAAAGTTTGGAACCTTTGTCCTTTTCCTCAAGGGAAGACTACCATTGGAACCAAATGGGTGTTTAGGAATAAGAAGGATGATAGAGGCATTATCATCAAGAACAAGGCTAGACTAGTTGTTCAAGGATACACAAAAGAAGAAGGGATTGACTACACTGATGTCTTTGCTCCTATAGCTAGATTAGAAGCTGTTAGGATATTCCTGGAATTTGCTGCATCCAAGAACTTCAAGGTCTTTCAACTTGGTGTGAAGTGTGCTTTTTTATGGAGTGATTGATGAAGAGGTGTATGTCAAACAGCCACCTGGTTTTGTAGACCCTGATCATCCTAATTATGTCTGCAAGCTTGACAAAGCTCTTTATGGGCTGCATCAAGCACCCAGGAAGTGGTATGAGACATTGTCTGAGTATCTTTGCAAACATGGATACAGGAGAGGTACTATAGATGGAACTCTCTTCATCAAAGGACAGGGAAATGACATATTGCTAGTTCAAGTGTATGTAGATGACATCATCTTTGGTTGAACTAATCCAAAGCTCTGCAAAGACTTTGAGAAGCTGATGAAAGACAGATTTGAAATGAGTGCAATAGGAGAACTCAATTTCTTTCTGGGAATTCAAGTGAAGCAAGTTGAAGATGGTATCTTCATAAGTCAGTCAAAGTATTATCAGGACATACTCAAGAGGTTCAACATGACTGATTGCAAGATTGCTAAGACACCCATATCCAAAAACCAATCCCTTTGACCTGATCTTGAGGGGGAGTGTGTAGATGAACACCTATACAGACGACCTGATATCATGTTTGCTACATGCATTTGTGCAAGATATCAAGCCAACCCTAAGATGTCTCACCTCATCAATATCAAGAGGATTCTAAGATACCTCAAAGGTGCTTTAACAATTGGTTTATGGTATCCAAAGAATCCTGACTTTAATCTGTATGCTTATATAGATAGTGATTATGGTGGTTGCAACATGACTGCAAAGTCTACATCTAGGGGATGTCAATTCCTTGGTGGAAGGGTTGTCTCATGGCAATGCAAGAAACAATCCTGTGTGTCTGCATCAACTGTTGAGGCTGAATACATTGCTATGTTGAAAGTCTCACCTTGGATTGAGTTCCAGGTGGGTGACAGAGTTATGTTGACAATCTCACCTTGGAAGGGAATCATTCAGTTTAAGAAGCGGGGCAAGTTGAGGCCAAGATACATAGGGCCTTTTTGAATTATTGCTCGAGTAGGAGAGGTGGCCTATAGGTTGGAATTGCACAGTGAGTTAAGTGGAATTCATCCGACATTCCATGTATCTCACTTAAGAAAGCGCTTAGCCGAGGTGGATATGGTGGTGCCACTAGAGGATATTGAAGTGGATGAACGACTCAATAACCAATGGTGATCATCGATCGCAAAGGGAAGAGGCTAAGGAATAAGGTGGTTCCATTGGTACGTGTATAGTGGAAGCACAGGAAGGGATCAAAGTCCACTTGGGAATTTGAGGAGGAGATATACCCTCAACTATTCAACGACTAGCAGGTTTCAGGATATGTGTTTGGCGAGTTTAAGGTCCCGGGAACGCGCGGCATATATAAACGAATCAGCTTGAATAGCTCTCATTTGCAACTCAACACTCTAGTTCTAGAGAGAGAGTAGAGAGAGAAAGTAGATAGAATTGTATATTTAAGGCTCGGTTGATCTCGAGATTGAAGATCGTTGTTCGTGGGCATCGAAACAACAAGAAAACACCAAGAATCCAGGTAAGAAACATCATTTAATCGTTGCTTTTGATTTAAACCCAGATTCTAGAGTTTGGGTTTTTAAAAGTGGCAAAGATTCGCTTAAAACTCACGTTTTTGTGTAAGAAAACATGTAAGAAGCTTCGATAAAGCTTATTGGGGGGTAAACCAAGGTATGGGTGTAAAAGATTGAAGTTTTGGGTCAAAAATCGGGTGGTTTGTAATTTTCAGCCCATTCTGCGAAACTGGGTGTTCATCCAGCGAAATAAGGTATTCATCCAGCAAAACTGTGGATCTTCCTGCGAAACTATAGTTTCGCAATTAGTTTCGCAGACATGGTTTTTCCAACGAAGGTTTGGCGAAACTGGCAGCGAAACTGGCAGCGAAGATGCCAGCGAAGATGCCAGCGAAACTAGCAGCGAAACTGCTGGCGAAACTACCAGCGAAATTGCTGATCTAGGAGCGAAATTAGCAGCAAAATTAGGCAGAAATTAACTCCTTTGAGTGTTAACTTATCTGCAGGCTGTGTAATGCAACCTTGCTTTGAAAGCTTGATTGAGAAGCTACTCATCAAGTCTAGGTGAGTACTAGATCCCCTATTTAAAGGTTTTTGAACTAGTTTGGGGCTGGAAATGCATCCTAAATATACACTATAAATGACCAAGATTTTAAGAGGTTTTAACAGGAATATCAATTTTTGAACTAGTTTGGAGCACGGCCCCAGCCAGGTGCGTTGCCCCTTGGAACCCACTAGGGGCTGCTGCCCCTAGGACCCCGCTTGTCACACCCCAGGCCCAGGTAGGGTGGGACGTCACAGACTAGCAACAACATATGGCAGCGGAAACAAACCATTGTAAGAGCTCAAAGGAGAGAATATCACATGGCATTAAAGTTTTAAAAAAAGGTAACGGGACTAGATACTCATCAAGCCCCAATTAAGTTTTACAATCATCCATAAAAATGAAATTGTACTTGTTCAACACAAAATATAAATTGTTCAAATGTTTCATCAAGGAAATAAGCCAAATGCCATGTCACGGGGATAAGTCTAGGTCTTCAAACTGCTAGGATCTCTTCAAATATTACCTGAAACATGCTCAAAAGAAAATTGTGTCAACTAAAAAGTTGGTGAATTCAAATGCTTAAAGTTTAAAAACAAAAGGACTTAATAAATCCTTCTTTGATTAAAAGAAAATAATCATTGTTTATTATCGTGGGAGAAATAAAATCATAATCAACCCATGCACTCATTTCTGGTTAGCCTCTTCTAAAGTTGTGTTTTACCGGATATTCCCGAAGGAAGAAACTGAGCCCCATACCAGTGAACCCTACCTGCCCGGATGGTTCACCATAGAATCTTAACAAAACTTGTTACATGCCACAACGATCCCTCAGGATCTCAGTGGGGTAACCTTCCTGGAACGGAAGCCACTGTGTGTGGGGGATTCCCCAAATAGATCTATCCATATAAATCAAGCGGTTCACTAAAGAAAATTTATGATCATGATATAAGAATCAGCAGGTAACCACAAATCCCACATAGAATCATCAAATAAAGCACAATCATAGTTCATAAAAAGTAGAGCATGTTTCATCCCAAAACAATAGTAAAAAGGGGGATCACTAGAACTCACCTTAGGTTTCCAAATCAAAGTTTCTTGATGTGCCGGGAAGTGTCACAAGTCTAGCACCCTAACAAGTACATATTAAGCAATAAGCTACTGCCCTAAACTCATTCAAAGTGTAACAATGGTGTCAAGAGTTTAGCTATAGGGTAAGGCTTTGGTTTAGTGAAGGTTTGTATATATAAAGTTTCCTTTTATGGCAAGTCAAGGCGTCCTCATGAAAATTAGGGATTTTCACTTCATTAGATTAGGTATGTTAAGAGATTTTATTGTTCAAGTGTTTATTAGTTTCCTGGAAGTCGGTTATAAGGTTTGGAAAAATTTTACTGTTTAGTCCCTCAAGTTTCAAAATTACCAGTTTCTACCCTTAAGTTTAGTTTCTTGCCTTTTATGTCATTTAAGTCCAAAAATCAGATTATTAGAGTCATATTATGATTATTATCGAGTAAGTGCTTCAAAACATTAGTCTACGGGTTCGATTTTAAAAACTGCGCGTTTAACGCTCCCGGTTACGGTAAAAGCCGGATAGTTTTAACAGTAATTTGGAGTTTTCATATATTCAAATCTTGGACCAGTAGGTATTTTCTAAAAGATTTCTTTATAAGTTTTTAAGTCCTTAAATTGTGTAAATTGTCCTTTTATAGTTAAAAATCTTGTTTTTACGTTTGCCCGTTAATACGCGGTTTTGACCGGGTTTGACCATTTAAAGCTCATTTGACCGAATATTTAAATCTTTTAGGTCCTTTATCACTTAACTTACTGAAATCATATGATTTTTATAAATCTTAGTTTTGAACTCTATTTGTATGGATTTTTCCCAAAAACGATGCTCGGTTTGTACCCGTTTTTAGTTAAAATGTCATTTATTTGGGTCTTTGACCATTTAAATTATCCATTGACTCCAGAGTACTTTATTTATCATTTTTGAGCCTGGAATTCTTTTTAAGAATGTTAAACTTGTATTCTTACTATTTTTGAGTCATTTTACCATGTTTTCGGGTCCCGAAAGTGACTAAAAGAGGGTAAATCACATCATGTCCCTTATTCCAGAGGTTAAACATTTCTAACACTTCTAATATTCACTAAAATCTACTGAAATTTCAATCCCAACATGTTGCCTAGTAGATCTATACATCCATATGCTTCAAATATGTAGAAAATGCCATAACCGACAATTACACTAGTGTAAACCATCATAACTTGAGTTTAATGTTACCAACACTTCGTTTAACTTCACAAACAGATTGTTAAGGTGTCATTAAGTCGTTCATGAGTAGGTTATGGGTCTTGGTTAAAAGGATTTTTCAAACAAATGCTCAAGAGGGTGTTGTTACATGTAGAAAGGGGGGTTTCAAGGTGAAATCCTTGTATCAACCGTGGGTTTGAATGTGTAGCCACTTGGAACTTTTAAAAACAGGTTCTTGGGAGTCCATTAAGTCATAAAAATGCAGGTTACAAGTTTGGTTTACAAGAGTTTAAGCTTTCACAAGTTAGATGATGTCAAAACACTCAAAATGAGGGTTTTCATGGTGGAAATCGGTTTCCACCTCAAGAATGGCTAACAAAACATGAAGTTTACCTTCAAGAACATTGGGGACTCCTTATGAATGAGATGATGGTGAGATGTTTCTGCTACAACAAGGAAATACACGGTTCTTAGATGTTAAATGATGAAAACAAGAGAAATGTCACAAAACCGACATCTTGAGCTTACATTCGATGTAACTCACGGTTTGGAGGGTGTTGATGGCCGTGAATGGCTTGAAAATCCTTGGACTTGGATGGAGAAACTAGAACTAAGGCTGGAGAGGTGGAACAAACACGGTTGTGTGACCAAATCCTGTGAACAAGGCTACTCCTTTGCGGTTTTGGTCTTGGCCGAATGTTTCTTGGTGTAGTCTTCGAGTTCTTCTTGCACAAGGCTTAGAGAGGATTGTTTTGAGAGTGTTGTGAGGAGTGTGAGTGTGTGATATCTGGTGGATTCGAATAAAGGGACAGAGGGAGAGAGAGAGGGAGAGATTTCATGGATTGTGAGTGGGTGAGAAGGGTGGTGTGAAGAGGAGAGGAGAGTGGTGAGGGAGGGGGCGGCCGATTTGGAGTGTAGTGAGGGAATCTTTGTTTAGTTTTTAATTGTAAATTATTATTGTGTAGTGTAATTTTGTAGTATTGGGTATTATGTATTATTTAGTGGAAGGTGATTTGAGGTGTCTAATGCATACCCATGCATGCATGGCTGAAATTATGCAAGTGTGAGGGTGTATGCTCACACTTTAATTGCCTTCTCTTGAGTTTAATTTTGTAAGGGTGACTAGTTGACATTCCCGGAACACTAATTTTTAAAAAGGTAGAAACCTAAATTGGTTAAAAATCAAAAGTAAAAATCACATGAAATCATAATTTACATCAAATAGCAACAATTGTTTCCAATTTCATAGTAGGGTTGTATAGTTTCAATTATTAGCACTCATAGCATGGATAATGATGCAAGTAATCTAGGGTTAGGGTAACAACCTGGAGGTCGGTTGTCACATTCTCCCACCGTTTAGGAAATTTCGTCCCGAAATTTTAACTCTGATCAGAGACTGAACGGGTGGGTTTGAAGAGGTGTGGATAGTTCTTCCTCATTTCATCTTCACGCTCCCAAGTAAATTCAGGTCCTCGCTTGGAGTTCCATCTAACCTTAACCTTCCTTTAATGCCTCGCCTTGAGCTTCCTTCAATTTTGCTATAAGGTTGGTATACACACTCATCCTTAAGGCTCGTACTCGAAGAGGTTTCTCTCTTTCCTTTCGACTTAACGCATCCGCCACAACATTGGCCTTACCAGGATGGTAGCGGATCTCGCACTCATAATCGTTCAATAGCTCAACCCATCTTCTCTGACGCATGTTGAGCATCTTTTGGTCAAGGATATGCTGCAAGCTTCTATGGTCGGTGTAGATAATGCACTTTGTGCCATATAGGTAATGCCTCCACATCTTAAGGGCAAACACCACGACACCCAACTCCAGATCGTGCGTCGTGTAGTTCTTCTCATGATCATTCAGTAGTCTCGATGTGTAAGCAATCACCTTGTTGTGTTGCATCAATACACATCCTAGCCCTTGACGCGAAGCGTCACAATAGATCACGAAGTCTTCTACTCCTTCTGGAAGAGCAAGAATAGGTGCACTGCATAATTTCTCTTTAAGCGTTTCAAATGCCTCATTCTGCTCTCGCTCCCGCACAAAGGTTGTGTTTTTCTTGGTTAGTGCGGTCAAAGGTTGTACTATACGCGAGAAGTCCTTTATAAATCTTCGGTAATAGCCAGCCATTCCTAAGAATTGCCTTATCTCCGTAGGAGTCTCAGGAATCTTCCAATTCTTTATGGCCTCAATCTTGGAAGGGTCAACTTGAATCCCATCCTTATTTACCACATGACCTAAGAATTGGATCTGGCGCATCCAGAATTCACATTTCGAGAACTTGGCATATAGTTGCTCTTTCTTGAGCAATTCAAGAATTAGCCTGAGATGCTTCTCGTGCTCGTCTTTAGTTTGAGAATAGATCAGTATGTCGTCAATAAACACGATCACAAACTTGTCGAGGTAAGGGCGGTAAACGCGATTCATGAGGTCCATGAATGCTGCTGGAGCATTAGTCAGTCCAAAGGGCATGACCAAATACTCATAGTGTCTATACCTAGTTCGGAAGGCGGTTTTGGGTATCTCTTCTTCTCTTATCTTCAGCTGGTGGTATCCTGACCTCAAGTCTATTTTGGAGAAATAACTTGCTCCCTGCAATTGATCAAATAAGTCGTCTATTCTCGGGAGAGGGTAACGGTTCTTTATGGTCAGCTTATTCAACTCCCTGTAATCAATACACATTCGCAGGGTTCCGTCCTTCTTTTTCACGTATAGCACCGGGGCACCCCATGGAGAGACACTCGGACGTATAAATCCCTTGTCCATTAGTTCTTGAATTTGTACCATTAGCTCCTTCATCTCAGGTGGGGTGAGCCGGTACGGTGCCTTGGCTACTGGTGCAGCACCAGGCAACAAGTCTTTCTGGAATTCCACTTGTCGATTCGGAGGAAGTCCTGGTAGTTCTTCCGGAAACACCTCTGGGTATTCCGAAACCACGGGAATCTCTTCGATCTTCTTCTCCTTTTGGGTTTTCATCACATAGACTATATAAGCTAGACATCCCTTCTTCAAGCTCTTGGTAGCTTTCAAGTGAGATATCATAGGGTATAGAGTGTTACTCCTTTCTCCTTCTACCACTAACACTTCTTCGACGCTCAATGGTATCTTGAGCAGTCGCTCATCGCATACGATTTCAGCTTTATGCTTCGCTAACCAGTCCATACCCACGACCACATCAAATCCTCCTAACTTAATGGGCATCAAGTCAATCTTAAACATATTCCCTTTTAGATTCAGGGGCCAATCCCTAATGATTTCGTTAGCTTCTAAAATATTACCGTCAGCTAATTCTACGGTAAATGTATCAGTCAAGGTACACGCGTCTAAGTCAATCAATTGCCTAAATGCACTAGAGATAAAACTAGCAGTTTGCTCCAGTATCAAACAGTACAGTAGCGGGATGATTGTTTACAAGGAATGTACCGTTGACAACGTCGGGTTCCCTACGAGCTCCTGCTGGGTCCATAACGAAAGCTCTTCCCTTAGGCTTATTGTGCTTGGCATCCTTGTCTCTACCCAGCCTAGGACACTTGTTCCTCATATGCCCTGGGTCTCCACACTCGTAGCATTGTTTCCCTGGTACATAAGTACAGTCTTTAATTAGATGGCCTGTTCTCTTGCACCTAAAACAGGGCATCGGGTTACATTCTCCTTGATGATGTAACTTGCACTTGCTGCAGAGTGGGCTTGTCCCTGTATACAATCTCCGGTTTTTGCTTCCTTGATCATCACGTCTCACTCCTTCAGAACTCCTTCTACTCGACCCACTACTACTTCCAATCGCTCTTTTTGCTTCAAACCACTTCCTCTTGTCTCGAACAAACTTCTTCTTCTCATCAGCCCTTCCTTGATCGGTCCATCCAGCCCTAATAAGATCGTCAGTCAGACTGCTGGTAAGGTCGACAGCAGCTTGTAGGGTCACAGGCTGAGAGGCACGAACCATACCCCTAACTCTTGGGTGTAGTCCCCAGATGAACCGTGCTACACCTTTGGCTTCTGGCGTCACCAAATGTGGCACAAGTCGGGACAGGGCTAAGAAACGATTGATGTATTCGGTGTAGTTGGGTCCCTTCATTTCCAAACTTAAAAATTCTGTCTCCAGCTTCTCGAGTTGATTGATGGGGCAATGTTTGTTGGTCATTAACTCTCGGAGTTCAGTCCAACCCATTCGATTTGCCACGTTTCTTCCACGGCTCTAGGTAATGGAATTCCACCATTCAAGAGCTGATCCCTTGAGAGATTGTGATGCAAATCTCACCATATGCTCCATCTTGCACTCGCTGATGTCTAAGACGACTTCCATTTCGTCGATCCACCAGTAAGTCTCTATAGCACCCTCGGTGCCATAGAAGTCCTTGGGCTTGCAGGCCATAAAGGTCTTGTAAGAGCACCCATTCCTTAACTCCTCAGCTTCATCGTCGTGGCTCTCATCATTTACCGGCCGTTCAGTACCAGTAGCGTTATCCCGGTCTGCATTTATCTGTGCAATGATAGTCGGAATGGCGTTGGCCAGTTGCTGAGCTACGAGGTTAGCAATCCTTTCATCACTCTCTTGATTAGTATTCTCCCCGTGGGGAGTCCCTGGTGAAGTAGGTTGGGTTCCAATAGGCCTTGCTTCCTCATGGCGGCCCCTGGTGGCTCCACGTCGACCAAAACGCGTTCCTCTGCGAGTCGGCATTCTGATAGTATCACAAATAGATTCGTTTAGCATCTCACAAATTTTGTTTCGGATAACCTAGACATCATTATCCTATCACGCCATGCCTCAGAAGAGGGATCATGGCATGCACATATATATATTTACAACCCACTAAAGAACCTTAAAAGTCCAAATTCAAAACATGCTATAATAGTTGGGCAACAATTTAGAAAAGGCACAGACTATTTCAAAGCACAACAAAACATATAGCAGTTCAATGCAGACAGTTTAATAATTTTAGCATCTCAAAAGCAGTTAACATAGTATCATCCAAACAAATAGAATCAGAGTCATGCTCTTACAATTCGGAAGGTGCCATCACCCCCTTAATAATAAAATAATAGTCTCGAATAAGAGTTCAAATAGTTTCCTTCTACTGTCCACAGACAGATAAATCCCACTGAGTACTCCAGTTCTCACATCCACTTCCTCTTTAGCCATCCAAACCACCCTGTACCCTTCTTCCTCTACTCCTGCTCCAAACGCTTCACTCCCTGTGTAGCCATCATCGCCTGGAACTGGGCCGACTGAGAAGTTCGAGTGGCGTGCTGAACAGTCAGCTCATGACGGCGAACAGTCCTCAAAATCTCATCTAGTGTCGCATCGGAGGGTCCTACATCACTTGCCCGGCGACTCGGCTGGGAGTACCTATCACCAGCCAGTACAGTAGGGCCGTCATACATACTATGTCTCGGCGGCATCAGGCGCTCATCGCGACGGTCAAACAGTGGGGGTACCGATGTCGGAATCCTAACAGGCGGGGGAGGAGGAGGAGGCATCCTAAAGGATACGGAGGATCCTGGCCTAACGCTTTTGCGAGGTCAGGTGACAGTACGCGCACCCCTATTCCCAATAGGTGGGATGGGTGAGAGGGTCGGAACAGCTACTTGAGGAGAGTGGGATCGCGTTCGGCTTCGGGAAGGTGATGTGGAGGAAGAGTCCTCGGAAGCCTCAGTGTCTTCGGACGTGACGGATATCCACCCTGGATGTCCGCATCTCCGGAGGTACGCCTCATACTCCGTCTGGGGTTTCTCTCTCCTTAGGTGTCCGGTAGGAGCGGTCTCAGCGTCGGGGTGAGCAGGCGCCTTTCCTTTATCAGCCATTGGCGTTATCCTGTAAGAAATACATCATGAGTAATTTGGTTTCTCATAGCTCATGATTTACATAATAGTACTAATAATAGTAGTGATGGCAATATTATCTGTTATTCCAACATATAGCTGTCTGTTTTGCCCAGATCAATAGTTTCTTCAAGTAGTATCGGATAGCATAGTTCATTATAAAAATCATTTAAATCCCCTTTTAAAATTAGTTTCAAATCATCAATATAAACCAGAAAAAGTCCAACCATAACCTAAAGATCAGTGATGGAAATTACGCGTCCGGTAAATTCATGATTACGTTGATCAAGTGTAATCATCAATTTACCCAACCCGATCATTCCAACACTTCCCACAAGGACAGTCCTAGGATATCAGGGTTGTAGCCTAGGGTCTACTATGGCATTCCCGACTTCTCTACAACCTTTGGCTCTGATACCAATCTGTCACACCCCGGGCCCAGGTAGGGTGGGACGTCACAGACTAGCAACAACATATGGCAGCGGAAACAAACCATTATAAGAGCTCAAAGGAGAGAATATCACATGGCATTAAAGTTTTAAAAAAAGGTAACGGGACTAGATACTCATCAAGCCCCAATTAAGTTTTACAATCATCCATAAAAATGAAATTGTACTTGTTCAACACAAAATATAAATTGTTCAAATGTTTCATCAAGGAAATAAGCCAAATGCCATGTCACGGGGATAAGTCTAGGTCTTCAAACTGCTAGGATCTCTTCAAATATTACCTGAAACATGCTCAAAAGAAAATTGTGTCAACTAAAAAGTTGGTGAATTCAAGTGCTTAAAGTTTAAAAACAAAAGGACTTAATAAATCCTTCTTTGATTAAAAGAAAATAATCATTGTTTATCATCGTGGGAGAAATAAAATCATAATCAACCCTGCACTCAGTCCCGGTTAGCCTCTTCTAAAGTTGTGTTTTACCGGATATTCCCGAAGGAAGAAACTGAGCCCCATACCAGTGAACCCTACCTGCCCAGATGGTTCAGCATAAAATCTTAACAAAACTTGTTACATGCCACAACGATCCCTCAGGATCTTAGTGGGGTAACCTTCCTGGAACGGAAGCCACTGTGTGTGGGGGATTCCCCAAATAGATCTATCCATATAAATCAAGCGGTTCACGAAAGAATTAATGATCATGATATAAGAATCAGCAGGTAACCACAAATCCCACATAGAATCATCAAATAAAGCACTATCATAGTTCATAAAAAGTAGAGCATGTTTCATCCCAAAACAATAGTAAAAAGGGGGATCACTAGAACTCACCTTAGGTTTCCAAATCAAAGTTTCTTGATGTGCCGGGAAGTGTCACAAGTCTAGCACCCTAACAAGTACATATTAAGCAATAAGCTACTGCCCTAAAATCATTCAAAGTGTAACAATGGTGTCAAGAGTTTAGCTATAGGGTAAGGCTTTGGTTTAGTGAAGGTTTGTATATATAAAGTTTCCTTTTATGGCAAGTCAAGGCGTCCTCATGAAAATTAGGGATTTTCACTTCATTAGATTAGGTATGTTAAGAGATTTTATTGTTCAAGTGTTTATTAGTTTCCTGGAAGTCGGTTATAAGGTTTGGAAAAATTTTACAGTTTAGTCCCTCAAGTTTCAAAATTGACAGTTTCTACCCTTAAGTTTAGTTTCTTGCCTTTTATGTCATTTAAGTCCAAAAATCAGATTATTAGAGTCATATTATGATTATTATGGAGTAAGTGCTTCAAAACTTTAGTCTACGGGTTCGATTTTAAAAACTGCGCGTTTAACGCTCCCGGTTACGGTAAAAGCCGGATAGTTTTAACAGTAATTTGGAGTTTTCATATATTCAAATCTTGGACCAGTAGGTATTTTCTAAAAGATTTCTTTATAAGTTTTTAAGTCCTTAAATTGTGTAAATTGGCCTTTTATAGTTAAAAATCTTGTTTTTACGTTTGACTCGTTAATACGCGGTTTTGACCGGGTTTGACCATTTAAAGCTCATTTGACCGAATTTTTAAATCTTTTAGGTCCTTTATCACTTAGCTTACTGAAATCATATGATTTTTATAAATCTTAGTTTTGAACTCTATTTTTATGGATTTTTCCCAAAAACGATGCTCGGTTTGTACCCGTTTTTAGTTAAAATGTCATTTATTTGGGTCTTTGACCATTTAAATTATCCATTGACTCCAGAATACTTTATTTATCATTTTTGAGCCTGGAATTTTTTTTAAGAATGTTAAACTTGTATTCTTACTATTTTTGAGTCATTTTACCATGTTTTCGGGTCCCGAAAGTGACTAAAAGAGGGTAAATCACATCATGTCCTTTATTCCAGAGGTTAAACATTTCTAACACTTCTAATATTCACTAAAATCTACTGAAATTTCTGTCCCAACATGTTGCCTAGTAGATCTATATATCCATATGCTTCAAATATGTAGAAAATGCCATAACCGACAATTACACTAGTGTAAACCATCATAACTTGAGTTTAAATGTTACCAACACTTCGTTTAACTTCACACACAGATTGTTAAGGTGTCATTAAGTCGTTCATGAGTAGGTTATGGGTCTTGGTTAAAAGGATTTTTCAAACAAATGCTCAAGAGGGTGTTGTTACATGTAGAAAGGGGGGTTTCAAGGTGAAATCCTTGTATCAACCGTGGGTTTGAATGTGTAGCCACTTGGAACTTTTAAAAACAGGTTCTTGGGAGTCCATTAAGTCATAAAAATGCAGGTTACAAGTTTGGTTTACAAGAGTTTAAGCTTTCACATGTTAGATGATGTCAAAACACTCAAAATGAGAGTTTAACCCCCGATGGTGTGATTATGATAATGAACGTAAAGTATTATTTTAACGAAGTGAAAGATTTAAGATGATGAAAAGCGAAACTTAATGAATGTTACCCCCGGGCCTATTTGATGATGAAAAGTCTTGCAAGCAGTATGATAGACTTCACTTACGTGAGTCTGATGTATATTGATCCGTATTCATGAGCGGGCTATGTGCCTTGCAGTGTGGATCAACTGTCGGGGGTTAGCTACCATGAAGATGTGTACCGACAGGGATCGACATTTGTTGTCGATCAACATGAAGCTCTTGCTTTGTGCAATCTCGTTGATGATGAAGTGAAGCATGAAAAATGAATGAAAGTTAACAAACGATGAACAAAGATAATAATGTTATTATCTATGTGTACGTATGATGCTTGATCGCATAAGAATATAAAGAAAGGTTTTAATTGGAAATAAAAGTATTTTATTTTATAAATCTAGAATTCACTCAGCAACGCTGATCTTTATGTACTTTCTAGTTGGCAGGTGATGCTTGCTGAGGACGGCACGGGCAGCTACTTGACTTGTTTTGGATGGCATCCATTTTGTATAACGGTTGTGTTTTTGCATTGTAATGCGAACAAATGATGTTTTGTAATTGTTAACATTGTTTTATTATTATGCAAAAATGATTATATATATATGAAATGGTTTAAGTAAATTCCGCTGCAACATTTTACTAATGTTAAAATTTTATGTATGCTTTTGTGCGATGATTGACCAGCCGTGAGCGTCCCGGGAACGGGGCCTTACACCTTCACAGTGGGTTTGAGGGTGGCTGATCCCTCCCCTTCTGGGTGACTATAGAGATCTGACTCCTCGTGAACAGTCTCGGGAGCCTTAGCTTTGCTCCGGGTGTCACGTGGCTCAGTAGTACGCCCGCCACGAGCACTTCCACAGGTTGTCTTCCATGATTTTCTACCAGCCGTAACTAATTCCTATAAGATTCAAACACCAAAATGGTTATTCAAGATAATTGCTCAGATCATTATAAGTACGGTAAGTCCTTAATTACAGTGGCCAAGTGTGATTAACCACTTACCTTACCTTCCTGTCCCAAGAAATCACTATCCTAACACATATCAGTATTCAAATCTACTAGCACATAAAACAAATAGCACAAGCACATAATTCCGGTTTACTTGAAATTTTTACCTGATGGCACGTAGCTACTTGGATTGACATCCTTCACTCGGTCCGATTTTTAGTTTAAGTTTAGTTTTTGAAAACAGTTTACCCAATTCTCTTAAACTTTGGCTCTGATACCAACTTGTAAGGCCTCGTTCCCGGGAAGCCTCACAGTTGGTAAATCATAGCATAAAATCAGTTTAATAACGAAACATTGCAGCGGAAATAATTAGACATTCATTTAAAACTTAGAAACCATATCATACTCATACATTTGTCCTTTAATTGTAAACAAAACATTTTACTTGTTCTTACATTACAATAAAGATTTCATAAACAGGAATGCCATCCATAGCTCCCCAAGTAGCTCCGTGGTGCCATCCTCAGCATCAGCAATTACCAGCCAACTATTATGCATAAAAGTTAGCTTTGCTGAGTGAGTTATAGTTTTAGGTAAATAAGAAAATATAACTTTATCCTTCATATAATGACCACACATACATAATACATAACATTTTCATCATAATAAGCATGTTCATTATCTGTCATTCTTTCATATCTTTCACTTCATCATAAACGAGATTGCACAAAGCAGGAGCTCTATGTTGATCGACAACGAATGTCGATCCCTATCGGTACATATTTTTCATGGTAGCTAACTCCCGATAGTTGATCCACACTGCAAGGCAAATTGCCCGCTCATGAATAAAGATCAATCATCATACATCAGACTCACCTAAATGAAGTCTATCATAGTGCTTGCAAGACTTTACATCATCAAACTGGCCCGGGGGTAACATTCATTAAGTTTCACTTTTCATTAATATCATCTTCCACTATAATATATATAATACTTAACTTATTAAGTACATAACATGCCAAGTACTAGTCATCATAAAACATAACTGACCCACCGCGGGACAGCGGGGGTTTGAGGGCGGCAGCCTCTGATAGCGGGGTCCTAGAGGCAACAGTCCCTAGTGGGGTCCAAGGGGCAACGCCCCTGGCTGGGGTCGGGCTGCCAGGTCAGCGCACAAAATTTTTATATTTAAACATTTATATAGCACATATACTTATAGAAAAATCGTTCTTCCTGTTAAAACCTCTCATAATCTTGGTCATTTAAAAACGTATATTTAGTATGCATTATAGCCCCAAAACATGGAAAAACTTATAAATAGGGGATCTAGAACTCACCTGGATACCGAGACCAACTTCAAAACTAAGCTTACAAGGCTAGGATCACACTAAACAGTCTGCAGATAAGTTAACACTCTAAGGGGTTAATTTCTGCCTAAATTCGCTGCTAATTTCGCTGCAAGATCAGCAATTTCGCAGGTAGATTCGCCAACAGTTTCGCTGCCACCTTCGCCGGCAGTTTCGCTGTCAGTTTCACTGGTAGTTTCGCGGCCAGTTTCGCCCAACTTTCGTTGGATAACCATGTCTGCGAAACTACCACGAGAAGTCCTCATAGTTTAGCTGTTTGAATATGCAAATTCGCTGGATGCATATATAGTTTCGCAGATCGCATAAAAATTACGAACCAGCCTGTTCTTAACCCAAAATCATAACTTTTTACGTCCAATCTCTTAGTTAGTCATCCATGAGGCTATATCTAAGCTTTTTACATGTTTTCATACGTAAAAATGTGACCTTTATGTGATTCTTTGCAACTTTTCAAAACCCAAAACCCTAGAATCTAGGTTCGATCTACAAAAGGGTTTAGAGGTCGATTCTTACCTGGATTTGTTGCTTCTTTCTTAGGTCTTGATGCTCCAACACCCAGATCTTCAATCTCTTAACCTTTGAAGCTTCAAATCTTGAGTGTTCTTCACTTTCTCTCTCTACTTTCTCTCTCTACAAATTTTAGGAGCTAGGGTTCAAAGTGAGGATGGTGGTGGCTGGTTAGGTGGGTAAGATGGCTGGTTATGGGCCTCTAATCAATTAGTCTCTTGCCCATAAGCCTCATTAGCCCATAAACCCTTTCCTTCCTTTATTAAATACCCACCAATTAAGCCCATTATCCTCGGCGACTCGTTTTGACTTTTCGGGGTGTTACACTACAACTTTAATTTGATTCATCATTCTTGATTCTTATTAAGTGAATACGAGTGTTTTTGTTGTCTTTGGCAACTTCTATCGCTGCGTTGGCGCTCAATAAAGTATTCTGCATATAATGAGTTATCATTTTGATTCATATTTGTGAAATTTGTAGGCAAGAGGGTATAAAAAAATGGTGTTCGAGTGTTTTGGATGAGTGTGTGTAAAAGGTTGTAGAACAAAAATCCATGGGAGGGAAGGTTATGACGAGAAGATAAACCTTTTCACGAGAAAACCACTTCTATTTGACCCATTTGTATACGTAGTTCATCTCACATGTATAAGATTACGCTTTCACGAACACTTGAATGCACAATCCTATACTTGCACAATTTCGAGTGAAATACAAGTACATCTAATTTAGTTGGTCATGTGAGCTTGATTTGACTTCATATTCATTGATCATACATTGAGTTTCATCTTTGAAATCTGATCACTTTCATTCTGCAACTGTAATTTGATTCTTGATTCTTATTAAGTGAATACGAGTGGTTTCGTTGTCCTTTGCAACTTCTATCGCTGTGATGGCACTCAATAAAGGATTCTGTGGATAGTGATTTATCATTTTGATTCGTATTTGTGAATTTAGTTTGCAAGAGGGTTTAAAAATGTTCGTTGAGTGTTTTGGATGTGTTTGGGCAGGGTGAATCGAGTGCAAAGATGAGTTGAGGGGTATCGTGTTTGGTTTTGTTTCTTTATAAACAATGGATTCAAATGTTTCATTTACCATTATGCGTATAGTTGATCAAATTACTTAAGGAGTGTGTGTAAAAGGTTCTAGAACGAAAATCCATGGGACTGAAGGTTGTGACAAGAAGATAACCCCAAGAACCGTTACTATTTAATCAATTTGTATACGTAGTTCATCTCACATGTATAAAATTAAGTTTTAACGAATACTTGAATGTACAATTCTATACTTGCACAATTTCGAGTGAGATACAAGTACATATAATTTAGTTGGTCATGTGAGCTTGATTTCACTTCATGTTCATTGATCACACAATGAGTTTCATCTTTGAAATCTGATCACTTTCATTCTGCAACTTTAATTTGATTCTTCATTCTTGATTCTTACTAAGTGAATACAAGTGTTTTCGTTGTCTTTTGCAACTTATATCGTTGAGTTGGAACTTAAAAAAGTATTCTCCATGTAGTGAGTTATCATTTTGATTCATATTTGTGAAATTTGTAGGCAAGATGGTATAAAAAAATGTTGGTCTTGTGTTTTGGATGAGTGTGTGTAAAAAGGTTGTAGAACAAAAATCCATGGTAGTGAAGGTTATGACGAGAAGATAAACCTTTTCACGAGAGAACCATTTCTACTTAACCCATTTTTGTATGTAGTTCATCTCACATGTATAAGATTACGCTTTCATGAACACTTGAATGTACAATCCTATACTTGCACAATTTCGAGTGAAATACAAGTACATTTAATTTTGTTGGTCATGTGAGCTTGATTTGACTTCATATTCATTGATCATACATTGAGTTTAATCTTTGAAATCTAATCACTTTCATTCTACAACTTTAATTTGATTCTTGATTCTTATTAAGTGAATACAAGTGGTTTCGTTGTCCTTTGCAACTTCTATCGCTGTGATGGCACTCAATAAAGGATTCTGTGGATAGTGAGTTATCATTTAGATTCATATTTGTGAATTTAGTTGGCAAGAGGGTTTAAAAATGTTGGTCGAGTGTTTTGGATTTGTTTGGGCAGGGTGAATCGAGTGCAAAGATGAGTTGAGGGGTATTGTCACACCCCCGCTAAAAGCGGAAACACGGGGATGTAACGAGATCGGGATCGTCATAACACATGGTAAGCGATAGAGATGAAATATAATAAGTGATGACAAGCGTGTCATGACGACACCTGACAACAAGGGGACTTGTGTCGTGTTTAGTCAATATTCACGACAACATAGCCATAAGCATAAGCATGATAAATGATTCACATAACCAAATAAAGATGAAATTGTAATGTAAATTCCCACAACCCGAGAGCAAGTATCAAAAGATTGTAATTGTTTAATCAGACTACAAAATTGTTCAAAATAATTGTTTGTCAAATATGTTTAGTCTCAAAAATGCATCCTAGGATCTCCACTAAGGCAGCACACCTAGATTCCTCAATTTGCATGATAACCTGAAAAGATATGCTCAAAATGGTCAACAAAATTGTTGGTGAGCTCGCAGGTTTAAATAGTAAATAAGTAAGTGATGCTGTATATAGTAAGCGATGTGGAATAACTTGAATTTAGTTATATAAACAAGTAAAATCACATGACAATGAGCCCGTTCCTGGCCACTGATGGTACTAACTAGTATACCAACGAATAAGGGTGGGGGTGTCAACCCAGTAGTACTACCAATACCTATCCGTCGGTTCCCACACTGGAATTAAATAGTTGCAAAGATAGAACCACACAGCAGACCCAAGCATGTATCAGATAAGTACTTGTAAAACAGTATCACGTTGATTCCATGTATGTAAGTTGTAAGTAAATTGTACAACATTGAAAATGGATGAGCATAGTTTTCCCCCAAGTTGTAAATGATTGAAATATTGTAAGCGAAAAAGGGGCCACGAAACTCACTTGTTAAGTGGTAAGTATGTATGATCAATGTATCCAAATGTTGTATGCAAATGAACGGCCAAACACCTATTGAAAGTTATTGTTAAGCATTAATGATATGAATGAAGCATATAATATTGTTCGGTCGGTTCGGGTTGTATCGGTTGGGTCGCGTGTAACACACACAAACAGACACACGTATTAGATCTTATGTAAATCCAAGTACTAGACATCGCCGCCATTGCTGATGATATTTGTGTAAAAGTTTCATTGTTATTAATGAAGTGTTAGATAAATATCAGTAGTTACAAATCGGTTGTTGATACTTGTAAAACGTTAGATTGATTTGATTTGTGGGCTTTATAGCGTTGACTTTAATCTTTGTGGCTAAGCAATGGCAACCGTATTAATGTTACCTCAACATCACACGACATACACACACCACGCATACGAAGGAAATCACACACAACAACTTCAGTCGCACGACAGGACCAGACGCACGACTCAACACTCCATTCGCACGAATCAACCCTCAATCGTGCGAATTAGCTTCATTCGTACGATTAAACCTTCATTCGTATGACTGGCATTCAGTCTGACCACACAACACTCATCGCACGACTCAACCTCCATATGCACAAATCAACCTTCAATCGTGCGAATCAGCTAAATTCGTACGATTGAACCCTCATTCGTGCGATTGGACTCCAGTCGTGCGATACACGCACAATCACATACATTCATTCGGTCGCCTGACTCAATCGCACATATTCATCCGCTCGCATGACTCAATCGCACACATTCATTCGCACGAATGACTCATTTGCAGACATACATACAGTCGCACCACTTAGTCGCACGACACACCAAGTCGCACAACTCAGTCGTACGATTGACTCAGACACATGGCTCAGTCGCACGACTCATCCAGTCGCACGACTCAATCGCATGACAGACCCAGTCGCCTGGACAGCAGAATCATGACTGTTGACGAGGCTGAGCAGCCTTTGGCTGCTCCGAGCACTAGTTTTACACAACAAGGACTTCCAGAAACACTCTACACACATACACAAACAAGAAGCACACGCGGAAAGACCTCACACGCACCCACACGACCTCATATGTTCGGGTTGAACCCGAACACCGGAAACCCTAGAATGGATAGACATGAATAAGCAAGAAAAGGGACAACCAAGGACGTCTACCTGCTAGAATGGAGTAGACTAGGCTGTAAATGAAGTCTAGACGACGAAAACGAGACCAAGCGGGGCGGTTTTGGTGCAAAGATGAAGAAAATGGTGAAGAAGAAGAAGATGGAGATGAAGATGAAGTTAGGAGGCTAGGGCTGGAAAAATGGGGGTATTTATACCCATTCCAAGTTTGAAAAATGTCAAGTATAGTCCCTGCACTTAACCCCCGAGTTTCCCAATTTGTTTCGGTTGAAAACGACTTTAATAGATTAGTTATATTAATGATAAAAATGCATTTAATGATGTTTATAACTTAAATATGGTTCTTATTAGTTACGTTAATTTTATATAAAAAATGTTCTATTTGGCGGTTACGATGATGAAAGTTTTAAAAGTTTATAAGGTTAGCATATGTTAACGATACGAACACAAGAATAAAGATGATAAGCAAGCATGATATCCACATAAAGAGTCAATAAAGATGAGGAATGATTGATCAAAGAATAGTTAACGGAAAACCACGTTAATTGACGGACCTAATGGTGACGGATGTCACAGTATCCCCCAGTTGAGAGAATTTCATCACGAAATTCAGCTGGAGTTAGGTCCAAGAGTGTCATCCTCGAATAGATGTGGATATTTGAGTTTCATCTGATCTTCTCGTTCCCATGTAAACTCTGGCCCTCGTTTTGAATTCCATCTTACGCAAACAATAGGTATTCTACTGCGCTTCAATTGTTTGACCTTTCGATCCATGATCTAAATAGGTTCCTCAACAAAATGAAGCTTCTCGTCAATCTTGATTTCCTCAATTGGCACGTGAAGGGATTCGTCGGCCAAACACTTCTTGAGGTTCGACACGTGAAAAGTATCATGCACACCACTGAGTTCTTGTAGCAACCTTAATCGGTAAGCCACTAGACCGATTCTTTCTGTAATCTCGAATGGTCCAACGTATCTTGGGGCTAACTTCCCTTTCTTTCCAAATCGAACGACTCCTTTCCAAGGGGAGACTTTAAGTAAGACTCGATCCCCAATGTTGAATTCTAGAGGCTTCCGACGGTTGTCGGCATAGCTCTTTTGTCGATCTCTAGCAACTTTTAGTCGGTCTTTGATTTGAAAGTTCTTGTCAATTGTTTCTTGAATGATCTCTGGGCCTGTTAGCTGACTTTCACCAATCTCGGCCCAACAAACGGGAGATCTGCATTTCCTTCCATACAACGCTTCGAACGGAGCACACCCAATGCTTGTATGGTAGCTGTTGTTTTAAGAGAACTCGATCAACGGTAGATGAGAATCCCAACTACCACCAAAGTCGATTACACACGCCCTCAACATGTCTTCTAGCGTCTGTATAGTTCGTTCACTTTGGCCATCTATCTGAGGGAGATAGGCGGTACTCATATCTAATCGAGTGCCCATCGCTTTCTGTAATGTCTGCCAAAATGGTGAAGTAAATCGGCTGTCACGGTCGGATATGATTGACACTTTGCGAATACATATCTTTACCTTTTCAACTTCATCTCGTATGTAGTTGAATCTCCGCTCAATGTGCCTAGTCTTTTGATGAGCACGAGGTTCCTTGATTTGAGCAATCGCACCCTCGTTATCACAAAAGATCTCTAGGGGGTCTTGAATGGAAGGGACAACCCCTAGATCGGCAATGAATTTCTTCAACCATGCAGCTTCTTGAGCTGCCAATGAGGCGGCGACGTATTCTGATTCTGTAGTTGATAGAGCCACCACATCCTGTTTGGAGCTTTTCCAAGAGACCGCTCCTCCATTCAGAATGAAAATATATCCCGATTGTGACCGTGAATCATCACGATCGGTTTGGAAACTCGCATCCGTGTAACCTTTTACAACGAGTTCCTCATCACCATATCCATAGATTAGGAACATATCTTTTGTCCTCCTTAGGTACTTAAGTATGTTCTTAACAGCCATCCAATGACTGTTTCCAGGATTTTGCTGGTATCGGCTTGTCATGCTTAAGGCGCATGACACGTCCGGTCGAGTGCATATCATTGCATACATGATGGATCCAATAGCAGATGCGTATGGGATTGCCTTCATTTTATCTTGCTCATCCTTTGAGCTAGGACATTGAGTCGTACTCAATATCGTTCCTCTTTGAATAGGTACCGTACCTTTCTTAGAGTTCTCCATCTTGAACCTCTTCAAGATTTTATCAATGTATGCACTTTGATTTAAACCAATCAACCGCCTTGATCTATCCCTATAGATCTTTATTCCCAGAATATAGGTGGCTTCACCAAGATCCTTGATTGAAAAACAACTTCCAAGCCAGGTTTTAACACCTTCCAAGGTTGGAATGTCATTACCAAATAGTAGTATGTCATCAACATATAATACTAGGAAAGTGATGATGCTCCAACTAGCTTTCTTATATACACAAGCTTCATCAGCGTTCTTGATGAATCCGAATTTAATTATTTCTTCATCAAAACGGTGATTCCAACTTCTTGATGCTTGTTTCAATCCATAGATTGATTTCTTTAACTTGCATACTTTATTAGGATGTTTTGGATCAACAAAACCTTCAGGCTGAACCATATAGACATCTTCCTCAAGATATCCATTTAGAAAAGCGGTTTTCACATCCATTTGCCAAATCTCATAATCATAATGAGCAACTATGGCAAACAATATCCTTATAGACTTTAGCATCGCAACAGGTGAGAAGGTTTCATCATAATCAATTCCTTGAGTTTGAGTGAAACCTTTTGCTACAAGTCTAGCTTTTTAAGTATCCAAGTTTCCATGCATATCGGTTTTCTTCTTGAAAACCCACTTACTTCCAACTACTTTGGAGTTAAGAGGTGGTACAACCAAGTCCCATACTTGATTGTCATACATGGAATTCATCTTAACGTTCATGGCTTCAAGCCATTTGTCACAATCCAAATTAGACATTGCATCACGATAGGTGGTTAGTTCATCGAAATCTACCACATAGCATCCATCAACGAAAAATCCATATCTTTCAGGTGGATTACTAATTCTACCAGATCTGCGAACGTTTTGTGTATATTGATCAACCACTTGATCATCCTCAACATCCTCATGCTGAGTGCTAGTTTCAACCAAACGTGCATCGAGTTGTGGTTCTTGATCCTCCTCAAGATCCACTGTTCTACTGCTACTTCCTTCCATAAGAAACTTTGCTTCTAAGAACTCACCCTTTTTGGCAACAAACACCTTTTGTTCCAGTGGATCATAGAAATAATATCCCATAGAATCTCTAGGATATCCAATAAAGGTACACTTGGTGGATCGGACTTCCAATTTGTTTGGGGTGGGAGTCTTCACATAAGCCTCGCAACCCCAGACCCTTAAGTATGATAGGGATGGAACTCTTCCATGCCATATCTCAAATGGTGTCCTTTCCACCTTTTTGGTTGGGGCCATATTTAGAATACGGGCCGCGGAGAGCAAAGCGAAACCCCAAAATGATAGAGGTAATGAGCTTCTAGCCATCATAGATCGGACCATATCCAATAAGGTTCGATTCCTCCTCTCAGACACACCATTATGTTGTGGTGTTCCAGGTGGAATGAGTTGTGAGACAATCCCACAACTCCTAAGATGATCTTGAAAAGCATCACTTAGGTATTCACCTCCTCTATCGGTGCGGAGAACTTTAATCGACTTGTTGAGTTGCGTTTGTACTTCATTTTTAAAGATCTTGAACATTTCAAAAGCTTCATCTTTGTGTCTTAATAGGTACACATACCCATAGCGACTATAATCGTCGGTAAAGGTAATGAAGTATCTCTCACCATTTCTAGTCATTGGCTTAAAAGGACCACATACATTCGAATGTATGATTCCTAATAAATCTTTTGCCCTTTCGTTAGTGCCACTAAAGGGTGCCTTAGTCATTTTACTTTGTAAACAAGACTCACACATATCAAATGAATCACATTCACTTGTTTTTAAAAGACCATTCTTTTGTAGTGTTTGAATTCTTTTCTTGTTTATATGACCAAGACGACAATGCCAAAGATAGGTATCACTCAAATCCAACTTGAGTTTCTTGGTTCTAGTTTGGTATAATGAACTATTTAAAATATTTTCATGAACCAATTCATAAATACCATTAATGGGAATAGCTTTAAAGTAGAACATATCATTTAAAGAAACATGAATATCATTTTCAACAAATGATAATACATATCCAAATTGTTTTAATAGGGCTACAGAAATAATATTCCTAGTCAAACTAGGAGCATACAAAACATTGTTCAAAATTACTTCAAAACCATTTGGAAGTTTCAAGATGTAGTCACCACGGGCTTCAACTTGAACTTTAGCCCCATTGCCCATGTAGAGGCTGGCATCCCCTTTGTTGAAGTTGCTACTTCTTTTCAACCCCTACAACAAATTGCAAATGTGAGTTCCACATCCGGTATCTAATACCCATGTGTTAGAAGATGTCATGTTTAAATCAATATGGATCATGTATATTGTACCTGAGGTTTGCCCGGCATCCCTCTTTGCTTTCAACTCTTGGAGATGGATGGGACAATTCCTTGCCCAATGTCCAATCTCCCCACACTTGAAGCATGGGTCATTGGAAGCAACCTTTTGCTTCTTCTCCGGTGCTTTGGGTGGCACCCTTGCCACCCCTTTCCCTTTTCCCCATACGAGTCCCTTACCCTTGGCAACTTTTGCCTTGGGTGTGGGATGAGGCCTCTTCTTGTTCCCACCTTCATTGATGGTGAGAACGGGTAAAACCCTTTTACCCATGGCCGCCTCGGCCGTTTTGAGCATTGAGTGAAGCTCACCAATGCTTTTGTCCCAAGCATTCATGTTGTAGTTCAACACAAATGTCTCGAACTTCGTGGTAAGGCCATTGAGGATCAAATCCTTGGCCAATTCCTTCGAGACAGGACAATTAAGCCTTTCAAGGCGGTCAATGTGACTTTTCATCTTAAGTACATAAGATGAAACCGATTGGTTGTCGTCCATACGACATGCATGGAGTGCTCGACCCGTTTCGTAGCGCTCAACCCTCGCTTGCTGTTGGAACGTTTCCTTCAGCTAGGTTATCATGTCATAAGCTCCGTGATGTTCATACTCCTTTTGGAGATCCGGAGTCATGCTCGCCAGCATGAGACAAGACACTTGGACAGAGTCCTCAGTGTACTTCAGCCAATCATTAAAGGCCTCCTCATCATCCTCAGCAGGTTGATCGGGGATAGGGTCATCTAAAACGTATGATCGTTTTTCTTGCTTGAGAACGATTCTCAAGTTTCGATACCAATCTATAAAATTGTTATGATTTAGACGTTCCTTTTGGAGAATCGTTCGTAAAGATTGGGCGGACGCGGATGAGTTATCATGATTATCATTATTGGAGGCCATCTACAAAATTTAACAAAGATCTATTTTAGTATTTTTGATATTGTTATTTTTAATAATTAATACCTTTTAAGGTCATTTTCATATTAAAATCTAGAACCCAACATTACATTTAAATTGTGGTTAGGTGACCTTTATCCCATGATTTAAATTAATAAGTTGGTCAACGATTGACGGTTGCAACCATTTGCAACTTCTAGAGGTATGGGATCGACTTTAAACATCATATGTTAAGTCGGCATGTTAATCCCATCAACACCATTTGGAAACCACACCGTAGGTGATCCATTTTCCATGGTTTTCAAATCAAGATATCCTACTTACAACCACGTGTGAGTTTGCCAAAATGAGTGGTTAGGTGACCTTTATCCCACAAATAAGGCATTCTCACCTCAAATCACAAGTTCCCTCAAAATGGTTAGGTGACCTTTATCCCACTAAGAGTTCCCAAGTGTTGTGTAAAAGGACGGTGTTGATCTCGTTTTAAAATATTATAGATTTCATATTTTAAGTTTTAGAAATCTCTATGTACTTGTATTAGCATGCTTTCAAATATAAGATACCCTATGGTCCTTTGACTAAAACCCATTTTAATCTTTAAATCATTTAAACATTTTAATAACCTATTATTACCTTTTAATGATTAAGAACCATTTAATTAGATTGTTAAGTTTATAGAAAGGTTTGTTAAAGCAAATATCACATACATGCCATCAACCACAATAATATAAACAAAACAACATAGCATATGTGCATAACCATAGCATCTAAAGTGGTCCACACTTGTTTGCCATCACAAGTGTGGTCCATAGGCATTCCTAAGGGTCATAACAAAACACATAGAAAGCTTCCAAAAGCCTCCCACTTGAAACCGCATCCAAAATGCTCCATGTTTCTCCTTTGTGCTTCCAATGCATATGTCTTCATATTACAAGATATAAAGTCCTAATACAAGATATCTAGTAAAATGAAAATGCATCTAATCTATTTATTACAACCCAATAATAAATAAATTACATTTTAAACAAAGCACAAATGAATAAAATTACAACCCCATTGAATAAAAAAAACAACCATTGCAATCATCCAAACAACACAAGGCCAAAGGCTAGGTTATGCACCAATATTAACATACATCATATCATCCAAAAATAATAGTGAATCCCCTCTAAAACCCACGAAATTTCAGCCAACATAAACTGAAATTTCGGGTTTTAAACTTTGTCCAAACAACATACATATCAACATACATATCTTTCAAGGTTTAATCACAAGCATGTGTAATATAACCTTGAAAGTTTGGGGATTCAACATACAAGAATATAGCAGCCCTTAAAGGGATTATAAAGTCCCATAAAACAATTTTAAAGGACAAGAACAAGCAAGCTATCCACATAACCGGCTCTTCATGCCATTGTTGGGTTTGTTAGAACATAAAACCAAGTTTAACATCTTAAACTTTCTGAAAAACGCAGTGGATATATATACATTAAAACATGATTATAAAGCTGAAATTTCCTGTTTTATGGTGACACATATATGTAAAAAACAAACCCAAAACAAAAGGATCATTATATGTGAATAAGCAAGCTATGAACATAAGTAAATGTACATGA
This sequence comes from Flaveria ramosissima, assembly GCA_025215565.1. Classification (NCBI taxonomy): domain Eukaryota; kingdom Viridiplantae; phylum Streptophyta; class Magnoliopsida; order Asterales; family Asteraceae; genus Flaveria; species Flaveria ramosissima. Next base: position 39,736,795 of record CM046036.1, read on the forward strand.
AATCACAGCCACAATGAGCTGTGATTTACTACCTTTCAGCAGCTCAAGTAAGTCGAAATCTTTGAAGATGATGATGGGTTTTGAGCAGCAATTCTTCAAGGAAGAAGACCTCAAGATGTAATACCCACAAGCTTCTTCCAAACACCTTGCTTTGTTAGGGAGCTTTACACCAAAACAATCTTCCAAAGCAACTCTAAATCCGAATTTCAGCCCCAAAATCAGCCACAAATCCGAATTTTTGTTGTCTCTTGAGTGTTCTTGCTTGAGAGAAAAGAAGAGAGAAGATGTGTCAAATGATGGAAGAGTGTGAAGGTGGTAAAGGTTTGCTTGAAACAAGACAAGATATGGACTTCCCAAGGCCCCTTGGGCGGCCGAAATGCTTCATTTCAAAATGGTTTCCCACCATTAAAATTTGTTAAAATTAAAACACTCTTCCATACACTTAGATTATATAATTATAACATAGTCTAATTATATAACTTGACACACTTTTATTTGACATTATTTAACCATCTTAAATAATGAATCTCATGAACAAATTATCCATATAATGTTGTTCTATCTCAAAAGCAATATTTAGAAAACCAATTTTCTAAATAGGTGTCAATACATTTATATGATATTATCAACAAATAATTAATTATTGGTGTTTATATAGCTTGTTATTGGGTATGACCCGACTTGGATCATAACGTACTAACCACATCAATCTTGTATGTGTCTTGGGCATATAAGAACCAACATTTGTAACATGTATATCAAAGCTAGTTTAACCATTTAAACTATAAAATAACGCAGCGGAGATAAGGTTTAAACATGTTGTTAACAATCTGAAAAATGAACCATTTTAAACCATAAACAAAACCCAAGAACAAGGATCTATTATATATGTGAAATAGACTGCTATCAAACCATAAAAACAACCATAGGGTGTTCATAGAAACAACCTTTCAAGCACAAGATGTTGTAGATGGATGAGATGAAGATGATGATGTTGTTGAATGTTTATCCTCCAAAAGAGATGACCTCAAGCTTGTATACCCACAAGCCCTTCCAAACACCAAGCTTGTTAGGAGAGCAACACCAAAGAACTCTCTTCCTTTGCTCCTCAAAAGTCCGAAAATTTCAGCTTTGTTATTCCTTGAATCCGAAAATTTCAGCCTCCTTGGAGAGAGTTTTGCAATGTGTGTGTGTAAAAGAAAGTGTGGGTTAGAGAGAAGAGTGTAAGAAATGTCCTTAAGTATTCCAAAGACAAAGACTAAAACAAGAACCCAAGCCCTTTTGGGCGGCCGAAATCTTCAATTAAAATGGGTTCCCCCCATTTTAATTTTTTATAAAATGTTACACTCTTAACCTATTACTTTATAAAATTAAAACCTCTTTTAATTTTATAACATTAACACACTTTTATTTGTTATTATATAACTCACTTAAATAATGAAACAAATAATTTCTCATAAACAGATTATCCATATAATGTTGTTCTATTACAAAGCAACGTTTTAGAAACCCATTTTTTAAATTGGTGTCAATATTTATTTGTATGATCTCATCTACAAATAAACATTTATTGGTGTTTGTATAGCTGGTTATTGGGTATGACCCGACTTGGATCATAACGTACTAACCACATCAATCTTGTATGTGTCTTAGGCATATAAGATCGAACAATCTCCCACTTGCACAAGATTCATAGAAGATTGATGCAAGCAGTAAATACCGCCTAACAACGGTTTACTACCCTTAATATGTATGACTAAGTGCCATTCAATAACATCATCCTCTTCAAGTACCTTACTCGAATGTTTGAGGTGAATCAATTATCTATCCTTTTGTCATAGATGTCATGTTAAATCCCAGAGACACAGAGTGATCATTCTCCATTGATTTAACTTTATCAGGCCTTAGACATCTTACTCTCAACGAATAAGAGGGACAAATCCCATCTTGACTACATACGTCTCTCACAATTACCTTATATCATCATGAACTCAGACTTATGTACTGCCATGTTTCAGAACAGCAAAGAACTAAGTCAAAGTATAATATTTGGTAAATATCAAGACCCAATATGTATCTCAGGTTAGAGGATACCAAATGATGTTCGCCTTTACTCAAAATTACTTATGATCAATCAAGAAGATTCCATGTAGTAATGTTTGAGATGCTGGTCAGTTCAACATTTGCATCCCACAAATATCTATGAACTTTGGCAGCAACCTTTTGCTCTATATTCATCCATATGAATATCTACCAATCCAAGTTCATAATAGTTTTACCTTCATACTTGTTCCCACAAGTATGAACAACTACGAACGTTCTGAGTAAATAATTTACTCATGGATGTTAAACATGCAAAATAGGAATATTAGTTGAATCAGTATAACCAAATAATTCATTCAAGTAATAAGGGTTAAAATATCTCAATACAGAAACTAAAGATGATATCCAGTCACTAGAATATTGAAGTCCCATGGCACAAGTATGACTTTCATGCTTTGCCTTTTCAAGAAGCTTCGTGAGTGGATCTGCAATGTTTTGATCCGTGTGAACTTTACGAATACATATCTTTCCCTTTTCAACTTCATCCTTTATGTAGTTGAATCTTCGTTCAATGTGCCTAGTCTTTTGATGTGCACGGGGTTCCATGATTTGAGCAATTGCACCCTCGTTATCACAAAGGATTTCTAGGGGGTCCTGAATGGTAGGGACCACCCCTACATCGGCAATGAACTTCTTTAACCATGCAGCTTCCTGAGCTGCTAATGAAATGGCGATATATTCTGACTCTGTAGTTGATAATGCCATCACATCTTGCTTAGAGCTCTTCCAAGAGATTGCTCCACCATTCAAGATGAAAATGTACCCCGATTGTGATCGTGAATCATCCCGATCAATTAGGAAACTCGCATCTGTGTAACCCTTTACTACGAGTTCCTCCTCACCAGATCCATAGATTAGGAACATATCTTTTGTCCTCCTGAGATACTTAAGTATATTCTTAACAGCCATCCAATGACTGTTTCCATGATTTTGTTGGTACTGGCTTGTCATGCTCAAAGCGTATGACACGTCCGGCCTAGTGCATATCATTGCAAACATGATGGATCCTATAGCAGACCCATATGGGATTCCATTCATTTTGTCTTGCTCATCCTTTGAGCTTGGACATTGAGTCTTACTCAATATCGTTCCTCTTTAAATAGGTACGGTACCTTTCATAGAGTTTTCCATATTGAACCTTTTCAAGATCTTGTCAATGTATGCACTTTGATTTAAACCTATCAATCGCCTTGATCTATCCCTATAGATCTTTATTCTCAAAATATAGGCGGCTACACCAAGATCCTTAATGGAGAAACAGCTTCCAAGTCAGGATTTTACACCCTCCAAGGTTGGAATGTCATTTCCAAATAGTAAAATGTCAACGACATACAATACTAGGAAAGTGATGATGCTCCCACTAGCTTTCTTGTATACACATGCCTCATCAGCGTTTTTGATGAACCCAAATTTGATTACTTCTTCATCAAAACGGTAATTCCAACTTCTCGATGCATGCTTCAATCCATAGATTGATTTCTTTAACTTGCATACTTTGTTAGGATGTTTTGGATCGACAAAACCTTCGGGCTGAACCATATAGACATCTTCCTCAAGATATCCACTTAGAAAAGCGGTTTTGATATTCATTTGCCAAATCTCATAATCATAATGAGCAGCTATGGCAAACAATATCCTAATAGACTTTAGCATTGCAACTGGTGAGAAGGTCTCATCATAATCAACCCTTTGAGTTTGAGTGAAACCTTTTGCTACAAGTCTAGCTTTATAAGTATCCAAGTTTCCATGCATAATGGTTTTCTTCTTGAAAACCCACTTACTTCCAACTATCTTGGAGTTAAGAGGTGGTTCAACCAAGTCCCATACTTGGTTGTCATACATGGATTGCATCTCAACGTTCATGGCTTCAATCCATTTGTCGCAATCCAAATTGGACATTGCATCACGATAGGTGGTTGGTTCATCGGAATCTACCACATAGAATCCATCTACGAAAAATCCATATCTTTCAGGTGGACTACTAATTCTACCAGATCTGCGAATGTTTTGTGTATATTGATCAACCATTTGATCATTCTCAACATCCTCATGTTAAGTGCTAGTGTCAGCCAAACGTGTATCGGTTTGTGGTTCTTAATCCTCCTCAAGATCCACAGTTCTACTGCTAGTTCCTTCCGTAAGGAACTTAGCTTCTAAGAACTCAGCCTTCTTGGCAACAAACTCCTTTTGTTCAGATGGATCATAGAAATAATATCCCATAGAATCTCTAGGATATCCAATAAAGATACAATTAGTGGAACGACTTTCTAACTTGTTTGAGGTGGGAGTCTTAACATAAGCCTCACAGCCCCATACCTTTAAATATGATAGTGATGAAACCCTTCCATGCCATATTTCAAAAGGTATCGTTTCCACTTTCTTGGTTGGGGCCATATTCAAGATACGGGCCGCAGCGAGCAAAGCGACACCCCAAAATGATAGAGGCAATGAGCTTTTATCCATCATAGATCGAACCATATCCAATAGAGTTTGATTTCTCCGCTCGGACACACCATTGTGTTGTGGTGTTCCAGGTGGAGATAGCTGTGAGACAATCCACAACTTCTAAGATGATCTCTGAAAGCATCATTTAGGTACTCACCTCCTCTATCGGTACGAAGAAGTTTTATTTTCTTGTTGAGTTGATTTTCTACTTCATTTTGGAAGATTTGAACATTTCAAAAGCTTCATCTTTGTGTCTTAACAAGTACACATAACCATATCGACTATAGTCGTCGGTAAAGGTAATGAAGTATCTTTCATGGTACCTAGTCATTGATTTAAAAGGACCACATACATCCAAATGTATGATGCCTAATAAATCTTTTGCCCTTTCGGATTTGCCACTAAAAGGTGCCTTAGTCATTTTACGTTGTAAACAAGATTCACATACATCAAATTAATCATATTCACTTGCTTTTAAAAGACTGTTCTTTTGAAATGTTTGTATGCGCTTCTTGTTTACATGACCAAGACGACAATGCCAAAGATAGGTATCACTCAAATCCAATTTGAGTTTCTTAGTGGTGGTTTGGTACAATGAGCTATCATATAATGTGTTTTCACGAACCAATTCATAAATACCATTAATAGGAATAGCTTTAAAATGAAATATACCATTTAAAGAAACATGAATTTCATTTTCAATAAATGTCAAAACATTACCATATTGTCTTAATTGGGAAACAGAAATAATGTTCCTAGTCAAACTAGGAGCATACAAAATATTGTTCAAAATTTCTTCCAAACCACTTAGAAGCTTCAAGATGTAGTCCCCTCGACCCTTAACTTGAACTTTTGCCTCATTCCCCATGTAGAGGCTAACATCCCCTTTCTCGAAGTCCTTACTTCTTTTGAACCCCTACAATAAGTTGCAAATGTGAGTTCCACATCCGGTATCCAATACCCATGTGTTAGAGGATATTAAATTTAGATCAATATGAATCATGAAAATTGTTCCTGAGGTTTGCCCGACATCCCTCATTGCTTGCAACTCTTTTAGATGGACTGGGCAATTTCTTGCCCAATGTCAAATCTCCCCACACTTAAAGCATGGGTCATTCGAAGCAACCTTTTTCTTCTTCTCCGCTGGTTTTGGAGGTGGCGCTCTTACCACTCCCTTTCCCTTTCCCCTAACGTGCCCCTTACGCTTGGCAACATCTGCCTTGGGTGCTGGGTGAGGCCTATTCTTGTTCCCACCTTCATTGATGGTGAGAATGGGTAAAACCTTTTTACCCATGGCCGACGGCAGTTTTGAGCATAGAGTGAAGCTCACTTATGTTCTTGTCCCACCCGTTTATGTTATAGTTCATGACTAAGTTGTCAAACCTTTTTGACAAAGAGTTAAGGATCAAATCCGTAGCCAACTCCTTCGAGACGGGACAATTCAGCCTTCTGAGGCGGTCAATGTGGCTTTTCATCTTAAGTACATAAGATGAAACAGATTGGATGTCATCCATACGACACGCATGGAGTGCTCGAACCGTTTCGAAGCGCTCTACCCTTGCTTGTTGTTGGAACGTTTCCTTCAACTGGGTAATCATGTCGTATGTCTCATGATGTTCATACTCCTTTTGGAGATCTGGAGTCATACTTGCCAACATGAGGCAAGACACTTGGACCGAGTCCTCAGTGTATTTCACCCAATTATTAAAGGCCTCCTCATCCTCCTCATTAGGTTGATCGGAAATCGGATCGTCTAAAATGTATGATTGTTTCTTTTGCTTGAGAACAATTCTCAAGTTTTGAAACCAATCAATAAAGTTATTATGATTTAGACGCTCCTTTTGGAGAATGGTTCTTAGAGATAGTGAGTGAGCGGACGGGTTATCATTATTTTCATTGTTGTTGGTGGACGTCTACAAAATTTAACAAAGTTCAATTTTTAGTATTTTTGATATTGTCATATTTTAATAATTAAAGCCCCTTTTAAGTGTCTTACACAATTTTAAAATTCTAGAATCCAACGTTACATTTAAATAGTGGTTAGGTGACCTTTATTCCATTATTTAAATTAACAAGGTAGTCAACGTTTTGACAAATGCAACCCTTTGCAACTTCTAGTGGAATGGGATCGACTTTAAAACATCATATGTATAGTCGGCATGTTTATCCCATCAACACCTTTGTAAACCATATTGTAGGTGATCCATTAAACATGGTTTGCAAATCAAGTTACCCTATACACACACATGTGGGTTTTCCAACATAAGTGGTTAGGTGACCTTTATCCCACAAATATGGTATCCCCACCTCAAATCACAAGTTCCCTCAAAATGATTAGGTGACCTTTATCCCATTAAGAGTTTTCAAGTGACTCAAGTGTTGTGCAAAAGGATGGTGTTAAACTGGTTTATAAAAGAAATTCTAAGTTTTCATAATCTTAGTTTAGAAAACTCTATGTACCTTATATTTGCATGCTTTCAAATACAAGATATCATATGGTTCACTTTTTAACAAAACCCCTTTTATTAATATCATTAATCCTTTTAATAACCTTTTATTAAAATCATTAATCCTTTTAATAACCTTTTATTAACCACTTAATGATAAAGAACCATCAATTTTCAGCTTGTTAAGTTTGTTAATGAGTTTGTTATGCATATCCAAATATCAACCAACAATCATACAACAAACATCCAAACAAGCATAATCATACAAACATAGGTGCATAACCATAGCCACTAAGTTGACCACACTTGTTTGCCATCACAAGTGTAGTCATAAGGTCTTTCCTAAGGGTTAAGATGACACATCAAAAAGTGTCCATGAACTCCCACTTGAATCCACATCCAAATATCAACCAACAATCATACAACAAACATCCTTCTTTGGGTCTTCATCTTGTGCATCTTCTTTTACAAAATCATATCCGAATACAATTTTTTTCTAATAAAAGAAATGCACCTAATCTATTTATTACATAACCAAATGAATAAATAAATTACAACCCAAAATACAAACACAAATGTTACAACCCTTATAAGAATCAAAACCAACATGACAAACCACAATCAACCAAATCCAAAACACATAAGGTCAAGGCTATGTTATGCACCAAAATATGAAACATATTCAACATCCAAGAACAAAAATGAACCCCTTTAAATAACCTTAAAGTTCTGGCCAACATGAACCAAAATTTTAGGGTTTTGTCCAAACAACGCAATCAACCATTTGATCTTGATCTTTCAAGGTTTATACAAAAGCATGTAAGATTAAACCTTGAAACATAAGGGATTCATACATCCACAACAAAACAGCCCCTAATGGGTTGAAAAAGTCCATGAAAACTAACTTTTCAAGAACTTTTGAAGCACATATTCCACATATCCGGCTCTAGATGCCATTGTTGGGTTTTGTAACATGTAAATCAAAGCTAGTTTAACCATTTAAACTATAAAAAAACGCAGCGGATATAAGGTTTAAACATGTTGTTAACAATCTGAAAAATAAACCATTTTAAACCATAACCAAGAACCAAAAACAAGGATCTTTTATATATGTGAAATAGAATGCTAACAAACCATAAAACAACCATAGGGTGCTCATAGAAACAACCTTTCAAGCACAAGATGTTGTAGATGGATGAGATGAAGATGATGATGTTCTTGAATGTTTAGCCTCCAAAAGAGAAGACCTCAAGCTTGTATACCCACAAGCCCTTCCAAATACCAAGCTTGTTAGGAGAGCAACACCAAAGAACTCTCTTCTTTTGCTCCTCAAAAGTCCGAAAATTTCAGCTTTGTTCTTCCTTGAATCCGAAAATTTCAGCCGCCTTTGAGAGAGTTTTGCAATGTGTGTGTGTAAGAGAAAGTGTGGGTTAGAGAGAAGAGTGTAAGAAATGTCATTAAGTCTTCCAAAGACAAAGACTAAAACAAGAACCCAAGCCCTTTTGGGCGGTCGAAATCTTCAATTAAAATGGGTTCCCCCCCATTTTAATTTTTTATAAAATGTTACACTCTTAACCCATTACTTTATAAAATTAAAACCTCTTTTAATCTTATAACATTAACACACTTTTATTTGTTATTATTTAACTCAATTAAATAATGAAAAAAATAATTTCTCATGAATAGATTATCCATATAATGTTGTTCTATTACAAAGAAACGTTTTAGAAAACTCATTTTCTTAATTGGTGTCAATATTTATTTGTATGATCTCATCAACAAATAAACATTTATTGGTGTTTGAATAGCTTGTTATTGGGTATGACCCGAATTGGATTATAACGTACTACCACATCAATCTTGTATGTCTCTTGGGCATATAAGATCCAACAAACTATTATTAATTGATGCTAAAACCTTGCTGAACCATTTATATTGATTTACAATATGCCATGTTATGCGTTGGGAATATTGACCTGTGTCCGTTATGGATGAATTGTCTTGAGCTACTTTAATGAAACATTTTCTTGTTAGAGGTATCTAGTGGTGTGTATGATACACTCCCTCTTTCTAGGACGAGATAGTTTAGGGTAAATGATTCATGGGCTACTCGCAACCAATTATGAGATGCTAAACAAAAATTTATGTGTGATGCTATCAGAATGCCGACTAGGAAAGGAACCCACATTAGAAGAAGAGGAACTACTAGGGGCCGTCGTGAAGGGGCTAGACAAACCAGAAACCAAACCCCTACTCCACCAGGAACCCCTCGTGGAGAGAATGCAAACCAGGGGAATGATGAAAGGATTGCCAACCTTGTTGCACAACAGATTGCAAATGCAATTCCTACCATCATAGCCCAGATCAACGCATACCGGAGCAACCCCGGTAGGGATGATGTATTAGGAAATAATGAGGAAGCTGAAGCACTGAAGAATGGATGGTCCTATAAAACTTTCATGGCATGCAAGCCAAAAGACTTCTATGGCATAGAGGGTGCAATAGAGACGTACCGATGGATCGATGAAATGGAAGCAGTCTTGGACATCAGTGAGTGTAAAATGGACCACATGGTGAGGTTCGCATCCCAGTCACTCAACGGATCGGCTCTGGAATGGTGGAAGACGATTATTCAGCCCCGAGGAAGGAACGTTGCTAATCGAATTAGCTGGACCGAGTTTAGGGAACTGATAACCAACAAATACTACCCCACCAATCAACTGGAGAAACTAGAGTCTGAATTCTTGAGCCTGGAGATGAAGGGTCCTAATTACACTAACTACATCAACCGCTTCTTATTCCTGTCTTGATTGGTGCCACATCTGGTGACACCAGAATCTAAGGGTGTAGCGCGTTTCATTTAGGGGCTACATCCCAGAGTCAGGGGAATGGTTCGATCTTACAGGCCTTTAACCTTACAAGCTGCAGTCGACTTCACCAACAGTTTGACTGATGATTTAGTTAGGGCTGGGTGGACTGATCAAACCAGGACTGAAGAGAAGAGGAAGCCGATGGGTGAGAAAAGGAAGTGATTTGATGTGAAGAGAGCAATTGGCAGTAGTAGCGGGTCAAGCAAGAAGAGCTATGAGGGTGTGAGGCGCGATGACCAAGGTGGAAGGACAAGGAAGCTATACTCGGGTACGAGCCCGTTCTGCAACAAGTGCAAACTGCATCATCAAGGGGATTGCAACCCGATGCTCTGCTTCCGATGCAAAGGACCTGGTCATTTAATCAAGGATTGTACGTATGCGCCGGGTAAACAATGCTATAAGTGTGGAGATCCAGGGCACATGAGGAACAAATGTCCTAAACTAGTAAGGGATAAGGAGGCCAGACCCAACAAGCCCAAGGAACCAGCTAATGCTCGCAAGGAACCTGATGTGGTCAATAGTACGTTCCTTATAAACAACCATCCTGCTACCGTTCTCTTTGATACTGAGCAACTACTAGTTTTGTCTCTAGTGCTTTTAGGCATTTGATTGACTTGAGTGCGTGTACCCTGACTGATCCGTTTACCGTAGAAGTAGCCGACGGTAACATTATAGAAACTAATGAAGTCATCAAGTGTAACACCCGGAAATTTCCTTTGAAGCCGACAAAAGAAGAAAAAGAAATAAAGTCCAAAGTCGAGAGACCAAACTCGCCAAGGAGAGAAACTTTGAGGAATGGGAGTATAAAAGGGGAAGAGCATCCCATTCTTGCTATTTTTCAGCCAAGAAGAGAGGAGAGGAGAAGAGAAGGAGAAAAAGAGGAGAAAAGATTGGTTCGGGGGATTCGAGCGTGGAAATTCTCGTCTAGCGGGGCAAATCGAAGCTCTACTCGACGTGATCGTTTGTGTGAGTTCTAGGACCCCTCTTTTACACATTTGCAACTGATTTTGGGGCTGGAACACATCTGAAAACCCTTTTTCGTGTTTTTGGGTGTAGGCCCATTTTTTTATGTATGTGTATGATTCGTTTGGGGCTTGATTTCTTGCTTGTTTATGCTTAAATGAGGTCGTGGTATGTTTCCCTAAAGTTTAGAATGGTTGATTTGAGCTTAAATGTGGTTTGGAAGAGGTTGGAGGCCGAAAACCGTCGGCTGCAGTCGGGATGAACTGCATTATGCATCAGCTAGGGCTAGGCGACCGACTGGAGTGCGATTGGAGGCCATACAGTCGATTGGCGTGCGACTGAGGTCCATGTGCATGATTACCATGCGACTGAGGTCCATACGTATGATGGTCATGCGATTGAAGTTCATTTGCCTGTAAGGCATGTGATTGAAGGAGTGTGGGACTGAGGTTCATTCGCACGAGGGGTTATGCGACTGAGGTTCATTCGCACGAAGAGTATTCGACTGAAGCCCATATGCCTGAAGTCATGCGACTGAAGGCCATACGCATGAAAGCTATGCAACTGAGAGTCCATACGCATAGATATCCATTCACCCATAGGTCCATTCGCCTGATGTCCATTCGCCTAAGTGTTCAGTTGCCCGGAAGTTCATGCGACTGGAGGGTGTCCATACGCCCAAGTAGGGTTCATACGCCCGAAAGAACAACGGTTTATCTTATGACCTTCGAGGGAAAGTGAAGTTGTGGGTTTGACTGGGGAGGTTCTCGGAGGCTTGTGTAAGTTGACTTTTGAGGTCATAGATGTTATGTCGGGCATGTGTGTGATGTTAATGATTTATGATGATGAGCTGATGATGATGATGATGCGATGCATGCTGACTGTGATGCCTTATAGTTATGTGTGATGTGATGCGCGTGATTCGTGTGATGTTTGATGTCGTGTGATTGTGCATGATGTATGTTATGTATGTATGATGTTGTCGTGTGTGATGATGTTATATGTTATTATGTTCCTTATTGTTATGTGTGATTATCTTCCCGTGATTGTGCGATGTATGTTAATGAATGTAATGAAAGTATTATGTAATGTAAAGTGGAAGATTTTGAAAAGAGAAACGTAATGAATGAATGTAAGCATGAACGAACAAATGAGAGTAAGGATGGCTTGCGAAAGAGGAAAGGAGGTTCACGACTCATTGAGAGTTGTTAGCTCAACTGTGTGTGTATTATAGCGTGCGCTTGGCTTACTCATAAGGGGACATAGACACAGTAGGGAGTTCAGTTTTGGTAACTGCTCCGATACGTGCGATGTGGTATTTACTGTGTGCTATGTAGCGTGCAATTTTGGCTGCCTCATGTGGTTTATGTAGCGTGCGATCTTGGCTAACCCATGAGATGGAGTGCGATTCTGGCAAAACCCCCAGAGTTCTCACAGGGGGAGTCGGTCTTGGTGACCACTATGATGGTGCGATTTGTGCGATGTGTGCGATGGAAAGCATAAGGGTAGCGTGCGATTTTGGCTAACTCATGTGGTTTATGCAGCGTGCGATCTTGGCTAACCCATGAGATAGCGTGCCATTCTGGCTTCCTTATATGTGCGATCCGTGCGATATGTACTTCGGGTACGATGATGCGAAAGTGCGATATGTATGAAATGAGCGAAAGTAAGAAAAGATGTTATAAAGAATTAAGCGAATGATAATGTACCGTGCGGTAATTAATGAATTAAGAATGTAACCGAAGTAATGATCCTGAACCTTACCTTAGGTACTGTGACCATGAGGTGCTGTGCACCGTTATAGAAGGTCTTTGATAGGCCTAGGTCCAGTACCATGAGCATGAAGGGTAAAGTTCATGGTTTCAATGGAAAGAAAAGATGTAACAATTAACGAATGAATGAAAGTAGGAACGTATGAAGGAACAACAGTTAAAGTACGAATGTAATGATGAAGATAATAAACAATATCTATGTGTATGTATGTTGTGTGAACGCTTACGAAAGTGACGAAAGGTTTTATAATGGATGTAAAGTATGTTTTATTATAAAACTATAACTCACTCAGTAACGCTGACTTTGATGTGTTTCCAGTTGGCAGGTATGTTGCTGAGGATGGCACGGGGAGGCTACTCAGCTTATTTTGGAGGGCATCCGATATTATAATGCTTTTGTAATTTAATTGTTTAATGACGGTTGTAATATTTTGCAAAAGTATTTTGATGAAATGAAAAGATTGTTTTTAATGTTTCCGCTGCAACGATTTATGAAAGGAAAACGTAAGTATATGTTTTATGTGCGATGAGGATCCAACTGTAAGCGTCCCGGGAACGGGGCCTTACACCAAGGACTGTAGCCAAGGCACCATATTGACTTGCCACTCCAGAGATGAAGGAAGTAATGCTGCAGATCCAGGAACTACTCGACAAGGGATTTATTGGACCGAGTGTTTCCCCATGGGGTGCACCGGTATTATTTGTGAAGAAGAAGGATGGAACCCTACGAATGTTCATTGATTACCCGGAACTGAACAAGCTGACTATAAAGAATCGTTACCCTCTCCCGAGGATTGACGACCTATTCGATCAACTGCAGGGAGCTAGTTACTTTTCTAAAATAGATCTGAGATCGGGATATCATCAGCTGAAGATAAGAAAAGAATACATACCTAAAACGGCCTTCAGGACGAGATACAGACATTATGAGTATCTAGTCATGCCTTTTGGACTGACTAATGCACCAGCGGCATTTATGGATCTCATGAACCATGTATGTCGTCCGTATCTTGACAAGTTCATGATCGTGTTTATCGACGACATCCGGATCTACTCCCGTAGTAAAGAAGATCACGAGAAACGCCTTAGACTGATTCTTGAGTTGCTCAAGAATGAGCAACTATATGCCAAGTTCTCCAAATGTGAATTTCGGATGCGAGAGATCCAATTTTTAGGGCATGTGGTAAATGAGAATAGGATTCAAGTAGACCCTTCTAAGATCGAGGCAACTAAGGAGTAGAAAATTCCTGAAACCCCTACCAAGATAAGACAATTACTTGGATTGGTCGGATACTACAGAAGGTTTATCAAAGACTTCTCGCGCATTGTGCAACCGTTGACTGCTCTGACTAAGAAGAATACGACCTTTGTGTGGGATCAAGAGCAGAAGGAAGCATTCGAAACACTTAAGGAGAAGTTGTGTAGTGCACCTATCCTCGCTCCCCCAAAAAGAAATTGAGGATTTTGTAGTCTATTGTGACGCTACGTGTCAAGGACTAGGATGCGTGCTAATGCAGTGCAACAAAGTAATTGCTTATGCATCGAGACTACTAAACGATCATGAGAAGAACTACGAATTGGGTGCCGTGGTGTTTGCACTCAAAATGTGGAGGCATTATCTCTATGGCACGAAGTGCATTATTTACACTGACCATAGGAGTTTGCAGAAGATGCCAAACATGCACCAGAGAAGATGGGTCGAGTTACTGAATGATTACGAGTGTGAAATACGCTACCATCCTAGCAAGGCCAATGTAGTGGCAGATGCCTTGAGCCGGAAAGAAAGAGAAAAACCTCTACGCGTCCGTGCCTTAAGGATGAGTGTGTACACCAACCTTATCGCGAGACTAAAGAAAGCACAAGGCGAGCGCTAAAGGAAGATCAACTAGCAGGGGACATGTTAACAGGTATGGAGAAGCGATTTGAGCTGAGCAGCAATGGTGTATATAAATATGAAGGGAGAACGTGGGTGCCAAAGCATGGGGGAATAAGAGAGGTTCTCCTCGATGAAGCCCACAAAACTAGGTACTCGGTTCACCCCGGAAGTGACAAGATGTACCATAATCTAAAAGCCCTTTTCTGGTGGTCTAGGATCAAGAAATCCATCACCGTCTATGTTAGCAAGTGCCTGACATGCGCCATGGTGAATACTGAAAATCAAAAACCGTCAGGGACTCTGCAACAGCCCGAAATTTTAGAATAGAAGTGGGATAACATTACAATGGATTTCGTCACAAAGCTACCCAGAACTTTTAGAGGACATGACACGATTTGGGTAATAGTGGACAAGTTAACTAAATCAGCTCACTTCTTGCCGATTCGAGAAGACTACAACCTGACGAAACTGGCTCAATTATATATTGAGGAAATAGTGACCAAGCATGGTGTGCCTTTGTCAATTATCTCCGACCGAGATAGTCGCTTCACTTCATGTCTGGAGATCACTCTCGCAAGCCTTAGGAACCTGTTTAGATTTAAGCACTGCATACCACCCATAAACTGATGGCCAGAGTGAAAGGACTATTCAAACTCAGGAAGATATGCTAAGAGCTTGCGTGATTGACTTTGGTGGGAACTGGGACAACCATCTTCCTTTGGTAGAGTTCTCCTATAATAATAGTTACAACGCAAGTATAAAGGCAGCTTCGTATGAGGCCCTATATGGTAGGAAATGCCGATCACCATTGAATTGGAATGAGATTGGTGACAGCCAAGTAATGGGACCCGACATCGTGTTGGAAACCACCCACAAGATATTAAAAATTAAGGAGCGTTTGAGAGTAGCCAGGGATCGTCAAAAGAAATATGCTGACTGAAGACGAAAACCCTTGGAGTTTCAAGTGGGTGATAGGGTAATTGTAAGGCCCCGTTCCCGGGACGCCTACAGTTGGTCATTCATCGCACATAAAACATACATTTAAATTCATACTTCATAAACATCGCAGCGGAACATTTAAAATAAGCTTTCATTTCTATATAAATGCTTTTGCAAGTTAATACAAAATTCTTTACAAAATAGTTTGTTCGCATTACAATGCAAAAACATTAATCAAAAGGATGCCATCCCAAAAGAGCCGAGTAGCCTTGCAGTGCCATCCTCAACAATCATTACCTGCCAACTGGAAAACATATAAAAAGTCAGCGTTGTTAAGTGAGTTCTAGTTTTGTAATAAAACATACTTTATTTTCATTAAACTATTCCTTTTTTCATGCAATCATTCAACATACGTATACACAGATAATGTCATTATTATCTTTCATCACATTCGTTATCTTTCGTTCTTTTCATACGTTCATTCTTCCGAGTCTGTTGCGACAATAGAGTCGCTCACCTCAATAGCAATCTCAACGATTGCACGCTATCCAAGTCTGTTACAACCCTAGGGTTGCTCACCTCATTGCCCATCTTAACGATAGCAAGCTATCCGAGTCTCTTGCAACAACAAGGTTGCTCACCTCATGGCAACATCATGATAGCACATTACTCGAGTCTCTTGCAACAACAACGTTGCTCACCCCATGGGCAATCTCAATGATTGCACGTCATCCGAGTCTCTTGCAACACAAAGTCGCTCACCCCATATATGTGCTTGCAAGCCTTTCCATCGTTCATTCATCATTCATTAATGCATGCATTCTCACTTCATGTTCCTCTTTCATTATCTTTCACTTTACATTACATAATACTTCATTCATTCATTAACATGACATGTAAAGCCACAAGAAAGATAAGCATATATCATAATAAGCAACATATCATACCCATTCATCATCATCATACAGGGCAACATCATACATACATAACATGCATAAACATGCAACATCATCATCATCATGCACTACATGCTCACTAAGTCCATAACAGTCATCTTACATGCTCTTACGGGAAACTTGACGTCAAAACTTACATCTGCACTTTCCCCCGAAAGCCAGAAGTCAAACTACACTTTCCTTCGAGTGCAACAGCCCTATTCGGGCGTATGAACACCCTTCAGTCGCATGGCCTCCATGCGACTGAACATCATGCGAATGGACTCATGCGGATGGACATCTATGCGAATGAACATTCAATCGTGCGTATGGACCTCATGCGGATGTAACTAATGCGAACGGGCACCTATGCGGCTAACATCATGCGAATGGACACATTCGACTAAGCACCTATGTGACTGGACCCTCAGTCGTATGACTCCCCATGCGACTGGACTCCCAGTCGTGCGACTGAAACCTTAGTCGTGCGATTGAACCCTCAATCGTGCGAATGAATCCCAGTCGTGCGAATGACCTTCAATCACCTCTCAATCGGCCGTATGCCCTTCATTCGGTCGCATAGCCCTAGCTGATGCAGAATGGAGTTCATCGCGAACCCAATCTGCCATTTTCGGCCTCCAAGCTCATCCAAACCCATTCTAAGCCTAAATCAACCATCCTAGACCATAGGAATGCATACCACAACACCATAAAAGCACACACAAGCCCGGAAACATACACGAATCGCATCATACACATCACACCCAAATGGGTCAAACACATACTCACACCAAAAACGGGTTTTGATATTTTCTAGCCACAAAACCGGTTGAAAACAAGCAAAAGTGTGGTCCTAGAACTCACACAAACGAGCACAATGACAAGGGCTTCGATTTGGCTTGCTACACAACGAGTTTGGCCACCTGAATCACCTGAACCGACCCTTTTTCCTCTCTTCTTCTTCTTTCTCTCTTCTCCTCTCTATAGTTGGCTGAAATATGAGTGTGGCGAAGAGGGTAAGGGCTGCCCTCTCCCTTATATACTCCCACTCGCTCAACTTTCTTTCGTTGGCGAGTTTGGCCCCTCGACTTTCGACTTTATTTCTTTTTCTTCCTTCGTCGGCTTTAAAATAATAAAGAAGTGGGTGTTACAAGTCCACCCCCCTTAAATAGGTTTCGTCCCCAAAACCTGTTATTCTTCAAACAACCGTGGATAATGCTGTCTCATTTCTTCCTCACTCTCCCACGTTGACTCGGATCCCTTCCTGTGCTTCCACTGTACACGCACAAGAGGAATCACTTTATTCCTCAGCCTTTTCTCTTTCCGATCGATGATTGCCACTGGTTGCTCCACATAATTGAGCCGTTTGTCTACTTTGATATCCTCCAGTGGAACTGTAGGACCGTTTAAGGGCTTGAACAAATTACAACACAACAACACAATGAGGAGAGCAACTAAACTTTGATCAAACAGTAAACTGGATTAACCAAGTTGATACAAAGAACACAAGTAAAGTAAAGAGACAGAACAAGAGAGTTGGGTTTCATGGAGGCAGTATATTGCTTTCTCAAGTTCTTTTACAAGTATTACAAAGCATAAAGAAAGATACAAGAACTTGGAATACTTATACTACAACCTACAGCCGGCTATACTTTGAAAGCCAGCTGGATACAATTGACTAGACACTAACAAAATCAATTGTAGGATCAAAAGGCATATCTGCATTTTGACCTTGTGACTATGACATGCCATAGCTCACATCCTTATACATTACAAAAAGGATAAAGTACATAAAGTAGAAAGTTACAGACTCAAGACCTCAATGTAAAGTTACCAAAAGCATGGACCTTTTCACCAACTCATGTAAGTTGGTGACTTTACAGAGATGCAGCGGAAAGGTGCTTTATGGAACAGTACATCAGATAAAGCATGTGTACTAAAAGTCTTTGGAAGAAATCTGTCTTCATAGGTTGAAGCTTCGGAAGACTTTGTCTCTGAGGCTTCGGAAGACTTCATGTTTGGCTTCGGAAGATATTGGTCTTGGCTTCGGAAGATTTTACACTTAGAGTATTTTCTAGTGCATTGTGTAAAACTTCCGAAGCATTCTTTACTTCAGTACTTAGTGCATGTTGCAGAGACACATTGGATGTTTTGGGTTGCATCAGACTTAAGGAATCCTTACAAGAACAATCATATCTTCATCAGCTAAGCACTTCCTTAAATGAGATACATGGAATGTCGGGTGAATTCCACTTAACTCATCCGGTAACTCTAGTCTATAGGCCACCTCTCCTACTCGAGCAATGATTCGGAAAGGGCCTATATACCTTGGGCTCAATTTGCCCCGCTTTCAGAAGCGAATGATACCCTTCCAAGGTGAGACCTTCAACATAACCTGGTCACCCACCTGGAACTCAATCGGCCTGCGTCGTTTATCAGCATACGACTTCTGTCTGTCTTTGGCTGCCTTCATGAAGGCTTTAATCTTCTCAAGCTTCTCAGTCGTAGCCTCGATTACCTCGACGCTCCCCAATTCCTTCTGACCAATATCACCCCAACAAATGGGTGTGCTGCATCTCCTACCGTATAACATCTCATATGGAGGCATATCAATGCTGGCATGATAGCTGTTGTTGTATGAGAATTCGGCTAACGGTAGGTGGTCATCCCAACTTCCACCAAAATCAATCACACATGCCCGAAGCATGTCTTCCAGTGTCTGAATGGTCCTTTCTGACTGACCATCAGTCTGCGGATGATAAGCCGTGCTAATATGTAACCTCGTCCCCATAGCGTCGTGGAATTTCTTCTAAAATTTAGATGTAAACCGGGTGTCACGATCCGACATAATAGACACCGGCACACCATGACGAGTTAGGATTTCCCTGATGAACAGATCAGCCAACCTCTCAGATGAATACGTCTCGCGGATCGGTAGGAAGTGAGCACTCTTCGTCAAACGATCAACTATCACCCATATGGCATCATACCCTTTCGGGGTACACGACAGCTTTGTAATGAAATCCATGGTGATGTGCTCCCACTTCCATTCCAGTATATCCAAAGGTTGTATCTATCCATACGGCTTTTGGTGCTCGGCCTTCACCTGTAAACAAGTAAGGCACTTACTCACATACTCCACCACATATCGCTTCATACCCGGCCACAAATAATCCTTCTTCATGTCATGGTACATTTTCGTGGCACCAGGATGAATGGAGTACCGAGTCTTGTGAGCTTCATCCATTATCTTCACCCGTAGATCCCCAAAACGAGGAATCCACACACGACCGAATCGGGTTCTAACACCGAGCGTGTTTTAACCCAATTCCCCAACCAGACCTCTCATTCTTTTAGAGTTAAGGTGATCTTCTTTCAATGCCTCGTCTTGAAACTGTTTAACCTGCTTCATCACATCGGAGGTCATGATCAACTGATATGCTTTCACCCGAATCGGCTCGGGCTTCTCTTTCTGGCTAAGGGCGTCAGCCACCACATTGGCCTTGCCCGGATGGTAGTGGATCTCACAATCATAATCCTTTATAAGTCACCGTCTCTGCCTCGTGTTCAGATCCTTCTACTTGAAGAAGTACTTCAAGCTCTTGTGGTCAGTGAATATGGTGCATTTCGTCCCGTAAAGATAGTGCCTCCAAATCTTTAACGAAGACCACAGCTGCTAGGTCCAAGTCTTGAGTGGGGTAATTGACCTCATGAACCTTCAACTGTCGGGATGCATAGGCTATAACCTTTCCTCTTTGCATTAACACGCACCCCAACCCCGAGTAGGAAGCATCAGAATAAACCACCAGATCTTCACTTCCATCGGGTAATGACAGAACTGGAGATTGAGTCAACCTCGTCTTCAGTTCCTCGAACGCCTTCTCTTGTGCTTGACCCCATACAAACTTCACATCTTTTCGGGTCAACTTAGTTAGTGGAGAAGCGATTTTGGAAAAGTCTTGGATAAATCTTCTGTAGTAGCCCGCCAAACCCAAGAAGCTACGAATCTCGGATGGCGTCTTTGGTGACTTCCATTGCATAACCGCCTCCACTTTCGCCGGGTCCACCATAATCCCGTCGGGATTCACCACGTGACCCAAGAACTGAACTTCGCGCAACCAAACCGCGCACTTGGAGAATTTAGCATACAACTTCTCCCTTCTCAACGTCTCTAGAACCTCCCGAATGTGATCGGCATGCTCTGCTTCGCTCCTCGAGTAAATCAGGATATCATCAATAAACACGATCACTGATTTATCCAACATCGGCCGACACACTCGATTCATCAGATCCATAAAAGCAGCTGGCGCATTGGTCAAACCAAAAGACATGACAAGAAAATCGTAGGGACCATAGCGCGTACGGAAAGCTGTTTTAGGAATATCTTGCTCCTTCACCTTCAACTGATGGTAACCAGATCGAAGATCTATCCTGGAAAACCAACTGACACCTTGAAGCTGATCGAACAAATCATCTATCCTCGTTAAGGGGTATCGGTTCTTCACCATCAACTTGTTCAGCTCACGGTAGTCAATACACATTCTCATACTACCGTCTTTCTTCTTTACAAACAGGACCGGAGCACCCCAAGGAGAGATACTCGGTCTAATGAACCCCTTATCAAGCAGCTCTTGCAACTGCTCCATCAATTCTTTCATCTCGGTCGGAGCCAACCGATACGGTGCCTTGGCGACAGGTTGGGCACCCGGTATAAGATCAATCTGAAACTCGATCTCTCGGTCAGGTGGCACTCCTGATAAGTCTTCTGGGAACATGTCTAGAAAATCACACACAACCGGTACATCGGCTAGTTGTGGTGTTGGCGTATCCACATCCTTTACATAGGCCAAGTAGGCACTACATCCACGCCTCATACACTTTCCCGCCACCGCCATCGAGATCACCTTCGGAATCGTAGTAACCCGATCACCATAAACCGTCACTGAACTACCGTCAGGCGCCGACAACTGAATCATCTTCTTGCGACACACAATGTTTGCCTCGAAGTCCGCTAACTAATCCATCCAAGAACAAAATCAAAACCACCTAAATCATCACAAACGGCCTAACAGGAAACTTATGACCCTCAAGTTCCACATCACAGTTCTCTATCATCTCAGAAATCCTGCTAGACTTACCTATGCCAGTTTCTACATCAAAGGGCGCATCAACACATCTACTACTAACAGGCAGCTTAGCACAGAAAGCAGCAGAAATAAAACTTTTACTGTCACCCGAATCAAATAACACAGAAGCTAAAGTTTGGTTCACCAGAAACGTACCGGACACGACATCAGGGTCCGTTCTAGCTTCCTCCTGTGTCATGGTGAATGCCCTGGCACTCGCCCTCGGTCCTTCACCTCCTGTCTTCTTCGCCCAAGAGCTCTCAGCCCTCGGCCTCTTACACTCTTTGCTCATATGACCCTCTTCACCACAGTTAAAGCATCGGACCGTACGACAGTCCTTTGCCATGTGCCTCGCCTTTCCACACTTGAAGCACAACTCGACCCAAACCTACACTCCCCACTATGCTCCCGTCCACATTTGCCACACCTTCTCGACCCTGCACTTGACGTGACCACACGGTGGTCGTCCACCCGTACCCTCTTATTACCCGTCGAGGCATCACCCCGACCAAACCTCTTCCTCTGCCAATTTTGATCACCACCGCTCTTCTTGCCACCTTCATTTACCACCACCGTCCTCTCATCATACAATCTTCCCGCCAAATCCACCGCCGACCTAAACGTGCTTGGCCGGGCATCGATCATGTGCCTGTGAATATCCGTTGGCAAACCCTGAATATACCTCTTGATTTTTCGGGACAGAGGTGTCACCTGATCCGGCACCAGACGTGCCATCTCGTTGAATTTCGTGGTGTACTGTTGGTGAGTCATGGTTCCCGCCTCCAGTTGCAGAAACTCCCTTTCGACCTTGTCCATTTCCCGATGAGGACAAAACTCCTCGATTACCAATCTTTTAAGGTCAGACCATCTCATCCTTCCAATGGCCCTGCTACCCTCGGCTTGGACAATATTGTCCCACCAACACAGAGCCGAATCCGCGAAAGAGTGGGTAGCTAACTTCACCTTCTGATCTTCACGGCATTCGCTGAGATCCAGATCGGCCTCCATTTCCCTCACCCACCGGTGAGCAGCGGCAGCAGTGCCATTTCCCTCAAAAGTTGGGGGCTTGCATCTCATAAACGACACATAGTTACAGCCTCGTACCACCCCTTGCACGGGCTCATCTTCTTCCTCCTCCTCATTATCGGAGAAAATCGTTTCAGGCTCCGGTTGCTCCCCCGAGGCCCTATTTCTCTTCTTCCTTTCTCCCTCTTTCACAGCCTTGATGACTTCGGTCACCACAGATGGTAAGATGTTCTGCATGACCTGATGTACTTCCACAACAACAGCCTCCTTTACCGAGGCCCTCAAGTTTGCACTCTCATCCCTTGCCTCCGGATGAGGGGTCTCAGGTTCTTCAGGAACCTCCTTCTCAGCTCTAGGCCTTCCTCTTTTAGGTCGCGGTTCCGCATCAGGACCACCACGGCCTCCACCCCTAGAAGCTCTAGAAGATCTACCACCAGCCATTCTCTATCACACTGAAAGATTCAAACACCAACACGGTCATTCAAGGAAACAACTCAGTTTATGTCAAGTATAGTAAGTCCCTAATACAGTGGCCAGTTGTGATTAGCCACTTACTTTACTCTTCATACCTCAAGTATTACCTGTCCTGACTACATCAGTATTTAAATCTACATACAACACATAACCACATACCATGCTCACATAATACCGGTTAACTTTAAGAAGATACCTGATGGCACGCAGCTACGCAGATTGGTATCCCATCCCCTTTTCGTCCCATTCTCAGTTTAAGTTAAGGTTTATTTTGAAAATTTACCCATTTCACTTAAACTTTGGCTCTGATACCAACTTGTAAGGCCCCGTTCCCGGGACGCCTACAGTTGGTCATTCATCGCACATAAAACATACATTTACATTCATACATCATAAACATCACAGCGGAAAATTTAAAATAAGCTTTCATTTCTATATAAATGCTTTTGCAAGTTAATACAACATTCTTTACAAAATAGTTTGTTCACATTACAATGTAAAAACATTAATCAAAAGGATGCCATCCCAAAAGAGCCGAGTAGCCTTGTAGTGCCATCCTCAGCAATCATTACCTGCCAACTAGAAAACATATAAAAAGTCAGTGTTGCTGAGTGAGTTCTAGTTTTATAATAAAACATACTTTATTTTCATTAAAACTATTCCTTTTCTCATGCGATCATTCAACATACGTATACACAGATAATGTCATTATTATCTTTCATCACATTCGTTATCTTTCATTCTTTTCATACGTTCATTCTTCCGCGTCTGTTGCGACAATAGAGTCGCTCACCTCAATAGCAATCTCAACGATTGCACGCTATCCTAGTCTGTTACAACCCTACGGTTGCTCACCTCATTGCTCATCTTAACGATAGCAAGCTATCCGAGTCTCTTGCAACAACAAGGTTGCTCACCTCATGGCAACATCACGATAGCACATTACTCGAGTCTCTTGCAACAACAATGTTGCTCACCCCATGGGAAATCTCAATGATTGCACGTCATCCGAGTCTATTGCAACACAAAGTCGCTCACCCCATATATGTGCTTGCAAGCCTTTCCATCATTCATTCATCATTCATTAATGCATGCATTCTTACTTCATGTTCCTCTTTCATTATCTTTCACTTTACATTACATAATACTTCATTCATTCATTAACATGACATGTAAAGCCACAAGAAAGATAAGCATACATCATAATAAGGAACATATCATACCCATTCATCATCATCATACAGGGCAACATCATACATACATAACATGCATAAACATGCAACATCATCATCATCATGCCCTACATGCTCACTAAGGCCATAACAGTCATCTTACATGCTCTTACGGGAAACTTGACGTCAAAACTTACATCTGCACTTTCCCCCGGAAGCCATAAGTCAAACTACACTTTCCTTCAAGTGCAACAACCCTATTCGGGCGTATGAACACCCTTCAGTCGCATGGAATCCATGCTACTGAACATCATGCGAATGGACTCATGCGG
Organism: Flaveria ramosissima; assembly: GCA_025215565.1. Taxonomy (NCBI): domain Eukaryota; kingdom Viridiplantae; phylum Streptophyta; class Magnoliopsida; order Asterales; family Asteraceae; genus Flaveria; species Flaveria ramosissima. The sequence goes on from CM046036.1 coordinate 39,761,275, forward strand.
ATGGACATCTATGCGAATGAACATTCAATCGTGCGTATGGACCTCATGCGGATGGAACTAAGGCGAACGGGCACCTATGCGACTAACATCATGTGAATTGACTCATGCGACTAAGCACCTATGCGACTGGACCCTCAGTCGTATGACTCCCCATGCGACGGGACTCCCAGTCGTGCGACTGAAACCTTAGTTGTGGGATTGAACCCTCAATCATGCGAATGAATCCCAGTCATGTGAATGACCTTCAATCGCCTCTCAATCGGCCGTATGGCCTTCATTCGGTCGCATAGCCCTAGCTGATGTAGAATGGAGTTCATCCCGAACCCAATCTGCCATTTTCGGCCTCCAAACTCATCCAAACCCATTCTAAGCCTAAATCAACCATCCTAGACCTTAGGAATGCATACCACAACACCATACAAGCACACACAAGCCCGGAAACATACACGAATCGCATCATACACATCACACCCAAATGGGTCAAACACATACTCACACCGAAAACGAGTTTTGATATTTTCCAGCCCCAAAACCGGTTGAAAACAAGTAAAAGTGGGGTCCTAGAACTCACACAAATGAGCACAACGACAAGGGCTTCGATTTGGCTTGCTACACAACGAGTTTGGCCACCCGAATCACCCGAACCGACCCTTTTTCCTCTCTTCTTCTTCTTTCTCTCTTCTCCTCTCTATAGTTGGCTGAAATATGAGTGTGGGGGAGAGGGTAAGGGCTACCCTCTCCCTTATATACTCCCACTCGCCCGACTTTCTTTCGTTGGCGAGTTTGGCCCCTCGACTTTGGACTTTATTTCTTTTTCTTCCTTCGTCGGCTTCAAAATAATAAATAAGCGGGTGTTACAGTAATGCTAAAAGTGGCACCATGGAAAGGTACTGTGAGGTTTGGAAATAGAGGAAAGCTAAGCCCAAGATACATTGGACCATTTGAGATACTAGCAAGAATTGGTCTAGTGGCAAATAAATTAAAGCTACCCCAGGAATTAAGCTACATACATGACACCTTCCGTGTCAAACCTGAAAATGTGCTTGGCAGAGAAGACCTTGGAAATACCATTGAAGGAAGCTAGGATAACCGGTAAGTTGAACTTCGTGGAAGAACCCATAGAGATCATTGACCGGCTGGTCATGAAACTCAGACGAAGTCGCATACTCAAAGTCAAGGTAAGATGGAATTCTAGGCGAGGACCTGAATTCACTTGGGAGCGAGAAGATGAAATGAGAAGGAGTTATCCGCACCTCTTCAAACCCACCCGTTCCGAGTCTAATTGAAGCTAAAATTTCGGGACGAAATTTCCTAAACGGTGGGAGAATGTAACAACCGACTTCTAGGTCATAATTCTAACCCTTATCAACCTGCATCATTACCCATTCAATTAATATTATTACTAATATCATTTTTATTATCTCTCTTCCAAGTTAATTAAGTTCTGTTTTATTGCCTTAGATGATCCCTTTTTGACTTGCTTTAGTTTAGAATCTAGTAAGTGAAGTGTGAAAACGCAAAGGCTAACCCGACATATATATATATATGCTCAACCGCATTTGTTAATGCGGATGAGGAAATCATCATCCGCATTTCCTCCTAATTCATCCGCATTTGGTAATGCGGATGGGCAATCTTTCAGCCGCATTTCATCTTGTCATGACTCCTCCCGACTTGTGTTTTTGTTATAATTTATCTAGGCCAAGCATTAACTAGGGAAATCTTAGTGTCCCGGAAAAGTTAGTTAGTCACCCATGCTATAATTAAATCTCAATTGAAGCAATTAAAGGTGTGCATGAACCCAAAATTTCGGCCAAAATGCATGCATGCACACTTGATACTTAACAACTAACTAAATTATACCACCTAAAATACTACCCAATACTACAAATAATACTACACTACATAATAATATTACAATTAAAATTAAAACCAAAAAAAAAACCCTCCACTAGAGGCCAAATCTTGGCCGCCCCTTTCCTCCACTCCCCTCTCTTCTACACCACCACCATTTCCACCACTCTCCTTACATGCACCACCTACACCTCTCACTCCTCTCATCTCTCCCTCTCATTTTCGGATTCCTCTCCAGAAATCACACAAACACACTCACGGTTTTCTCTTCTAATCCTAGCCATATTTGAAGAACAACACCAAGCTACCATCGGCCAAGCTCAAAAACCGCAAGAAGCTGAAGTTTTGTGTGCTTTTGGGTGCATGGTTCCTACAAGTTCAGTCTTCTCCAGCCTTATTCGAGATTCTCCAGCTTTGTCCAAGAGTTTTCAGGCCATCCTTGTCTAGCTACACACTCCAAACCGCGGGCTACACCAAGTGTAAGATTCATGTCACCCGGTTTTGATCATTTCATGTGTTTGTCTTCATTTCTCAATCAAAATCTTACCATTCTCATATCTAACAGAAACTTGCTGCTACAAGCTTGTTCTTAAAGAGCTTTTCACGTTCTTGAAGGTATCTCACTCGCAATATATGTCATTCTAAAGGTGTAACACGGTTTACACCTAGAAAACCCTCTTTTTGGGTGTATTTACACCATTCAACTTGCACAACTTGTAATCTGTAAGGCCCCGTTCCCGAAAAGCCTCACAGTTGGTTAATCATAGCATAAAATCAGTTTAATAATAAAAAATTGCAGCGGAAATAATTAGACATTCATTTAAAACGTAGAAACCATATTGTACTCATACATTTGTCCTTTAATTTCAAACAAAACATGTTACTTGTTTTTAAATTACAATAAAGATTTCATAAACAATAATGCCATCCATAGCTCCCAAAGTAGCTCCGTGTGCCATCCTCAGCATCGGCACTTACCTGCCAACTATTATGCATAAAAGTCAGCTTCGCTGAGTGAGTTCTAGTTTTAAATAATATAAGAAAAATATAAACTTTATCCTTCATATAATGACCATGCATACATCTTAGTACATAACATAACTTGCATCATAATAAGCATGTTCATTATCTTTCATTCTTTCATTATCTTTCATTATCTTTCACTTTCATCATAAACGAGATTGCACAAAGCAAGAGCTCCGTGTTGATCGACAACAAATGTCAATCCCTGTCGGTACACATGAAACGGTAGCTAACCCCCGACAGTTGATCCACACTGCAAGGCACATAGCCCGCTCATGAATACAGATCCATCATCATACATCAGACTCACATAAGTGAAGTCTATCATAGTGCTTGCAAGACTTTTCATCGTCAAACGGGCCCGGGGGTAACATTCATTAAGTTTCGCTTTTCATTAATATCATCTTCCACTTTAATATATAATACTTAACTTATTAAGTACACAACATACCAAGTACTAGTCATCATAAAACATAACCGATCCGCCGCGAGACTACGGGGGTTCGGGGGCGGCAGCCCCTGACAGCGGGGTCCTAGAGGCAGCAGCCCCTAGTGGGGTCCAAGGGGCAACGCCCCTTAAAAATCTTGGTCATTTAAAAATCTTGGTCATTTAAAAACGTATTTTTAGTATGCATAATAGCCCCAAAACATGGAAAACTTATAAATAGGGGATCTAGAACTCACCTGGATATCACGAATAACTTCTAGGCTAAGCTTACAAGGCTAGGATCACTCTACACAGCCTGCAGAATAGCTAACACTTAAAGGGGTTAATTTTCTGCCTAAATTCGCTGCTAATTTCGCTGCAAAATCAGCAATTTCGCAGCTAGGTTCGCCAACAGTTTCGCTGCTAGTTTCACCAGCAGTTTCGCTACTAGTTTCGCTAGCACCTTCGCTGGCAGTTTCGCTGGCATCTTCGCTGCCAGTTTCACTGCCAGTTTCGCCCAACTTTTGTTGGAAAACCATGTCTGCGAAAGTACCTGCGAAACTATAGTTTCGCAGGAAGTCCTCATAATTTCGCTGATTGAATATGCAATTTTGCTGGATGCATATGCAGTTTCGCAGATCGCATAAAAATTACGAACCAGTCCGTTTTTAACCCAAAATCATAACTTTTTACGTCCAATCTCTTAGTTTATCATCCATGAGGCTAAATCTAAGCTTTATAAATGTTTTCATACGTAAAAATGTGATCTTTATGCGATTCTTTGCAACTTTTCAAAACCCAAAACGCTAGAATCCGGGTTTGATCTACAGAAGGGTTTAGAGGTCGATTCTTACCTGGATTTGTTGTTTCTTTCTTAGATCTTGATGCTCCAACACCCAGATCTTCAATCTCTTCACCTTGGAAGCTTCAAATTTTGGTGGCTAGGGTTGTAATGAGGAAGATGAAGCTGGTTTTGGGTAGGTTAAGGGCTGATTATGGGCCTTAATCACTTAGGCTCTTGTCCATAAACCCAATTTGGCCCATAACCCAATTCCTTCTTTTATTAAATACCCATTAATTAAGCCCATTATCCTTAATGACTCGTTTCGACTTTTCGGGGTGTTACATAATCTTTCGAAGATAAACATGTAACCTGCTCAAAATGAGTTTTCTAACCTTATAATAACCTGATTTAAAAGTTACAAAGGGTTTGGGTAATATATAAACTCAAAGTTATAATGTTTTACATAAGTGTAATAGATGAAAAGGGTGTAATCTCTAAGTTTCCATATTGTTCATAGGTTGTTTGTTGAATCCATACGTTAGACATGATATTTCAGTAGGTTTTGGATGATTTTGGGTGTTTGATGAGATTTTAATGGCTGAAAATGCTAATGTCATGGACTTATAAACAATTTGGACATATTAGGGGACCCGAAAAGTGGTAAAAATGACGTAAACACAAGAAAACATGGATTTTAACAATCTTAAAAAGTATTCCAGGTTCTAAAATGGTTAACAAAGTATTTTGGACTGGATTTGTTGAATAAATGGTCAAAGAATGGGTTAAATGGAATTTTAGTTAAAAACGGGTCTTAACCGGGTAACGTTTGGAAGAAAATCTTGGAAATAAGAGAATAAACCGAATATCTAAGGAAACCATGTGATTTCATTAAGTTAGAATCTATAAGACTTAATGATGGTGAAAAATTGGTCAAACAAGTTTTTGAACGGTCAATTTCGGGTAAAATTGCGTTTTAACGGGTTAAAATTAAAATGTGGACTTTCACCTAAGAGGAACTAGTAATACATCTTTAACTGATTAAAAACTTATAAAAGTCATTAAAATAATATTTAATGTACCTAAGACTAAAAATATGGAAATCAACCCTTAACCGTGAAAAACCTTCGGTTTTACCGTAACCGATAACGGAAGACATAAAAATATATAACCCGGAACTAAATTGTTTTGGTATAAACTTACTTAAAAATCAGTTACCTAACTTTAAGAAACTAATATTTGGCCATAAAAGTCATTAAATGCACAAAACCAAACTTTGGGGTAGAAAGTGTAAATTTTGGAAACTTGGAGGACTAAACAGTAAATTTTGCTAAGCTTCAATAAACCAATCCCTTGGACTAAGAATCACTTAAAAGACTAAAAATAACTTATATAGGTGACTTAACATGATAAATAATGTATTCTTTCCTCAGAAACCCTAACTTGCTATAAGAGGAAACATTTTATATAAAGACTTAGCAAATCAAAAGCTATTAAGACATTAACCTCATGACACGCCTAGTGCATCTCCATAACCCTATAATTATAGGCTTAACACTTAAATCTTGATGGTAGGGTGCTAGACTTGATACCTTTCCCGGCAGACGAAGAAACATTTTGCTTGAATCTTAAGGTGAGTTATAGTGTTCTCTTTTTACTACTGTTTTTGGGATGAAACATGCTATACTTGAATTGAAACCTTTTATGAGCTATTGTATGATGCTTGAATGTTAGGGTTAATGTTAGAACCTGCTTATGTTTGTATCACGATCATTAATTCTTGTGTGAACCTCTTGTTTTATATGGGTTGATCTACTTGGGGAATCCCCCACACACAGTGGCTTCCGTGTTGAACGGGAAGGGTACCACATTGAGATCCTGCAGGGTCGTTCGTGGCATGTGACAAGTTTTATAAGATACTAGGTGAACCATCCGGCAGGTATGGTCAACTGTTTTGAGGCTCAGTTCTTCCTTCGGGATAAACCGGTAAAACAAAACTTTTGAAGAGGCTAACCGGGACCGAGTGCAGGGTTGATTGTGATCCCCCACAACAGTGGATCTTTGATTCTTTAAAACAAATGTGGATTCTATTGAATCCTTTTGTTTTTAAACTTTAAGCACTTGAATTCACCAACTTTTTAGTTGACACAAATTTCTTTTTGAGCATGTCTCAGGTAATCCATGAAGGGACTCTAGCTATGTTACCTAGCACCGTGACCATGGCATTTGGCTTGTCTTATTTTAAAACGATTTGAACAATTTATAATTTTGTTGATGAATACATTTTGTCCTTATGTTGGATGTACAACTTTATTTAGGGGCTAGATCAGTTTCTAGCCCTAGTTTTCTTTAAATATTAATGCCATGTGATGTTCTCTCCTTTTGTGCTCTTATGATGGTTTGTTTTCGCTGTCATATGTAATGCTAGTTTGTGACGTCCCACCCTACTTGGGCCCGGGGTGTGACATTATGTGAGCTTGATTTCACTTCATATTCATTGATCACACATTGAGCTTCATCTTTGAAATTTGATCACTTTCATTTTGCAACTTTAATTTGATTCTTGATTCTTGTTAAGTGAATACGAGTGTTTTCATTGTCTTTTGCAACTTCTATCTCTGCGTTGGCGCTCAATAAAGTATTCTGCATATAGTGAGTTATCATTTTGATTCATATTTGTGAAATTCGTAGGCAAGAGGGTATATTAAATTGTTGGTCGAGTGTTTTGGATGAATGTGTGTAAAAGGTTGTAGAACACAAATCCATGGGAGTGAAGGTTATGACGAGAAGATAAACCTTTTCACAAGAACACCATTTCTATTTAACCCATTTGTATATGTAGTTCATCTCACATGTATAAGATTACGCTTTCTCGAACACTTGAATGTACAATCCTATACTTGCATAATTTTGAGTGAAATACAAGTACATCTAATTTAGGTGGTCATGTGAGCTTGAGTTGACTTCATATTCATTGATCATACATTGAGTTTCATCTTTGAAATCTGATCACTTACATTCTGCAACTTCAATTTGATTCTTGATTCTTATTAAGTGAATACGAGTGGTTTCGTTGTTCTTTGCAACTTCTATCGCTGCGATGGCGCTCAATAAAGGATTCTGTTGATAGTGAGTTATCATTTTAATTCCTATTTGTGAATTTAGTTGGCAAAAGGGTTTAAAAATATTGGTCGAGTGTTTTGGATTTGTTTGGGCAGGGTGAATCGAGTGCAAAGACGAGTTGAGGGGTATCGTGTTCGCTTTTTTTTTTCTTATAAACAATAGATTCAAATGTTTCATTTATCATTTTTATAGTGTTATTAGTGATCATTATGAGTATAGTTGATCAAATTAGTTAAGGAGTGTGTGTAAAAGATTCTAGAACAAAAATCCATGGGACTGAAGTTTGTGACAAGAAGACAACCCCGAGAACCATTTCTATTTAATCAATTTGTATACTTAGATCATCTCACATGTATAAGATTACCTTTTAACAAATACTTGAATGTACAATTCTATACTTGGACAATTTTGAGTGAGATACAAGTACATATAATTTACTTGGTCATGTGAGCTTGATTTCACTTCATATTCATTGATCACACATTGAGTTTCATCTTTGAAATCTGATCACTTTCATTCTGCAACATTAATTTAATTCTTCATTCTTGATTCTTACTAAGTGAAGATGGGTGTTTTCGTTGTCTTTTGCAACTTCTATCGTTGCGTTGACACTTAATAAAGTATTCTGCATACAGTGAGTTATCATTTTGATTCATATTTGTGAAATTTGTAAGCAAGAGGGTATAAAAAATGTTTGTCGAGTGTTTTGGATGAGTGTGTGTAAAAGGTTGTAGAACAAAAATCTATAGGAGTGAAGGTTATGACGAAAAGATAAACCTTTTCACGGGAGAACCATTTCTACTTAACCCATTTGTATACGTAGTTCATCTCACCAGATTACGCTTTCACGAACACTTGATTGTACAATCCTATACTTGCACAATTTCGAGTGAAATACAAGTACATCTAATTTAGTTGGTCATGTGAGCTTGATTTGACTTCATATTCATTGATAATACATTGAGTTTCATCTTTGAAATCTGATCACTTTCATTCTGCAACTCCCCCTGAACCAATAAACTCCCCCTGAACCAATGCAGCCAAAACCTTTAAGATTATTGAAGTTCCACTTATTGGCAGAAACATTTTCTGGATCAGCTCAGAAATTTCCAAAATAAGCTCAGGCCAAAGAAGAGGTTTCAAAAATTTGATTGGCAAAGGATGAATGGGAACTCTGTATTGGGGAATTGGACACAGAGCTGTTACCCCAATCATGAAACCTACTTCCTAATGATGAGTCTGTAAGACTCTCTAACATAGGCCTCAAGAAGAACAACTTTTTCTTCCATTGTGAGTTTTTCAGCTTCACTCTCAAAGAAGAACTCAGGCCCATAATACTCGGATAAGTATCTAACATTCTTTCCATTCTTTAGCTCCACAGTTGTTATTTCTCTGTATGCAAACTCATCAGGATGAGTACCTTCAAGTAACAACTGGAGCTCATTTCTTTTTATTTCTTCAAGCTTCTTGTAAATTAACCCCTTCTTCACCATTTTGTTTTCTAGTAAAGTTTGTGGAGTCATCTTAGTCTTGTAGGCTCGCTTGAAGTCATCAAGGATTTCCCAGGGTGACACTACAATGGCTAGCATTATCACAACATCTACAGTCTTCTTTACTTGGCCATTGTATCGACTTGGAACATTCTTTCTATGAATTCTGTCACTAACTCTGGGGTCAGGCCAAATTCTCACTCTCTTTCTGATATTGAAATGTGAATCTGAGAGCATACAACCTCTGAGCATGTTTCTTCATAGCTTGTATGGATGAAGACTTAGGAAATTCCTTATTAACCATCTTTAACAGCTGCTCATCATGTTGTTTTTGTTGTTCTTCTTCTTCAATCTTCACTTTTACCATTTGCCTTTGGATGTCAGGTGTGATTGTAGTTGGTTGACTCCTAGGCTCAGGCATCTTCATTTTGATAACAGCAGAAATTGGCAGACTATCATCCTCATCATCATCTTCTTCTTCTTCCATCCTCAACACCCTTCTCTTCCTCTTAGGTGCATCATTGGTGGTTGATTGAGTGGGTTTCTTGGGTAAAGGAGTTGGTTTTGAGGGTTATGAGGTTGGTAGTTTTGGTGAGGGAGATTGTACAGGCTGCTCTATCATTTTGGTTATGAGGGAGGCTTTGGATAACTTTGCCATATCAGACCTTTTCCCAGCACTGGCTTCATCAAGAGCTTCTATGATTAATCCTTTGTTGAAAGCTTCAGAAGAACAGATTTTGGTGGTTATCTCCAAAATACTGTCTCTGGACCATGATTTTACTTCAATGATTGGTCTTCCCAAATTTTTTGACAAGAATCTGATCATAGCTTCCGGCCTTTCCCTTTCTTTCTCATTGCAACTAACCCATCTATTCTCAATCTCTTGAATCTCTTGCCGTCTGATCTCAGAGTCAAGTTTGGCTGTGTCAAAGCCTTGTCTGAAGAGTTGATCAATGATCTTATCCATAGATCTGCTATGTTGCTCATCAGCTTCTTTGATCAGTTCTTCTAACTTTTTCTCATCTTCAGTCTGTTCAGTACTTTTCTTTCTCTTGTAAGTTATCATCTCCTTTTCTTTCTTCTCTTTTGCTTCTTCTTCTTCAACTCTCTTTCTTTTGTCTTCTTTCACTGACTTAGACTCCCCCTTTTTGGTTGCATTGAGTTTAGGGGTTTAAATGTCAGAAAGTTTTTTGGAAACAGCATCATCAACTAGGTTTTGAAGATTTGAGGAAAGCCTCTCATCAATGGTTTGATGCATAATGTTAGTGATGATTGGAGTGATGAGAGGTAGGGAGGATTTAAATGCAGCAACCATTTGCTCAGAGAGGTTTTGTCCCTGAAAAATGGTGCCTGAAACAGAGGCTGGTGGCTTAGTTGTTGAGAGTGGCTCAGTGATTGGAAAAGCTTCAAAAGAAGCTGCCATCTGTGGGTGAATTGGGGCAGATGGACTTGATTCTTGAGACATTTTGGCAAGCAGTTCTGGTAGTCTGCATACCTCAGCCTCAAGAATGGTGTTTTGGGCTAGAACATCAAAGAAAAAGCCCAGGTCATCATCAGTTTTAGCTAAATCAGCTGACCTCCTGAGTAAATCAGGATGAACATGTGCTGAGTGTATATCAGTATTCACATGTGCCCCTATTTCTTGGAACTGGGGACTTCCTGCCTCAGGATTATGTCCTTCATTGGCAGTTGCCTCTGGTGAGGTCTTAGAGATGATACCACATTCATCCTGTGCATGTGCTGAAACAGGAGAAGAGGTAGCCTCACCAGATGTTCGAATCTCCTCCTCTACACCGGGAGATTGAACTTTGTGATCCCTGTGCTATGGGTTGTCAACCACATTATAATCCTCTCCCTCAACTGTTGAGGTTTTCCCAGTGGTAATAGGTTTCTGGGGAGGGGTAGAGGAATGTAGTTGAGTCAGCACTTTTGCAATGACTGCAGTTGGGCTTGTAGGGGTGGTTTCAGTGGGAGATAAAGGTGAAAAAGATTGCACCTGGGGTGAATGGTGCTCTTCAATGGCAATCTTCTCAAGTGAGAGAGATTCCAGTAATGTGGTTTCCCCAATTTTGGTTGCATCAGGATCCTGTTGAGAGAATACCTGAGCGGTTTCAGCTGGTAGAGTCTTGGAAACTACAAGGGGATCACTACCAGTAGTTTCATCCTGCTTTTGTGTTGCAGGGGCATCATCAGGGGACTCAACTCCCTGAGTAGCCTTTTTGGTTTGCTTGGATTTTGGTTTGGAGGGGACTTTAGATCTGGAGGTGGAGGCTGTGGGTTCCCTCTGCTTGGGTTTTAGCAGTTTGGCAGCCTCTTTGAGTTGTGGGTTTGAGTTGTGCCTGGAGTATACTTCTGGCAAAACTACCATAGTAGGGACTCCAAGGCCAACAAGGCCATCAGATTTTAATTGATTAATAATTATGGCCATAAGAAACCTTGGATATAATATCCATCTGTTAGCCACAGGTTTCATTGCCAGATCTTTTAATTCCAAAAATATTATTTCAGGAAAATTTGAGCTTTGGCGTTCAAGGATAGAATACAATACCTGCTGCCACCTGGATGACATTTGATCCCATGAAGATGTTTTGGGGGCAAGGCAGACATTGATCATATGAAAGATAAGGCGTTCAGCATCATGGAAGTGCTTCTTCATAATGGTGGTAGCACTTAGGTCGCCCTCATATCCATGGTTAATGAATGATAAATCAATGGAGCCTTTGGGGTATTTGGTGACATAGGTGGCATCATTCAGGTCTAGGGTTTGACGAATGATATCAGAAGTGATGACCACCTTTTTCTGGTTGACAAACGACTGGAGAGTGATCGAGTCATCATTCTCATCAGTATGGACAGTGACGTTTGTCAAGAATTAGCGAAGGGTATCGGGATAGATGGTTGGATTCAGAAGGAAAGCAGTGTGATATTGGGAATCAACCATCAGATCAATGGCAGCATCAAACTTAGTCCAAAAGGCTGATTTGGTGAGGTAGGCAACACAGTTGTGTCGAGGTTTGATTTGCATGGTCACCATTAATGGAAGATGAAAGTTTGGAAAACGACTTATGAAAAGGTTGAAGTTAGGGTTAGGTATTTATAGGTTATGAAGCGGCTGAAAGAAAACAACTGAAAGTTTTGGTGTGAGTCATCAGTTGTTAGAAAATAACTGAAGACATGGTTTTAACTTTCAGATGTTGGAAACAGCTGAAGACTTGGTTTTAGTCATCAGTAGTTTAAAACTACTGAAGACTTGGTTTTGGCTTCAGTTCTTTTGAAATAAAACAGCAGTTGTTGTCGTCAATTCACAAAGTTCAGTTGTTCCAATGACCTTAACACTTACTCAGCAGATTATCTGATTTTCAGATGTTTCATTGGTCATCAGTACTTATCTATTAGAAAAGACATTAGTAGTTTTAACTACATCAGTACATTTCAACAAATAAAGTACTTCAGTACTTTTATGTAATTTAGTCTTCAGTAGTTATAAAAACTGCTGAAGATAAAATAACTTATCAGTACTTATTTTGACAGCTGTATACTAATGCTCATCAGTACTTATTAACTAAGAGCATCAGTAGTTGTCAAATTATTCTAGCTGCAGTATACCAAGCCTAAGCATAAGATTTTGGAAAGTTACACTGTCCAAAGGCTTAGTAAATATATCTGCAAGCTCATCAGCACTAGGCACAAACTTTGGATCAATCAGACCTTTTTCATAACAATCCCTGATAAAATGATGTCTGATCTCAATATGTTTGGTCCTAGAATGCTGGACAAGATTCTTAACAATACAAAGAGCTGAAGCACTATCCATCAGTAAAGGATTCTTAGTCTCTGTAATGTCATAATCCAATAATTGATTTTGAAGCCAGAGTACCTGAGATGTACAGCTTGCAGCAGTAATGTACTCTCCTTCAGCTGTGGATGTAGCATTAGAAGTTTGTTTCTTACTCTACCAAGAAACTAAACAATTGCCTAGAAATTGGCATCCACCAGAGGTTGATTTTCTGGTTAATTTACACCCTGCATAGTCATTATCAGAGAAAGCAACTAATTTGCAAGAGTGCCCAGTGGAATACCAAAGTCCTAGAGATTGAGATCCTTGCAAATATCTAAAGATCCTTTTGACTGCAATCATATGGGATTCTTTAGGTGCAGCCTGAACTCTAGCGCAGACACAAGTTGCAAACATAATGTCTGGTCTAGAAGCTGTAAGGTACATCCAGGAACCAATCATACATCTGTAAAGAGTTTCATCAACTGCTTTACCTTTCTGATCAGCATCTAGTTGTGTGTTGCTACACATGGGAGTAGAACAGCGCTTACAGTTTTGTAAATCAAACTTGGTCAACAAATCCTTTGTGTATGATGAATGAAAGTTCCATCAGCCATTTGTTTGATTTGCAAACTCAGAAAGAACTATAATTCTTCCATGGCACTCATTTCAAACTTTTGTTGCATTAATTTAGTAAAGGCATCACACAACTGTGGATCAGAGGATACAAAAATAATATCATCTACATAAATTTGAACAAGGAGCTTATGCATGCCTACAATATCACTAGAAAAGATAGTCTATATTATCAGCACAATGAAAGTCAACAAAAGTCAACGTCATGGTCAAAGTCAACAAAAGTCAAACCCGACACGTTCGAGACGAGGAACCGAGACAAGACGTTGAAGATTTAAATGACTAGGAGTTTTATTGTAATAAATATATTTTGTGTGAACAAAATATATTTTATCTTGTTTTTAGTCATTTTTATGCTTAATATGTAATTTTGTATTAGTTAACCTAAGTCTAGGGGGTTAAGTGCAATTAGTGAATCTTAGTCTAGACTATAAATAGGTTAATTGTCATTAGGTTTTGGTTAATGGTTGCATGACCAATTGATTGAGGGATTTATTTTGTAAACAATATTATTAGCAATCAATAGAGATCAAAGGGGTTTTATTGTGATTATCATATTTTGATCTAATTCTTCATGATTTGATTCAAGTTTGTTTATCCTGGAGTTACAATTTGGTATCAGAGCCGTTTTGGATCAAATTCACTGAAGATTTGAAGATTTTTAGAGAGTGAAGTTGAGGTTTTGGTTGTTTTTGTTCAATATCAAGTTTTCATCAATTTCGGATCAGATTTGAGTGTTATTGATATGGAAATTGATTAAAGTTTGCTTGTTATTGGTTGGAAAAGCTCTGTTCACCATCAGATTTCAAATCCATTGAGTTTTGGGCGATTTTAGATTGATTTCGTGTTGAAAAAGCTTTTCAGCTTCGTCCAGCGAAACTACGAGTTCTTCCAGCGAAACTGCCTGTTCTTTCAGTGAAACTACAAGTGTTTTACACTTTGTAGTTAATTTCAGCACCTCAGCGAAAGTAGTGATCTTGAACGAAAGTTCAACTGTGCTTGTGGGTGATTTGCAAGCGACATTGCTGCCGAAAGTATCATTGAACGAAAGTTCAAGCTTGTTTTGTGCGAACTTATCAGCGAAACTAAGCCATTTGTGACATTCGGCTAGCTAAACTGCTACCGAAATTTCCAGCGAAACTAGAGTTCACAGCGAAACTAGCTCTGCGAAACTATAATTTCGGCGAATATATTTTTAAAAGAATATATTTTTGGGGGATAATTATTCTAAATTTTTTCTGGAAAAATATTTTTGGGGCGTTTAATTGTTTAAACAAAATAAAAAGAAAAATGGCTTTTGCAGAACTGATTAAATACTTCGAATCTGATAATCTCACAATTGCACAATGTCGGTTTGATAATTTTGCAGCTTTAAAGAATGAAAAGATGTCCGATTTTGTTCATCGTTTTCAGTTGGTGGCAAACAATCTGAAAAAGTTTGATGCCCAATTGGGAAATCATGAACAAGTTCTAAGATTGATTGATTCCTTCCCATCAGAATGGAGCTCACACGGCAAGTCGATTAAACGAGATAGAGGCTTTCGGGATTACAAACTGATGGAGGTGATCAACAAACTGAAAGATATTGAGTTGGATATCAAACGTCGTGAGTACTATGAAGCGACATATTTAACTCAAAAGATCACTTCAAACTCCAAAGAGAAAACAGAAGAGAGATCAGATTTTGGCACCAATTCCGATGGTTTACCGAAACCTGGAACTGAAGTGGTACAAGAGGAGCTTAAGCAGACATCAATGGGTAAAGGTAGAGCTGAGTTGAATGCTGAAGTTTGTGATGCTGAGAAGGAAGAGGAATGGAAGCAAAATACCAGAGTTTGCAACTGCGACAAGGCTCTTACTGCCGAAAGAGTCATCCTGGATCTTCCATACGAGACAGTTCAGGATATGTGTTCTTCTGCTTGCAAAATTCGTTTATTTGGTGTGTATAAAGCTAATAGGTTACTTTTAGATAACCAAAAGGAGTTAACCACCATAAACGCAGAACTTAAAAAGAATAAAGCCAAGTATTTCATAAAATTAAATGAAGCTTTAAAAGAAAATGAAAACGAACTCTTCTTGAAAGAAATGTTGAAATTAATCTTTTAAACGAAAGAGTCACTTTGGCTGAATTTGAAACAAGCAAACTTAAAACAAAGCTTGATAGATGGACCATATCCGGAATGAAACAGGAAGAGCTAGTGTGTAAACAAAGGGGAGCTAGGATTAAAACGAGAATGGCTTGTGGTGAAAATCCATACGTCTATCCTCCTCCTAGCATCCATTGTTACTCTTCTATGCCTCAACCTCATCCATCTAATGATTTGATTGAAGCTGCAGAAACTAATAGTTTACATGCAGGTTTAAGCAGTGTTAATCTTAAAGAGGTTAGAGATGTGCAGGATTCTCCTGTTGGTTTGGGATTCCTCAGGCAGGGATCTGATAAGAAGATTAATGACAATTCCACTTCTGATGCTCCAACACCAATTTCAGTTGCTTCTCCAACTTTCTTCAACAAATTCAAATCAGGTAACATTCCTTCGTTTGTTCCCGTCAGGTTTGTCAAAGAAGGAACGGTTGTCGAATCATCAAGCAATCAGAATCATATAAGCGAAGCCGACACAATAGGAGATGTCAATCAAGATTCGTTGGAGAAAGATCTGTGTATACGAGACTGGACAAGCTCAGATGATGAATCCATCACAGAGGTGCGTGTTGGTTCCTCACAGATCAAGATGTCTCCTAACATTGTCAAGTCACAAAAGCTTCCAAAAGCTGAATCAAGACTAATACGGATCTCTTCTCCAATTGCAAAGCATCCCAGTCAATCAGTAAAGATCTCATTCACTGCTCAACACGGGAAACTTTAGAACAAGCAAGAATCTGCTACAAGCTCCAAGCAATCCTCATCACCACCTGCACAACACGGGACTACAAAGAATCAAAAGCCTTTCAAGGCTTGTTTTGAGTGTGGAAAAGAAGGTCATGTGGTTAAGAAATGTCCTCAAAGGCTTGCTACGGATGGTAAAGGCAAAACGAATTGCTTCTCCAGCTGTAAGTCTACAAAGAATGTTCCAGATGGTAAAGGCAACACGGGTTGCTTCTCTGGATCAAGAGGTAAACAACACACATCTTTGAATGGTTGGATGAAAAACCTTCCATCCAAACCTTTTCATGTGAAGCCGGTTTTACATGATACAAAGATGAAAATGACCAAAGCTTTAAAACCAAATTCTTTTCCTTCTGGTCTTAAACAGAAAATGATTTCCAAATTTAATTCATTCAAATCCAAGTAAATTGAACCGAAACAAATTTGGCAAATTAAAAAGGATACAACAATCCCTGATTGTTTAAACGGTTGTGTGCAGAAGCTTGTTACTTATCTTGATGAAAAAGGAACTTCCAGGACTACGATGGCCTGGGTTTCTCACTCTAACTAATCTGTTTATGAGTGCAGGAACAATTCAGGAGGACTGGTAGTAATCCGGTTTACTGACAGGGATTGTTCATAATTCAAATTTGAGGCGGAACAAACAGGTTAAGGTCATGGTATTATATCCACAATCTGGATTTTTATCTGTATTATCACAGTTCTCACTTCACAGTCACTGCATATTTCTTGATAATTCATTTCTTATCTTGATAATCGGTGTAGTTTGGAAGACCTTCTTTGATAAATTTTTATTTTTGTACAGTTTTATAAAAAAAATTAAAAAATTAAAAAAAAATAATAAAAAAAGAGAAAAGTTTGCAAAAATAAAAATTTAGGGGGAGGGTATAAGTAAATAAAAATGAAAAAGAGAACTGAGAACTTGATTCGAGATAACTGAGAAATGATTGTATATCATCTTAAAATGCTTGTTTTTGCATGACTTGCGTTTTAAAATGAGAAGTGATAGTAACTGATGTTGTTATCTAATTTACATCTTATTTTTAATTGCAAATAAAAGAAAAATAAATAGATTCTTTAATGATATGCCTGGTAGACTCAACCTGAAGAATAAAGTAGACAGCAGCATAATGATTTAAATTAAACTATATGCTTAAGGATGTCTGGATTTACGCAATCATTTTGGCCTGCACGAAAACTGAGTCCTGACAAAAATTGGATTGAGAATTGATCTTTCACCCACCATGATACAAATCATATAGGCCATATCTTTTGAGCCATGTCTGGTGTATTTATGTGTCTTGTGTTTGTGCTAATCTCCTCTGCTGTACGAAAGTACTGACCTGGAGTGATGATCTCCTCTGCTGTACGATAGTATTGACCTGGAGCTCTCATTGGCACATGATTAAATGGTTATCTCCTTTGTTATACGTGAGTATAGACCTGGAGCTCTCACCATTTTGATCTAAGTTGTGTCAAATCATCTAACAATGCATTCATCACAGAATATAATATTCTGATGATAATCATTTGCACACTAATGTACACGCCTTGCTCTATAATGATCATTTCAAAATTCAAGAAATCCTGAGGTTGGGTGAGGGTTTTTGCCAAATGATTGTGGGGTCCTAATATTCTAAAGCATCTAATCGAACCTGAATAAATCATTTGCTGCTTGTTGAAAAAGATAGGGCATGAGTTTAAGTGGACAAATATATCAGCAATCGTTATTGGTCTGTTTAAGAATTTCAAAATCATTCAAAGACTGTGATTAGATTCAGTTATCAGTGTGATCTCATTGCTTGTCGATGATTAAATTCATCTTTGTGCTAAGTATATCTTGAGGATGTGATCTTATGATCGATTCAGTTCTCGGTTTTTTATTGTTAAAAAAAATAATAATAATAGAAAAAAAAAATGTAATAATAAATGTATATAATATAAAAAAAATTATAATAAAATTTCATTTAAATTTCTCTTAGGTCTTTCATATTATGTTGTTTCAATTTTATCATTTTTCATGCATTTCACGGAAATTGCGCACAAACGAACACGGGTTCGCTTGTTTTTCACACACAGATAAAAACGGGTTTATTTTATTAAAATGAAATGATCTAATTAGAAATGTCGAGATTGTGTTTGTGAATTTGTTTTAAATTTTTGCTTTAAGTGATGGCCGGTCATCAGTTGAGTATTGTACCTGATCAGAGAACCTGTTTCTCAAGTTTGCAGAAAGATACCGAGCTAGGAATCCTCCTCCTACATCTTCTGAAGCACTCAAGATTAGAGATTTGGGAAACCTGTTCCAATATCTTTGTAAAGCTTGCACTCGAAAAGGGGGAGCATATAAATAGGGGGAGCTTATGAGATGAAAAATCTTTCTCATCAGATTCAGAAAGATTCAAATTGAAGATCTTTCTACAGTTGACTTCTCGATGCTGATTTCGTTTAAAGACGTTGATAATGATAGACTAAGGGGGAGTATAGTTGGAGCTGGAAAAGATAGTCTATATTATCAACACAATGAAAGTCAACAAAGTCAACGTCATGGTCAAAGTCAACAAAAGTCAAACCCGACACGTTCGAGACGAGGAACCGAGACAAGACGTTGAAGATTTAAATGACTAGGAGTTTTATTGTAATAAATATATTTTGTGTGAACAAAATATATTTTATCTTGTTTTTAGTTATTTTTATGCTTAATATGTAATTTTGTATTAATTAGCCTAAGTCTAGGGGGTTAAGTGCAATTAGTGAATCTTAGTCTAGACTATAAATAGGTTAATTGTCATTAGGTTTTGGTTAATGGTTGCATGACCAATTGATTGAGGGATTTATTTTGTAAACAATATTATTAGCAATCAATAGAGATCAAAGGGGTTATATTGTGATTATCATATTTTGATCTAATTCTTCATGATTTGATTCAAGTTTGTTTATCCTGGAGTTACATTTTTAATGAACAAAGTTTTATCTATGGAGCCTCTAGTGAAATTATTTTGAAGAAGAAAGTCAGATAGTGTTTCATACCAGGCTCTGGGAGCTTGTTTTAACCCATAAAGAGCTTTATCAAGCTTATACACCCAATCTGGATGTTTATGATCTTCTGGATGTTTATGATCTTCAAAACCTGGTGGTTGACACACATAAGTTTCTTCTTTTATTTTACCATATAAAAATGCACTTTTGACATCCATTTGAAAAACTTTAAGATTATGGAAAGCAGCATAAGCTAAGAACAATCTAATTGCCTCCAGTCTGGCTACAGGGGCAAAGGTTTCATCATAATCAATACCTTCTTCTTGTGAAAACCCCTGTACAACCAGTCTGGCCTTGTTCTTGACGATTTGACCTTTTTCATCAGTTTTACTCCTAAACACCCATTTAGTGCCTATTGCACACTTACCTTGGGGTAGAGGAACCAGTTCCCACACTTGCTGCTTTTGAAACTGAAGAAGCTCAAGCTGCATGGCTTCAACCCATCCATTGTCTCTTAATGCAACATGATAGTTCTTTGGCTCTTGCTGACTGATAAAGAGAGCATAGAGACAGAAATTGGACAATTGACTTCTAGTTGAAACACTAGCATTGATGTCACCAATGATTTGAGACATGGGATGATTCTTCAGTTCTTGGTACTCAATAATATCTGTGCAAGTGTTTGTAGGAGATTCAGCAGCAACAGATGTTGATTCAGACTCTTGAAACCTAGAATGAGATGGCAGTTCAAATGAAGTAGAGGATTCAGAAATTTCATCAGCATTTGTTGTGGATGGAACTGCTGAAGTTACACGAACATCAAGTGTAGTAGACACAGGCAGGTGATCACTACAACTTGCAATTATACCACCAGATGGAGATGATGGATCCTCAGAAACTGCAACAGATGGAGACTGATATGGAACATATTGCAGTATGTCCAAATCAAATAATTCCACAGGGTTTTGTGGAATTTTGTCTTTTGGAGATTCATTAAACTTGATATGCAAAGTTTCTTCAACTATCTTTGATATGCAATTAAAAACTTTGTATGCCTTGCAAGTAGATGAATACCCAACAAAATACCCTGCATCCACCTTTGATTCAAACTTTTGAAGCGGATTCTTTGTGTTAAGAATATAACAGGGACACCCAAATGCTCTAAAGAATGAAATTAGAGGGGCCAACTGATGTAATAACTCATAAGGAGTCTTCATCAACCTCTGATTTACTAACACCCTATCTTGTACATAGCAAGCTGTGTTGACAGCTTCAGCCCAAAAGGATAGTGGCAAACCAGAATCAGCCAACATTGTCCTTGCGGCTTCAATAAGGGTCCTGTTCTTTCTCTCCACCACTCCATTTTGTTCAGGAGTTCTTTGAATGCTATATTGCCTCTTGATTCCCTTAGATAAATAGAATTCATCAAGAGTGTGGTTTCTAAATTCTGTGCCATTATCACTTCTCACACACCTGACTGGAAGTGAATACTGCTTTTCCACATACAACACAAAGTAGATGATGATTTGGGCAGCCTCATCTTTTGAATGTATGAAGAAAGTCCATACATATCTGGAATAATCATCCACAATTACCAGACAGTATTTTTTCTTTGCCATACTCATCACTCTTACTGGACCAAAAAGATCCATATGCAGTAATTACAAGCAGGCAGTGGACTTTGGTTCTTCTATTGGAGGGAATGATACTTTTTGTTGCTTTCCTTTTAAGCAAGCAGGACAATTATCATCACATTTGAACTCCTTCAATGGCAAACCTCTCACTAAACCATGATGAATAAGCTGGTTCATGTTTTTAAGATTCACATGACCAAGTCTTCTATGCCATAGTTCAGATTCCTGAGGAGAGGCCTTAGAGAACAGACATGGATGGCCTTTTAGATCAATTTTCTTTGATAAATCTAAGGCATATACTCTTCCAATCCTGTTGGCCTTCAGGAGCGTATATTCATCCAATATCTTGTCAATCCTTTCAGAACTTTGGAAGAAAGAATCCGACAGTTCTGACTAGTGAAAAGTGCAACATGCCCTTTATCACACATTTGACTGACACCCAATAGGTTGTACTTGAGGTTCTCCACATGGTTAACATCATCAAACCTTATCTCACCATTTGATACAAAACCTTTGCCAATGATGTAACCCTTAGCATCATTACCAAAAGAAACATATCCCTTCTTTCCTTGAGAGTAATCATGAAGAAGAGAGCTGCTCCCTGTCATATGCATAGATCCTCCACTGTCTACATACCAGATGCTTCTTTGGCATGCTGAAGAACCCTGCATTTTGCACAAGAAATTAGTTAGCCTTTGAGACCCAAACCATTTTGGTTTTGGGTCTGTTTTCATCAACAGATTTTAGACTAACTGATTTTTCATGATTGACAGCCTTTGGTGCTGAAAAGGATTCATTTGATTTTGGCTTAGTTTTCCTTTTCAGTGGTTTAATCAAAGATACATCTAATTGGTTAACTCTCCCCAACAGATGTTGAACCATCATAACAAGTTGTGTCTGATTGGTTGTCAAAGCCTTCAGCTCAGCTGACACAGCAGTACTTGTTCATTTGTTCTCGTGACTCACCAAATCCTCCTCTTTGAAAAACACAGACTTAGTCTTGAGTTTTGATATTCCATGAGGAATATTTTCAGCTGTTTTGTGATAAACCCCTTCCTTCTTTTTAGCTTTTTGGAAAAACTTTGGGTTATCAGATTGAGATATTTGTGGTACAAACTTGGTTTGAAATTCATCTTTCATTTTATTCATTTTCTTTTTAATGGTTTTATCTTTGTTGAATTTTAAACCCTTGTTATACCAACATTCATCAGTGAGATGATTAAACAGACCACATATTTCACATGGCTTTTTCTTCATCTTTTGTTGATCAACTGCTAAAGATGATGAAACTACTGAAGATGTGTTCTTCAGTACTTTCTTTTTTTCAGTACTTATGGTAAGTACTAAAGGATTTGTAACAACTGAAGATTTGTTCTTCAGAAGTTTTCTATCAGTACTTTTGGATTTCCTGATAGACTTTTCAGCAGTTTTCAAACCATGCTTGTTTTCATTTGGATTGAAATGCTCTTCAGGTGTTGTGACTTGCCCTTCAGTAGTTTGAATACTTTGTGGGACAACACCTGAATTGCTCAGTTTCTCTTTGATCATGTGTTTAGAAGCAGTGAGACTATCAGCAAATTGATTAGCTGAGGTAATAACACTGACTTCATCCTCTGATTTTGAATTATCACTTGAGGACGAGACACATGATGATGTGGTTTTGGAATTGCTTTCACCTTCAGATTTTACTTCTAGATTGGGAGTAAAATCTGTAGGAAGTATAGTGTGATTATACCCAATCCCAAACTTCACATTTGAAGCTGTTTGCTTGCTGAGAAGCATTTCAAACCCCTTGCATGATGATACCCAACGCTCACAATTAACTTGAGTAGCTGCAAGTGTTTCTTTGAGATTCTTATGATTCTCCAAAATGACCTCTACCTTTGCCTTTTCATCAGTGATTTGGCATTTTAATTTGTAAATCTCCTCATCTTTTTCTTTTAAAACAGACTCAAACTCAGCTTTTCTTTTGGAAATCACTTTCTCTAGGTCAAGATTTTGATTAATTAAGGCTACATTTGCTTCCCTAATTGAAACAAAAACAGCTATGCATGACTCAGAACACAACTTGGCCTTAGCCTCAGAAGATACCTGTGGTACCTGTGATGATGAAGCATTTCCATCAAAGGATTTTCACCACCATGTTGACCAGGACCAGAGAACAATTGTTCAGAATAGCCAGAAATATCATCTGGTAAGCTGCTCCAGTCAACAACCTCAGGTGTGAAGAAGCTTTGATGTGATTGAGATTGAGATTGTTGATTTGATTGAGATGGTTGAGGATCAGGTAGGGCATGTGGTTGTTGAGCCATGGGTACAGGAACCTGACTAGACTGAGGCATGTAAAACATGGATAAGGATATGGCATTGGACCTTGAGGAACAAAAAATGCAGGAGATGATTGAATTTGTGAATGATGATCAGAACTGGTAGAATATTGCCCTTTGGTTTGTGAGCTATTGCTTGGAAAAGTCACAAAGGGTGCAGATGAGTTAGATCCAGATGATCTACACTCTCTTGCAAAATGTCCAAGTCTATGGCACTTGTGACACCTCAACTTGCTCTTATCAAAACCAACTTTGGTTTTTCCAGAGAGACCAAGGAATTTTCTACATGTCCTTTTGTAAAACTTTTAAGATCTGATATTGATTAATGCCATTTTGCTCAAAATATCCATCTCTTCCTGATCATCATCAGCAATTCCTTTCAAATCATCCATCAAAAAGCACAAATTATCAAGACTAGACCCTGAATTACCATCAACACTAACAAAAGCATGATCTCCACTGGTTGAAGAGAAATCTATATGCTCATCATAAGAACTTTCTGATGCAGCATATTCTGACTCATGACCAACCAGAGCAGTATTTCCTGGTACAAAGTCATCAGTGAGCTTCCCAGATGAAGTCAGTTTCCTTTTCTGTTCTATCTCTCTTTCAAACGTTAATAGTTTCCCATGAAGTTGGGTAAGAGATAGAGTATCCAGATTTGCACTAGAGCGTGGACAATAGTATATGTGTCCCATCTCTCAGGCAGGGATCTAAGGAATCTGTTGTTCATCTAACTATTTGTATATTCATGTTGAACCATTTTTAGCTCAGATATCAAACAGGAAAATCGCTCAAACTGTTGAGTCAGTGACTCACCCTTTCTATGAGAGAATGTCTCATATTGCTGGCAAAGATCTCTCTATTGTTTGCTAAGACCTCATCAGTTCCTCCAAATTGTTCTTTCAGAGCAACCCAGAGATCATGAGCAGTTTCATGATGCATAAGTCCAGAGTAGATTTCATTAGGCAGTGCCATGGCAAGAATTCCATGGGCTTTAGCATCAATTTCAAACAGTTTCAGATACTCATCTGAATATTGCTCCTTCTTCTTCGGAACCATCTCATTGGTTTCCGGATTACTCACCATAGGCTTATATGGTCCATGAACCACAGACTTCCAACAACCTGAACTGTTAACAGACAGGTGATGGAGCATTCGGCGTTGCCATATGTTATACTCACTCCTAACAAGCATCGGAGGCTTTGTTGAGGAGCCAGTATTGTTAGGATCATTGATTGATGTAGTCATTTTCACCAATTCAAGCAAATTCAATGATATTTTAATAAGTCTAGCTCAAACTCAACAACACAATTTGAAACAAGTCGAATCTCAAATTAATTGACCGGAAGCAACAGAAAATCAAACTCTATAACCAATTCTTGCAAATTTGCTAATTCGATCAAACTTAGATATCAAAAGAGCAGTTTCAATGATCAATTGTTAAATCGATCAATGATTAACCACCTCTGATACCATTTGATAGGATCGGATCTAGTTTGATCAATTTGATTAGAATTTGCAGCGGAATATAACACAAATTAGATCAAATTTAAGCAAGAAAAGTATGAATATTCAATCACACAATGACGATTATAAAGAGAGGGTTTTCTGCAAATGGAAGATTTTAATTCACGCAAATGCTTCGATTACAAAACAATTAGGTCAACATTCCTTTTGTAAGGGAATGTGACGTCAACTGATGTCACTTGATAGTGACATCTAACTGATTTACACAAACTACTGAAAGTAAACTAATCTACTGAAGATGTCCACAACAGCTGAGGACACCTTCACAAAAAGCTAAGTATAAACTACAATTACAACTACTGAAGTTATAACATCTGAAGTGTAAGAACTTCAGATGTTTTACAATAATAAAACTACTGAAAACAAACTACTAAAAAGTAAACCATCACAACTATTGAAAAGAACTACTTCAGCTGTTGTGACAAGTTCTGAGAACTTGGTCAGACTTTGTCTTCAGCTATTGTCTTCAGACTTTGTCTTCAGCCTTTGTCTTCAGACTTTGTCTTCAGACTTTGTCTTCAGCAGATGTAGATCACTTCAGTTGTTATGATGTCTATGGGACTAAAAGGTTTTTCTAATCTGGCTCATTGGTTCTTTTGGTCCAACAAACTAAATACGAGTGGTTTCGTTGTTCTTTGCAACTTCTATCGCTGCGATGGCGCTCAATAAAGGATTCTGTGGATAGTGAGTTATCATTTTGATTCATATTTGTGAATTTAGGTGGCAAAAGGGTTTAAAAAAGTTGGTCGAGTGTTTTGGATTTGTTTGGGCAGGGTGAATCGAGTACAAAGATGAGTTTAGGGATATCGTGTTCGGTTTTGTTTCTTTATAAACAATAGATTCAAATGTTTCATTTATCATTTTATATTGTGATATTAGTGATCATTATGCGTATAGTTGATCAAATTACTTAAGGAGTGTGTGTAAAAGGTTTTAAAGAGAAAATCCATGGGATTGAAGGTTGTGACGAGAAGATAACCTCGAGAACCATTTCTATTTAATCTATTTGTATACTTAGTTCATCTCACATGTATAAGATTATGTTTTCATGAATACTTGAATGTACAATTCTATACTTGCACAATTTCGAGTGAGATACAAGTACATATAATTTAATTGGTTATGTGAGCTTGATTTCACTTCATATTCATTGATCACATATCTAGTTTCATCTTTGAAATATGATCACTTTCATTTTGAAACTTTTATTTGATTCTTGATTCTTATTAAGTGAATACAAGTGTTTTCATTGTCTTTTGCCACTTCTATCGCTTAGTTGGCGCTCAATAAAGTATTCTGCATATACTGACTTATCATTTTGATTCATATTTGTGAAATTTGTAGGCAAGAGGGTATAAAAAGTGTTGGTCGAGTGTTTTGGATGAGTGTGTGTAAAAGGTTGTAGAACACAAATCCATGGGAGTGAAGGTTATGACGAGAAGGTAAACCTTTTCATAAGAGAACCATTTCTACTTAACTCATTTGTATACGTAGTTCATCTCACATGTATCAGATTACGCTTTCACGAACACTTGAATGTACAATCCCATACTTGCACAATTTCGAGTGAAATACAAGTACATCTAATTTAGTTGGTCATGTGAGCATGATTTGACTTCATATTCATTGATCATACATTGAATTTCAGCTTTCAAATCTGATCACTTTCATTCTGCAACTTCAATTTGACTGTTGATTCTTATTAACTGAATACGAGTGGTTTCGTTGTTCTTTGCAACTTCTATCGCTGCGATGGCGCTCAATAAAGGATTCTGTGGATAGTGAGTTATCATTTTGATTCATATTTGTGAATTTAGTTGGCAAAAGGGTTTAAAAATGTTGGTCGAGTGTTTTGGATTTGTTTGGGCAGGGTGAATCGAGTGCAAAGATGAGTTTAGGGGTATCATGTTCGGTTTTGTTTCTTTATAAACAATAGATTCAAATGTTTCATTTATCATTTTATGTTGTGATATTAGTGATCATTATGCGTATAGTTGATCAAATTACTTAAGGAGTGTGTGTAAAAGGTTTTAAAGCGAAAATCCATGGGATTGAAGGTTGTGACCAGACGATAACCCCGAGAACCATTTCTATTTAATCTATTTGTACACTTAGTTCATCTCACATGTATAAAATTATGTTTTCATGAATACTTGAATGTACAATTCTATACTTGCACAATTTCGAGTCAGATAATAGTACATATAATTTAGTTGGTTATGTGAGCTTGATTTCACTTCATATTCATTGAGCACACATTGAGTTTCATCTTTGAAATCTGATCACTTTCATTTTGCAACTTTTATTTGATTCTTGATTCTTAATAAGTGAATACGAGTGTTTTCATTGTTCTTTGCAACTTCTATCGCTGCGATGGCGCTCAATAAAGGATTATGTGGATAGTGAGTTATCATTTTGATTCATATTGGTGAATTTAGTTGGCAAAAGGGTTTAAAAATGTTGGTCGAGTGTTTTGGATTTGTTTGGGCAGGGTGAATCGAGTGCAAAGATGAGTTTAGGGGTATCGTGTTCGGTTTTGTTTCTTTATAAACAATATATTCAAATGTTTCATTTATCATTTTATATTATGGCATTAGTGATGATTATGCGTATAGTTGATCAAATTACTTAAGGAGTGTGTCTAAAAGGTTTTAAAGCGAAAATCCATGGGATTGAAGGTTGTGACGAGAGGATAACCCCGAGAACCATTTCTATTTAATCTATTTGTATACTTAGTTCAGCTCACATGTATAAGATTATGTTTTCACGAATACTTGAATGTACAATTCTATACTTGCACAATTTCGAGTGAGATACAAGTACATATAATTTAGTTGGTTATGTGAGCTTGATTTCACTTCATATTCATTGAGCACACATTGAGTTTCATCTTTGAAATCTGATCACTTTCATTTTGCAACTTTTATTTGATTCTTGATTCTTAATAAGTGAATACGAGTGTTTTCATTGTCTTTTGCAACTTCTATCGCTTCGTTGGCGCTCAATAAAGTATTCTGCATATACTGAGTTATCATTTTATTCATATTTGTGAAATTTGTAGGCAAGAGGGTATAAAAAATGTTGGTCGAGTGTTTTGGATGAGTGTGTGTAAAAGGTTGTAGAACACAAATCCATGGGAGTGAAGGTTATGACGAGAAGATAAACTTTTTCACGAGAGAACCATTTCTATTTAACCCATTTGTATACGTAGTTCATCTCACATGTATCAGATTACGCTTTAACGAACACTTGAATGTAAAATCCAATACTTGCACAATTTCGAGTGAAATACAAGTACATCTAATTTAGTTGGTCATGTGAGCTTGATTTGACTTCATATTCATTGATCATACATTGAGTTTCATCTTTGAAGTCTAATCACTTTCATTCTGCAACTTCAATTTGACTCTTGATTCTTATTAACTGAATATGAGTGGTTTCGTTGTTCTTTGCAACTTCTATCGCTGCGATGGCGTTCAATAAAGGATTCTGTGGATAGTGAGTTATCATTTTGATTCATATTAGTGAATTTAGTAGGCAAAAGGGTTTAAAAATGTTGGTCGAGTATTTTGAATTTGTTTTGGCAGGGTGAATCGGGTGCAAAGATGAGTTTAGGGGTATTGTGTTTGGTTTTGTTTATTTATAAACAATAGATTCAAATGTTTCATTTATCATTTTATATTGTGATATTAGTGATCATTATGCGTATAGTTGATCAAATTACTTAGGGAGTGTGTGTAAAAGGTTTTAAAGCGAAAATCCATGGGATTGAAGGTTGTGACGAGAAGATAACCTCGAGAACCATTTCTATTTAATCTATTTGTATACTTAGTTCATCTCACATGTATAAGATTACGTTTTCACGAATACTTGAATGTACAATTCTATACTTGCAAAATTTCGAGTGAGATACAAGTACATATAATTTAGTTGGTTATGTGAGCTTGATTTCACTTCATATTCATTGAGCACACATTGAGTTTCATCTTTGAAATCTGATCACTTTCATTTTGCAACTTTTATTTGATTCTTGATTCTTAATAAGTGAATACGAGTGTTTTCATTGTCTTTTGCAACTTCTATCGCTTCGTTGGCGCTCAATAAAGTATTCTACATATACTGAGTTATCATTTTGATTCATATTTGTTAAATTTGTAGGCAAGAGGGTATAAAAAAATGTTGGTCTAGTGTTTTGGATGAGTGTGTGTAAAAGGTTGTAGAACACAAATCCATGGGAGTGAAGTTAATGACGAGAAGATAAACCTTTTCACGAGAGAACCATTTCTATTTAACCCATTTGTATACGTAGTTCATCTCACATGTATCAGATTACGCTTTCACGAACACTTGAATGTACAATCCTATACTTGCACAATTTCGAGTGAAATACAAGTACATCTAATTTAGTTGGTCATGTGAGCTTGATTTGACTTCATATTCATTGATCATACATTGAGTTTCATCTTTGAAATCTGATCACTTTCATTCTGCAACTTCAATTTGACTCTTGATTCTTAGTAACTGAATACGAGTGGTTTCCTTGTTCTTTGCAATTTCTGTCACTGCGATGGCGCTCAATAAAGGATTCTGTGGATAGTGAGTTATCATTTTAATTCATATTTGTGAATTTAGTTGGCAAAAGGGTTTAAAAATGTTGGTCGAGTATTTTGAATTTGTTTGGGCAGGGTGAATCGAGTGCAAAGATGAGTTTAGGGGTATTGTGTTTGGTTTTGTTTCTTTATAAACAATAGATTCAAATGTTTCATTTATCATTTTATATTGTGATATTAGTGATCATTATGCGTATAGTTGATCAAATTACTAAAGGAGTGTGTGTAAAAGGTTTTAAAGCAAAAATCCATGGGATTGAAGGTTGTGACGAGAAGATAACCCCGAGAACCATGTCTATTTAATCTATTTGTATACTTAGTGCATTTCACATGTATAAGATTACGTTTTCACGAATACTTGAATGTAAAATTCTATACTTGCACAATTTCGAGTGAGATACAAGTACATATAATTTAGTTGGTTATGTGAGCTTGATTTCACTTCATATTCATTGAGCACACATTGAGTTTCATCTTTGAAATCTGATCACTTTCATTTTGCAACTTTTATTTGATTCTTGATTCTTATAAGTGAATACGAGTGTTTTCATTGTCTTTTGCAACTTCTATCGCTTCGTTGGCGCTCAATAAATTATTCTGCATATACTGAGTTATCGTTTTGATTCATATTTGTGAAATTTGTAGGCAAGAGGGTATAAAAAATGTTGGTCGAGTGTTATGGATGAGTGTGTATAAAGGTTGTAGAACACAAATCCATGGGAGTGAAGGTTATGACGAGAAGATAAACCTTTTCACGAGAGAACCATTTCTATTTAACCCATTTGTATTCGTAGTTCATCTCACATGTATCAGATTACGCTTTCACGAACACTTGAATGTACAATCCTATACTTGCACAATTTCGAGTGAAATACAAGTACATCTATATTAGTTGGTCATGTGAGCTTGATTTGACTTCATATTCATTGATCATACATTGAGTTTCATCTTTGAAATCTGATCACTTTCATTCTGCAACTTCAATTTGACTCTTGATTCTTATTAACTGAATACGAGTGGTTCCGTTGTTCTTTGCAACTTCTATCGCTGCGATGGCGCTCAATAAAGGATTCTGTGGATAGTGAGTTATCATTTTGATTCATATTTGTGAATTTAGTTGGCAAAAGGGTTTAAAAATGTTGGTCGAGTATTTTGAATTTGTTTGGGCAGGGTGAATCGAGTGCAAATATGAGTTTAGGGGTATTGTGTTCGGTTTTGTTTCTTTATAAACAATAGATTCAAATGTTTCATTTATCATTTTATACTGTGATATTAGTGATCATTATGCGTATAGTTGATCAAATTACTTAAGGAGTGTGTGTAAAAGGTTTTAAAGCGAAAATCCATGGGATTGAAGGTTGTGACGAGAAGATAACCCCGAGAACCATTTCTATTTAATCTATTTGTATACTTAGTTCATCTTACATGTATAAGATTACGTTTTCACGAATACTTGAATGTATAATTCTATACTTGCACAATTTCGAGTGAGATACAAGTACATATAATTTAGTTGGTTATGTGAGCTTGATTTCACTTCATATTCATTGAGCACACATTGAGTTTCATCTTTGAAATCTGATCACTTTCATTTTGCAACTTTTATTTGATTCTTGATTCTTAATAAGTGAATACGAGTGTTTTCATTGTCTTTTGCAACTTCTATCGCTTCGTTGGCGCTCAATAAAGTATTCTGCATGTACTGAGTTATCATTTTGATTCATATTTGTGAAATTTGTAGGCGAGATGGTATAAAAAGTGTTTGTCGAGTGTTTTGGATGAGTGTGTGTAAAAGGTTGTAGAACACAAATCCATGGGAGTGAAGGTTATGACGAGAAGATAAACCTTTTCACGAGAGAACCATTTCTATTTAACCCATTTGTATACGTAGTTCATCTCACATGTATCAGATTATGCTTTCACGAACACTTGAATGTACAATCCTATACTTGCATAATTTCGAGTGAACTACAAGTACATCTAATTTAGCTGGTCATGTGAGCTTGATTTGACTTCATATTCATTGATCATACATTGAGTTTCATCTTTGAAATCTGATCACTTTCATTCTGCAACTTCAATTTGACTCTTGATTCTTATTAACTGAATACGAGTGGTTTCGTTGTTCTTTGCAACTTCTATAGCTGCGATGGCGCTCAATAAAGGATTTTGTGGATAGTGAGTTATATTTTTTATTCATATTTGTGAATTTAGGTTGCAAAAGGGTTTAAAAATGTAGGTCGAGTATTTTGGATTTGTTTGGGCAGGGTGAATCGAGTGCAAAGACGAGTTTAGGGGTATTGTGTTTGGTTTTTTTTCTTTATAAACAATAGATTCAAATGTTTCATTTATCATTTTATATTGTGATATTTGTGATCATTATGCGTATAGTTGATCAAATTACTTAAGGAGTGTGTGTAAAAGGTTTTAAAGCGAAAATCCATGGGATTGAAGGTTGTGACGAGAAGATAACCCCGAGAACCATTTCTATTTAATCTATTTGTATACTTAGTTCATCTCACATGTATAAGATTACGTTTTCACGAATACTAGAATGTACAATTCTATACTTACACAATTTCGAGTGAGATACAAGTACATATAATTTAGTTGGTTTTGTGAGCTTGATTTCACTTCATATTCATTGAGCACACATTGAGTTCCATCTTTGAAATCTGTTCACTTTCATTTGGCAACTTTTATTTGATTCTTGATTCTTAATAAGTGAATACGAGTGTTTTCATTGTCTTTTGCAACTTATATCGCTTCGTTGGCGCTCAATAAAGTATTCTGCATATACTGAGTTATCATTTTGATTCATATTTGTTAAATTTGTAGGCAAGAGGGTATAAAAAAATGTTGGTCTAGTGTTTTGGATGAGTGTGTGTAAAAGGTTGTAGAACACAAATCCATGGGAGTGAAGTTAATGACGAGAAGATAAACCTTTTCACGAGAGAACCATTTCTATTTAACCCATTTGTATACGTAGTTCATCTCACATGTATCAGATTACGCTTTCACGAACACTTGAATGTACAATCCTATACTTGCACAATTTCGAGTAAAATACAAGTACATCTAATTTAGTTGGTCATGTGAACTTGATTTGACTTCATATTCATTGATCATACATTGAGTTTCATCTTTGAAATCTGATCACTTTCATTCTGCAACTTCAACTTGACTCTTGATTCTTAGTAACTGAATACGAGTGGTTTCCTTGTTCTTTGCAATTTCTATCACTGCGATGGCGCTCAATAAAGGATTCTGTGGATAGTGAGTTATCATTTTGATTCATATTTGTGAATTTAGTTGGCAAAAGGGTTTAAAAATGTTGGTCGAGTATTTTGAATTTGTTTGGGCAGGGTGAATCGAGTGCAAAGATGAGTTTAGGGGTATTGTGTTTGGTTTTGTTTCTTTATAAACAATAGATTCAAATGTTTCATTTATCATTTTATTGTGATATTAGTGATCATTATGCGTATAGTTGATCAAATTACATAAGGAGTGTGTGTAAAAGGTTTTAAAGCAAAAATCCATGGGATTGAAGGTTGTGACGAGAAGATAACCCCGAGAACCATGTCTATTTAATCTATTTGTATACTTAGTGCATCTCACATGTATAAGATTACGTTTTCACGAATACTTGAATGTAAAATTCTATACTTGCATAATTTCGAGTGAGATACAAGTACATATAATTTAGTTGGTTATGTGAGCTTGATTTCACTTCATATTCATTGAGCACACATTGAGTTTCATCTTTGAAATCTGATCACTTTCATTTTGCAACTTTTATTTGATTCTTGATTCTTATAAGTGAATACAAGTGTTTTCATTGTCTTTTGCAACTTCTATCGCTTCGTTGGCGCTCAATAAATTATTCTGCATATACTGAGTTATCGTTTTGATTCATATTTGTGAAATTTGTAGGCAAGAGGGTATAAAAAATGTTGGTCGAGTGTTATGGATGAGTGTGTGTAAAAGGTTGTAGAACACAAATCCATGGGAGTGAAGGTTATGACCAGAAGATAAACCTTTTCACAAGAGAACCATTTCTATTTAACCCATTTGTATTCGTAGTTCATCTCACATGTATCAGATTACGCTTTCACGAACACTTGAAAGTACAATCCTATACTTGCACAATTTCGAGTAAAATACAAGTACATCTATATTAGTTGGTCAGGTGAGCTTCATTTGACTTCATATTCATTGATCATACATTGAGTTTCATCTTTGAAATCTGATCACTTTCATTCTGCAACTTCAATTTGACTCTTGATTCTTATTAACTGAATACGAGTGGTTCCGTTGTTCTTTGCAACTTCTATCGCTGCGATGGCGCTCAATAAAGGATTCTGTGGATAGTGAGTTATCATTTTGATTCATATTTGTGAATTTAGTTGGCAAAAGGGTTTAAAAATGTTGGTCGAGTATTTTGAATTTGTTTGGGCAGGGTGAATCGAGTGCAAAGATGAGTTTAGGGGTATTGTGTTCGGTTTTGTTTCTTTATAAACAATAGATTCAAATGTTTCATTTATCATTTTATACTGTGATATTAGTGATCATTATGCGTATAGTTGATCAAATTACTTAAGGAGTGTGTGTAAAAGGTTTTAAAGCGAAAATCCATGGGATTGAAGGTTGTGACGAGAAGATAACCCCGAGAACCATTTCTATTTAATCTATTTGTATACTTAGTTCATCTCACATGTATAAGATTACGTTTTCACGAATACTTGAATGTATAATTCTATACTTGCACAATTTCGAGTGAGATACAAGTACATATAATTTAGTTGGTTATGTGAGCTTGATTTCACATATTCATTGAGCACACATTGAGTTTCATCTTTGAAATCTGATCACTTTCATTTTGCAACTTTTATTTGATTATTGATTCTTAATAAGTGAATACGAATGTTTTCATTGTCTTTTGCAACTTCTATCGCTTCGTTGGCGCTCAATAAAGTATTCTGCATGTACTGAGTTATCATTTTGATTCATATTTGTGAAATTTGTAGGCGAGATGGTATAAAAAGTGTTTGTCGAGTGTTTTGGATGAGTGTGTGTAAAAGGTTGTAGAACACAAAACCATGGGAGTGAAGGTTATGACGAGAAGATAAACCTTTTCACGAGAGAACCATTTCTATTTAACCCATTTGTATACGTAGTTCATCTCACATGTATCAGATTATGCTTTCACGAACACTTGAATGTACAATCCTATACTTGCACAATTTCGAGTGAAATACAAGTACATCTAATTTAGCTGGTCATGTGAGCTTGATTTGACTTCATATTCATTGATCATACATTGAGTTTCATCTTTGAAATCTGATCACTTTCATTCTACAACTTCAATTTGACTCTTGATTCTTATTAACTGAATACGAGTGGTTTCGTTGTTCTTTGCAACTTCTATCGCTGCGATGGCGCTCAATAAAGGATTCTGTGGATAGTGAGTTATATTTTTTATTCATATTTGTGAATTTAGTTGGCAAAAGGGTTTAAAAATGTAGGTCGAGTATTTTGGATTTGTTTGGG
Source organism: Flaveria ramosissima (assembly GCA_025215565.1). Classification (NCBI taxonomy): domain Eukaryota; kingdom Viridiplantae; phylum Streptophyta; class Magnoliopsida; order Asterales; family Asteraceae; genus Flaveria; species Flaveria ramosissima. The sequence goes on from CM046036.1 coordinate 39,795,901, forward strand.
CAGGGTGAATCGAGTGCAAAGACGAGTTTAGGGGTATTGTGTTCGGTTTTTTTTCTTTATAAACAATAGATTCAAATGTTTCATTTATCATTTTATATTGTGATATATGTGATCATTATGCGTATAGTTGATCAAATTACTTAAGGAGTGTGTGTAAAAGGTTTTAAAGCGAAAATCCATGGGATTGAAGGTTGTGAGGAGAAGATAACCCCGAGAACCATTTCTATTTAATCTATTTGTATACTTAGTTCATCTCACATGTATAAGATTACGTTTTCACGACTACTTGAATGTACAATTCTATACTTGCACAATTTCGAGTGAGATACAAGTACATATAATTTAGTTGGTTTTGTGAGCTTGATTTCACTTCATATTCATTGAGCACACATTGAGTTTCATCTTTGAAATCTGTTCACTTTCATTTGGCAACTTTAATTTGATTCTTGATTCTTAATAAGTGAATACGAGTGTTTTCATTGTCTTTTGCAACTTCTATCGCTTCGTTGGCGCTCAATAAAGTATTCTGCATATACTGAGTTATCATTTTGATTCATATTTGTGAAATTTGTAGGCAAGAGGGTATAAAAAATGCTGGTCGAGTGTTTTGGATGAGTGTGTGTAAAAGGTTGTAGAACACAAATCCATGGGAGTGAAGGTTATGACGAGAAGATAAACCTTTTCACGAGAGAACCATTTCTATTATCCCATTTGTATACGTAGTTCATCTCACATGTATCAGATTACGCTTTCACGAACACTTGAATGTACAATCCTATACTTGCACAATTTCAAGTGAAATACAAGTACATCTAATTTAGTTGGTCATGTGAGCTTGATTTGACTTCATATTCATTGATCATACATTAAGTTTCATCTTTGAAATCTGATCACTTTCATTCTGCAACTTCAATTTGACTCTTGATTCTTATTAACTGAATACGAGTGGTTTCGTTGTTCTTTGCAACTTCTATCGTTGCGATGGTGCTCAATAAAGGATTACGTGGATAGTGAGTTATCATTTTGATTCATATTTGTGAATTTAGTTGGCAAAAGGATTTAAAAATGTTGGTCGAGTATTTTGGATTTGTTTGGGCAGGGTGAATCAAGTGCAAAGATGAGTTTAGGGGTATTGTGTTTTGTTTGGTTTCTTTATAAACAATAGATTCAAATGTTTCATTAATCGTTTTATATTGTGATATTAGTGATCATTATGCGTATAGTTGATCAAATTACTTAAGGAGTGTGTGTAAAAGGTTTTAAAGAGAAAATCCATGGGATTGAAGGTTATGACGAGAAGATAACCCCGAGAACCATTTCTATTTAATCTATTTGTATACTTAGTTTATCTCACATGTATAAGATTACGTTTTCACGAATACTTGAATGTACAATTCTATACTTGCACAATTTCGAGTGAGATACTAGTACATATAATTTAGTTGGTTTTGTGAGCTTAATTTCACTTCATATTCATTGAGCACACATTGAGTTTCATCTTTGAAATCTGTTCACTTTCATTATGCAACTTTTATTTGATTCTTGATTCTTAATAAGTGAATACGAGTGTTTTCATTGTCTTTTGCAACTTCTATCGCTTCGTTGGCGCTCAATAAAGTATTCTGCATATACTGAGTTATCATTTTGATTCATATTTGTGAAATTTGTAGGCAAGAGGGTATAAAAAATGCTGGTCGAGTGTTTTGGATGAGTGTGTGTAAAAGGTTGTAGAACACAAATCCATGGGAGTGAAGGTTATGACGAGAAGATAAACCTTTTCACGAGAGAACCATTTCTATTATCCCATTTGTATACGTAGTTCATCTCACATGTATCAGATTATGCTTTCACGAACACTTGAATGTACAATCCTATACTTGCACAATTTCGAGTGAAATACAAGTACATCTAATTTAGTTGGTCATGTGAGCTTGATTTGACTTCATATTCATTGATCCTACATTAAGTTTCATCTTTGAAATCTGATCACTTTCATTCTGCAACTTCAATTTGACTATTGATTCTTATTAACTGAATACGAGTGGTTTCGTTGTTCTTTGCAACTTCTATCGTTGCGATGGCGCTCAATAAAGGATTATGTGGATAGTGAGTTATCATTTTGATTCATATTTGTGAATTTAGTTGGCAAAAGGATTTAAAAATGTTGGTCGAGTATTTTGGATTTGTTTGGGCAGGGTGAATCAAGTGCAAAGATGAGTTTAGGGGTATTGTGTTTGGTTTTGTTTCTTTATAAACAATAGATTCAAATGTTTCATTAATCATTTTATATTGTGATATTAGTGATCATTATGCGTATAGTTGATCAAATTATTTAAGGAGTGTGTGTAAAAGGTTTTAAAGCGAAAATCCATGGGATTGAAAATTGTGACGAGAAGATAACCCCGAGAACCATTTCTATTTAATCTCTGTGTATACTTAGTTCATCTCACATGTATAAGATTACGTTTTCACGAATACGTTAATGTACAATTCTATACTTGCACAATTTCGAGTGAGATACAAGTACATATAATTTAGTTGGTTATGTGAGCTTGATTTCACTTCATATTCATTGATCACACATTGAGTTTCATCTTTGAAATCTGATCACTTTCATTTTGCAACTTTTATTTGATTCTAGATTCTTATTAAGTGAATACGAGTGTTTGCATTGTCTTTTGCAACTTCTATCGCTTCGTTGGTGCTCAATAAAGTATTTTGCATATACTGAGTTATTAATTTGATTCATAATTGTGAAATTTGTAGGCAAGAGGGTATAAAAAATGTTGGTCGAGTGTTTTGGATGAGTGTGTGTAAAAGGTTGTAGAACACAAATCCATGGGAGTGAAGGTTATGACGAGAAGATAAACCTTTTCACGAGAGAACCATTTCTATTTAACCCATTTGTATACGTAGTTCATCTCACATGTATCAGATTACGCTTTCACGAACACTTGAATGTACAATCCTATACTTGCACAATTTCGAGTGAAATACAAGTACATCTAATTTAGTTGGTTATGTGAGCTTGATTTGACTTCATATTCATTGATCATACATTGAGTTTCATCTTTGAAATCTGATCACTTTTATTCTGCAACTTCAATTTGACTCTTGATTCTTATTAACTGAATACGAGTGCTTTCATTGTTCTTTGCAACTTCTATCGCTGCGATGGCGCTCAATAAAGGATTCTATGGATAGTGAGTTATCATTTTGATTCATATTTGTGAATTTAGTTGGCAAAAGGGTTTAAAAATGTTGGTCCAGTATTTTAAATTTGTTTGGGCAGGGTGAATCGAGTGCAAAGATGAGTTTAGGGGTATTGTGTTCGGTTTTGTTTCTTTATAAACAATAGATTCAAATGTTTGATTAATCATTTTATATTGTGATATTAGTGATCATTATGCGTATAGTTGATCAAATTACTTAAGGAGTGTGTGTAAAAGGTTTTAAAGCGAAAATCCATGGGATTGAAGGTTGTGAAGAGAAGATAACCCCGAGAACCATTTCTATTTAATCTACTTGTATACTTAGTTCATCTCACATGTATAAGATTACTTTTTCACGAATACTTGAATGTACAATTCTATACTTGCACAATTTCGAGTGAGATACAAGTACATATAATTTAGTTGGTTATGTGAGCTTGATTTCACTTTATATTCATTGATCACACATCGAGTTTCATCTTTGAAATCTGATCACTTTCATTTTGCAACTTTTATTTGATTCTTGATTCTTATTAATTGAATACGAGTGTTTTCATTGTGTTTTGCAACTTCTATCGCTTCGTTGGCGCTCAATAAAGTATTTTGCATATACTGAGTTATCAATTTGATTCATAATTGTGAAATTTGTAGGCAAGAGGGTATAAAAAATGTTGGTCGAGTGTTTTGGATGAGTGTGTGTAAAAGGTTGTAAAACACAAATTCATGGAAGTGAAGGTTATGACGAGAAGATAAACTTTTTCACGAGAGAACCATTTCTATTTAACCCATTTGTATACGTAGTTCATCTCACATGTATCAGATTACGCTTTCACGAACACTTGAATGTACAATCCTATACTTGCACAATTTCGAGTGAAATACAAGTTCATCTAATTTAGTTGGTCATGTGAGCTTGATTTGACTTCATATTCATTGATCATACATTAAGTTTCATTTTGAAATCTGATCACTTTCATTCTGCAACTTCAATTTGACTCTTGATTCTTATTAACTGAATACGAGTGGTTTCGTCGTTCTTTGCAACTTCTATCGCTGCGATGGCGCTCAATAAAGGATTCTGTGGATAGTGAGTTATCATTTTGATTCATATTTGTGAATTTAGTTGGCAAAAGGGTATAAAAATGTTGGTCGAGTGTTTTGGATTTGTTTGGGCATGGTGAATCGAGTGCAAAGATGAGTTTGGGGGTATCGTGTTCGTTTTTGTTTCTTTATAAACAATAGATTCAAATGTTTCATTTATCATTTTTTATTGTGATATTAGTAATCATTATGTGCATAGTTGATCAAATTACTTAAGGAGTGTATGTAAAGGGTTTAAAAGCGAAAATCCATGGGATTGAAGGTTGTGATGAGAAGATAACCCCAAGAACTATTTCTATTTAATCTATTTGTATACTTAGTTCAACTCATATGTATAAGATTAAGTTTTCACGAATACTTGAATGTACAATTCTATACTTGCACAATTTCGAGTGAGATACAAGTACATATAATTTAGTTGGTCATGTGAGCTTGATTTCACTTCATATTCATTAATCATACATTGAGTTTCATCTTTGAAATCTGATCACTTTCATTCTGCAACTTTAATTTGATTCTTAATTATTATTAAGTGAATACGAGTGGTTTCATTGTCCTTTGCAACCTCTATCGCTGCCATGGTGTAAGGCCTCGTTCCCAGAAACCTCAAAGTTAGCCAATCATTGCAAATAAAACATTATAAAACGTACATTTATTTTGCAGCGGAATTTAAAACATTCAATAATAACTAAAAACATGTCATTTCATTCATTTACAACATCGTTTTTCTTCACAAAATACAAAGACATGTCAAAATACGGGTGCCAGCCTCAAAATGCTCCCAGTAGCTTATGCATCCATGCCTGCAACTCCTCAGCATCAACAAATACCTGCCAACTATCATGCATACAAAAGTCAGCAACGCTGAGTGAGTTCTAGTTTTAAAATAAAACATGCTTTTCTTTCGTTAAAACCGTTCTTTACTTTATTTCAAAATCATACTATACTTTACAATCGTTCGCGATCATACATCATACGTACATACAGATAATATCATTATTATCTTCGTCATTACGTTCATTAACTTCGTTCTTTCATTCATCTCTTTGCTCGTTACTCTTTATTACTCAAATCTTGTCTCATGCAATATCCCCGACTCATGCTCAAAAGCTGATGTTGTGCCGGGGCCTGCTCACAAACCCCCGACTCATGTCCGAAGACTGACACGGCACCGGGATACGTGACAAAGATACCATTCGAGTCAATCACAAGGGCTGAACTCTATCTGAGTCTGTTGCAACACGAAGTCGCTCACCTCATTATCTCGTCTCATGCAATACTTCCGACTCATGTCCGAAGACTGATACTGTGCCGGGGCCTGATACACAAACCCCCGACTCATGTCCAAAGACTGACACAGTATCGGAGTACGCGACACGGATCTCACCATCTGTCACTTTGTCTCATGCAATACCCCCGACTCATGTCCGAAGACTGATACTGTGCCGGGGCCTGATAAACAAACCACCGACTCATGTCCGAAGACTGACACAGTACCGGGGTACGCGACACGGATCTCATCATCCGTCACTTTCATATTCACCATATGTTATCTCATGTATACATTTCGTACTCTATTGTTACCTTTAACTTTATTACATAATACTTTACGTTCGTTAATTTATTCGTTCATGCATCACGCCACGTAAAGTCATACATATAGTACTATAAAACATAATACGTACGTTTTGAAAACACTTTAACGAAGAAAGATAACACACCACTCACACACACAACATAATCTCATCACATCACCATGCACACATCAGGCATAAGGTACCACATCATAACAAGGCCTACCTCCATATTCACCTCTTAAAACCACTTAGAAAATCCTGAGTCCAAAATGGACACAAGGGACCTTTCAGGCGCATGAGCCTGAAAATTCTAAGTATAAATCAGTCTGGGCGCACGGGCACTATTTGGGCGCTTCTGCCCTGTTTAGGCACTTTGCAACTATGCAGGCGCATAGAACTTGTTTAGGCGCATCAACACTTAGCCATTCTAACACTTTGGGTGCATGGCACAATTTAGGCGCATGGGCCACCTCTGGGTACCTGGCCAACAATTTAGGCACATGGGCCACCTCTGGGCGCATGTCCAACAATTTAGGTGCATGGGCCACCCTACTGGGCGCATGGCCAACAATTTAGGCACATGTGCCACCCTGCTGGGCGCATGGCCAACAATTTAGGCGCATGGGCCACCCTTCTGGGCGCATGGCCAACAATTTAGGCGCATGGGCCACCTCTGGGCGCATGGCCAACAATTTAGGCGCATGGACCACTGTATCAGAACATTCTGAAATGTTCTCTATGCTATCAAATTCACCCGATTATCATCCTAATCATACCCAAGCATAAATCTAACATACTAAGGGCACCCAAACCTGCTAAACATCATCACCAACCCATAATCAACACACAAAAACATACATACATACATACATCATTTCGAACACAAGGCTCTAGACCCACGGTAACTTTCAAAATGTTCACTTTGTATGCATAATAGCCCCAAACAAGATGAAAATCAGTAAAAGAGGGGTTCTAGAAACTCACCTTGAGCAGTCTTTGAGCAACACACTTCAAGTTCGAGACCCACCTTCGATTCAGCACTTGAATCCCGAAAACAAACACAAAACAACCTTAACTTCGGTCAAGAACTTGAAACCCAGCTGAAACCGAGCTCGTATAAGAGAATATTTACCTTTGAAGCTGCTTCTTTCACTTTCTCTCTCTCTAGAACCGGGGCTTCTCTCTCTTCTTTCTTCTTTTCAGCCGAATGAAGAAGATGAAGAAGAAATGGGCAACCATGCCCCTTTAAACCTTAAAGTAATAAAGTTATGTACTTTGTACACTTTTCCCCCCTCCACTTGTGCTCATTATCTATTCTTTTTAATTACTTTTCTTTTCCTTTCGTTTAAATAGAAATTCGGGGCGTTACAAGTCTACCCCCTTAAAGAGGTTTCGTCCCCGAAACCTGTCGCTTCTCAAACACTTATGGGTAACACTGTCTCACCTCTTCTTTGATCTTGCACTTAAACATAGATCCCTTTAGGCTTCACTGCACCCGCACAAGTAAGACCATCATCCTCCTTAGCCTATTCTCTTCTTCTTATTAGTAATGGCCACCAGTTGCTTCTCGTGGTTGAATGCTTCCTCCATCTTAGTGTTCTCTAGTAGCATGATCATATCCTCATCGGTTGAGCTCTTTCTTAGACGAGATGCATGGAACATCAGATGAATTCCACTTAACTCATCGGGTAGCTCCAGTCGATGTGTCACTCCTCCTACATGAGCAAAAACTCGGAACGACCCTCCATTCTTTAGTATTAGCTTTACTCGATTTCCAAATCAAGCAATCAGCTTTCCTGGTCGAAGCATTCCTCAGAATTCATTGTCGTAGGTCGTCACCGAACTCCGGTTATGCACGGTTGAGCAATCCATCTTCTTGCAACACTTGGGGTTTGAGTCATAGATCACCGATCAACTCACCCGGTGATGCATGTCTACCTACCTATGTCTGTCTTGAACAGTCTAGCAGGAACAAGCGCTCTCTCAATTCTATCGTGCAATCCTCTAGGACAGTAGGTAACCTTGTAGACTTACTAATAGCAATTCTTACATTAAAGGGCTCATCGATCTTCCTATCCCTAACGTGCAACATCACAGAAATTAGCGGCAACAAAACTACTACTAGCGTCACAATTAAAGTGTAGATGCATAAATCTAAATTTGCAAGAACGTACCTAATGTTTCCTCGGAGTGTGACCTAGCCTCCTCCCGGTCATAGCGAAGGCTCTAGCCTTCACCCTCAGTTCTCCTTCCTCGTACCGGAGCTTCCTGCCCTCGACTTCTTGCAGTCTTCTTATGTGTCCTGTCTTGCCACAGTCGTAGCATTTAGCCATCTGACATTCCCTCGCTCTGTGGCCCTCCTTTCCACACTGAAAACAAACGTTCAGTCCCCACTTGCACTCCCCCTCATGGCCTCTACCACACTTGTTGCACACTTCTCCTTTTCTTTCTATCCTCTTCTGATCATTGTCCCTCGACGTCCTACCTTCATACACAAATCCACCATCATTGCCTCGCCTTCCTTTCCCCTTCTTAGCGTAGGTTCGCTCCTCCCCTTCGTCTGTCACCGCTATCTCCCCTTGCTCGTCGTACAATCTTCCTGCCAGGTCCACTGCTGACCTAAACGTGCTCGGTCGGGCAGCGATCATGTGCCTACGAATGTTAGCCGGCAAGCCCTGAATATACCTCTTGATCTTCCGCGAAAGAGGTGTCACCTGATCTGGCACCAAACGTGCCATCTCGTTGAACTTCGTGGTGTATTGTTGATGTGTCATCGTCCCCGCCTCCGGCTACAGGAACTCTCTTTCAACTTTATCCATCTCACGATGAGGACAGAACTCCTCAATCACCAGCCTTTTCAACTGTGGCCATCGCATCCTCCCGATAGCCCTGCTTCCCTCAGCTTGGACTATATTGTCCCACCAGCACAGAGCCGAGTCCACAAAAGAGTGGGCAGCAAACTTTACTTTCTGATCCTTCCGGCACTCGCTGATATTCAATACAGCTTCCATCTCTCTCACCCAGCGGTGAGCAGTAGCAGCAGTGCCATTTCCATCAAAGGTTGGGGGCTTGCATTGTTGGAACGCCCCATAGTTACAGCCTCATGCCGCCTCCGGCGCTGACTTCTCCTCTACTTCCTCTTCGTCATCGAAGAAAACCGTTTCAGTCTCGGGTCCTCTACTTTCGCCCGAAGGTCTACCCCTTTCCTGTCTCTCCCCATCCCTAACCACCTTCATCAATTCTGTCACTACAGATGGTAGGATCGTCCTCATGGCCTGTTGCACTTCCTCCGCAACCGCCTCTCTCATCGAGGCCCTCTGATTTGCATTCTCATCACCGCCCTCCTGATGAGGGGTCTCGGGTTCTTCATGAACTACTCTTTCAGCCCTAAACCTTCCTCTTGTGACCCATGGTTCAGCAACACGTCCACCGCCACCTCCACCTCGTGAAGCTTTCAAAGATCTACCGCCAACCATCCTCTAACACACTGAATGATTCAAACACCAACACCATCACTCAAGGGAACGACTCAGTTTATGTCAAGTATAGTAAGTCCCTAATTACAGTGGCCAGTTGTGATTAGCCACTTACTTTACTCTTCATACCCCGAGCATTACCTATCCTGACTACATCAGTATCCAAATCTATCAGCATCACATAAACCACATAACATGCGCACATAATACCGGTTAATGTTAACTTACATAAATCGTTTACATAAAACCTTTACCTGCAGGCACGTAGCTACTAGGACTGGCATCCCTTTTCCTTTTAGTCCCATTCTCAGTTTAAGATTAGGTTTATTTGAAAATTTACCCATTTCACTTAAACTTTGGCTCTGATACCAACTTGTAAGGCCCCGTTCCCGGAAACCTCACAGTTGGCCAATCATTGCACATAAAACATTATAAAACATACATTTATTTTGCAGCAGAATTTAAAACTTTCATTAATAATAAAAAACGTGACATTTCATTCATTTACAACATTGGTTTTCTTCACAAAATATAAAGACATGTCAAAATACGGATGCCAGCCTCTAAATGCTCCCAGTAGCTTATGCATCCATGCCTGCAACTACTCAGCATCAACAAATACCTGCCAACTATCATGCATACAAAAGTCAGCGACGCTGAGTGAGTTCTAGTTTTAAAATAAAACATGCTTTTCTTTCGTTAAAACCATTCTTTACTTTATTTCAAAATCATACTATACTGTACAATCGTTCGCGATCATACATCATACGTACATACAGATAATATCATTATTATCTTCGTCATTACGATCATTAACCTCGTTCTTTCATTCATCTCTTTGCTCGTTACTCTTTATTACTCGAATCTTGTCTCATGCAATATCCCTGACTCATGCTCGAAAGCTGATGCTGTGCCGGGGCCTGCTCACAAACCCGCGACTCATGTCCGAAGACTAACACAGCACCGGGATACGCGACAAAGATCCCATTAGAGCCAATCACAAGGATTGAACTCTATCCGAGTCTGTTGCAACACGAAGTCGCTTACCTCATTATCTCGTCTCATGCAATACTCTCGACTCATGTCCGAAGACTGATACTGTGCCGGGGCTTGATACACAAACCCCCGACTCATGTCCAAAGACTGACACAGTATCGGAGTACGCGACACGGATCTCATCATCCATCACTTTGTCTCATGCAATACCCCGGACTCATGTCCGAAGACTGAGACTGTGCCGGGCCTGATAAACAAACCCCCGACTCATGTCTGAAGACTGACATAGTACCGGGGTACGCGACACGGATCTCATCATCCGTCACTTTCATATTCACCATTTGTTATCTCATGTATACATTTCGTACTCTATTGTTACCTTTCACTTTATTACATAATACTTTACGTTCGTTAATTTATTCGTTCATGCATCACGCCACGTAAAGTCATACATATATTACTATAAAACATAATACGTACGTTTTGAAAACACTTTAACGAAGAAAGGTAACACACCACTCACACACACAACATAATCTCATCACATCACCATGCACACATCAGGCATAAGGTACCACATCATAACAAGGCCTACCTCCATATTCACCTCTTAAAACCACTTAGAAAATCCTAAGTCCAAAATGGACGCAAGGGACCTTTCAGGTGCATGAGCCTGAAAATTCTGAGTATAAATCAGTCTAGGCGCATGGGCACTATTTGGGCGCTTCTGCCCTGTTTAGGCGCTTTGCAACTATGCATGCGCATGGAACTTGTTTAGGCGCATCAACACTTAGCCATTCTAACACTTTGGGCGCATGGCACAATTTAGGCGCATGGGCCACCTCTGGGCGCATGGCCCACAATTTAGGCGCATGGGCCACCTCTGGGCGCATGGCCAACAATTTAGGCGCATGGGCCACCCTACTAGGCGCATGGCCAACAATTTAGGCGCACCCTTCTAGGCGCATGGCCAACAATTTAGGCGCATGGGCCACCCTGCTAGTGCATGACCAACAATTTAGGCGCATGGGCCACCTCTGGGCGCATGGCCAACAATTTAGGCGCATGGACCACTGTTCATGTTCATCAGAACATTCTGAAATGTTCTCTATGCTATCAAATTCACCCGATTATCATCCTAATCATACCCAAGCATAAATCTAACATACTAAGGGCACCCAAACCTGCTAAACATCATCACCAACCCATAATCAACACACAAAAACATACATACATACATACATCATTTCGAACACAAGGCTGTAGACCCATGGTTACTTTCAAAATGTTCACTTAGTATGCATAATAGCCCCAACCAAGATGAAAATCAGTAAAAGAGGGGTTCTAGAAACTCACCTTGAGCAGTCTTTGAGTAACACACTTCACGTTCGAGACCTACCTTCGGATCAGCTCTTGAATCTCGAAAACAAACACTAAACAACTAGAACTTCGGTCAAGAACTCGAAACCCAGCTGAAACCGAGCTCATATAAGAGAAGACTTACCTTTAAAGCTGCTTCTTCCACTTTCTCTCTCTTGAACCGGGGGTTCTCTCTCTTCTTTCTTCTTTTCAGCCGATTGAAGAGGATGAAGAAGAAATGGGCAACCATGCCCCTTTAAACCTTAAAGTAATAAGGTTTTGTACTTTGTACACTTTTTCCCCCTCCACTTGTGCTCATTATCTATTCTTTCTAATTACTTTTCTTTTCCTTTCGTTTAAATAGAAATTCGGGGTGTTACAGATGGGGCTAAATAAAGGATTCTATGATATTCGCCTTTACTCATAATTACTTATGATCAATCAAGAAGATTCCATGTAGTAATATTTGAGATGCGGGTCATTCCAATATTTGTATCCCACAAATATCAATGAACCTTGGCAGCAACCCTCTGCTCTATATTCATCTATATGAATATCCACCAATCCAAGTTCATAATAGTCTTACCCTCATACTTGTTACCACAAGTATGAACGACTACAGACGTTTTGAGTAAATGATCTACTCATGGATTAAGCATGCAAAACAGGAATATTAGTTGAAACATTATAACCAAATAATTTATTTAAGTAATAAAAGATCAAATCCAGTCACTAGAATATCGAAGTCCCATGGCACAAGTATGACCTTCATGCTTTGCCTTTTCAAGTAGCTTCGTGAGTGGATCCACAATGTTTTGATCCATATGAACTTTGCGAATACATATCTTTCCCTTTTTAACTTCATCCCTTATGTAATTTGTTGATGCATGTATGTCCCTAGATCATGAGTTGTAATGTAATAAATCTTGTCTGTCTGATTATAATGTAATAGTATCGATTAATGAAATGATATGAATTGGTTGTTACTTGTGATGTTTAATATTTCATTAATGAGTCATGATTGAATTGATTGGGTTTATGATTGTTTGAATGATTGCACATTATGTTATATTAATTAAAACATTCAAACTTAACTTAATGAAGTTCTCATGCGAATGGCCCATGCGAATGGACCACACGCATGAATAACTTCATACGATTGACTCAATCGCACGACTGAACCAGGAGACTGGATCAGTCGTATGATTGACACATAAGATTGACTCAATCGCACGACTGAACACTCAGTCGTGCGGATGAATCAACCGCATGGTTTAATCGCACGACTGAACCATACTTATGGCCCAGTCGCACGATTGAACAATACTAACCTATAAATAGACCCAATTGGTGGGAAAACGTAAGCATTCATCCCCTTACGATTCCAGACGTACCCTAGCCGTCCAGAAGCCTCCCAAATCGTTCTCCAAGTTCACGGAACACATCAGATCGGTTGCTAATCGATTTCTGACGTTGATTTCAATTCTTGATTGATTCATCGTGTGTTCTCACTGATTGGATCGCCAATCAAATAGGATTCCGCACTATTTGAGTTGGTTTAACACGCTAATCACTCGGTATTTCGTTCAAATACCAGGTCCTAACAAGTGGTATCAGAGCTTTGGCTCTTGATTACGTGTTGATTCAATCAAGATTGCATAAAAGTTTGTGTTTTTGCACGAAAAACGCAATCTTTGGCATCAAAAGTGATCTTGGACGTTCCCTGCTCATCGAAGTTCAGTTTCTACGGACCTAGGCGATTAGGACTTGTGAAATTTCGAATTTTTACGGCTGAAACCCGTCAAACCTAGAAATTTTCGCAAAACAGCAGCTTCAGTCGCACAAGTGACCCATTCGCACGACTGGACTCCATTCGCATTGCTCATTCGCACGACTGGACCTAGTCGCACCCTCATTCGGCCGACTGAACCGTTTGTTCGCATAACTCATTCCCACCAGATTCATTCACACGACTGAACCATTCGCCCTGTTCAGTCGCACGGTTGAACCAATCGCAGAGTTCATACGCACGATTAGACCATTCGCATCCTTCAGTCGCATCAGTTAAAGTTTATTTGATTAGATTCTAAGTTTATTAGTCATGGAAGATCAGTTGTCAGCCTTTACTGCTGGGAAGGACTCGAGGATTCAGAACCTGCTGTTGCTTGAGAGTGAGGTGGGTAATCACAATAAACCACCAAAGCTCTTGACTTTAGATGAGTTTCCCCATTGGAAACAACGTTTTGAGATCTACCTCAATGGAGTAGATCCTAATCTGTGGGAAGCTATAGAGGTCGGTTATAGTACACCGGTGGGAGCAGATGGAGTTAAATTAACGTTAAGTGGAATGACAGACGCACAGAAAGTAAAGTACAATGCAGAGAAAAGGGTTTATGCATTGATCACTCAGTCTATCCCCAAAGACATATTCCACCGGTACTCAGAGAACAAGCAGTCCAAGAAACTGTGGGATGAGCTAGAGAAGAGATATGATGGGAATGCATCATTGAAGGCAATCAAGGCAAAGGAGTTAAAGAAGGAATTCGATAACTTCTCATCGATTGGTAATGAGAGTTTAGATGAAGTCATAGACAGATTCTACCACTTGATGAGCGAGTTGCATACACATGGAGTGGAAACGACTATGGAAGAGAAAGTAAGCAACTTCGCAGACGGATTGCCTGATAAGTGGGCTTCATTCGTGTCTAACCTTAGACAGAATGAAATGCTTATAAAGCTGGATATAAATGACTTCATTCTTAAGTTGCGAGAAGAAGCACTAAGGATGAAGTATAGAGCTCAAAAGTCTGCTTATACACAAAATCCAGCTTTATACAACGCCACGCCTCAAGCTAAGACCTCTGGAGCACCTCTCCAGACAGCATTTGTGTCTAGCTCGTCAGGTCCTTTACATGCTTCTCCTTCTGGATCAGACTCGTCTGGGTCATCCGTACCCACTATATTGGATCAGAAGCAAGTGCTACCAAATTGAAGACCGAGAACCTCGGTAATGTGACCGTAGAAGTAGCACGAGAGCATATGGATCTTCTAGCTGCAGTGGTTCATTCATATGATGGACTTGTTGATGGGAAGATTGGAAACTGCTATCTGGCAGATGAGGACTACGAGCAGGTAGATGAAATGGAGCTTGAAAGAATGGATATAATGTGGGCCTTAGCTAGCGTTGTCCGAAGGGCGAAGAAGTTTGTTAAGAAGACAGGACAGAACTTGATAGCTACTAAGGATACCACATTTGGCTTCGACAAGAGCAAAGTGACCTGCTTCAACTGTGGAGAGAAGGGGCACTTTAAGAGAGAATGTGTCAAGCCAAAGAAGACGGGTAATGGGAACCCGTTCTCATCCTTTACTCGCCAAGACAAGCAAGCTTCCAGTTCTACTTCATCAAACAAGGATCCAAAAGCCTTGACTGCTCATGATGATGAAGGACAGGATTAGAGTTTTAGGTTTGTCTCACCAGAATCTAACATTGCCAGTGTTGAAGATATTGATGATGATTCTGCGAGTGAAGGTGATCTAGCAGTTGAGATAGCGATGTCACATAGTGAAGAAACAACTGCAGCTGAGGTCAGTTACAAGCCAAAGGAGGAGACTTCCAAGTCAGAGACAGAAAAGTCAGAATCACCAGAACCAGAGACGTCTGATGCTGCGTTGATGGCTAACTCTTCTGAACCAACACAGGTAAGTACAACTGACCAAATGTTTAATAATCATGCTTGTTCTAACTGTGATATGTTTAGGAATAGCATTGATGAAAAATTTGCTAGGTTATTAGATCACAATGATAATTTAGTAAAAGATTTACAACTATGCACTGAGGCCAATAGAGTTCTAAAACAAAATGAGCATAGTTATAAAGAAAAGATAGACCTATTGACTAAACAGCTTAGGGAAACCGAAGTAGTTGCCTTTAACCAAGCAAATGACATTAGGTACTATCTAAACTCCCTAGAGGACACTAAGAAGCAAAAGGCAGTTCTAGAAGTAGAAGTTAATTCATTAAAACATAAACTGCACAGTTGGACTAGTTCTTCACACATAGTTCAACACTTAGTGAGAGAAAGGAATAACGGGGAGGGATTAGGCTACAAAGTGGTTCCACCACCACCTGAGACCTTGATGAACACCAAGTCTAAACCAGTAAACAACAACCCCATCAAGGATCATGTGGTGACTACTCCTCTTGTTACTGATCCAGACACATCCTGTTCATCTACTGAATCTGGACAGAAACAAAAGGAGGCCACTTCAAAGGCAAAGGGTAAATTGCCTTGTGTTAATCTGGAAAATGAATTTGAAAAAGTTAACTTAAAGTCAGGGTCAAACCGAGTCAAATCAGAACCTAAAAGGACTTCAAACGTTAATTTTTCACATGCTACAAGTCAAAAACCAGTTAACCAAAAAGTGGAACATGTTAAACAGGTTAAAACAGTTAAATTTGTTAAACCATAGAAAACATCAAACATGCAAGAGTCAAAACCTAAAGTGATTGATGTTACTAGAGTGTCACGCATTTCTCCACAAAGAAAGTCTACTTATAAAGTTGATAGCAGGTCATGCTACAACTGTGGAGAATGTGGACACATTGCTTCCTATTGTCCTTTCTATCAGACACCTAGGAAGAAGATAGATCTTCAGGACTCTAGACCTAGGTCTTCTAAGAGGAGTTCTCTAACTCCACCTAGAAGATCTAGTGAACCTAAAGTCCAACCTGTAAGCCAGACGACTGTTTATCATAAACAGGCATTGCACAAATCTGGCTTATGGAAAGAGAAGTCATCCTGCGTGTCTGATACTGATGACAAGAAGGAATCTGGCTACCCTCACCCTCTAAGGGTCAATGGGTAGAGTTTATGATGTGTGATGCCTCTGGGAAACCCAAGACAGTAAAGGCTTGGGTTCCTAACCTAAACTAATACATTTACTTTGCATGTGCAGGGTGTTCGATATAGCGCTGAGACTAACACGTGGATTATAGACAGCGGAGCATCCAGGCACATGACAGGAAATAGAGCCCTTTTATCAAACGTCAAACAAATAAAAAGAGGGCATGTTTCCTTTGCAGGAAACAAGGGAGGATACATCACAGCACAGGGAGAAGTAGGAAATCAAAAAGTTAAGTTTGATAAGGTGAACTACGTTCAACAACTTCAGAATAACTTACTTTCTGTTTCCCAAATCTGCGATAAAGGATTTAAAGTCATCTTCGACAACAACAAGTGTTACGTGCTGAAGAAAGACTACATGATCCGGGAGGACCAAGTTCTGATGACTGCTTCAAGATATAAAGACCTTTATGTCTTGGATTTGTCAACAGCTGCTACAACGGATCATGAGGTTCAGTGCTTTCTATCTAAAGCTACTGAGAAGGACTCAATCTCCTGGCATAGGAGAATGGGACACATTAGTCAAAGGAAGATGAATCATTTGATTCAGAAGGATTTAGTGAGAGGAGTAAATGTCAAGAACTTCCAACTTCCTGACTTTTGTGTAGCTTGCAAGAAAGGCAAACAGACAAAGAAGTCTCATAAGGAAAAGAAAGTTCATTCAATAGAACTTCCTCTTGAACTTCTTCACATGGATCTGTTTGGTCCAGTCAGTACAAGGAGCATTGCAGGCGATTTGTACTGTTTTGTGGTCACTGATGACTACTCAAGGTTCACTTGGGTAATGTTTTTGAAATCCAAATCAGAAACATTTGAGTCATTCAAGGAATTAGTAACCACTCTGGAATCTCTCTACAAGCTAAAGGTTAGACAAGTACGCTCAGACAACGGGACAGAATTCAAGAATCAATGGATGGAGGCATACTGCAAGGAAAAGGGAATTGTTCATCAATTCACTTCAGCCTACACGCCTCAGATGAATGGTGTTGCTGAGAGAAAGAACAGAAGCTTGATAGAGACTGCACGGACTATGCTGGCTGACTCGAAACTGCCTATCCAATTCTGGAATGAGGCAGTAGCAAATGCATGTTACACACTGAATCGAGTCCTAATAGTCAAACGCCACGGAAAGACATGTTATGAGATACTACAAAGACGCAAACCGAATTTGGAGTATCTTGAACCTTTTGGCGCGCCGTGTACACTTCTGAAGAAGACACAAGAAGGAAAATTCAGCGAGAAGGCAGATGAAGGAATTTTTCTAGGATACAACATACCGAACAAGCGAGTTTACAATAACTCAACGGGTCTTGTAGAAGTGTGGTGTAATGTCGACGTTCAGAGATATACCACGCCACCTACAGGCAAAGGACCGGCATACTTCTTCGATTATGATGGATTCTTCAAGTCCTTCAACATACCTCTCTCTCCCTCGGATGATGAGTTAGCTACTAGGATGATGTATGACATTCTGAATACACCATCTAGCACACAGGGAGAATCATCTACTCAGTCAGGGGGAGTAGTCGATGACTGTGACTCCTCCTCTGAAGATGAAACTGAAGCAGATGACCAGAACAGTCAGGAGGAACAGGTTCCAGTTCCTGAAAGTCCACAAGCATCTGCCCCTTCGACTTCGGAACCTCAAACTCCAACTACCTCAGATGCAGAACAAAATGTTCATAATCTTGGTTCTGAGGTAGCTGTTCCTACTACTCCAGGATCACGACTTAACGTCTATCATCCCCTTGACAACGTTATTGGGGATGTCAGATCAGGAGTACAAACCCGAAATCAGCTATACTCAGCTGATTACGCCTCGGTTATGGAGAAAGGTTACATTCATGATGGTGCTTATCGATGTTTTGTCTCGCAGGTTGAGCCAAAATATGTCAGTGAGGCACTAAATGATGAGGCGTGGGTGAGTGCCATGCAAGAAGAACTTCTGCAGTTTAAGAAGTTAGGTGTATGGACTCTGGTTGATAGACCTAAAGGTGCTAAAGTCATTGGCACTAAATGGGTACTAAAATGCAAGAAGGATGACCAAGGAGTCATTATCAGAAACAAAGCTCGACCGGTGGTTCAAGGTTTTCGCCAAGTCGAGGGAATTGACTATAATGAGGTGTTTGCACCCGTGGCAAGGATGGAAGCTATTCGTATCTTCCTTGCCTATGCATCGTACATGAAGATCAAAGTCTACCAATTAGATGTAAAGAGTGCATTCCTTCATGGGGAAATCAGGGAAACAGTCTATGTAAGTCAACCCGAGGGATTTGAAGATCCTTATCATCGGGATAGAGTTTACAAGCTCGACAAAGCTTTATATGGGCTTCATCAAGCTCCTCGAGCTTGGTATGAGAAACTCTCGACTCATCTAGTGAAACACGGCTTTCGCAGGGGAGTCATTGATTGTACACTGTTTATTAAAGAAAAGGATGGCGACCTACTGCTTGTACAGATATATGTTGATGACATAATCTTCGGGTCAAAGAACGAAGAGTTATGTAAAGAGTTTGAAGCAGTAATGAAGAAAGAGTTTGAGATGAGTGCTATGGGGGAGATGAAATTCTTTCTCGGGTTACAGGTGGATCAAACACCTAATGGAATCTTTCTACATCAGACCAAGTATGTAGGAGACATTCTCAGTCGCTTTGACATGGAGAATGCTTCTGCTGCTGGGACTCCACTTGCTACGAATCATGACATAGCACCTGATGAGAATGGAGATCTAGTAGATGCCACTATGTACCGAGGAATGATTGGATCACTCATGTATCTCACTGCCTCAAGACCTGATATTATGTATGCTACATGTCTATGTTCTAGATATCAGGCTAAACCAAAGGTCAACCATCTGATCGGGGTCAAGAGATTTTTCGTTATCTGAAGGGTACACCCACACTTGGATTGTGGTATCCTCATGATGATGACTTTGAGCTTACCGCGTATAGTGACTCGGATTACGGTGGCTGCAAGATGAACTACAAGTCTACATCAGCAGGGTGTCAATTTCTTGGGAGAAGATTAGTTACCTGGCAGTGTAAGAAGCAGACATCGGTTGCATTGTCAACCTCTGAAGCCGAATATGTTGCTGCTGCAAGTTGCTGCTCACAAATCATCTGGATTCAACAGCAAATGCGGGATTACGGTTTAAAATTCTCATCTACTCCTATTTTTGTTGATAACTCTGCTGCAATTGCAGTAACTAAAAATCCGGTCCAACATCCTAAGACCAAACACATCGGTATTAAATACCATTTCATAAGAGATTGCTTTGAAAAGAACTTAATTGATGTGGTTAAAATTAATACTGATTTTCAACGCGCTGACCTCTATACTAAAGCCTTTGATAAACCACGTTTTCAATATTTGCTAGAGGTCAACGGCGTTAAAAAGAAAAGTGAGGTAATTCCTGATGATGATAATGTGTAGTCCGATGTAGTTTAGTTAAAGTTTATTTTATTTAATTTTATTTGTCTATTTGATTTTATTTTATTTAAACTCATGTTATTTTGCTGTTTATTAAAATCCTAAAATAATTAACCAGAAATGATTTTAGTATTTTAGGGGGAGAATATGTCAGCAAGTTAACATTAAAAAAAAATGAGGGAGAAGGAGTAGCTAGCTGAAATAAGGTAGATTGTGTCTGTGATACCGATTCAATACCTTTGGAAAATGATAGTACACAGGAACATATCAAGAGGGACTTTAAAAATTTAAGTTTTTGGAAAGATGCAAAAGTTCAAAGTATAAATCTGTGTAGTCTAAGCAATACAAAAAGGGAAGATGATAGAAAACTGGCAACTCCTAAGGTGACACAAAGAAAGTAGACTTAGAGGCGGCTAGACCATATATGATATGTTGGTAGATTCAACACAATAGACAATTAGACCTGATTGGTGATCTCAAGATCAAACTAAGTTGTTCAACTACTGTGGGCTTCCATCTTATCACTGGTTAACACAATCAACAATATTCCAATAAGGGGTAATGAGCAATTAAACGCCACAAATGTGTGCGGATGACCATAATTAGAGCAAAGCAAGAAAAAAATGAAAGACAAATGCAATAAAGCTAATGACTTATGTTGTTGGTGCATTTTGTGCAAAATAAAATAAGCTGCTCTAACAAGGAGATAGGTTGTGTGCCTCTCTGCTGTGCGATGGCACTGACCTGAGGATAAGCATAACCTAGATATTCTAGAATTCATTGTTGTTTGCCGCCTCTCTGCTGTGCGATGGCACTGACCTGAGGACAGGCTTCTCTTTGAAAGCTCTAAGAATAGTCTCTTCTTGTAATAATACCCGTAGACCGCTCAAAAGCTCCTGAGGAATGTTGATTACCATATAAGTGTGGGATCCACAAATGTTAGTTGAAATACTTAAACCTAAATAAGTCACCAGTCTGTGTCAAAAGTCTGTGTATGGATTTAAGTGGACAGACATACTGACAATCATTGTGGCTACATGCTCAAAGGTTAAAATCAATGTGAAAATCTAAGAGTTTCAGTATGATTTCCTTAAGTTGCTAACGACTCTGGATGAACACCGAGAAATTGAGCATCAAAAGTTTTAATAACTAGTCCCAAATGATTTGACTTACCTGTATGATTCCAAAATTGAATTGGTCCAGATATGATCAATCTAAGTTGAAGCTATCTACTCCCGAACCAAATCCCGTAGATATCAATCTCTGGATTTATCTCTCACAAAAAGCCAAAAATATGTCTTTCTATGTAATTAGTTTAAAGTCTTAAATTAGTTAGTCGTTTTAATTTTATTTCTAGTCAAGTGTCGGGCTACATCAGGAAAATCAGAAGGATTCAACTCACTAAAAGGGTCATGTCTGAGATGACCATATGTGCTTTGAAAGTGTTTTTAAATTAGTCACGTCTGAGGTGACAAAGTGTTTTTAAAAAGGGTCACGTCTGAGATGACCAAAGTGGTTAAAAGGATCACGTCTGAGGTGATCAAAGTGTTTTTCAAGATAAACGGATCATGTCTGAGATGATCAAAGGCTCATAACGTTAATTTAATTAATCTAAAAGAGTTTAAAAATAAATTGGTAAAAATGGCTGAAAATTAACTAAGTATGACCCATTCGCACGAATGGACCATACGTATGGACTAACCATACGAATGAAGTCCATTCGCACGAATGAACTATGAGTATGGACCAGTCAACCGAATGGCCCATACGATTAGTCCAGTCGGAGGCTTAAGTGCGAACGAGTGAGTCAGTCGCACGACTGAACTTCAGTCGGACGACTGGAGAAGGGCGACTGACCCAATCGCACGACTGAGTCCCACTCGCACGACTGAAAGGTGCGTATGAACTCAGTCGCACGATTGGATCTAGGGTTGGTATAAATAGAGGTGGAGTCGGTCGCAGAGACTCATCACCCTCAAATCGCCCCTAAATCGCACTCCCTACCGTTACTCTGCCAAAATTTTATCTGCCCTAGTTCTACCTCTGATTGTGATTTACTGACGTTCGCTATTCATCATACAGGTATTTTGAAGTCTTCTTTCATCAAAAACAGAAAGATTGGAACCCTAATTGGGATTGTTCGACTGTGAACCTTGAACCGAGACAAGAAAGCCCAAATAACCTATTAAAACCAAGCAAAACGTTAAAATTAAGTAAAATAGGTTATTAGTAACGAGAATGCGACTCTAATGAACCGGTTAATTGAGTTAAAAGACTTACTTTGTGAAGTTTCGAATGATTGACGACTGAACAACTGAGACAGACGACTGGTCGTCCGGATGAACTTCAGTCGCACTGAAGGGGGCGATTCACTTAACCGCACGACTGAACCATGCGAATGAGACTCAGTCGCACGACTGGTGTAACCGCATAAGAGTACATGCGCATGAGTCCAGTCGCACACTCAGTCGTGCGCATGAGGTCATTCGCACGTGTGAACCTCAATCGCACTGTTCAGTCGCACGACTGTCTTCAGTCGTACAACCTCAATCGCATGACAGAGAGATTTTATTCAAAGTCTAAGTGTTTCACTATACTTTTAGCCAACGGAACTAATGTTTATATTGTTATATGTTACAGATGGCGAGTCGATGGAACATGATCACCAAGCACAACATATGTGCTCATCTGGATTTGACATCCAGGAATGCAGCTGACTTCGCAGGCATCATTACGTTTTTGTTGAGATCCAGGATCGCCCATGCTATATCTACTCCATGCACGCCATATAGATCAGTGCAGCAGGCCTTCTGGGAAGGCGCGACTGTTGATAGATCCTCTGAGCCTCATTGCATCAGGAGTACGATTTTTGGTGAGGCTATCACTGTATCAGAGGAGGATCTGAGGATTGTTCTACAGTTTGGAGACGATGCTGATTGTCCTACTCGTCTACACCCCCTCACTGTCAGAGGATGTTTCATGAGAGCCAAGTACTCTGGGGACATCAATGCTGGGGTACTCAACAAGAGTAACCTCTGTCCCCAATTTAAGTATCTTGCGCACGTGCTGCTAAAGTGTATAGCTTCCAGGAAGGGAGGGTTTGATGAGCTTTCCGACCAGATCCAGAACGCGTATGTTGCGTTGGTGCTGAACCACCCGTTCAGCTTCTCCAAGATGATATTCACCTATCTGGTGGAGAACATCGAGGGGAAAGGGAAGGAAGGCTTCTGTATGTACCCCAGATTTATGCAGATGATCATTGACCAGAAGCTTCCCTCCCTGCCGAAGGAGAAGGAGGATGCTGTTGTTCTTGAGGTCATGGACGACACTACACTAGGCCGGATGAAGGTATACAGGGGGAAGCAGGTGAAGCCCCCTGTTAGGAGGCTGTTTGGGCATCTGGCCCGTGCTGATTATGTGGCGCCAGCCAAGAGAAAGTGGCACCACGATGACAGTGATTCGGATGTCGAGCATATTGCTATACTAGAGACTGACTCTGATGATGATGATAGCGGCGACGCCGGGGATGATATGCCTGCTCCATCTAGAGGCACTGATTCAGACGTTATTCCCCCGGGGTCAGCCACTGCCGGAGAGGTCGCTGAGATGGCCGGTTTCCATCAGGAGTTTGTGGCTGGGGATCAAGAGGAGGAGGAGTCAGATGAGGAGCCCCTCACCAGGACTGTGGGAAGTAAAGTTGTTCCCACAGACCACGGGCTTAGGGTGGTTGGTGAACACCCTCGGGACTCCTCAGAGAGAGAGACTGACCCGAACTATGTTCCGGGCTCAGTGAGCAGAGCTGCAGGGGGAGCATCCACTTCCACCGGGACTAGGAGGAAGCGGATGGCTCAACCCCATGGATTGAAGAAGAAGAAGCGTCGCATGACCTTCGTTACTACTGCTGCCACTACTCCCATCACCACAGCCACCACATCCACTACTTCCACTACCACATCCACCACCTTACCTACCACCACTGTATCCTTCCCATCCACCACCAGACCATTCACACCTACATCACCAGCACCAGCCTACCGACCTATATTCACCACTGCCACTTCCACCACCACCTCACATCATGCTGGACCCTCAGCCCAGCCACCACATGTCTATGGATCTACTCTACCTCACATCGGGGTAGAGGAGCAGCTCTCAGCGCTAAACCGTATGGTGATGCGTCTGCTTGCTGCAGATGAGGAGAAGGCGGCGCAGATCCGCCAGCTGACCGACCTGACTGCTGCCCAGTCTCAGCAAATGGCAGAGCAGGCTCGGGTGATAGACCAGCAGAACCAGCTAATCGATGCACAGAGAGTCGAGGTGTCCCAACTCCAGGACCAACAGGCCCAGTCCGTCAAACGTATAGAGGAGTTGGAAACGACCAACAAGACGATTATGCTGAGGTTAAAGGGGTCGAAGGATGAGCCCCTGAAGCTAAAGGAGGGTGACGGGGATGATGGAGATGGTGATGATGAAGATGATGATGATGATGAGGAAGATGATGATGATGAGGAAGAGACTGAGGAAGACAGGACAGAAGGTCGAGATGACGATGACGAAGCAGAAGGAGGGGATGCGGCTGCATCGGACTCTGCTTCAGGTCAAGAACGAAGATCTAAGCATCGACAGGACCAGTCATCCACCACTTCTGCTCCTCCGAGCGACACGCCCCAGATTCAAGACAAAAATCCAAACTTTCAAAAGGATGAGTTTGACTTTGCTCCCCTTAAAATGGTCAAGACTCAATTAACCATGATTCTTAACCTACAAGGGATAGTGAGACGGTCTGTGAGTTATACCCCTGAAGAAGGGGAAATAATTCATGACCTATCCGATGAGCAACTGGCAGAGATGTTCAGACTCAATCCCGATGAAATAGTCAAGGACGCTCCAACAGTTGATTCAACCAGTGATGAGGAACTTAATGACATTGATGAAGTTGAGGTTGAAGACATTACTGCAGAAGAGTACCCTCAGTATGCTGACGCCGAGGGAAATGTGGTCCCCAATCTGGGTGAATCCCTAGTCAGTGATACGTTTGAGGTACTAGACAAGATGGAGCAGGAAACTGAAAAGACTGAAGGAACAGCCCAAGCCTCCAATGATGACGTAGATATTCGCAAGGCTGAGTGGGCTGCCTGTTTTGAAGAAATAAGAGCCCAGCGTGCTGCACCAAAGAAAGATGCCTACACCAAGCTCTACAGAGTCAAGAAACACCATAAGGTGTCAGGCAGGATTATCTCATGGGCTTATTTTGATGACCTTAATGCGTATGCAGTTAAGAGGGAGTAGGGCATAGAGTACTTCAGGTTTCCA
Organism: Flaveria ramosissima; assembly: GCA_025215565.1. Lineage (NCBI taxonomy): Eukaryota > Viridiplantae > Streptophyta > Magnoliopsida > Asterales > Asteraceae > Flaveria > Flaveria ramosissima. Next base: position 39,821,268 of record CM046036.1, read on the forward strand.
CATGATCTGAAGACTCTACCTGGTTTTGAGCTCAACCAGCTGGCTAAACTAAAGCTGCTGTATGCTGACCCAAGAAAGATGTCAGGCTGGTTTGAGGCTGCCCTGAAGAAGGAGCACCACACCAGATGGGTTAACTTCAGACCACAACAGCCTACGAGGTATATAAGAAGGTCTGAGGTTGATGCCATTACTGGCAAGCCCAAGATTGTGCTGAAGTGGAGTCCTCCGCGCACTATGTCGAGAATCCCTCTCAGGGAAATGCCACAGGACTTCACTCCACACTTCAAATGGTGGTACTATGATTGGAGAACCGCTGAAGCTGTCATAGTTCTGAATAAAGAGGGCCAAATGGATACTATCAGGGTATTCGACCCGATGTGGTTAACCAACTTGTCTGCTAATGATGTCTACACATTATACAAGTGGCCACTGTTCTATGACACACAAGACATTGTACAAGCCCTCCAGTTCCAAAATGTTATACGACTTTGCTTTGCGTTTGAGATACACGCAGGAGTCACTAAAGAGGAGAAGTACAAGAAGTATAAGGAGGTGATGCAGAAGACAAGAGATTAGATAGATCTAGGTCCAAGGGGGAGTTTGTTGATGCATGTATGTCCCTAGATCATGAGTTGTAATGTAATAAATCTTGTCTGTCTGATTATAATGTAATAGTATCGATTAATGAAATGATATGAATTGGTTGTTACTTGTGATGTTTAATATTTCATTAATGAGTCATGATTGAATTGATTGGGTTTATGATTGTTTGAATGATTGCACATTATGTTATATTAATTAAAACATTCAAACTTAACTTAATGAAGTTCTCATGCGAATGGCCCATGCGAATGGACCACACGCATGAATAACTTCATACGATTGACTCAATCGCACGACTGAACCAGGAGACTGGATCAGTCGTATGATTGACACATAAGATTGACTCAATCGCACGACTGAACACTCAGTCGTGCGGATGAATCAACCGCATGGTTCAATCGCACGACTGAACCATACTTATGGCCCAGTCGCACGATTGAACAATACTAACCTATAAATAGACCCAATTCGTGGGAAAACGTAAGCATTCATCCCCTTACGATTCCAGACGTACCATAGCCGTCCAGAAGCCTCCCAAATCGTTCTCCAAGTTCACAGAACACATCAGATCGGTTGCTAATCGATTTCTGACGTTGATTTCAATTCTTGATTGATTCATCGTGTGTTCTCACTAATTGGATCGCCAATCAAATAGGATTCCGCACTATTTGAATTGGTTTAACACGCTAATCACTCGGTATTTCGTTCAAATACCAGGTCCTAACATAATTGAATCTCCTCTCAATGTGCCTAGTCTTTTTATGTGCACGGGGTTCCTTGATTTGAGCAATCGCACCCTCGTTATCACAAATAATTTCTAGGGAATCCTGAATGGAAGGGACCACCCCTAGATTGGCAATGAATTTCTTCAACCTTGCAGCTTCTTGAGCTACTAATGAAGCAGCGATGTATTCGGACTCTGTAGTTGATAATGCCACCATATCTTGCTTAGAGCTCTTCCAAGAGACTGCTCCTCCATTCAAGATGAAAATGTATCCCGATTGTGATCATGAATCATCCCGATAAGTTCGGAAACTTACATCCGTGTAACCATTTACCACGAGTTCCTCCTCACCAGATCCATAGATTAGGAACATATCTTTAGTCCTTCTTAGGTACTTAAGTATGTTCTTAACAGCCATCCAATGACTATTTCCAGGATATTGCTGGTATCGGCTTGTCATGCTCAAAGCGCATGACACGTCCGGCCTAGTGCATATCATTGCATACATGATGGATCCTATAGCAGACACATACGGGATTCCGTTCATTTTGTCTTGCTCAACCTCTGAGCTTGGACATTGAGTCGTACTCAATATCGTTCCTCTTTGAATAGGTACCGTATCTTTCTTAGAGTTTTCCGTCTTGAACATTTTCAACATCTTATCAATGTATGCACTTTGATTTAAACCTATCAACCACCTTGATCTATCCCTATAGATCTTTATTCCCAAAACATAGGCTGCTTCACCAAGATCCTTAATAGAAAACCAGCTTCCAAGCCAGGTTTTAACAACTTCCAAGGTTGGAACGACATTTCCAGATAGTACGATGTCATCAACATACAATACTAGAAAAGTGATGATGCTCCCACTAGCTTTCTTATACACACATGCTTCATCAGCATTTTTGATGAACCCAAATTTGATTACATCTTCATCAAAACCATGATTCCAACTTCTTGATGCTTGCTTCAATCCATAAATTGATTTCTTTAACTTGCATACTTTGTTAGGATGTTTTGGATTGACAAAACCTTCAGAACCATATAGACATCTTCCTCAATATATCCATTTAGAAAAGCGGTTTTGACATCTATTTGCCAAATATCATAATCATAATTAACAGCTTTGGCAAATAATATCCTAATAGACTTTAGCATTGCAACCGGCGAGAAAGTCTCATCATAATCAACCCCTTGAGTTTGAGTGAAACCTTTTGCTAGAAGTCTAGCTTTATAAGTATCCAAATTTCCATGCATATTGGTTTCTTCTTGAAACCCCACTTACTTCCAACTACCTTGGAGTTAAGAGGTGATACAACAAAGTCCCACACTTGGGTGTCATACATGGATTGCATCTCAACGTTCATGGCCTCGAGCCATTTGTCACAATCCAAATTGGACATTGCATCACGGTATGTGGTTGGTTCATCAGAATCTACCACATAGCATGCATCTATGAAAAATCCATATCTTTCTGGTGGATTACTAGTTCTACTAGATCTGCGAACGTTTTGTGTGTATTGATCAACCATTTGATCATCCTCAACATCTTCATGTTGAGTGCTAGTGTCAACCAAACGTATATCGGGTTGTGGTTCTTGGACCTCTTCAAGATCCACTATAAGGAACTTAGGATTTAAAAACTCAGCCTTCTTGGCAACAAACTCCTTTTGTTCCAATGGATCATAGAAATAATATCCCATAGAATCTCTAGGATATCCAATAAAGATACACTTAGTGGAACGGCTTTCTAACTTGTTTGAGGTGGGAGTCTTAACATAAGCCTCACATCCCCACACCTTTAAATATGATAAAGATGGAACCCTTCCATGCCATATTTCGAAAGGTGTCTTTTCAACTTTCTTGGTTGTGGCCATATTCAAAATACGGGCCGCAGAGAGCAAAGTGAAACCCCTAAATGTTAGAGGCAATGAGCTTCTAGCCATCATAGATTGAACTATATCCAATAGAATTTGATTTCTCCTCTCGGACACACCATTGTGTTGTGGTGTTCCAGGTGGAGATAGTTGTGAGACAATCCCACAACTTCTAAGATGATCTCTAAAAGCATCACTTAGGTATTCACCTCCTCTATCCGTGCGGAGAATTTTTATTGACTTGTTGAGTTGATTTTCTACTTATTCAAGAAGGTTTTGAACATTTCAAAAGCTTCATCTTTGTGTCTTAACAAGTACACATACCCATATCGACTATAGTCGTCGGTAAAGTTAATGAAGTATCTTTCATTGTACCTAGTCCTTGGCTTAAAAGGACCACATACATCCGAATGTATGATACCTAACAAATATTTTGCCCTTTTGGTTTTGCCATTAAAAGGTGCCTTAGTCATTTTTCCTTGTAAACAAGATTCACATACATCAAATAAATCATATTCACTTGCTTTTAAAAGACCATTCTTTTGAAGTGTTTGTATGCGCTTCGTGTTTAAATGACCAAGACGGCAATGCCAAAGATAGGTGTCACTCAAATCCAATTTGAGCTTCTTGGTGGTGGTTTGGTACAATGATCTATCATATAATGTGCTTTCATGAACCAATTCATAAATACCATTAATAGGAATAGGTTTAAAATAAAAGATGTCATTTAAAGAAACATGAATTTCATTTTCAATAAATATCATAACATAACCATATTGTCTTAATTGGGCAACTGAAATAATATTCCTAGTCAAACTAGGAGCATACAAAACATTGTTCAAAATTACATCCAAACCATTAGAAAGCTTCAAGATGTAGTCCCCTCGGTCTTCAACTTGAACTTTTGCCCCATTTCCCATGTAGAGGCTAACATCCCCTTTCTTGAAGTCCTTACTTCTTTTGAACCCCTGCAACAAATTGCAAATATGAGTTCTGTGACAACCGGCCTCTAGGTCGTTATTCTAACCCTAATCTACTTACATCATTATCCATCTTATGAGTACTAATAATAGAACAAACCAACCCTATCTGTGAATTTGGAATCATCTCTTGCTATTTGTTCCATTTTATGATTTCATGTGATTTTATTGATTTTTAGTTAACTTAAGTTTTACCTTTTTAAAACTTGGTGTCCCGGGAATGTTAACTAGCCACCCTTACAAAGTTTAATCTCAAGTGAAACAATTAAAATATGAGCATACACACACACTTATAAATTTTTGGTTCATGCATGCATGGACATGCACAAGACACTACAATTAACATCATCCACCAAATAATATATTCTACCCAATACTACAAAATTACACCACCTAATAATTATTTTACAATTAAAATTTAAATTTTAAACACCCACATAAGGCCAAAAGCGGCCGCCCCCCTCTCTCCCAATCACCACACTACTACACCACTTCATACCACCACCTTCAACCTCCACTCTTCATTCATGCAAGTCTCCATCACTCTCTCACTCTCTTCTCTCGGATTCTCTCCAGAAAACACACACACACACCACGGTTTTGAGCACCATTTCAGCTCCCAAACTCGAAGAACAACACCATTCCATCCTCGGCCAAGCTCAAGAACCGCAAAGGTGAAGTTGTGGGTGCTCTTGGGTACATGGTTCTCACTAGTTCGGCCTTCTCCAGCCTTGCTGAAGATACTCCAGCCTTGTCCAAGGATTTTCGAGCTATCGAAGACCATCTACATTCTCCAAAACGTGAACAACACCAAGTGTAAGCTTCATGTCACCCGAAAATGGTCATTTCATGTATTTCCTTCACTTTTCTTTTAAAAACACCTCCTCTCTTTGTTAGCAGAAACCCAAGGCTATTACCTTGTTCTTGAGGAGCTTTCAACTTCACAAGAGGTATCTCACACGTCATATTGGTCATTCTTAAGGTGGAAACCAATTTCCACCATGAAAACCATCTTTTTGGACTTTTTGCCCCATCCAACTTGTAAATCTTGTAACCCTTGAAAGCAAAACTTGTAACCTGCTTGTTAATGGTTTAATGGACTCCTAATAACCTGTTTTGAAAGTTACAAAAGAATATACACCGTGAACATGTGGTTATAGCTCAAGATACACCTTAAAAACCTTCTTTTTACAAGAAATGATACAATCTAAGCACTTGTTTGAAACCCCTCTCAACCAAGGTTCACAACCTGCTCATGAACAAATTGGTAACACCCTAATAATCTGATATTAAAGTTAAATGAGGTTTTGGTAATGTTTAAACATAAGGTTGCATGGATTTACACATGTGTTATAGTCGGTTATGGCTAAATCACTAAGTTGATGGTTCATTGTTGTGTTGGGTAACCTAGCTGTGAGTTTGGGGTATGATTTCAGAAAGTTTTGATGAATATTAAGTGTGTGAAAAATGGTTAACCTCTGGAAATTAAAGACAAGTTGAGATTAGACCCATTTTAGTTATTTTCGGGACCCAAAACATGGTAAAACAACTTTAAAAATAGTAAAACATGGTTTTAACCATCTTGAAAAGTATTCCAGGCTTAAAAATGGTTAATAAAGTATTCTGGAGTCAATGGGTAATTTAAATGGTTAAAAGAATAATTAAACGACGTTTTAACTAGAAACGAGTACCAACCGGGCAACGTTTTTGAGAAAAATCCTAGAAAAAGGAGTTTAAAGCTATGATTTATAAAAACCATGTAATTTCAGCAATTTAAGTGATGAAAGACCTAGAAGATTTGAAATATTGGTCAAACAAGCTTTAAATGGTCAAATACGGTAAAAACGCGTTTTAACGGGTTAAACGTAAAAACAAGACTTTCAACTATTAGAGGCAAAATTTCACAATTTAAGGACTTAAAACTTATGAAAATATCTTTTAGATGATACCTACTGACCCAAGACTCAAATTTATGGGAATCTTAAATTAAATTTTAAAACTCTCCGGTTTTACCGCGACCGGGAACGTTAAACGCAAAGGTTTTAAACCGGACCCATAAACTGGAAATTTGGAACACTTACTCAATAATAAGTCAATTTTTACTATAAGAACCTGATTTTTGGTCTTAAGTGTCATAAAGAACAAGAAACCAAACTTGAGGGTAGAAACTGTCAATTTTGAAATTGAGGGACTAAACTGTAAAATTTTACCAAACTTCATAACCGACTCCTATGAAACTAATAATCACTTGAACAACAAAATTTCCTTATATTCTTAACCTAATGATGTAAAAATCCCAAATTACATGAAGAAACCATGACCTGCCATAAAAGGAAACTTTTTATACAAACCTTCGCGAAATCCAAGCCTTATCCGATAACTAAATTCTTGAAACGCTGGTTGCACCTTAAATAAGTTTAGAGCAGTAGCTTATCACTTAATATATTCATGTTAGGGTGCTAGACTTGAGACACTCTCGGCACACGAAGAGTTATTTTTACTTAACACCTAAGGTGAATTCTAGTGATTCCCCTTTTTACTACTGTTTTGGGGTGAAACATGCTGTGTTATTTATGAACAATATTTGTGCTTTGCTTGGTAATTGTATGTGGGATTTATGGTTACCTGCTGATACTTATATCATGATCATTAATTCTTTCATGAACCGCTTGTTTTATATGGATAGATCTATTTGGGGAATCCCCCACACATAGTGGCTTCCGTTCCAGGAAGGGTACCCCACTGAGATCCTAAGGGGTTGTTTGTGGCATGTGACAGGTTTTGTTAAGAAACTGTGGTGAACCATCCGGGCAGGTATGGTTCACTGGTTTGGGGCTCAGTTCTTCCTTCGGGAATATCAGGTTAAACACAACTTTAGAAGAGGCCAACCGGGACTGAGTGCAGGGTTAATTATGATTCTCCCACGATGTTGAAACTATGATTTATTCCTTTTTATCAAATAAGGATTTGTTAAGTCCTTTTTTTTTAAACTTTAAGCACTTGAATTCACCAACTTTTTAGTTGACACAAATTTCTTTTTGAGCATGTTTCAGGTAATTTATGAAGAGATCCTAGCTGTTATGAAGTCCTAGACTTATACCCGCGACCAAGGCATTGGCTTATTTTCCTTAATGAACAATTTTACATATTTGTTGAACAATTACAATTTATTTCAATGTTGGTTGTAAAACTCATTTGGGGGCTTGATTTGTTTCTTGCCCCGGTACCTTTTGAAAACTTTTAATGCCATGTGATATTCTCTCCTTTGAGCTCTTGTAATGGTTTGTTTCCGCTGCCATATGTTGTTGCTAGTCTGTGACGTCCCACCCTACCTGGGCCCGGGGTGTGACAGATTGGTATCAGAGCCAAAGGTTGTAGAGAAGTCGGGAATACCATAGTAGACCCTAAGATACAACCCTGATACCCTAGGACTGTCCTTGTGGGAAGTGTTAGGATGATCGGGTTGGGTAAATTGATGATTACACTTGATCAACGTAATCATGAATTTACCGGACGCGTAATTTCCATCACGGACCTTTAGGTTATGGTTGGACTTTTTCTGATTAACATTGATGATTTTGAAACTTATTTCAAAAAGGGGATTTAAATGAATTTTATGATGAACTATGTTATCCGATACTATTTGAAGAGACTATTGATTTGGGCAACACGGACAATGATATGTTGGAATAACAGATACTATTGCCATCACTAATATTACTAGTACTATTATTATAATCATGAGCTATGAGAAACCAAATTACTCATGATATATTTCTTACAGGACACAACGACTATGGCTGATAAAGGTAAGGCGCCTGCTCACCTTGATACTGAGACCACTCCTACCGGGACCCTAAGAAGGGCGAAGCCTCAGACTGCGTATGAAGCGTACCACCGGAGATGCGGACATCCAGGATGGATATCCGTCACGTCAGATGACACTGAAGCTTCCGAGGACTCTTCCTCCACATCACCTTCCAGAAGTCGGACGGGTTCCCACTCTCCTCACGTAGCTGCTTCTACCCACTCATCCATCCCACCTATTGGGAATAGGGGTGCGCGTACTGTCACCCGTCCACGCATGAGTGTTAGGCCAGGATCCTCAGTATCCATTAGGATGCCTCCTCCTCCTCCACCGCCTGTTAGGATTCCGACACCGGCACCTCCGCTGTTTGACCCACGTGATGAGCACCTGATGCCACCGAGGCACAGTATGTATGACGGCCCTAGCGTACTGGCTGGTGATAGGTACTCCCAGTCTAGCCGCCGGGCAAGCGACGTAGGACCCTCTGATGCGACACTGGATGAAATCTTGAAGACTGTTTGTCGTCACGAGTTGACTCTTCAGCACGCCACCCGAACCTCCCAGTCTGCTCAATTCCAGGCCATGATGGCTACGCACGGAGTGCAGCGTTTGGAACAGGAGCAGAGAAAGAAGTGCTCAAGATGGTTTGGATGGCTGAAGAAAAAGTGGATGTGAGAGCAGGGGTAAGCAGCAGAATTATCTGTCTTTAGAAAGTCGAAGGAAACTATTTGAATTATTATTCGATACTATTATTATTATTATTATTATTATTATTATTATCATGGGGGTGATGGCACCTTCCAAATTGTAAGAGCTTGATTCTGATTCAACTTTGCTGGATGATACTACTATGTCTATTTATCTATGAACTGGTTGTTTGGATGCTAGATTATTGGACTATTTAAATTGAATTGCAATATGTTGTGTTGTGCTTTGTAATTGGTCCGTGCCCCTTTCTAATTGATTGTCTAACTGCTATGGCATGCTTTGGATTGGACCTTGTAAGAATTTCTTAGTGGGTTGTATATATATATGTGCACGCCATGATCCCTCTTCCCGAGGCATGGTGTAAAAGGGTAATGATGCATAAGCTATTCTAATCAAATTTTGAGATGCTAAACGAATCTATGTGTGATACTATCAGAATGCCGACTCGCAGAGGAACACGATTTGGACGGCAAGGAGCCACTAGGGGCCGCCGTGAGGAAGCCAGACAAACTGGAAACCAACCTACTCCACGAGGAACTCCCCACAGGGAAAATGCTAATCAAGAAAGCAATAAGAGAATTGCTAACCTTGTAGCTCAGCAACTGGCTAACGCCATCCCGACCATCATCCCTCAGATCAATGCTGATCGGGATAATGCTAATGGTAAGGATCGGCCAGCAAACGACGAGGGCCACGACGAGAAAGCCGAGGCGTTAAAGAACGGATGCTCCTATAAGACCTTCATGGCATGTAAGCCTAAGGACTTCTACGGCACCGAGGGTGCTATAGAGACTTACAGATGGATTGAAGAAATGGAAGCTGTCGTGGACATTAGCGAATGCAAGATGGATCATATGGTGAGGTTCGCATCACAATCCCTCAAGGGATCAGCTCTTGAATGGTGGAAGTCGATTACTCAAACCCGAGGAAGAAATGTGGCTAATCGAATGAGTTGGACCGAATTCAGAGAACTGATGACTAGCAAGTATTACCCCATCAATCAACTCGAGAAGCTGGAGACAGAATTCCTAAGTCTGGAAATGAAAGGTCCCAACTACACGGAATATATCAATCGTTTCTTAGCCCTATCCCGACTTGTTCTCCATCTAGTGACACCTGAATCTAAAGGTGTAGCACGATTCATCTGGGGGCTACACCCAAGAGTTAGGGGAATGGTCCGTTCCTCCCAGCCTTCAACCCTACAAGCTGGGGTTGACCTTACTAGCAGTTTGACTGATGACTTAATTAGGGCTGGATGGACTGAGCAAGCAAGGGCTGATGAGAAGAGGAAGTTTGTTGGTGAGAAAAGAAAGTGGTTTGAAGTAAAAAGAGCAGTTGGAAGTAGTAGCGGGTCAGGTAGAAAGAGTTCTGAAGGTGCAAGGCGTGATGATCAGGGAAGCAAGACCCGGAGACTGTACTCAGGGACAAGCCCGTTATGCAACAAGTGCAAGCTACACCATGAAGGGGAATGTAACCCGATGCCCTGTTTCAGATGCAAGAGAACAGGCCATTTAATCAAAGACTGCACTTACGCACAGGAAAACAATGCTATGAATGCAGAGATCCAGGGCACATGAGGAACAAGTGTCCTAAGCTGGGTAGAGACAAGGATGCCAAGCACAACAAGCCAAAAGGAAGAGCATTCGTTATGGACCCTGCTGGAGCTCGTAGGGAACTTGATGTGGTTAACGGTACATTCCTTGTAAACAATCATCCTGCTACTGTTCTGTTCGATACTGGAGCGACTGCTAGTTTTGTCTCTAGTACTTTTAGGCCTTTGATTGACTTAGACGCGTGTGCCTTGACCGATACGTTTACCATAGAATTAGCTGACGGTAACATTTTAGAAACTAACGAAGTCTTAGACGCGTGTGCCTTGACCGTACCGACTCGCCTCACCTGAGATGAAGGAGCTGATGGCGCAAATTCAAGAACTACTGGACAAGGGATTTATACGTCCGAGTGTCTCTCCATGGGGTGCCCCGGCACTGTTCGTGAAAAAGAAAGACGGAACCCTGCGAATGTGCATTGATTACAAAGAATTAAACAAGCTGACCATAAAGAACCGTTACCCTCTTCCGAGAATAGATGACCTATTTGATCAACTACAAGGAGCAAGTTATTTCTCCAAAATAGATTTGAGGTCAGGTTACCACCAACTGAAGATAAGAGAAGAGGACATACCCAAAACGGCCTTCCGAACTAGGTATGGACACTATGAGTATTTAGTCATGCCCTTTGGACTGACTAATGCTCCAGCAGCATTCATGGATCTCATGAATCGCGTTTGCCGCCCTTATCTCGACAAGTTTGTGATCGTGTTTATCGACGACATACTGATCTACTCCCGTAGTTAAGACGAGCACGAGAAGCATCTCAGGCTAATTCTTGAACTACTCAAGAATGACCAACTATATGCCAAGTTCTCTAAATGCGAATTCTGGATGCGTAGGATTTAATTCTTAGGGAATGTGGTGAATGAGAATGGGATTCAAGTCGACCCTTCCAAGATTGAGGCCATAAAGAATTGGAAGATTCCTAAAACTCCCACGGAGATAAGGCAATTCTTAGGGCTGGCTGGTTACTACCGACGGTTTATAAAGGACTTCTCGTGCATAGTGCAACCCTTGACCGCACTAACTTAGAAGAACACAACCTTTGTGTGGGAGTGAGAGCAAAACGAGGCATTTGAAACGCTTAAGGAGAAGTTATGCAGTGCACCTATCCTTGCTCTTCCGGAAGGAGTAGAAGACTTCGTGGTCTATTCTGACGCTTCGCGTCAAGGACTAGGATGTGTATTGATGCAACGCAACAAGGTGATTGCTTATGCATCTAGACTGCTGAACGATCATGAGAAGAACTATACGACGCACGATCTGGAATTGGGTGCCGTAGTGTTTGCTCTCAAAATGTTGAGGCACTATCTCTATGGCACGAAGTGCATCATCTACACTGACCATAGAAGTTTGCAACACATTCTTGACCAAAAGATGCTAAACATGCGTCAGAGAAGATGGGTCGAGCTGTTAAACGACTTCGAGTGCGAAATCTGCTACCATCCCGGGTAAGGCCAATGTTGTGACAGATGCGTTGAGCAGAAAAGAGAGAGAGAAGCCTCTTCGTGTAAGAGCCTTAAGGATGAGTGTGTATACCAACCTTATCGCAAAACTGAAAGAAGCTCAAAACGAAGCATTAAAGGAAGAAAGGTTAAAAGAAGAAGGGTTAACCGGAATGGAAAGGAGATTTGAGACAGGGGACGATGGTACATACAAGTACGAAGGGAGAACTTGGGTGCCGAAACACGGAGGAATTCGAGAAGTAATCCTCGACGAAGCACACAAGTCTAGGTATTCGGTTCACTCTGGAAGTGATAAGATGTACCAGGATCTAAAGGCACTTTTCTGGTGGCCTGGAATCAAGAAATCAATCCCTTTTTATGTAATGTCTAACCTGCGCTATGGTAAAAGCTGAAAACCAAAAACCGTCAGGAACGTTACAACAGCCCGAAATCCCAGAATGGAATTGGGATAACGTCACGATGGATTTTGTTACAAAGTTACCCAGAACGTTTAGAGGCCATGATGCTATTTGAGTAATAGTGGATAGGCTAACGAAATCAGCTCACTTTTTGCCAATTAGAGAAGACTACGACTTGACGAAATTGGCCCAACTATATGTCGACGAGATAGTAACTAGGCATGGAGTGCCTTTGTCAATCATCTCCGACTGTGATAGCCGTTTCACTTCTCGTTTCTGGAAATCATTCCAGCAGGCTTTAGGAACCCGTTTGGATCTAAGCACCGCGTACCACCCACAAACCGACGGTCGGAGTGAAAGGACTATCCAAATGTTGGAAGATATGTTAAGAGCTTGTGTGATTGTGTAACACCCCGAAAAGTCGAAACGAGTCATTAAGGATAATGGGCTTAATTAATGGGTATTTAGTAAAAGAAGGAAATGGGTTATGGGCCAAATTGGGTTTATGGGCAAGAGCCTAAGTAATTAAGGCCCATAATCAGCCCTTAACCTACCTAAATCAGCCTCCATCTCCATCATTTGAACCCTAGCTCCCAAAATTCATAGAGAGAGAAAGTAGAGAGAGAAAGTGAAGAAAACTCAAGATTTGAAGCTTCCAAGGTTAAGAGATTGAAGATCTGGGTGTTGGAGCATCAAGACCTAAGAAAGAAGCAACAAATCCAGGTAAGAATCGACCTCTAAACCCTTCTGTAGATCAAACCCGGATTCTAGGGTTTTGGGTTTTGAAAAGTTGCAAAGAATCGCATAAAGGCCACATTTTTACGTATGAAAACATGTATAAAGCTTAGATTTAGCCTCATGGATGATAAACTAAGAGATTGGACGTAAAAAGTTATGATTTTGGGTTAAAAACTGACTGGTTCGTGATTTTTATGTGATCTGCGAAACTGTATATACATCCAGCGAATTTGCATATTCAATATGCGAAACTATGATGACTTCCTGCGAAACTATAGTTTCGTAGGTAGTTTCGCAGACATGGTTTTCCAACGTAAGTTGGGCAAAACTGGCAGTGAAACTGGCAGCGAAGATGCAAGCGAAACTGCCAGCGAAGGTGCCAGCGAAACTAGCAGCGAAACTGCTGGTGAAACTAGCAGCGAAAGTGTTGGCGAATCTAGCTGCGAAAGTGCCGATCTTGCAGCGAAATTAGCAGCGATTTTAGGCAGAAATTAACCCCTTTAAGTGTTTTCTTATCTGCAGGCTGTGTAGAGTGATCCTAGCCTTGTAAGCTTAGCCTAGAAGTTATTCGTGGCATCCAGGTGAGTTCTAGATCCCCTATTTATAATTTTTTCCATGTTTTGGGGCTATTATGCATACTAAATTTACGTTTTTAAATGACCAAGATTTTAATGGGTTTTAACAGGAAGAACGATTTTTCTATAAGTAAATGTGCTTTATAAATCCTTAAAGAAAGTTTTTAAATTTACGTTTTTCTATACGTTTTTAAATGACCAATTTTTTCATGTCTAATTATTTCCGCTGCAATGTTTTGTTATTAAACTGTTTTCATGCTATGATTGACCAACTGTGAGGATTTCCGGGAACGGGGCCTTACAGATTGACTTTGGGGGAAACTGGGACAACCATCTCCCTTTGGTGGAATTCGCCTATAATAATAGTTACCACGCAAGTATTAAAGCCGCTCCGTATGAGGCTCTATATGGCAGGAAATGCCAATCACCATTGAGCTGGAATGAGATCGGTGATAGCCAAGTAATGGGACCCGACATCGTGTTGGAAACCACCGACAAGATCTTTACAATTAAGGAAAGACTAAAAGCAGCTAGAGACCGGCAGAAGAAGTACGCTGATAGGAGACGGAAACCTTTAGAGTTTCAAGTGGGCGACAGAGTAATGCTAAAGGTGGCACCATGGAAGGGCACCGTCAGGTTCGGAAATAGAGGAAGGTTAAGCCTGAGATACATTGGACCATTCGAAATACTGGCAAGAATTGGCCCAGTGGCTTACAAATTGAAACTACCCCAGAGGTTGAGCCACATACACGACACCTTTCATGTGTCGAACTTGAAGAAGTGTATGGTAGACAAAACCCTGGAGCTACCATTGAAAGAAGCAAGAATCAATGACAAGCTGAACTTCGTGGAAGAGCCCATGGAGATCACAGACCGCTTGGTCAAGCAACTCAGGCGGAGCCGCATATCCAAGTTCAAGGTTAGATGGAACTCAAAGCAAAGACATGAATTCACTTAGGAACGTGAAGATGAGATGAGGAAGAATTATCCACACCTCTTCAAACCCACCCGTACAGACTCTAATCGAAGTTAAAATTTCGGGACGAAATTTCCTAAACGGTGGGAGAATGTGACAACCGGCCTCTAGGTCGTTATTCTAACCCTAATATACTTACATCATTATCCGTCTTATGAGTACTAATAATAGAAACAATCCAACCCTATCTGTGAATTTGGAATCATCTCTTGCTATTTGTTTCATTTTATGATTTCGTGTGATTTTATTGATTTTTAGTTAACTTAAGTTTTACCTTTTTAAAACTTGGTGTCCCGGGAATGTTAACTAGCCACCCTTACAAAGTTTAATCTCAAGTGAAACAATTAAAATGTGAGCATACACACACACTTATAAATTTTCATTTCATGCATGCATGGACATGCACAAGACACTACAATTAACATCATCCACCAAATAATATATACTACCCAATACTACAAAATTACACCACCTAATAATTATTTTACAATTAAAACTTAAATTTTAAACACCCACATAAGGCCAAAAGCAGCCGCCCCCCTCTCCCCCAATCACCACACTACTACACCACTTCATACCACCACCTTCAACCTCCACTCTTCATTCATGTAAGTCTCCATCACTCTCTCACTCTCTTCTCTCGGATTCTCTCCAGAAAACACACACCCACCATGGTTTTGAGCACCATTTCAGCTCCCAAACTCGAAGAACAACACCATTCCATCCTCGGCCAAGCTCAAGAACCGCAAAGGTGAAGTTGTGGGTGCTCTTGGGTACACGGTTTTCACTAGTTCAGCCTTCTCCAGCCTTGCTTAAGATTCTCCAGCCTTGTCCAAGGAGTTTCGAGCTGTCCAAGACCATCTACACTCTCCAAAACATGACCAACACCAAGTGTAAGTTTCATGTCACCCGAAAATGGTCATTTCATGTATTTCCATCACTTATCTTTTAAAAACACCTCCTCTCTTTGTTGTAGAAGAAACCCGACGCTATTATCTTGTTCTTGAGGAGCTTTCAACTTCACAAGAGGTATCTCACACGTTATATTGGTCATTCTTAAGGTAGAAACCGATTTCCACCATGAAAACCCTCTTTTTGGACTTTTTGCACCATCCAACTTGTAAATCTTGTAACCCTTGAAATCAAAAATTGTAACCTGCTTGTTAATGGTTTAATGGACTCCTAATAACCTGTTTTGAAAGTTACAAAAGAATATACACCGTGAACATGTGGTTATAGCTCAAGATACACCTTAAAAACCTACTTTTTACAAGAAATGATACAATCTAAGCACTTGTTTGAAAACCCTCTCAACCAAGGTTTACAACGTGCTCATGAACAACTTTGTAACACCCTAATTGTCACACCTCGGGCCCAGGTAGGGTGGGACATTACAGACTAGCAACAATATATGGTAGCGGAAACAAACCATTACAAGAGCTCAAAGGAGAGAATACCACATGGCATTAATGTTTTAAAAAAAGATACCGGGGCTAGAAACAGATCAAGCCCCCAAATAAGTTTTACAATCACCCATAAAAATAAATTGTACTTGTTCAACACAAACATGAAATTGTTCAAATGGTTCATTAAGAAAATATGCCAATGCCATGGTCGCGGGGATAGGTCTCAGTCTTCACAACAGCTAAGATCTCTTCATACTTTACCTGAAACATGCTCAAAAGAAATTTGTGTCAACTAAAAAGTTGGTGAATTCAAGTGCTTAAAGTTTAAAAACAAAAGGACTTAAAAAATCCTTTTTTGATTAAAAAGAAAATAATCATTGTTTAAACATCATGGGAAAAATCGTAATCAACCCTGCACTCAGTCCCGTTTGGCCTCTTCTAAAGTTGTGTTTAACAGTATATTCCCGAAGGAAGAACTGAGCCCCAAACCAGTGAACCCTACCTGCCCGGATGGTTCACCATAGTTTCTTAACAAAACCTGTTACATGCCACAAACAACCCCTTAGGATCTCAGTGGGGTAACATTCCATGAACGGAAGCCACTGTGTGTGGGGGATTCCCCAAATAGATCTATTCATATAAAACAAGCGGTTCACGAAAGAATTAATGATCATGACATAAGTATCAACAGGTATTCCATAAATCCCACACACAATTATCAAGTAAAGCACAATTATAGTTCAAAAATAACAGAGCATGCTTCACCCCAAAACAGTAGTAAAAAGGGGAATCACTAGAACTCACCTTAGGTTTCAAGTCAAAAAGTCTCTTGGTGTGCCGGGAGTGTCTCAAGTCTAGCCCCCTAACATGTAAATATTAAGTGATAAGCTACTGCCCTAAACTCATTTAAGGTGCAACAATAGTGTCAAGAGTTTAGCTATTGGGTAAGGCTTGGTTTCGTGAAGGTTTGTATAAAAAGTTTCCTTTTATGGCAGGTCAAGGTTTCTTCATGAAAATTGGGATTTTTACCTCATTTAGGTTAAGTATATTAAGAAATTTTGGTTGTTCAAGTGATTATTAGCTTCCTAGAAGTCGGTTATTAAGTTTGTTAAAATTTTACAGTTTAGTCCCTCAAGTTTAAAAATTGACAGTTTCTACCCTCAAGTTTGGTTTCTTGTCCTTTATGACACTTAAGACCAAAAATCAGATTCTTAGAGTAATATTATACTTATTATAGAGTAAGTGTTTCAAAATTTTAGTTTACGGGTCCGATTTTAAAAACTATGCGTTTAACGCTCCCGGTTACGGTAAAAGCCGGAGAGTTTTAAACGTTAATTTAGGGTTTTCATAAATTTGAACCTTGAACCAGTAGGTATCATCTAAAAGACATTTTTCTAAATTTTAAGTCCTTAGGTTGTGAAGTTTGGCCTTTAATAGTTGAAAATCTCGTTTTTACGTTTGACCCGTTAAAACGCGGTTTTGAGCGTGTTTGACCATTTAAAGCTCGTTTGACCAATCTTTCAAATCCTTTAAGTCTTTTATTACTTAACTTACTGAAATCATATGATTTTTATAAATCTTAGCTTTGAACTCCATTTTTATGGATTTTTCTCAAAAACGATGCTCGATTAGTACCCGTTTTTAGTTAAAACGTCATTTATGTGTTCCTTTGACCACTTAAATTACCCATTGACTCCAGAACACTTTATTTATCATTTTTAAGCCTGGAATACTTTTCAAGAGTGTTAAATCCATGTTTTTACTATTTTTAAGGTCGTTTTACCATGTTTTCGGGTCCCGAAATCAACCAAAATAGGTCTAATCTTAACATGTCCATGTAGGGGTTTTAACATGTTTATCAAAGCTTCATACAACATGATTTATATGAAAACGCAGCGGAATAATATTTTAAAACATATTAAGATCTGATTATAAAACCCATTTTATAATAACCCCAAGCCATGGATCTTTATACATAATGCATACAAATGAAAGAACACTAGATAGTCAAGAAACTACAACCTTTGTAGCTTCCTAAACCCGAAAATAAGAAGATGAGGATGATGAGATTTGAGGCTGAAACTTCAAGCAAGAAATCCTCAAGAGGTGATACCCCAAGCACGTGCAAGACACCTCTCTTTGCTAGGATCGAACACCAAGTTGTAGTCTCTCTTCCTTGTGAAGTTTTTCAGCCAAGAACCAAAACTTGAAGCTGAAAAATGTTCTTCTCTTGTTCAAAATCCGAAATCTTGAAAGAGAGAGAGAGAGAGAGTTCTTGTGTAGGTTGAGTGTGTGTGTGAAAAATGAATTGATTAGGAGCTAATGCATGTACTTGGAACAATAAAAGGCATTCCCAAGACATACACCAAGGGGGGCGGCCGAATGGCTCCCTATTATCTCACCAAAATTCAAATTTTATCCTTTTTTTAGGAATACACTAGTAATCAACCCTTTTATAAAATTGAACCACTTTAATTTTATAACACAATACATATGTTATTTGTCATTCTTTAACTAATTTAAACAATGAACAAATAATCCCTCATGAACAAATTAATACATATAATAATGTTCATCTACAAAAGCAATAACTTAGAAAATCCAATTTTCTAAATTGGTGTCATTTATTATTTGTATGATCTTATCAACAAATAAATTTTCTTTCGGTGTTTGTTTGGCTTGTTATTGGGTATGACCCGACTTGGATCATATCACACTAGCCACATCAATTTAATATGAATCTTGGGCAGATCAAATCTTTCAATCTCCCACTTGCACAAGATTTATAGAAGATTGATGCAAGCAGCAAATAACGCCTAGCAACGGTTTGCTACCCCTAATGTATATGACTAAGTGCCATTCAATAACATCATCCTTTTCAAGTACCTTACTTGAATATGTTTTAGGTGAATTAATCATCTATCCTTTTGTTGCAGATGTAATGTTAAATCCAAGAGACACAGAATAGTCATTCTCCGATGATTTAACTTTAACAGGCCTTAGACATCTAACTCTCAACGAATAAGAGGAACAAATTCCATCTTGATTACATACGTCTCTCACAATCACCTCATGTCATACCTGAACTCAGCCTTATGTACTGCCTTTTCAGAACAGCAAAGGACTAAGTCAAAGTACAATACTTGGTGAATATCGAGACCCAATATGTATCTCAGGTCTGAGGATACAATGATATTCGCCTTTACTCAAAATTTCTTATGACTAATCAGAAGATTCCATGTAGAAATAATTGAGAGCGGGTCAGTCCAATATCTATATCCCATAGATATCAATGAACCTTGGTAGCAACCTCTTGCTTTGTATTCATACCTTATGAATATCAACCAATCCAAGTTCATTATAGTCTTACATTCATAATTGTTCCCACAAGTATGATCGACTACGAACGTTTAGAATAACTTATTTATTCACGGATTTAAACATGCTAAAATAGAAGAACAAATGAATATTATAACCATGTAATTAAGTCAAATAACATAAGTTCCAATATTCAAATATAAAGTACAACATTAAACCCAGTCACTAGAATATCTAAGTCCCATGGCACAAACATGACCTTCATGCTTTGCCTTTTCAAGGAGTTTTGTGAGTGGATCCGCAATGTTTTTATCAGTGTGGACTTTGCGAATACATATCTTTCCTTTTTCAACTTCATCCCTTATGTAGTTGAATCTCCGTTCAATGTGCCGAGTCTTTTGATGAGCACGAGGTTCCTTGATTTGAGCAATCGCACCCTCGTTGTCACAAAAGATCTCTAGGGGATCCTGAATGGAAGGGACTACCCCTAGATCGGCTATGAATTTCTTCAGCCATGCAGCTTCCTGTGCTGCCATTGAAGCGGCGACGTATTCTGACTCTGTAGTGGACAACGCTACGACTTCTTGCTTTGAGCTTTTCCAAGAAACAGCTCCCCCATTCAGAATAAAGATGTACCCTGATTGAGATCGTGAATCATCTCGATCGGTTTGGAAACTCGCATCCGTGTAACCTTTTACAACGAGTTCCTCTTCACCAGACCCGTAGATCAAGAACATGTCCTTAGTCCTCCTTAGGTATTTCAGAATGTTCTTGACAGCCATCCAATGACTATCACCAGGATTTTGCTGGTATCTACTTGTCATGCTTAAAGCGCATGACACGTCCGGTCTAGTGCATATCATTGCATACATGATGGATCCTATAGCAGATGCATATGGGATTGCCTTCATCCTATTTTGCTCCTCCTTGGAGCTTGGACATTGAGTTGTACTCAATATTGTCCCTCTTTGAATAGGTACAGTACCTTTCTTAGAGTTTTCCATCTTGAACCTTTTCAAGATTTTGTCAATGTATGCACTTTGATTCAAACCAATCAGCCGCCTTGATCTATCTCTATAGATCTTTATTCCCAGAATATAGGCGGCTTCACCAAGATCCTTGATGGAAAAACAACTTCCAAGCCAGGTTTTTACACCTTCCATGGTTGGAATGTCATTTCCAAATAGTAGTATGTCATCAACATACAATACTAGGAAGGTTATTGTGCTCCCACTAGCCTTTTTATACACACAAGCCTCATCAGCGTTTTTGATGAAGCCAAATTTCTTTACTTCATCATCAAAACGGTGATTCCAACTTCTCGATGCTTGTTTCAATCCATAGATTGATTTCTTTAACTTGCATACTTTGTTAGGATGTTTTGGATCAACAAAACCTTCAGGCTGAACCATATAGACATCTTCCTCAAGATATCCATTTAGGAAAGCGGTTTTGACATCCATTTGCCAAATCTCATAATCATAATGAGCTGCTATGGCAAACAATATCCTTATAGACTTAAGCATTGCAACAGGTGAGAAGGTTTCATCATAATCAACCCCTTGAGTTTGAGTGAAACCCTTTGCTACAAGTCTAGCTTTGTAAGTATCCAAGTTTCCATGCATATCGGTTTTCTTCTTGAAAACCCACTTACTTCCAACTACTTTGGAATTAAGAGGTGGTACAACAAGTTCCCAAACTTGATTGTCATACATGGATTGCATCTCAACGTTCATGGCCTCAAGCCATTTGTCACAATCCAAATTGGACACTGCATCATGATATGTGGTTGGTTCATCGGAGTCAACCACGTAGCATCCATCCATAAAAAATCCATATCTTTCAGGTGGATTACTTGTTCTACCACTTCTGCGAACGTTTTGTGTGTATTGATCAACCCCTTGATCATCCTCAACGTCCTCACGTTGAGTGCTAGTTTCAACCAAACGTGCATCGGGCTGTGTTTCTTGATCCTCCTCAAGATCCACTGTTCTACTGCTAATTCCTTCCATGAGGAACTTAGTTTCTAAGAACTCACCCTTTCTGGCAACAAATACCTTTTGTTCCAGTGGATCATAGAAATAATATCCCATAGAATCTCTAGGATATCCAACAAAAATACACTTGGTGGATCGGACATCTAATTTGTTTGGGGTGGGAGTCTTAACATAAGCCTCACAACCCCAGACCCTTAAGTATGATAGGGATGGAACTCTTCCATGCCATATCTCAAAAGGTGTCCTTTCCACCTTCTTGATTGGGGCCATATTCAGAATACGAGCCGCGGAGAGCAAAGCGAAACCCCAAAATGATAGAGGCAATGTGCTTCTAGCCATCATAGATCGGACCATATCCAATAAGGTTCGATTCCTCCTCTCAGACACACCATTATGTTGTGGTGTTCCAGGTGGAGTGAGTTGTGAGACAATCCCACAACTCCTAAGATGATCTTGAAAAACATCACTTAGGTATTCGCCACCTCTATCGGTGCGGAGAATTTTAATTGACCTGTTGAGTTGATTTTCTACTTCATTCTTGAAGATTTTGAACATTTCAAAAGCTTCATCTTTGTGCCTTAATAAGTACACATACCCATAGCGACTATAATCGTCGGTAAAGGTAATGAAGTATCTCTCACCATTCCTAGTCATTGGCTTAAAAGGACCACATACATCCGAATGTATGATACCTAATAAATCTTTTGCCCTTTCGTTAGTTCCACTAAAGGGTGCCTTAGTCATTTTACCTTGTAAACAAGATTCACATACATCAAATGAATCACATTCATTTGTTTTTAAAAGACCATTCTTTTGAAGTATTTGTATACGTTTCTTGTTTATATGACCAAGACGACAATGCCAAAGGTAGGTATCACTCAAATCCAATTTAAGTTTTTTGGTGGTTGCTTGGTATATTGAGCTATCATATGTTGCGTTTTCATGAACCAATTCATAAATACCATTACAAGGTATAGCTTTAAAATAAAATACATGATTTAAAGAAACATGAATATCATTGTCAACAAACTTGAAATCATAATCATATTGTCTTAAACGGGAAACAGAAATTATGTTCCTAGTCAAACTAGGAGCATATAATACATTACTTAAAATAACTTCCAAACCATTTGGAAGTTTCAAAATGTAGTCTCCTTGGGCTTCCACATGAACCTTTGCACCATTGCCCATGAAGAGACTTATTTCCCCTTTCTCATAATGCTCATTTCTTTTGAACCCCTGCAACAAATTGCAAATGTGAGTTCCACATCCGGTATCTAATACCCATGTGTTAGAAGAAATAACATTTAATTCTATAT
Source organism: Flaveria ramosissima (assembly GCA_025215565.1). NCBI lineage: Eukaryota > Viridiplantae > Streptophyta > Magnoliopsida > Asterales > Asteraceae > Flaveria > Flaveria ramosissima. The sequence continues at coordinate 39,843,774 of CM046036.1, forward strand.
GTATCATGTATATTATACCTGAGGTTTGCCCCGCATCCCTCTTTTCTCTCAACTCTTTGAGATAGACTGGACAATTTCTCATCCAATGCCCTATCTCACCACATTTGAAGCATGGGTCGTTTACAGCAACCTTTTGCTTCTTCTCCTTGGGCTTCGGAGGTTCCGCCCTAACAACCATCTTCCCCTTTCCTCCAACGTGCCCCTTTCCTTTGGCAACATTTGCCTTGTGAGGGGGTAGAGACCTCTTCCTTCTCCCACCTTCATTAATGGTGAGAACGGGTAAAACCCTTTTACCCATTCCCGCCTCAGCTGATTTGAGCATCGAATGAAGTTCATTTATGCTCTTGTCCCATCCGTTCATGTTGTAATTCATGATGAATGCCTCAAACTTTTTAGTTAGGCCATTAAGGATCAAATCCGTGGCCAACTCCTTTGAGACGGGACAGTTCAACCTTTGAAGGCGGTCGATGTGGCTTTTCATCTTAAGAACATAAGATGAAACTGATTGGGATTCCTCCATCCGACATGCATGAAGCGCTCGAACCGTTTCGAAGCGCTCCACTCTAGCTTGTTGCTGGAACGTTTCCCGCAGCTGAGTGATCATGTCATAGGCTCCATGGAGCTCATACTCCTTTTGGAGTTCGGGTGTCATACTTGCTAACATTAAGCAAGAGACTTGGATGGAGTCTTCCGTATATCTAACCCAATCATTATAGGCCTCCACATCCTCCTCGTTAGGTTCATCGGGGATGGGATCATCAAGAATGTAGGCCCGCTTTTCTTGCTTGAGAACAATTCTCAAGTTGCGGTACCAATCCACGAAGTTATTAGGTGTTAGACGATCCCTTTGAAGGATCGCCCTAAGAGATTGGTTGTTTTGGTTTGGTACATCGTTATTAGCGTTGGTGTGATCGGCCATCTATAAGATTTTACAAAGTTCCATTTTAGTAATCGATAATTAAACATTTCATTTATTAATACCCTTTACGTCTCATAGACTATTAAAAAAAATATTTTTAGAATCCAACGTTATATTTAAATATTGGTTAGGTGACCTTTATCCCATTATTTAAATAAACAAGGTAGTCATAAATGACAATTGCAACCCATTTGCAACTTCTAATGGTATGGGATCATTTAAACATCTTATGTTTATAACGGCATGTTTACCCCATCAACACCTTTTATAAAACACATTTTAGGTGATCCATTCAATATATTTTATAAATCAAGTCGTCCTACTTACACACACGTGTGAGTTTACCACATAAGTGGTTAGGTGACCTTTATCCCACAAACATGGTATTATCACCTCAAGTTACAAGTTCCCTCAAAGTGGTTAGGTGACCTTTATCCCACTAAGAGTTTGCAAGTAACCTAAGTGTTGTGTAAAAGGATGGTGTTTAACTTGTTTTTCAAAAGGGATTTATAATTTCACAATTCATGTTTTTAGAAAAATCCATGTACTATATGATTGTATGCATTCAACCATATGGTACCTATTTGGTTCTTATAAATAAAACCCATTTTATTTTGCAAACCATTAACTCCTTTTTATAGACCCATTCTATTTTGCTTAATGATTTGAGAACCAATTTGTATTAGCTTGTTCTAGGTGATGTTTGTTAATGACATCCAAATATCCAAAACAAAACAACATCATAAGCATTCAACCAAGCATAACCAAACAATCCATATATGCATAACAAAGCATACTAAGTTGAGCACACTTGTTTAGCCAAAACAAGTGTGTCAAAAGGTCTTGTCCTAAGGGTTAAGAACATGACACATGGTTGACAAAAGGAACTCCCACTTGAATCCACATCTTCAAGCATCCTCTTTGTCCATCTTTTCTTCAAGTCTTGATCTTGAGCATCCTTACAAAATATGTATCCTAATACATTTTTCTAGTAAAGATAAACTCCTAATCTATTTATTACAAACCATATGAATGAATAGATTACAAAACAAGACTTAAAACAAAATAAATTATTACATGCCCAAATGAATACAACATGACAATCAATCATTCAATCCAAGTGGTCTAGGCTTTGTTATGCATAAACAACAACAATATATCCAAACATACATAAGAAGTCGATTTTTGGCAGCCCCTTAAAACCCATGTTTTTGGCCAACATAAACCAAGAACAAATGGGTTTAGTCCAAGCAAACAATAATCTTATAAACTAGAGTTTTAAAGATCCTAATATGCATAATATAGCATCTTTAAAACATCAAAAGGGGCACCAAAATAGCCCCTTAAACCCACGGTTTTGGGCTGTCCAAAAGAAAGCAAAGTGTAATATATGTATGCATATGTATAAGTGGCTCTTGATGCCATTGTAGGGGTTTTAACATGTTTATCAAAGCTTCATACAACATGATTTATATGAAAACGCAGCGGAATAATATTTTAAAACATATTAAGATCTGATTATAAAACCCATTTTATAATAACCCCAAGCCATGGATCTTTATACATAATGCATACAAATGAAAGAACACTAGATAGTCAAGAAACTACAACCTTTGTAGCTTCCTAAACCCGAAAATAAGAAGATGAGGATGATGAGATTTGAGGCTGAAACTTCAAGCAAGAAATCCTCAAGAGGTGATACCCCAAGCACGTGCAAGACACCTCTCTTTGCTAGGATCGAACACCAAGTTGTAGTCTCTCTTCCTTGTGAAGTTTTTCAGCCAAGAACCAAAACTTGAAGCTGAAAAATGTTCTTCTCTTGTTCAAAATCCGAAATCTTGAAAGAGAGAGAGAGAGAGAGAGAGTTCTTGTGTAGGTTGAGTGTGTGTGTGAAAAATGAATTGATTAGGAGCTAATGCATGTACTTGGAACAATAAAAGGCATTCCCAAGACATACACCAAGGGGGGCGGCCGAATGGCTCCCTATTATCTCACCAAAATTCAAATTTTATCCTTTTTTAGGAATACACTAGTAATCAACCCTTTTATAAAATTGAACCACTTTAATTTTATAACACAATACATATGTTATTTGTCATTCTTTAACTAATTTAAACAATGAACAAATAATCCCTCATGAACAAATTAATACATATAATAATGTTCATCTACAAAAGCAATAATTTAGAAAATCCAATTTTCTAAATTGGTGTCATTTATTATTTGTATGATCTTATCAACAAATAAATTTTCTTTCGGTGTTTGTTTGGCTTGTTATTGGGTATGACCCGACTTGGATCATATCACACTAGCCACATCAATTTAATATGAATCTTGGGCAGATCAAATCTTTCAGTCCATAAGTTCCAGAGATTAACCACTTGTTACTACCTTAACATTCATCAAAACATTCTGAAATTTAGGTCCAAACTCACGGCTAGGTACCCCATTACAACAATGAGTCATTAACTTAGTGATTTAGCCATATCTAACCATAACACATGTGTAAATCGTTGCAACTTGTAGTTTAAACCTTACCAAAGCTCCATTAACTTTAAATCCAGATTATTAAGATGTTACCAATTCGTTTATGAGCAGGTTATAAGCCTTGGTTAAGAGTGTTTTCAAACAAGTGTTTAGCTTGCAATATATACATCTTGTAAAAATGAAGGCTTTTGAGGTGTAACTTGTGTTAAAACCATACATCCACGGTGCATCTTCTTTTATAACTTTTTAAATCAGGTTATTAGGAGTTCATTAATCCATTAGAAAGCAGGTTATATGTTTTGGCTTCAAGAGTTACAAGATCTACAAGTTAGATGGTGCAAAAGTCCCAAAAATAGGGTTTTCATGGTGGAAATCGGTTTCCACCTTAGATATGACAAGAATAACAAGTGAGATACCTCTTGTGAAGTTGAAAGCTCCTCAAGAACAAGGTAGTGGTGTCAGGTTTCTGCTACAACAAAGAGGGGAGGAGTTTTTAAAAGAGATATGAAAGAACACATGGAAAAAGACCATTTTCGGGTTTCATGAACTTACACTTGATGTTGTTCACGTTTTGGAGAGTGTAGATGGTCTTGAATGGCTCGAATCTCCTTGGACAAAGCTGGAGAATCTTCTACAAAGCTTGGAAAGGTGGAACAATAGGTAGAAGTGTGTCCAAACTCGCGGATATGGTCACCTTCTTGCGGTTCTTCGGTTGGCCGATTTTCCTTGATGTTGTTCTTGCGATTTTGGGAGCTGAAGTAGAGAGAATTTTTAGAGAGTTTGAAAGGTAGAGGGAGTGAATTCTGCTGAAAATTCGAAATAAGAGAGAAGAGGGAGAGAGTTGAGGGTGAAAGGCGTAAGGAGTGCATGTGAGGAGAGTGGTGGATGTGGTGGTGGTGTAGAAGAGAGGGGAGTGGGGAAGAGGGGGCGGCCAAAGCTTGGCTTCTAGTGAGGGTGTTTTGATTTAATTTTTAAATGGTAATAATTATTAAGTAGTGTAGTTTTGTAGTATTGGGTAGAATATATTGTTTAGTGGATGGTTTTAATTGAGGTATCTAGTGCATGTCCATGCATGCATGGGCCGAAAATATGAGAGTGTGAGTGTGTATGCTCACATTTTAATTGTTTTCTCTTGAGATAAATTTTATAAGGGTGACTAGTCAACATTCCCGAAACACTAATTTTAAAAAGGTAAAAACCTAAATTAACTAAAAGTCAATAATAAAAATCATATGAAACCATAATTTGAATCAAGTAACAAGAATTGTTTCCAATTTCATGGTAGGGTTGAATAGTTTCAATGATTAGCACTCATAAGATGGATAATGATGCAAGTAATTTAGGGTTAGGATAACAACCTAGAGGCCGGTTGTCACATTCTCCCACCGTTTAGGAAATTTCATCCCGAAATTTTAGCTTTGATTGGAGTCTGAATGGGTGAGTCTGAAGAGGTGTGGATAATTCTTCCTCATTTCATCTTCACGCTCCCAAGTAAATTCAGGTCCTCGCTTGGAGTTCCATCTAACCTTAACCTTGGGTATGCGGCTCCGCCGGAGTTGCTTGACCAAGCGATCCGTGATCTCCACGGGTTCTTCCACAAAATTCAGTTTGTCGTTTATTCTTGCTTCTTTTAATGGTAGTTCTAGGGTTTTGTCTACCATGCTCTTCTTCAAGTTCGACACATGAAAGGTGTCGTGTATGTGGCTCAACCCCGGGGGTAGTTTCAACTTGTACGCCACTGGGCCAATTCTCGCCAGTATTTCGAATGGTGCAATGTACCTTGGGCTTAACTTTCCTCTTTTTCCGAACCTCAAAGTTCCCTTCCATGGTGCTACCTTTAGCATTACCCTGTCGCCCACTTGGAACTCTAGAGGTTTCCGTCTCCTGTCAGCGTACTTCTTCTGCTGATCTCTGGCTGCTTTCAGTCGCTCCTTTATCTTATAGATCTTGTCGGTGGTCTCCAACACGATGTCGGGTCCCATCACTTGGCTATCACCAATCTCATTCCAACTCAATGGTGATCGGCATTTCCTGCCATATAGGGCCTCATACGGAGCGGCTTTAATACTCGCGTGGTAATTATTGTTATAGGCGAATTCCACCAAAGGAAGATGGTTATCCCAGTTTCCGCCAAAGTCCATCACGCAAGCTCTTAACATGTCTTCCATCGTTTGAATAGTTCTTTCGCTCTGTCCGTCGGTTTGAGGGTGGTAAGCCGTGCTTAGATCTAAACGGGTTCCTAAAGCTTGCTGGAACTATTTCCTGAAGCGAGAGGTGAAACGGCTATCACGGTCGGAGATGATCGACAAAGGCACTCCATGCCTCGTTACAATCTCGTCGACATATAGTTGAGCCAATTTCGCCATGTCGTAGTCTTCTCTAATTGGCAAGAAGTGAGCTGATTTCGTTAGCCTATCTACTATCACCCAAATAGCATCGTGGCCTTTAAACGTTCTGGGCAACTTGGTAACAAAATCCATCGTGACATTATCCTATTTCCATTCTGGGATTTCAGGTTGTTTTAACGTTCCTGATGGTTTTTGGTTCTCAGCTTTTACCATGGCACAGGTTAGACATTTCCCCACATAAACGGCGATTGATTTCTTGATTCCCGGCCACCAGAAAAGTGCCTTTAAATCCTGGTACATCTTATCACTTCCAGGGTGAATCGAATACCTAGACTTGTGTGCTTCGTCGAGGATTACTTCTCGAATTCCTCCGTGCTTTGGCACCCAAGTCCTTCCTTCATATCTGTATGTACCATCGTCCCCTATCTCAAATTGCTTTTCCATTCCAGTCAATCCTTCTTCCTTTAATCTTCCTTCATTTAATGCCTCGCTTTAAGCTTCTTTCAGTTTTACAATAAGGTTGGTATAAACACTCATCCTTAAGGCTCGTACCCGAAGAGGTTTTTCTCTTTCCTTTCGGCTTAACGCATCCGCCACAACATTGGCCTTACCGGGATGGTAGCGGATTTCGCACTCGTAATCGTTTAATAGCTCGACCCATCTTCTCTGACGCATGTTGAGCATCTTTTGGTCAAGGATGTGTTGCAAACTTCTATGGTCAGTGTAGATGATGCACTTTGTGCCATAAAGGTAGTGCCTCCACATTTTGAGAGCAAACACCACGGCACCCAACTCCAGATCGTGTGTCGTGTAGTTCTTCTCATGATCATTCAGCAGTCTAGATGCGAAAGCAATCACGTTGTTGTGTTGCATCAATACACATCCTAGCCCTTGACGCGAAGCGTCACAATAGACCACGAAGTCTTCTACTCCTTCTGGAAGAGCAAGGATAGGTGCATTGGATAACTTCTCCTTAAGCGTTTCAAACGCCTCGTTCTGCTCTCGCTCCCACACAAAGGTTGTGTTCTTCTTGGTTAGTGCGGTCAAAGGTTGCACTACACGCGAGAAGTCTTTTATAAATCGTCGGTAGTAGCCAGCCAGTCCTAAGAATTGCCTTATCTCCGTAGGAGTTTAAGGAATCTTCCAATTCTTTATGGCCTCAATCTTGGAAGGGTCAACTTGAATCCCATTCTCATTCACCACATGTCCTAAGAATTGGATCTGGCACATCCAGAATTCACATTTAGAGAACTGGCATATAGTTGCTCATTCTTGAGTAATTCAAGAATTAGCCTGAGATGCTTCTCGTGCTTGTCTTTACTTCGGGAGTAGATCAGTATGTCGTCAATAAACACGATCACAAACTTGTCGAGGTAAGGGCGGCAAACGCGGTTCATGAGGTCCATGAATGCTGGTGGAGCATTAGTCAGTCCAAAGGGCATGACCAAGTACTCATAGTGTCCATACCTAGTTCAGAAGGCCGTTTTGGGTATGTCCTCTTCTCTTATCTTCAGTTGGTGGTATCCTAACCTCAAATCTATTTTGGAGAAATAACTTGCTCCTTGCAGTTGATCAAATAGGTCATCTATTCTCGGAAGAGGGTAACGGTTCTTTATGGTCAGCTTGTTCAATTCTCTGTAATCAATACACATTCGCAGGGTTCCGTCCTTCTTTTTCACGAATAGTACCGGGGCACCCCATGGAGAGACACTCGGACGTATAAATCCCTTGTCCAGTAGTTCTTGAATTTGTACCATTAGCTCCTTCATCTCAGGTGGGGCGAGTCGGTACGGTGCCTTGGCTACCGGTGCAGCACCAGGCAACAAATCTATCTGGAATTCGACTTGTCGGTTCGGGGGGAGTCCTGGTAGGTCTTCCGGAAACACCTCTGGGTATTCAGAAACCACGGGAATATCTTCGATCTTCTTCTCCTTTTGGGTCTTCATCACATAAACTATAAAAGCTGGACATCCCTTCATTAAGCTCTTGGTAGCTTTTAAGTGGGATATCATGGGGTATAGGGTGTTACTCCATTCACCCTTTACCACTAACACTTCTTTGTCGCTCAACGGTATCTTGAGTAGACGCTCATCACATATGATTTCGACTCTATGCTTCGCTAGCCAGTCCATACCCACAACCACATCAAATCCTCCTAACTTAATGGGCATCAAGTTTATCCTAAACGTATTCCCCTTTAGATTCAGTGGGCAATCCCTAATGATTTCGTTAGTTTCTAAAATGTTACCGTCAGCTAATTCTACGGTAAACGTATCGGTCAAGGCACACGCGTCTAAGTCAATCAATGGCCTAAAAGTACTAGAGATAAAACTAGCAGTCGCTCCAGTATCGAACAGTACAGTAGCGGGATGATTGTTTAAAAGGAACGTACCGTTGACCACGTCAGGTTCCCTACGAGCTCCTGCTGGGTCCATTACGAAAGCTCTTCCCTTAGGCTTGTTGTGCTTGGCATCCTTGTCTCTACCCAGCTTAGGACACTTGTTCCTTGTGTGCCCTAGATCTCCACATTCATAGCATTGTTTTCCTGGTGCGTAAGTACAGTCTTTGATTAGATGGCCTGTTCTCTTGCACCTAAAACAGGGCATCGGGTTACATTCCCCTTGATGATGTAACTTGCACTTGTTGCAAAATGGGCTTGTCCCCGAATACAGTCTCCAGTTCTTGCTTACCTGATCATCGCGCCTCGCACCTTCAGAACTCTTTCTACCTGACCCACTACTACTTCCAACCGCTCTTTTCACTTCAAACCACTTCCTTTTCTCACCAACAAACTTCCTCTTTTCCTCAGCCCTTGCTTGTTCGGTCCATCCAGCCCTAATTAAGTCATCAGTCAAACTGCTGGTAAGGTCGACAGCAGCTTGTAGGGTTAAAGGCTGGGAGGAACGGACCATTCCCCTAACTCTTGGGTGTAGTCCCTAGATGAACCGTGCTACACCTTTGGCTTCAGGCGTCACCAGATGTGGAACAAGTCGGAATAGGGCTAAGAAACGATTGATATATTCTGTGTAGTTGGGACCTTTCATCTCCAAGCTTAAAAATTCTGTCTCCAGCTTCTCGAGTTGATTGATGGGGCAATATTTGTTGGTCATTAGCTCTCGGAATTCAGTCCAGCCCATTCGATTAGCCACATTTCTTCCACGGCTTTGAGTAATTGACTTCCACCATTCAAGGGCTGATCCCTTGAGAGATTGTGATGCAAACCTCACCATATGATCCATCTTGCACTCGCTAATATCCAAGACAACTTCAATTTCATCAATCCATCTGTAAGTCTCTATAGCACCCTCGGTGCCATAGAAGTCCTTAGGCTTACATGCCATGAAGTTCTTATAGGAGCATCCATTCTTTAACGCCTCGGCTTCTTCGTCGTGGCCCTCATCGTTCACCGGCCGATCATTACCAGTAGTGTTATCCCGGTCTGCATTTATCCCGGTCGTTTGTGGCTTGTGACAGGTTTTGTTAAGAAACTATGGTGAACCATCCGGGCAGGTATGGTTCACTGGTTTGGGGCTCAGTTCTTCCTTCGGGAATATCCAGTTAAACACAACTTTAGAAGAGGCCAACTGGGACTGTGTGCAAGGTTGATTATGATTCTCCCGCGATGTTGAAACTATGATTTATTCCTTTTTATCAAATAAGGATTTGTTAAGTCCTTTTTGTTTTTAAACTTGAAGCACTTGAATTCACCAACTTTTTAGTTGACACAAATTTCTTTTTGAGCATGTTTCAGGTAATTTATGAAGAGATCCTAGCTGTTGTGAAGACATAGACTTATCCCCGCGACCATGGCATTGGCTTATTTTCGTTAATGAACAATTTGAACAATTTTACATATTTGTTGAACAAGTACAATTTATTTCAATGTTGGTTGTAAAACACATTTGGGGGCTTTATTTGTTTCTAGCCCGGGTACCTTTTGGAAACTTTTAATGCCATGTGATATTCTCTCCTTTGAGCTATTGTAATGGTTTGTTTCCGCTGCCATATGTTGTTGCTAGTTTGTGACGTCCCACCCTACCTGGGCCCGGGGTGTGACAAGTTCCACATCCGGTATCCAATACCCATGTGTTATAGGATATTAAATTGAGATCAATATGAATCATGCAAATTATACCTGAGGTTTGCCCGGCATCCCTCTTAGCTTGCAACTCTTTGAGATGGATAGGACAATTTCTTACCTAATGTCCTATCTCCCCACACTTAAAGCATGGGTCATTCAAAGCAACCTTTTGCTTCTTCTCCGCTAGTTTTGGTGGTGGCACTTTTACCACTCCCTTTCTCTTTCCCCCAACGTACCCTTTACCCTTTCCAACACTTGCCTTGGGTGTGGGGTAAGGCCTCTTCTTGTTCCCACCTTCATGGATGGTAAGAACGGGTAAAACCATTTTACCCATGGCCGCCTCGGCTGTTTTGAGCATGGAGTGAAGCTCACTTATGTTCTTGTCCCACCCATTCATGTTATAACTCATAACAAAGTTGTCAAACCTTTTTGACCAAGAGTTGAGGATCAAATCCGTAGCCAACTCTTTCGAGATGGGACAATTCAGCCTTTCGAGATGGTCAATGTGACTCTTCATCTTAAGTACATAAGATGTGACCGATTGGGTGTCATCCATACGAAATGCATGGAGTGCTCGAACCGTTTCGAAGCGCTCTACCCTTGCTTGTTGTTGGAACGTTTCCTTCAACCGGGTAATCAGGTCGTTTGCTCCGTGATGTTCGTACTCCTTTTGGAGATCCGGAGTCATACTTGCCAACATGAGGCAAGACACTTGGACCGAGTCCTTAGTGTATTTCACCCAATTATCATAGGCCTCCTCATCTTCCTCATTGGGTTTATCGGGAATCGGATAATCTATAATATATGACCGTTTCTCTTGCTTGAGAACAATTCTCAAGAATTCTCAAGTTTCGAAACCAATCAATAAAATTGTTATGGTTTAGACGCTCCTTTTGGAGAATGGTTCTTAGTGATAGTGTGTGAGCGGACGGGATATCATTGTTTTCATTGTTGTTTGTGGCCATCTACAAAATTTAACAAAGTTCAATTTTAGTATTTTTGATATTATCATATTTTAATAATTAATACCCTTTTTATGTGTCTTACACAATATAAAATTCTAGAATCCAACGTTACATTTAAATAGTGGTTAGGCGACCGTTATCCCATTATTTAAATTAACAAGGTAGTCAACATTTGACAATTGCAATCCTTTGCAACTTCTAGAGGAATGGGATCGGCTTAAACATCATATGTGAAGTTGGCATGTTAATCCCATCAACACCATTTGTAAACCACATTGTAGGTGATCCATTTAACATGGTTTGCAAATCAAGTCACCCTACTTACACACATATGTGAGTTTTCCAACATAAGTGCTTAGGTGACCTTTATCCCACAAATTTGGTATTACCAACTCAAATCACAAGTTCCTTCAAAATGGTTAGGTGACCTTTATCCCATTAAGAGTTGCCAAGTGACTCAAGTGTTGTTCAAAAGGATGGTGTTAAACTTGTTTTTAAAATAAATTCAAGTTTTCATAACTCTAGTTTAGAAAACTCTATGTACCTTGTATTTACATGCTTTCAAACACATGGTACCCTATGGTTCCCCTTTTAATAAAACCATTTTTATTAAAATCATTAATCCTTATAATGATCTTTTATTAACCACTTAATGATAAAGAACCATTATCTTTCAGCTTGTTATGTTTGTTAATTAGTTTGTTATGCATATCCATATATGAAACAACAACCATAAAACAAACTACCAAACAAGCACAACCATACAATCACAAGTGCATAACCATAGCCACTAAGTTGACTACACTTGTTTGCCATCATAAGTGTTGTCATTAGGTCTTTCCTAAGGGTTAACAATGACACATCAAAATGTGTCCATGAACAACCACTTGAATCCACATCCAAATGCTTCAAGTGTCCATGCCTTTTGTGTCCTTCCTTTGTATCTTCCTTTGGGTCTCCAAATTATGCATCTTCTTTTACAAAAATTATATCCTAATACAATTTTTCTAATAAAAGAAATGTACCTAAGCTATTTATTACATAACCAAAGAATAAATAAATTACAACCCAAAGATACAAACACAAAAATATTATTACAACCCTTTTAAAGAATAAAACCAAACATGATAAAACATTCAACCAAATCCAAAACACACTTGGTCAAGGCTATGTTATGCAACAAAACATGTATCCAAATACAAGACTTAAGAACACAATGAACTCCCTTTTTAACCCTCAAAATTTCAGCCGACATAAAAAAAATTAGGATTTTTGTCCAAACAAAATAATCAATCATTTGACATTAATCTTTCAAGATTTATTCTAAAGCATGTGAAATAAAACTTGAAAGACAAGGGACTCATATATCCAAAACAAATCAACCCCTAATGGGTTGAAAAAGTCCAACAAAACTTACTTTTCTTGGACTTTTGAAGCAAGTTTTCCACATAACCGGCTCTAGATCCCATTGTTGGGTTTGTTACATGTTTATCAAAGATTGTTTAACCATTTAAACAACAACGCAGCAGATATTTAGAGATATAAAACATGTTTTAGATGCTGAAAATACACCATTTCATATTCAAGAAAACAAACCCAAGAACAAGGATCATATATGTGAAAACCAATGCTATCAAACGAAATCAACCATAGGGTGTTCTTAGAATACTACCTTTCTAAGAACAAGAAGATGTGAGATGGAAATCAATGGAGAAGATGATGGTGTTCTTGAATGGAAACCTCCAAAGAAGAAGACCTCAAGCTAGTATATGTGACAACCGACCTCTAGGTCATAATTCTAACCTTTATCAACCTGCATCATTACCTATTCAATTAATATTAATGTGACACTTTATGACTTGCCTTAGTTTAGAAACTAGTAAGTGATTTGAGAAAATGCAAATGGCAACCGACATTTGGTGTTGGTCACCCGCATTTGTCAATGCGGATGTGGAATCATCATCCGCATTTCCTCCATGAGTCATCCGCATTTGGTAATGTGGATGAGCAATCATCCAGCCGTATTACATCTACACGTGACTTCTTCCGACTTGTGCTTTTAGTGATGATTTAGCTAAATCAAGCTTTAGCGTAGGGTAACTTAGTGTTCCGGGAAAGTCAATTAGTCACCCTTGCAAAGATTAAATCATAATTTGAAACAATTAATGTGTGCATGAACACAAAATTTTCAGATTAATGCATGCATGTTCATGCACAACACTTAACAACTAACTAAATTATACCTTCTAAAATACTACACTACACTACAAAATAATGCTATATAATATCGTTTACTATTAAAATTTAAATTAAAACACCTCCACTACACTCCAAATCGGCCGCCCCTTTTCACCACCCCTCTCCACCATTCATCTCACACCCTCCTCTTCCCCACTACCATTACATGCATTCTTCTCATCTCTATACACACACTACACTCTCATTTCTCTCCCTCTCCTCTCTCAGATTCTTCCTCCAGAAAACACACACTCACTCACGGTTCAAGGACATTTCCAGCCACATTTTCGAAGAGCAACCACAAACCACCATCGGCCAAACTCAAAACCGCAAGAAAGTGAAGTTTGTGAGCTTTTGGGTGCACGGTTCCTTCTATTTCGACATCTCCAGCCCTTGTTCGAAGATTTTCAGATCGTTGCGACCACCTACACTTCCCAAACCATGAACTACACAAAGTGTAAGCTTCATCTCACCCGATTTGGCCATATCTTGTGTTCTCTTCATTTTTCACTTAAAAATCTTACCATTCTTGTATCCAACATAAACTTGCTGCTACAACCTTGTTCTTGAGAATCTTTTAACATTCTTGAAGGTATCTCACTCGTTATATATGTCATTCTATGGGTGTAACCCAATTTACACCTTGAAAACCCTCTTTTTGGGTGTTGTTGCACTATCTAACTTGCACATCTTGTAACCCTCCGAAGCTAAGTTTGAAATCTGTTCAAAATCAGTTTTCTAACCTCCTAATAACCTGTTTTAAAGTTACAAAGGTTTTGGTAAATTTTAAACACGACTTATAAAGTTTTACACATGTGTAATGGGTGAAAATGGTGTAATCACTATGTTTCCAACTTGTTCTTGAGTTGTATGTTGAGACTTGTAACACCCGGCTATTTATTTATTTTGAAGCCGACGAGTGAAGAAAAAGAAATAAAGTCCAAAGTCAAGGGACCAAACTCGCCACCGAGAAAAAGTCGAGTGTGTGGTGGTATTTAAAGGGAGAGGCAGCCCTAACCCTCTCCCCACACTCATTTTTTAGCCAAACAAAAGAGGAAAAGAGAGAAAGGGAGAAAAGAGGAAGAAAAGTTGGTTCGGGTTAGTTCGAGTGAGCAAAATCGTTGAGGAGCGAGTCAAATCGAAGCTCTTCTCGTTGTGGTCGCTTGTGTGAGTTCTAGAACCCCACTTTTACTTATTTTCAATGATTTTGGGGCTGGAAAGCATAGAAAACCTGTTTTTGTATGTGTGTGTTTGACCCATTTGGGTGTGTTGCGTGTGATGCGTTTGGAGTTTGTTTCCTGGCTTGTGCATGCTTGTTGGTGTTGTGGTGTGCATTCCTAAGGTTTAGGATGGTTGATTTAGGCTTAGAATGGGTTTGGATGAGCTTGGAGGCCAAAAATGGCATATTGGGTTCGGGATGAACTCCTTTCTGCATCAGCTAGGGCTATGCGACCGACTGAAGGCCATACAGCCGATTGAGGGGTGATTGAGGTTCATTCGCACGATTGGGGTTCATTCGCACGATTAAGGGTTCATTCGCAGGACTAAGGTTTCATTCGTACGATTGGGAGTCTAGTCGCATGGGGAGTCATACGACTGAGGTTCCAGTCTCATAGGTGCTTAGTCGCATTAGTTCCAATCGCATGGGACTCATTCGCAGTGAGTCCATTCGCATGAGGACAGTCGCATAGGTGCTCATTCGCATTAGTTCCATCCGCATGAGGTCCATACGCACGACGGGATGTCCACTCGCATAGATGTTCATCCGCATGAGTCCAGTCGCATGATGTTCAGTCGCTTGGAGGCCATGCGACTGAGGATGTCCATACGCCCAAATAGGGCTGTTGTACCCAGGGAAACGTGTAGTTTAATTACTGACTTTCGGGGGAAAGTGCAAACGTAAGTTTAGCATGGAAATTCCCTTAAGTTCATGTAAGATGACTGTTGAGGCCTTAGAGAGTAGGTTGGGCATGATGATGATGATGACGTTGCATATTTATGTATGATGTATGTTATGTATGCATGATGTTCCTGATTATGATGAATGTTTATCTTTCTTGTGGCTTTACGTGTTATGTAAATGAATGAATTGAAAATATTATGTAATGTAAAGTGAAAGATGATAAAAAGGGGAACATGAATTGAATGCATGCAAACAATGAACGAAAGTAATGAAAGTCTTGCAAGCATTTGATAACGGGACACGCCAATTATAAGGTGTTAGCCCAACGGTGTGCGGGTTCGCTACCCCGGGATGATGCACAATGGGGTCCGTCTTTATGACCGACCATTTGTATGGAACCTCTACCGCTTATCCCGGTACTGCGGCACACGCTCAGTTGTTCATTTATAGACTTCGGCCTAGTAGCCATATAATTTGGTGTGTAGCACATGATATTGGTATGGAAGATATCAAATGCGTAAGTAAAAATGTAATAATGAATGAACGAATGAAGAAGATAATAATGATATTATCTATGTGTACGTATGATGTGTGATCATGCAAAAGTAACGAACGGTTTTAATGAAAGTAAAGTATATTTTACTATAAAACTAGAACTCACTCAGCAACGCTGACTTTTTATATGTTTCCAGTTGGCAGGTAATGTTGCTGAGGATGGCGCTGCGAGGCTACTCTGCTCTTTTTTGAGGGCATCCATTGATATAGGGCTTTTGTGATGTAATGCAACAATATGTTTTCTAACTGATTAACGATGTATTATTTGGCAAAAGCTTTTATAATGAAATGAGATGTCTATTTTGATAATTCCGCTGCGATGTTTTATGAAAGTTAAATGTAATTATATGTTTTATATGTGAAGAATGACCAACTGTAGGCGTCCCGGGAACGGGGCCTTACAAGTTGGTATCAGAGCCAAAGTTTAAGTGAAATGGGTAAATTTCAAAATAAACCTTAACTTAGACTGAAAATGGGACGTAAAGGGAATAGGATGCCAATCTGAGTAGTTGCGTGCCATCAGATATTTTCTTAATGATAACCAGTATTATGTGCGCATGTTATGTGGTTTATGTGTTGTATGTAGATTTAGATACTGATGTAGTCAGGATAGGTAAGGCTCGGGGTATGAAGAGTAAAGTAAGTGGCTGATCACAACTGGCCACTGTAATTAGGGAATTACTATACCTGACATAAACTGAGTTGTTTCCTTGAATGACCGTGTTGGTGTTTGAATCTTTCAGTGTGATAGAGAATGGCTGGTGGTAGATCTTCTAAAGCTTCTAGGGGTGGAGGCCGTGGTGGGCCTGATGCTGAGCCGCGACCCAAAAGAGGAAGGCCTAGAGTTGAAAAGGTGGTTCCTGAAGAACCTGAGACCCCTCGTCCGGAGGCTGGGGATGAGAGTGCAAACTTGAGGGCCTCGGTAAAGGAGGCTGTTGTTGAAGAAGTACATCAGGTCATGCAGACAATCTTATCGTCTGTGGTGACCGAAGTCATCAAGGTTGTGAAAGAAGGAGAAAGAAAGGAGAGAAACAGGCCTTCGGCAGGACGAGAGCAACCGAATCCTGAAACAATTTTCTCTGATAATGAAGAAGAGGAGGAAGATGAGCCTGTGCAAGAGGTGGCACGAGGCTGTAACTACGGGGCGTTTATGAGATGCAAGCCCCCTACTTTCGATGGAAATGGCACTGCTGCTGCTGCTCACCGGTGGGTGAGAGAGATGGAGGCTGTTCTCGACATCAGCGAGTGCCGAGAAGATCAGAAGGTGAAGTTTGCCACTCATTCATTTGTGGACTCGGCTCTGTGCTGGTGGGACAACATTGTACAAGCCGAGGGTAACCGGGCGATACGAAGGATGAGGTGGGAGGAGTTGAAGAAGATGGTAATTGAGGAGTTATGTCCTCATAGGGAGATGGATAAGATAGAGAGAGAGTTCATGCAGCTGGAGGCGGGAACCATGACACACCAGCAGTACACTACAAAGTTCAATGAAATGGCACGACTGGTGCCGGATCTGGTGACGCCTCTGTCTCGAAAGATCAAGATGTACGTTCAGGGTTTGCCGGTGGATGTTCGCAGGCATATGATCGCCGCCCGGCCAGGCACGTTTAGGTCGGCGGTTGATTTGGCAGGGAGACTATATGATGAGCGGGAGGTGGTGGTGACTGAAGCGAACAAGAAGGGTGGGGGTGATCGAACTGGAACGGGAAAAGGTTTGGTCGGGGTGATGCCTCGAAGGGTAACAAAAAGGCATGGATGTATGACCGCCGTGTGGCCACATCGGGAGCGGGATCGAAGAGGTGTGGCAAGTGTGGAAAGGAGCATGCGGGAGAATGTAGGCTGGGTTTGAATGTGTGCTTCAAGTGTGGGAAGGTAGGGCATATGGCAAAGGATTGTTATGCGGGCAGGTGTTACAACTGTGGTGAAGAGGGTCACATAAGTAAGGATTGTAAGAAGCCGAGGGCTGAGGGTTCCGAGGTGAAGAAGACGGGGAATGAAGGATCGAGGGCGAGTGCCAGGGCATTCACCATGACACAGGAGGAGGCTAGGACGGACCCCTGACGTTGTGTCTGGTACGTTTCTAGTGAACCAAACTTTAGCTTTTGTGTTATTTGATTCTAGTGCTAGTAAAAGTTTTATTTCTGCTTCTTTCTGTGCTAAGCTGTCTGTTGATAGTAGACATGTCGATGTGCCCTTCGATGTAGAAACTACCATAGGTAAGTCTACCCGAATTTATGAGATGATAGAGAACTGTGATGTGGAGCTAGAGGGTCATAAGTTTCCCGTTAGACCGTTCGTGATGACCTTAGGTGGGTTCGATTTGGTTTTTGGGATGGACTGGTTAGCGGACTACAAGGCGAACATTGTGTGTCACAAGAAGATGATTTAGTTGTCCGCGCCTGACGGGAGTTCGGTGACGGTTTATGGTGATCGGGTCACGACAATTCCGAAATTAATTTCGATGGTGGTGGCGGGAAAGTGTATGAGGCGTGGATGTAGTGTCTTCTTGGCCTATGTAAAGGATGTGAATATGCCAATACCACAACTAGCCGATGTACTGGTTGTGTGTGACTTTCCAGACGTGTTCCAAGAAGACTTACCAGGAGTGACACCTGACCGAGCGATCGAGTTTTAGATTGATCTGATACCGGGTGCCCAACCTGTTGCCAAAGCATCGTATCGGCTGGCTCCGACAGAGATGAAAGAGTTGATGGAGCAGTTGCAAGAACTCCTTGATAAGGGGTTCATTAGACCGAGTATCTCTTATTGGGGTGCTCCGGTCCTGTTTGTGAAGAAGAAAGACGATAGTATGAGGATGTGTATTGAAACCGTGAGCTGAATAAGTTGACAATAAAGAACCGATACCCCTTACCTAGAATTGATGATTTGTTTGATCAGCTGCAAGGTGCTAGTTGGTTTTCAAGGATAGATCTTCGATCGGGCTACCATCAGTTGAAGGTGAAGGAGCAAGATATCCCTAAAACAGTTTTCCGCACGCGATATGGTCACTATGAGTTCCTTGTCATGTCTTTTGGTTTGACCAATGCGCCAGCTGCTTTTATGGATCTAATGAATCGAGTGTGTCGGCCGATGCTGGATAAATCAGTGATCGTCTTTATTGACGATATCCTGATTTACTCGAGGAGCGATAGCATGCCGATCACATTCAGGAAGTTTTAGAGACGTTGAGAAGGGAGAAGTTGTACGCCAAGTTCTCCAAGTGCATGTTCTGGTTGCGCGAAGTTCACTTCTTGGGTCACGTGGTGAATCCTGACGGGATTATGGTGGACCCGGCAAAGGTGGAGCCGGTTATGCAATGGAAGCTACCAAAGACGCCATCCGAGATTCGTAGCTTCTTGGGTTTGGCGGGCTACTACAGAAGATTCATCCAAGACTTTTCTGAGATCGCTTCTCCACTAACTAAGTTGACCCGAAAAGATGTGAAGTTCGTATGGGGTCAAGCTCAAGAGAAGTCGTCTGAGGAACTGAAGGCGAGGTTGACTCAAGCTCCAGTTCTGTCATTACCCGATGGAAGTGAAGATCTGGTGGTTTATTCTGATGCTTCCTACTCGGGGTTAGGGTTCGTGTTAATGCAGAGAGGAAAGGTCAGAGCCAATGCATCCCGACAATTGAAGGTTCATGAGGTCAATTATCCTACTCATGACTTGGAGCTAGCAGCTGTGGTCTTTGAGTTAAAGAATTGGAGGCACCATCTTTACGGGACGAAGTGCACCATCTTCACTGACCATAAGAGCTTGAAGTACTTCTTCAAGCAGAAGGACCTGAACATGCGGCAGAGATGATGGTTGGAGCTTATAAAGGATTACGATTGCCAGATCCATTACCATCCGGGCAAAGCCAACGTGGTGGTGGATGCCCTTAGCCGAAAGAAAAGACCCGAGCCAATTCGGGTAAAAGCATACCAGTTCATCATGACCTCGGATGTGATGAAGAAAGTCAAAGAGTTTCAAGATGAGGCATTGAAAGAAGATCATCTTAACTCTGAAAGAATGAGAGGTCTGATCACGGAGTTGGGTGAAAACACACTTGGTGTTAGAACCCGATTTGGACGAATGTGGATTCCTTGTTTTCGGGATCTACGGGTTAAGATTATGGATGAAGCTCACAAGACTCGATACTCTATTCATCCCAGTGCTACGAAAATGTACCACGACATGAAGAAAGATTATCGGTGGCCGGGTATGAAGCGTGACGTAGTGGAGTATGTGAGTAAGCGCCTTACTTAATTGCAAGTGAAAGCCGAGCATCAGAAGCTGATAGGATCAAATGTACCAATCTGTGATGATGTATGAACACAATTCAAAGAAAATACAAACAAAGTAATCAAATCAAGCAAGATATCAACAAAATTCATAGTTTCATTGAAATCAAGCAAAGAAAATTACAAAGTAAGTAAGCAGTTAAGAATCTGTTGTTCATCACTACTCTCGTCACCTACTACCTGCAACAAGTCTAAGCTATTTATAATGAAACACATGGAACTAAAAAATTACAAAACTAGTCCCTATACTATTACAAAATAGTAAAAAGACACATAAACACAACATGTTAATCTTTCTAGAGAACTAACAATACTCCCCCTAAGATTTACATGGTCTTTAGTCTTCAAAATCTTCAATGTGGACTTCTTTTTATCTTTTCTTCAGCTTCCATCTTCATTTTCTATTTCATTTTCAGCTTTTATATTCTATCTTCTATCTTAATCACTCAAAGAAATCTTCAGGTTCTTCCTTGATCTTGAACATTGGCTTCTTTTTATACATCTCCTATTCTTTCAAAGCATTAGCAATTGCAGACTTAAATTTGCTAGCAAGAATGCCTTGTTCTGGTTTTGCTTCATTCGTCTTTATCTCCATTTTGCTCATTCTTTCCAATGTATCTTTTTATAGACATGTGATATCAATATTAGCGTATAACTCAATAGGATTTCGACTTTCCTTTGAGTATATTTCTAATACTCCTTTTCTTGAAATTCTCATGAACTCAATGTCTTTGATATCCTTCTTAACAAAAGAGACTGAATGATCTGAAGCTGTATTAGTATGATTATTATCATTGAATCGTATTGTTGAGTCCTTGACAAATGATAAAAATGGTAGTCTGAGCTAGAATCATCTGGGTTGTCAGAATCTGAATCCTCACTGAAAGATACAAGATCTCCTCTAGAATTCTTCTTACCTTTAGAATCAAGACAATTTGATTGATTAAACAAGTTAGATTGAAGAGAGTTTGATAATGAATCTAAATAAAATAACCAGGCATGACCAGCTGAAACTGATGGAAAAGAATTTTCCAGAAATTTAACGTTGAGTCTAGTCGCACACTCAATCGTACGTATGAGGTTATTCGCATGACTGGATCTCAGTCGCACTGCTCATTCGCACGACTTGATCTCAGTCGCACAGTCTCATTAGCATGACAGAAAAAATAGTTTCAATTCCAAGTGATTCAAGATATGTTTAGCCAACGAATACTAATGTTTATTTTTATTGTGTAACAGATGGCGAGTCGCTGGACTATGAGTACTAAGCACAACATTTGTGCTCATCTGGATCTGACATCCAGAAATGCTTCAGACTTTTCTGGCATTATCATATTTCTGAGGAGATCGAGGATTGCTCATGCTATATCTGCTCCATGTACACCATGTCACTCGATTCAGCAGGCCTTCTGGGAAGTCGCAGTTGTTGACAGATTTTCTGAGCCTCATCGTATCAGTAGTACTATTTTTGGAGAGGTCATTGAGATCACGGAGGATGATCTGAGGACTGTGCTGCAGTTTGGGGACGATGCTGACTGTCCCACAAGACTACACCCCCTTACTGTCAGAGGATGTTTCTTACGAGCTAAGTACTCTGGGGACATCAACGCAGGGGTGCTCAAAAAGAGCAACCTGTGCCCCCAGTTCAAGTACCTCGCTCATGTGCTGCTGAAGTGCATAGCGTCTAGGAAGGGAGGATTTGATGAGCTGTCAGATCAGATCCAGAACGCATATGCAGCGTTGGTGCTGAACCACCCGTTCAGCTTCTCCAGGATGATCT
Organism: Flaveria ramosissima; assembly: GCA_025215565.1. Lineage (NCBI taxonomy): Eukaryota > Viridiplantae > Streptophyta > Magnoliopsida > Asterales > Asteraceae > Flaveria > Flaveria ramosissima. The sequence continues at coordinate 39,865,332 of CM046036.1, forward strand.
TCACCTACTTGGTGGAGAACATTGAGGGGAAAGGGAAGGAGGGTTTCTGCATGTACCCTCGATTCATGCAGATGATTATTGACCAGAAGCTCCCTTCCTTGCCGAAGGAGAAGGAAGATGTCGTGGTGCTTGAGGTGATGGATGATACCACCTTAGGCAGGATGAAGGTGTACAGGGGGAAGCAGGTGAAACCCCCTGTCAGGCAACTGTTTGGGCATTTGGCCCGTGAGGATTATGTGGCGCCAGCTCGGAGGAAGTGGCGCTACGATGACAGTGACTCGGACGTTGAGCAGATTGCTCTACCCTCCGATGACTCCGACGACGATGATCATGATGTTGATCAGGGAGGGGATGTTCAGGGTGGACCCGAACCAGCTCCTATTCACTTGACTTCCAAATGGAAGAGGAGGATGAGTCAGATGAAGAACCTCTGGTGCGAACGGTAGGCAGCAAGGTGGTTGCCACTCAGAGAGGTATTAGGGCAGTTGGTGGACGCCATGGGGAGTCCGGGGATGCTGCAGTTGCTGATACAGATCCATCATATACTCCGAACCCACCCAGCAGCCAAGGGGGAGCATCCTCCTGAAAGGGAACGAGGAAAAAGAGGATGGCTCAGCCTCATGGAATGAAGAGCAAGAGAAGAAGAATTACCTTGATCACCACCACAGCCACCACCACAGCCACCACCACAGCTACCACCACCACTACCACACCCTCTACCACTGTCACCACACCACCCACCACTACATACATCCCATCTACCACCGTATTTACCATACCCACTCCACCACCACTCATCCAGACAAACTCCAATCTTCACAACTGCCACCACCACCACCACCACTAGCCACCAAGCCGGGCCATCATCACATCCCACCCATCCATCTGGATCATCTTTACCTCCCAGTGGGGTAGAGGAACAGCTCTCAGCACTGAACCGTATGGTGCTGAGGCTGTTGGCAGCCGATGACGAGAAGACAACTCAGATTCGTCAGTTGGTAGATCTTACAGCTGCATAATCTCAGCAGATTTCTCAGCAGGCTCAGCTGATTGAGCAGCAGGCACAACAGATGGTTGCTCAGAGCCAAGAGATTGCACAACTCCAGGAGCATAAAGTTCTATCAGCAAATAAGATAGAGGAATTGGAGGATGCCAAAAAGACTATCATGCTCAAGCTCAAAGGAACTAAGGATGAGCCTCTGACAATAAAGGAAAGGGATGGTGATGACGATGGTGATGACGATGATGAGGATGAGGATGAGGATGAGGATGAGGATGAAGATAGTGATGATGATGAGGCAAATGATGAAGAAAAGACAGAAGAAAGGCAGAATGATGATGATGATGAAGGAGGAGATGCAGCTGCATCTGCCTCAGCTCAGGGTCAAGAAAGACATTCGAAGAGAAATCAAGACCAACGAGCCTCGTCGTCTGCCACACCTACTGATGAGCCAGCGATTCAGGACAAAAGTAATGATTAAACGTTTATGTATTTGATGGCTTTTGTACTTGAATCATCTATTAAACTTATGTACTTAATGTTTATATAATGTTAATGTGTTTCTGTTTTGATTATTAACTAATGTTTGATGTGTTACATGTTTAAATCAAGCAAATCCAAACTTTTAAAGGGACGAATACGATGTTGCTCCCCTTTAGTATGTCAACACTCAACCCACTATGATTATTGATCTGCAAGGGATTGTCAGGAGATCAGTGAGTTATACCCCCGAAGAGGGGGAAATAATTCATGATCCTACAAATGAGCAACTGGCTGAAATGTTCGAGCTGAATCCTGATGAGATTATCAAGGATGCTCCAACTTTTGAGTCAACAAGTGACGAAGAGCTGAACGACATTGATGAGATAGAGATCGAGGATGACACTGCAGAGCATTATCCAGAGTATGCTGACCAGGAAGGAAATATGGTGCCCAACCTGGGTGATTCGCTGGTCAGTGAAACATTTGAGATGTTGGATAAGATGGAGCAAGAGTCCGAGAAGAGTGAGGAACAAGCCCAAGCCTCAGACGCCAATGTTAACATCAAAAAGGCAGAATGGGCTGCATGCTTTGAGGAGATCCGAGCCCAACGCGCTATTCCTAAACCTAATGTCTACACCAAGCTCTACAAAGTGAAGAAACATCACAAGGTGTCAGGTAAGATTATCGCGTGGGCATATTTTGAGGATCTTAACATATACGCGATAAAGAGAGAGAAGGGTATTGAGTACTTTAGATTCCCACATGATCTAAAGACTCTACCTGGTTTTGAGCTCAACCAGCTGGCCAAGCTGAAGCTGTTATATGCTGACCCGAGGAAGATGTCAGGCTGGTTTGAGGCTGCATTAAAGAAGGAGTACCACACCAGATGGGTCAACTTCAAACCTTAACAACCTATGAGGTACATCCAAAGGTCTGAGGTTGATGCCATAACTGGAAAGCCGAGAATAGTGCTGAAGCGGAGTCCTCCGCGCACCATGTCCAAGATCCCACTACGGGAAATGCCACAGGACTTCACTCCACACTTCAAATGGTGGTACTACGATTGGAGAACATGAGAGGCAGTCATAGTCTTAAACAAAGAAGGAAAAATGGATACTATCAGGGTATTTGACCCAATGTGGCTCACTAACTTGTCTGCAAATGATGTCTACACATTATACAAGTGGCCACTATTCTATGACTCTCAAGATATTGTACAAGCTCTACAGTTCCAGAACGTTATAAGACTCTGCTTTGCATTTGAGATACACGCAAGAGTCACAAAAGAAGAGAAGTACAAAAAGTATGAGGAGGTAATGAAGAAGAAAGACATTAGATAGATCTAGGTCCAAGGGGGAGTTTGTTGATACATATGTACCTAGATGTGGATCTTAATGTAATATGTCTTGAATGTCTTACACTTATGTAATGCTTGGGTTATTAGTGAAATGAGAATGTTTGGTTGTGATTTATAATGTTTAATATTTCATTAATGAGTTAATATTGACTTGATTATATAGGTTTGTGATTGTTTGAATTGATACACATAATGTTATATTAATGAATTAATTCAAACTTGGTTAAGTGAAGTTCACATTCGTCCGACTAGACCATGCGCCCCAACAGTGGTCATGTGTCCAAATTGCCATACGACTAAGTGTCCATGCGCCTAAACAGTCCATACGCCTGAACAACTTCATGCGACTGACTCAGCCGCACGACTGAACACTCAGTCGTGCGAATGGATCAACCGCATGGCTCAATCGCACGAATGAACCATGCTAATGGTTCAGTCACATGAATGAGCAACCCTAACCTATAAATACCACCTAATTCATGAAAAAATGTAACACTTCAATTTACTTCGACTCCAGACGTACCCTAGCCGTCCAGAAACCTCCAAGAACATGTTCCAAGTTCACAGATCGCATTAGATCGATTCTAGATCGTTCTTAACGTTTAGATTCAATTGATAATTGGTTCGACGTGCGTTCTCGCTGATTGGATCGCCAATCAAATAGGATTCCGCACTACTTGAGTTGGTATACACGTTAATCAGTTAGTATTTCGTGCAATACACGATCCTAACATGTTTCAGGAATTATATTCGTCCTGGAGTTGTACACTCGATAGGCTTTTGAAACAGATGAGTATCCAACGAAAAATCCATTACCAGATTTTGCTTCAAATTTTCCTAACTGATCATTTGAATTAAGAATCATAACAGGACAACCAAATGATTTTAGAAAGTTTATGTTCGGTTTCCTGCCAAACATTAACTCATAAGGAGTTTTCATTTTATCTTTCACAATTAAGATTCTGTTCTGAACAAAACACGCAGTTGATATAGCTTCATCCCAAAAAGTGATAAGAATTTTTGCATCAGCTAACATAGAACGAGCAACTTCAATCAGTGTTCTATTCTTCCTTTCAGCAACTCCATTTTGTTGAGGAGTTCGGGGAACACTGAACTGATGAGCTATCCCTTTCTGTGCACAAAACATTTCAATGTTAGCATTTTTGAATTCCGTTCCATTATCACTTCTTATTATTTTCACTTTATTTTCTAATTGATCTTCAACTTTAATGATAAATTCTTTCAGTAAATTAGCCGTTTTAGATTTAGCATACAAAAAGAAAACACATGAAAATCTTGTATAGTCATCAATGATAACTAAACAATATGAATTTCGACCAATACTCTTGACATTTGTTGGTCCAAAAAGGTCTATATGAAACATTTGAAGAGGCTTGGAAGTTGAGTTTATGAGCTTGGTCTTATAAGACGCTCTGTGTTGCTTTCCCTTCAAACATGCTGAGCACTAATCAGTCGTTGCAAACTTCTTAGATGGAAGTCCAATAACATGATTTCCTGATACAAGCTTGTTCATATTCTTGAAATTTGAATGTCCGAGAAGTCTATGCCAAAGCTGGCTTTCATTTGATGCTTTAGCAATTAGGCATGTTGTTTCAGTTGAAAGATCAACTTGAGACATATCCAACTTGTATACATCTCTATCCCTTTCAGCTGTAACAATTACCCAATCTTTGCTTATCTGAAAACCTGGCTTCAAAACATAACAGAATGAATCATCAAATAGAACAGAGTATGATTTATCACATATTTGGGATACACTTAAAAGATTAAAGTTCAACTGTGAACAAAAATTGACTTTGTCAAAGCTTATTATCCCATTTGATATTGTTTCTTCTCCTGTTATTTTTCCTCCTACATCACCACCAAAGGTGACGTGTGTTCCATCCTTTAACTTAAAATCTTGTAAGAAGGCAGGATTGCCTGTCATATGCCGCCTACACCCACTATCCACATACCATGTATCAAGTGGTCTTCTTGGGCGTTCCTGCACAAAAAGAAAATTAAGTTGATATATCCACCCAAGACGAGATGGTCTTGGGTTTTCCAAATTTATCAACAAAGGTAAATTGTTTGTAATGAAGATTATTCAAATTAGGTTTGTTCTTGATGAATTTACCAATCTTGTTTTGAAAATTGTTTTGAAAATTGTTTGAGTTATTTTTGAGAACATTCATACCATTTGATTGATCAATTCTTGACATGTATTGATGACTAACTTTTTTATTAGTCATTCTTACAGATCTTGGTATGAATTGTTCTTGCACATTTTGTTTAGATCTCACATAATTGATCTTTTGAAAATATCTCAAACCTAAAGAAGGTTGATTAGTAAATTTTTGAAATCAATCAGTTTGATTTCTCATATATTGAGGATTAACATAACCTTTGCTCATGTTTGAATTTGCAAATCCTCTAGTAAGAGATCTATTTCTAAAATAACAATTTGTAGTATTGTGAGTCTTCTCATCACAATAAGTACAATATTTGTTAAAATAACAATCTGCTGTGGAATGATTTCTCATGTCACATATGTGACAGTACTTGTTGAAATAGCACTCAGCAATATTGTGATTTTTCATATCACATGTTTCACAGTACTTTTGTGGAGTTAAAAACAACTGTTTGTTAACTTTTGACATTGACATTATATTTGATTTTGGTGTCAAATAGTTAAACTGTTGTTTTTCATTTTTCACATTTTGATTTTGTGCCAAATTATTTGGCATCTGTTTAACATGAACTTTCTTCTTGAATTCATTAGAAACAAATCTTTTTGCTATAGTGGAAGTCTTAGAATCTGAACTTGATTTCAGATCAGAGTGAGATTTGTTCATAGTATTTACCTTGTTGTTTTGAAGAGAATTCATATTTAACAAACCGGCTGACACAAATTTTATCGGTTTAAGTTTTGTTGCCTGATTTGTTGCTTTGATCAACTTTTTTGAACTTTTGTTTTGTTCAGATTTTGTTTTTGATGATTTCTTTATTCTTCTTTGATTCTTTGACTTAGAAGAACTTGGTTTACTTTCAGATTAAACATCGTCAGAAGAAGATTCCTTTTCAGATTGAACTTGTTTTAGATTAGTAGTGTTTGAATCTTCTGATGTTCCTACCTGTTGTTTATCTTTATCTTTGCTTTGAACTTTCACTTCTTCTAATACAAAATAAATTTGATCAGAAGTGTTTTGTTTTGTTTGTTTTGGTTCATAAGATTTTATCTTGATTGGATTACCATTTTTAATCTTTTCTTGATCATTTTCAACAAAAACTTGTACATTTTCCTTTTCTTCTTCTGAATTCTTTTTTTTGACCTAAAAAGCTTTAAGTTTAGCTTTATTCTTAGGAGAATGATCATGTGTATTAAAGTTCTCTGGTAAAGTGTTTGTAATAGATTCAGGCATAGGTTCATGAGTGAAACCTATCCCTGCTTTTTGTTTATCTTTTCTCTCACTTACCAGTTTTTCTACAATCATTTTTGAACTTTTTACTTTAGCAAGATCCATTTGAGTAGCAGCTTGTGCTATCTTCTCATGTTCAAGATTTTTGGTCATCTTTTCCAATTGTTTAGAAACAATTTCTATTTCTTTTAGTGTTTTGTTCCATGAAGTTTGAAGAGAAATAATCTTTTGATCTGCTGTTTTATGATCAGATTTTAGTTTGTTATGCATTGACTCTTCTTGTTTTAGTTTCTCACAGATTTTATATGAGTAGTTTCTATAGTATTCAACATGTTCATAGCATGATTTTGTGCAGAGTTTTTTGATAGGATCAAATGTACCAATTTGTGATGATGTATGAACACAATTCAATGAAATACAAACAAAGTAATTGAATCAAGCAAGATATCAACAAAATTTACGGTTTCATTAATATCAAGCAAAGACAAATTACAAAGTAAGTAAGCAGTTTCGCATCTGAGCTCTTACATGGAAGTCTAAGCTATTTATAATGAAACAGAAGGAACTAACAAAATTACAAAACTAGTCCCTATACTATTACAAATATCAAAAAGACACATAAAGACAACATGTTAATCTTTCTAGAGCACTAACAATACTCCCCCTAAGATTTACATGGTCTTCGGTCTTCAAAATCTTCAATCTTGTATTCTTTTTATCTTTTCTTCAGCTTCCATCTTCAGCTTTTATCTTCAACTTTTATCTTCAATCTTCAATTTTCAGCACTCAAAGAAATCTTTAGGTTCTTCCTTAATCTTGAACATTGGCTTCTTTTTGTACATCTCCTGTTCTTTCAAAGCATTAGCAATTGCAGACTTAAATTTGCTAGCAAGAATGCCTTGTTCTGGTTTTGCTTCATTTGTCTTAATCTCCATTTTGCTCATTCTTTCCAATGTATCTTTTGATAGACATGTAATATCAATATTAGCATATAACTCAATAGGATTTTGACTTTCCTTTGAGTATACTTCTAATACTCCTTTCCTTGAAATTCTCATGAATTCAATGTCTTTGATGTCTTTTTTAACAATGTTTGCATAAGCAAGAGCTTTCCTCAATGATATTCTTTCCATTGCAGCATTCATCACATTGATAATAGAAAGAAAATACTTCTTATCTTGCTATGCAATCTCTGGAGATACCTTTTCAAACTTTTGCACAGACAAAAATAATATATAACTTGGATGCAATAGCTTCAGTTCAAAAGCACCAAATAATGTAATCATATCCTCATCCAATCGTTCGAGATTTCGGACCAATTTAAGCTCAAAAGTCTCAGTGTTATAGAACATCTGAGAATTGGCTTTGAATTTTGATTACTATCAATCACTTTTAAACCAGGAGTTGTGACTTTTTCAAAATACTTGTCACAAAATTCTATCATTGAATGTTCTTCTTCAGATTGTAATCCTTTGAGCTTTTTATTCTTCTTTAAAGTAGCAGAGTACTCTTTATCTTCTTGATCACATCTTGTTTGAAGAAAATTACTTGATCTGTCCATTCTTCTTCTTAATAATTCTACCATCATCTTACCACGTTTAGAATCAGATGGATTGATCAGAGGTAGTCTGTTTAGCTCTTTCAAATCTTGCACGGGAAGTTTAATGATGCTTGAGTAAAAATGATATACATCACAAACTGCATTTACTCTTTTTATCAAAAATGCATCAAATATTTCATCATACTTCCATGCTATAATCTTTACATGGTTTGTGAAATCAGGAGCAATCATTGCATTTAAAAACTCAGCAACTGATTGTCCTCTTTGTAGTTCATTTCTCACCAAGTCTCCAGTTGATCTAGCATTATCCAAAATTTGCCTTTGTTCAGAAGAGGCTTTATATGCTTGCCTTTCAGGATCAGAAAACATATTAATCAGATCTTTTCTGCTATCATGAGCATCTGATTTTCTTGCCAATTGTTTAATCTCTTGAGGCTTTAACATTCTTGTTCTTTTTGTAATCTCAAGGTATTGAGGATTATTAGTATCAAGTATAATCATCTTCTTCGATTGTTTTCAGTTTCTTGAAAACTTCTAACAAGATTCCTCAAAGATACAAATTGTAATCTTTTCAGTTTTCTCTATGGATAATTCCTAGCTTGTAACCAAGACCTTAAAGTTGGAATACTCATATCATCAGGATCAGGATGGTGCAGCTCAGAGCTTGATAATTCTTCTACATTAGTACTTTCTTTAGCTCTATTCCTTTCACCATGTTCAATTACAATCTCATTTGGATCAATAGGAGCAACTGACTCTGCAGTAATGCATTTCTCGTATTCATCATTTATTTGAGAAATAGTCAGTCCATCCAAAAATACTCTATTGTATTTCATCTTCACAAGGTAGTTGTATCTGTCTTCAAAGTCTTGTGGAATTTCATCTTGATCTTGAATTGGTTCTTGTGAAGAGAAATTTGATACAAATTGAGCTTCATCTATATCTTCTTCATCTATAACTTCATCATACCAGTCATCATTGTAAACTTCTTCAATGTCCTCTAAGGCTTCAGTTTGTTCTTGAACGTTTTGCTCTTCAACAGTTTCTTCTATTCTTTGCACTTTTGAAGATGACTCAGTTAGACTTGTATCTGCTACATCATCAAGTTTCCTTTTTCCTTTGAGCACCTCAAGATTCTCTTCAACACTCATCTCAGCACTTATCATCTGATCTGGTGAAATAGGCTTTTGGGATTCTTTTTCCTTTATTAATTCATCTTTTAATTTCTCATTTTCATCAGATAATTTCTTGAATTTTTCTTCAAGAATGTCATAATCCTTTATCATAACTTCAAAATTTTTGATGACATCTTCTTTATCTTTTGCATAGCTCACAAGCTTTTCATCTTTTAATAAATTTTCTTCACTCAACTTCGAATTTTCATCCTTTAGCTTTTGAAATTCCTTTTCAAGAATTATATTCATCTCTTTCAATCTTTCATTCTCAACTTTCAACTCTTCAATTTCTTTCTCTTTAATCAAATTTTCTTATTTCAAGTTCTCCATCTCATCAATCTCAACTATCTCCTCTGTTTGTACTGACACATTGTGTGTTGTACTAACAGGAATTTCTTCAACTTCTTCATTCACTTCAGCTTGAAATACTGGTTCATATAACATATCATTCATGAAATCAAAATCAAAAGTTTGATTTTGTGAATCTTCTTCATGTACAAACTCATCATGAATATCAGCATTAGTAGTTTCTTCAGCTATCTTTTGAGGTTCAATGACATTATCATCATCATTTCTTTCATCAATTTCATCTTGATGTGCTTCAGTTGCACCATCATTACCATCATCATCATCCCTTTATTTTCATCATCATGATTGTTATCATCGTTATCATCATCTGATGAGCTTTCAGTAGCTTCATCATCACTTTCTTCATCATCATCATCAATCATATCATCTACAACATCCTAAATAAGATCATTTGGATCTATTGGTTCATCTTCAGATAAATGATAGTGTTGTTGATTGATGTCTACTTCATCCATAGATACATTCCTTATATAATCAAATACTGGAATGTTTTGAGCACCAATAATCATTGCAAGTCTTTTATACACAGCTTCTGACATATTCTCTAATTGCAACTTATCTCCTTTAACTCCTTCAACATATAGATCTGGATTCTCTTCATTAATAAGCAGTTAGAGAAATCTTGGATACATCAAGTATTTGTTTCTCTTTCATCTTTCAAGATTAAATATGAATCCATTCATTATCCACTTTTCTATGTTAAATCTTCTATTTGTGGCTAAAGCAATGATAGGAGATGCAATATCCACTGGGAATGAATCCCAACCAGCACTTCTTTTAGACATGCAATGTTGAAATATATAACACAACAGTTTCCAGTGTTTATATACTCTTGTTCTGAAGAATTGTTTCTTAGGGAAGTGATCAGGTTGACCTATTTGTAGAAATACATCTCTACATTCATTGAAAGTATACTCAGATAAGTCTTCTGGGTCATTTTGACCAAGTTTAAGAGCTGATCTGATTGCTTGTTCAGAAACTTCAAGCATTCTATCTGATGTAATGAAAGCTCTTAAAACTTTATTGCCTTCTTCATTTCTTTCTACTTCTGCTGTTCTCCAAAATCTTTTGATCAATCTTGCATTAATCATTGGTCTTGCACACGTTGCATAGACATATTTTGATCTTAGCAAAATCATATAATCTCTTCATAACCAACAGCTTCTCTGTTTTCATCATCTAAGAATAAAGCAACATTATGTTTAGGCTCAAACTTCAAAGCTGCCATCTGCAAAACATAGAGAAAAAGAATATTAGAACATTTTACATATGAATTTGCAATTTTTTTTAATATTGAACTCAATTTTGACTTTTGACTTTTAAATTAGTTTGTGAAATCTTTAAAATTTATTTATTTTGTATCTATCATCTAGCATTTGAATTCTGCTTTATCTTCTTTTTGTTAAAAAATTTTTTATTTTTATTTTTATTTTTATTCAAAATTTGAATCTGTCTGTTCATCTTCTTCTTCTTCCTTTGAAGAACACACTAATCAATTTTGCAATATCAGTCGATGAACTTTATATAGAGTTACTCGAAATCTGATACATATTAACAATCCAGAGTCATTTTTAGATATGATTAAGATTTGATTAGTTAAACTTTGAATGTTAGTGTTCGAACGCCCAAATAGCAGTCAAACGCCTATACCAATCATCATGTTTTAACCAAAATCTACTGATTTGAATCACAAACTTACGTTTATAGACCCAAATAATATCTAACAATCAACAAGATTTGTTGCAATCACTGATAATCTGAGACTTCGATGACGACGAGTTGATAGTTCAGAGAATTGTTTTTGGAGAATTTTGAGTGTGAATGAGAAACAAGTGTAAGTGTTCAATTTATATTAAGTGAAATTTTAGACGCATGAGCACTGTTTGTGCGTATGAAACATTAAAATTCACAAAATACTGAGACGTATGAGCACTGTTTGTGCGTTTTGACTCAGACGCATGAGAACTATTCAAACGCATAAGCACTGTTTAGGGGCTTTTGCACTGTTCAGCCGCATGAAGTTCCTGAAACGTCTAACACTTGTAACTCTTGAAACATGTCAACACTGTGTAGACGCATGAGGCATTTCAAACGTCCAACACTTGGTAAAAATCAAACTCATTATCACTGTTTAGGCGCATGGGTTTGAGTAAACCGCCCAAACACTTGGTAAAACTCATGGACTTATTACAACTATTTAGGCGCATGGGAATATGAAAAACACCCAAACACTTGTATAATTCCTGAAAGTTCACCATGCTCCTATTTAGACGTATGCACACTATTTAGGCGCATGAGTTGACTTTGAGTTGACTTTCATGAGTCTTACACTTATGTTTTTCAAAATTCTTCACCTGCACACTGTTTAAACATATTAGTAATATTTCATACTAATATTTAAATATTTTCAGGATAATTTTGAATTTTCCAAAATTTATCTTTTAGTGCCTCAAATTTGAACCTTTTGTATTTTGCACACTCAATTTTTAATTTTTAACAATTTTAATTTTTCACTTGTTGTTTATCTTTCCCTTCATTTTAGTCTCAAAACAAAATCAAGTATCATCTATTTTCCAACTTTTGACAGAAGCATTTCCACTTTCAAATTTTATAGGTTCATATTATCATTTTCAAAAGTTTCATTTTCAAATTCACATACACTTTGAACATATAGCATCATCTTTTCAATTCAACATTTTAACTTTGATTTTGATTTTTTGAGAAAACTTTTCCATTTATTACCCCCCCTAAACTTTTAAGTTTGAAAAACTTATAAGTTTCATAAGGTAACATAATAAGATCAGCCATCTCATTATTACATTGCCTTTACACAAACAAAACAAGCATAAAATCAAAATGAAAGTAGAATCAAAATCTAATATAAACAAAAGAATTAATGTCTGCAGTGAGATCATATTAATGAAGATCAGTACATTAAAATAAAAAATTGTGAATAGTCATAGACAATGAATAAATCCTGATCAAGTGTTTTCCAGGTCAGTGATATCACAGCAAAGAAGACACAAGATCTAAGGATAGAAAATGAGTGTTTTGGAGAAATTATCAACTAACTTACTTTTTCAATTCTCGGATTGATTAGTGTATATTTAGATATGACATGATGTAAAGCATACAGAGACTAAGAGAGCTAAACTATCATCATGACATGCAAGAAAGACACATACTCAACTTATTACCTGAAACATATACATCACCAGAGTTTATGTTACTTAAATTAATAGAGAATGATCATGGATAAAAATTTGATCAGCTCTGACTATTCATTTGAATAGTTTGTGCACATTGACATCTTTTGCATCAAAGAGAGAATCCAAGTCTGTAATCACTTACAACAAAGGATATCTCAGCACTTCAGGTCTATGATGACTCATAACAAAGAAGTGAAATGATGCTTTGTAACAGATCTCATGATTAAACACATTACCAACAGGTGTGAGTGGTGTAACTTAACAAGCAATCAATATGATAAGCCAAAACATCTCAAAAGTACTCAGATGAATACACACAAGCATTAAGATATAGTGTAATCACAAGAATTTACTTTTTCAGTATAATAGCAAGATATTGTCTACACATCATATCTGATCATGTCAGACTTTATTAATGAGTGAATAATGCAACTGATCTCACTAATGTACTATCATTTCTCACATATTGCATAAACATATTCTTTTCTAAAAAAATGTAAACTGACAATTAGAAAAAGACTCTATTTTTGCAGTTTTGTTTTATACTTTTGTATTTGATTTTTCTAAGAAAACAAAAATCCCACACACACAACATACAAAAAGGCAATTAATATTGAGAGGATAACTTATGATGATCTTTTGATTTAGAGAGTTCACATATGATTAATAAGACCAATTGACTCTACTAAATACTCAAACCGTCCCGGTAGGAAGGCTTTAGTAAATAGATCCGCCAACTGTTTTTCCGTTGCAATTTGAATCAATATGATTAATCCTTTTTCAGAGTTATCTCTGAGAAAATGATATCGAATTTCGATATGTTTTATTTTTGAATGTTGAACATGATTAGCTGTAATGAACATAGCAGCAGTGTTATCAATGTAAATTGGTGTTTTAAGAAAATTGAACTCATAATCCAGTAGTTCATTTTGCAACCAGAGGATTTGAGAACATCCTGCTGATGCAGCAATGTACTCAACTTCTGCAGTTGAAACAGAGACACTTGTTTGTTTTTCTTACATTGCCATGAGACTAATCGGGGACCAAGAAATTGACACCCACCCGAAGTTGATTTTCTATCTTGACAATAGCCACCATAATCACTATCTGTATATCCATGTAGTTCAAAGTTACCCTCGTAAGGATACCAAAGCCCTAAAGCTGGTTTACCTTTGAGATACCTAAACATCCTTTTGACATCAATTAAGTGAGATTCTTTTGGGTCTGATTGATACCTAGCACAAACACAAACTGCATACATAATATCTGGTCTAGATGCAGTAAGATACATCAAAGAACCAATCATTGATCTGTATAACGTTTGGTCAATAGATTTTCCTTTTCAATCAGGTTCAATCTTGGTGTTAACATCTGCTGGAGTTCGTATGGACTGACAATCTTGCAACTTAAATTTCTTCAAGAGCTTGTCAACAAACTTCTCTTGATTGATGAAACTTCCATCGTCATATTGCTTGACTTGAAGTCCAAGGAAAAAATTAATCTCTCCTATAGAACTCATTTGGAACTATTATTTCATGATTTCTTCAAATTCATTGCACAATTTTGGACTGGTAGAACCAAATATGATATCATCAACGTACACTTGTAGACATAAGAGATCATCATTATCCTTCTTTATGAATAAATTTGGATCAATTTTCCCTCTTGTGTATCCATGTTGGATTAAGTGTTGTGATAATGTCTCATACCAAATTCAGCTTTACTCAGCACACACACAGCAAACATAATGTCAGGTCTACTGGCAGTTAGATACATAAGTGAACCTATCCTTGATCTATATAATTTTTGATCAATAGATTTTCCTCAAGGATGAGAACAATCTCTTCAATTGTTGATGCTGATGTTTTGCATAAGGATACTTTAGCAAGATTGTATTTCTTCAAAATTTGATGTATGTATTTTTCTTGATTGATGAATATCCCATCTGGTTTTTGATGAACTTGAAGACCAAGAAAGAAGGTTAATTCACCCATTGAACTCATCTGAAATTCAGATTTCATCAGCTCTTCGAAATTTACACACAATCTCTTATTAGTTGAGTCAAATATAATGCCATCAACATATATTTGAACAACTAGGAGATCTAGATGTTCTTGTTTGAGAAAGCGTGTCTGATCAATGGGTCCTCTTTTGTAGCCATGCTTGAGCAAGAAAGATGATAGTGTTTCATACCACTTTCTTGATGCTTGATGAAGACCATACAAGGCTTTATCTAGCTTGTATACCCTATGAGGATAATGAGGATTTTCAAAACCAGAGGGTTGTGACACATAAACTTCCTCATCAATCTTCCCATATAGTAATGCACACTTGACATCCATCTAATACATAGTGAACTTCTTATATGATGCATAAGCTAGAAACACTCTTATGGCCTCAATTCTTGCAACTGGTGCAAAAACTTCATCATAGTCTATTCCTTCTTCTTGTGTGTATCCTTGTGCAATCAACCTTGCTTTGTTTCTTACAATAATCCCTCTATCATCTTGTTTGTTTTTGTATAGCCACCTTGTTCCACTAGGATGTTGACCTTCAGGCAAATCAACTAGAGACCACACCTTTTGCTTTCTAAATTATTGAAGCTCTTCTTGCATAGCTTCAATCCAACTATCGTCTTTTAAAGCAGCAGTGATGTTTGGAGGGACCACTTGAGAAAGAAAACAACTGAAGAGACAAAGGTTGGCAGTACCACTTTGGCTCCTTGTAGTTCTCTTTGTAAGATCTCCGATGATGTTGTTGACTGGATGAGTCTTATGGATTCTCATTGATGGAGTTGATTCAACTGGCATAAATGATTCCAGGTTAGTCATTTCCATTGCCTCACACTGATCCAACCCAGGTTGAGAGTTTAGAAAATAGTCAAAATGTTCAACATGAGGTGAAGGATCATGAGTGTCTTCTGTATGGGCTGTAGGAGCATCTCCAGTATCGGTTTGCTCTTTTATAGGAACTTCTCCTGAATCATTTTGCTCTTCTGTAGGAACTTCTCCTCAATCATTTTGCTCTTTCGTAGGAGTTACAGGAACTCCTCCAGAATCATTTTGCTCTTCCGTAGGAGTTACAGGAACTTCTTCGGATGATAACTGAAGACTTGAAACATTTCCAATGTTTGTTGTATTCACTTGAGAGCATGGATCTGTTGAAGGGACAGCATTCACATCTCCGGATGCACCATGTTCATTTCCACATGTAGTGTCTGCAGCTGCTGCTAATGTGTTTCCACCCGAGGATGTGTGTATCCTTGGAGGATCAGCAGATAATGTTACTTCAGTCATATGAGGTGGAACAAATGGATAACATACTTCATCAGATCCTGCAGTGTTCAAATGATCATAGTTAAATGATTTAGTTAGAGCATCTATGTCAAACAACCATGATGAACCATTAACTGACTTAGTAAATACAGATTCATTAAAGGATACATTAAGAGTTTCTTCCACAATGTTATGTTGTGGAATATAAATCCTATAAGATTTAGATGTTGAAGAGTATCCAACAAAGAAACCATCATATGCTTTTTCTGAAAATTTTCCCAACGACTCTTTTATGTTTAAAACAGATACATGACATCCAAACACTTTAAGATATCCTATGTATGGTTTCTTTTAAACAAGAGCTCATAAGGAGTTTTTTTATGTTCTTTGACAATTAATGTTCTATTTTGAACATTGCATGCAATATTCACAACCTCAGCCCAAAATGTGATGGGCAATTGTGAATCAGCTAGCATTGTTTAGGCTGCTTCAATGAGAGTTCTGTTTCTTCTTTCAGTAACTCCATTTTGTTGTGGAGTTCTTGGTGCACTAAATTGCCTTGCAATACCTTTGCTCCTGCAAAAGGAATCCAGTTCAAAATTGACAAATTCAGTACCATTGTCACTCCTAAAAATTTTAACTTTTGTATCAAGTTGATTCTCAATCTTGATCACAAAGTCCATTAATGTTTCTGATGTGTTACTTTTATGTTTTAAGAAAAAGACCTATGTGAATCTTGAGAAACCATCAACTATCACCAAACAATATTGCCTATTTCCAATGCTCATCACATTGGTAGGACCAAACAGATCCATATGAAACAATTTGAGTGGTGTAGTATTAGTATTGATAATTTTGAATTTATGTGACACTCTATGTTGTTTTCCTTTGTAACAAGAAGAACATTGAGTTCAGCAATGAAACTCTTTGTTTGGCAATCCAATGACCAGGTCATTTTTCACCAATTGGTTCATGTTCTTCATGTTAGAATGGACAAGCCTTCTATGCCATAGTTGAGATACATCTTCTGATAACTTAGATAGAAGGCATGTTTCATGTTTTGTGAGTGATGTGTTGTTCATATCCAAAACATAAGTGTTTCCTTTTCTTGCTGCTTTGAGGAGGACCCATTCTTCTGGAACATTAAATCCTGGCTTAAGAATGTAACAATTATTATTATCTAACAATGTGGTATAATTTTGATCACAAATTTGAGACACTCTAAGTAGATTATACTGTAAATTTTCACAATAATTTACTTTCTCAAATTTGAGCACACCATTTGTTATCATTCCTTCACCAACAATTTTACCTCCCTTTTTATCCCCACCAAATGCCACATAAGAAGCATTTTTATTTTTGAAATCATGGAGAAGTGAACAGTTTCCTGTCATATGCCTGGAACAACCACTGTCAACATACCACTTGTTGTCAACTCTCTAATATTGTTCCTGCATTCATAAATAAATCAGTTAGAATTGACAACCCAAGTCTTAATGATCTTGGGTTTGTCAACAGTGTCTAAAATAGTTACTCCTTCATGAACAAGTCTTGAAGTTTCAGTTTTAGTTTTGGTTGATTCATTCTGAGTTGTTTCAGATGTGGATGATTCTGTTGAATGGGATGTTGATGAACTAGGTTCTTGTTTCCCAATTTCTTCTTGATTCAACTTAATTTTGTTCATTTGAGACTTTGGTTTTGACAATGAAACTTTATGATTAAATGTCTCACAATCTTTTGTTTTTGAATGAGGTATATGATTTCCCTTTTAAAATTTATCAAAGAATGCATCATCATCCTTTGTTTCCTTATCAGTCAAATCTACCCTTTTGTGAGGTGTTTTTGACTGCTGGAAAGTTGGTCTTTTCTTCAATGGATGAGCACTTGATGATACTTTGTCCTTTGATTTTGACTTTGATTTTAGTTCAGACTTCTTCAGTTTTGAATCTGTTTCACAATCAGTAGATTGAGTATCTGATTCAGACCTATATGATTCTTTCTTCTTTATGCCTTTTGTCTTGTTCTTTTTGTTGAAATAACATTCCTGAGTGGAATGGTTATTTTTGTTGCAGATGACACAATGTTTGTTGAAGTAGCAATCAGCAGTCATGTGACTGTTCAAATTGCAAATAGAGAAGTACCTACTGAAGTAACAATCTTTAGTATTGTGATTTTTCATGTCACACCATTTGCACTACTTTTCATCTGATTCTTTCTCAGAATCATTCTTATGGTTTGCTAACTTTTTATGTTGTTCTTTCTTCTACAGCTTTGGATGTGCTTCTTCTTTTTCCACTTTATGCATATTTTGATTGTTTGTTGCTGAATTCCTCTTCCGTAGATCATCTACTGAATCATCATTAACTTCTACTGAAATTTTCTTTTTCCGTAGATCTGGTACATGAAAGAGGTTCTTCTTCCATTGATGATCTGCTGATGCCTTTTTCTTTCCTTTTTCCATGGATTTCTCTCTTTCCTCAGTAAAAGTAGGTTTCTCATTTAATTTATTGGAGGAGGCTTGTTGCTGATTTAGTTCTTGAAGACCTTCATTCAACTGAGCTATTCTCTTGCAAATGGTTTTCAGCATGTTTCTATGTTTAGGAGGGTATGGCAACTTTGTTTCTTCAAGCACTTTTAGAACATTTGTTTCAAACACAACATTCTTACCCTTATTTAAAAGATCAGCATCATGTTCATCAGAATCATCCAAGTCATCCCACTCACCTCAGTCGAATTCTGAATTAAATTGATTAATCTTTTCAGATTCTGAAGACTCAGTTTCATTCACCTCATTATCAATGTTTTGTTGATTTGAGCTAGTTCCTATATTGGTGCTAAGCACAAAATGTATTGACAGATTATTTGTCATTGATTCATGCAAAGAAACATAGTTATTGTTAACTGGAGGTGCCACAGCATTGTATCCCAACCCAGACCTTTTTTTTTATTCAATATGAGAATTTAGTAATTTCTCATATTGCAAAGATGAGAGGTGAAACTTCTGAAGTTTCACTTCAGTTGATGCATGATCAGCCATGGATTTGGTTAAGGAAGTGGTCAGATGCTCAACTTGTGCTTTCAAGCTGTAATTTTCAGAAACAATTTTGTCTAAATCCTTTTGTAAAGAGTTAATTTTAATTTGATATAGTTTATGTTCTATTACATGAGATTCATTCAAAATCATTGTTTCTTTAACTTTATCAGCTAATTGTTGAGCATGGACTCTATATCTTTCTACTTCCTCAACACATATTGATGAATATAACTTGTCTCTTACCTCACTTGCCATGGGTGGAACCTTGTTTTCTATGTGAGCCATTAGCGCTTGATTTTCTTCTAATACTTCCTTCTCATACACACTCCAATCACAGGTTCCATCTTGAAGAATGATCAGCCCAGAGTCTTTAGAGTTGCTAGTTTCTGCTGGTGAATTGGTGGCTAGTAGGGATGAGTTGGTCAGTTGTGGCTGTCTAAAACATCTTTGAGTTGATGAGGGTTGTTTGGTCTGATGATTCTAATGTTGTGTTGTGTCAAAATTTTGGTGATTGCATTCTCTAGAGAAGTGTCCATAGAGATTGCACTTAAAGCATCTTACCTTTAACTTATCAACTCCTATACGTGATGATTTACTTGCAGCAACCAAATTCTTGTTTCTTCTCAGATATTGTTTGGCTCTATATGCAATCATTGCCATTTTCCATTGTAGATCCATTTCCTCCATTACATCCGGAGGCAGTTCTTCAAAATCTTGTTGGCACATGTTGGCAGTGGGTAATGTACTTCCTAGGTAAGCTTGAAAGCTTGAACTGAAGGCTGCAAAAGCTGCCTTTTGTTCTTCAGAGTCTAGAATGATAGTGATAGACTCTGATTGATTATTGGATGATGGTTTTTCAGATGATTTGTCTCTTTGATCACCAGATCTTTCTTTCTCTTTTCTTGACTTACTTTGAGAAGATTTCTTAGGAGGTTTTGAAGCATAGAAACTTACTTTCTCTTCATCTTCACTCAAAGTACAAGAGTTATCACCATCATTACTGGACATGAAAGCACTTCCAGCACTTCTTGTTTCTTTAAAGGTATATGGTGATACATGAGTTCTTATACTCTTGTTTCATGATTTGTCATCCAGTTCAAGAGCCTTAACTTTAGCCACTAGAGTGTCTAGTCCGACTGCTTTGAGATCTATGGTATTCTTGAACATGGATACAGTTTGCTTCCAACTTTATGGTAAAGTATGGAGCATTTTCTTGTTCAATTCCTCATTTGTGTATTTCAACTCCAGAATGTTCATTTCTGTGACAAGTTACATAAACCTGTGGAGTTGTTGAGGAATTGATTCACCCTCAATATGATGAAAAGTTTCATATTGTGAACGAAGGTGTCCTTCCTAATGCTTCAGATTTCGTCACTCCCTTCACAAAGTGTATGAAGAATCTTCCACAAGGAATTTGCTGTTTTATAATTTTCACATATGATCAATATTTCTTATGGCAAAGCCATATTAAGCAAGCTATATGCTTTGATATCAACTTTATCCTTCTTAATATCATCGGGTGAAAGATCTTTTATGCTTATGGGTTGATTGTTATCATTATAATCCGGCCTAAGGGTGGGTTGAATATAAGGACTTTTTGTTATAGAGACCCATAAGTCAGAATCTGTATAATTTACATGATTCCTAAACTTGATTTTCCATGATTTTAAGTCTGCTTTTGTTTCCATTAAAACATGTTAATGATTACAAATAATGAATGAATGATATTAAATTTTGTGATGAATGATGCGACGGCCGCTAGGGTTTGATTGTGAGATTTGATGTGATGTTTGCTGTTTGTGGACTTGTCGTATTGCTAATGTTGTTGCCGTCGAAGCCGCCCATGATTCGAAACCTAGGATCCATTTATATAGACAATGATGTTTCTGTTATAGGAAACACCGGATCTCTTGGGATTTGAATTGTTTCTATTAAGGAATCATCGGATTTCTTGGGATTCGCATAACTGCCTTGTTGACTTGTTGACTTGTAACACTTGTATTATACAAGTGTTTGGACTCCGCAGGAATATTGTCTTCCGTCGATGTTTTGTTCTTCCGCAGAAGTCTTGTTCTTCAAAAGGTACATTGTTCTTTCGAAGCAATCCTGTTCTTCCGAAGCAATCTTGTTCTTCCGAAGCAATCCTGTTCTTCCGAAGCAATCTTATTCTTCCGAAGCAATCTTGTTCTTCCGACCTCAGTGTGGTTGTTCATCCGTAGAAGATCTTTGGATGCATTTTACTTGTAAGAAACATATCTACGGAAGAACAAAATGTTCATCCGTAGATTTTTCTTACACTTGGTCAATTTCAGAAATTGACTAAGTATAATATGTGTACCTGCAACCATACATAAATCAACACACATATAAATGGGTTAACCTATATATATAATGCATACACAATAATGAATTACAACCATTCATTACAGATATTAATTCAAGTACTAAGCCTATACAAAATGGACTAGATCTACTGATCCTAGACCTAACAGATACTATTGGGATATCTAATACTATTGCCATCACTACCATAAGTACTATTATTATTACAATCATAAGCTATGAAAAACCAAATTACTCATGATATTTCTTGCAGGACATCAGAGCTATGGCTGAACAGGGGAAGGCACCGACATACTCCACTGAAGGGACTGCACCATCTGGGAGCCTCAGGAAGGCGACACCGCAAACAGAGTACGAGGAGTATATGAGGAGATGCGGACATCCAGGCTAGATATCCGTTACATCTGACGACACCGAGCAGTCAGAGGACTCTTCCTCGACATCCCTCTCCAGGATCCGGACGCGCTCCCATTCATCTCATGTCGCAGCTCCTACCCACTCACCCATCCCACCTATTGGGGATAGGGATGCTCGTGTGATCACCCGCCCACGCAAGAGTGCAAGGCCAGGTCCCTCAATCTCCTTTAGGATGCCACCTCCTCCTCCACCACCAGTTAGGATTCTGACACTTGCACCACTGCCACTTGACCCACTCCGACACCACCCACATGACGAGCACTAGATGCCATCGAGGTGCACCATGTATGATGGCCCTAGTGTGCTAGCTGGTGACAGATACTCCCAGTCTAGCCGTCGGGCAAGCAACGTATGTCCCTTCGATCCTGCACTGGACGAGATTCTGAAGACCGTCCATCGTCACGAGCTGACCCTCCAGCACGCCACTCGGACCTCTCAGTCTGCCCGGTTTCAAGCCATGATGGCTTCACATGGGGTTCAACGACTAGAGCAAGAACAGAGGAAGAAGAAATCGGGATGGCTAGGGTGGTTGAAGAAGAAGTGGATGTGAGAGCTTGGAGAGGAAGTGGGATTATCTGTCTTTTAGACGGTTGAAGGAAACTATTTCTATTATTGTCTGATACTATTATTATTATTATGGGGGTGATGGTACCTTCCAACGTGTAAGAGTATAACTCTGATACAATTATGCTTACCGATACTATTAACTCAATCTTTCTGTGAAACTATTCTAATTAATGCTAAAATCTTGCTGAGCTATTTATATTGAACTACAACGTGTCCTGTTACGCATTGGGAATGTTGACCTGTGTCCACTATGGATAGATGATTGATTCACCTAAAACAATTCGAGTAAGGTACTTGAAGGGGATGATATTATTGAATGGCACTTAGTCATACTGCAGGACCGTTTAAGGGCTTAACCACAATTACAACACAACAACACAATGAGGAGAATAACTAAGCTCTAATCAAACAGTGAACTGGATAACCAAGGTGAAGCTAAGAACACAAGTAAAGTAAAGAGACAGAACAAGAGAGTTGGGTTTCAAGGAGGCAGTATATTGCTTTCTCAAGTTCTTTTACAAGTGTTACAAAGCATTAAGAAAAGATACAAGAACTTGAAATACTTATACTACAACCTACAGCCGGCCATACTTTGAAGGCCAGCTGGATACAATTGACTAGACACTAACAAGATCAATTGTAGGATCAAAAGGCATATCTGCCTTTTGACCTTGTGACTATGACATGCCATAGCTCACATCCTTTTACAATACAAAAAGGATAAAGTACATAAAGTGGAAAGTTACAGACTCAAGACCTCAATGTACAGTTACCAAAAGCATGACCCTTTTCACCAACTCATGTAAGTTGGTGACTTTACAGAGATGCAGCGGAAAAGATGCTTTATGAAACAGTACATCAGATAAAGCATGTGTACTAAAAGTCTTCGGAAGAAATCTGTCTTCATAGGATGAGGCTTCGGAAGACTTTGTCTCTGAAGCTTCGGAAGACTTCATGTTTGGCTTCGGAAGATATTGGTCTTGGCTTCGGAAGATTTTACACTTAGAGTATTTTCTAATGCTTTGTGTAAAACTTCCGAAGCATTCTTCACTTCAGTACTTAGTGCATGTTTGCTGAGACACTTAAGCTGTTTTGGGTTGCATCAGACTTCAGGAATCCTTACAAACTCCCCCTAGGCTGATGCTACCAAAACACTTAGAAGATCTTCAAATGTTGGTAGTCTTCAGTACAATCAGGACCATTCCTTTCTTCATGAGATGGTCAGGATCATCAAGACTTTCATAGTATCTTCTCATCTCAAAGAGATCATGCAGAGGTAAGTTGATTATGTCTTGCCATGAGTAGACATTCTCAACACCTTGATCTCTTATAACAGTCCATCTCTCTGGATTGGTAGAGTATGTCCAGGATAAGATGGGTGTCTCACTAGTTAGAGGAGCCACTTGAATAGGAGTTGATTGGGCTGCCTCATCATGCACTTCCTCAGGTTGATCTGATTCAGCCTGAGGTGCAGAGGTAGATGACTTTGGCTTCTTCTTCTTTGTCTTTGGTTTAGAAGCCATCCTCTTCTTCCTCTTGGTTGTCTTTAACTGAGAAGACTGGTCTGCAGCACCATGTTGATCATCAGTGTCTTTCTCAGTTGGGTGTTCCTCCCTCACAGGTTCAGAAGGAGAGGGAGTTTGACCCTGCCTAGGATCAGAAGATGAAGCTTGCTGGGGCTCAGCTGGAGGTGCTGGTTGAGGTGTCTCTGGTTGCTCAAACTTGACCTCCACTTCAGGTGGGACTTGACTTGGAAGAGAGTGCAAGTCAATAAGTTCTCCACTCTTAATCTTCTGCTTGATCACCCTAATATGCTCATCCATAGTGGATAGAGCCATGGGGCCAAGTCTCCTTCCGGAGAATCCATACAGCTTCAAGAAGCTCACCATTCTTTGTCTGTCAGCAGACTTCTTTGCATTCTTTTGAATGGTGGCCCTTGACTTTGCAGCTTCTTCCCTTAGTTTCCTTTTGGTTGTCTTTCTTTCCTTGACTAACTCAAGTTCAAGTTGCTTTAGATACTCGAACTCAATGAAGTCATAGGACAAAGGGAGAAGTGCATCTGCCTGATAGAAGCCTGTGGCACTCAGGTAGTTGATCATTTTGATCCTATCTTCCTCTTTATCTACCTGAGGTTCTTGTGGAACCACATCTTCTTGTGCAGGACTTTCTTGAACTGGTGAGAGAGTAGGAGCATGCTTGTAAAGTCTTTTCTGTCTCTTCTCCTCTTTGAGTTGGAGAAGTATCATTGCATCCTCTTTCTCCTTCAACTCTCTTGACACTTCTCTGTCAGCCAGTTCATTCAGTTCTTCTAAGGGGAGGGAGATGATCTCATCAATATCATAGTTCCTGGTCTGTAAGTAGGTAATCCTGACTGCCCTTAACTCATCATCCTGAGTATTTGGTCTGGGGGCAGCCCTGATTGCAGCTTGCATGAAGCTAGATGACCCAGTGGAACTTTCTCCCCTTAGTCTCCTTTTCCTCTCTCTCTCTTCCTCCTCAATTTCCTCAGGAGTCATTATCCTTTTCCCTTTGTCACCAACAGACCTTTGTGACTCAGGGAGGATTGAGGCTTGGCCTTCATTGCTTGGAGTAGCTTCCATGCTCTGGCCAGAGAGAGGCTGAGAAACACCTTCACCAGCAGGTGTCTCAGATGGAGTTTGGACCTCAGCAGCAGTTGTTGATGATGAGACAGGGGTCTCAGGTTCTGTCACTGGGCCTTCAGTCAAGGTTTCCCCTATGAAACTAATCTTAGGGTCCACCTCAACATCCAGTTGACCGATGACATTGCCTGATTCCCTAAGTCTCCTTCTTAGAGAGAACTCTGCCATGATCCTATCTTGGATTCTTTGGGCCAGCCTATCA
Organism: Flaveria ramosissima; assembly: GCA_025215565.1. Taxonomy (NCBI): domain Eukaryota; kingdom Viridiplantae; phylum Streptophyta; class Magnoliopsida; order Asterales; family Asteraceae; genus Flaveria; species Flaveria ramosissima. The sequence continues at coordinate 39,890,403 of CM046036.1, forward strand.
GCTTGTCTTGAATTGCTTGGATTGACAAGTGGTAGGTTGACTAAATCCAGTCTTTCATAAAAGCTCAGGCTTTGGAATTGAAAAACTTCTTGTTGGCCTTGAACTCTTTGAAGTATGAGGGCTCTTCTGTCATCATCATACTCCACCTTATGATTTGATTGCTAGTTCCCAGTGGTGGAGATGAGACAGCCCTTGGTATGCCTTCCTCAAATAGACTCCTGATGAGAGAGTCTATAGAGTCCACATTAATGTGAACTTGAGGAAGTTGCTGAGAATGCACAACAGCAAGTGAGGATGGTGAGTCCTCTATGTCCATTCTCTCTGAAGAACTCCCAGGTTCTGTGGTTGTAACAACTTTCTCCCCCTTTTTGGTAGCATCACCCACTTGCATAGGTGAGCTGGAGGATAAGTCAATCACTTCCACAGGTTCTTGTGTTCCTGGTTGAGCTCTCCTTAAAGGTCTCCCAGCTAGTTTTTCCTGCAGATATGAAATCTGGAGTTGCTGATCATTGACCCTGTTTTGTAAGGTAGTCACTTGAGATTCCAAGTGACTAACCTTAGAGACTAAGTAGGTGCATGTTTTTGACAGTTTTTGCACCTTTAGTCTCAAATTCCCCTCATCTTCATCAGAAGATTCATTGGGGGATGAGATGATTGGACCAAAGTCCTCTCTCTCACCACCAGCTTGAGTTTCTTGGCTGCTGGTTTTCCTCTGCTCACTGGCAGCCTCAGTTGAGATGCCAATGGGCTGAGTTGCCATGGTTGAGGTCTTAATAATGTAATCACTTTCAAAAGTGAGAGCCTCTTCCATATGGACATCCTGAACAGGTTCAGAAGTGTCCACCTCAGTAACAGGTGACTGATGGGGGATAGACTGAGGAGAGTCAGAGGTACTCATCTCTCTTTGAGTAGGGGAGGAGAAGAGAGACTCATGGTACTCACTGAATCCTAAGTCTTCATCAGTGTAAAAGGATAGGTTGGGAATTGGTTGGTTGAGATCCAAAGGCTGGGGATGGTAGCTGTCCCCTGAAGGTTGTCCACTTGAGTGTTGAGACTCAGAGTGAAGGCTTAAGGTTGTTGGGCTATTGAGCTCATCAGGGTGAGCTTGAGGAACCTCAGCCCTGATAGGTGAAACAATGGGAGTGGTTTGCTCCTCAGGAGAAGTGGGAGCTCTAGTGTCCACTTCTTCCTGTAAGGTTGAGTATTTGGGGGCCTGCACAGACTCAATAGTCTGAGCAGGGGTTCGTTTGGATTTTCTTTGGTAGGTGAGGGTGATTTGTGGTCTTTTTAATGGTAGGGACAAAAGAGGTGTGGGTTCAACACTAGCTTGTGTTGCTAGGTTGTCACCTTGAGCAATGAGCTCTAACATTTTTGGGACTAGGGCTGTTTCTACCCCAGAGAAGCCTACAGTTGGCTTCTTCATTATTTTAAAGATGCCGGGCTTCATCTGTCCCAATTTAAGAATATTACCTGTTTCCCTCAACTGTGAGCCCAGTTCACAGTTGAGAATGTGTTGAACATATCTAGGAAACATGTAATACTCTAAGGAGTCTAAGTTTGCAAGTAAATTAGTATATACAAATTGTGAATACCTGAACTTGACCCCTTGAACCATTCCATGAACAATGAAGGAGAGATCCTCAGGAATCTGGTCCCATCCACCATGCTTGTTTGACAAGCTGTGGATAACCACATGGAGCAGGAATTTCCATTGGGATGAGACCTTCCCTTTCCTAAAGGTCTTTACAGAGAAATCTCCTTCATAGCCCATCTGCTCAAAAGAATGATTTACAGCTTCTTTTGGGAAGGACACCTCACCTTCTTCATCATCCAGCTGTAGATGTTGGTTAATGATGGCCGGAGTGATGAAGACTGTCCTTCCTTGCACTGTGGCAGACAGTGCCTTCTCCCCATCCATAATGACCTCTTGGCAGGTCTTCCAGAATTCAAGCAACTGATCCTCATATAGAGGAGGATCAATGGTCAGGGAGGTGAAGTAGTTAGATAGAGTCAAGAATTGGCAAATCTCTGAGAAACTTGCATCTTTCTCAGAGCTTAACAGAGCAACTTGATTATGTTGCCTGTGTAGTTGCATGGAGAAATCAGGGTTGTTTCTGCGGTTAAGGTTGGCCATTTTAGAAGCTTAAGGGTGAAGAAAGGTAGAAAGCAAAGGCGGTTTAGAGAATTAGGTTAGAGAAACAGTAGAATTGAGGAAGATAGTGGGAAAGAGGGGGAACCGTTGGGTATTTATATGAAAAAGGATTTGAACCAAAGTTAATGAAAGAGGATAAACTTTGAAATCCGAAAGTCGGTCCCACCTCTGAAAAAGTAGTTTACTTTTGCTCAAAAAGTAGTTTTCTTGGAATTCGAAAAGCTTCCGAAGTTTATTTGTCTTCGGAAGTTTTGATTTAAAAAGCTTCCGAAGCTAAAATGGCTTCGGAAGATTTTCTGAGAGTCTTGATAATTTATGCTTCGGAAGAGAAATAAACCTTTGAATGCTTTGTATGAAAATAAACAAAGCTTCCGAAGGTTAATTTTGCTTCGGAAGGAAAAGGTTCTTGAAAATAGATAAGTGTCTGAGATAAGAATTTTAAGCTTCGGAAGATGAACTTTACTTCTTCCGAAGGTAAAATCTCTTAGACAGTTATTTATTTTAAAGACATGTTTTTCTTCCGAAGATAAAATCTTTATCTTCCGAAGTATCAGAAATTTTCAAGAATCTAAGAAAAGTCTTCAAAAAGAATTTTACATCCAAAGAAAACATGAGCTTATGAAAGTGATGAACTAGACAACTTAGGACACACATATTTTAAGAAGAAATAATTAGAATTAGTTTTAATAAAAAGTCTACTCAAAGTTAATCATCCCAATAGCTGATATCAGATACTTAAATCTCTGTTCATCAAAAGCTTTGGTGAACAGATCAGCATATTGTTCATCTGTATGAACTTTGACTAGTTTGATTAATCCTTTTTCATAGTTATCCCTTATTAAATGATACCTGATGTTGATGTGTTTGGTCCTTGAGTGCTGCACAGGGTTCTCAGTGATAGAGATAGCACTATTGTTGTCTATGTGGATAGGAGTCTCCTTGAAGTTAAATCCATAGTCCAGCATCTGATTTTGAATCCAAAGCACTTGAGCACAGCAGCTTGCAGCAGCAATGTATTCAGCCTCAGCAGTTGATGCAGACACACAGGATTGTTTCTTGCATTGCCATGAGACCACCCTTCCACCAAGGAATTGACATCCCCCAGATGTAGACTTTGCAGTCATATTGCAACCACCATAATCACTGTCTGTATAGGCATACAGATTGAAATTTGGATTCTTTGGATACCATAGACCAAGTGTTGAAGCACCTTTGAGGTATCTTAAAATCCTTTTCACAGTGATTAAGTGAGACATCTTAGGGTTGGCTTGATATCTTGCACAAATACATGTAGCAAACATGATATCAGGCCTGCTAGCTGTAAGATACATAAGAGACCCAATCATAGCCCTGTATAAGTGCTCATCTACACACTCCCCCTCAAGATCTGGACCAAGGGAGTGGTTTCTGGCTATGGGTGTCTTAGCAATCTTACAATCAGTCATATTGAACCTCTTGAGTATGTCTTGAACATACTTTGACTGACTTATGAAGATGCCATCTTCAACTTGCTTCACTTGAATTCCCAGAAAGAAGTTGAGTTCTCCCATTGAACTCATCTCAAATCTGTCCTTCATCAGCTTCTCAAAGTCTTTGCAGAGCTTTGGATTAGTTGAACCAAAGATGATGTCATCAACATATACTTGAACCAGCAATAAGTCATTTCCCTGTCCTTTGATGAAGAGGGTTCCATCTATAGTACCTCTTCTGTATCCATGCTTGCAGAGATACTTAGATAGTGTCTCATACCACTTCCTGGGTGCCTGATGCAGCCCATAAAGAGCTTTGTCAAGCTTGCAGACATAATCAGGATGATCAGGGTCTACAAAACCAGGTGGCTGTTTGACATAAACCTCCTCATCAATCACTCCATATAAGAAAGCACACTTTACATCAAGTTGGTAGACCTTGAAGTTCTTGGATGCAGCAAATGCCAGGAATATCCTAACAGCTTCTAGTCTTGCTACAGGAGCAAAGACATCAGTGTAGTCAATCCCTTCTTCTTGTGTGTATCCTTGAACAACTAGTCTTGCCTTGTTCTTGATGATGATTCCCCTATCATCCTTCTTGTTTCTAAAAACCCATTTGGTTCCAATGGTAGTCTTCCCATGAGGAAGAGGACAAAGGTTCCAAACTTTCTGCCTTTTGAATTGAAGCAGCTCTTGTTGCATAGCTTCAACCCAACTTCCATCCTTTAGAGCTTCATCAACTTTCTTGGGCTCTATCTGAGATAAGAAACAAGAGTGAAGACAAACATTTGCTTCATGGGTTTGTCCTCTTGTTCTTACCCCTGTGACAACATCTCCAATGATGTTTGTGGTGGGGTGAGACTTGTGGATCCTTAGCTGAGGGATCACAGCAAGTTGCTGGGAAAGATCTAAATTTGAGAAATTTAAATCTGGTCCTGAAGATTCACCCTCCACATTATCACACTTATCAAGATTAACTTGATCCAATGAGTGTGAGACATCATTGATGTTGTCATCTATGGTGTGGTTATTAGCATCAAGGAATTCCTGATCACTATCACCATCACCATTGTTGTCTTCTACAAGTGAGGTATCTTTATCTGGTTGAGAGGCCTCTGAGCTGGAATTTGAAGGCATGCCAGATGTATCAGCTGAATTTGTCATTGTTGTGCTGATAGAAACCTCATTTGCTGAAGTAGTTCCAACTGGAGCTGAAGATGTATGAGTTGAAGATCTTCCTAGCTCAAATCTTGGATCAGGATCACCTGTATTTAGATTTTCTGCAGATCCTGAAACATGCTCACAAGATTTGTTAAAACAGTTGGTAACTAAATCAAGATCAAACAGCCAATCCGGACCAGAACCAGCCACACAGGGAGTGTGCTCATTGAAAGTCACATTGGCTGACTCCTCAACAATTCTAGTTCTGAGATTGTATACTCTATAAGCTTTAGCTTGAGAAGAGTATCCAATGAAATGTCCATCATCTGATTTCTCAGCAAACTTGGCAATTTGATCTTTGGTATTCAAGATGGTGCAGGGACATCCAAATGACCTGAGAAAACCAATGAAAGGTTTCCTCTTGTGCCAAAGTTCATAAGGAGTCTTACCATGTGTCTTAACTACTAAAACTCTGTTTTGCACATAGCAAGCAGTATTGACTGCCTCTGCCCAGAAGGTGATAGGCAGTTTAGAGTCAGACAACATAGTTCTTGCAGCTTCAATAAGTGTCCTGTTTCTCCTTTCAGCAACTCCATTTTGCTGAGGAGTCCTGGGAGCACTATATTGTCTTGTAATACCTTTTTCATCACAAAATGCATCAAGGATTTGGTTCTTGAATTCAGTTCCTTGATCACATCTTATGGTTTTGACCTTGTGATCACATTGATTCTCAACTTTTAAGATGAAATTCTTCAGAATCTCAGGGGTTTCATCCTTAGTTCTAAGGAAGAAGACCCAAGTGAATCTTGTAAAATCATCTGTGATCACCAGACAGTAAGAGGTCCTTCCTAAACTCATTACACTGGTGGGGCCAAAGAGATCCATATGTAACAAGTGTAGGGGAGTAGTGATGGAGTTCTTTTCCTTAGGCTTGTGAGATACTTTGTGTTGCTTCCCTTTCAGGCATGCCACACAATGATCATCACTAGTAAACTCTTTCTTTGGCATTCCAGTTACCAATCATGTTTAATTAATTTATTCATGTTCTTAAAGTTTACATGGCACATTCTTTTATGCCATAGGAAAGACTCATCACTATTTGCTTTAGATAGAAAGCATGAAACTTCTCCTGAGGGAGATGTTTCTTGCAAATCCATCTTGTACATGTTCCCTTTCCTGGGGGCTCTGAGCAGGATATGCTCATGAGGAATGACCACACCAGGTTTGAGAACAATGCACTCATGCTCAGTAAAGAGCATGTTATGACTCTGATCACAAAATTGGGATACACTCAGAAGATTGTACCCAAGCTCCTTAACAAAGTTTACCTTCTCAATGCTGAGCTTACCATTTGTGACCTTGCCCCTTCCAGAAATGTAACCACCTTCATCTCCTCCAAAAGCAACTGGTCCTCCATCAATTCTCTCAAAATTATGGAGTAGAGACCTATTGCCTGTCATGTGCCTGGAACAGCCACTGTCAATTATCCAGACATTCCTGTTGGTCTTGAGCTGTTCCTGCACAGAGAAGATGATTAGTTACATTTGGAAACCCAAGCCTTACTTGTCTTGGGCTCATTACAGTAAAGAAGGTAATGCAACAGTAATAGATCCTATGGTTGTACTATAGGGATCTTCAGCTGTTGTTGATGGAGAAACCTCAGTCATTTGGTCTTTCTTAGACTTCCACACCACCTTTGGAGTCTTGGACTTGACCTTCAAAACCTTAGAAGCTTTTGGAACTTCATAAGTTTTGATGACTGATCCTTCGGAAGAGTCTACAGTCACTGCAGCAGACTTTAGTGCTTCGGAAGAATTCCTTTCTTCCGAGACCAACTTTGCTTCCGAAGGTAATTTTCCACTTACCTTCTTCTTTGATTTGGAGCTTCCGAAGGAAACAGACTTTCCTTCCGAAGCTTGAGATTTCTTGAGACTCTTTGAAGTCTTTGTTTTAGTCATGTGGACAGTACTTTTAGGATTGTATGGGCAATCCTTAGCAATGTGAGAAGTACTTTCACACATAACACATAACATTATCTTCTTCAAAGAAGTCTCCCTTTGAGAGCAAGACTGACTTTGGTCACATCCCCTCTCCATCTTCATCTTGGTAGATGCTGAGACAGTTCCTTGGGCTGTGAACTGTTCTTGGAGTTTGATGGTCCAGGCTGTGCAGCAGTGGTACACAGCAAATCAGTCTTCTTCTTGGCACTGAGATGATTTGAACAAGAACCATGACTCTTAGCTAAGGAGTCTTGGTTGATGTCTTCAGTCCTTACTACTTTGAAACCTGCAGAGATAAAAACTTGTTTCTGCTTAGCATCAAAAGTAGCCTTGATTTCTTGAGCCTTCTTTGCTTTCTTTTGCTCTTTCTGATCAAGTTCTTTCTTTTGGACTTGGTCATCACAGTTGATTTCTTCTCCTCAGAAGGATAGTGGCCCTTGGAAGAATCCTCTTCTTCACTCTTCTCAGAGGAATTCTTCACTATCACTTCTTCATCATCCTCACTTACAGGATCTATGAGAGGAAGCTCATCTTCACAAGTTCCACACCTAGGAGATCTTACAGACAAGATTGTGTGTGGAGGAGCTATCTCATTTGATCCTAGTCCCTGTCTATTTTGATAACAAACTTTGTTGTGCAGGGATGAGGATATCATGTTCTTGAAGGTCTCTTCTTCAAGAACACTTTCTTTTCTCCTTGGCTTTGCTGATCACAAGCTCAGCCTGGCACTCAGTTAACTTAGTGATGAGATCTTGGATCTGAGTTCTGAAATCTGTATGTTCATGTTTTAGTACTGAAATGGTTTTCTCCAAGTCTTCTATCTTTAACTTGTAATCATTTTCAGACTTTCTAAAATCAGATTTTAATATGTTTAATGACTCAAGATCAGATCTCATCTCTAGGTTATAGGACCTGTATCTATTTACTTTAGCAATGCATTCAGGGGAGCAAAGATGTTCCAATACCTTGGCTTCATCATGGTCAGCCATCAGTGCTTGGTTTGGAGAAGCATCCTCCACCTGAAAACTCCAGTCAAAGCCTCCTTCTTCAACAGCAACAGCAGCATGTTGCTTTGTCTTCTCAGCTTGAGGAGCTTTGTCAGCAAAGTTTGGTCTGGGTTGTGTTTGGCCCCCATTTGTTTTAGGTGCCTTACACTCCCTGGCAAAGTGACCCATAAGGTTACAGTTGTAACACTTAACTTTGCTTTTATCCAGCCCAAACTTGCTGCTGGTAGCATTGCTTGGAAATCTTCTTCCTGTCCTCTTGTAGAACTTCTTGCTCTGCTCTGTGGTGAGGAGAGCCATCTGCTGAACTATCTCCATGTATTCCAGGTCATCTGGATGGATACAGTCCAGGTCTTCAAGAGTGAAGAGATAATTCCCACAGCTTTCATCTGCAGACACAAAGGCTTGAGAAGAACTTGTCTCTTGGAATGGGCTTCCTTGAGTAAAGTTCTCCCTTGGTGTCTCCGGGAAGGTGATGAAAGGACCCTTTTGTGAGTTGTCAGGGTAGCATAAGAGATGATGCTGAGGTTCTATGCTGTCCCTTTCAACCACATGAAGGGCTGAACCCATTTGATTGTTGGAGTTGCCAGATGAACCTTGCATGTTCATCTCCATCTGGTATCCACTGAGAATCCCATACAACTCTGTAAGAGTAAGAGTCTTAAGGTTCTCAGTCCTCTTGATCACCACACAATAGTGTGTCCATTGCCTAGGAAGTGATGACATGAACTTCCTTACAATGTCCCTGTTCTCAAGAGGAACTCCTCCATCCACTAGGGTATCCACAATCTCAACATACCTGAAGTATTGTTGAGTCATGGTCTCACCTGCTTTGAAGGTGAATTTTCAAACTGCTGCTTCAGAAGATCTTTCTTGTTCTCTTGGCTTCCGAGGAGCCTTCATACATCAGCTTCAGTGCATCCCACAGCTGTTTGGCTGTCTTGCACTTCTTGAAGCCTCTGTATACAGAATTTGGGAGAGCAGTCTGAAGAGCAGTCATGGCCTTCCTATCAATCTCTACTCTTTTTCTATCTTCATCTGAGTAGTTGGCCACATCTTTAGGAATCATACCAGCACCAGTAGCAGAGGGGGTGCTGGGTATGAAAGGTCCATTCTCAACAGATTCCCACATTCTTGAATCAAGAGACCTGATGAAGCCTTCCATCCTCATGCACCAGGTGTCAAAATCATCAAGAGTGATCAGTGGGGATTTGTTCATGGTTCCAGTCTCCATATCAGTCTTAGAGATGGCAGCCATTTGAAGAGTTTAGCTTTTGAGTGTTGTGAGGGATCTTAAGATGGTTAGATCTTATATCAAGAGCCTGGAAAGCTCTGATACCAATTGCAGGACCGTTTAAGGGCTTAACCACAATTACAACACAACAACACAATGAGGAGAATAACTAAGCTCTAATCAAACAGTGAACTGGATAACCAAGGTGAAGCTAAGAACACAAGTAAAGTAAAGAGACAGAACAAGAGAGTTAGGTTTCAAGGAGGCAGTATATTGCTTTCTCAAGTTCTTTTACAAGTGTTACAAAGCATTAAGAAAAGATACAAGAACTTGAAATACTTATACTACAACCTACAGCCGGCCATACTTTGAAGGCCAGCTGGATACAATTGACTAGACACTAACAAGATCAATTGTAGGATCAAAAGGCATATCTGCCTTTTGACCTTGTGACTATGACATGCCATAGCTCACATCCTTTTACAATACAAAAAGGATAAAGTACATAAAGTGGAAAGTTACAGACTCAAGACCTCAATGTACAGTTACCAAAAGCATGACCCTTTTCACCAACTCATGTAAGTTGGTGACTTTACAGAGATGCAGCGGAAAAGATGCTTTATGAAACAGTACATCAGATAAAGCATGTGTACTAAAAGTCTTCGGAAGAAATCTGTCTTCATAGGATGAGGCTTCGGAAGACTTTGTCTCTGAAGCTTCGGAAGACTTCATGTTTGGCTTCGGAAGATATTGGTCTTGGCTTCGGAAGATTTTACACTTAGAGTATTTTCTAATGCTTTGTGTAAAACTTCCGAAGCATTCTTCACTTCAGTACTTAGTGCATGTTTGCTGAGACACTTAAGCTGTTTTGGGTTGCATCAGACTTCAGGAATCCTTACACATACATATTAAGGGTAGTAAACCGTTGTTAGGCTGTATTTACTGCTTGCATCAATCTTCTATGAATCTTGTGCAAGTGGGAGATTGTTGTATCTTGTATGCCCAAGACACATACAAGATTGATGTGGTTAGTACGTTATGATCCAAGTCGTGTCATACTTAATAACAAGCTAAACAAACACCAATAAATATTTATTTGTTGATGTGATCATACAAATAAATATTGACACCAAATTGGAAAATGGGCTTTCCAAATTATTGCTTTTGAAATAGAACAATATTATATGGATAATTTCTTCATGAAAAGTTATTTGTATTATTATTTGAGTGGGTTAAATAATAACAAATAAAAGTGTGTTCAAGTTATAAAATTAAAAGGGGTTTTAATTTTATAAACATATGAGTTAAAGAGTGTGATATTTTATAAAATTAAAATGGGGGAAACCCATTTCGAAGAAAATTTTCGGCCACCCCTTGGGGTTCCCTCTCCTTGGGATTCCTTTTCTTGTTTTATGCAAGACTTAAACCAAAAAACACATTCCACTCAATACACACTCTCTCTCACACACATATCAATTCTCTCTTCTTGTTTCTAGCTGAAATATTTTGGATTTGAAGTGGTTTCTAGCTAAACTTTTCGGTTTTGATAAGAGGTGCAAGAAGAAGACTTTGGTGTTGCACTTCCTAACAAGTTGGGTGTTTGCAAGGGCTTGTGGGTATACTAGCTTGAGGTCTTCTCCTTTGGAGGCTTGAATTCAAGAACATCATCATCTTCTTCATCTAACATCCATCTCTAATCTCTTTGTTATTAGAAAGGTAGCATTCTATGAACTCCCTGTGGTTGATGTTGTTTCATAGCATTTCTTTTCACATACATGATCCTCATTCTTGGGTTTGTTTTGTTGGTAAATAAATGGCTTATTTTCAGCAACTAAAAAAAGGTTAATGTCACATTATTTCCGCTGCGTTTTTGTTTAAATGGTTAAACAATCTTTGATAAACATGTTACAAACCCAACAATGGCATCTAGAGCCGGTTATGCGGAAAACTTGCTTCAAAAGTCCAAGAAAGGTTAGTTTTGTTGGACTTTTTCAACGCATGAGGGGCTGATTTTATTTTGGATGTGTGAATCCCTTGTCTTTCAAGTTTTATTTTACATGCTTCAAAAGTCCATCTCACATCTTGTTGTTCTTAGAAAGGTAGTATTCTATGAACAATCTATGGTTGATTTCGTTTGATAGCATTTCTTTTCACATATATTTGATCCTTGCTCTTGGGTTTGTAATCTTGGTTATTAAAATGGTTAATTTTCAGAATCCAAACAAGTTTTATATCTCTAAATATCCGCCGCATTTTTGTTTAAATGGTTGAACAATCTTTGATAAACTTGTAACAAACCCAACAATGGCATCTTGAGCCGGTTATGTGAAAAACTTGCTTCAAAAGTCCATAGTTTTGTTGGACTTTCTCAACCCATTAGGGGCTGATTTGTTTTGGATATATGAATCCCATGTCTTTCAAGTTTTATTTTACATGCTTTAGAATAAACCATGAAAGATTGATGTCAAATGGTTGATTGTTTTGTTTGGACAAAAACCCTAAAATTTTAGTTTATGTTGGCTGAAATTTTGAGGGTTAAAAAGGGGGTTCATTTTGTTCTTGGATATTGTATTTGGATACATGTTTTGGTGCATAACATAGCCTTGACCAAGTTTGTTTTGGATTTTGTTGAATGTTTGTCATGTTTGGTTTTATTCATTAAAGGGTTGTAATAATAATTTTGTGTTTGTATCATTGGGTTGTAATTTATTTATTTTTTGGTTATGTAATAAATAGATTAGGTGCATTTCTTTTATTAGAAAAATTGTTTTAGGATATAAATTTTGTAAAAGAAGATGCACAAGTTGGAGACTCAAGAGAAGATACAAAGGAAGGACACAAAGATATGGACACTTGAAGCATTTGGATGCGGATTCAAGTGGGAGTTCATCGACACATTTTAATGTGTTATTATTAACCCTTAGGAAAGACCAAATGACAACACTTGTGATGGCAAACAAGTGTAGTCAACTTAGTGGCTGTGGTTATGCACATGTGATTGTATGGTCATATATTTTAGACGATCCGATTCCCAAATGACAACACTTTATCGATTGGTTTCGAAACTTGAGAATGTTCTCAAGCAAGAGAAACGGTCATATATTTTAGACGACCCGATTCCCGATCAACCCAATGAGGAAGATGAGGAGGCCTTCAATAATTGGTGAAATACACTAAGGACTCGGTCCAAGTGTCTTGCCTCATGTTGGCAAGTATGACTTCGGATCTCCAAAAGGAGTACGAACATCGCGGAGCATACGACATGATTACCCAGTTGAAGGAAACGTTCCAACAACAAGCAAGGATAGAGCACTTCGAAACGGTTCGAGCACTCCATGCATGTCGTATGGATGACACCCATTCGGTCTCATCTTATGTACTTAAGATGAAGAGCCACATTGACCGCATCGAAAGGCCGAATTGTCCCGTCTCGAAAGAGTTGGCTACGAATTTGATCATCAACTCTTTGTCAAAAAGGTTTGACAACTTTGTTATGAATTATAACATGAACGGGTGGGACAAGAACATAAGTGAACTTCACTCTATGCTCAAAACTGCCGAGGCGGCCATGGGTAAAAAGGTTTTACCCGTTCTCACCATCAATGAAGGTGGGAATAAGAAGAGGCCTCACCCGACACCCAAGGCAAGTGTTGCCAAGGGTAAAGGGTACGTTAGGGGAAAGGGAAAGGGAGTGGTAAAGCGCCACCACCAAAACCAGCGGAGAAGAAGCAAAAGTTTGCTTCGAATGACCCATGCTTTAAGCGTGAGGGAGATAGGACATTGGGCAAGAAATTGTTTTGTCCATCTCAAAGAGTTGCAAGCTAAGAGGGATGTCGGGCAAAACTCAGGTACAATTTTTATGATTCATATTGATCTCAATTTAATATCCTCTAACACATGGGTATTGGATACTAGATGTGGAACTCATATTTGCAATTTGTTGCAGGGGTTCAAAAGAAGTAAGGACTTCAAGAAAGGGGATGTAAGCCTCTACATGGGGTATGGGGCAAAAGTTCAAGTTGAAGACCGAGGGGACTACATCTTGAAGCTTCCAAATGGTTTGGAAGCAATTTTGAACAATGTTTAGTATGCTCCTAGTTTGACTAGGAACATTATTTTAGTTGCCCAATTAAGACAATATGGTTATGTTTTGACATTTATTAAAAATGAAATTCATGTTTCTTTAAATGGCATATTTTATTTTAAAGCTATTCCTATTGATGGTATTTATTAATTGGTTCATGAAAACACATTATATGATAGCTTATTGTACCAAACCGTCACCAAGAAGCTCAAATTGGATTTGAGTGACACCTATCTTTGGCATTGCCGTCTATGGGATATTATTTCTATGTTCCATTAGAACAAAAGGAGTTTGTTGCCAAGAAGGCTGAGTTCTTAATAGCTAAGTTCCTTATGGAAGGAGCTAGCAGTAGAACAGTTGATCTTGAGGAGGATCAAGAACCACAACCCGATACACGTTTGGTTGACACTAGCACTCAACATGAGGATGTTGAGGATGATCAAATGGTTGATCAATACACACAAAACATTTGCAGATCCAGTAGAACTACTAATCCACCTAAAAGATATGGATTTTTCATGGATGGATTCTATGTAGTAGATTCTGATGAACCAACCACATACCGTGATGCAATGTCCCATTTGGATTGTGACAAATGGCTTGAAGCCATGAATGTTGAGATGCAATCCATGTATGACAACCAAGTGTGGGACTTGGTTGAGCCACCTCTTAACTCCAAGGTAGTTGGAAGTAAGTGGGTTTTCAAGAAGAAAACAGATATGCATGGAAACTTGGATACTTATAAAGCTAGACTTGCAGCAATAGGTTTCACTCATCAAGGGTTGATTATGATAAGACCTTCTTGCCGGTTGCAATGCTAAAGTCTATTAGGATATTATTTGCCATAGCTGTTCATTAAGATTATGAGATTTGGCAAATGCATCTCAAAACCGCTTTTCTAAATGGATATCTTGAGGAAGATGTCTATATGGTTCAGCCTGAAGGTTTTGTCGATCCAAAACATCCTGACAAAGTAAGCAAGTTAAAGAAATCAATCTATGGATTGAAGCAAACATGAAGAAGTTGTAATCACCGCTTTGATGAAGAGGTAATCAAATTTGGGTTCATCAAAAACACTAATAAAGCATGTGTGTATAAGAAAGCTAGTGGGAGCATTATAACTTTCCTAGTATTGTATGTCGATGACATCCTACTGTTTGGAATGACATTCCAACCTTGGAACGTGTAAAAACCTAGCTTGGAAGCTGTTTTTCCATTAAGGATCTTGGTGAAGCCACCTATATTTTAGGAATAAAGATCTATAGATTGATAGGTTTAAATCAAAGTGCATACATTGATAAGATCTTGAAAAGGCTCAAGATGGAAAACTCTAAGAAAGGAATTGTACCTATTCAAAGAGGAACGATATTGAGTACGACTCAATGTCCAAGCTCAAAGGATGAGCAAGACAAAATGAAGGGAATCCCGTATGCGTATGCTATAGGATCCATAATGTATGCAATGATATGCACTAGGCCGGACGTGTCATGCGCTTTGAGCATGACAAGCCGATACCAGCAAAATCCTAGAAATAGTCATAAGATGGCTGTTAAGAACAGACTTAAGTACCTAAGGAGGACTAAAGATATGTTCCTAATCTATGGATTTAGTGAGGAGGAACTCGTGGTAAAAGGTTACATGGATGCAAGTTTCCAAACTAATCAGGATGATTCACGATCAGAATCGGGATACATTTTCATCTTGAATGGAGGAGCAGTCTCTTTGAAGGGCTCTAAGCAAGATATGGTGGCATTATCAACTACAGAGTAAAAATACATCGTCGCTTCATTAGCAGCTCAAGAAGCTGCATGGTTGAAGAAATTCATTGCCGATCTAAGGGTGGTCCCTTCCACTCAGGAGCCCCTAAAAATTATTTGTGATAACGAAGGTGCGATTGCTCAAATCAAGGAAACCCGTGCACATCAAAAGACTAGGCACATTGAGCGGAGATTCAACTACATAAGGGATGAAGTTGAAAAGGGAAAGATATGTATTCGCAAAGTTCACACGGATCAAAACATTGCGGATCCACTCATAAAGCTTCTTGAAAAGACAAAGCATGAAAGTCATACTTGTGCCATGGGACTTCAATGTTCTAGTGACTGGATTTGATCTTTAATTTTGTATTTGGATATTGTAACCCTTTATTACTTGAATGAATTATTTGGTTATAAAGGTTCAACTAATATTCCTATTTCGGATGTTTACAATCCATGAGTAAATCGTTTACTCAGAACGTCAGTAGTCGTTCATACTTGTGGGAACAAGTACGAGGGTAAGACTATTATGAACTTGAATTGGTAGATATTGTTATGGATGAATATAGGGCAAAGAATCGCTGCCAAGGTTCATAGATATTTGTGGGATACAAATATTGGACTGACCCGCATCTCAAATATTACTATATGGAATCTTCTTGATTGATCATAAATAAATTTGAGTGAAGGTGAATATCATTTGGTATCCTCTGACCTGAGATACATATTGGGTCTTCATATTTACCGAATATTATACTTTGACTTAGTTCTTCGCTCTTCTGAAACATCCAGTACATATGGCTAAGTTCAGGTATAATACGAGGTGATTGTGAGAGACATAAGTAGTCAAGATGGGATTTGTCCCTCTTATTTGTTGAGAGTAAGATCTCTAAGGTCTGATAAAGTTAAATCAAGGGAGAATGATCACTCTGTGTCTCTGGGATTTAACCTGACATATGTGACAAAAGGATAGATGATTGATTCACCTAAAACAATTCGAGTAAGGTACTTGAAGGGGATGATGTTATTGAATGGCACTTAGTCATACGTACTAAGGGTAGTAAACCGTTGTTAGGCGGTATTTACTACTTGCATCAATCTTCTATTAATCTTGTGCAAGTGGGAGATTGTTGGACCTTGTATGCCCAAGACACTTACAAGATTGATGTGGTTAGTATATTATGATCCAAGTCGGGTCATACCCAATAACTTGCTAAACAAACACCAATAAATATTTATTTGTTGATGTGATCATACAAATAAATATTGAAACCAATTTGGAAAATGGGCTTTCCAGATTATTACTTTTGAAATAGAACAATATTATATGGATAATTTGTTCATGAGACGTTTTTTGTATTATTATTTGAGTGGGTTAAATAATAACAAATAAAAGTGTGTTCAAGTTATAAAATTAAAATGAGGTTTAATTTTATAAACATTTGGGTTAAATAATGTGATATTTAATAAAATTAAAATGAGGGGAAACCCATTTTGAAGGTAATTTTCGGCCACCCCTTGGAGTTCCCTCTCCTTGGGATTCCTTTTCTTGTTTTAATCAAGAATTAAACCAAAAAAACACACTCAACTCAATACACACACTCTCTCTCACACACATAGCAATTCTCTCTTCTTGTTTCTAGCTGAAATATTTTGGATTTGAAGTGGTTTCTAGCTGAAATTTTTGGTTTTCATAAGAGGTGCAAGAAGAAGACTTTGGTGTTGTACTTCCTAGCAGATTGGGTGTTTGCAAGGGCTTGTGGGTATACTAGCTTGAGGTCTTCTCCTTTGGCAGCTTGGATTCAAGAACATCATCCTCTTCTTCATCTAACATCCATCTCTAATCTCTTTGTTCTTAGAAAGGTAGCATTCTATGAACTCCCTATGGTTGCTGTTGTTTCATAGCATTTCTTTTCACATACATGATCCTCATTCTTGGGTTTGTTTTGTTGGTAAATAAATGGCTTATTTTCAGCAACTAAAACAAGTTTAATGTCACATTATATCCGCTGCATTTTTTGTTTAAATGGTTAAACAATCTTTGATAAACATGTTACAAACCCAACAAATGCTAACCAAGGGAATGATGAAAGAATTGCCAACCTTGTGGCACAACAGATTGCTAACGCTATTCCTACCATTATAGCCAGATCAACGCAGACCGGAATAATCCCGGTGGTGATGATGTATTTGGAAATGACGAGGGCAACAACGAGGAAGCTGAAACACTGAAGAATGGATGTTCCTACAAACCTTCATGGCATGCAAGCCAAAAGATTTCTATGGCACTGAGGGTGCGATAGAGACGTACCGATGGATCGATGAAATGGAAGCTGTCTTAGACATCAGTGAGTGTAAAATGGACCACATGGTGAGGTTCGCGTCCCAATCACTCAAGGGATCGGCTCTGGAATGGTGTAAGACGGTTACTCAGCCCCGAGGAAGGAAACTGCTATCGAAGGAGCTAGACCGAATTCAGGGAGCTGATAACCAACAAATACTGCCCCATCAACCAACAGGAGAAGCTAGAGTCTAAATTCTTGAGCCTGGAGATTAAAGGTCCTAATTACACTGAGTACATCAAGCGCTTCTTAGCCCTGTCTCGACTGGTGCCACACCTGGTAACACCGGAATCTAAGGGTGTAGTGTGTTTCATTTGGGGGCTACATCCTAGAGTCAGGGGAATGGTTCGATCCTCCAGGCCTTTAACCTTGCAAGTTGCGGTTGACTTCACCAGCAGTTTGACTGATGACTTAGTTAAGGCTGGATGGACTGAGCAAACCAGGACCGACGAGAAAAGGAAGTCGATGGGTGAGAAAAGGAAGTGGTTTGATGCAAAGAGAGCAATTGGCAGTAGTAGCGGGTCAAGCAAGAAGAGTTTTGAAGTTGTAAGGCCTGATGACCAAGGTGGAAGGACAAGGAAGTTATACTCGGGTACAAGCCCGTTCTACAACAAGTGCAAACTGCATCATCAAGGGGATTGCAACCCGATGCCCTGCTTCCGATGCAAACGAACAGGTATCTAATCAAGGATTGTACGTATGCGCCAGGTAAACAATGTTATGAATGTGGAGACCCAGGGCACATGAGGAACAAGTGTCCTAAATTGGGAAGAGATAAGGAAGCCAAACCCATCAAGCATAAGGGACGAGCATTCGTGATGGAACCAGCCGATGCTCTCAAAGAACCTGATGTGGTCAATGGTACGTTCCTTATAAACAATCATCTTGCTATCATTCTATTTGATACTGGAGCAACTGCTAGATTTGTCTATAGTACTTTTAGGCCTTTGATTGACTTGAGTGCATGTATCCTGACTGATTCGTTTACCGTAGAATTAGCTGCCGGTAACATTACAGAAACTAATGAAGTCATCAAGGATTGCTTAATGAACCTAGAAGGTAGCACAATTAAAAATAAACCTGATGCCTATTAAACTAGGAGGATTTAATATGGTTGTTGGCATGGATTGGCTGGCAAAGCATAGAGTCGAGATCGTGCTAGGATACCATTGAGCGATGGGAAAGTGCTAATGGTTCGTGGCGAAGGAAGCGACACACTATGTCTTATGATATCTCATCTAAAAGCTACCAAGAGTCTTAAGAAGGGATGCCCAGCTTTCATAATCTATGTTATGAAATATAAAGAGGAGAAGAAGATGGAGGATATTCCAGTGGTTTCTGAATACCCAGAAGTACTTCCCGAAGACCTACCGGGACTCCCTTCGAACTGACAGGTCGAGTTCCAAATAGATCTATTGCCTAGTGTTGCACCGGTAGCCAAGGCACCATACCGACTCGCCTTTCCCGAGATGAAGGAACTAATGATACAAATCCAAGAGCTACTCGAAAAGGGATTTATTCGGCCGAGTGTTTCTCCATGGGGTGCCCTAGTACTATTTGTGAAGAAGAGGGATGGAACCCTACATATGTGCATTGATTACCGGGAACTGAACAAGCTGACTATAAAGAATCTTTACCCTCTCCCGAGAATCGACGACCTATTCGATCATCTGCAGGGAGCAAGTTATTTTTCCAAAATAGATTTAAGATCGGGATATCATCAGCTGAAGATAAGTGAAGAAGACATACCCAAAATGGCCTTTAGGACGAGATATGGACATTATGAGTATCTGGTTATGCCCTTTGGACTGACTAACGCCCTAGCGACGTTTATGGATCTCATGAACTGTGTACGTCACCCATATCTTGACAAATTTGTGATCGTGTTTATCGACGACATCTTGATGTACTCCCGTAGTAAGGAAGAGCATGAGAAGCACTTTAGACTAATTCTTGAGTTACTCAAGAATGAGCAATTATATGCCAAATTCTCCAAATGTAAATTTTGGATGCGAGAGATACAATTTCTAGGGCATGTGGTAAATGAGAATGGGATTCAAGTTGACCCTTCTAAGATTGAGGCTATTAAGAACTGGAAAATTCTTGAAACTCCTACGGAGATAAGGCAATTCCTTGGATTGGCCGGACACTATACAAGGTTTATCAAGGCCTTCTCGCGTATTGTGCAACAATTGACTGCTCTGACTAAAAAGAATACAACCTTTGTGTGGAAACGAGTGCAGAATGAAGCGTTCGAAACGCTCAAGGAGAAACTATGTAGTGCACCAATTCTCGCCCTCCCAGAAGAAATTGAGGATTTTGTGGTCTATTGTGACGCCTCGCATCAAGGACTAGGATGCGTGCTAATGCCACATCAAGGTAATTGCTTATGCATCAAGACTACTAAACGATCATGAGAAGAACTATACAACAAATGATCTAGAAATGGGTGCCGTGTGTTTGCACTCAAAATGTGGAGGCATTATATCTATGGCACGAAGTGCATTATTTGCACTAACCATAGAAGTTTGCAACACATTCTAGATCAGAAGATGCTAAACATGTGCCAGAGAAGATGGGTAGAGCTATTGAATGATTACGAATGCAAAATTGGCTACCATCCTGGCAAGGCCAATGTAGTGGCAGATGCTTTGAGCCGGAAAGAAAGAGAAAAACCTCTTCGCCTCCGTGCCTTAAGGATGAGTGTGTACACCGACCTCGTCGCGAGACTAAAGGAAGCACAAGGCGAAGCGCTAAAGGAAGATAAGTTAGAAGGGGAATTGTTGACAGGAATGGAGAAGCTATTAGAGCTGACCAGCGATGGTATATATAAATATGAAGGGAGAACGGGGTACCAAAGCACGGGGGAATTAACAAGGTAATCCTCGACGAAGCCCACAAATCTAGGTACTCGATTCACCCCGGAAGTGACAAGATGTACTATGATCTAAAGGCACTTTTCTGGTGGCCTGGGATCAAGAAATACATCCCCGTTTATGTTGGCAAGTGTCTGAAGTGCGCCATGGTGAAGGCTGAAAATCAAAAACCGTCAGGGACGTTACAGCAGCCTGAAATTCCAGAGTGGGAGTGGGATAACATCACAATGGATTTTGTCACAAAGTTACCCAGAACTTTTAGAGGTCATGATGCTATTTGGGTATAGTGGATAGGCTAACTAAATCAGCTCACTTCTTGCCGATTCGAGAAGACTACAACCTGACAAAGCTGGCTCGACTGTACATCGATGAAATAGTTACCAGGCATGGAGTGCCTCTGTCGATCATCTCCAACCATGATAGTCGCTTCACTTCACGTTTCTAGAGATCACTCCAGCAGGCCTTGGGAACCCATTTAGATTTAAGCACTGCATACCACCCGCAAACAGACGGTCAGAGTGAAAGAACTATTCAAACCTTGGAAGATACGCTAAGAGCTTGCGTGATTGACTTTGGTGGGAACTGGGACAACCATCTTCCTTTGGTAGAGTTCTCCTATAATAATACTTACCACACAAGTATAAAGGCAGCTCTGTATGAGGCCCTATATGGTAGGAAATGTCGATCACCACTGAGTTGGAATGAGATCGGTGATAGCCAAGTAATGGGACCCGACATCCTGTTGGAGACCACCAACAAGATATTTAAAATCAAGGAGTGTTTAAGAGCAGCTAGAGACCGACAGAAGAAATACGCTGACAGAAGAAGAAAACCTTTAGAATTTCAAGTGGGTGACAGGGTAATGCTAATAGTAGCACCATGGAAGGGAACTGTGAGGTTTGGAAAAAAGGAAAGCTAACCCGAGATACATTGGACCATTTGAGATACTAGCAAGAATTTGTCTCGTGGCATATAAATTAAAGCTACCTGTGGAGTTAAGTTACATACATGACACCTTCCATGTGTCAAACCTAAAGAAGTGCCTAGTAGACAAGACCATGGAGATACCATTAAAGGAAGCTAGGATTAATGACAAGCTAAACTTTGTGGAAGAGCCTATAGAGATCAGTGACCGGCTGGTCAAGAAACTCAGACGAAGCCGCATACCTAAGGTCAAGGTAAGATGGAATTCTAGGCGAGGACCTGAATTCACTTGGGAGCGAGAAGATGAGATGAGAAAGAGTTATCCGCACCTCTTCAAACCCACTCGTTCTAAATCTAATAGAAGCTAAAATTTCAGGACGAAATTTCCTATACGGTGGGAGAATATGACAACCGACCTCTAGGTCATAACTCTAACCTTTATCAACCTGCATCATTAGACATTCAATTAATATTAATATGACACTTTATGACTTGCCTTGGCTAGAAACTAGTATGTGATTTGAGAAAATGCAAATGGCAACCGACATTTGGTGCGGATGTGGAATCATCATCCGCATTTCCTTCTGGAGTCATCCGCATTTGGTAAAGCGGATGAGCAACATCCAGTCGCATTACATCTAGACGTGACTTCTTCCAACTTATGTTTTTAGTGATGATTTTGCTAAATCAAGCTTTAGCGTAGGTAACTTAGTGTTCCGAGAAAGTAATTAGTCACCCTTACAAAGATTAAATCATAATTTGAAACAATTAATGTGTGCATGAACATAAAATTTTCGGATTAATGCATGCATGTCCATGCACAACACTTAACAACTAACTAAATTATACCTTCTAAAATACTACACTACACTACAAAATAATACAACATAATATCGCTTACTATTAAAATTTAAATTCAAACACCTCCACTACACTCCAATTCGGCCGCCCCTTTTCACCACCCCTCTTCACCATTCACCTCACACCATCCTCTTCCCCACTACCATTACATGCATTCTTCTCATCTCTATACACACACTACACTCTCATTTCTCTCCCTCTCCTCTCTCGTATTCTTCCTCCAAAAACACACACACTCACGGTTCCAGCACATTTCCAGCCACATTTTCGAAGTGCAACCACAAACCACCATCGGCCAAGCTCATAACCGCAAGAAAGTGAAGTTTGTGAGCTTTTGGCTGCACGGTTCTTTCTATTTTGACATCTCCAGCCCTTGTTCGAAGATTTTCAGATCGTTGTGACCACCTACACTCCCCAAACCGTGAACTACACAAAGTGTAAGCTTCATCTCACCCGATTTGGCCATATCTTGTGTTCTCTTCATTTTTCTCTTAAAAATCTTACCATTCTTGTATCCAACAGAAACTTGCTGCTACAACCTTGTTCTTGAGAAGCTTTTAAAATTCTTGAAGGTATCTCACTCGTTATATATGTCATTCTATGTGTGTAACCCCATTTACACTTTGAAAACCCTCTTTTTGGGTTTGCACCATCTAACTTGCACATCTTGTAACCCTCTGAAGCTATGTTTTTAATCTGCTTAAAATCAGTTTCCTAACCTCCTAATAACCTGTTTTTAAAGTTACAGAAGGTTTTGGTAATGTTTAAACACGAGTTATAACGTTTTACACATGTGTAATTGATGAAAATGGTGTAATCACTATGTTTCCAACTTGTTCTTGAGTTGTATGTTGAGACCGTGGGTGAGGCTTAGTATTTCAGTAAGTTTTGGATGATATTGGGTATATGATGAGATGTTAATGGCTGAAAATAATAAAGTTATAGACTTGCAAGCATTTTGGACATATTTGGGGACCCGAAAAATAATGAAACAACTTAAAAGTAAGAAAACTTGGATTTTAACCATATTGAAAATAATTCCGGGTTCTAAAATAGTTAACAAAGTGTTTTGGACCGGATATGTGGATTAAATGGTCAAAAGACAAATTAAAAGGGATTTTTAACTAAAAACGGGTATTAACCGGGTGACGTTTTGAGGAAAATCCTAGAAATCATGGTATAAAACCAAAATCCATGGAAACCATGTTATTTCAGAAAGTTAGGTGTGATAAGATTTAAAGGTGTTGAAAAATTGGTCAAACAAGCTTCTAAACGGTCATTTACGGGGAAAACGCGTATTAACGGGTTAAACATAAAAACGAGACATTCAACTAAAAGAGGCTTGAAATAACTTTTAAAAAAATAGAAACTTATAAAAATGTCCTTAAAATAATATTAAAAGGTATAAGACTCAAAATATGAATATCAATACTTAACCGTTAAAAACCTTTGTTTTTATCGTAATCGGTAACCTAAAACATAAGAATATTAAACCCGGACCTAAATTCTGAAAATTTATAGTAAATTTACTTAAATTAAGTTACTTAACTTCAAGAACCTGATATTTGGCCATAAAATTCAATAAATACAAGAAAACAAACTTTGGGTAGATATTGTAATTTTGGAAACTTGGAAGACTAAACTGTAAATTTTTGCCAAACCTCTCTAAACCGACCCCTTGGTCTAATAATCATTTGGTGAACTTAAACTAACTGGTATAAATGATCCAACATGGTAAATCATGTATTCTTCCTAAGAAACCCTAACTTACTATAAAAGGAAACTTTTATATAAGACTTAGCAAATCAAAAGCTAGTAAGACATTAAACCTCATGACACACCTAGTGCACCTTCCATAACCTTAGAATTAGTGGCTTAACACTTAAATCTTGATGGTAGGGTTCTATACTTGAGACTCTTTCCCAGTACACGAAGAATCCTTTGCTTGAATCTTAAGGCGAGTTCTAGTGTTCCCTTTTTACTACTATTTTTGGGATGAAACATGCTATGCTTGAACTGAAATCTTTTATGAGCTATTGTATGGTACATGAATGTTAGGGATAATGTTAGAATCTGCTTTTACTTGTATCACGATCATTAATTCTTGGGTGAACCGCTTGTTTTATATGGGTAGATCTACTTGGGGAATCCCCCACACACAGTGCCTTCCGTGATGAACGGGAAGGGTACCACACTGAGATCCTGCGGAGTCGTTTGTGGCATGTGACCAGTTTTTTTTATAAGATACTAGGTGAACCATCCGGCAGGTATGGTCCACTGTTTTGAGGCTCAGTTCTTCCTTCGGGATTAACCGGTATAACATAACTTTTGAAGAGGCTAGCCGGGACTGAGTGCAGGTTGATTATGATCCCCCAACAACAATGAAACTATGATTCTTTTAATCAATTATGGAATCTATTGAATCCTTTTGTTTTTTAAACTTTAAGCACTTGAATTCACCAACTTTTTAATTTGACACAATTTCCTTTTTGAGCATGTTTCAGGCAATCCATGAAGTGAGTCTAGCGGTTGTAGAAGACTTAGACCTAGCACCGTGACCATGGCATTGGCTTGTTTGGTTTTAAAACATTTTGAACAATCTTCATTTATTGTCGTTGGATACATTTTGTAATAATGTTGTATGGATTAAAGTCTTGTAATAAAACAAGACAAGGAATCCCAAGGAAGGGAACCAAGGGGTAAAACTTCGGAAGACTTCATGTTTGGCTTCGGAAGATATTGGTCTTGTCTTCGGAAGATTTTACACTTAGAATATTTTCTAGTGTATGGTGTAAAACTTCCGAAGCAATTCTTCTTCAGTACTTAGTGCATTACTTGCAGAGAGACATTGGATGTTTTGGTTTGCATCAGACTCAAAGGAATCCTTACAAACTCCCCCTAGGCTGATGCTACCAAAACATTTAGAAGATCTTCAGATGTTAGTAGTCTTCAGCACAATCATGACCATACCCTTCTTCATTAGATGGTCAGGATCATTCGGACCTTCATAGTATCTTCTCATCTCAAAGAGATCATGCAGAGGTAAGTTGATTATGTATTGCCATGTATAGACATTCTCAATACCTTGATCTCTGATTACATGCCATCTTTCTGGATTGGTAGAGAAGGTCCAGGATAAGATAGGCGTCTCAGCTGCCAGAGGAGCCACTTGCATTGGAGTTGATTGGGCTGCCTCTTCATGCACTTCCTCAGGTTGATCTGACTCAGCTTGAGATGTAGAGGCAGATGATTTAGGCTTCTTCTTCTTCTTAGACTTTGGTTTAGAAGCCATCCTCTTCTTCCTCTTAGGTGACTTTAACTGAAAAGACTGGTCTGCAGCACCTTGTTGATCATCCTTGTCTTTCTCAGTTGGGTGTTCCTCCCTCAGAGGTTTAGAAGGAGAGGGAGTTTGACCCTGCTTTGGATCAGAAGATGAAGCTTGCTGAGGCTCAGCAGGAGGTCCGGGTTGAGGTGTCTCAGGTTGTTCAAACTTAACCTCCACTTCAGGTGGGACTTGACTTGGAAGAGAGTGTAAGTTAATCAGTTCACCACTCTTAATCTTCTGCTTGATTACCCTTATATGCTCATCCATTGTGGATAGAGACATGGGGCCAAGTCTCCTTCCGGAGAATCCATATAGCTTCAAGAAGCTCATCATCCTTTGTCTATCAGCAGACTTCTTCATACTCTTTTGGATGATGGCTCTTGACTTTGCAGCTTCTTCCCTTAGCTTCTTCTTAGTTGTCTTTCTCTCCTTGACTAACTCAAGTTCAAGTTGTTTTAAGTACGCAAACTCAAAAAAGTCATAGGACAAGGGAAGAAGTGCATCTGCCTGATAGAAGCCTGTGGCACTCAGGTAGTTGATCATTTTGATCCTATCTTCTTCTTTGTCTACCTGAGGTTCATGTGGAGCCACATCTTCTTGTACCGGGCTTTCTTGAACTGGGGAAAGAGTGGGAGCATGCTTGTAGAGTCTTTTCTGTCTCTTCTCCTCTTTGAATTGGAGAAGTAACCTTGCATCCTCTTTTTCTTTCATCTCTCTTGACACTTCCATGTCAGCCAGTTCATTTAGTTGTTCTAAGGGGAGAGAAATGATCTCATCAATGTCATAGTTCCTGGTCTGCAGATAAGTAATCCTAACTGCCCTCAACTCATCATCTTGAGTATTTGGTCTGGGGGCAGCCCTAATTGCAGCTTGCATAAATCCTGAAGACCCAGAGGAACTTTCTCCCCTTAGCTTCCTTTTCCTCTCTCTCTCTCTCTTCCTCCTCAATTTCCTCAGGAGTTAAAATCCTTTTCCCTTTGTCACCCACAGACCTTTGTGACTCAGGGTGGATAGAGGTTTGGCCTTCATTGCTTGGTGTAGCATCCATGCTCTGGCCAGAGAGAGGCTGAGAAACACCTTCACCAGCAGGTGTCTCAGAAGGAGTGTGAATCTCTACAGCAGTTGATGTTGATGAGACAGGGGTCTCAGGTTCTGCCACTGGGCCTGCAGTCAAGGTTTCCCCTATGAAACTAATCTTATGGTCCACCTCAACATCCAGTTAACCGATGACATTGCCTGATTGCCTAAGTCTCCTTCTTAAATTGAACTCTGCAAGGATCCTGTCTTGGATTCTTTGAGCCAATCTGTCAGCCTGTCTTGAGTTGCTTGGATTGACAAATGGCATATTGACTAGATCCAATCTTTCATAGAAGTTCAAGCTATGAAAGTCAAATACTTCTTGTTGCCCTTGAACTCTATGAAGAATAAGGGCTCTTCTGTCAGCATCATACCTCCACCTTATGATGTAGTTTGAAGTTCCTTGAGGTGGGGATGACACAGCCCTTGGTATACCTTCCTCAAAGAGACTCCTGATGATACAGTCTATAGAGTCCACATTAATGTGAACTTGAGGAAGTTGCTGAGAATGCACAATTGCAAGTGAGGATGGTGAGTCCTCTATGTCCATTCTCTGTGAAGAACTCCCAGGTTCTGTGGCTGCAATAACTTTCTCCCCCTTTTTGGTAGCATCACCCACTTGCATAGGTGAGCTGGAGGATAAATCATTCACATCCACAGGTTCTTGTGTTCCTGGTTGAGCTCTTCTTAAAGGTCTCCCAGCTAGTTTTTCCTTAAGATATGAAATCTGAAGTTGGTGATCATTGACCCTGTTTTGTAAGGTAGTCACCTGAGATTCAAGGTGACTGACCTTAAAGACTAAATAGGAGCATGTTTTTGACAGTTTTTGCACCTTTAGTCTCAAATTCCCCTCTTCTTCATCAGAAGAATCATTTGGGGATGAGATGATTGGACCAAAGTCCTCTCTCTCACCACCAGCTTGAGGTTCTTGGCTGCTGGTTTTCCTCTGCTCACTAGCAACCTCAGTTGAGATGTTAGTGGGCTGAGTTGCCATGGTTGAGGTCTTAATGATGTAATCACTTGCAGAAGTGAGAGCCTCTTCCATATGGACATCCTGAACAGGTTCAGAAGTGTCCACCTCAGTAACAGGTGACTGATGTGGGCTAGATAGAGGAGACTCAGAGGTACTCATCTCTCTTTGAGTAGGGGAAGAGAAGAGAGACTCATGGTACTCGCTGAATCCTAAGTCTTCATCAGTATAGAAGGATAGGTTGGGAATTGGTTGATTTAGATCTAAAGGCTGGGGATGGTAACTGTCCCCTGAAGGTTGTTCACTAGAGTGTTGAGACTCAGAGTGAAGGCTTAAGGCTGTTGGGCTTGTGAGCTCATCAGGGTGAGCATGAGGAACCTCAGCCCTGATAGTTGAAGAGATGGGAGTGGTTTGCTCCTCAGGGGAAGTGGGAGCTCTAGTGTCCACGGCCTCCTGTAAAGGTGAGTATATGGGACCTGCACAGACTCAATAGCTTGATCAGGGGTTCGTTTGGATTTTATTTGAGGCCTTTTTAGTGGTAAAGAAGTAGAAGGTGCGGGTTCAACACTAGCTTGTGTTGCTAGGTTGTCACCTTAAGCAATGAGCTCTAGCATTTTGGGGACAAGGGCTGTTTCTACCCCTGAGAAGCCTACAATTGGCTTCTTCATGATTTTAAAGATGTCGGGCTTCATCTGTCCCAATTTAAGAATATTACTTGTTTCCCTCAACTGTGAGCCCAGTTCACAGTTAAGAATGTGTTGAACATATCTAGGAAACATGTAATACTCTAAGGAGTCCAAGTTTGCAAGTAAATTGGTATAAACAAATTGAGAGTACCTAAACTTGACCCCTTGAACCATTCCATGCACTATGAAGGAGAGCAGGAATCTGGTCCCACCCTTCATGCTTGTTTGACAAGCTGTGGATAACCACATGGAGTAGGTATTTCCACAGGGATGAGACCTTCCCTTTCCTGAAGGTCTTTACAGAGAAATCTCCCTCATAGCCCATCTGCTCAAAGGAATGATTGACAGCTTCCTTTGGGAAGGACAACTCACCTTCTTCATCATCCAGCTGCAAATGATAGTTGATGATGGCCGAAGTGATGAAGATTGTCCTCCCTTGCACTATGGCACACAGTGCCTTCTCCCCATCCATAATGACCTCTTGGCAGGTCTTCCAGAATTCAAGCAGATGATCCTCATACAAAGTAGGATCAATGGTTAGGGAGGTGAAATAGTTTGATAGAGTTAAGAATTGGCAAATCTCTGAGAAACTTTCATCTTTCTCAGAGCTTAACAGAGCAACCTGGTTGTGTTTCCTGTGAAGTTGCATGGAGAAATCTGGGTTGTTTCTGTGGTTAAGGTTGGCCATTTTAGAAGCTTAAGGTTGAAGAAAGGCAAAAAGCAAAGGCGTTTTTGGGAATTAGGTTTGAGAAATAGTGGAATTGAACCAAAGTTAATGAAAGAGGATAAACATTGAAATCCAAAAGTCGGTCCCACCTCTGAAAAAGTAGTTTACTTTTGCTTAAAAAGTAGTTTTCTTGAAATTCGAAAAGCTTCCGAAGGTAAATTATCTTCGAAAGATTTAATGAAAAAGCTTCCGAAGCTAAAATGACTTCGGAAGATTTTCCTAAGAGTCTTGAAAATTTTGCTTCGGAAGAGAAATAAACACTTGAATGCTTTGTATATGAAACAACAAAGCTTCCGAGAGTTAATTTTGCTTCGGAAGGAAAAAGTCCTTAAAAACAAATAAGTGTCTGAGACAAGTATTTAAGCTTCGGAAGATAGATTTAGACTTCTTCCGAAGGTAAAATTTCTTAGACAGTTATTTATTTTGAAGACATGATTTTCTTCCGAAGGTAAAAGTATATCTTCCGAAGGATCAGAAAATTTTCAAGAATCTAAGGAAAGTCTTCAAAAAAAAATTATATCCAAAGAAAACATGAGCTTATGAAAGTGATGAACTAGACAACTTAGGACACACATATTTTAAGAAATAATTAGAATTAGTTTTAAGAAAAAAAAATCTACTCAAAGTTAATCATACCAATAGCTTATATTAGATATTTAAATCTCTGTTCATCAAA
This sequence comes from Flaveria ramosissima, assembly GCA_025215565.1. NCBI lineage: Eukaryota > Viridiplantae > Streptophyta > Magnoliopsida > Asterales > Asteraceae > Flaveria > Flaveria ramosissima. Next base: position 39,919,728 of record CM046036.1, read on the forward strand.
AGCTTTTGTAAACAGATCATCATATTGTTCATCTGTATGAACTTTAACTAGTTTAATTAATCCCTTTTCATAGTTATCTCTTATTAAATGATACCTGATATTGATGTGTTTGGTCCTTGAGTGCTGCACAGGGTTCTCAGTGATAGACATAGCACTATTGTTGTCTATGTGGATAGGAGTCTCCTTGAAGTTAAATCCATAGTCCAGCATCTGATTTTGAATCCAAAGCACTTGAGCACAGCAGCTTGCAGCAGCAATGTATTCAGCCTCAGCAGTTGATGCAGACACACAGGATTGTTTCTTGCATTGCCATGAGACAACCCTTCCACCAAGGAATCGACATCCCCCAGATGTAGACTTTGCAGTCATGTTGCAACCACCATAATCACTATCTGTATATGCATAAAGATTGAAGTCAGGATTCTTTGGATACCACAAACCAAGTGTTGAGGCACCTTTGAGATATCTTAAAATCCCTTTGACAGTGATTAGGTGAGACATCTTAGGTTGGCTTGATATCTTGCACAAATACATGTAGCAAACATGATTTCAGGCCTGCTAGCTGTAAGATACATAAGAGACCCAATCATAGCCCTGTATAAATGTTCATCTACACACTCCCCCTCAAGATCAGGTCCAAGGGAGTGGTTTTTGGCTATGGGTGTCTTAGCAATCTTACAATCAGTCATGTTGAACCTTTTGAGTATGTCCTGAACATACTTTGACTGACTTATGAAGATGCCATCTTCAACTTGCTTCACTTGAATTCCCAGAAAGAAATTGAGTTGTCCCATTGCACTCATTTCAAATCTGTCTTTCATCAGCTTCTCAAAGTCTTTGCAGAGCTTTGGATTGGTTGAACCAAAGATGATGTCATCTACATATACTTGAACTAGAAATAAGTCATTTCCCTGTCCTTTGATGAAGAGAGTTCCATCTATAGTACCTCTCCTGTATCCATGTTTATAAAGATACTCAGACAATGTCTCATACCACTTCTTGGGTGCCTGATGCAACCCATAAAGAGCTTTGTCAAGCTTGCAGACATAATCAAGATGATCAGGGTCTACAAAACCAGGTGGCTGTTTGACATAAACCTCTTCATCAATCACTCCATATAGGAAAGCACACTTTACATCAAGTTGAAAGACCTTGAAGTTCTTGGATGCAGCGAATGACAGGAATATCCTAACAGCTTCTAATCTTGCTACAGGAGCAAAGACATCAGTGTAGTCAATTCCTTCTTCTTGTGTGTATCCTTGAACAACTAGTCTTTCCTTGTTCTTGATGATAATTCCTCTATCATCCTTCTTATTTCTAAAAAACCATTTGGTTCCAATGATAGTCTTCCCATGAGGAAGAGGAAAAAGGTTCCAAACTTTCTGCCTTTTGAATTGAAGCAACTCTTGTTGCATAGCTTCAACCCAACTTCCATCCTTTAGAGCTTCATCAACTTTCTTTGGCTCTAACTGGGATAAGAAACAAGAGTGAAGACAAACATTTGCTTCATGGGTTTGTCCTCTTGTTCTTACCCCTGTGACAACATCTACAATGATGTTTATGGTGGGGTGAGACTTGTGGATCCTTAGCTGAGGGATCACAGCAAGTTACTGAGAAAGATCCAAATTTGAGAAATTTAGATCTGGCATAGATGATTCACCCTCCACATCAACACACTTATCAAGATTAACTTGATCCAATGAGTGTGTGACATCATTGATGTTGTCATCTATGGTGTGGTTATTAGCATCAAGGAATTCCTGATCACTTTCACCATCACCATTCTTGTCTTCTACAATTGAGGTATATTTATCTGGTTGTGGAGCCTCTGAGCTGGAATTTGAAGGCACCCCAGATGTATCAGCTGAATTTGTCATTATAGTGCTGATAGAAATCTCATTTGTTGAAGTAGTTCCAACTGGAGCTGAAGATGTATGAGTTGAGGGTCTTCCTAGCTCAAATCTATGATCAGGATCACCTGTATTTAAATTTTCTGCAGATCCTGAAACATTCTCACAAGATTTGTTAAAACAGTTGGTAAATAAATCAAGATCAAATAGCCAATCAGGACCAGAACCAGCCACACAGGGTGTGTGTTCATTGAAAGACACATTGGCTGACTCCTCAAGAATTCTAGTTCTGAGATTGTATACTCTATAAGCCTTGGCTTGGGAAGAGTATCCAATGAAGTGTCCATCATTTGATTTCTCAGCAAACTTGGCAATTTGATCCTTGGTATTCAAGATGGAGTAGGGACATCCAAATGACATGAGAAAACCAATGAAAGGTTTTCTCTTGTGCCAAAGTTCATAAGGAGTATTACCATGTGTCTTAACTACTAAAACTCTGTTTTGCACATAGCAAGCAGTATTTACTGCCTATGCCCAGAAGGTGGTGGACAGTTTAGAGTCAGACAACATAGTTCTTGCAGCTTCAATTAGTGTCTTGTTTCTCCTCTCAGCAACTCCGTTTTGCTGAGGAGTCCTGGGAGCACTATATTGTCTTGTAATACTTTTTTCATCACAAAATGTATCAAGGATTTGATTCTTGAATTCAGTCCCTTGATCACATCTTATGGTTTTGACCTTGTGATCACTTTGATTCTCAATTTTTAAGATGAAATTCTTCAGAATCTCAGGGGTTTCATCCTTAGTTCTAAGAAAGAAAACCCAAGTGAATCTTGTAAAATCATATGTGATCACCAAACAATAAGAGGTCCTTCCTAGACTCATTACACTGGTGGGGCCAAAGAGATCCATATGTAATAAGTGTAGGGGAGTAGTGATAGAGTTCTTTTCCTTAGGCTTGTGAGATACCTTGTGTTGCTTCCCTTTCAGGCATGCAACACAATGATCATCACTTGTAAACTCTTTCTTTGGCATTCCAGTTACCAAATCATGTTTAATTAGTTTATTCATTTTCTTAAAGTTTACATGGCACATTCTTTTATGCCATAGGAAAGACTCATCACTATTTGCTTTAGATAGAAAGCATGAAACTTCTCCAGAGGGAGATGTTTCTTGCAAATCCATCTTGTACATGTTCCCTTTCCTGGGGCTCTAAGCAGGATATGCTCATGAGGAATGACCACTCCAGGCTTGAGAACAATGCACTCATGCTCAGTAAAGAGCATGTTATGACTCTGATCACAAAATTGGGATACACTCAGAAGATTGTACCCAAGCTCCTTGACAAAGTTTACCTTTTCAATGCTGAGCTTACCATTTGTGACCTTGCCCCTTCTTGAAATGTAACCACCTTCATCTCCTCCAAAAGCAACTGGTCCTCCATCAATTTTCTCAAAGTTATGGAGTAGTGACCTATTGCATGTCATGTGCCTGGAATAGCCACTATCAATTATCCAGACATTCCCTGCACAAAGAAAGTGATTAGTTATATTTGGAAACCCAAGCCTTACTTGTCTTGGGCTCACTAAGTATAATAGAAGGTAATGCAACAATAATAGATCCTATGGTTGTGCTAGGGGGATCTTCAGCTGTTGTTGATGGAGAAACTTCAGTCACTTGGTCTTTCTTAGACTTCCACACCACCTTTGGAGTCTTGGACTTGACCTTCAAAACCTTGGAAGCTTTTGGGACTTCACAAGTTTTGATGACTGATCCTTCGGAAGATTCTGCAGTCACTGCAGCAGACTTCAGTGCTTCGGAAGAACTCCTTTCTTCCGAGACCAATTTTTCTTCCGAAGGTAATTTTCCATTTACCTTCTTCTTTGATTTGGAGCTTCCGAAAGAAACAGATTTTCCTTCCGAAGCTTGAATCTTCTTGAAACTCTTTGAAGTCTTTGTATTGGTCATATGGACAGTACTTTTAGGATTATATGGACAATCCTTAGCAATGTGAGGGGTACTTTCACATGACACATAACATTTTCTTCTTCATAAGAGTCTCCTTATGAGAGCAAGGCTGTCTTTGGTCACATCCCTTCTCCACCTTAACCTTTGTAGATGCTGAGACAGTTCTTTTGGGCTGTGAACTGTTCTTGGAGTTTGATGGTCCAGGCTGTGCAGCAGTGGTACACAGCAGATCAGTCTTCTTCTTGGTACTGAGATGATTTGAACAAGAACCAGAACTCTTAGCTGAGAAGTTTTGGTTGATGTCTTCAGTCTTTACCACTTTAAACCCAGCATAGATAAAAACTTGTTTCTGCTTAGAGTCAAAAGTAGCCTTGATCTCTTGAGCCTTCTTTGCCTTTCTTTTGCTCTTTTTGATCAAGTTCTTTCTCTTTGACTTGGTCATCACAGTAGATTTCTTCTCCTCAGAAGGATAGTGGCCCTTAGTAGAATCCTCCTCTTCACTCTTCTTAGAGGAATTCTTCACTATCTCTTCTTCATCCTCTTCACTTATAGGATCTATGAGAGGAAGCTCATCTTCACAAGTTCCATACTTAGGAGATCTTACAGACAAGATTGTGTGTGGAGGAGCTATCTCATTTGATCCCAGTCCCTGTCTATTTTGATAACACACTTTGTTGTGCAGGGATGAGGATATCATGTTCTTGAAGGTCTCTTCTTCAAGAACACTCTTTTCTGCCCTGGCTTTGCTGATCACAAGCTCAGCCTGGCACTCAGTCAACTTAATTATGAGATCCTGGATTTGAGTCCTAAAATCTGATGTTCATGTTTTAGTACTGAAATGGTTTTCTCTAAGTCCTCTATCTTTAACTTGTAATCATTTTCAGACTTTCTAAAATCAGATTTTAAAATTAAGGACTCAAGATCAGATCTCATTTCCAAGTTATAGGACCTATATCTGTTAACTTTAGCAATGCATTCAGGAGTAGAGATGTTCCAATACCTTGGCTTCATCAAGATCTGCCATTAGTGCTTGGTTTGGAGAAGCATCTTCCACCTGAAAGCTCCAGTCAAAGCCTCCTTCTTCAACAGCAACAGCAGCTTGTTGCTTTGGCTTCTCATTCTAAGGGGCTTTGTCAGTGTAGTTTGGTCTGGTTTGTGCTTTGCCACCATTTGTTTTAGGTGCCTTACACTCTCTAGCAAAGTGGCCCATCAAGTTACAGTTGTAACACTTGACTTTGCTTTTATCCAAGCCAAACTTTCCACTGGTTGCATTGCTTGGAAATCTCTTTCCAGTTCTCTTGTAGAACTTCTTGGCTCTATGAGTGAGAAGAGCCATTTGCTGAACTATTTCCATATATTCCAGGTCATCTGGATGAATACAGTCCAGGTCTTCAAGAGTAAAAAGAGAGTTACCACAACTTTCATCAGAAGACACAAAAGCTTGAGAAGAGCTTCTCTCTTGGAATGGGCTTCCTTGAGTGTAGTTCTCCCTAGGTGTCTCTGGGAAGGTGATGAAAGGACCCTTTGCTGAGTTGTCAGGGTAGCATATGAGATGATGTTGGGGTTCTATGCTATCCCTTTCAACCACATGCAGGGCTGAACCCATTTGATTGTTGGAGTTGCTAGATGAACCTTGCATGTTCATCTCCATATGGTAGCCACTGAGAATCCCATATAACTCTGTTAGAGTAAGAGTTTTGAGATTTTCAGTCCTCTTGATCACCACACAGTAGTGTGTCCATTGCCTAGGAAGTGAGGACATGAACTTCCTTACAATATCTCTGTTTTCAAGAGGAACTCCTCCATCCACAAGGGTATCCACAATCTCAACATACCTAAAGTATTGCTGAGTCATGGTTTCACCTGTTTTGAAGGTGAAGTTTTCAAACTGCTGCTTCAGGAGATCCTTCTTGTTCTCCTTGGCTTCAGAGGAGCCTTCATACATCAGTTTTAGTGCATCCCACAGCTGTTTAGCTGTTTTGCACTTCTTGAAACCTCTGTACACAGAGTTTGGAAGGGCAGTTTGAAGAGCAGTCATGGCCTTTCTATCAATCTCTACTCTCTTCCTATCTTCATCAGAGTAGTTGGCCACATCTTTGGGGATCATACCAGCACCAGTAGCAGAAGGAGTGCTGGGTATGAAAGGTCCATTTTCAACAAATTCCCACATTCTTGAGTCTAGAGACCTGATGAAACCTTTCATTCTCATACACCAGGTATCAAAGTCATCAAGAGTGATCAGTGGGGACTTGTTCATGGTTCCAGTCTCCATATCAGTCTTTGAAATGGATGCCATTTGGAGATTTTAGTATTTGTATGTGTGAGGGATCTTAAGATGGTGAGATCTTATTTCAAGAGCCTGAAAAGCTCTGATACCAATTGCAGAGAGATAAAGAGAGACATTGGATGTTTTGGTTTGCATCAAACTCAAAGGAATCCTTACACATACTAACCACATCAATCTTGTATGTATCTTGGGCATATAAGATCCAACAAGTTCATCTCACATGTATAAGATTACGTTATAACAAATACTTGAATGTACAGTTCTATACTTGCACAATTTCGAGTGAGATACAAGTACATATAATTTAGTTGGTCATGTGAGTTTTATTTCATTTCATATTCAATGATCACACATTGAGTTTCATCTTTGAAATCTGATCACTTTCATTCTGCAACTTTAATTTGATTCTTGATTCTCATTAGTGAATACGAGTGTTTTCGTTGTCTTTTACAACTTCTATCGCTGCGTTGGCGCTCAACAAACGATTTTGCATATAGTGAGTTATCATTTTGATTCATATTTGTGTAATTTGTAGACAAGAGGGTATAAAAAATGTTCGTCGAGTGTTTTGGATGAGTGTGTGTAAAAGGTTGTAAAACAAAATTCCATGGGAATGAAGGTTATGATGAGAAGATAAACCTTTTCACGAGAGAACCATTTCTATTTATTCCATTTGTATACGTAGTTCATCTCACATGTATAAGATTACGCTTTCACGAACACTCGAATGTACAATCCTATACTTGCACAATTTCGGGTGAGTTGGTCATGTGAGCTTGATTTGACTTCATATTCATTGATCATACATTGAGTTTCATCTTTGAAATCTTATCACTTTCATTCTGCAACTTTAATTTAATTCTTGTTTCTTATTAAGTGAATACGAGTGGTTTCATTGTCCTTTGCAACTTCTATCGCTGCGATGGCGCTCAATAAAGGATTCTGTGGATAGTGAGTTATCATTTTGATTCATATTAGTGAATTTAGTTGGCAAGAGGGTTTAAAATTGTTGGTCGAGTGTTTTGGATTTGTTTTGAAGCCAGTGCAAAGATGAGTTGAGGGGTATCGTGTTCGGTTTTGTTTCTTTATAAACAATAGATTCAAATGTTTCATTTTTCATTTTGTATTATGATATTAGTGATCATTATGCATATAGTTGATCAAATTACTTAAGGAGTGTGTGTAAAAGGTTCTAGAACGGAAATCCATGGGATTGAATGTTGTGACGAGAAGATAACCCAGAGAACCATTTCTATTTAATCTGTTTATATACTTAGTTGATCTCACATGTATAAGATAACGTTTTAACGAATACTTGAATGTACAATTCTATACTTGCATAATTTCGAGTGAGATACAAGTACATATAATTTAGTTGGTCATGTGAGCTTGATTTCACTAGATATTCATTGATCACACATTGAGTCTCATCTTTGAAATCTGATCACTTTCATTCTGCAACTTTAATTTGATTCTTGATTCTTATTACGTGAATACGAGTGTTTTCGTTGTCTTTTGCAACTTATATCGCTGCGTTGGCGCTCAATAAAGGATTCTGCATATAGTGAGTTATCATTTTGATTCATATTTGTGAAATTTGTAGGCAAGAGGGTATAAAAATGTTGGTCGAGTGTTTTGGATGAGTGTGTGCAAAAGGTTGTAGAGCAAAAATCCATGGGAGTGAATGTTATGACGAGAAGATAAACCTTTTCACGAGAGAACCATTTCTATTTAACCCATTTGTATACGTAGTTCACCTCACATGTATAAGACTACGCTTTCACGAATACTTGAATGTACAATCCTATACTTGTACAATTTCGAGTGAAATACAAGTACATCTAATTTAGTTGATCAAGTGACCTTGATTTTACTTCATATTCATTGATCATAGATTGAGTTTCATCTTTGAATTCTGATCACTTTCACTCTGCAACTTTAATTTAATTCTTTATTCTTATTAAGTGAATACGAGTGGTTTCGTTGTCTTTTGCAACTTCTATCGTTGCGATGGCACTAAATAAAGGATTGGGTAGATAGTGATTTATCATTTTGATTCATATTTGTGAATTTAGTAGGCAAGATGGTTTAAAAATGTTGGTCGAGTGTTTTGGATGTGTTTGGGCAGGGTGATCCGAGTGCAAAGATGAGTTGAGGGGTAGCGTGTTTGGTTTTGTTTCTTTATAAACAATAGATTCAAATGTTTCATTTATCATTTTTATTGTGATATTAGTGAACATTATGCGTATAGTTGATCAAATTACTTAAGGAGTGTGTGTAAAAGGTTCAAGAACGGAAATCCATGGGATTGAAGGTTGTGACGAGAAGATAACCCCGAGAACCATTTCTATTTAATCTGTTTGTATACTTAGTTCTTCTCACATGTATAAGATTACGTTTTAACGAATACTTGAATATACAATTCTATACTTGAATAATTTCGAGTGAGATACAAGTACATATGATTTAGTTGGTCATGTGAGCTTGATTTCATTTGATATTCATTGATCACACATTGAGTTTCATCTTTGAAATCTGATCACTTTCATTCTGCAACTTTAATTTGATTCTTGATTCTTATTAAGTGAATACGAGTGTTTTCGTTGTCTTTTGCAACTTCTATCGCTGCGTTGGCGCTCAATAAAGGATTCTGCATATAGTGAGTTATCATTTTGATTCATATTTGTGAAATTTGTAGGCAAGAGGGTATAAAAATGTTGGTCGAGTGTTTTGGATGAGTGTGTGCAAAAGGTTGTAGAGCAAAAATCCATGGGAGTGAAGGTTATGACGAGAAGATAAACCTTTTCACGAGAGAACCATTTCTATTTAACCCATTTGTATATGTAGTTCACCTCACATGTATAAGACTACGCTTTCACGAAAACTTGAATGTACAATCATATACTTGCACAATTTCGAGTGAAATACAAGTACATCTAATTTAGTTGATCAAGTGACCTTGATTTAACTTCATATTCATTGATCATAGATTGTGTTTCATCTTTGAAATGTGATCACTTTCATTCTGCAACTTTAATTTAATTCTTTATTCTTATTAAGTGAATAGGAGTGGTTTCGTTGTCTTTCGCAACTTCTATCGTTGCGATGGCACTAAATAAAGGATTGGGTAGATAGTGAGTTATCATTTTGATTCATATTTGTGAATATAGTAGGCAAGATGGTTTAAAAATGTTGGTCGAGTGTTTTGGATGTGTTTGGGCACGGTGAATCGAGTGCTAAGATGAGTTGAGAGTAGCATGTTTGGTTTTGTTTCTTTATAAATAATAGATTCGAATGTTTCATTTATCATTTTTTATTGTGATATTAGTGATCATTATGCATATAGTTGATCAAATTACTTAAGGAGTGTGTGTAAAAGGTTCTAGAACGGAAATCCATGGGATTGAAGGTTGTGACGAGAAGATAACCCCGAGAACCATTTCTATTTAATCTGTTTGTATACTTAGTTCATCTCACATGTATAAGATTACGTTTTAACGAATACTTGAATGTACAATTCTATACTTGCATAATTTCGAGTGAGATACAAGTACATATAATTTAGTTGGTCATGTGAGCTTGATTTCACTTGATATTTATTGATCACACATTAAGTTTCATCTTTGAAATCTGATCACTTTCATTCTGCAAATTTAATTTGATTCTTGATTCTTATTAAGTGAATACGAGTGTTTTCGTTGTCTTTTGCAACTTCTATCGCTGTGTTGGCGCTCAATAAAGGATTCTGCATATAGTGAGTTATCATTTTGATTCATATTTGTGAAATTTGTAGGCAAGAGGGTATAAAAATGTTGGTCAAGTGTTTTGGATGAGTGTGTGCAAAAGGTTGTAGAGCAAAAATCCATGGGAGTGAAGGTTATGACGAGAAGATAAACCATTTCACGATAGAACCATTTCTATTTAACCCATTTGTATGTTGGATTCTTTATGCCCAAGACACATAGAACATTGATGTGGTTAGTATGTTATGATCCAAGTCGGGTCATACCCAATAACATTCTTAGCAAACACCAAATTATATATAATTGATGATATGATCATGCAATTAAATAAATACACCAATTTTAGAAAATGGGTTTTCTATATAAGTTGCATATGAGATTGAACAATTTATAAGGATATTTTGTTCATAGATATTGTTTGTAATGTTATTTAAGTTTGTTAAATAACATCAAAAAATAAAGGAGGTTGTGTGAGTTATTCAATTAAAAGGTTAATTATATATAACTCAAATTAGTGACTAGTTAACTTGTGAAAAATTGGGTGTTTATGTTGTGGGGGGAAAACCCAATTAAAAGGGTATTTCGGCCGCCCTTGGCCTTGTAACCCCCCTTTTGGTTTTCATTTGATGTCTTGGAAGTAGAACACCCTTAACTACACACACACTCCATCTTCTTCTCTCTCTCACATGCAAGGACCACAAGAACAAAAGGTTTTCTCCTCTTCTTGAAGAGAATCTCGGCTGGAAGGTGTTCCAGCAGCCCCTTATTTGGGTTTTGGTGTACAAATCCTAGCAAGAATGGTGTATGCTTGATGCTTGTGGGTATGGATGCTTGAGAACACCTTTCCTTGGTGTTTTGGCTGTTCAACAACATCATTTTCTTCATCAAAATCCCGTTTTTCAGCAGCTTTTGGAAGGTAGTTCCATGGTTTGTTTTTGGGTTGTTATTTCTTGTTGATAGCTAGTTCATACACATATAAATGATCCTTATTGTTGGAGCTGTAAAAGATAGTCTATATTATCAACATAGTGAAAGTCAACCAAAGTCAATATCACAGTCAAAGTCAACAAAAGTCAAACCCGACACGTTCGAGACGAGTAACCGAGACGAGACGTTGAAGATTTAGATGACTAGGAGTTTTATTGTAATAAATATATTTTGTGTGAACAAAATATATTTTACTTTCTTTGAGCCATGTTTTAGTCTAAATATATAGTTTAGGGGTTATGTGTAAATATGGAAACTTAAACTAGACTATAAATAGCCTAATTGTAATTAGAATGAGGTTAATGGTTGCATGACCAATAGATTGAGGGATTATTTGTAAACAATATTATTTGCAATCTAATTGAAGATCAAAGGGGTTTTATTGTGATTATCATATTTTGATCTAATTCTTCATGATTTGATTCAAGTTTCATCATCCTGGCGTTACAATTTGTATCAGAGCCTTATTGGATCAAAGGCATTGAAGAATTGTTGCTGATTTTGAAGATGTTCATCAATTTTTAGAGAGAGAAACTATGTTTGTAGAGAGAGAAAGTAGATCTGAAAATTCAAATCTCATCCCAAGCATAATCAATTCAGCAGATCTACAACAATTTACTACAAATTTGAAGATATACAACTGAAATTCCTGATCTACAACATATTTTATACAAGAAACTGAAAGAAAAATTCAGATCTGAAGACGTTTCTCTCACACACACTAGTGTGTGTGTTCTTGGTGTTCTTGGAGCTTCAACATCTTCATCCAGCGAATTTAGCACAATTCTGAACGAAAGTTCAAATTTTCCAGCGAAAATACAATTTCGTCCAGAGAAACTCCGGTGAAGTTCCGGCGAAACTATTCCGGCGAAACTACCAGATTCCGGCGAAATTGTTCTTTTTCCGGCGAAAGTCCAAACTCCGGCATAACTACAAAATTTTCAACGAAATTAAAGATATATCAGCGAAATTAATAAAAACAAAGCTGCGAAATTAAAAAAAAATTTGTTGTTTGCGAAATTAAAAACAAACCACAACTCCAAACAATCGAATACCTCCTGAAAACAACAAATTTTTTTTTAACAGTAACAAAAGGTCTATCATTTATCAAAGATCAAATGAAAAGCAATCATCAAAAAGCAAATCTGAGAATCCAGGTCGTGATTCTAGTTATTCACTAGCAGAAATCGTTCATTGTCTAAATAATATTACCATTTTCTGCACCTAGATTACGAGTACTCATTCAAATTTTAACACATTTGGCCATCAGCTTTCAACACGATACTGGTCACAGTTGGTTGCACCAGATCTACTAAAGTTCGAGACCAGACCATTGATCATTCTAGCCACGGCTGCTTTAAACGTCTTTGACACATTTTTGTCAACTTCCCACAAAATTCACTGAAGAATTTGTTGTGTTGGCTGACTTCCATCTTCTTGATTTGCTTCCTCAAACTAGCACCATAGCGGGTGCCATACTTCCCAACAATGCCGGCCTTCTTGGTTCTCTTCGTCATTTCTTGATGCTCGATGAAATCGACTGAGCATTCCAACACCCTAGTTGCCGCCACCTTTCTTCCTCGATATCTCCTTAACCACTACACATCTCCGTGAACCTCCACCACCGTTGGAATCAGCATGACGAGGGGAAGAAGATGATATATTGAACGAAGCTTGACTCGCCGGAAAAGTTCGCCGGAACCCTAGCCCTCACGAACTTCTCTCATCAATATCTTCTTGGTTGTTGATTTTCAAAGAAAACCGAGGTCACCGTTGAATTCAGAAGGTTGAGTTTAGTGAGGGTAGAGGTTGTTCCGGTCATAGATCGCCGGAATTTTTTTTCCTGTCGCCGGAAGTCTCGCCGGAAAGAACCCGCCGGAACCCTAGTCTTGTCCGCCTCTCTCTCTCTACCTTCACACTTATGTGTGTATTAGGTTTGTGTTTGATAGGGTTTCTTAGGTTAAATGGACTTTGGGTTGGGCTAACATTGGGTTGGGTTTTAAAAAACTTGGTAAATGGGTTATTTTTATTGGGCTGGGTTTGGTAGCAAATTGTGGGCTAACAATTTGGGATAGTTAAAATTAATACTTGGGCTCTCAAATAATAGATTGATATTGGGTTTCTAATTGGGCTGATTATTTTTTTATAAATAAATAATAACAAAATTGCCTCATTAAGAATCAAATAACAGCTTGACCCCAGTTGCTAAGATTGTCTAGCGTGACATTTTTAAAAATAATATTTTTCCCAGGAGAGAATCATTCAAAAATTTTGGGAAAAATATTTTTGGGGCGTTTAATTGTTCAAAATTTTTAATAAAATGTCATCTTTGGAAGATTTTAACTCAGATAATCTCACATGGCACAAAGCTGGTTTGACTCTTTTGCAGGTACAAAGAAAGAAAAATGGTCCGATTTAATTGATCGATTTTTAAAAGTGGCAAATAATCTAAAGAAGCATGTTCCAGATCTCAGTAATCATGAACAAATTCAAAAGCTTCTTGACTCTCTTCCCTCTGCATGGAATCATCAAGTTAAAATGCTAAAGCAAGAAAGAGGTTATGTCGAGACAAAACTTATGGATATGATCAACAGACTAACATCTTTCGAGCTGGATATCCAAAGAAACGAATTTCAGCAAGCCGTGTTCCTACATCAAACCCACGCGCTTAATACTGATCTTGTTTCTTCTGTAACAAGCATACTTGATTACAAATCAGAGATGATTGAAATTGAGAACTGATTCGGATTTAAACTATAAATTCAAAGAAACTGTTGAAGAGAATCGTGAAGCTTTAAGAGTCAACAATGACAGTAAACCAGAGTCTATGAGAACCGATGATGATAAGGCTGGAAAAGCTGATAAAAGAGAGAAAGAGTCTGAGGCTGACAAGATGTTGAAGGTCAAAGAAGAGGAAAAACAAGAAATCACATGGGTTTGCAACTGTGAAAAGAGCTTAGCTGCAGAACGAACTATCATGGGTCTTCCTTATGAGACTGTTCAGGATATGTGTTCTTCGTCATGTAAAATCCGGTTATTTGGGATTTATAAGGCAAACAGATTGTTATTGGAAAATGAAAAAGTATTAAAAACAATCACTCAGGAATTAAAGAAAAATGAAATTGCTTTTTCAAGAAAACTTAATGAAGCATTGGCTGAAACTGATCTGTTAAGAAGAACCATTTTGGAGCGTAACGTTGAAATTAATATTCTGAGAGAAAGGGCTGTTTTAGCTCAATTTGAAACGACAAAGTTTCAAACAAAGCTTGGTAAATGGACCCTTTCACACATGAAAAAGGATGAGCTTATTGCTAAACAACAAGGGGCGCGGGTGAAACATGGGATTGGATATAAATCTGATAGTGAAACTGTATTTAATTCAGTTCCACCCCCTTCTACTTTATGTTATTCACCAATTCCCAAACCTCATCCTAAAAATGATTTGTTTGAACAATCTAATAGTAGTTTGCATGCAGGTTTGAGCGGTGTGAATCTTAAAGAGGTGCGAGATGATTATGATTCTACAACTGGTATGGGATACAATAAATCGAATGCTGACAGTCAAGCTAACGATTGTTCAGTCCCGGTTGTTTGTAAATCTATATCTACTATTTCTTCTAACTTCTTTGATAAGTTTAAAGCAGGTGAAATTCCTACTTTTGATCCTGTTAGGGTTGTGAAAGAAGAGATAAATCTGAAATCACCCAATCATCAAGTTCCAACAACAACACATCCTATTCCTGTCAATCAAGTTCCATTGGAAGCAGATCTGTGTATACGAGACTGGACAAGCTTAGATGATGAATCAATCACAGAGGTGCGTGTTGGTTCCTCACAAATCAAGATGTCTCCTAACATTGTCATGTCACAAAAGCTTCCAAAAGCTGAATCAAGACCAATACGGATCTCTTCTCCAATTGCAAAGCAACCCAGTCAATCAGTGAAGATCTCATTTCCTGTTCAGCATAGCAAATGCCAAAACAAGCAAGAATCTGCTACAAGATCAAAGCAATCATCATCCCTACCTGCATCATACGGGACTACAAAGAATCAAAAGCCATTCAAGGCTTGTTTTAAGTGTGGAAAAGAAGGTCATGTGGTAAAGAAATGTCCTCAAAGACTTGTTTCGGATGGTAAAGACAAACCAAATTGCTTCTCCGGATCACAGTCCACAAAGAATATTCCAGACGGTAAAGGCAACACGAGTTGCTTCTCTGGATCAAAAGATAAAAAGCACACATCTTTGAATGGTTGGATGAAAAACCCTCCATCCAAACCTTCTCATGTGAAGCCGGTTTCACATGATTCAAAGATAACAATGACCAAAGGTTTAAAATGTAAGGCCCCGTTCCCGGGAAGCCTCACAGTTGGTTAATCATAGCATAAAATCAGTTCAATAATGAAACATTGCAGCGGAAGTAATTAGACATTCATTTAAAACATAGAAATCATATTGTACTCATACACTTGTCCTTTAATTTCAAACAAAACATGTTAATTGTTCTTAAATTACAATAAAGATTTCATAAGTAGGAATGCCATCCATAGCTCCCCAAGTAGCTCCGTGTGCCATCCTCAGCATCAGCGTTTACCTGCCAACTATTATGCATAAAAGTCAGCTTCGCTGAGTGAGTTCTAGTTTTAGATAATATAAGAAAATATAAACTTTATCCTTCATATAATGACCATGCATACATCATAGTACATAACATTACTTGCATCATAATAAGCATGTTCATTATCTTTCATTCTTTCATTATCTTTCACTTTCATCATAAATGAGATTGCACAAAGCAAGAGCTCCATGTTGATTGACAACAAATGCCAATCCCTGTCGGTACACATGAAACGGTAGCTAACCCCCGACAGTTGATCCACACTGCAAGGCACATAGCCCGCTCATGAATACAGATCCATCATCATACATTAGACTCACATAAGTGAAGTCTATCATAGTGCTTGCAAGACTTTCCATCATCAAACGGGCCCAGGGGTAACATTCATTTAGTTTCACTTTTCATTAATATCATCTTCCTCTTTAGTATATATAATACTTAACTTATTAAGTACACAACATACCAAGTACTAATCATCATAAAACATAACCGATCCGCCACGAGACAGCGGGGGTTCGGGGGCGGCAGCCCCTGACAGCGGGGTCCTAGGGGCAGCAGCCCCTAGTGCGGTCCAAGGGGCGACGCCCCTGGCTGGGGCCGGGCTGCCAGGTCAGCGCGAAAAATTTTTATATTTAAGGTTTTATATAGCAGGTTTACTTATAGAAAAATCGTTCTTCCTGTTAAAACACCTTAAAATCTTGGTCATTTAAGAACGTAAATTTAGTATGCATAATAGCCCCAAAACATGGAAAAACTTATAAATAGGGGATCTAGAACTCACCTTGATACCACGAATAACTTCTAAGCTAAGCTTACAAGGCTAGGATCTCTCTACACAGCCTGCAGAATAGCTAACACTTAAAGGGGTTAATTCCTACCTAAATTCGCTGCTAATTTCGCTGCAAGATCAGCAATTTCGCAGCTAGGTTCGCCAGCAGTTTCGCTGCTAGTTTCACCAGCAGTTTCGCTGCTAGTTTCGCTAGCACCTTCGCTGGCAGTTTCGCTGGCATCTTCGCTGCCAGTTTCACTGCCAGTTTCGCCCAACTTTCGTTGGAAAACCATGTCTGCGAAACTACCTGCGAAACTATAGTTTCGCAGGAAGATCCACAGTTTCGCTGATTGAATATGCAAATTCGCTGGATGAACACGCAGTTTCGCAGATCGCATAAAAATTACGGACCAGACCATTTTTAACCCAAAATCATAACTTTTTACGTCCAATCCCTTAGTTTATCATCCATGAGGCTAAATCTAAGCTTTATACATGTTTTCATACGTAAAAATGTGACCTTTATGCGATTCTTTGCAACTTTTCAAAACCCAAAACCCTAGAATCCGGGTTTGATCTACAGAAGGGTTTATAGGTCGATTCTTACCTGGATTTGTTGCTCCTTTCTTAGATCTTGATGCTCCAACACCCAGATCTTCAATCTCTTCACCTTCCAAGCTTCAAATCTTGAGTTTTCTTCACTTTCTCTCTCTACTTTCTCTCTCTACGAATTTTGGTGGCTAGGGTTGTAATGATGGAGATGGAGCTGATTTGGGTGGGTTAAGGGCTGATTATGGGCCTTAATCACTTAGGCTCTTGTCCATAAACCCAATTTGGCCCATAACCCATTTTCTTCTTTTATTAAATACCCATTATTTAAGCCCATTATCTTTAATGACTCGTTTCGACTTTTCGGGGTGTTACAAGTCTCCCCCACTTATTTAGGTTTCGTCCTCGAAACCTGTCAGTCATCAAACAATTGAGGGTAAAATTTTCTCATCTCCTCCTCAGTCTCCCATGTAGATTCTGACCCTTTTCTATGTCTCCACTGTACCCGTACTAGTGGAACCACTTTATTCCGTAAGTGCTTCTCTTTCCAATCAAGGATGGCCACCGGCTGCTCTACATAATTTAGCCGTTCATCGACTTCAATGTCTTCTAATGGTACAAATGCATCATTATCTGCCAGACATTTCCTGAGATGAGATACGTGGAACGTAGGGTGAATTCCACTCAACTCATCAGGTAGTTCTAATCTGTAGGCCACTTCTCCTACCCTTGCGATAATACGGAATGGCCCTATAAATCTTGGGCTCAACTTTCCCCTTTTTCGAAACCTGATGATCCCTTTCCAGGGCGATACCTTGAGCATAACCTTGTCACCAACCTCAAATTCTATCGGCCTACGCCTCTTATCAGCATAAGACTTCTGGCGGTCCTTTGCAGCTTTCATAAACGCCTTAATCTTATCTAACTTCTCAGTTGTGACCTCAATCACTTCAAGACTCCCCAATTCCTTTTGCCCGATGTCACCCCAACACACGGGCGTTCTGCACTTCCTACCGTACAACATCTCGTAAGGTGGCATACCAATGCTGGCATGGTAACTATTATTATATGAGAATTCTGCCAACGGTAAGTGCTCATCCCAACTTCCTCCAAAGTCGATTACACAGGCTCGTAGCATGTCTTCTAAAGTCTGGATTGTCCTTTCCGATTGACCATCTGTCTGGGGATGGTAAGCCGTACTAATATGCAGTCTAGTCCCCATTGAGTCATGAAACCTCTTCCAGAACTTGGACGTAAACCGCGTGTCCCTATCCGAAACGATAGACACTGGCACGCCGTGACGAGCCACGATTTCCTTGATAAATAGCTCTGCCAACCTCTCAGAGGAATACGTCTCACGAATTGGTAGGAAATGGGCGCTCTTTGTTAGACGGTCAACAATCACCCAGATTGTGTCGCTTCCCCTCGCCGTGCGAGGTAGCTTCGTGATGAAGTCCATTGTGATGTGTTCCCATTTCCATTCAGGGATATCCAAAGGCTGGATCTTCCCATATGGCTTTTGGTGCTCTGCCTTCACTTGCAGACAAGTCAGGCACTTGCTCACGTACTTAGCCACGTCTCGCTTCATTCCCGGCCACCAGTAATCTTTCTTCAGATCCTGATACATTTTCGTGGCACCGGGGTGTATGGAATATCGAGTTTTGTGAGCCTCATCCATGATTTTCTCCCTCAAATCTCCATAGAGAGGGATCCACATTCGCCCAGATCGGGTTCTAACTCCCAAGGTGTTTTCCCCCAAATCTGAAACTTGTCCTTTCATCCTTTCAGAGTTGACTCTGTCCTCTCTTAATGCCTCATCCTGGAACTCCCTCACTTGTTTCATAACATCAGGCGTCATGATTATTTGGTAAGCCCTCACCCGAATTGGTTCGGGTCGTCCTTTTCGACTAAGGGCGTCGGCAACCACATTGGCTTTGCCTGGATGATAATGAATTTCGCAGTCATAATCCTTGATCAGTTCCAACCACCTCCTCTGCCTCATATTGAGTTCCTTTTGTTCGAAGAAATACTTCAGACTTTTATGATCAGTGAAGATGGTGCACTTCACCCCATACAGGTAGTGCCTCCAAATCTTCAATGCAAACACCACCGCGGCCAACTCTAAATCATGGGTGGGATAATTGGCCTCGTGAACCTTTAATTGTCTAGAAGCATAGGCTATCACCTTTCCTCGTTGCATCAACACGCAACCCAATCCTGCATACGAGGCATCCGAGTAGACCACCAATCCTCGTTCCCTTCAGGTAACGTCAAGACAGGGGCTTGAGTTAACCTCATCTTCAGTTCTAGGAAGGCGTTCTCCTGATCAGTACCCCATTCATACTTCACGTCCTTTCGGGTCAACTTTGTCAAAGGAGAAGCTATCTTGGAGAAATCCTGGATAAATCTCCTATAGTAGCCTGCCAAGCCTAAGAAACTGCGAATCTCGGATGGCGTCTTTGGAGGTTCCCATTGCATTACCGCTTCAACCTTCGCAGGGTCCACCCTGATCCCCTCAGGATTAACCACATGACCCAGAAATTGAACTTCTCGTAGCCAAAATGCGCATTTAGAGAACTTAGCATATAACTTCTCATTTCTGAGCGTCTCCAATACTTCTCGAATATGGTCGGCATGTTCCTCTTCACTTTTTGAATAAATCAAGATGTCGTCGATGAATACTATCACCGATTTATCCAACATTGGTCGACATACCCTATTCATGAGGTCCATGAAAGCAGCTGGCGCGTTGGTTAAACCAAAGGACATGACGAGGAATTCGTAGTGTCCATAACGCGTACGGAACGCTGTCTTAGGAATGTCTTGTTCTTTCACCTTCAGTTGGTGATAACCAGACCGCAGGTCTATCCTTGAAAACCAGCTGGCACCCTGAAGTTGATCGAATAGGTCGTCGATCCTTGGTAACGGATACCGATTCTTTACGGTCAGCTTATTGAGCTCGCGATAGTCAATGCACATCCGCATGCTACCATCTTTCTTCTTGACAAATAAAACCGGAGCACCCCATGGAGAGATACTCGGTCGGATGAAGCCTTTATCCAATAAATCTTGCAACTGGTCCCTCAGTTCTACCATCTCCGAAGGAGCTAATCGATATGGTGCTTTAGCGACAGGTTGAGCTCCCGGAAGCAAATCAATCTGGAATTCGATTTCGCGGTCAGGCGGCACACCGGTCAGGTCTTCAGGAAAGACGTCAGGAAACTCGCGCACTACTGGCACGTTTGATAATTGTGGCTCTGGCGCATCCACATCTTTTACATAGGCCAAGTAAGCGCTGCACCCACGTCTCAATACTTTTCAGCTGTGATCATCGACACGACCTTCGGTACAAAGCACACCTTATCTCCACGAACCGTAACAGAACTACCATCGGGCGCTGTTAGACGAATTATCTTCTTACTACATACTATATTGGCTTCATAGGTAGCTAACCAATCCATGCCTAACACCACATCGAAACCTCCTAAGGCCATAACATGCAACCTAGCAGGGAACTTACAATCTTCTAACTCAATCAGGCAATCCTCAAGCACCTCAGTTACCTTAGTGGACTTACCAATGGCTGTTTCTACATAGAAAGGCTCATCTAACTTTCTACTCTTATCATGCAACAAACGACAAAAGGCAGCAGACACAAAACTCCTACTAGCACCAGAATCAAAGAGCACAGAAGCATATTCATGGTCTACCAGAAACATACCTGAAACTACTTCTGGGTCTGCCCTGGCCTCCTCGCGAGTTATGTTGAATGCCCTCGCCTTCGCCTTTGAACCGTCACTCCTTCCCTTATCTCCAGCTTTAACGTTCCTGATCCTTCTGTTTTCCTTTCTTACAGTCTCTTCCCGCATGACCCATCTCACCACACTGGTAACACCTTCCAACCTTGCAATCCCTAGCATAATGGCCCTCGCCTCCACATTTGAAACATTTTCCGTCCCACTCTGCACTCCCCTGAATGACCTTTTCCACATTTTCTACAAGCACCTCCTTCCCAGTATTTCCCTGTCTCCCAGACTGATCTTCAACCCTCATCCTCTTCTCTCCCTCCGGAAGTTATCACCTCCGAACCTCTTCCCATTTCCATTCTTGTTCCCATTCCATTTCTCCACCTTCTTCTGTACAGGCACGGGTCTCTCTCATCGTACAACCTCCCAGCTAAGTCCACCACAGACCTAAACGTACCCGGTCTGGCTGCAATCATGTGCCTCCTGATGTCCACAGGCAAACCCTGTATGTATCTTTTGATCTTCCTGGACGCAGGTCACCATGTCTGGCACAAGTCTTGCAAGTTCATTGAACTTGGAGGTATACTCTTGATGAGTCATGTTCCCAGCCTTCAAATACAAGAACTCCTTTTCAATCTTGTCTAATTCCCGATGGGGACAATACTCCTCCAGCACTAACTCCTTCAACTCAGACCACTTCATCTTGGCTATCGATCGCTTCCCCTCAGCCTGGACAATATTGTCCCACCAGCATAACGCTGAGTCAACGAAGGAATGAGTGGCAAACTTAACTTTTTGATCCTCTCGCACTCACTCACTAATTTCCAGTACCGCTTCCATCTCTCTGACCCAACGATGAGCGGCAGTAGCAGTGCCGTTACCGTCAAAGGTTGGGGGCTTGCACCTTTGAAATGCCCCATAGTTGCACCCTCTAGTAGTCTCTCTCTCGGACTCCTCATCACTGTCGTCATCATGGACTACCACCTTAGGGTTTGATGGCTCCTCTTCAGATTCCTCAGTCCTCCCAGTGGACTTTCCTGAATTCTTCTCACTTTCCTTCCCCTTCTTCTCAGCTTTCTCTCCATCCTTGACTGCTTTGATCACCTCGGTCACCACCGAGGGTAAGACATTTTGCATGACATTGTAGACCTCATCAGCGATAGCCTCCTTCACAGTGGGTTTGAGGGTGGCTGATCCCTCCCCCTCCGGGTGACTATGGAGGTCTGACTCCTCATGAACAGCTCGGGAGCCTTAGCTTTGCTCCGGTGACACGTGGCTCAGTAGTACGCCCGCCACGAGCACCTCCTCGGGTTGCCTTCCCAGATTTTCTACCAGCCATAACTAATTCCTATAAGATTCAAACACCAAAATGGTTATTCAAGATAATTGCTCAGATCATTATAAGTATGGTAAGTCCTTAATTACAGTGGCCAAGTGTGATTAACCACTTACCTTACCCTCCTGTCCCAAGCAATCACTATCCTAACACATATCAGTATTCAAATCTACAAGCACATAAAACAAATAGCACACGCACATAATTCCGGTTTACTTGAAACTTTTACCTGATGGCACGTAGCTACTTGGATTGGCATCCTTCATTCGGTCCCATTTTCAGTTTAAGTTTAGGTTTTGAAAATTTTTACCCATTCTCTTAAACTTTGGCTCTGATACCAACTTGTAAGGCCCCGTTCCCGGGAAGCCTCACAGTTGGTTAATCATAGCATAAAATCAGTTTAATAATAAACATTGCAGCGGAAATAATTAGACATTCATTTAAAACATAGAAATCATATTGTACTCATACATTTGTCCTTTAATTCAAACAAAACATTAATTTTTCTAAATTACAATAAAGATTTCATAAGTAGGAATGCCATCCATAGCTCCCCAAGTAGCTCCGTGTGCCATCCTCAGCATCAGCGTTACCTGCCAACTATTATGCATAAAAGTCAGCTTCGCTGAGTGTTCTAGTTTAAATAATATAAGAAAATATAAACTTTATCCTTCATATAATGACCATGCATACATCATAGTACATAACATTACTTGCATCATAATAAGCATGTTCATTATCTTTCATTCTTTCATTATCTTTCACTTTCATCATAACGAGATTGCACAAAGCAAGAGCTCCATGTTGATTGACAACAAATGCAATCCCTGTCGGTACACATGAAACGTAGCTAACCCCGACAGTTGATCCACACTGCAAGGCACATAGCCCGCTCATGAATACAGATCCATCATCATACATAGACTCACATAAGTGAAGTCTATCATAGTGCTTGCAAACTTTCCATCATCAACGGGCCCAGGGGTACATTCATTTAGTTTTTCACTTTTCCTTAATATCATCTTCCCTTTAATATATAATACTTAACTTATTAAGTACACACATACCAAGTACTAGTCATCATAAAACATAACCGACCCTCTGCGAGACAGCGTGGGTTCGGGGCGGCAGCCCCATTGACATAGGTGTCCTATGGGCAGAGCCCCTAGTGCGGTCCAAGGGGCCACGCCCCTGGCTGGGGCCGGGCTGCCAGGTCAGCGCGAAAAATTTTTATATTTAAGGTTTTATATAGCAGGTTTACTTATGGAAAAATCGTTCTTCCTGTTAAAACACCTTAAAATCTTGGTCATTTAAGAACGTAAATTTAGTATGCATAATAGCCCCAAAACATGGAAAAACTTATAAATAGGGGATCTAGAACTTACCTTGATACCACGAATAACTTCTAAGCTAAGCTTACAAGGCTAGGATCTCTCTACACAGCCTGCAGAATAGCTAACACTTAAAGGGGTTAATTCCTACCTAAATTCGCTGCTAATTTCGCTGCAAGATCAGCAATTTCGCAGCTAGGTTCGCCAGCAGTTTCGCTGCTAGTTTCACCAGCAGTTTCGCTGCTAGTTTCGCTAGCACCTTCGCTGGCAGTTTCGCTGGCATCTTCGCTGCCAGTTTCACTGCCAGTTTCGCCCAACTTTCGTTGGAAAACCATGTCTGCGAAACTACCAACGAAACTATAGTTTCGCAGGAAGATCCACAGTTTCGCTGATTGAATATGCAAATTCGCTGGATGAACACGCAGTTTCGCAGATCGCATAAAAATTACGGACCAGACCATTTTTAACCCAAAATCATAACTTTTTACGTCCAATCCCTTAGTTTATCATCCATGAGGCTAAATCTAAGCTTTATACATGTTTTCATACGTAAAAATGTGACCTTTATGCGATTCTTTGCAACTTTTCAAAACCCAAAACCCTAGAATCCGGGTTTGATCTACAGAAGGGTTTATAGGTCGATTCTTACCTGGATTTGTTGCTCCTTTCTTAGATCTTGATGCTCCAACACCCAGATCTTCAATCTCTTCACCTTCCAAGCTTCAAATCTTGAGTTTTCTTCACTTTCTCTCTCTACTTTCTCTCTCTACGAATTTTGGTGGCTAGGGTTGTAATGATGGAGATGGAGCTGATTTGGGTGGGTTAAGGGCTGATTATGGGCCTTAATCACTTAGGCTCTTGTCCATAAACCCAATTTGGCCCATAACCCATTTTCTTCTTTTATTAAATACCCATTATTTAAGCCCATTATCTTTAATGACTCGTTTCGACTTTTCGGGGTGTTACATAAAACCAAATTCTTTTCCTTCCGGTCTTAAACAGAAAATGATTTCCAAATTTAATTCATTTAAATCCAAATTAATTGAACCGAAACAAATTTGGCAAATTAAAAAGAGAGATATAGATATTCCCGATTGTTTAAACAGTTGTGTGCAGAATATCTTGATGAAAAAGGAACTTCTAGGACTACGATGGCCTGGGTTTCCCTATCTAACTAACTTGTTAATGAGTGCAGGAACAATTCAGGAGGACTGTTAGTAATCCGGTTTACTGACAGAGATTGTTCTTGATTCAAATTTGAGGCGGAACAAACAGGTTAAGGTCATGGTATTTTATCCACAATCTGGATATTTATATGCACAATCACCGGTCTCACTTCACAATCACTGCATATATCTTGTGAATTCATTTCTTATCTTCATATCAGTGTAGTTTGGAAGACCTTCTTTGATAAATTTTTATTTTTATACAGTTTAAAAAAAATAAAAAAATTAAAAATTAAAAAAAAAAAATAATAAAAAAAATAAAAAAATAAAAATAAATATAATATAAAAAAAAAGTTTGCAAAAATAAAACTTTAGGGGGAGAGTATAAGTAAATAAAAATGAAAAGTGTACACTGAGAACTTGATTCGAGATGACTGAGAAATGATTGTATATCATCTTGAAATGCTTGTTTTTGCATGACTTGCGTTTATAAATTGAGAAATGATAGTAACTGATGCTGTTATCTGATTTACATCTTATTTTTAATTGTAAATAAAAGAAAAACAATCAGATTCTTTAATGATATGCTTGGCAGACTCAGCCTGAAAAATAAAGTAGACAGCAGTATGATGATTTAAATTAAAATATATGCTTAAGGATGTCTGGACTTACGCAATCATTTTGGCCTGCACAAAAACTGAGTCCTGACAAAAATTGGATTGAGAATTGATCTTTCTCCCACCATGATACAAATCATATAAGCCATATCTTTGAGCCGTGATTGGTGTATTTATGTGTCTTGTGTTTGTGCTAATCTCCTCTGCTGTACAGAAGTACTGACCTGGAGTGATGATCTCCTCTGTTGTACGATAGTACTGACCTGGAGCTCTCATCGGCACATGATTAAATGGTCATCTCCTTTGTTATACGTGAGTATAGACCTGGAGCTCTCACCATTTTGGTCTAAGTAGTGTC
Source organism: Flaveria ramosissima (assembly GCA_025215565.1). Classification (NCBI taxonomy): domain Eukaryota; kingdom Viridiplantae; phylum Streptophyta; class Magnoliopsida; order Asterales; family Asteraceae; genus Flaveria; species Flaveria ramosissima. The sequence goes on from CM046036.1 coordinate 39,945,048, forward strand.
AAATTATCTAATTCACAGAATGCTATATTCTGTTGATAATCACTTGCACACTAATGCAAACGCCTTGCTCTATAAAGATCGTAACAAAATTCAAGAAATCCTGAGGTTGGGTGAGGGTTTTTGCCAAATGATTGTGGGGTCCTAGCATTCAAAAGTATTTAATCGAACCTTAACGAATCATCTACTGCTTGTTGAAAAAGATAGGGCATGAGTTTAAGTGGACAAACATATCAGCAATCGTTATTGATCTGTTTGAGAATTTCAAAATCATTTAAAGACTGCAATTAGATTTAGTTATCAGTGTGATCTCATTGCTTGTCGATGATTAAATTCATCTTTGTGCTAAAGTATATCTTGAGGATATGATCTCATGATCGATTCAGTTCTCGGTTTAAAAAAAACACAAAAAATTATATAATAGATATAAAATATGTTATAATACATGTATATAATAAAAAATAGAAAAATATAATAAAAATTTTTTTGGTCTTCCATATTATGCTGTTACAATTTTATCATTTTCATGCATTTCACAGAAATTGCGCACAAACGAACACGGGTTCGCTTGTTTTTCACACACTAAATAAACACGGGTTTATTTTGTTAAAATAAAATGATCTAATTAGAAATGTCGAGATTGTGTTTGTGAATGTGTTTCAGATTTTTGTTTTAAGTGATGGTCGATCATCAGTTAAGCAGTGTACCTGATCAGAGAGCATGTTCCTCAAGTTTGCAGAAGATACCGAGCTAGGAATCCTCCTCCTACATCTTCTGAAGCACTCAAGATTAGAGATTTGGGAAACCTGTTCCAATATCCATGTAAAGCTTGCACTCGAAAAGGGGGAGCATATAAATAAGGGGAGCTTATGAGATGAAAAATCTTTCTCATCAGATTCAGAAAGATTCAAATTGAAGATCTTTCTATTGTTGACTTCTCGATGCTGTTTTCGTTTGAAGACGTTGATAATGATAGACTAAGGGGGAGTATTGTTGGAGCTGTAAAAGATAGTCTATATTATCAACACAGTGAAAGTCAACCAAAGTCAATGTCACGGTCAAAGTCAACAAAAGTCAAACCCGACACGTTCGAGACGAGTAACCGAGACGAGACGTTGAAGATTTAGATGACTAGGAGTTTTATTGTAATAAATATATTTTGTGTGAACAAAATATATTTTACTTTCTTTGAGCCATGTTTTAGTCTAAATATATAGTCTAGGGGGTTATGTGTAAATATGGAAACTTAAACTGGACTATAAATAGCCTAATTGTAATTAGAATGAGGTTAATGGTTGCATGACCAATAGATTGAGGGATTATTTGTAAACAATATTATTTGCAATCTAATTGAAGATCAATGGGGTTTTATTGTGATTATCATATTTTGATCTAATTCTTCATGATTTGATTCAAGTTTCATCATCCTGGTGTTACACTTATGTTATTGGGTTTGTTGTTATTATGATATGAGCCTTAATTTTCATATTACAAATGATAATATTAAGGTTTTAATCCGCTGCGTTTTCAAGTTTAAATGGTTAAACTACTTTGATATGGTCCAACAAACCCAACATTGGCATCTAGAGCCGGATATGTGGATGACTAGTTTCATTTGTCCTTGTAAAATTGATTTTATGGGGCTTTAACAACCTTATGGGGGCTGTTTTGTGGTGATGTTATAAATCCCCAACCTTTCAAGTTTATATCTAACATGCTTGTGATTAAACCTTGAAAGAAAGATATCAAATGGTTGATTGTGTTTGTTTAGACAAAACACCCTAAATTCTTGGTTTATGTTGGCTGAAAATTTAGGGTCATAAGGGGATTTATTTGGTTCTTGGATGTTGTATATGATGTTTCATATTGGTGCATAACTTAGCCTTGACCTTATGTTGATTTGGTTTTGAATGGATGTTCGTTTTGGTTGATTTCATTGATAATGGGTTGTAATATTATTCTTTTGTGTTTGTATTTGAATGTAATTTATTTATTCATTTAATGGCAATGTAATAGATAGATTAAGTGTGCTTTCTTTTATTAGAAAATTTGTATTAGGATATAAATTTTGTAAAAGAAGATGCACAAGATGGAAGCACAAAAGGAAGAGACAAAGAGAAGGACTTGAAGCATTTGGATGCAAGTTGAAGTGAGGGTCTTTGGAGATCTCATCTTTTGTGTTGTGTTCAACCCTTAGGAAAGACCAATTGACAACGCTTGTGATGGCAAACAAGTGTTGTCTACATAGTGGCTATGGTTATGTACATGTGGTTGTTTTATATATGCTTGTTTGATTATTCATTTTATGTTGATTGTTTGATATATGGATATGCTTAACAATCTAAATAAATTATCATAACAAGCTGAATTTTTTGGTTCCTAATCATTAAGTGATTAATAAAAGGTTATTAAAAGGATTAATGATTTCAAAATAAAAGAGGTTTTATTAAAAGAGAAGCATAAGGTACCATGTATTTGAAAGCATGCGAATACAAGGTACATAGAGTTTTCATAACTAGAATTAATGGAAACTTAAATCCCTTTGGAAACAAGTTAAACACCATCTTTTTACACGACACTCGAATCACTTGAGAACTACTTGTGGGATAAAGGTCACCTAACCACTTTTAAGGAACTTGTGTGTTTGAGGTGAGCTTAACATATTTGTGGGATAAAGGTCACCTACCCACTTGTATGTGTAAACTCACACGTGTGTATAAGTAGGACGACTTGAATTGGAAACCATGAGCATAGGATCACCGAAGCATGGCGTACAATGGTGTTGATGGGATTTTACATGCCGGCTAAACATAAGATGTTTAACCGATCCCATAAAGCTAGAAGTTGCAATAGGTTGCAATTGTCAAATGTTGACTATCTTGTTAATTTAAATAATGGGATAAAGGTCACCTAACCATCATTTAAATGTAGCGTTGGATTCTAGATTTTAATTATTAATTGTTTATGAGATGTGTAAAGGGTACTAATGATTAAAATGCAATTTTTCAGAAATACTAAAATGAACTTCGTAATTTTGTAGAAATGGCCGCAAATAATAATGCTACCACCCCGACCGTCCCTACCCTATCACTTTAAACAATCTTAGAAAGGGATTGTCTTAACAATAATAACTTTATGGACTGGTATCGAAACTTGAGAATTGTTCTCAAGCAAGAGAAAAGGGCCTATGTCCTTGACGATCCTATTCCTGACCAACCCGACCCCGAGGATGTTGAGGCCTATAACGATTGGGTTTAATACACAGAGGATTCCATGTAGGTTTCCTGCCTCATGTTGGGAACTATGATTCCCGAACCCCAAAAGGATTTGGAGCATCTTGGGGCATATGACATAATTACCCAACTGAAGGAAATGTTCCTTCAACAAGCTAGGGTAGAGCGCTTCGAAACGGTTCGAGCGCTTCATGCATGTCACATGGAAGAAACCCAATCGGTATCATCTTATGTTCTTAAGATGAAAAGCCACGTTGATCGCCTCGAGTGGCTTAATTGTCCCGTCTCAAAGGAGTTGGCCACGGTTTGATCCTTAATGGCCTAACTAAAAGTTTTGAGACGTTCATAATGAATTACAATATGAACGGATGGGACAAGAGTATTGGTGAGCTTCACGCAATGCTCAAAACAGCCGAGGCAGGAATGGGTAGAAAGGTTCTACCTGTTCTCTCGATCAATGAGGGAGGCAATAAGAAAAGGCCATTCCCCGATCCCAAGGCAAATGTTGTCAAAGGAAAGGGGTATATCAAAGGAAAGGGGAAAGGAAAGGCTAAAGTGGAACCTCGATAACCTAAGCTTAAGAATCCTAAGGTAACGGAGAACGATCCATGCTTTGAGTGTGGAGAGATAGGACATTGGAAAAGGAATTGTCCAACCTATCTCAAAGAGTTGAGAAACAAGAGGGATGTTGGGCAAACCTCAGGTACAACTTTCATAATTCACATTGGTTTAAATGTTATTTCTTCAAACACATGGGTATTGGATACCAGATGTGGAACTCACATATGCAATTTGTTGCAGGGGTTCAAAAGAAATAAGCAATTCAAGAAGGGAGACACAAGTCTCTACATGGGCAACGGAGCAAAAGTTGATGTCGAAGCCCAAAGAGACAATATTTTGAAACTTTCAAATGGTTTGGAAGTTATTCTTAAGAACATTTTGTATGCTCCTAGTTAGACTAGGAACATAATTTTGATTTCCCTTTTAGAACAATGTGGTTGTGAATTAAAGTTTGTTAACAATGGTATTTATGTTTGTATGGATGATGTATTTTATTTCAAGGTTTTGCCTTTTAATGGAATCTATGAATTGGTTCATAATGATTCATCCTATAATACCTCTTTATACCAAACAAGCACCTAGAAACTTAAAATGGGTTTAAGTGATTCTTATCTTTGGCATTGTCGTCTTGGTCACATAAACAAGAATCGGATTCAAACACCTCAGAATGGTCTTTTGAAAAACAAATGAAAATGTTTCATTCGATAAGTGTGAATCTTGTTTACGAGGTAAGATGACCAACTCGCCCTTTAGTGGCACTAACGAGAGGGCAAAAGACTTAATGGGAATCATACAGTCGGATGTATGTGGCCCTTTTAAGACAATGACTAGAAATGGTGAAAGATGCTTCATTACCTTTACCGACGATTATAGTCACTATGGTTATGTGTACTTGATGACGCATAAACATGAAGCTTTTGAAATGTTCAAAATCTTCAAGAATGAAGTAGAAAATCAACTCAATAAAACTATCAAAGTTCTTCGTTCAGATAGATGAGGTGAATACCTAAGTGATGCTTTTCGATACCATCTAAGAAGTTGTGGGATCGTCTCACAACTTACTCAACCTGGAACACCACTACATAATGGTGTGTCTGAGAGGAGAAATCGAACCCTATTAGATATGGTTCGATCTATGATGGCTATAAGCTCACTACCTCTATCATTTTGGGGTTTCGCAATGCTCTCCAAGGCTCGTATTTTGAATATGGCCCTGACCAAGATAGTCGATTCACTAAGTGTATATTTGTTGGATATCCCAAAAGACTATATAGGATACTACTTCTTTGATCCAACAGAGCAAGAGTATTTATTGCTCGAAAGGCTGAGTTCTTGGAAACTAAGTTTCTTATGGAAGGAATAACGTATAGAATAGTGGAATTTGATGAAGATCAAGATCCACAAGCCGATACATGTTTGGTTAACACTAGCAATCAACAAGAGGTTGTTGATGATGATCAAAAGGTTGATCAATACACACAAAACGTTCGCAGATCTGGTAGAGTTAGCATTCCACCTGAAAGATATGGATTTTTCATGAATGGATGCTATGTGGTTGACTCCGATGAGCCAACTACATACCATGAAGCAATGTCCGATTCGGATTGTGACAAATGGCTGGAAGCCATGAACGTTGAGATGCAATCCATGTATGACAATCAAAGTTAGGAATTGGTTGACCCTCCACTTAACTCCAAACCGAATGGATGCAAGTGGCTTTCAAGAAGAAAATGGATATACATGGAAACTTAGATACTTATAAAGCCAGACTTGTAGCAAAAGGTTTCACTAAAAATCAAGGGGTTGATTGTGATGAAACATTCTCGCCTATGGCAATGCTAAAGTCAATTAGGATATTATTTGCCATAGCTGCATGTTATGACTAAGAGTTTTGGCAAATGGATGTCAAAACCGCTTTTCTTAATGGACATCTCGAAGAGACTGTCCATATGGTTCAGCTTGATGGTTATGTCAGTCCACAACATCCTAATAAAGTATGCAAGTTAAAGAGGTCAATCTATGGATTGAAACAAGCATCGAGAAGTTGGAATCAACATTTTGATGAAGAGATCAAGAAATTTGGTTTCATCAAGAACGCTGACCAGGCTTGTGTATATACGAAGGCTAGTGGGAGCATAATAACATTCTTAGCATTGTATGTTGATGACATACTACTTTTGGAAATGATATTCCAACCATGGAAGGTGTTAAAACCTGGCTTGGAAGATTTTTCTCCATAAAAATCTCAGTGAAGCCGCCTATATTTTGGAAATAAAGATCTATAGGGATAGATCGAGGCGGTTGATAGGTTTAAATCAAAGTGCATATATTGATAAAGTCTTGAAAGGGTTCAAGATGGAAAAACTCTGAGAAAGGTATGGTACCTATTCAAAGAGGGACACTATTGAGTACATCTCAATGTCCAAGCTCAAAGGATGAGCAATATCGAATGAAGGACATCCCATATGCGTCAGCTATAGGATCCATCATGTATGCGATGATATGTGTAACAACCGGCCTCTAGGTTGTTATTCTAACCCTAATTTACTTGCATCATTAATATTAGAAACAATCCAACCCTATCAGTGAATTTGGAAACATTTCTTGCTATTTGTTCCATTTTATGATTTCACGTGATTTTATTGATTTTTAGTCAATTTAGGTTTTACCTTTTTAAAACTTGGTGTCCCGGGAATGTTAACTAGCCACCCTTACAAAATTTAATCTCAAGTGAAACAATTAAAATGTGAGCATACATTCACACTTATAAATTTTCGGTTCATGCATGCATGAACATGCACAAGACACTACAATTAACATCATCCACCAAATAATATATTCTACCCAATAATACAAAATTACACCACCTAATAATTATATACAATTAAAAATTAAATTTTAAACTCCCCCACATAAGGCCAAGATCGGCCGCCCCCTCTCCCTCCACTCACCTCTCCTCTACACGACCCACACTCTCACCATTCAAAATTCATGCAAGATCCTTATCACACTACATCTCTCTCTCTCATTCTCTCAAACTCTCATCAGCTGAAAACACACTCAAAAACACACACACAACCATTCTCTCTATATTTCCAGCCTTGTTCATCGAAGAACAAGGCATACACATACTCGGCTGACCGAAAATCGCAAGAAGGTGGCCACATTCGCGAGCTTTGGACACACCTCTGCATCTTGTTCGACTTTTCCAGGTTTGTTCGAAGATTCTCCATCCTTGTCCAAGGAGTTTCGAGCTATCCGAGACCATCTACACTCTCCAAAACATGAACAACACCAAGTGTAAGCTTCATGTCACCCGAAAATGGTCTTTTCATGTGTTTCTTTCACTTCTCTTTTAAAAACACCTCCTCTCTTTTTTGTAGTAGAAACCCGATGCTATTATCTTGATCTTGAGGAGCTTTCAACTTCACAAGAGGTATCTCACACGTTATATTGGTCATTCTTAAGGTGGAAACCGATTTCCACCATGAAAACCCTCTTTTTGGACTTTTTGCACCATCCAACTTGTAATTCTTGTAACCCTTGAAAGCAAAACTTATAACCTACTTGTTAATGGTTTAATGGACTCCTAATAATCTGTTTTGAAAGTTACAAAAAAATATACACCGTGAATATGTGGTTATATCTCAAGATACACCTTAAAAACCTTCTTTTTACAAGAAATGTTACAATCTAAGCACTTGTTTAAAAACCCTCTCAACCAAGGTTTACAACCTGCTCATGAACGACTTTGTAACACCCTAATAATCTGATATTAAAGTTAAATGAGGTTTTGGTAATGTATAAACACAAGGTTGCACGGATTTACACATGTGCTATGGTCGGTTATGGCTAAATCACTAAGTTGATGGTTCATTGTTGTGTTGGGTAACCTAGCCGTGAGTTTGGGACATGATTTCAGAAAGTTTTGATGAATATTAAGTGTGTGACAAATGGTTAATCTCCGGAAATTAAGGACATGTTAAGATTAGACCCATTTTAGTTATTTTCGGGACCGGTAACATGGTAAAACAACCTTAAAAATAGTAAAACATGGTGTTAACCATTTTAAAAAGAATTCCAGGCTTAATAATGGTTAATAAAGTGCTGGAGTCAATGGGTAATTTAAATGGTCAAAAGAACAATTAAATGGCGTTTTAACTAAAAACGGGTACCAACCGGGCATCGTTTTTTAGAAAAATCCAAGAAAAAGGAGTTTAAAGCTAAGATTTATAAAAATCATGTAATTTCAGAAAGTTAAATGAGAAAAGACCTAAAGGATTTTAAATATTGGTCAAACAAGCTTTAAATGGTCAAATACGGTTAAAAACGCGTTTTAACGGGTTAAACGTAAAAACGAGACTTTCAACTAATAGAGGCAAAATTTCAGAATTTAAGGACTTAAAACTTATAAAAATATCTTTTAGATGATACCTACTGGTCCAAGACTCAAATTTATGGAAACCTAAATTAACCGTTAAAACTCTCCGGTTTTACCGCAACTGGGAGCGTTAAACGCATAGTTTTTAAACCGGACCCATTAACTGAAATTTTGGAACACTTACTCAATAATAAGTTGAATTTTTACTCTAAGAACCTGATTTTTGGTCTTAAGTGTCATAAAGAACAAGAAACCAAACTTGAGGGTAGAAACTGTCAATTTTGAAACTTGAGGGACTAAACTGTAAAATTTTACCAAACTTTATAACCGAGACCAATGAAACTAATAATCACTTGAACAACAAAATTTCCTTATATTCTTAACCTAATGATGTAAAAATCCCAAATTACTCGGAGAAACCATGACCTGCCATAAAAGGAAACTTTTTATACAAACCTTCGCGAAATCAAAGGCTTATCCGATAACTAAATTCTTGACACGCTTGTTGCACCTTAAATAAGTTTAGAGCAGTAGCTTATCACTTAATATATTCATGTTAGGGCAAGACTTGAGACACTCCCGGCACACGAAGAGTATTTTGACTTAACACCTAAGGTGAGTTCTAGTGATTCCCCTTTTTACTACTGTTTTGGGGTGAAACATGCTCTGTTATTTACGAACAATATTTGTGCTTTACTTGGTGATTGTATGTGGGATTTGTGGTTACCTACTGATACTTATATCATGATCATTAATTCTTTCGTGAACCGCTTGTTTTATATGGATAGATCTACTTGGGGAATCCCCCACACACAGTGGCTTCCGTTCCAGGAAGGGTACCCCACTAAGATCCTAAGGGGTCGTTTGTGGCATGTGACAGGTTTTGTTAAGAAACTATGGTGAACCATCCGGGCAGGTATGGTTCACTGGTTTGGGGCTCAGTTCTTCCTTCGGGAATATCCGGTTAAACACAACTTTAGAAGAGGCCAACCGGGACTGTGTGCATGGTTGATTATTATTCTCCCACGATGTTGAAACTATGATTGGTTCCTTTTTATCAAATAAGGATTTGTTAAGTCCTTTTTGTTTTTAAACTTTAAGCACTTGAATTCACCAACCTTTTGGTTGACACAAATTTCTTTAGAGCATGTTTCAGGTAATTTATGAAGAGATCCTAGCTGGTGTGAAGACCTAGACTTATCCCCGTGACCATGGCATTGGCATATTTTCCTTAATGAACAATTTGAACAATTTTATATTTTTGTTGAACAAGTACAATTTATTTCAATGTTGGTTGTAAAACTCATTTGGGGATTTGATTTGTTTCTAGCCCTGGTACCCTTTTGAAAACATTTAATGCCATGTGATATTCTCTCCTTTGAGCTCTTGTAATGGTTTGTTGCCGCTGCCATATGTTGTTGCTAGTTTGTGACGTCCCACCCTACTTGGGCCCGGGGTGTGCCAGATTGGTATCAGAGCCAAAGGTTGTAGAGAAGTCGGGAATACCATAGTAGACCCTAGGCTACAACCCTGATACCCTAGGACTGTCCTTGTGGGAAGTGTTGGGATGATCGGGTTGGGTAAATTGATGATTACACTTGATCAACGTAATCATGAATTTACCGGACGCGTAATTTCCATCACGGACCTTTAGGTTATGGTTGGACTTTTTCTGATTTGTATTGATGATTTTGAAACTTATTTCAAAAAGGGGATTTAAATGATTTTTATGATGAACTATGTTATCCGATACTATTTGGCGAGACTATTGATTTGGGCAACACGGACAATGATATGTTGGAATAACAGATACTACTGCCATCACTACTATTACTAGTACTATTATTATGATCATGAGCTATGAGGAACAAAATTACTCATGATGTATTTCTTACAGGACACAACGACTATGGCTGATAAAGGTAAGGCGCCTGCTCACCCTGATACTGAGACCACTCCTACCGGGACCCTAAGAAGGGCGAAGCCTCAAACTGAGTATGAAGCATACCTCCGGAGATGCGGACATCCAGGATGGATATCCGTAACGTCAGATGACACTTAAGCTTCTGAGGACTCTTCCTCCACATCACCTTCCAGAAGCCGGACGTGTTCCCACTCTCCTCACGTAGCTGCTTCTACCCACTCACCCATCCCACCTATAGGGAATAGGGGTGCACGTATTGTCACCTGTCCATGCACGAGTGTTAGGCAAGGATCCTCAGTATCCTTTAGGATGCCTCCTCCTCCTCCCCCGCCTGTTAGGATTCCAACACCAGCACCTCCGCTGTTTGACCCACGTGATGAGCACCTGATACCACCGAGGCACAGCATGTATGACGGTCCTAGCGTACTGGCTGGTGATAGGTACTCCCAGTCGAGCCGCCGGGCAAGCAACATAGGACCCTCTAATGCGACACTGGATGAAATCTTGAAGACTGATCGTCGTCACGAGTTGACTCTTCAGCACGCCACCCGGACCTCCCAGTCTGCTCAATTCCAGGCTATGATGGCTACACATGGAGTGCAGCGTTTGGAGCAGGAGCAGAGAAAGAAGAGTTCAGGATGGTTTGGATGGCTGAACAAAAAGTGAATGTGAGAGCAGGGGTAAGCAGCGGGATTATCTGTCTTTAGACAATAGAAGGAAACTATTTGAATTATTATTCGATACTATTATTATTATTATCATGGGGGTGATAGCACCTTCCAAATTGTAAGAGCTTGACTCTAATTCAACTTTGCTGGATGATACTACTATCTCTATTTATCTATGAACTGTTTGTTTGGATGCTAGATTATTGGACTATTTAAATTGAATTGCACTATGTTGTGTCGTGCTTGTAATTGGTTCGTGCCCTTTCTAATTGATTGTCTAACTGTTATGACATGCTTTGAATTGGACCTTGTAAGAATTTCTTAGTGGGTTGTACATACATATGTGCACGCCATGATCCCTCTTCCCGAGGCATGGTGTAATAGGGTAATGATGCATAAGCTATTCGAAACAAATTTTGAGATGCTAAACGAATCTATCTGTGATACTATCAGAATGCCGACTCGTAGAGGAACACGATTTGGACGGCGAGGAGCCACTAGGGGCCGCCGTGAGGAAGCCGGACAAACTGGAAACCAACCTACTCCACTAGGAACTCCCCACAGGGAAAATGCTAATCAAGAAAGCGATGAGAGAATTGCTAACCTCGTAGCTCAGCAACTGGCTAATGCCATCCCGACCATTATCGCTCAGATCAATGCTGATCGGGATAATGCTAATGGTAATGATCGGCCAGCAAACAACGAGGGCCACGACGAGGAAGCCGAGGCATTAAAGAATGGATGCTCCTATAAGACCTTCATGGCATGTAAGCCTAAAGACTTCTACGGCACCAAGAGTGCTATAGAGACTTACAGATGGATTGACAAAATGGAAGCTGTCTTGGACATTAGCGAGTGCAAGATGGATCATATGGTGAGGTTCGCATCACGATCCCTCAAGGGATCAGCTCTTGAATGGTGGAAGTCGATTACTCAAACCCGTGGAAGAAATGTGGCTAATTGAATGAGTTGGATCGGATTCAGAGAGCTAATGACCAGCAAGTATTGCCCCATCAATCAGCTCGAGAAGCTGGAGACAGAATTCCTTAGTCTGGAAATGAAAGGTCCCAACTACACAGAATATATCAATCGTTTCTTAGCCCTATCCTGACTTGTTCCCCATCTGGTGACACCTGAAACTAAAGGTGTAGCACGATTCATCTGGGGGCTACACCCAAGAGTTAGGGGAATGGTCCGTTCCTCCCAGCCTTCAACCCTACAAGCTGCGGTTGACCTTACCAGCAGTTTGATTGATGACTTAATTAGGGCTGGATGGACTGAGCAAGCAAGGGCTGATGAGAAGAGGAAGTTTGTTGGTGAGAAAAGAAAGTGGTTTGAAGTAAAGAGAGCGCTTGGAAGTAGTAGCGTGTCAGGTAGAAAGAGTTTTGAAGGTGCAAGGCGCGATGATCAGGGAAGCAAGACCCAGAGACTGTACTCGGGGACAAGCTCGTTTTGCAACAAGTGCAGGCTACACCATTAATGGAAATGTAACCCGATGCCCTGTTTTAGATGCAAGAGAACAGGCCATTTAATCAAAGACTGCACTTACGCACCAGGAAAACAATGCTATGAATGCGGAGATCCAGGGCACATGAGGAACAAGTGTCCTAAGCTGGGTAGAGACAAGGATGCCAAGCACAACAAGCCAAAGGGAAGAGCATTCGTTATGGACCCAGCTGGAGCTTGTAGGGAACTTGATGTGGTTAACGGTACGTTCCTTGTAAACAATCATCCTGCTACTGTTCTGTTCGATACAGGAGCGACTGCTAGTTTTGTCTCTAGTACTTTTAGGCCTTTGATTGACTTAGACGCGTGTGCCTTGACCGATACGTTTACCGTAGAATTAGCAGACGGTAACATTTTAGAAACTAACGAAGTCATCAGAGATTGCTCGCTGAATCTAAAGGGAAATACGTTTAGGATAAACCTGATGCCCATTAAGTTAGGAGGATTCGATGTGGTTGTTGGTATGGACTGGCTAGCTAAGCACCGAGTCGAAATCGTATGTGATGAGCGTCTACTCAAGATACCGTTGAGTGACAAGGAAGTGTTAGTGGTACAAGGCGAAAGGAGTAACACCCTATACCCAATGGTATCCCACTTAAAAGCTACTAAGAGCTTAATGAAGGGATGCCGAGCTTTCATAGTTAATGTGATGAAGACCCAAAAGGAGAAGAAGATTGATATCCCCCGAACTGACAAGTCGAGTTCCAGATAGATTTACTGCCTGGCGCTGCACCAGTAGCCAATGCACCGTACCGACTCGCCCCACCTGAGATGAAGGAGCTAATGGCGCAAATTCAAGAACTGCTGGACAAGGGATTTATACGTCCAAGTGTCTCTCCATGGGGTGCCCCGGTACTGTTTGTTAAAAAGAAAGACGGAGATAAGGCAATTCTTAGGGCTGGCCGGTTACTACCGACGGTTTATAAAGGACTTCACGCGCATAGTGCAACCCTTGACCGCGCTAACTAAGAAGAACACAGCCTTTGTGTGGGAGCGAGAGTAGAACGAGGCGTTTGAAACGCTTAAAGAGAAGTTATGCAGTGCACCTGTCCTTGCTCTTCCAGAAGGAGTAGAAGACTTCGTCGTCTATTGTGACGCTTCGCGTCAAGGACTAGGATGTGTATTGATGCAATGCAATAAGGTGATTGCTTATGCATCTAGACTGCAGAAAGATCATTAGAAGAACTATACGACGCACGATCTGGAATTGGGTGCCGTGGTGTTTGCTCTCAAAATGTGGAGGCACTACCTCTATGGCACGAAGTGCATCATCTACACTGACCATAAAAGTTTGCAACACATTCTTGACAAAAGATGCTCAATATGTGTCAGAGAAGATGGGTCGAGCTGTTAAACGAATACGAGTGCGAAATCCGCTACCATCCCGGTAAGGCCAATGTTGTGGCGGATGCTTTGAGCAGAAAGGAGAGAGAGAAGCCTCTTCGTGTACGAGCCTTAAGGATGAGTGTGTATACCAACCTTATCGCAAAACTAAAAGAAGCTCAAAACAAAGCATTAAAGGAAGAAAAGTTAAAAGAAGAAGGGTTAACCGGAATGGAAAAGCGATTTGAGACAGAGGACGATGGTACATACAGGTACGAAGGGAGAACTTGGGTGCCGAAGCACGGAGGAATTCGAGAAGTAATCTTCGACGAAGCACACAAGTCTAGGTATTCGGTTCACCCTGGAAGTGATAAGATGTACCAGGATCTAAAGGCACTTTTCTAGTGGCCTGGAATCAAGAAATCAATTGCTATTTATGTTGGGAAATGTCTAACCTGTGCCATGGTAAAAGCTGAAAATCAAAAACCGACAGGAACGTTACAACAACCCGAAATCCCATAATGGAAATGGGATAACGTCACGATGGATTTTGTTACAAAGTTACCCAGAACGTTTAGAGGCCATGATGCTATTTGGGTGATAGTGGATAGGCTAACGAAGTCAGCTCACTTTTGGCCAATAAGAGAAGACTACGACATGACGAAATTGGCCCAACTATATGTCGACGAGATAGTAACGAGGCATGGAGTGCCTTTGTCGATCCTCTCCGACCGTGATAGCCGTTTCACTTCACGTTTCTGGAAATCATTCCATCAGGCTTTAGGAACCCGTTTGGATCTAAGCACCGCGTACCACCCACAAACCGACGGTCAGAGTGAAAGGACTATTCAAACGTTGGAAGATATGTTAAGAGCTTGCGTGATTGACTTTGGCGGAATTCGCCTACAATAATAGTTACCACGCGAGTATTAAAGCCGCTCCGTATGAGGCTCTATATGGCAGGAGATGCCGATCACCATTGAGCTGGAATGAGATCGGTGATAGCCAAGTGATGGGACCCGACATCGTGTTGGAGACCACTGACGAGATCTTTAAAATTAAGGAGCGACTAAAAGCAGCCAGAGACCGGCAGAAGAAGTACGTTGATAGGAGACGGAAACCTTTAGAGTTTCAAGTGGGCGACAAAGTAATGCTAAAGGTAGCACCATGGAAGGGAACCGTGAGGTTTGGAAAGAGAGGAAAGTTAAGCCCGAGATACATTGGACCATTCGAAATACTGGCAAGAATTGGCCCAGTGGCTTACAAGTTGAAGCTACCCCAAGGGTTGAGCCACATACATGAAACCTTTCATGTGTCGAACTTGAAGAAGTGTATGGTAGACAAAACTCTGGAGCTACCGCTGAAAGAAGCAAGAATCAATGACAAGCTGAACTTCGTGGAAGAGCCCGTGGAGATCACGGACCGCTTGGTCAAGCAACTCAGGCGGAGCCGCATACCCAAGGTCAAGGTTAGATGGAACTCAAAGCGAGGACCTAAATTTACTTGGGAACGTGAAGATGAGATGAGGAAGAATTATCCACACTTCTTCAAACCCATCCGTTCAGACTCTAATCGAAGTTAAAATTTCGCGACGAAATTTCCTAAATGGTTGGAGAATGTAACAACTGGCCTCTAGGTTGTTATTCTAACCCTAATTTACTTGCATCATTATCCGTCTTATGAGTACTAATATTAGAAACAATCCAACCCTATCAGTGAATTTGGAAACATTTCTTGCTATTTGTTCCATTTTATGATTTCACGTGATTTTATTGATTTTTAGTCAATTTAGGTTTTACCTTTTTAAAACTTGGTGTCCCGGGAATGTTAACTAGCCACCCTTACAAAATTTAATCTCAAGTGAAACAATTAAAATATGAGCATACATTCACACTTATAAATTTTCGGTTCATGCATGCATGAACATGCACAAGACACTACAATTAACATCATCCACCAAATAATATATTCTACCCAATACTACAAAATTACACCACCTAATAATTATTTACAATTAAAAATTAAATTTTAAACTCCCCCACATAAGGCCAAGATCGGCCGCCCCCTCTCCCTCAACTCACCTCTCCTCTACACCACCCACTCTCTCACCATTCAAAATTCATGCAAGATCCTTATCACACTACATCTCTCTCTTTCTCTCAAACTCTCATCAGCTGAAAACACACTCAAAAACACACACACACAACCATTCTCTCTAGATTTCCAGCCTTGTTCATCAAAGAACAAGGCATACACATACTCGGCCGACCTAAAATTGCAAGAAGGTGGCCATATTCTCGAGCTTTGGACACACCTCTGCATCTTGTTCGACTTTTCCAGCTTTGTTCGAAGATTATCCAGCCTTGTCCAAGGAGTTTCGAGCTATCCAAGACCATCTACACTCTCCAAAATGTGAACAACACCAAGTGTAAGCTTCATGTCACCCGAAAATGGTCTTTTCATGTGTTTCTTTCACTTCTCTTTTAAAAACACATCCTCTCTTTGTTGTAGCAGAAACCCGACGCTATTATCTTGTTCTTGAGGAGCTTTCAACTTCACAAGAGGTATCCAACTTGTAAATCTTGTAACCCTTGAAAGCAAAACTTATAACCTGCTTGTTAATGTTTAATGGACTCCTAATATCCTGTTTTGAAAGTTACAAAAGAATATACACCGTGAATATGTGGTTATAGCTCAAGATACACCTTAAAAACCTTCTTTTTACAAGAAATGTTACAATCTAAGCACTTGTTTGAAAACCCTCTCAACCAAGGTTTACAACCTGCTCATGAACGACTTTGTAACACCCTAATAATCTGATATTAAAGTTGAATGAGGTTTTGGTAATGTTTAAACACAAGGTTGCACGGATTTACACATGTGTTATGGTCGGTTATGGCAAAATCGCTAAGTTGATGGTTCATTGTTGTGTTGGGTAACCTATCCATGAGTTTGGGACATAATTTCAGAAAGTTTTGATGAATATTAAGTGTGTGACAAATGGTTAATCTATGGAAATTAAGGACATGTTAACATTAGACCCATTTTAGTTATTTTCAGGACCCGAAACATGGTAAAACAACCTTAAAAGTAATAAAACATGGTGTTAACCATTTTAAAAAGATTTCCAGGGTTAATAAAGTGTTCTGGAGTCAATGGGTGATTTAAACGGTCAAAAGAACAATTAAATAGCGTTTTAACTAAAAACGGGTACCAACCGGGCATCGTTTTTGAGAAAAATCCAAGAAAAACTAGTTAAAAGCTAAGATTTATAAAAATCATGTAATTTCAAAAATTTAAATGATAAAAGACCTAAAGGATTTGAAATATTGGTCAAACAAGATTTAAATGGTCAAATACGGTTAAAAACGCGTTTTAACGGGTTAAAAGTAAAAACGAGACTTTCAACTAATAGAGGCAAAATATAACAATTTAAGGACTTAAAACTTATAAAAATATCTTTTAGATGATACCTACTGGTCCAAGACTCAAATTTATGGAAACCCTAAATTAACCGTTAAAACTCTCCGGTTTTATCGCAACCGGGACCCATAAACTGAAATTTTGGAACACTTACTCAATAATAAGTCGAATTTTTACTCTAAGAACCTGAGTTTTGGTCTTAAGTGTCATAAAGAACAAGAAACCAAACTTGAGGGTAGAAACTGTCAATTTTGAAACCTGCTGATACTTATATCATGATCATTAATTCTTTCGTGAACTGCTTGTTTTATATGGATAGATCTATTTGGGGAATCCCCCACACACAGTGGCTTCCGTTCTAGGAAGGGTACCCCACTGAGATCCTAAGGGGTCGTTTGTGGCATGTGACAGGTTTTGTTAACAAACTATGGTGAACCATCTGGGCAGGTATTGTTCACTGGTTTAGGGCTCAGTTCTTCCTTCGGGAATATCCGGTTAAACATAACTTTAGAAGAGGGCAACCATGACTGAGTGCAGGGTTGATTATGATTCTCCCACGATGTTGAAACTATGATTGGTTCCTTTTTATCAAATAAGGATTTGTTAAGTCCTTTTTTTTTTTAAACTTTAAGCACTTGAATTCACCAACTTTTTAGTTGACACAAATTTCTTTTAAGCATGTTTCAAGTAATTTATAAAGAGATCCTAGCTGTTGTGAAGACCTAGACTTATCCCCGCGACCATGGCATTGGCATATTTTCCTTAATGAACAATTTGAACAATTTTATATTTATGTTGAACAAGTACAATTTATTTCAATGTTGGTTGTAAAACTCATTTGGGGGCTTGATTTGTTTCTAGCCCCGGTACCCTTTTGAAAACATTTAATGCCATGTGATATTCTCTCCTTTGAGCTCTTGTAATGGTTTGTTTCCGCTTCCATATGTTGTTGCTAGTCTGTGACGTCCCACCCTACCTAGGCACGGGGTGTGACAATATGCTCTAGACTGGACGTGTCATGCGCGTTGAGCATGACATTAGCAGAATCCAGGTAATAGCCATTGGATGGCTATTAAAAGTAAATTAAAATACCTTAGGAGGACAAAGGAAATGTTTCTAATATATGGATCTGATGAATAGGAACTCGTTGTAAAGGGTTACACGGATGCAAGTTTCCAAACCGTTCGAGATGATTCTCGTTCACAATCGGGGTATGTCTTCATTATGAATGGAGTAGCATTGTCCACTACAAAATCCGAATACATAGCCGCATCATTAGCAGCTCAGGAAGTTGCATGGATAAAGAAATTTATCGCCGACCTAGGGTGGTCTCTACCATTCAAGATCCCCTAGAAATCTTTTGTGATAACGAGGGTACAATTGCATAAATCAAGGTACCCCGTGCATTTCAAAAGGCTAGGCACATTAAGTGGAAATTCAACTACATAAGGGATGAAGTTGAAAAGGGAAAGATTTGTATTCGTAAAGTTCACACCAATCAAAACATTACGGATCCACTCACGAAGCTCCTTGATAGGGCAAAGCATGAAAGTCATACTTGTGCCTTAGGACTTCGATATTCTAGTGATTGGAATTGATCTGTTTAGTACTAAAAGTTTGAAACAATGTAATATTTAACTCTTTATATACTTGTGATATTTTGAGTTATATTAGCATGTATACATCCATGAATATGTTTATTATTCTAAATGTCCGTAGTCGGTCATCTTTATGGGAACAAATATAAACGTAAGACTATCATGAACATGGATTGGTGGATATTCATAAGGAATGAATATAGAGCAATTGGTTGTTGCCAAGGTTCATAGATATCTGTGGGATACAAATATTGGACTGACCCGCATCTTAATTTTACTACATGGAATCTTCTAGATTGATCATAAGTAAATTTGAGTGAAGGCGAATATCATTTGGTATCCTCCGACCTTAGATTCATATTGGGTTTTGATATTCACCAAATGTTATACCTTGAGCTAGTTCTTCACTGCTCTGAAATAGTGGGCAGTACATAAGGCTATGTTCAGTGTGACACGAGGTGATTGTGAAAAACGTATGTAGTCAAGATGGAATTTGTTCCTCTTATTCGTTGAGAGCAAGATGTCTAAGGCCTGATTAAGTTAAATCAACAAGGAATGATCACTCTATGTCCTTGGATTTAACATGACATCTGAAATAAAAGGATAAATGATTGATTCACCTAAATCATTTCAAGTTGTATACTTGAAGGAGATGTTGTTATTGAATGGCTTTAAGTCATGCTATTAAGGGTAGTAAACCGTTGTTAGGCGGTATTTACTGCTTGCATCAATCTTCTATGAATCTTGTGCAAGTGGGAGATTGTTGGATTCTTTATGCCCAAGACACATAGAACATTGATGTGATTAGTACGTTACGATCCAAGTCGGGTCATACCCAATAACAAGCTTAGCAAACACCAAATAATATTTAATTGACGATATGATCATGCAATTAAATAAATACACCAATTTTAGAAAATGGGTTTTCTATATAAGTTGCATATGAGATTGAACAATTTATAGGGATATTTTGTTCATAGATATTGTTTGTAATGTTATTTAAGTTTGTTAAATAACATCAAATAATAAAGGAGTGTGTGTGAGTTATTCAATTAATAGGTTAATTATATATAACTCAAATTAGTGACTAGTTAACTTGTGAAAAATTGGGTGTTCAAGTTTTGGGGGGAAAACCCAATTAAAAGGGTATTTCGGCGGCCCTTGGCCTTGTAATCCCCCTTTTGGTTTTCATTTGATGTCTTGGAAGTAGAACACCCTTAACTACACACACACTCCATCTTCTTCTCTCTCTCACATGCAAGGACCACAAGAACAAAAGGTTTTCTCCTCTTCTTGAAGAGAATCTCGGCTGGATGGTGTTCCAGCAGCCCCTTCTTTGGGTTTTGGTGTACAAATCATAGCAAGGATGGTGTATGCTTGATGCTTGTTGGTATGGATGCTTGAGAACACCTTTCCTTGGTGTTTTGGCTGTTCAACAACATCATTTTCTTCATCAAAATCCCGTTTTTCAGCAGCTTTTGGAAGGTAGTTCCATGGTTTGTTTTTGGGTTGTTATTTCTTGTTGATAGCTAGTTCATACACATATAAATAATCCTTATGTTCTTGGGTTTGTTGTTATTATGATATGAGCCTTAATTTTCAGATTACAAATGATAATATTAATTAATCCGCTGCGTTTTCAAGTTTAAATGGTTAAACTACATTGATATGGTCCAACAAACCCAACATTGTATACGTAGTTCATCTCACATGTATAAGATTATGCTTTCACGAACACTTGAATGCACAATCCTATACTTGCACAATTTCGAGTGAAATACAAGTACATCTAATTTAGTTGGTCATGTGACCTTGATTTGACTTCATATTCATTGATCATAGATTGAGTTTCATCTGTGAAATCTGATCACTTTCATTCTGCAACTTTAATTTAATTCTTGATTCTTATTAAGTGAATACAAGTGGTTTCGTTGTCTTTTGCAACTTTTATCGTTGTGAATGCACTAAATAAAGGATTGGGTAGACAGTGTGTTATCATTTTGATTCATATTTGTGAATTTAGTAGGCAAGATGGTTTAAAAATGTTGGTCGAGTGTTTTGGATGTGTTTGGGCAGGGTGAATCGAGTGCAAAGATGAGTTGAGGGGTAGCGTGTTTGGTTTTGTTTCTTTATAAACAATAGATTGAAATATTCCATTTATCATTTTTTATTGTGATATTAGTGATCATTATGCGTATAGTTGATTAAATTACTTAAGGAGTGTGTGTAAAAGGTTCTAGAACGGAAATCCATGGGATTGAAGGTTATGACGAGAAGATTGTAGGGATTTAACAAGTTTATCAAAGTTCATATAATGTTGTATATATGAAAAACGCAGCGGATAATAAGTTTTAAAACTTGTTAATATATAGATTATCAAACTCATTTGAAAAGCTAAACCCAAACCATGGATCCAAATACGAAATGCATACATGATAACAACCAAAAGAGGTTAAGAAGACAACCTTTAGAACCGTGGATGTGTAGGACAAGATGATGATGTTAGATGGTCAAGACTTCAATGTAGAAGTCCTCAAGAGATGATACCCCAAGCTTGTACAAACACCCCTTTGCTAGGACTTGCAACACCAACTTGTAGAACCCTCTTCAAGCTTGATTTTGCAGCCAAGAACCCTTCTTTGATAGCTGAAAATCTTGTGTTTTTGGAGCTCTAAAATTCAAAATTAGAGAGAGATTTGAGAGGATTCTTGCTCTTGTGTGTGTGTGTGAGAGAGAGAGATGTCTTGGTGGAAGAGAGTTAGGTTCTCAATGTTGCATGCAACAACAACAAATCAAAGGCCTTTAACCCCAAAAGGGGCGGCCGAAGTTGGGACCCAGAAGGTGGGTTTCCTTCCCATTTGAAATGTTTTATAAAATAACTCTTGCACTCCATTTTTATAAAATTAAAACCCTTGTAATTTTATAAAACCTAACATACTTTTGTTTGATATTATTTAACTAATTTAAATAATAATACAACTAACATCTCATGAACAAATTATCCATATAATGTTGTTCATTTACAAAAGCAATAATTTAGAAAACCCGGTTTCTAAATTGGTGCTAATATTTATCTGTGTGATCTCATCAGCGAATAAATATTTATCGGTGTTTGTTTGACTTGTTATTGGGTATGATCCGACTTGGATCATATCACACTAGCCACATCAATTTAATATGTATCTTGGGTAGATTTATTCCTTCAATCTCCCACTTGCACAAGATTCATAGAAAATTGATGTAAGTAGCAAATAACGCCTAGCAACGGTTTGCTACCGCTAATGTATATGATTAACTGCCATTCAATAACATCATCTCCTTCAAGTACCATACTTGAAATGTTTTAGGTGAATCAATCATCCATCCTTTTGTTACAGATGTCATGTTAAATCCCAGAGACACAGAATTGTCATTCTCCGATGATTTAACTTTAACAGGCCTTAGACATCTAACTCTCAACGAATAAGAGGAACAAATTCCATCTTGACTACATATGTCTCTCATAATCACCTTATATCATACCTGAACCTAGCCTGATGTACTGTTAATTTTACATAACAGCAAAGAACTAAGTCAAAGTATAATACTTGGTGAATATCAAGACCCTATATGTATCTCAGGTCTGAGGATAAAATGATATTCGCCTTTACTCAATATCTCTTATGACTAATCACTAAGATTCCATGCAGAGACAATTAAGAGCGGGCCTGTCCAATATCTATATCCCATAGATATCAATGAACCTTGGTAACAACAACTTGCTTTATATTCATATCTTATGAATATCAACCAATCCAAGTTCATTATAGTCTTACATTCATAGTTGTTCCCACAAGTATGATCGACCACGGACGTTTAGAATAACTTGCTTATTCACGGATTTATAAACATAACATGCTAAAAGGATGAACAAATGAAAATTATAAACATATAATTAAGTTAAATAACATAAGTTCCAATATCCAAATACAAAATTTGATCAAGTCCAATCACTAGAATATCGAAGTCCTAAGGCACAAGTATGACTTTCATGTTTTGACCTATCTAGGAGCTTCGTGAGTGGATCCGCAATGTTTTGATCGGTGTGAACTTTGCGAATACATATCTTTCCCTTTTCAACTTCATCCCTTATGTAGTTGAATCTCCGTTCAATGTGCCGAGTCTTTTGATGAGCACGAGGTTCCTTGATTTGAGCAATCGCACCCTCGTTGTCACAAAAGATCTCTAAGGGGTCTTGAATGGTAGCAACAACCCTTAGATCAGCAATGAATTTCCTAAGCCACGCAGCTTCTTGAGCTGCCAATGAAGCGGCGATGTATTCTGATTCTGTTGTAGATAGTGCCACTACATCTTGCTTTGAGCTCTTCCAAGAGACTGCTCCTCCATTCATAATGAAGACATATCCCGACTGTGATCGAGAATCATCTCGATCAGTTTGGAAACTCGCATCCGTGTAACCCTTTACAACGAGCTCCTCCTCACCAGATCCATATATTAAGAACATATCCTTAGTATTCCTAAGGTATTTCAAAATACTCTTAACAGCCATCCAATGACTATTACCAGGATTCTGCTGATATCTACTTGTCATGCTCAGAGCACATGACACGTCCGGCCTAGTACATATCATTGCATACATGATGGATCCTATAGCAGATGCATATGGGACTCCATTCATTCTTTCTTGTTCAACCTTTGAACTAGGACATTGAGATGAGCTCAATATAGTCCCCTTTTGAATGGGTACCAAACCTTTCTTAGAATTCTCCATCTTGAACCTTTTCAAGATCTTTTCAATGTATGCACTTTGGTTTAAACCTATCAACCGCCTTGATCTATCTCTATAGATCTTTATTCCCAAAATATAGGTGGCTTCACCAAGATCTTTAATGGAAAAGCAGCTTCCAAGCCAGGTTTCCTTCCAAGGTTGGAATGTCATTTCCAAATAGCAGAATGTCATCGACATATAATACCAGGAAAGTAATAATGCTCCCACTAGCTTTCTTATACACACAAGCTTCATCAGCGTTTTTGATGAAGCCAAATTTCTTTACTTCATCATCAAAACGGTGATTCCAACTTCTTGACGCTTGTTTCAATCCATAGATTGATTTCTTTAACTTGCATACCTTGTTAGGATGTTTTGGATCGACAAAACCTTCAGGTTGTTTCATATGGACATCTTCCTCAAGATATCCATTAAGGAAAGCAGTTTTGACATCCATTTGCCAAATCTCATAGTCATAATATGCTGCTATGGCAAACAATATCCTAATAGACTTTAGCATTGCCATAGGCGAGAAAGTTTCGTCATAATCAACCCCTTGAGTTTGAGTGAAACCTTTCGCTACAAGTCTAGCTTTATAAGTATCCAAGTTTCCATGCATATCGGTTTTCTTCTTGAAAACCCACTTACTCCCAACTATCTTGGACTTAAGAGGTGGTGTAACCAATTCCCAAACTTGGTTATCATACATGGATTGCATCTCAACGTTCATGGCTTCTTGCCATTTGTCAAAATCAGGTTTTGACATTGCATCATGGTATGTGGTTGGTTCATCCGAATCTACCACATAGCATCCATCCATGAAAAATCCATATCTCTCAGGAGGAATACTAGTTCTACCAGATCTGCGAACGTTTTGTGTATCTTGATCATCCATATGATCATTCTTAACATCCTCATGTTGATTGCTAGTTTCAACCAATTGTGTATCGTCTTGTGAATCTTGAACCTCTTCAAGTTCCACTGCTCTTCCACTAGTTTCTTCCGAAAGAAATTTAGTCTCTAAGAACTCTGCCTTTCGAGCAATAAATACTTTTTGCTCTGTTGGATCATAGAAATAGTATCCAATACAATCTCTAGGGTATCCAATGAAGATACACTTTGTTGATCGGGCTTCCAGTTTGTTTTGAGCGTATTGCTTAGGATAAGCCTCACACCCCCAAACTTTCAAATATGATAATGATGGAACCCTTCTATGCCATACTTCAAAAGGTGTCCTTTCCACTTTCTTGGTTGGGGCCATATTTGAAATACGTGCCGCGGAGAGCAATGCGAAACCCCAAAATGATAGAGGTAGTGTACTTCTAGCCATCATAGATCGAACCATATCCAATAGAGTTCGATTCCTCCTTTCAGACACACCATTATGTTATGGTGTTCCACGTGGAGTAAGTTGTGAGACAATCCCACAACTTCTAAGATACTCTTGAAATTCACTATTCAGGTATTCACCTCTTCTATCTGTACGAAGAATCTTGACCCTTTTGTTGAGTTGATTTTCAACTTCATTCTTGAAGATTTTGAACATTTCAAAAGATTCATGTTTGTGTCTTAACAAGTACACATACCCATAACGACTATAGTCATTGGTAAAAGTAATGAAGTATCTTTCACCATTCCTAGTTGTTGGTTTAAAAGGTCCACATACATCCGAATGTATGATCCCTAATAAATCCTTTGCCCTTTCATTAGTCCCACTAAAAGGGACCTTTTTCATTTTACCTTGTAAACAAGACTCGCATATATCAAATGAAACATTTTCATTAGTTTTTAAAAGACCATTCTTTTGGAGTTTTTGCATACGATTCTTGTTTATATGACCAAGGCGACAATGCCAAAGATAGGAATCATTTAAATCTAATTTGAGCCTTTTGGTGGTTGCTTGGTACATTGACCTATCATATGTTGTGTTATTATGAACCAATTCATAAATACCATTACAAGGTATAGCCTTAAAATAGAACACATGATTTAAAGAAACATGAATATCATTGTCAACAAACTTGAAATCATAATCATATTGTCTTAAACGGAAATAGAAATAATGTTCCTAGTTAAACTAAGAGCATACAAAACATTTTTTAAAATAACTTCCAAACCACTTGGAAGCTTCAAAATGTAGTCTCCTTGGGCTTCCACGTGAACCTTTGCACCATTGCCCATGAAGAGACTTATTTCCCCTTTTGCATAATGCTCACTTCTTTTGAACCCCTGCAACAAATTACAAATATGAGTTCCACATCCTGTATCTAGTACCCATGTGTTAGAAGAAATAACATTTAGCTCAACATGTATCATAAACATTGTACCTGAAGTTTGCCCCGCGTCCCTCTTCGATCTCAACGCTTTGAGATAGACCGGACAATTGCGTTTCCAATGGCCTACTTCACCACACTCAAAACACGGGTCATCATGAGCAACCTTTTGCTTCTTTTCTTTCGGTTTGGGCGGTTCCATTTTTGCTTTACCCTTACCCTTCCCTTTGACGTGCCCCTTCCCTTTGGCAACATTTGCCCTAGGGTTGTGGAGGTGCCTTTTCCTACTACCACCTTCATTGATCGTAAGGACCGGTAGAACCTTTCTACCCATGCCTGCCTCGGCCGTTTTGAGCATTGAATGAAGCTCACCAATGCTCTTGTCCCATCCATTCATGTTATAGTTCATAACGAAGCTATCAAACTTCTTGGATAGGGAGTTGAGGATCAAATCCGTTGCCAACTCGTTGGACACACGACAGTTAAGCCTTTCAAGGCGATCAATGTGGCTCTTCATCTTGAGAACGTAAGATGATACCGACTGGGTCTCGTCAATTCGACATGCATGGAGTGCTCGAACCGTTTCGAAGCGCTCCACCCTTGATTGTTGTTGGAACAATTCCCTCAACTGGGTGATCATGTCATAGGAATTGTGGTTCTCAAAGTCCTTTTGCAAATCAGGAATCATACTCGCTAGCATGAGACATGAGACCTGCACAGAGTCTTCGGTGTACTTGACCCATTCGGAAAAGGCCTCAACGTCATTTTCATCGGGTTGATCGGGAATGGGATCGTCTAACACATAGGACTTCTTTTCTTGTTTGAGAACAATTCTCAAATTTCGGTACCAATCCATGTAGTTCCCATGGTTTAGACGTTCCTTTTCAAGGATGGTTCTTAGTGATAGGTTATGGACGGTCGGGATTGCGTTGTTGTTGTTAGCCATCTACAATTTTACAAAGTTCAATTTTTATTACTTTTAATATCAATGTATTTTGATTATTAATACCCTTTTGTCTCATAGACAATTAATAGTCAAAATTTAGAATCCAACGTTACATTTAAATATCGGTTAGGTGACCTTTATCCCTTTATTTAAATTAACAAGGTAGTCAATGTTTGACAATTGTAACCTATTACAATTTCTAGTGTATGGGATCGGTTAAACATCTTATGTTTGTTTGGCATGTTTATCCCATCAACACCCTTTGTACGTCATGCTTCGGTGATCCTAATGCATGATTTCCAAATTAAGTCGTCCTACTTAGACACACGTGTGGATTTGCTAATATTAGTGGTTAGGTGACCTTTATCCCATAAATGTGGCAAACCCACCTCAAAACCATAAGTTCCCTTTAATGTGGTTAGGTGACCTTTATCCCACATTAAATTCTCAAATGATTCGAGTGTTGTATAATAGGATGGTGTTTGACTTGATTTAAAAGGGATTTATATTTCACAAAATTCTAGTTTGGAAAACAATTTTCATACCTTGCATTTGTATGCATTCAAATGCATGGTAGTTTATTTGAAAACTTATTTCAAAATTCCTTTTAATAGCCAAATTAATTATGAAAACAATTTTCATTTGGTAAAACCCATTTTATTACTTATTGATTTCTAAGGAACCAATTTTATGCGAGTGGTTGATTTCGAGTTGTTAACTATCCAATTCCATAATAAGATAAGATGAACGTAAATCAACCATACATGCATAATAAAACAACCACAAGTTCATAACCATAGCCAATGGATTTGGCAAGACTTGTTGGCCAAAACAAGTGTGCCAAGAGGGTCAATATTTGAGCATAAACATGACACAAGGCATTGAGATGGTGTGCTCTCACTTGATCCCGCATCCTAATGCATCAAGTGTCCATTTTGGGCTTTCTTTTGGGCTCCAACTTCAGCTCCTAGCTTTCTTGGGCCTTCATGCTTTGGGCTTTGGTTATTGGGCTTAAAACCAATCTTGGGCTATGAGGCCCATTTGGGCCTAAAAATGGCCCAAACCAAAAACCAAATTCTTCTTGAACTTCTTTTACAAAATATATCCTAATACATTTTTTTACTAGTAAAAGAAATACAACTAATCTACTTATTATTACAAACCAACATAAATAATAAATAGATTACAAACCCAAATAAATAATCATACAACATCACAACACAAAACACATCCAAATACAAGGTATTGGCTAGGTTATGAACATCCATATACACATCCAAATATGCACATAACAATCGATTTTGGCAGCCCCTTTTCAACCATATTCTTGGCCAACATAAACCAAGAACAAATGGGTTTGGTCCAAACAAACAAACAAACATGACCCAAATTTTAAAGATCCTAACATGCATATAAAATAGTATCTTTAAAATCAGAAAAAGGGGACCAATCCAGCCCTCTAACTCTCAGCCATATGGTGTCACACACCACAAAACCGTGAACTAGAATGTCATATACATGTATACATTCGTATAAGTGGCTCTGATACCATTGTAGGGATTTAACAAGTTTATCAAAGTTCATATAATGTTGTATATATGAAAAACGCAGCGGATAATAAGTTTTAAAACTTGTTAATATATAGATTATCAAACTCATTTGAAAAGCTAAACCCAAACCATGGATCCAATTACGAAATGCATACATGATAACAACCAAAGGAGGTTAAGAAGACAACCTTTAGAACCGTGGATGTGTAGGACAAGATGATGATGTTAGATGGTCAAGACTTCAATGTAGAAGTCCTCAAGAGATGATACCCCAAGCTTGTACAAACACCCCTTTGCTAGGACTTGCAACACCAACTTGTAGAACCCTCTTCAAGCTTGATTTTGCAGCCAAGAACCCTTCTTTGATAGCTGAAAATCTTGTGTTTTTGGAGCTCTAAAATTCGAAATTAGAGAGAGATTTGAGAGGATTCTTGCTCTTGTGTGTGTGTGTGAGAGAGAGATGTCTTGGTGGAAGAGAGTTAGGTTCTCAATGTTGCATGCAACAACAACAAATCAAAGGCCTTTAACCCCAAAAGGGGTGGCCGAAGTTGGGACCCACAAGGTGGGTTTCCCTCCCATTTGAAATGTTTTATAAAATAACTCTTGCACTCCATTTTTATAAAATTAAAACCCTTGTAATTTTATAAAACCTAACATACTTTTGTTTGATATTATTTAACTAATTTAAATAATAAAACAACTAACATCTCATGAACAAATTATCCATATAATGTTGTTCATTTACAAAAGCAATGATTTAGAAAACCCGGTTTCTAAATTGGTGCTAATATTTATCTGTGTGATCTCATCAGCGAATAAATATTTATCGGTGTTTGTTTGACTTGTTATTGGGTATGACCCGACTTGGATCATATCACACTAGCCACATCAATTTAATATGTATCTTGGGCAGATTTATTCCTTCAAAGATAACCCCGAGAACCATTTCTATTTAATCTGTTTGTATACTTAGTTCATCTCACATGTATAAGATTACATTTTAACGAATACTACAATGTACAATTCTATACATGCATAACTTCGAGTGAGATACAAGTACATATAATTTAGTTGGTCATGTGAGCTTGATTTCACTTGATAATCATTGATCACACATTGAGTTTCATCTTTGAAATCTGATCACTTTCATTCTGCAACTTTAGTTTGATTCTTGATTCTTATTAAGTGAATACGAGTGTTTTCGTTGTCTTTTGCAACTTCTTCGCTGCGTTGGCGCTCAATAAAGGATTCTGCATATAGTGAGTTATCATTTTGATTCATATTTGTGAAATTTGTAGGCAAGAGGGTATAAAAATGTTGGTCAAGTGTTTTGGATGAGTGTGTGCAAAAGGTTGTAGAGCAAAAATCCATGGGAATGATGGTTATGACGAGAAGATAAACCTTTTCACGAGAGAACCATTTCTATTTAACCCATTTGTAAGTGTAGTTCATCTCACATGTATAAGATTTCGCTTTCATGAACACTTGAATGTACAATCCTATACTTGCACAATTTTGAGTGAAATACAAGTACATCTAATTTAGTTGGTCATGTGACCTTGATTTGACTTCATATTCATTGATCACAGATTGAGTTTCATCTTTGAAATCTGATCACTTTCATTCTGCAACTTTAATTTATTCTTGATTCTTCTTAAGTGAATACGAGTGGTTTCAATGTCTTTTGCAACTTCTATCATTGCGATGGCACTAAATAAAGGATTGGGTAGATAGTGAGTTATCATTTTGATTCATATATGTGTATTTAGTAGGAGAGATGGTTTAAAAATGTTGGTCGAGTGTTTTCGATGTGTTTGGGCAAGGTGAATCGAGTGCAAAGATGAGTTGAGGGGTAGCGTGTTTGGTTTTGTTTCTTTATAAACAAGAGATTCAAATGTTTCATTTATCATTTTTATTGTGATATTAGTGATCATTATGCGTATAGTTGATTAAATTACTTAAGGAGTGTATGTAAAAGGTTCTAGAATGAAAATCCATGGGATTGAAGGTTGTGACGAGAAGATAACCCCGAGAACCATTTCTATTTAATCTGTTTGTATACTTAGTTCATCTCACATGTATAAGATTACGTTTTAACGAATAATTAAATGTACAATTCTATACTTGCATAACTTCGAGTGAGATACAATTACATATAATTTAATTGGTCATGTGAGCTTGATTTCACTTGATATTCATTGATCATACATTGAGTTTCATCTTTGAAATCTGATCACTTTCATTCTGCAACTTTAGTTTGATTCTTGATTCTTATTAAGTGAATACGAGTGTTTTCGTTGTCTTTTGCAACTTCTATCGCTGCGTTGGCGCTCAATAAAAGATTCTGCATATAGTGAGTTATCATTTTGATTCATATTTGTGAAATTTGTAGGCAAGAGGGTATAAAAATATTGGTCGAGTGTTTTGGATGAGTGTGTGCAAAAGGTTGTAGAGCAAAAATCCATGGCAGTGAAGTTTATGACGAGAAGATAAACCTTTTCACGAGAGAACCATTTCTATTTAACCCATTTGTATACGTAGTTCATCTCACATGTATAAGATTACGCTTTCACGAACACTTGAATGTACAATCCTATACTTGCACAATTTCGAGTGAAATACAAGTACATCTAATTTAGTTGGTCATGTGTGCTTGATTTGACTTCTTATTCATTGATCATACATTGAGTTTCATCTTGAAATCTGATCACTTTCATTCTACAACTTTAATTTAATTCTTGATTCTTATTAAAAAAACACGGGTGGTTTCGTTGTCATTTGCAACTTCTATCGCTGCGATGGCACTAAATAAAGGATTGTGTAGATAGTGAGTTATCATGTTGATTCATATTTGTGAATTTTGCAGGCAAGATGGTTTAAAAATGTTGGTCGAGTGTTTTGGATGTGTTTGGGCTAGGTGAATCGAGTGCAAAGACGAGTTGAGGGGTATCGTGTTGGGTTTTGTTTCTTTATAAACAATAGATTCAAATGTTTCATTTATCATTTTTATTCTAATATTAGTGATCATTATGGATATAGTTGATCAAATTACTTAAGGAGTGTGTGTAAAAGGTTCTAGAACGGAAATCCATGGGATTGAAGGTTGTGACGAGAAGATAAACCCATACAATTTCTATTTAATCTTTGTATACTTAGTTCATCTCACATGTATAAGATTACATTTTAACGATTACTTGAATGTACAATTCTATTCTTGAACAATTTCGAGTGAAACACAAGTATATCTACTTTAGTTGGTCATGTGAGCTTGAATTCACCTTCATCATTGATAACACATTATTTTCATCTTTGAAATCTGATCACTTTCATTCTGCAACTTTAATTTGATTCTTGATTCTTATTAAGTGAATACGAGTGTTTTCGTTGTCTTTTGCAACTTCTATCGTTGCGTTGGCGCTCAATAAAGGATTCTGCATATAGTGAGTTATCATTTTCATTCATATTTGGGAAATTTGTAGGTAAGACAGTATAAAAATGTTGGTGGAGTGTTTTGGTAGTGTTTGTGTAAAAGGTTGTAGAACAAAAATCCATGGGAGTGAAGGTTATGACGAGAAGATAAACCTTTTCACGAGAGAACCATTTCTATTTAACCCATTTCTATACGTAGTTCATCTCACATGTATAAGATTACGCTTTCACGAACACTTGAATGTACAATCCTATACTTGCACAATTTCGAGTGAAATACAAGTACATCTAAGTTAGTTGGTCATGTGTGCTTGATTTGACTTCATATTCATTGATCATACATTGAGTTTCATCTTGAAATCTGATCACTTTCATTCTACAACTTTAATTTAATTCTTGATTCTTATGAAAAGAACACGGGTGGTTTCGTTGTCATTTGCAACTTCTATCGCTGCGATGGCACTAAATAAAGGATTGTGTAGATAGTGAGTTATCATTTTGATTCATATTTGTGAATTTTGCAGGCAAGATGGTTTAAAAATGTTGGTCGAGTGTTTTGGATGTGTTTGGGGTGGGTGAATCGAGTGCAAAGACGAGTTGAGGGGTATCGTGTTGGGTTTTGTTTCTTTATAAACAATAGATTCAAATGTTTCATTTATCATTTTTATTGTAATATTAGTGATCATTATGGATATAGTTGATCAAATTACTTAAGGAGTGTGTGTAAAAGGTTCTAGAACGGAAATCCATGTGATTGAAGGTTGTGACGAGAAGATAAACGCATACAATTTCTATTTAATCTTTGTATACTTAGTTCATCTCACATGTATAAGATTACATTTTAATGATTACTTGAATGTACAATTCTATTCTTGCACAATTTTGAGTGAAATACAAGTATATCTACTTTAGTTGGTCATGTGAGCTTGATTTCACCTTCATCATTGATCACACATTAAGTTTCATCATTGAAATCTAATCACTTTCATTCTTCAACTTTAATTTGATTCTTGATTCTTATTAAGTGAATACGAGTGTTTACGTTGTCTTTTGCAACTTCTATCGCTGCGTTGGCGCTCAATAAAGGATTCTGCATATAGTGAGTTATCATTTTCATTCATATTTGGGAAATTTGTAGGTAAGAGGGTATAAAAATGTTGGTGGAGTGTTTTGGTAGTGTTTGTGTAAAAGGTTGTAGAACAAAAATCCATGGGAGTGAAGGTTATGACGAGAAGATAAACCTTTTCACGAGAGAACCATTTCTATTTAACCCATTTCTATACGTAGTTCATCTCACATGTATAAGATTACGCTTTCACGAACACTTTAATGTACAATCCTATACTTGCACAATTTCGAGTGAAATACAAGTACATCTAATTTAGTTGGTCATGTGTGCTTGATTTGACTTCATATTCATTGATCATACATTGAGTTTCATCTTGATATCTGATCACTTTCATTCTACAACTTTAATTTAATTCTTGATTCTTATTAAAAGAACACGGGTGGTTTCGTTGTCATTTGCAACTTCTATCGCTGCGATGGCACTAAATAAAGGATTGTGTAGATAGTGAGTTATCATTTTGATTCATATTTGTGAATTTTGCAAGCAAGATGGTTTAAATATGTTGGTCGAGTGTTTTGGATGTGTTTGGGCTGGGTGAATCGAGTGCAAAGACGAGTTGAGGGGTATCATGTTGGGTTTTGTTTCTTTATAAACAATAGATTCAAATGTTTCATTTATCATTTTTATTGTAATATTAGTGATCATTATGGATATAGTTGATCAAATTACTTAAGGAGTTTGTGTAAAAGGTTCTAGAACGGAAATCCATGGGATTGAAGGTTGTGACGAGAAGATAAACCCATACAATTTCTATTTAATCTTTGTATACTTAGTTCATCTCACATGTATAAGATTACATTTTAACGATTACTTGAATGTACAATTCTATTCTTGCACAATTTCAAGTGAAATACAAGTATATCTACTTTAGTTGGTCATGTGAGCTTGATTTCACCTTCATCATTGATCACACATTAAGTTTCATCTTTGAAATCTGATCACTTTCATTCTGCAACTTTAATTTGATTCTTGATTCTTATTAAGTGAATACGAGTGTTTTCGTTGTCTTTTGCAACTTCTATCGCTGCGTTGGCGCTCAATAAAGGATTCTGCATATAGTGAGTTATCATTTTCATTCATATTTGGGAAATTTGTAGGTAAGAGGGTATAAAAATGTTGGTGGAGTGTTTTGGTAGTGTTTGTGTAAAAGGTTGTAGAACAAAAATCCATGGGAGTGAAGGTTATGACGAGAAGATAAACCTTTTCACGAGAGAACCATTTCTATTTAACCCATTTCTATACGTAGTTCATCTCACAAGTATAAGATTACGTTTTCGCGAACACTTTAATATACAATCCTATACTTGCACAATTTCAAGTGAAATACAAGTACATCTATATTAGTTGGTCATGTGAGCTTGATTTGACTTTAAATTCATTGATGCATGACCTGTGAAGGGTATGCACTTACAACACAACAACACAATGAGGAGAGTTGCTTAGAACACTTAACAGATCAAATGGGGAACTGGTTAACTTTTAGTAAAAGATGCTAAGAACACAAGTAAATATGAGACGGAACAAGATGGCAAACAACACAAGTAATTGGTTTTCAATAATGTTGTATATTTCTTCAAGTTCTATTACAAATGTTACAAAGCATACAATTGAATGTTACAAGTACTTGAGATACTTTATACTACATCCTACAGCCGGCCATACTTTGAAATCCAGCTGGATACAATTGACTAGACAACTACAAAATCAAATGTAGAGTCAAAAGGCAGATTTGCCTTTTGACTAGTGACTATGACATGCCAAAGCTCACATCCTAATATATTACAAAAAGGATAAAAGTACATAAAGTAGAAATCATGGACTCAAGACCTTAATGTACAGTTACCAAAAGCATGGACCTTTTCACTAACTCATGTAAGTTGGTGACTTTACAAAGTTGCAGCGGAAAGGTGGTCCAGCTTTATGGTAAAGTACATCAGATAAAGGCATATCCTCAAAAGTCTTCGAAAGAAATCTGTCTTTACTCTTTGGCTTCGGAAGACTTTGTCTTTGAAGCTTTGGAAGACTTCACTTTTGGCTTCGGAAGATGTTGGTCTTGGCTTTGGAAGATTTTACACTTAGAATATTTCCAGTGCTTGGTGTAAAACTTTCGAAGCATTTGGATGTTTTGGCTGCATCAGACTTATAGGATGCATGCAGAGAGACTTTGGTGCATGCATGCATGCAGAGAGACTTTGTTCTTCAGTGCATGCATGCAGAGAGACTTTGGATGTTTTGGCTGCATCAGACTTATAGGAATCATTACAAACTCCCCTTTGGCTGATGCTACCAAAACATTTGAAGATCTTCAGTTGTTGACAGTCCTCATAATGATGATGACCATGCCCTTCTTCATCAGATGGTCAGGATCACTCAGACTCTCATAATATCTTCTCATCTCAAAGAGATCATGCAGAGGTAGGTTGAATAAGTCTTGCCATGTGTAGACATTCTCAACACCTGGATTTTTAATCAAATTCCATCTTTCTAGATTAGTTGTGAAGGTCCAGGATAAGATGGGTCTCTCAGCTGCAAGATGAGCCACTTGAATTGGAGTTGATTGGGCTGCCTCTTCATGCACTTCCTCTGGTTGATGACTCAGCCTGAGGTGTAGAGGTGGATGATTCAGGCTTCTTCTTCTTCTTAGACTTTGGCTTAGAAGTCATCCTCTTCCTCCTCTTTGAAGACTTTAACTGAGAAGACTAGTCTGCAGCACCTTATTGATCATCCTTGTCTTTCTCAGTTGGGTGTTCCTCCCTCACAGGTTCAGAAGGAGAAGGAGTTTGACCCTGCTGGGGATCAGAAGATGAAGCTTGCTAAGGCTTAGCAGGAGGTTCAGGCTGTGTTGTCTCAGGTTGTTCAACCTTAACCTCCACTTCAGGTGGGACTTGACTTGGAGGGGAGTGTAAGTCAATCAACTCTCCACTCATGATCTTATGCTTGATTAACCTGATATGATCATCCATTATGGATAGAGACATAGGGCCAAGTCTCCTTCGGAGAATCCATACAGCTTCAAGAAGCTCATCATCCTTTGTCTGTCAGCAGACTTCTTCATACTCTTTTGGATGATGGCTCTTGACTTTACAGCATCTTCCCTCATCTTTCTTTTTGTTGCCTTTTGTTTCTTGGCACTTGAATTTCAAGCTGTTTGAGATACTCAAACTCAATGTACACAAAGGACAAGGGAAGAAGTGCAGATGCCTGGTAGAGACCTGTGGCACTCAGGTAGTTGATCATGTTTTGCCTATCTGTTTCCTTGTCTACATGAGGTTCTTGTGTAGCTGCCACAGCCTCTTGCATAGGGCTTTTTTTGAACTGGGGATAGAGTTGGAACATGCTTGTATAACCTTTTCTATCTCTTCTCCTCTTTGATTGGATAAGTAGCCTTGCATCCTCTGCTTCCTTCATCTCTCTTGACACTTGTCAGCCAGTTTATTTAATTGCTCTAAGGGGAGAGATATAATCTCATCTATGTCATAGTTCCTAGTCTGCAGGTAAGTAATCCTGACTACCCTCAACTCATCATCTTGAGTGTTTGGTCTTGAGGTAGCCCTGATTGCAGCTTGAATAAAGCCTGAAGACCCAGAGGAACTTTCTCCCCTTAGCTTCATTTTCCTCTCTCTCACTCCTCCTCCTCAATCTCCTCAGGAGTTAGAATCCTTTTCCCTTTGTCACCCATGGACCTTTGTGACACAGGGTGGAGAGAGCTTTGGCCTTCATTGCTTGGTGTAGCATCCAAGCTCTGGCCAGAGAGAGGTTGTGAGACACCTTCACCAGCAGGTGTTTCACTGAGGGAATGAATTTTTGAAGCAGTTGTTGGTGTGACAGGGCTCTCAGGCTCTATCACTGGGCCTTCAGCCAAGGTTTTCCCTTTGAAGCTAATCTCAGGGTCTGCCTCACCATCCAGTTGACCAATGACATTACCTGATTGCCTTTTTCTTCTTCTACGGCTGAACTCTTCAGTAATTTTGTCTTCAATCCTGAGTGCTAACTTGTCAGCTTGTCTTGATTGACTTGGGTTGACAATTGGCATGTTGATCAGGTCAAGACCTTCATAGTAGTTCAAGGTCTGAAAAATAAATACTTCTTGCTGCCCTTGAACTTTATGAAGAATGAGGGCTCTTGTATCAGCATCATACCTTCACCCAATAATGTAGTTTGAAGTTCCTTGAGGTGGGGATGACATAGCCCTTGGAATACCTTCCTCAAAGAGACTCCTAATGACAGAGTCTATAATGTCCACATCAATGTGAACTTGAGGAAGTTGCTAAGTATGCACAATTACAAGTGAGGATGGTGAGTCCTCAATGTCCATACTCCCTGAAGAACTCCTAGGTTCTGTGACTGTAATGACTTTCTCCCCCTTTTTGGTAGCATCACCCTCTTGCATAGGTGAGCTAGGAGTTAGGTCAATTACATTCACAGGTTCTTGTGTTCCTGGTTGAGCTCCCCTTAAAGGTCTCCCAGCTAGTTTCTCCCTGAGATAAGATATCTCAAGTTGCTGATCATTGACCCTAGTTTGCAGGGTAGTCACCTAAGATTCAAGGTGACTAACCTCAGAGACTAAATAAGAGCATGTTTTTGACAGTTTTTGCACCTTTAGTCTCAGATTCCCCTCATCTTCATCAGAAGAATCATTGGGGAATGAGATGATTGGACCAAGGTCCTCTCTCTCACCACCAGCTTCAGGTTCTTGGCTGCTGGATTTCCTCTGCACATTGACAGCCTCAATTGAAGTGTCAATGGGCTGAGTTGCCATGGTTGTGGTCTTAATGATGTAATTACTTGCAGAAGTGAGAGCCTCTTCCATGTGGATATCCTGAACAGGTTCAGAAGTATCCACCTCAAGATGGGTGACTGATATGGGCTAGACAAAGGAGACTCAGAAGTGCTCATCTCTCTTTGAGTAGGGGAATAGTAGAGAGACTCATGGTACCCACTAAAACCTAAGTCTTCATCAGTAAAGAATGAGAGGTTGGGAATGGGTTGATTTAAGTCTAAAGGCTGGGGATGGTAACTGTCCCCTAAAGGTTGTTCACTTGAGTGTTGAGACTCAGAGTGAGGGCTTAAGGTAGTTGGGCTTGTGAGCTCATCAGGGTGAGCATGAGGAACCTCGCCACTGATTCTTGAAGAGATGGGAGTGGTTTGCTCCTCAAGGGAAGTGGGAGCTCTAGTGTCCATTTCCTCCTGTATGGGGGCCTGCACAATCTCAATAGCTTGAGCAGGGGTTTGTTTGGATTTTCTTTGGTAGGTGAGGGTAATTTGTAGTCTTTTTGGTGGTTGGGAGGTAGAAGGTGTGGGTTCAACACTAGCTTGTGTTGCTAGGTTGTCACCTTGAGCAATGAGCTCTAACATTTTTGGAACAAGGGCTGTTTCTACCCCTGAGAAGCCTACAGTTGGCTTCTTCATAATTTTAAAGATGTCGGGCTTCATCTGTCCCGATTTAAAAATATTATTTGTTTCCCTCAACTGTGAGCCCAGTTCACAGTTGAGAATGTGTTGAACATATCTAGGAAACATATAATACTCTAAGGAGTCCAAGTTAGCAAGCAAATTTGTATATACAAACTGAGAGTACCTGAACTTGACCCCTTGAACTATTCCATGCACTATGAAGGAGAGATCCTCAGGAATCTGGTCCCACCCTCCATGGTTGTTTGACAAGCTGTGGATAACAACATGAAGCAGGTATTTTCACTAGGATGAGACCTTCCCTTTCCTGAAGGTCTTTACAAAAGAAATCTCCCTCATAGCCTATCAAAGGAATGATTTACAGCTTCCTTTGGGAAAGACAACTCACCTTCTTCATCATCCAGCTACAAGTGAGTGTTGATGATGGCCGGAGTGATGAAGATTGTCCTCCCTTGCACTGTGGCAGACAATGCCTTCTCCCCATCCATAATGACCTCTTGACAGGTCTTCCAGGAATTCTAGCAGATGATCCTCATAGAGAGTAGGATCAATGGTAAGGGAGGTGAAGTAGTTAGATAGAACTAAGAAATGGCAAATCTCTGAGAAACTTTCATCTTCTTAGAGCTTAACGGAGCAACCTGGTTGTGTTGAATGTGAAGTTGCATGGAGAAATCTGGGTTGCTTCTGCGGTTTAGGTTGGCCAATTGAGAAGCTTAAGGATGAATAAAGATAAAGAAAAAAGGCGGTTTGGGAGAATTTAGGTTTAAGGAATAATGTAATTGAAGAATATAGTGAAAGAGGGGGGAACCGTTGGGTATTTAAGTGAAAAGGATTTGAGACAAAGTTAATGAAAGAGGATACACTTTGAAATTCAGATGTCGGTCCCACCTCTGAAAAGTAGTTTACTTTTTCCCAAAAAGTAGTTTTCTAGGAAGTCGTGAAATCTTCCGAAGGTTATTTGCTTCGGAAGTTCGGATGAAAAAGCTTTCGAAGGCAAATTGGCTTTGGAAGATATTTCAAAGGTTTTTGAGAATTTTTCTTCGGAAGAGAATTTACACTCAGAGATTTCTATTCTAAGGAGAACAAAAACTTTCGAAGGTAAATTGCTTTCGGAAGAAACTTGTTCTTTGAAAACATATAGAGTACTTAAGTTGATTTTAACCTTTGAAAGATATTTCAGAAATTTCTTCCGAAGGTAAAATTACTGAAGTAGTTATTTGTTTACTAGGACATAAATTTATTCCGAAGGTAATTTTAAATTTTCAAAAGAGGTCAAAATTTTCAAAAATCTAAGAAAAGTCTTTTGAAAAGATTTTTCTCCAACGAAAACAAGGGCTTATGAAGGTGATAAAGTAGACAACTTAGGACACACAGGTTTTAGAAATAAATATGATTAAGTTTTAAGAAAAGCTATTCAAAGTTAATCATCCCAATAGCTGATACAAGATTTTTATATCTTTGCTCATCAAAAGCTTTGGTGAACAAATCAGCATATTGTTCATTTGTGTTAACTTTGACTAGTTTGATTAATCCCTTTTCAAAATTATCTCTAATCAAATAATACCTGATATTGATATGCTTTGTCCTTGAGTGCTGCACATGATTTTCTGTGATTGAGATAGCACTGTTGTTGTCTATGTGGATGGGAGTCTCCTTGAAGTTGAATCCATAGTGCAGCATATGATTTTGAATCCAAAGCACTTGAGCACAGTAGCTTGCAGCAGCAATGTATTCAGCCTCAGTAGTTGATGCAGACACACATGATTGTTTCTTACATTGCCACAAGACTACTCTTCCTCCAAGAAATTGACATCCCCCTGATGTAGACTTTGCAGTCATGTTGCAACCACCATAGTCACTATCTGTATAAGCATACAGATTAAAGTTAGAATTCTTTGGATACCAAAGGCCAAGTAATGGAGCACCTTTGAGATATCTTAAAATTCTTTTGACAGTGACCAGGTGTGACATCTTGGGGTTGGCTTGATATCTTGAACAAATGCATGTAGCAAACATGATATATGGCCTGCTAGCTGTGAGGTACATAAGAGACCCAATCATTGCCCTATAGAGATGCTCATCAATACACTCCCCCTCAAGATCAGGTCCAAGGGAGTGATTTCTGGCTATGGGTGTCTTAGCAACCTTACAATCAGTCATGTTGTACATTTTAAGTATGTCTTGTACATACTTTGACTGACTTATGAAGATGCCATTGTCAACTTGCTTCACTTGAATTCCTAGAAAGAAATTGAGTTCCCTCATGGCACTTATTTCAAACATGTCCTTCATCATCTTCTCAAAGTCTTTGCAGAGCTTTGGATTAGTTGACCCAAAGATAATGTCATCTACATATACTTGAACTAGCATTATGTCATTTCATGTTCCTTTGATGAAGAGAGTTCCATCTACAGTACCCCTTTTGTGGCCATGTTGACAGAAATATTGAGATAGAGTCTCATACCACTTCCTTCGTGCTTGGTGCATCCCATAAAGGGCTTTATCAAGCCTGTAGACATAATCAGGATGATCAGGATCTGCAAACCCAGGTGGTTCTCTGACATACACCTCTTCATCAATCACCCCATAATGAAAAGCACACTTGACATTAAGTTGGTAGACCTTGAAGTTCTTGGATGCAGCAAAAGCTAAGAATATCCTAACAGCTTCAAGTCTTGCTACAGGAGAAAAAACATCTTTGTAGTCAATTCCTTCTTCTTGAGTCTACCCTTGAACAACTATTCTTGCCTGGTTCTTGATGACAAGTCCTCTATCATCCTTCTTATTCCTAAAAACCCATTTGGTTCCTATGGTAGTCTTCCCTTGAGGAAGACGACATAGGTTCCAAACCTTTTGCATTTTACATTGAAGCAGCTCCTCTTGCATAACTTCAACTCAAATTCCATCCTTTAGAGCCTCCTTAATTTTATTTGGCTCTATCTGGGACAAGAAACAAGAGTGAAGACAAACATTTGCTTTATAGGTTTGTCCTCTTGTTCTTACCCCTGAATCAACATTTCCAATGATGTTTGTGGTAGGATAAGACTTGTGGATCTTTAGTTGAGGGATCACAGCAAGTTGCTTAGACAGATCTAATTTTGAAAAATTCTTATCTGGCAAGGAAGTTTCGCAAATCAGCACACTTATCAAGATTGACTTGATCCAATGAGTGTGTGACATCATTGATGTTGTCTTCAATGGAGTAGTTATCAGCATCAAGAAATTCTTGATCACTTTCACCGCCACCATTTTCTCCAATATTTGAAGCTCCTTCCTTTAAGTTTTATGCCTCTATGCTGGAATTTGAAGGCACCCCAGAAGTATCAGCAGGATTTGTCATTGATGTGCTGGTAGAAGCTTCATTTGCAGGATTAGTTACAATTGGAGCTGAAGATGTGTAACTTGAAGGTCTTTTTAGCTCAAATCTTGGGTCAGGATCACCTGTAGGTAGTATATCTGTGGATCCTGAAACATTTTCACAAGATTTGTTAAAACAGTTGGTAACTAAATCAAGATCAAATAGCCAATCTAGACCAAAACCTTTCACACTGGGAGTGTGCTCATTGAAAGTCACATTGGCTGACTCCTCAACTACTCTAGTTCTGAGATTGTATACTTTATAAGCTTTAGCTTGATAAGAGTATCCAATAAAGTGTCCATTATCTTATTTCTCAGCAAACTTGGCAATTTGATCTTTGGTATTCAAGATGGTGCAAGGACATCCAAATGACTTGAGAAAACCAATGAAAGGTTTTCTCTTGTGCCAAAGTTCATAAGGAGTCTTACCATGTGTCTTAATCACTAAAACTCTGTTTTCCACATAGCAAGCAGTGTTCACTACCTCTGCCCAGAAGGTGGTGGGCAGTTTAGCATCAGACAACATAGTTCTTACAGCTTCAATCAGTGTCATGTTTCTCCTCTCAGCAACACCATTTTGCTGAGGAGTCCTGGGAATATTATATTATCTTGTAATACCTTTTTCATCACAAAATGTATCAAGGATTTGATTCTTGAATTCAGTTCCTTGATCACATCTTATGGTTTGACCTTGTGATCACATTGATTCTCAATCTTTAAGATGAAATTCTTCAGAATCTCAGGGGTCTCATCCTTAGTTCTAAGAAAGAAGACCCAAGTGAATCTTGTAAAATCATATGTGATCACTAAACAGTAAGAGGTGCTTCCTAGACTCATTACACTGGTGGGGCCAAAGAGATCCATATGTAATAAGTGTAGGGGATTAATGATGGAATTTCTTACCTTTTGCTTGTGAGATACCTTGTGTTGCTTCCCTTTCAGGCATGTAACACAATGGTCATCACTTGTAAACTCTTTCTTTGGTATTCCAGTTACCAAATCATTCTTAATTAATTTATTCATGTTTTTAAAGTTTACATGGCACATTTTTATGCCAGAGAAAAGACTCATCATTATTTGCTTTAGACAGAAAGCATGAAACTTCTCCTGAGGGAGATGTTTCTTGCATGTCCATCTTGTACATGCTCCCTTTCCTAGGGGCTCTGAGCAGGATGTGCTCATGAGGAATGACCACCCTGGGCCTGAGAACAATGCACTCATACTCAGTGAAGAGCATGTTATGACTCTGAACACAAAATTGGGATACACTCAGAAGATAGTACCCAAGCTCCTTGACAAAGTTTACCTTCTCAATGCTGAGCTTACCATTTGTGACCTTGCCCCTTCCTCTAATGTAACCTCTTGCATCTCATCCAAAAGCAACTGGTCTTCCATCAATTCTTTCAAACTTTTAGAGTAGTGACCTATTGCCTGTCATGTGCCTGGAACAGCCACTGTCAATGATCCGTACATTTCTGTTTGTCTTGAGTTGTTCCTGCACAAAAGAGATGGTTAGTTACATTTGGAAACCCAAGCCTCATTGGTCTTGGGCTCATCAAAAGAAGTTGAAGAGAATGCAACAGTAATTGATCCTATTG
This sequence comes from Flaveria ramosissima, assembly GCA_025215565.1. NCBI lineage: Eukaryota > Viridiplantae > Streptophyta > Magnoliopsida > Asterales > Asteraceae > Flaveria > Flaveria ramosissima. The sequence continues at coordinate 39,988,124 of CM046036.1, forward strand.
TCATGCTAGAAGGATCATTTGCTGATGTTGATGAAGAAATTTTAGCCACTTGGTCTTTCTTTGACTTCCTCACCACCTTTGGAAGCTTAGAATTGATCTTCAATACTTCGAAAGTTTTGATGACTTTGGAAGTTTTGATGACTGGACTTTCAGAAGATCTTGCTTTCACTGCAGCAGGCTTCAATGCTTCGGAAGTATTCCTTTCTTCCGAGACCAAATTTTCTTCCGAAGGCAAGTTTCCACTTGTCTTCTTCTTCATTTTGGAGCTTCCGAAGGAAACAAATTTCCCTTCCAAAGCTTGCTTCTTCTTTTCCAAACTCTTAGAAGTTTCTTTCTTGGTCATGTGGAGAGTACTCTTTGGATTGTAAACACAATCCTTAGCAAGATAAGAAGTACTCCCACACATAACACAGTCCATTTTCTTCCTTTTAGGAGTTTTCCTTTGTGAACAAGACTGAACTTGATCACTTTCCTTCTCCATCTTCATCTTTACAGATGCTGTGGCAGTTCTTGTGGGGATGGAACTACCTTTGGAGCTAGATGGTTTAGGTTGTACAGCAGTGGTGCACAACTGATCAACCTTCTTCTTGATTATGGGATGATTTGGACATGAACCAGAACTCTTGTTGATGGAGTTCAAGTTGGTGTCTTCAGCCTTCACTACTTCAAATCCTTCAGAGATGAAGACTTGTTTCTGTGTAGAATTGAAGGTGGCCTTGATCTCTTGAGCCTTTTTGGACTTTCTTTTGGCCTTCCTAATCAAGTTCTTTCTTCTTGACTTGGTCATCCTAATAGTTTTGCTCTCCTCAGAGGGATGGTGACCCTTCTTAGAATGCTCTTCTTCACTCTTCTCAGAGCCATTCTCCACCATCTCTTCTCCATCCTCTTCAGTCACAGGATCTATGAGGGGAAGCTCATCTTCACAAGTTCCACACCTAGGAGATCTTACAGACAATATTGTGTGTGGAGAAGCTATCTCACAAGATTTCATAACAAACTTTTTCATGCAAGAATGAGGATATTATGTTCTTGAAGGTCTCTTCTTCAAGAACACATATTTCTGCTTTGGCTTCGCTGATCACAAGCTCAGCCTGGCATTTAGTTAACTTAGTGATGAGGTCTTTGATCTGAGTCCTATAGTTTGTATGCTCATGTTTAAGAGTTGAAATGGTTTTCTCTAAGTCTTCTATCTTTAGTTTATAATCATTTTCAGCTCTTTTAAAATCCGCTTTTAAGATATTTAAGGACTCAAGATCAGATCTCATTTCTAAGTTATAGGACCTGTGTCTATTGACTTTAGCAATGCATTTAGGAGTACAAAGTTGTTCCAATACCTTGGCTTCATCGTGGTCTGCCATGAGTGCTTGGTTTGGAGATGCATCTTCTACCTGAAAGCTCCAGTCAAAACCTCCTTCTTCAACAGCAACTGCAGCTTGCTGCTTTGGCTTCTCATTCTTGGGGCTTTCTTAATGTAGTTTGGTCTGGTTTGTGCTTGGCCATTATTTATCCTTGGTGCCTTACACTCCTTTACAAAGTGTCCCATCTGGTTACAGTTGTAACACTTTACTTTGCTTTTATCCATGCCAAACTTTCCACTGGTTGCATTGCTTGGAAACTTTCTCCCTGTCCTCTTATAGAACTTCTTGGCTTTGTGAGTGAGAAGAGCCATCTGCTGGACTATCTCCATGTACTCCAGATCATCTAGATGGATACAATCCAAAACTTCAAGGGTGAAGAGAAAGTTGCCTGAGGTTTCATCAGCAGAGACAAAAGCATGTGAAGAACTTGTCTCTTGGAAAGGACTTCCTTGAGTGTAGCTTTCCCTTGGAGTCTTTGCGAAGGCGATGAAAGGGCCCTTTTGTGAGTTGTCAGGGTAACATATAAGATGATGTTGTGGCTCAATGCTTTCCCTTTCAACCACATGGAGAGCTGAACTTAGTTGATTGCTGGAGTTACCAGATGAGTTTTGCATGCTCATCTACATCTGGTATCAACTAAGAATACCATACAACTTTGTAAGAGTAAAAGTCTTAAGGTTCTCAGTCCTCTTGATAACAACACAGTACTGTGTCCATTGTCTAGGTAGAGAGGACATCAACTTCCTTACAATGTCCCTATTCTCAAGAGTTACTCCAATATCCATTAGAGTATCCACAATCTCAACATACCTGAAGTATTGTTAAGTCATGGTTTCACCTACTTTAAAGGTGAAGTTTTCAAACTGCTGTTTCACGAGATCTTCTTGTTCTCCTTTGCTTCAATAGACCCCTCATAGATCAGCTTCAGTGCTGCCCAAGTTGCTTGGCAGTTTTGCACTTCTTGAAGCCTCTGTAGATGGAGTTTGGAAGAGCAGTTTGAAAGGCTGTTATGGCTTTCTGATCAATCTCTATTCTTTAACTGTCTTCTTCAAAGTAATCAACCACAGCCTTAGTAACCATACCACCACCAGTAGCAGAAGTGATGCTTGGTATGCAAGGTCCTTCAACAACAGAGTCCCACATCCTAGAGTCTTGAGACTTGATGAAGCCTTCCATTCTTTGACACCAAGTATCAAAGTCTTCAAGAGTAATCAGTGGAGACTTTGCCATAGTTCCAGTTTCCATATCAGCTTTGGTAATAGCTGCCATTTGAGTTGTTAAGTATTTTGTGTGTGTGAGGGATCTTAAGATGGTGAGATCTTATATTAAGAGCTTGAAATGCTCTGATACCAAATGCAGGATCGGTGAAGGGTATGCACTTACAACACAACAACACAATTAGGAGAGTTGCTTAGAACACTTAACAGATCAAATGGGGAACTAGTTAACTTTTAGTGAAAGATGCTAAGAACACAGGTAAATATGAGACAGAACAAGATGGCAAACAACACAAGTAATTGGTTTTCAAGAATGTTGTATATTGCTTCTCAAGTTCTATTACAAATGTTACAAAGCATACGATTGAAAGTTACAAGTACTTGAGATACTTTATACTACATCCTACAGCCGGCCATACTTTGAAAGCCAGCTGGATACAATTGACTAAACAACTACAAAATCAAAAGTAGAGTCAAAAGGCAGATTTGCCTTTTGACTAGTGACTATGACATGTCATTGTAGGATTCTGTGTGCCCAAGACACTTAGAATATTGATGTGGTTAGTACGTTATGATCCAAGTCGGGTTATACCCAATAACAAGCTTAGCAAACACCAATTAATATTTAATTGATGATATGATCATGCAATTAAATATTTACACCAATTTAGAAAATAGGTTTTCTAAAAGAGTTGCATATGAGATGGAACAATTTATTAGGATATTTTGTTCAATGAGTTATTTGTAATTTTATTTAAATTAGTTAAATAATATTGCAAAACTTATAATGGAGTGACTAGATTATACAATTAAATGGTTACTTGTATATGTGTCTAGTTAAAAGGACTAGTTAACTTGTATTATGTGTTATAATTTTAAGAGGGAATCTCTTAAAATTTAAAACACATGGCTGCCCCCTTGTTGCATTCTCATTGGACCTTTGTGTTTTGAGACTTGCAACTCTTAACTAGCAATTGACTCCACCTCTAACAACACATCATTTCATGCAAACAAAAATCAAAAGACTCTCTCCTCTCTCTCTTCTCTCTCGGATTTGGGCTGCAGAATTTGGAGTTTTTGGTTTGATTTTGGTGAACTATTCCTAGCAAAAGTGGTGTGTGCTTCACAAGGCTTGGGGTATAAGCACTTGAGGACTCCTCCTTGAAGTCTTGGCCAAAAGAACAAGCATCAAACACCTCATTTTGGTCGACATTTGCTGCTGGAACAAGGTAGTTGTCACAGCTTGTTCAAGCTGTGATTTTATGTACGTTTATGTTTTGTCATAGCTTGTTTCATTCACATACATGATCCTTTTGTTTGGGTTTGCTTTTCTACATTAAATGGACACTAAGAACACGAAAATTTCAGATTATAAACTTGTTATAATCCTATACCTCCGCTGCGTTTTCTGAAAAGTTTAAAAGGTTAAACTATGTTTTAGTGTTTTAACAAACCCGTCAATGGCATCTAGAGCCGGTTATGTGGATGACTTGCTTGTGTTGTTCTTTAAAATTGGTTTTAAAGGATGTTTATAGACATATTTTAGGCTGTTTTTGGGCTGTTATTGTTTGGTTGAATGATTCCCCAACTTTCAAGGTCATATCACACATGCTAGTGATTAGATCTTGAAAGATACATATCTTGATGTGTTGATTGTTTGGACAATATTTAAAACCAAAAAATTTCAGTTTATGTTGGCTGAAATTTGGTGGTTTTAAAAGGGGTTTCATTAGGTGTTTTGATGTTATGATCATTGGATGATAAAGTGCATAACCTAGCCATTGACCTTGTGATGTTTGGATGCTTGTGTTGGTTGTATTCATTCATTCAATTTGGTTGTAATTTTGTTTCATTATTTGGGTTGTAATTATTCATTCATTTGGGTTTGTAATAGATTAGGTGCATTTCTTTTATTAGAAAAATGTATTAGGATACAATTTTGTAAAAGGAAGATGCACAAGTTCAAGACCCGAAGATGGACATCAAAGACATGGAACTTGAAGCATATGGATGCAAGTTCAAGTGGGGTCCAAGATGACCTGCATTTTGTGATTGTTTTCAACCTTAGAAAAGACCTTATGACAACACTTGTGATGGCAAACAAGTGTTGTCAACTTAGTAGCTATGGTTATGCACTCATGTTTGTATATATATGCTTGTTTGATTGTTTGTTGTTTGATTGTTTGGTTTGTATTTGAATATTCATAACAAACTCATTAACAAACTTAACAAGCTGAAAATGTTGGTTCTTTAAAGTTAATAAAAGTTATTAAAATGGTTTAATGATTTTAAAGATTAAAATAGGTTTTAATCAAAGAACTATAGGGTATCTTGTATTTGAAAGCATGCAAATACAAGTACATAGAGTTTTCTAAACTAGAATTTTGAAACCTCTAAACTTTTTTTTACAAACAAGATCAACACCATCCTTTTACACAACACTTGAGTCACTTGGGAACTCTTAGTGGGATAAAGGTCACCTAACCATTTTGAGGGAACTTGTGACTTGAGGTGAGAATGCCTTATTTGTGGGATAAAGGTCACCTAACCACTTGTTTTGGCAAACTCACACGTGGGTGTAAGTAGGGTGTCTTGATTTGCAAATCATGTCAAATGGATCACCTACGATGTGGTTTCCAAATGGTGTTGATGGGATTAACATGCCGACTTTACATATGATGTTTCAAGTCGATCCCATATTTCTAGAAGTTGCAAATGGTTGCAATCGTCAATCGTTGACCACCTTATTAATTTAAATAGTGGGATAAAGGTCACCTAACCACAATTTAAATGTAATGTTGGGTTCTAGATTTTAATATAAAATTGTCCTTAAAAGGCATTAAATATTAAAATTAGCAATATCGAAAATACTAAAATTGATCTTTGTTAAATTTTGTAGATGGCCACCAATAATGAAAATCACGATAACTCGTCCGCGTCAAACCAATCACTACGAGCGATCCTCCAAAAGGAACGTCTAAATCATAACAACTTTATTGATTGGTATCGAAACTTGAGAATTGTTCTCAAGCAAGAGAGAAGATCGTATGTTTTAGACGACCCTATCCCCGATCAACCTAACGAGGATGATGAGGAGGCCTTTAATGATTGGCTGAAATACACTGAGGACTCCGTCCAAGTGTCTTGTCTCATGCTAGCGAGCATGACTCCGGATCTCCAAAAGGAGTATGAACATCACGGAGCTTACGACATGATAACCCAGCTGAAGGAGACGTTCCAACAGCAAGCAAGGGTTGAGCGGTTCGAAACGGTTCGAGCGCTCCATGCATGTCGTATGGACGACAACCAATCTGTTTCATCTTATGTACTTAAGATGAAAAGTCATATTGACCGCCTCGAGAGGCTAAACTGCCCCGTCTCGAAGGAGTAGGCCACGGATTTGATCCTAAATGGCCTAACCAAGAAGTTCGAGACATTCGTGTTGAACTACAACATGAATGCATGGGACAAAAGCATTGGTGAACTTCACTCAATGCTCAAAACGGCCGAGGCGGCCATGGGTAAAAGGGTTTTACCCGTTCTCACCATCAATGAAGGTGGGAACAACAAAAGGCCTCATCCCGCACCCAAGGCAAAGGTTGCCAAGGGTAAGGGACATGCGTGGGGAAAAGGGAAAGGGGTGGTAAGGGTACCACCCAAACCACAAGAGAAAAAGCAAAAGGTTGCTACTAACGACCCATGCTTCAAGTGTGGGGAGATTGGACATTGGGCAAGGAATTGTCCTGTCCATCTCCAAGAGTTGAAAGCAAAGAGGGATGCCGGGCAGACCTCAGGTACAATATACATGATCCATATTGATTTAAACATGATATCCTCTAACACATGGGTATTAGATACCGGATGTGGAACTCACATTTGCAATTTGTTGCAGGGGTTCAAAAGAAGTAGTGACTTCAAGAAAGGGGATGTAAGCCTCTACATGGGCAATGGGGCTAAAGTTCAAGTTGAAGCCCGTGGTGACTACATCTTGAAACTTCCAAATGGTTTGGAAGTGATTTTGAATAATGTTTTGTATGCTCCTAGTTTGACTAGGAACATTATTTCTGTATCTCAATTAAGACATTATGATTATGTATTATCTTTTATTGAAAATGATATTCATGTTTCTTTAAATGGTATGTTCTATTTTAAAGCTATACCAATTAATGGTATTTATGAATTGGTTCATGAAAATACTTTAAATAGTTCATTGTACCAAACAAACACCAAGAAACTCAAGTTGGACTTGAGTGACACCTATCTTTGGCATTGTCGTCTTGGTCATATAAACAAGAAACGTTTACAAACACTTCAAAAGAATGGTCTTTTGAAAGCAAATGAATGTGATTCATTTGATGTTTGTGAATCTTGTTTACTAGGCAAGATGACTAAGGCGCCCTTTAGTGGAACTACTGAAAGGGCAAAAGATTTATTAGGAATCATACATTCAGATGTATGTGGTCCTTTTAAGCCAATGACTAGGAATGGTGAAAGATACTTCATTACCTTTACCGACGACTATAGTCGCTATGGGTATGTGTACTTATTAAGGCACAAAGATGAAGCTTTTGAAATGTTCAAAATCTTCAAGAATGAAGTTGAAAATCAACTCAACAAGTCAATTAAAGTTCTCCGTACCGATAGAGGAGGTGAATACCTAAGTGATGTTTTTCAAGATCATCTTAGGAGTTGTGGGATTGTCTCACAACTCACTCCACCTGGAACACCACAACATAATGGTGTGTCTGAGAGGAGGAATCGAACCTTATTGGATATGGTCCGATCTATGATGGCTAGAAGCACATTACCTCTATCATTTTGGGGTTTCGCTCTGCTCTCCGCGGCCCGTATTCTAAATATGGCCCCAACCAAAAAGGTGGAAAGGACACCTTTTGAGATATGGCATGGAAGGGTTCCATCCCTATCATACTTAAGGGTTTGGGGTTGTGAGGCTTATGTTAAAACTCCCACCCCAAACAAATTGGAAGTCCGATCCACCAAGTGTATCTTTATTGGATATCCTAGAGATTCTATGGGATATTATTTCTATGATCCACTGGAACAAAAGATGTTTGTTGCCAGAAAGGGTGAGTTCTTAGAAGCAAAGTTCCTTATGGAAGGAGCTGGCAGTAGAATAGTGGATCTTGAAGAGGATCAAGAACCACAACCCGATATACGTTTGGTTGAAAGTAGCACTCGACATGAGGATGTTGAGGATGATCAAGGGGTTGATCAAGACACACAAGACGTTCGCAGAAGTGCTAGAATTAGTAATCCGCCTGAAAGATACGGATTTTTCATGGATGGATGCTATGTGATGGATTCTGATGAACCAACCACATACCATGATGCAGTGTCCAATACGGATTGTGACAAATGGCTTGAAGCCATGAACGTTGAGATGCAATCCATGTATGACAATCAAGTATGGGACTTGGTTGTACCACCTCTTAACTCCAAAATAGTTGGAAGTAAGTGGGTTTTTAAGAAGAAAACGGATATGCATGGAAACTTGGATACTTATAAAGCTAGACTTGTAGCAAAAGGTTTCACTCAAACTCAAGGGGTTGATTATGATGAAACCTTCTCACCTGTTGCGATGCTAAAGTCTATAAGGATATTGTTTGCCATAGCTGCTCATTATGATTATGAGATTTGGCAAATGGATGTCAAAACCGCTTTCCTAAATGGATATCTTGAGGAAGATGTCTATATGGTTCAGCCTGAAGGTTTTGTCGATCCAAAACATCCTAATAAAGTATGCAAGTTAAAGAAATCAATCTATGGATTGAAACAAGCATCAAGAAGCTGGAATCATCGTTTTGATGAGGAGGTCAAGAAATTTGGCTTCATCAAAAACGCTGATGAAGCATGTGTGTATAAGAAGGCTAGTGGGAGCACAATAACTTTCCTAGTATTGTATGTTGATGACATACTACTATTTGGAAATGACATTCCAACCTTGGAAGGTGTAAAAACCTGGCTTGGAAGTTGTTTTTCCATCAAGGATCTTGGTGAAGCCGCCTATATTCTAGGAATAAAGATCTATAGGGATAGATCAAGGCGGTTGATTGGTTTGAATCAAAGTGCATACATTGATAAGATCTTGAAAAGGTTCAAGATGGAGAACTCTAAGAAAGGTACCGTACCTATTCAAAGAGGAACGATATTGAGTACGACTCAATGTCCAAGCTCAAAGGATGAGCAAGATAAAATGAAGGCAATCCCATATGCATCTGCTATTGGATCCATCATGTATGCAATGATATGCACTCGACCGGACGTGTCATGCGCTTTGAGCATGACAAGCCGTTACCAGCAAAATCCTGGAAACAGTCATTGGATGGCTGTTAAGAACATACTTAAGTACCTAAGGAGGACAAGAGATATGTTCCTAATCTATGGATCTGGTGACGAGGAACTCGTTGTAAAAGGTTACACGGATGCGAGTTTCCAAACCGATCGTGATGATTCACGGTCTCAATCGGGATACATTTTCATTCTGAATGGAGGAGCTGTCTCTTGGAAGAGCTCCAAACAGGATGTGGTGGCTCTATCAACTACAGAATCAGAAAATGTCGCCGCCTCATTGGCAGCTCAAGAAGCTGCATGGTTGAAGAAATTCATTGCCGATCTGGGGGTTGTCCCCTCCATTCAGGAACCCCTAGAGATCTTTTGTGACAACGAGGGTGCGATTGCTCAAATCAAGGAACCTCGTGCTCATCAAAAGACTAGGCACATTGAGCGGAGATTCAACTACATACGAGATGAAGTTGAAAAGGGAAAGATATGTATTCGCAAAGTTCACACGGATCAAAACATTGCGGATCCTCTCACGAAGCTCCTTGAAAAAGCAAAGCATGAAGGTCATACTTGTGCCATGGGACTTCGATATTCTAGTGATTGGATTTGATCTGTAAACTTTGTATTTGGATATGTGGAACTCTTTATAATTTGAATAAAATTATTTGGTTATAATGTTTCAAATAATGTTCCAATTTAGCATGTTTAGTCCATGAGTAAATTGTTTACTCTAAATGTCCGTAGTCGTTCATACTTGTGGGAACAAGTGTGAGGTAAGATTATTATGAACTTGGATTGGTTGATATTCATAAGGATGAATATAGAGCAATGGGTTGCTACCAAGGTTCATAGATATTTGTAGGATACAAATATTGGACTAACCCGCATCTCAAATTTTACTACATGGAATCTTATTGATTGATCATAAGTAAATTTGAGTAAAGGCGAATATCATTTGGTATCCTCCGACTTGAGATACATATTGGGTTTTGATATTCACCAAGTATTATACCTTGAGCTTTTTCTTCACTGCCCTGAAATAGTGGACAGTACATAAGGATATGTTCAGGTATAACACGAAGTGTTTGTGAGAAACGTATGTAGTCAAGATGGAATTTGTTCCTCTTATTCGTTGAGAGTTAGATGTCTAAGGCCTGATTAAGTTAAATCAACAAGGAATGATCATTCTGTGTCCCTGGATTTAACATGACATCTGTAACAAAAGGATAGATGATCGATTCACCTAAATTATTTCAAGTAGGGTACTTGAAAGGGATGATGTTATTGAATGGCTATAAGTCATACGTATTAAGGGTAGTAAACCGTTGTTAGGCGGTATTTACTGCTTGCATCAATCTTCTATGAATCTTGGGCAAGTGGGAGATTGTAGGATTCTGTGTGCCCAAGACACTTAGAATATTGATGTGGTTAGTACGTTATGATCCAAGTCGGGTTATACCCAATAACAAGCTTAGCAAACACCAATTAATATTTAATTGATGATATGATCATGCAATTAAATATTTACACCAATTTAGAAAATAGGTTTTCTAAAAGAGTTGCATATGAGATGGAACAATTTATTAGGATATTTTGTTCAATGAGTTATTTGTAATTTTATTTAAATTAGTTAAATAATATTGCAAAACTTATAATGGAGTGACTAGATTATACAATTAAATGGTTACTTGTATATGTGTCTAGTTAAAAGGACTAGTTAACTTGTATTATGTGTTATAATTTTAAGAGGGAATCTCTTAAAATTTAAAACACATGGCTGCCCCCTTGTTGCATTCTCATTGGACCTTTGTGTTTTGAGACTTGCAACTCTTAACTAGCAATTGACTCCACCTCTAACAACACATCATTTCATGCAAACAAAAATCAAAAGACTCTCTCCTCTCTCTCTTCTCTCTCGGATTTGGGCTGCAGAATTTGGAGTTTTTGGTTTGATTTTGGTGAACTATTCCTAGCAAAAGTGGTGTGTGCTTCACAAGGCTTGGGGTATAAGCACTTGAGGACTCCTCCTTGAAGTCTTGGCCAAAAGAACAAGCATCAAACACCTCATTTTGGTCGACATTTGCTGCTGGAACAAGGTAGTTGTCACAGCTTGTTCAAGCTGTGATTTTATGTACGTTTATGTTTTGTCATAGCTTGTTTCATTCACATACATGATCCTTTTGTTTGGGTTTGCTTTTCTACATTAAATGGACACTAAGAACACGAAAATTTCAGATTATAAACTTGTTATAATCCTATACCTCCGCTGCGTTTTCTGAAAAGTTTAAAAGGTTAAACTATGTTTTAGTGTTTTAACAAACCCGTCAGTCATAGCTCAGATCCTAATATATTACAAAAAGGATAAAAGTACATAGAGTAGAACGCATGGACACAAGACCTCAATATACAGTTACCAAAAGCATGGACCTTTCACCAACTCATGTAAGTTGTGACTTTACAGAGTTGCAGCGGAAAGGTGGTCCAACTTTATGGTAAAGTACATCAGATAAAGGCATATCCTCAAAACTCTTTGGAAGAAATCTGTGTTTACTCTTCGGCTTCGGAAGACTTTGTCTTTGAAGCTTTGGAAGACTTCACTTTTGGCTTCGGAAGATGTTGGTCTTGGCTTCGGAAGATTTTAATCTTAGAATACTTCCTGTGCTTGGTGAAAAACATCCGAAGCATTTCTACTTCTGTTCAAGTGCATGCATGCAGAGAGACATTGATTGTTTTGGCTGCATCAGACTTATAGGAATCCTTAAAATTGATCATACATTTAGTTTCATCTTTGAAAACTGATCACTTTCATTCTGCAACTTTAATTTAATTCTTGATTCTTATTAAGTGAATACGAGTGGTTTCATTGTCCTTTGCAACTTCTACCGATGCGATGGAGCTTAATAAAGGATTCTATGGATAGTGAGTTATCATTTTGATTCATATTTGTGAATTTAATAAGCAAGAAGGTTTAAAAATGTTGGTCGAGTGTTTTGGATGTGTTTGGGCAGGGTGAATCGAGTACAAAGATGAGTTGAGGGGTATCGTGTTTGGTTTTGTTTCTTTATAAACAAATATTCAAATGTTTCATTTGACATTTTTTATTGTGATATTAGTGATAATTATGCATATATGTGATCAAATTACTTAAGGAGTGTGTGTAAAAGGTTGTAGAACAAAAATCCATGGGAGTGAAGGTTTTGACGAGAAGATAAACCTTTTCGTGAGAGAACCATTTCTATTTAACCCATTTGCATACGTAGTTCATCTCACATGTATAAGATTACACTTTCACAAACACTTGAATGTACAATCCTATACTTGCACAATTTCGAGTGAAATACAAGTACATCTAATTTAGTTGGTCATGTGCGCTTGATTTGACTTCAAATTCATTGATCATACATTGAGTTTCATCTTTGAAATCTGATCACTTTCTTTCTGTAACTTTAATTTGATTCTTGATTCTTATTAAGTGAATACGAGTGGTTTTGTTGTCCTTGGCAACTTCTAACGCTGCGATGGAGCTCAATAAAGGATTTTGTGGATAGTGAATTATCATTTTGATTCATATTTGTGAATTTAGTAGGCAAGAGGGTTTAAAAATGTTGGTCGAGTGTTTTGGATGTGTTGGGCAGGGTGAATTGAGTGCAAAGATGAGTTGAGGGGTATCGTGTTCGGTTTTGTTTCTTTATAAATAATAGATTCAAATGTGTCATTTATAATATTTTATTGTGATATTAGTGATCATTATGTGTATAGTTGATCAAATTACTTAAGGAGTGTGTGTAAAAGGTTCTAGAACAAAAATCAATGGGATTGAAGGTTGTGACGAGAAGATAACCCCGAGAACCATTTCTATTTAATCTGTTTGTATACTTAGTTCATCTCACATGTATAGGATTACGTTTTAATGAATACTTGAATGTAAAATTCTATACTTGCAAAACTTCGAGTGATCTTTGAAATATGTTCACTTTCATTCTGCAACATTAATTTGATTCTTGATTCTTATTAAGTGAATACGAGTGTTTTGGTGGTCTTTTGCAACTTCTATTGCTGCATTGGCGCTCAATAAAGGATTCTGCATATAGTGAGTTATCATTTTGATTTATATTTGTGAAATTTGTAGGCAAGAGGGTATAAAAAGGTTGGTTGAGTGTTTTGGATGAGTGTGTGCAAAAAGTTGTAGAACAAAAATGAATAGGAGTGAAGGTTATGAGAGAAGATAAACCTTTTCACGAGCGAACCATTTCTATTTAACCCATTTGTATACGTAGTTCATCTCACATGTATAAGATTACGCTTTCACGAGTACTTGAATGTACAAGTACATCTAATTTAGTTGGTCATGTGAGCTTGATTTGACTTCATATTCATTGATCATATATTGAGTTTCATCTTTGAAATCTGATCACTTTCATTCTGCAAGTTCAATTTAATTCTTGATTCTTATTAAGTGAACACGAGTGGTTTCGTTGTCATTTGCAACTTCTATCGCTGCGATGGCACTAAATAAAGGATTCTATACATAGTGAGTTATCATTTTGATTCATATTTGTGAATTTATAAGAAAAAATGGTTTAAAAATGTTGGTCGAGTGTTTTGGATGTGTTTTGGCAGGGTGAATCGAGTGCAAAGATGAGTTGAGGGGTATCGGGTTCGGTTTCGTTTCTTTATAAACAATAGTTTCAAATGTTTCATTTATCATTTTTTTATTGTGATATTAGTGTTCATTATGCGTATAGTTGATCAAATTACTTAAAGAGTGTGTGTAAGAGGTTCTAGAACGGAAATCCATGTGATTGAAGGTTGTGACGAGAAGATAACCCCAAACCATTTCTATTTAATGTTTCATTTATCATTTTTTATTGTGATATTAATGATCATTATGCGTATTGTTGATCAAATTACTAAACGAGTGTGTGTAAAAGGTTTTAGAACGGAAATCCATGGGATTGAAGGTTGTGACGCGAAGATAACTCCGAGAACCATTTCTATTTAATCTTTGTATACTTAGTTCATCCCACATGTATAAGTTTATGTTTTAACGAATACTTGAATGTACAATTCTATACTTGCACAATTTCGAGTGAGATACAAGTACATATATTTTAGTTGATCATGTGAACTTGATTTCACTTCATATTCATTGATCACATATTGAGTTTCATCTTTGAAATCTGATCACTTTCATTCTGCAACTTCAATTTGATTCTTGATTCTTATTAAGTGAATACGAGTGTTTTCGTTGTCTATTGCAACTTCTATTGTTGCGTTGGTGCTCAATAAAGGATTCTGCATATAGTGAGTTATCATTTTGATTCATATTTGTGAAATTTGTAGGCAAGAGGGTATAAAAATGTTGGTCGAGTGTTTTGGATGAGTGTGTGCAAAAGGTTGTAGAGCAAAAATCCATGGGAGTGAAGGTTATGATGAGAAGATAAACCTTATCACGAGAGAACCATTTCTATTTAACCCATTTGTATACGTAGATAGTGAGTTATTATTTTGGTTCATATTTGTGAATTTAGTAGGCAAGATGGTTTAAAAATAGTTGATCAAATTACTTAAGAAGAGTGTGTAAAAGGTTCTAGAACGGAAATCCATGGGATTGAAGGTTGTGACGAGAAGATAACCCCAAACAATTTCTATTTAACCGTTGTATACTTAGTTCATCTCACATGTATAAGATTACGTTTTAACGAATACTTGAATGTACAATTCTATCACACCCCGGGCCCAGGTATTTATAAGATGTATTCCTCTTAGAGGTTGGCAGATCTATTTATCAAGGAGATCGTGGCTCGTCACGGTGTGCCAGTGTCTATCGTTTCGGATAGGGACACGCGGTTTACGTCCAAGTTCTGGAAGAGGTTTCACGACTCAATGCGGACTAGACTTCATATTAGTACGGCTTACCATCCCCAGACGGATGGTCAGTCGGAAAGGACGATCCAGACATTAGAAGACATGCTACGAGCCTGGGTAATCGACTTTGGAGGAAGCTGGGATGAGCACTTACCGTTGGCGGAATTCTCATATAATAATAGTTACCATGCCAGCATTGGTATGCCACCTTACGAAATGTTGTACGGTAGGAAGTGTAGAACGCCCGTGTGTTGGGGTGACATCGGACAAAAGGAATTGGGGAGTCTTGGAGTGATTGAGGTCACAACTTAGAAGTTAGATAAGATTAAGGCGTTCATGAAAGCTGCAAAGGACCGCCAGAAGTCTTATGCTGACAAGAGGGGTAGGCCGATAGAATTTGAGGTTGGTGACAAGGTTATGCTCAAGGTATCGTCGTGGAAAGGGATCATCAGGTTTTGAAAAAGGGGAAAGTTAAGCCCAAGATTCATAGGGCCATTTCGTATTATCGCAAGGGTAGGAGAAGTGGCCTACAGATTAGAACTACCTAATGAGTTGAGTGGAATTCATCCTACGTTCCATGTATCTCATCTCAGGAAATGTTTGGCAGATAATGATGCAGTTGTACCATTAGAAGGCATTGAAGTCGATGAACGGCTGAATTATGTGGAACAGCCGGTGGCCATATTTGATTGGAAAGAGAAGCACTTACGGAATAAAGTGGTTCCACTAGTACGAGTACAGTGGAGACATAGAAAAGGATCAGAATCTACGTGGGAGACCGAGGAGGAGATGAGGAAATTTTACCCTCAATTGTTCGATGACTGACAGGTTTCGAGGACGAAACCTAAATAAGTGGGGGAGACTTGTAACCCCCCGAAAAGTTAAAACGAGTCATTAAGGATAATGGCTTAATTATTGGGTATTTTAATAAGGTAATGAAATGGTCATGGGCTAAATTAGGCTTATTGGGTAGTGGCCTATGGGATTAAAGGCCCATAATCAACCCTTAAGTACCCAAACCAACCTTCATCTTCCTCATTGCAACCCTAGCCACCAAAATTCATAGAGAGAGAAAGTAGAGAGAGAAAGTGAAGGAAACTCAAGATTTGAAGCTTCCAAGGTTAAGAGATTGAAGATCTGGGTGTTGGAGCATCAAGACCTAAGAAAGAAGCAACAAATCCAGGTAAGAATCGACCTCTAAACCCTTCTGTAGATCAAACCCGGATTCTAGGGTTTTGGGTTTTGAAAAGTTGCAAAGAATCGCATAAAGGTCACATTTTTACGTATGAGAATATGTATAAAGCTTAGATTTAGCCTCATTGATGATAAACTAAGAGATTGGACGTAAAAAGTTATGATTTTGGGTTAAAAAAGGACTGGTTTGTAATTTTTATGCGATCTGCGAAATTGTATATGCATCCAGCGAATTTGCATATTCAATCAGCGAAACTATGAGGACTTCCTGCAAAACTACAGTTTTGCAGGTAGTTTCGCAGACATGGTTTTCCAACGAAAGTTGGGCGAAACTGGCAGTGAAACTGGCAGTGAAGACGCTAGCGAAACTGCCATCGAAGGTGCTAGCGAAACTAGCAGCGAAACTGCTGGTGAAACTAGCAGCGAAAGTGTTGGCGAATCTAGCTGCGAAATTGCTGATCTTGCAGCGAAATTAGTAGCGAATTTAGGCAAAAATTAACCCCTTTAAGTGTCACCTTATCTGCAGGCTGTGTAGAGTGATCCTAGCCTTGTAAGGTTAGTTTTGAAGTTGGTCTCGGTATTGAGGTGAGTTCTAGATCCCCTATTTATAAGTTTTCCATGTTTTGGGGCTATTATGCATACTAAATATACGTTTTTAAATGACCAAGATTTTAAGGGGTTTTAACAGGAAGAATGATTTTTCATTAAGTAAATGTTCTATATAAATCTTTAATTATAAAACCCAAGTCAGCCGGGCCCCAGCCAGGGGCTTTGCCCCTTCGACCCCACTAGGGGCTGCTGCCCCTAGGACCCCGCTGTCAGGGGCTGCCGCCCCCGAACCCCCGCTGTCCCGCGGAGGGTAGGTTATGTTATATGATGACTAGTACTTGGTATGTTGTGTACTTAATAAGTTAAGCATTATATATTAAAGTGGAAGATGATATTAATGAAAAGCAAAACTTAATGAATGTTACCCTCGGGCCCGTTTGATGATGAAAAGTCATGCAAGCACTATGATAGACTTCACTTATGTGAATTTGATGTAGGATGATGGATCTGTATTCATGAGCAGACTATGTGCCTTGCAGTGTGGATCAACTATCGGGGGTTAGCTACCGTATTCATGTGTACCGACAGAGATTGACATTTGTTGTCGATCAACATGGAGCTCTTGCTTTGTGCAATCTCGTTTATGATGAAGTGAAAGATATGAAAGAATGAAAGATAATGAACATGCTTATTATGATGAAAATGTTATGTATTATATATGCATGGTCATTATATGAAGGATAAGGTTATATTTTCTTATTTACCTAAAACTAGAACCCACTCAACGAAGCTGACTTTTATGCATAATAGTTGGCAGGTAAGTGTTGATGCTGAGGATGGCACACGGAGCTACTTGGGGAGCTATGGATGGCATTTCAATTTATGAAATCTTTATTGTAGTTTAAGAACAAGTAATATGTTTTTGTTTACAATTAAAGGACAAATGTATGAGTACAATATGGTTTCCAAGTATTAAATGAATGTCTAATTATTTCCACTGCAATGTTTTGTTATTAAACTGATTTTATGCTATGATTAACCAACTGTGAGGCTTTCTGGGAACGGGGCCTTACACTTCTGTAAGGAACTTAGCTTCTAAGAACTCAGCCTTCTTGGCAACAAACTCCTTTTGTTCCGATGGATCATAGAAATATCATCCCATAGAATCTCTAGGATATCCAATGAAGATACACTTAGTGGAACGACTTTCTAACTTGTTTGAGGTGGGAGTCTTAACATAAGCCTCACAACCCCATACCTTCAAATATGATAGTGATGGAACCCTTTCATGCCATATTTCAAAAGGTGTCGTTTCCACTTTCTTGGTTGGGGCCATATTCAAGATACGGGCCGCAGAGAGCAAAGAGAAACCCCAAAATGATAGAGGCAATGAGCTTCTAGCCATCAAGATCGAACCATATCCAATAGAGTTCGATTTCTCCGCTCTGACACACCATTGTGTTGTGGTGTTCCAGGTGGAGATAGTTGTGAGACAATACCACAACTTCTAAGATGATCTCTGAAAGCATCACTTAGGTATTCACCTCCTCTATCCGCGCAGAAAATTATTATTTTCTTGTTGAGTTGATTTTCTACTTCATTTTGGAAGATTTTGAACATTTCAAAGCTTCATCTTTGTGTCTTAACAAGTATAGATAACCATATCGACTATAGTCGTTGGTAAAGGTAATGAAGTATCTTTCATGGTACCTAGTCATTGGCTTAAAAGGACCACATACATCCAAATGTATGATGCCTAATAAATCTTATGCCCTTTCGGATTTGCCACTAAAAGGTTCCTTAGTCATTTTACCTTGTAAACAAGATTCACATACATCAAATGAGTCATATTCACTTGCTTTTAAAAGACCGTTCTTTTGAAGTGTTTGTATGCGCTTCTTGTTTATATGACCAAGACAGCAATGCCAAAGATAGGTATCACTCAAATCCAATTTGAGTTTCTTAGTGGTGGTTTGGTACAATGAGCTATCATATAATGTGTTTTCACAAACCAATTCATAAATACCATTAATAGGAATAGCTTTAAAATAAAATATGCCATTTCAAGAAACATGAATTATATTTTCAATAAATGTTAAAAGATAATCATATTGTCTTAATTGGGCAATAGAAATAATGTTCCTAGTCAAACTAGGAGCATACAAAATATTATTCAAAATTGCTTCCAAACCATTTGGAAGCTTCAAGATGTAGTCCCCTCGGCCTTCAACTTGAACTTTTGCCACATTTCCCATGTAGAGGCTAACATCCCCTTTCTTGAAGTCCTTACTTCTTTTGAACCCCTGCAATAAGTTGCAAATGTGAGTTTCACATCCGATATCCAATACCCATGTGTTAGAGGATATTAAATTTAGATCAATATGAATCATGAAAATTGTACCTGAGGTTTGCTCGGCATCCCTCTTAGCTTGCAACTCTTTGAGATGGACTGGGCAATTTCTTGCCCCAGCAACATTTTGCTTCTTCTCCGCTGGGTTTCGTGGTGGTGCCCTTACCACTCTCTTTCCCTTTCCCCTAACGTGCCCCTTACCCTTGGCAACATTTGCCTTGGGTGCGGGGTGAGGCCTCTTCTTGTTCCCACCTTCATTGATGGTGAGAATGGGTAAAACCCCCTTGCAGTTTTGAGCATAGAGTGAAGTTTACTTATGTTCTTGTCCCACCCGTTCATGTTATAATTCATGACAAAATTGTCAAACCTTTTTGATAAAGAGTTAAGGATCAAATCCGTAGCCAACTCTTTCATGACGAGACAATTCAGCCTTTCGAGGCGGTCGATGTGGCTTTTCATCTTAAGTACATAAGATGAAACAGATTGGGTGTCATCCATACGATACGCATGAAGTGCTCGAACCGTTTCGAAGGGCTCCACTCTTGCTTGTTGTTGCAACGTTTCCTTCAACTGGGTTATCATGTCGTATGCTCCATGATGTTCATACTCCTTTTGGAGATCCGGAGTCATACTTGCCAACATGAGGCAAGACACTTGGACCGAGTCCTCAGTGTATTTCACCCAATTATTGTAGGCCTCCTCATCCTTCTCATTAGGTTGATCGGGAATCGGATAGTCTAAAATATACGATCGTTTCTCTTGCTTGAGAACAATTCCCAAGTTTCGAAACCAATCAATAAAGTTATTATGGTTTAGACGCTCCTTTTGGAGAATGGTCCTTAGTGATAGTGAGTGAGCGGATGGGATTTTATTATTTTCATTGTTGTTGGTGGCCATCTACAAAATTTAACAAAGTTCAATTTTAGTATTTTCGATATTGTTCATATTTTAATAATTAAAGACCCTTTTTAAGTGTCTTACACAATTTTAAAATTCTAGAATCCAACGTTATATTTAAATAGTGGTTAGGTGACCTTTATCCCATTATTTAAATTAACAAGGTAGTCAACGTTTTGACAATTGCAACCCTTTGCAACTTCTAAAGGTATGGGATCGACTTTAAAACATCCATATGTATAGTCGGCATGTTTATCCCATCAACACCTTTGTATACCGCATTGTAGGTTATCCATTTAACATGGTTTGCAAATCAAGTTACCCTACTTGCACACACATGTGAGTTTTCCAACATAAGTGGTTAGGTGACCTTTATCCCACAAATATGGTATCCCCACCTCGAATCACAAGTTCCCTCAAAATGGTTAGGTGACGTTTATCCCAATAAGAGTTTCCAAGTGACTCAAATGTTGTGCAAAAGGACGGTGTTAAACTTGTTTATAAAAGAAATTTTAAGTTTTCATAATCTTAGTTTAGAAAACTCTATGTACCTTATATTTGCATGCTTTCAAATACAAGATACCCTATGGTTCACTTTTGAATAAAACCCCTTTTATTAAAATAATTAATCCTTTTAATAACCTTTTATTAACCACTTAATGATAAAGAACCATCAATTTTCAGCTTGTTGCATATCCAAATATCAACCAATAATCATACAACAAACAACCAAACAAGCACAAACATACAAACATAAGTGCATAACCATAGCCACTAAGTTGACCACACTTGTTTGCCATCACAAGTGTTGTCATAAGGTCTTACCTAAGGGTTAAAATGACACATCAAAATGTGTCCATGAACTCCCTCTTGAATCCACATCCAAATGCTTCAAGTGTCCATGTCTTTTTTGTCCTTCTTTGGGTCTGCATCTTGTGCATCTTCTTTTACAAAATCATATCCTAATACAATTTTTCTAATGAAAGAAATGCACCTAATCTATTTATTACATAACCAAATGAAAAAATAAATTACAACCCAAAATACAAACACAAATATTACAACCCTTTCAAGAATCAAAACCAACATGACAAAACCATAACCAACCAAATCCAAAACCCATAAGGTCAAGGCAATGTTATGCACCAAAATATGTATCATATACAACATTAAAGAACAACAATGAACCCCTCAAGGCAATGTTATGCACCAAAATATGTATCATAAAAATTAAAGTTCTGGCCAACATGAACCAAAACTTTAGGGTTTTGTCCAAACAACACAATCAACCATTTGATGTTAATCTTTCAAGGTTTATACTAAAGCATGTAAGATTAAATCTTGAAACATAAGGGATTCAAACATCCACAAAAAAACAGCCCCTAATGGGTTGAAAAGTCCATGAAAACTAACTTTTCAAGAACTTTTGAAGCATGTATTCCACATAACCGGCTCTAGATGCCATTGTTGGGTTTTGTTACAAGTTTATCAAAGCAAGTTTAACCATCTAAACTTCAAAAACGTAGCGGATATTATGGTTTAAAGTGTGGTTAACAATCTGATATTTTTAACCATTTTTAACCAAAGACAAAACCCAAGAACAAGGATCATAAATATATGTGAAATGACATGCTATTAATATGAAAAGAACAACCATAGGGTGTTCTTGAAACTACCTTTCAAGAACAAGATGTTGAAGTATGGATGAGATGATGTCACACCCTGGGCCCAGGTAGGGTGGGACGTCACAGACTAGCAACAACATATGGCAGCGGAAACAAACCTTTACAAGAGCTCAAAGGAGAGAATATCACATGGCATTAAATGTTTTCAAAACGGTACCGGGGCTAGAAACAAATCAAGGCCCCAAATGAGTTTTACAACCAACATTGAGATAAATTGTACTTGTTCAACACAAATATAAAATTGTTCAAATTGTTCATTAAGGAAAATATGCCAATGCCATGGTCGCGAAGATAAGTCTAGGTCTTCACAACAGCTAGGATCTCTTCATAAATTACCTGAAACATGCTCAAAAGAAATTTGTGTCAACTAAAAAGTTGGTGAATTCATGTGCTTAAAGTTTAAAAACAAAAAGGACTTAACAAATCCTTATTTTATAAAAAGGAACCAATCATAGTTTCAACATCGTGGGAGAATCATAATCAACCCTGCACTCACTCTCGGTTGGCCTCTTCTAAAGTTGTGTTTAACCGGATATTCCCGAAGGAAGAACTGAGGCCCAAACCTGTGAACCATACCTGCCCGGATGGTTCATCATAGTTTTTTAACAAAACCTGTCACATGCCACAAACGACCCCTTAGGATCTCAGTGGGGTACCCTTCTTGGAACGGAAGCCACTGTGTGTGGGGGATTCCCCAAATAGATCTATCCATATAAAACAAGCGGTTCATGAAAGAATTAATGATCATGATATAAGTATCAACAAGTAACCATAAATCCCACATACAATCACCAAGTAAAGCACAAATATTGTTCGTAAATAACAGAGCATGTTTCACCCCAAAACAGTAGTAAAAAGAGGAATCACTAAAACTCACCTTAGGTGTTAAGTCAAAATACTCTTCGTGTGCCGGGAGTGTCTCAAGTCTAGCACCCTAACATGAATATATTAAGTGATAAGCTACTGCTCTAAACTTATTTAAGGTGCAACAAGTGTGTCAAAAATTTAGTTATCGGATAAGGCTTTAATTTCGCGAAGGTTTTTATAAAAAGTTTTTTCCTTTTATGGCAGGTCATGGTTTCTCCAAGTAATTTGGGATTTTTACATCATTAGGTTAAGGATATAAGAAAATTTTGTTGTTCACGTGATTATTAGTTTCATAGGAGTCGGGTATCAAGTTTAGTAAAATTTTACAGTTTAGTCCCTCAAGTTTCAAAATTGACAGTTTCTACCCTCAAGTTTGGTTTCTTGTTCTTTATGACACTTAACACCAAAAATCAGGTTCTTAGAGTAAAAATTCAACTTATTATTGAGTAAGTGTTCCAAAATTTCAGTTTATGGGTCCGGTTTAAAAACTATGCGTTTAACGCTCCCGGTTGCAGTAAAACCGGAGTGTTTTAACGGTTAATTTAGGGTTTCAATAAATTTGAGTCTTGGACCAGTAGGTATCATCTAAAAGATATTTTTATAAGTTTTAAGTCCTTAAATTGTGAAATTTTGCCTCTAATAGTTGAAAGTCTCGTTTTTACGTTTAACCCGTTAAAACGCGTTTTCAACCGAATTTGACCATTTTAAGATTTTTTGACCAATATTTCAAATCCTTTAGGCCTTTTATTAGTTAACTTGCTGAAATTACATGATTTTTATAAATCTTAGCTTTAAACTCATTTTTCTTGGATTTTTCTTAAAAACGATGCCCGGTTGGTACCCGTTTTTAGTTAAAACACCATTTAATTGTTCTTTTGGCCATTTAAATTACCCATTGACTCCAGAACACTTCTGGAATTCTTTTTAAAATGGTTAACACCATGTTTTACTATTTTTAAGGTTGTTTTACCATGTTTCGGGTCCCAAAAAAAACTAAAATGGGTCTAATCTTAACATGTCCTTAATTTCCAGAGATTAACCATTTGTCACACAATATTCATCAAAAATTTCTGAAATCATGTCCCAAACTCACGGCTAGGTTACCCAACATAAAAATGAACCATCAACTTAGTGATTTAGCCATAACCTACCATAACACATGTGTAAATCCTTGCAAACTTGTGTTTAAACATTACCAAAACCTCATAAACTTTAATATCAGATTATTAGGGTGTTACAAAGTCGTTCATGAGCAGGTTGTAAACCTTGGTTGAGAGGGTTTTCAAACAAGTGCTTAGATTGTAACATTTCTTGTAAAAAGAAGGTTTTTAAGGTGTATCTTGAGATATAACCACATATTCACGGTGTATATTCTTTTGTAACTTTCAAAACAGGTTATTAGGAGTCCATTAAACCATTAACAAGCAGGTTATAAGTTTTGCTTTCAAGGGTTACAAGATTTACAAGTTTGATGGTGCAAAAAGTCCAAAAAGAAGGTTTTCATGGTGGAAATCGGTTTCCACCTTAAGAATGACCAATATAACGTGTGAGTTACCTCTTGTGAAGTTGAAATCTCCTCAAGAACAAGATAATAGCGTCAGGTTTCTGCTAAACAAAGAGAGGAGGTGTTTTTAAAAGAGAAGTGAAGGAAACAAATGAAAAGACCATTTTCGGGTGACATGAAGCTTACACTTGGTGTTGTTCACGTTTTGGAGAGTGTAGATGGTCTTGGATAGCTCGAAACTCCTTGGACAAGGCTGGAGAATCTTCGACCAAAGCTGGAAAAGTCGAACAAGATGCAGAGGTGTGTCCAAAGCTCGCGAATGTGGCCACCTTCTTGCGATTTTCGGTCGGCCGAGTATGAGTATGCCTTGTTCTTCGATGAACAAGGCTGGAAATCTAGAGAGAATGGTTGTGTGTGTGTTTTAGAGTGTGTTTTCAGCTGATGAGAGTTTGAGAGAATGAGAGAGAGATGTAGTGTGATAAGGATCTTGCATGAATTTTGAATGGTAAGAGTGTGGGTGGTGTAGAGGAGAGGTGAGTGGAGGGAGAGGGGGCGGCCGATCTTGGCCTTATGTCAGGGAGTTTAAAATTTAATTTTTTAATTGTAAATAATTATTAGGTGGTGTAATTTTGTAGTATTGGGTAGAATATATTATTTGGTGGATGATGTTAATTGTAGTGTCTTGTGCATGTCCATGCATGCATGAACCGAAAATTTATAAGTGTGAATGTATGCTCACATTTTAACTGTTTCACTTGAGATTAAATTTTGTAAGGGTGGCAAGTTAACATTCCTGGGACACCAAGTGTTAAAAAGGTAAAACCTAAATTGACTAAAAATCAATAAAATCACATGAAATCATATGGAACAAATAGCAAAAAATGTTTCCAAATTCACTGATAGGGTTGGATTGTTTCTAATATTAGTACTCATAAGACGGATAATGATGCAAGTAAATTAGGGTTAGAATAACAACCTAGAGGCCGGTTGTTACATTCTCCCACCGTTTAGGAAATTTCATCCCGAAATTTTAGCTTCGATTAGAGTCTGAACGAGTGGGTTTGAAGAGGTGTGGATAATTCTTCCTCATCTCATCTTCACGTTCAAGTAAATTCAGGTCATCGCTTTGAGTTCCATCTAACCTTGACCTTGGGTATGCGGCTCCGTCTGAGTTGCTTGACCAAGCGGTCCGTGATCTCCACGGGCTCTTCCACGAAGTTCAGCTTGTCATTGATTCTTGCTTCTTTCAGCGGTAGCTCCAGGGTTTTGTCTACCATACACTTCTTCAAGTTCGACACATGAAAGGTGTCATGTATGTGGCTCAACCCTTGGGTTAGCTTCAACTTGTAAGCCACTGGGCCAATTCTCGCCAGTATTTCGAATGGTCCAATGTATCTTGGGCTTAACTTTCCTCTCTTTCCGAACCTCACGGTTCCCTTCCATGGTGCTACCTTTAGCATTACTCTGTTGCCCACTTGAAACTCTAAAGGTTTTCGTCTCCTATCAGCGTACTTCTTCTGCCGGTCTCTAGCTGCTTTTAGTCGCTCCTTAATTTTAAAGATCTCGTCAGTGGTCTCCAACACGATGTCGGGTCCCATCACTTGGCTATCACCGATCTTATTCCAGCTCAATGGTGATCGGCATTTCCTGCCATATAAAGCCTCATACGAAGCGGCTTTAATACTCGCGTGGTAACTATTATTGTAGGCGAATTCCCCCAAAGGGAGATGGTTGTCCCAGTTTCCGCCAAAATCAATCACACAAGCTCTTAACATATATTCCAACGTTTGAATAGTCCTTTCACTCTGACCGTCGGTGTGTGGGTGGTACATGGTGCCTAGATCCAAACGTGTTCCTAAAGCCTGCTGGAATGATTTCCAGAAACATGAAGTGAAACGGCTATCACGGTCGGAGATGATCGACAAAGGCACTCCATGCCTCGTTACTATTTCGTCGACATATAGTTGGGCCAATTTCGTCATGTCGTAGTCTTCTCTTATTGGCAAAAAATGAGCTGACTTCGTTAGCCTATCCACTATCACCCAAATAGCATCATGGCCTCTAAACGTTCTGGGTAACTTTGTAACAAAATCCATCGTGACGTTATCCCATTTCCATTCTGGGATTTCGGGTTGTTGTAACGTTCCTGACGGTTTTTGATTTTCAGCTTTTACCATGGCACAGGTTAGACATTTCCCAACATAAATAGCGATTGATTTCTTGATTCCAGGCTACCAGAAAAGTGCCTTTAGATCCTTGTACATCTTATCACTTCCAGGGTGAACCGAATACCTAGACTTGTGTGCTTCGTCGAGGATTACTTCTCAAATTCCTCCGTGCATCGGCACCCAAGTTCTCCCTTCGTCCCCTGTCTCAAATCGCTTTTCCATTCCGGTTAACCCTTCTTCTTTTAACCTTTCTTCCTTTAATGCTTTGTTTTGAGCTTCTTTCAGTTTTGCGATAAGGTTGGTATACACACTCATCCTTAAGGCTCGTACACGAAGAGGCTTCTCTCTCTCTCCTTTCTGCTCAAAGCATCCGCCACAACATTGGGCTTACCGGGATGGTAGCGGATTTCGCACTCGTAGTCGTTTAACAGCTCGACCCATCTTCTCTGACACATGATGAGCATCTTTTGGACTAGAATGTGTTGCAAACTTCTATGATCAGTGTAGATGATGCACTTCGTGCCATAGAGGTATTGCCTCCACATTTTGAGAGCAAACACCACGGCACCCAATTCCAGATCGTGCGTCGTATAGTTCTTCTCATGATCGTTCAACAATCTAGATGCATAAGCAATCACCTTATTGCGTTGCATTAATACACATCCTAGTCCTTGACGCGAAGCGTCACAATAGACCACAAAGTCTTCTACTCCTTCTGGAAGAGCAAGGATAGGTGCACTGCATAACTTCTCTTTAAGCGTTTCAAACGCCTCGTTCTGCTCTCGCTCCCACACAAAGGTTGTGTTCTTCTTAGTTAGCACGGTCAAGGGTTGCACTATGCGCGAGAAGTCCTTTATAAACCGTCGGTAGTAACCGGCCAGCCCTAAGAATTGCCTTATCTCCGTGGGAGTTTCAGGAATCTTCCAATTCTTTATGGCCTCAATCTTGGAAGGGTCAACTTGAATCCCATTCTCATTCACCACATGTCCTAAGAATTGAATCCTACGCATCTTGAATTCGCATTTAGAGAACTTGGCATATAGTTGCTCATTCTTGAGTAGTTCAAGTATTAGCCTGAGATGCTTCTCGTGCTCGTCTTTACTACGGGAGTAGATCAGTATGTCGTCGATAAACACGATCACAAACTTGTCAAGGTAAGGGCGGCAAACGCGGTTCATGAGGTCCATGAACGTTGCGTAGCAATAATCAGTCCAAAGGGCATGACTAAATACTCATAGTGTCCATACCTAGTTCGGAAGGCCGTTTTGGGTATGTCCTCTTCTCTTATCTTCAGTTGGTGGTAACCTGACCTCAAATCTATTTTGGAAAAATAACTTGCTCCTTGCAGTTGATCAAATAGGTCATCTATTCTCGAAAGAGGGTAACGGTTCTTTATGATTAGCTTGTTCAATTCTCTGTAATCAATGCACATTCACAGGGTTCCATCTTTCTTTTTCACAAACAGTACCGGGGCACCCCATGGAGAGACACTCGGACGTATAAATCCCTTGTCCAGTAGTTCTTGAATTTGCGCCATTAGCTCCTACATCTCAGGAGTCGGTACGGTGCCTTGGCTACTGGTGCAGCGCCAGGCAGTAAATCTATCTAGAATTCGACTTGTCGTTTCGGGGGAAGTCCTGGTAGGTCTTCCAGAAACACTTCAGGGTATTCAGAAACCACGGGAATATCTTCAATCTTGTTCTCCTTTTGGGTCTTCATCACATAAACTATGAAAGCTGGGCATCCCTTCATTAAGCTCTTAGTAGCTTTTAAGTGGGATACCATTGGGTATAGGGTGTTACTCCTTTAGCCTTGTACCACTAATAGTTCCTTGTCGCTCAACGGTATCTTGAGTAGACGCTCATCACATACGATATCGACTCTATGCTTAGCTAGCCAGTCCATACCAACAACCACATCGAATCCTCCTAACTTAATGGGCATCAGGTTTCTCCTAAACGTATTTCCCTTTAGATTCAGCGAGCAATCTCCGATGACTTTGTTAGTTTCTAAAATGTTACCGTCAGCTAATTCTACGGTAAACGTATCGGTCAAGGTACACGCGTCTAAGTCAATCAAAGGCCTAAAAGTACTAGAGACAAAACTAGCAGTCGCTCCCGTATCAAACATAACAGTAGTAGGATGATTGTTTACAAGGAACGTACCATTAACCACATCAGGTTCCCTACGAGCTCCAGCTGGGTCCATAACAAATGCTCTTCCCTTTGGCTTGTTGTGCTTGGCATCCTTGTCTCTACCTAGCTTAGGACACTTGTTCCTCATGTGCCCTGGATCTTCGCATTCGTAGCATTGTTTTCCTCGTGCGTAAGTGCAGTCTTTGATTAAATGGCATGTTCTCTTGCATCTAAAACAGAGCATCGGGTTACATTCCCCTTGATGGTGTAGTTTTCACTTGTTGCAAAATGGGCTTGTCCTTGAGTACAGTCTCCGGATCTTGCTTCCCTGATCATCACGCCTTGCACCTTCAGAACTCTTTCTACCTGACCCGCTACTACTTCCAACTGCTCTCTTTACTTCAAACCACTTTCTTTTCTCACCAACAAACTTCCTCTTCTCATCAGCCCTTGCTTACTCAGTCCATCCAGCCCTAATTAAGTCATCAATCAAACTGCTGGTAAGGTCAACCGCAGCTTGTAGGGTTGAAGGCTGGGAGGAACGGACCATTCCCCTAACTCTTGGGTGTAGCCCCCAGATGAATTGTGCTACACCTTTAGTTTCAGGTGTCACCAGATGGGAACAAGTCGGGATAGGGCTAAGAAATGATTGATATATTCCGTGTAGTTGGGACCTTTCATTTCCAGACTTAGGAATTCTGTCTCCAGCTTCTCGAGCTGATTGGTAGGGCAATAAGTGCTGGTCATTAGCTCTCTGAATTCGGTCCAACTCATTCGATTAGCTACATTTCTTCCACGGGTTTGAGTAATCGACTTCCACCATTCAAGAGCTGATCCCTTGAGGGATTGTGATGCGAACCTCACCATATGATCCATCTTGCACTCGCTAATGTCCAAGACAGCTTCCATTTCGTCAATCCATATGTAAGTCTCTATAGCACCCTCGGTGCCGTAGAAGTCCTTAGGCTTACATGCCATGAAGGTCTTATAGGAGCATCTGTTCCTTAACGCCTCGGCTTCCTCGTCATCGCCCTCGTCGTTTGCTGGCCGATCATTACCATTAGCATTATCCCGATCAGCATTGATCTGAGCGATAATGGTCAGGATGGCGTTAGCCAGTTGCTGAGCTACGAGGTTAGCAATTCTCTCATCGCTTTCTTGATTAGCATTTTCCCTGTGGGGAGTTGCTGGTGGAGTAGGTTGGTTTCCAGTTTGTCTGGCTTCCTCACGGCGGCCCCTAGTGGCTCCTCGTCGTGCAAATCGTGTTCCACTGCGAGTCGGCATTCTGATAGTATCACAACTAGATTCGTTTAGCATCTCAAAATTTGTTTCGAATAGCTTATGCATCATTACCGTATTACACCATGCCTCGGGAAGAGGCATCATGGCGTGCACTATGTATATACAACCCACTAAGAAATTCTTACAAGGTCTAATTCAAAGCATGTCATAACAGTTAGACAATCAATTAGAAAGGGGTACGGACCAATTACAAAGCAAAACACAATATATTGCAATTCAATATAAATAGTGCAATAATCTAGCATCCAAACAAACAGTTCATAGATAAATAGAGATAGTAGTATCATCCAGCAATGTTGAATCGGAGTCAAGCTCTTACAAATTGGAAGGTGCCATCACCCCCATGATAATAATAATAATAGTATCAAATAATAATTCAAATAGCTTCCTTCTACTGTCTAAAGACAGATAATCCCGCTGCTTACCCCTGCTCTCACATCCACTTTTTCTTCAGCCATCCAAACCATCCTGAACTCTTCTTTCTCTGCTCCTGCTCCAAACACTGCACTCTATGCGTAGCCATCATAGCCTGGAATTGAGCAGACTGGGAGGTCCGAGTGGCGTGCTGAAGAGTCAACTCGTGACGACGAACAATCTTCAAGATTTCATCTAGTGTCGCATAACAGGATCCTACGTCGCTTGCCCGACGACTTGACTGGGAGTACCTATCACCAGCCAGTACGCTAGGGCCGTCATACATACTGTGCCTTGGTGGCATCAGGTGCTCATCACGTGGGTCAAACA
Source organism: Flaveria ramosissima (assembly GCA_025215565.1). NCBI lineage: Eukaryota > Viridiplantae > Streptophyta > Magnoliopsida > Asterales > Asteraceae > Flaveria > Flaveria ramosissima. The sequence continues at coordinate 40,018,265 of CM046036.1, forward strand.
GCGGAGGTGCCGGTGTCGGAATCCTAGCAGGCGGGGGAGGAGGAGGATGCATCCTAAAGGATACTGAGGATCCTGGCCTAACACTCATGCGAGGACGGGTGACAGTACGCGCACCCCTATTCCCAATAGGTGGGATGGGTGAGTGGGTAGAAGCAGCTACGTTAGGAGAGTGGGAACGCGTCCGGCTTCTGGAAGGTGATGTGGAGGAAGAGTCCTCAGAATCTTCAGTGTCATCTGACGTGACGGATATCCATCCTGGATGTCCGCATCTCCGGAGGTACGCTTCATACTCAGTCTGAGGCTTCGCCCTTCTTAGGGTCCCGGTAGGAGTGGTCTCAGTATCAGGCTGAGCAGGCGTCATACCTTTATCAGCCATGGTCGTTGTGTCCTGTAAGAAATACATCATGAGTAATTTGGTTTCTCATAGTTCATGATAATAATAATAGTACTAGTAATAGTAGTGATGGCAGTAGTATCTGTTATTCCAACATATCATTGTCCATGTTGCCCAAATCAATAGTCTCTTCAAATAGTATCGGATAACATAGTTCATCATAAAAATCATTTAAATCCCCTTTTTGAAATAAGTTTCAAAATCATCAATATAAATCAGAAAAAGTCCAACCATAACCTAAAGGTCCGTGATGGAAATTACACGTCCGGTAAATTCATGATTACGTTGATCAAGTGTAATCATCAATTTACCCAACCCGGTCATCCCAACACTTCCCACAAGGATAGTCCTAGGGTATCAGGGTTGTAGCCTAGGGTCTACTATGGTATTCCCAACTTCTCTACAACCTTTGGCTCTGATACCAATCTGTCACACCCCAGGCCCAGGTAGGGTGGGACGTCACAGACTAGCAACAACATATGGCAGCGGAAACAAACCATTACAAGAGCTCAAAGGAGAGAATATCACATGGCATTAAATGTTTTCAAAAGGGTACCGGGACTAGAAACAAATCAAGCCCCCAAATGAGTTTTACAACCAACATTGAAATAAATTGTACTTGTTCAACACAAATATAAAATTGTTCAAATTGTTCATTAAGGAAAATTTGCCAATGCCATGGTCGCGGGGATAAGTCTAGGTCTTCACAACAACTAGGATCTCTTCATAAATTACCTGAAACATGCTCAAAAGAAATTTGTGTCAACTCAAAAGTTGGTGAATTCAAGTGCTTAAAGTTTAAAAACAAAAAGGACTTAACAAATATTTATTTGATAAAAAGGAACCAATCATAGTTTCAACATCGTGGGAGAATCATAATCAACCCTTCACTCAGTCCTGGTTGGCCTCTTCTAAAGTTGTGTTTAACCGGATATTCCCGAAGGAAGAACTGAGCCCCAAACCAGTGAACTATACCTGCCCGGATGGTTCACCATAGTTTCTTAACAAAACCTGTCACATGCCACAAACAACCCCTTAGGATCTTAGTGGGGTGCCCGTCCTGGAACGGAAGCCACTGTGTGTGGGGGATACCCCAAATAGATCTATCCATATAAAACAAGCGCTTCACCAAAGAATTAATGATCATGATAAAAGTATTAGCAGGTAACCATAAATCCCACATACAATCACCAAGTAAAGCACAAATATTGTTCGTAAATAATAGAGCATGTTTCACCCCAAAACAGTGGTAAAAAGGGGAATCACTAGAACTCACCTTAGGTGTTAAGTCAAAATACTGTTCGTGTGCCGGGAGTGTCTCAAGTCTAGCACCCTAACATGAATATATTAAGTGATAAGCTACTGCTCTAAACTTATTTAAGGTGCAACAAGCGTGTCAAGAATTTAGTTATCGGATAAGGCTTTGATTTCGCGAAGGTTTGTATAAAAAGTTTCCTTTTATGGCAGGTCATGGTTTCTCCAAGTAATTTGGGATTTGTACATAATTAGGTTAAGGATATAAGGAAATTTTGTTGTTTAAGTGATTATTAGTTTCATAGGAGTCGGTTATAAAGTTTGGTAAAATTTTACAGTTTAGTCCCTTAAGTTTTAAAATTGACAGTTTCTACCCTCAAGTTTGGTTTCTTGTTCTTTATGACACTTAAGACCAAAAATCAGGTTCTTAGAGTAAAAATTCGACTTACTATTGAGTAAGTGTTCCAAAATTTCAGTTTATGTGTCCGGTTTAAAAACTATGCGTTTAACGCTCCCGGTTGCGGTAAAACCGGAGAGTTTTAACGGTTAATTTAGGGTTTCCATAAATTTGAGTCTTGGACCAGTAGGTATCATCTAAAAGATATTTTAATAAGTTTTAAGTCCTTAAATTGTGAAATTTTGCCTATAATAGTTGAAAGTCTTGTTTTTACGTTTAACCCGTTAAAACGCGTTTTTAACCGAATTTGACCATTTAAAGCTTGTTTGACCAATATTTCAAATCCTTTAGGTCTTTTATTACTTAACTTGCTGAAATTACATGATTTTTATAACTCTTAGCTTTAAACTCTTTTTTCTTGGATTTTTCTCAAAAACGATGCCCGGTTGGTACCCGTTTTTAGTTAAAACGCCATTTAATTGTTCTTTTGACCATTTAAATTACCCGTTGACTCCAGAACACTTTATTAACCATTATTAAGCCTGGAATTATTTTTAAAATGTTTAACACCATGTTTTACTATTTTTAAGGTTGTTTTCCATGTTTCGGGTCCCGAAAATAACTAAAATGGGTCTAATCTTAACATGTCCTTAATTTCCAGAGATTAACCATTTGTCACACACTTAATATTCATTAAAAACTTTCTGAAATCATGTCCAAAACTCACGGCTAGGTTACCCAACACAACAATGAACCATCAACATAGTAATTTAGCCATAACCGACCATAACACATGTGTAAATCCTTGCAAACTTGTGTTTAAACATTACCAAAACGTCATTCAACTTTAATATCAGATTATTAGGGTGTTACAAAGTCGTTCATGAGCAGGTTGTAAACCTTGGTTGAGAGGGTTTTCAAACAAGTGCTTAGATTGTAATATTTCTTGTAAAAAGAAGGTTTTTAAGGTGTATCTTGAGCTATAACCACATATTCATGGTGTATATTCTTTTGTAACTTTCAAAACAGGTTATTAGGAGTCCAATAAACCATTAACAAGCAGGTTATAAGTTTTGCTTTCAAGGGTTACAAGATTTACAAGTTGGATGGTGCAAAAAGTCCAAAAAGAGGGTTTTCATGGTGGAAATCGGTTTCCACCTTAAGAATGACCAATATAACGTGTGAGATACCTCATGTGAAGTTGAAAGCTCATCAAGAACAAGATAATAGTGTCGGGTTTCTACTACGACAAAGAGAGGAGGTGTTTTTAAAAGAGAAGTGAAGGAAACACATGAAAAGACCATTTTCGGGTGACATGAAGCTTACACTTGGTGTTGTTAACGTTTTGGAGAGTTTAGATGGTCTTGGATAGCTCGAAACTCCTTGGACAAGGCTTGAGAATCATCAAATAAAGCTGGAAAAGTCGAACAAGATGCAGAGGTGTGTCCAAAGCTCGCGAATATGGCCACCTTCTTGCGATTTTCGGTCGGCCGAGTATGAGTATGCCTTGTTCTTCGATGAACAAGGCTGGAAATCTAGAGAGAATGGATGTGTGTGTGTTTTTGAGTGTGTTTTCAGCTGATGAGAGTTTGAGAGAATGAGAGAGATATGTAGTGTGATAAGGATCTTGCATGAATTTTGAATGGTGAGAGTGTGGGTGGTGTAGAGGAGAGGTGAGTGGAGGGAGAGGGGGCGGCTGATCTTGGCCTTATGTGGGGGAGTTTAAAAGTTAATTTTTAATTGTAAATAATTATTAGGTTGTGTAATTTTGTAGTATTGGGTAGAATATATTATTTGGTGGATGATGCTAATTGTAGTGTCTTGTGCATGTCCATGCATGCATGAACAAAAAATTTATAAATGTGAATGTATGCTCACATTTTAATTGTTTCACTTGAGATTAAATTTTGTAAGGGTGGCTAGTTAACATTCCCGGGACACCAAGTTTTAAAAAGGTAAAACCTAAATTGACTAAAAATCAATAAAATCACGTGAAATCATAAAATGGAACAAATAGCAAGAAATGTTTCCAAATTCACTGATAGGGTTGGATTGTTTCTAATATTAGTACTCACAAGACGGATAATGATGCAAGTAAATTAGGGTTAGAATAACAACCTAGAGGCCGGTTGTTACAGATGAGGATGATGATGCTCTTGAATGTCCAGCCCCCAAGAGAGAAAGCCTCAAGTTTGTATACCCAAAAGCTCTTCCAAACACCTAGCTTGTTAGGGAGCACAACACCAAAACTCTCTACCTATGCTCCTTCAAAATCCAAAAATTTTCAGCTTGTTAAGCCTTGAATCCGAATTTTCAGCTTTGTTTAGTGTCCATAATGCGTGCGAAGAGCTGTTTTAGGAATATCCTACTCCCTCACCTTCAACTGATGATATCCAGATCGAAGGTCTATCTTTGGAAACCAACTGGTACTCTAGGGCTGGTCAAACAGATCATCAATTCTCGGTAGGGATATCGATTCGTTACTGTCGGCCTATTCAACTCACGGTAGTCTGCACACATCCCCATACTACCGTCTTCATTCTCCACAGATAGGACCGGAGCATTCCAAGGAAAGATACTCGGTCTAACCCACCCCTTATCAAATGGTTCTTGCCATTACTCTGCCAATTCTCTTTTAGCTCATCCGGAACTAATCGATACGGTGGCTTAGCTACTGGTTGGACACCTGGTATCAAGTCAATCTGAAACTCAATCTCATGGTCCCATGACACTCCTGGTAGGTCTTCGGGAAACACATCTGGAAAGTAGCACACAACCGGTACATCAGACAGTTGCGGTGTAGACACATCCACATCCTTTACGTAGGCCAGATAGGCACTACATCCACGCCTCATACACTTTCCCGTCACCGCCATTGATGTTGCTTCCAAGATCGTCGTGACCCGATCACCAAAAACCGTCACTGAACTCCCGTCGGACGTTGTCAATCGTATCATCTTCTTGCGAACCGCAATGTTCGCCTCGTATTCCGTCAACAATCCATTCCTAGGTCTACATTGAAACCGCCTAAGGTTATCACGAATGGTCTAACTGAAAATTTATGACCTTCAAATTCCACGTCGCGGCCATCTATCGCATCAAAATTCTGGTAGAGTTACCTATGGCAGTTTCTACATCGAAGGGCTTATCAATACCTCTACCCCTAATGGCGACTCAGCACAAAAGGCAGGAGAAATGAAACTCTTACTCGCGCCAAAATCAACTAACACTGAAGTTAGAGTTTGGTTTACTCAAAACGTACCTGACACCACATCGGGGTCCGTCCTAGCCTCTTCTTGCATCATCGTAAACGCTCTGGCACTCGTCCTTCTCCTCCAGTCTTCCTCACCCCCGAACCTTCAGCCCTCGGCTTCTTGCAATCCCTGCTCATATAGCCTTCCCCACCACAAGAATAGCACCTCCCCATCCTGCAGTACTTTGCCACATGTCCGGTCCTTCCACAGCGAAAACAGACATTGGTCCCCAATCTGCATTCCCCGGGGTGTTTTCGTCCACAGTTACCACAACCCGTCACCCCCATATTGGATGTGACCACACGTCGGTCATCCACCCTCGCAGCCTTGTTATTTGAGGTGAAACTCTCACGTTCAACCCGCTTTCCTTTCAAATTCTTGTCGTCGCTACCCTTCTTGTTTACTTCAATCACGGTCGTCTCCTTCACCGCCCTAATCACCTCAGTCACCATCAACGGCAGAATCGTCTGCATCGCATGTTGAACTCCCGCAACCACAACCTCTTTCATTGCGGTCCTCAGGTTAGCACTATCATCACCGCATTCCGGGTGATGGATTTCAGGCTCTTCGGGTGCCATCTCAGCAGCCCTTGTCATGCTCCGCGTGACACGCGATCCAGCACCACGTCCACCACAACCTTCACCTGACACAGCCCTCGACGATCTACCACCGACCATTCTCTAACTCACACTGAAAGATTCAAACACCAATACGGTCATTCAAGGAAACAACTCAGTTTATGTCAAGTATAGTAAGTCCCTAATTACAGTGGCCAGTTGTGATTAGCCACTTAATTTACTCTTCATACCCAAAGTATTACCTGTCCTGACTACATCATTATTTAAATCTACATACTATACATAACCACATACCATGCGCACATAAAACCGGTTAACTTTAAGAAAATACCTGATGGCACGCAGCTACTCAGTTTGGCATCCCATTCCCCTTGCCGTCCCATTCTCAATTTAAGATTAGGTTTTTGAAAATATCTACCCAATTCACATAAACTTTGGCTCTGATACCAACTAGTAAGGACCCGTATCCGGGACGCCTACAGTTGGTCATTCATCGCACATAAAACATACATTTACATTTTTCCTTTCTTAAATAGTTGCAGCGGAAACATTAAAAGACATAATTTCATTCCATCAAAATGCTTTTGCACAATAGTACAATCGTTCTTTTAACAATATCATGTTACATTTATTACAAAAGCGTTAAACATAAGATGCCATCCAAAACACGCTGAGTAGTCGCCCCGTGCCATACTCAGCAACATACCTGCCAATCGGAAACACATCAAAAGTCAGTGTTGCTGAGTGAGTTCTACTTTTTTAATAAAACATACCTTACTTTCTTTTAAAACCATTCGTTACTTTTACATGCTCACACATCATACGTACGCATAGATAATATCATTATTATCTTCTTCATTCATTCTTTCTTTCATTCGCTCCAATTAACTTTACTTGCGCATCGGACATCATCCGTACTAATACCATGTGCTACACCCCGAGCAGTCTTAGCTACGGGCCGAAGTCAATAAATGAACAGCTAACGTATGCCACGGTACTAAGGGTATCCTGTCAGTCTTAGCTACCGGGCCGAAGTCAAATAATGAACAGCTAAACGTATGCCACGATACTAAGGGTAACCGATCAGTCTTAGCTACTGGGACGAAGTCAATAAATGAACAGCTAAACGTATGCCACAGTACTAAGGGTAACCGATCAGTCATATCCACTGGGCCGAAGTCAATAAATGAACAGCTAAACGTATGCCATAGTACTAGGGGTAAGCGGTAGAGGTTCTACATTAATGGTCAATCACAAAGAAGGACCCGTTATCCGATGCATGCAAGACGTGTCATTTCTTTCCACTTTACGTCACATAACACTTCATTTCATTCAGTCATTCATTAATGCATACATTTATTCATTACGTTCCATTTTTCCTTATCTTTCACTTTACATTACATAATACTTCATTTCATTCATTCATTCACGTTCAACGCAAGGCCATAGAAAGATAAGCATACATAATAAGGAACATAACATAAACATAAACATGCAGCATCATCACACACGTCAATCATACATCACATCACATACATCACCCATACTAAGCATCACAGGCACCACCATACCTAACGTCACACGTGACATCATACATATCATTATCATCTCCATCAACATCCTCATCATAATCTCATCATCCTGCGTCACCTTATACCATCCATGTCCTTCACATCGTCTAGGAATTTCATCTCGGCTATCATTTATGAACACTTAGGCGAATGGGCATCTATGCGAATGGACCCTATGCGAATGGACTATGGGCGAATGGACATCTATGCGTATGGACTCTCAGTCGCATAACTTCCATGCGTATGGCCTTCAGTCGCATGACTTTAGGCGTATGGGCTTCAGTCGCATACTCTTCATGCGAATGAACCTCAGTCGCATGGCCTCCAGGCGCATGGACTTCAGTCGCATAACCTTCGTGCGAATGGACCTCAGTCGCATGGCAAACGTGCGCATGGACCTCAGTCGCACTTCATTCGGCCGAATGGCCTCCAGTCGCCCTCCAGTCGGTCGCCTTGCCCTAGCTGGTGCAGAGTGCAGTTAGCTCGACTGCAGTCGCGGGTTTTCGACCTCCAACCCCTTCCAAACCTCTTTTAAGCTCAAATCAATCCTTCTAAAGGTTAGGGAATCATACCATGACCTCATACAAGCATAACCAAGCAAGAAATCGAGCCTCAAACACATCATACACATACATACATGCATCAAAACGGGTCTTCACCCAAAAACTCGAAAAATAGGTTTTTTAGATGTGTTCCAGCCCTAAAATCAGTTGAAAACATGTAAAAGAGGGGTCCTAGAACTCACCTTAACGATCCCGTCGAGTAGAGCTTCGATTTGACTCGCTCCACGTCAAATTCCACGCTCGAATCCACCCGAACCAACTTTTCTCCTCTTTTCTTCTTCTCTTCTCCTCTCCTCCCTTGGCTGAAAAATAGGGAGAATGGGAGTGTCTCCTCCCTTTTATACTCCCATGCAACAAAGTCTCTCTCATTGGCGGGTTTGGTCCCTCGACTTCAGACTTTATTTCTTTTTCTTCTTTCGTCGGCTTCAAAAGAAATTACCGGGCGTTACATCATGTGAACTTGATTTCACTTCATATTCATTGATCACATATTGAGTTTCATCTTTGAAATCTGATCACTTTCATTCTGCAACTTTAATTTGATTCTTGATTCTTATTAAGTGAGTACGAGTGTTTTCGTTGTCTTTTGCAACTTCTATTGATGCGTTGGCGCTCAATAAAGGATTCTGCATATAGTGAGTTATCATTTTGATTCATATTTGTGAAATTTGTAGGCAAGAGGGTATAAAAATGTTGGTCGAGTGTTTTGGATAAGTGTGTGCAAAAGGTTGTAGAGCAAAAATCCATGGGAGTGAAGGTTATGATGAGAAGATAAACCTTTCCACGAGAGAACGAAATCTATTTAACCCATTTGTATACGTAGTTCATCTCACATGTATAAGATTACGCTTTCACGAACACTTGAATGTACAATCTATACTTGCACAATTTCGAGTGAAATACAAGTACATCTAATTTAGTTGGTCATGTGAGCTTGATTTGACTTCATATTCATTGATCATACATTTAGTTTCATCATTGAAATCTGATCACTTTCATTCTGCAACTTTAATTTAATTCTTAATTCTTATTAAGTGAACACGAGTGGTTTCGTTGTCAATTGCAACTTCTAATGCTGCGATAGCACTAAATAAAGGATTCTACAGATAATGAGTTATCCTTTTGATTCATATTTGTGAATTTAGTAGGCAAGATGGTTTAAAAATGTTGGTCGAGTGTTGTGGACGTGTTTGGACAGGGTGAATCGAGTGCAAAGATGAGTTGAGGGGTATCGTGTTCGGTTTTGTTTCTTTATAAACAATAGATTCAAATGTTTCATTTATCATTTTTTATTGTGATATTAGTAATCATTATGCGTTTAGTTGATCAAATTACTTAAGGAGAGTGTGTAAAAGGTTCTAGAACGGAAATCCATGGGATTGAAGGTTGTGACGAGAAGATAACGCCAAACCATTTCTATTTAATCGTTGTATACTTAGTTCATCTCACATGTATAAGATTACATTTTAACGAATACTTGAATGTACAATTCTATACTTGCACAATTTCGAGTGAGATACAAGTACATATAATTTAGTTGGTCATGTGAAATTGATTTCACTTCATATTCATTTATCACACATTGAGTTTCATCTTTGAAATCTGATCACTTTCATTCTGAAACTTTAATTTGATCCTTGATTCTTATTAAGTGAATACAAGTGTTTTTGTTGTCTTTTGCAACTTTCTATCGCTGCGTTGGCGCTCAATAAAGGATTCTGCATATGGTGAGTTATCATTTTGATTCATATTTGTGATTTCTAGGCAAGAGAGTACAAAAATGTTGGTCAAGTGTTTTGGATGAGTGTGTGCAAAAGGTTGAGGAACGAAAATCCCTGGGAGTGAAGGTTATGACGAGAAGATTAACCTTTTCACGAGAGAACCATTTCTATTTAACCCATTTGTATACGTAGTTCATCTCACACGTATATGATTACGCTGTAACGAACACTTTATCGTACAATCATATACTTGCACAATTTCGAGTGAAATACAAGCACATATTATTTAGTTGGTCATGTGAGCTTGATTTGACTTCAAATTCATTGATCATACATTGAGTTTCATCTTTGAAATCTGATCACTTTCATTCTACAACTTTTATTTGATTCTTGATTCTTATGAAGTGAATACGAGTGGTTTCGTTGTCCTTTGCAACTTCTATCGCTGCGGTGGAGCTCAATAATGTATTTTGTGGATAGTGAGTTATCATTTTGATTCATATATGTGAATTTAGTAGGCAAGAGGGTTTAAAATTGTTGTCGAGTGTTTTGGATGTGTTTGGGCAGGGTGAATCGAGTGCAAAGATGAGTTGAAGGATATCGTGTTCAGTTTTGTTTCTTTATAAACAATAGATTCAAATGTGGGATTTATCATTTTTTATTTTGATATTAGTGATCATTATGTGTATAGTTGATCAAATTACTTAAGGAGTGTGTGTAAAAGGTTCTAGAACGAAAATCCATAGGATTGAAGGTTGTGACGAGAAGATAACCCCGAGAACCATTTCTATTTGATCTGTTTGTATACTTAGTTCATCTCACATGTATAAGATTACGTTTTAACGAATACTTGAATGTACAATTCTATACTTGCATAATTTCGAGTGAGATACAAGTACATATAATTTAGTTGGTCATGTGAGCTTGATTTCACTTCATATTCAATGATCACACATTGAGTTTTATCTTTGAAATCTGATCACTTTCATTCTGCAACAATAATTTGATTCTTGATTCTTATTAAGTGAATACGAGTGTTTTCGTTGTCTTTTGCAACTTCTATCGCTGCGTTGGCACTCAATAAAGGATTCTGCATATAGTGAGTTATCATTTTGATTCATATTTGTGAAATTTGTAGGCAAGAGAGTATAAAAAGGTTGGTCGAGTGTTTTGGATGAGTGTGTGCAAAATGTTGTAGAACAAAAATCCATGGAAGTGAAGGTTATGACGAGAAGATAAACCTTTTCATGAGAGAACCATTTCTATTTAACCCATTTGTATACATAGTTCATCTCACATGTATAAGATTACGCTTTCACGAACACTTGATTGTACAATCCTATACTTGCACAATTTCGAGTGAAATACAAGTACATCTAATTTAGTTGGTCATGTGAGCTTGATTTGACTTCAAATTCATTGATCATACATTGAGTTTCATCTTTGAAATCTGATCACTTTCATTCTTCAACTTTAATTAGATTCTTGATTCTTATAAAGTGAATACGAGTGGTTTCGTTGTCCTTTGCAACTTATATTGCTGCGATGGAGCTCAATAAAGAATCTAATAAAGTGAATACGAGTGGTTTCGTTGTCCTTTGCAACTTATATTGATCATACATTGACTTCAAATTCATTGATCATACATTGAGTTTCATCTTTGAAATCTGATCACTTTCATTCTTCTACTTTAATTAGATTCTTGATTCTTATAAAGTGAATACGAGTGGTTTCGTTGTCCTTTGCAACTTATATTGCTGCGATGGAGCTCAATAAAGGATTCTGTGGATAGTGAGTTATCATTTTGATTCATATTTCTGAATTTAGTAGGCAAGATGGTTTAAAAATATTGGTCGTGTGTTTTGGATGTGTTTGGGCAGGGTTAATCGAGTGCAAAGATGAGTTGAGAGGTATCATGTTCGGTTTTATTTCTTTATAAACAATAGATTCAAATGTTTCATTTATCATTTTTTATTGTGATATTAGTGATCATTATGCGTTTAGTTGATCAAAATACTTAAAGGAGAGTGTGTAAAAGGTTCTAGAACGGAAATCCATGGGATTGAAGGTTGTGACAAGAAGATAACCCCAAACCATTTCTATTTAATCGTTGTATACTTAGTTCATCTCACATGTATAAGATTACGTTCTAACAAATACTTGAATGTACAATTCTATACTTGCACAAATTCGGGTGAGATACAAGTACATATAATTTAGTTGGTCATGTGAGCTTGATTTCACTTCATATTCATTGATCACACATTGAGTTTCATCTTTGAAATCTGATCACTTTTATTCTTCAACAATAATTTGATTCTTGATTCTTATTAAGTGAATACGAGTGTTTTCGTTGTCTTTTACAACTTCTATCACTGCGTTGGCGCTCCATAAAGGATTCTGCATATAGTGAGTTATCATTTTGATTCATATTTGTGAAATTTGTAGGCAAGAGAGTATAAAAAGGTTGGTCGAGTGTTTTGGATGAGTTTTTCAAAATGTTGTAGAACAAAAATCCGTGGGAGTGAAGGTTATGACGAGAAGATAAACCTTTTCACGAGAGAACCATTTCTATTTAACCCATTTGTATACGTAGTTCATCTCACATGTATAAGGTTACGCTTTCACGAACACTTGAATGTACAATCCTATACTTGCACAATTTCGAGTGAAATACAAGTACATCTAATTTAGTTGGTCATGTGAGCTTGATTTGACTTCAAATTCATTGATCATACATTGAGTTTCATCTTTGAAATCTGATCACTTTCATTCTGCAAGTTTAATTAGATTCTTGATTCTTATAAAGTGAATACGAGTGGTTTCGTTGTCCTTTGCAACTTCTATCGCTGCGATGGAGCTCAATAAAGGATTCTGTGGATAGTGAGTCGTCATTTCGATTCATATTTGTGAATTTAGTAGGCAAGATGGTTTAAAAATATTGGTCGAGTGTTTTGGATGTGTCTGGGCAGGGTTAATCGAGTGCAAAGATGAGTTGAGAGGTATCATGTTGGGTTTTATTTCTTTATAAAAAATAGATTCAAATGTTTCATTTATCATTTTTTATTGTGATATTAGTGATGATTATGAATTTAGTTGATCAAAATACTTAAGGAGAGTGTGTAAAAGGTTCTAGAACGGAAATCCATGGGATTGAAGGTTGTGACAAGAAGATAACCCCAAACCATTTCTATTTAATCGTTGTATACTTAGTTCATCTCACAGGTATAAAATTACGTTCTAACGAATACTTGAATGTACAATTCTATACTTGCACAATTTCGGGTGAGATACAAGTACATATAATTTAGTTGGTCATGTGAGCTTTATTTCACTTCATATTCATTGATCACACATTGAGTTTCATCTTTGAAATCTGATCACTTTCATTCTTCAACATTAATTTGATTCTTGATTCTTATTAAGTGAATACGAGTGTTTTCATTGTCTTTTACAACTTCTATTGCTGCGTTGGCGCTCCATAAAGGATTCTGCATATAGTGAGTTATCATTTTGATTCATATTTGTGAAATTTGTAGGCAAGAGAATATAAAAAGGTTGGTCGAGTGTTTTGGATGATTGTTTCAAAATGTTGTAGAACAAAAATCCATGGGAGTGAAGGTTATGACGAGAAGATAAACCTTTTCACAAGAGAACCATTTCTATTTAACCCATTTGTATACGTAGTTCATCTCACATATATAAGGTTACGCTTTCACGAACACTTGAATGTACAATCCTATACTTGCACAATTTCGAGTGAAATACAAGTACATCTAATTTAGTTGGTCATGTGAGCTTGATTTGACTTCATATTCATTGATCATACATTGAGTGTCATCTTTGAAATCTGACCACTTTCATTCTGCAACTTTAATTTAATTCTTGATTCTTATTAAGTGAATACGAGTGGTTTTGTTGTCATTTGCAACTTCTATCGCTGCGATGGCACTAATTAAAGGATTTTGTAGATAGTGAGTTATCATTTTGATTCATATTTATGAATTTAGCAGGCAAGATGGTTTAAAAATGTTGGTCGAATGTTTTGGATGTGTTTGGGCAGGGTGAATCGAGTGCAAACATGAGTTGAGGGGTATCGTGTTTGGTTTTGTTTCTTTATAAACAATAGATTCAAATGTTTCATTTATCATTTTTATTGTGATATAAGTGATCATTATGCATTTAGTTGATCAAATTACTTAAGGAGTGTGTAAGAGGTTCTAGAACGGAAATCCATGGGATTGAAGGTTGTGATGAGAAGATAACCCCAAACCATTTCTATTTCATCTTTGTATACTTAGTTCGTCTCACATGTATAAGATTACGTTTTAACGAATACTTGAATGTACAATTCTATACTTGCACAATTTCGAGTGAGATACAAGTACATATAATTTAGTTGGTCATGTGAACTTGATTTCACTTCATATTCATTGATCACACATTGAGTTTTATTTTTGAAATCTGATCATTTTCATTCTGCACTTTAATTTGATCCTTGATTCTTATTAAGTGAATACAAGTTTTTTTCGTTGTCTTTTGCAACTTCTATCGCTGCGTTGGCGCTCAATAAAGGATTCTGCATATAGTGAGTTATCATTTTGATTCATATTTGTGAAATTTGTAGGCAAGAGGGTGTAAAACTATGTCGGTCGAGTGTTTTGGATGAGTGTGTGCAAAAGGTTGTAGAGCAAGTATCCATGGGAGTGAAGGTTATGACGAGAAGATAAACCTTTTCACGAGAGAACCATTTCTATTTAACCCATTTGTATATGTAGTTCATCTCACATGTACAAGATTACGCTTTCACGAACACTTGAATGTACAATCCTCTACTTGCACAATTTCGAGTGAAATACAAGTACATCTAATTTAGTTGGTCATGTGAGCTTGATTTGACTTCATATTCATTGATCATACATTGAGTTGCATCTTTGAAATATGATCACTTTCATTCTACAACTTTAATTTAATTGTTGATTCTTATTATGTGAACACGAGTGGTTTGGTTGTCATTTGCAACTCCTATCGCTGCGATGGCACGAAATAAAGGTTTGTGTAGATAGTGAGTTATCATTTTAATTCATATTTGTGAATTTAGTAGGCAAGATGGATTAAAAATGTTGGTCGAGTGTTTTGGATGTGTTTGGGCTGGGTGAATCGAGTGCAAAGATGAGTTGAGGGGTAACGTGTTTGGTTTTGTTTCTTTATAAACAATAGATTCAAATGTTTTATTTATCATTTTTATTGTGATATTAGTGATCATTATGCGTATAGTTGATCAAATTACTTATGGAGTGTGTGTAAAAGGTTCTAGAACGGAAATCCATGGGATTGAAGGTTGTGACGAGAAGATAACCCCCGAGAACCATTTCTATTTAATCTGTTTGTATACTTAGTTATTCTCACATGTATAAGATTATGTTTTAACGAATACTTGAATGTACAATTCTATACTTGCATAATTTTGAGTGAGATACAATAACATATAATTTAGTTGGTCATGTGAGCTTGATTTCACTTCATATTCATTGGTCCCACATTGAGTTTCATCTTTGAAATCTGATCACTTTCATTCTGCAACTTTAATTTGATTCTTGATTCTTATTAAGTGAATACAAGTGTATTCATTGTCTTTAGCAACTTCTATCGCAGCGTTGGTGCTCAATAAAGGATTCTGCATATAGTGAGTTATCATTTTGATTCATATTTGTTACATTCATAGGCAAGAGAGTATAAAAATGTTGGTCGAGTGTTTTGGATAAGTATGTGCAAAAGGTTGCATACAAAAATCCATGGGAGTGAAGGTTATGACGAGAAGATAAACCTTTTCACGAGAGTACCATTTATATTTAACCCATTTGTATACGTAGTTCTTCTCACATGTATAAGATTAAGCTTTCACGAACACTTGAATGTACAATCCTATACTTGCACAATTTCGAGTGAAATACAAGTACATCTAATTTGGTGGGTCATGTGAGCTTGATTTGACTTCATATTCATATATCATACATTTGTTGGGTTTGTTGGACACTTTATCAAAGTTGTTTAACCTCTTAAACATGAAAACACAGCGGAATCAAAGCTTAATAATATGTTTTATAAACTGAAAGTTAAAACATATTATTTAACATCAACAAACCCAAGAACAAAGGATCAAATACATGTGAAAGAACTAGCTATCATGCATAAAATAACAACCAAATACAAACTCATGAAACTACCTTTCAAGAGCTGCCAAAAATGGGAGAATGAGGAAGATGATGAAGTTTTTGAACAACGAAAACACCAAGGAAGGTGTCCTCAAGCTTGCATACCCACAAGCATCAAGTAAACACCTTTGTTGCTAGGATTTGAACACCAAAACAACCCAAAAGGCTGCTGAAAACCCCTTTTCAGCCGTGAGCTTCTTCAAGAATGGAGAGAGTTTTGCCTTTTGGTCTTTGCATGTAACAGAAAGGGAGAGATGGAGTGTGAGACTTGTTACTAATGTCTACTTCCAACCAAATCCAAAACACATAAGGTCAAGGCAATGTTATGCACCAAAATATGTATCATATACAACATTCAAGAACAACAATGAACCCGTTTTTTATAACCTTAAAGTTCTGGCCAACATGAACCAAAACTTTAGGGTTTTGTCCAAACAACA
The DNA here is from genome assembly GCA_025215565.1 of Flaveria ramosissima. NCBI lineage: Eukaryota > Viridiplantae > Streptophyta > Magnoliopsida > Asterales > Asteraceae > Flaveria > Flaveria ramosissima. Next base: position 40,034,652 of record CM046036.1, read on the forward strand.
CAATCAACCATTTGATGTTAATCTTTCAAGGTTTATACTAAAGCATGTAAGATTAAACCTTGAAACATAAGGGATTCAAACATCCACAAAAAAACAGCCCCTAATGGGTTGAAAAAGTCCATGAAAACTAACTTTTCAAGAACTCTTGAAGCATGTATTCCACATAACCGGCTCTAGATGCCATTGTTGGGTTTTGTTACAAGTTTATCAAAGCAAGTTTAACCATCTAAACTTCAAAAACGTAGCGGATATTATGGTTTAAAGTGTGGTTAACAATCTGATATTTTTAACCATTTTTAACCAAAGACAAAACCCAAGAACAAGGATCATAAATATATGTGAAATGACATGCTATTAAAATGAAAAGAACAACCATAGGGTGTTCTTGAAACTACCTTTCAAGAACAAGATGTTGAAGTATGGATGAGATGATGTCACACCCCGGGCCCAGGTAGGGTGGGACGTCACAGACTAGCAACAACATATGGCAGCGGAAACAAACCATTACAAGAGCTCAAAGGAGAGAATATCACATGGCATTAAATGTTTTCAAAAGGGTACCGGGGCTAGAAACAAATCAAGCCCCCAAATGAGTTTTACAACCAACATTGAGATAAATTGTACTTGTTCAACACAAATATAAAATTGTTCAAATTGTTCATTAAGGAAAATATGCCAATGCCATGGTCGCGGGGATAAGTCTAGGTCTTCGCAACAGCTAGGATCTCTTCATAAATTACCTGAAACATGCTCAAAAGAAATTTGTGTCAACTCAAAAGTTGGTGAATTCATGTGCTTAAAGTTTAAAAACAAAAAGGACTTAACAAATCCTTATTTTATAAAAAGGAACCAATCATAGTTTCAATATCGTGGGAGAATCATAATCAACCCTGCACTTAGTCTCGGTTGGCCTCTTCTAAAGTTGTGTTTAACCGGATATTCCCGAAGGAAGAACTGAGCCCCAAACCAGTGAACCATACCTGCCCAGATGGTTCATCATAGTTTTTTTAACAAAACCTGTCACATGCCACAAACGACCCCTTAGGATCTCAGTGGGGTACCCTTCCTGGAACGGAAGCCACTGTGTGTGGGGGATTCCCCAAATAGATCTATCCATATAAAACAAGCGGTTCACGAAAGAATTAATGATCATGATATAAGTATCAGCAAGTAACCATTAATCCCACATACAATCACCAAGTAAAGCACAAATATTGTTCGTAAATAACAGAGCATGTTTCACCCCAAAACAGTAGTAAAAAGGGGAATCACTAGAACTCACCTTTGGTGTTAAGTCAAAATACTCTTCGTGTGCCGGGAGTGTCTCAAGTCTAGCACCCTAACATGAATATATTAAGTGATAAGCTACTGCTCTAAACTTATTTAAGGTGCAACAAGCGTGTCAAGAATTTAGTTATCGGATAAGGCTTTAATTTCGCGAAGGTTTTTATAAAAAGTTTCCTTTTATGGTAGGTCATGGTTTCTCCAAGTAATTTTGGATTTTTACATCATTAGGTTAAGGATATAAGGAAATTTTGTTGTTCAAGTGATTATTAGTTTCATAGGAGTTGGGTATCAAGTTTAGTAAAATTTTACAGTTTAGTCCCTCAAGTTTCAAAATTGACAGTTTCTACCCTCAAGTTTGGTTTCTTGTTCTTTATGACACTTAACACCAAAAATCAGGTTCTTAGAGTAAAAATTCAACTTATTATTGAGTAAGTGTTCCAAAATTTTAGTTTATGGGTCCGCTTTAAAAACTATGCGTTTAACGCTCCCGGTTGCGGTAAAACCGGAGAGTTTTAACGGTTAATTTAGGGTTTCAATAAATTTGAGTCTTGGACCAGTAGGTATCATCTAAAAGATATTTTTATAAGTTTTAAGTCCTTAAATTGTGAAATTTTGCCTCTAATAGTTGAAAGTCTCGTTTTTACGTTTAACCCGTTAAAATGCGTTTTCAACCGAATTTGACCACTTTAAGCTTTTTTGACCAATATTTCAAATCCTTTAGGCCTTTTATTAGTTAACTTGCTGAAATTACATGATTTTTATAAATCTTAGCTTTAAACTCATTTTTCTTGGATTTTTCTTAAAAACGATGCCCGGTAGGTACCCGTTTTTAGTTAAAACACCATTTAAATTACCCATTGACTCCAGAACACTTTATTAACCATTATTAAGCCTGGAATTCTTTTTAAAATGGTTAACACCATATTTTACTATTTTTAAGGTTGTTTTACCATGTTTCGGGTCCCAAAAATAACTAAAATGGGTCTAATCTTAACATGTCCTTAATTTCCAGAGATTAACCATTTGTCACACACTTAATATTCATCAAAAATTTCTGAAATCATGTCCCAAACTCACGGCTAGGTTACCCAACATAAAAATAAACCATCAACTTAGTGATTTAGCCATAACCTACCATAACACATGTGTAAATCCTTGCAAACTTGTGTTTAAACATTACCAAAACCTCATAAACTTTAATATCAGATTATTAGGGTGTTACAAAGTCGTTCATGAGCAGGTTGTAAACCTTGGTTGAGAGGGTTTTCAAACAAGTGCTTAGATTGTAACATTTCTTGTAAAAAGAAGGTTTTTAAGGTGTATCTTGAGATGTAACCACATATTCACGGTGTATATTCTTTTGTAACTTTTAAAACTGGTTATTAGGAGTCCATTAAACCATTAACAAGTAGGTTATAAGTTTTGCTTTCAAGGGTTCCAAGATTTACAAGTTTGATGGTGCTAAAAGTCCAAAAAGAGGGTTTTCATGGTGGAAATCAGTTTCCACCTTAAGAATGACCAATATAACGTGTGAGTTACCTCTTTTGAAGTTGAAATCTCCTCAAGAACAAGGTAATAGCGTCAGGTTTCTGCTAAACAAAGAGAGGAGGTGTTTTTAAAAGAGAAGTGAAGGAAACACATGAAAAGACCATTTTCGGGTGACATGAAGCTTACACTTGGTGTTGTTCACGTTTTGGAGAGTGTAGTTGGTCTTGGATAGCTCGAAACTCCTTGGACAAGGCTGGAGAATCTTCGACCAAAGCTGGAAAAGTCGAACAAGATGCAGAGGTGTGTCCAAAGCTCGCGAATGTGGCCACCTTCTTGCGATTTTCGGTCGGCCGAGTATGAGTATGCCTTGTTCTTCGATGAACAAGGCTGGAAATCTAGAGAGAATGGTTGTGTGTGCGTTTTAAAGTGTGTTTTCAGCTGATGAGAGTTTGAGAGAATGAGAGAGAGATGTAGTGTGATAAGGATCTTGCATGAATTTTGAATGGTGAGAGTGTGGGTGGTGTAGAGGAGAGGTGAGTGGAGGGAGAGGGGGCGGCCGATCTTGGCCTTATGTCAGGGAGTTTAAAATTTAATTTTTTAATTGTAAATAATTATTAGGTGGTGTAATTTTGTAGTATTGGGTAGAATATATTATTTGGTGGATGATGTTAATTGTAGTGTCTTGTGCATGTCCATGCATGCATGAACCGAAAATTTATAAGTGTGAATGTATGCTCACATTTTAATTGTTTCACTTGAGATTAAATTTTGTAAGGGTGGCTAGTTAACATTCCTGGGACACCAAGTTTTAAGAAGGTAAAACCTAAATTGACTAAAAATCAATAAAATCACGTGAAATCATATGGAACAAATAGCAAGAAATGTTTCCAAATTCACTGATAGGGTTGGATTGTTTCTAATATTAGTACTCATAATACGGATAATGATGCAAGTAAATTAGGGTTAGAATAACAACCTAGAGGCCGGTTATTACATTCTCCCACCGTTTAGGAAATTTCGTCCCGAAATTTTAGCTTCGATTAGAGTCTGAACGAGTGGGTTTGAAGAGGTGTGGATAATTCTTCCTCATCTCATCTTCACGTTCCCAAGTAAATTCAGGTCATCGCTTTGAGTTCCATCTAACCTTGACCTTGGGTATGCGGCTCCGCCTGAGTTGCTTGACCAAGCGGTCCGTGATCTCCATGGGCTCTTCCACGAAGTTCAGCTTGTCATTGATTCTTGCTTCTTTCAGTGGTAGCTCCAGGGTTTTGTCTACCATACACTTCTTCAAGTTTGACACATGAAAGGTGTCATGTATCTGGCTCAACCCTTGGCTTAGCTTCAACTTGTAAGCCACTGGGCCAATTCTTGCCAGTATTTCGAATGGTCCAATGTATCTTGGGCTTAACTTTCCTCTCTTTCTGAACCTCACGGTTCCCTTCCATGGTGCTACCTTTAGCATTACTCTGCCGCCCACTTGAAACTCTAAAGGTTTCCGTCTCCTATCAGCGTACTTCTTCTGCCGGTCTCTGGCTGCTTTTAGTCGCTCCTTAATTTTAAAGATCTCGTCAGTGGTCTCCAACACGATGTTGGGTCCCATCACTTGGCTATCACCGATCTCATTCCAGCTCAATGGTGATCGGCATTTCCTGCCATATAAAGCCTCATACGGAGCGGCTTTAATACTCGCGTGGTAACTATTATTGTAGGCGAATTCCCACAAAGGGAGATGGTTGTCCCAGTTTCCGCCAAATTCAATCACACAAGCTCTTAACATATATTCCAACGTTTGAATAGTCCTTTCACTCTGACCGTCGGTTTGTGGGTGGTACGCGGTGATTAGATCCAAACGTGTTCCTAAAGCCTGCTGGAATGATTTCCAGAAACGTGAAGTGAAACGACTATCACGGTCGGAGATGATCGACAAAGGCACTCCATGCCTCGTTACTATTTCGTCGACATATAGTTAGGCCAATTTCGTCATGTCGTAGTCTTCTCTTATTGACAAAAAATGAGCTGACTTCGTTAGCCTAGCCACTATCACCCAAATAGCATCATGGCCTCTAAACGTTCTGGGTAACTTTGTAACAAAATCCATCGTGACGTTATCCCATTTCCATTCTGGGTTTTCGGGTTGTTGTAACGTTCCTAACGGTTTTTGATTTTCAGCTTTTACCATGGCACAGGTTAGACATTTCCCAACATAAATAGCGATTGATTTCTTGATTCCAGGCTACCAGAAAAGTGCCTTTAGATCCTTGTACATCTTATCACTTCCAGGGTGAACCGAATACCTAGACTTGTGTGCTTCGTCGAGAATTACTTCTCAAATTCCTCCGTGCATCGGCACCCAAGTTCTCCCTTCGTACCTTTATGTACCATCGTCCCCTGTCTCAAATCGCTTTTCCATTCCGGTTAACCCTTCTTCTTTTAACCTTTCTTCCTTTAATGCTTCGTTTTGAGCTTCTTTCAGTTTTGCGATAAGGTTGGTATACACACTCATCCTTAAGGCTCGTACACGAAGAGGCTTCTCTCTCTCCTTTCTGCTCAAAGCATCCGCCACAACATTGGGCTTACCGGGATGGTAGCGGATTTCGCACTCGTAGTCGTTTAACAGCTCGACCCATCTTCTCTGACACATGTTGAGCATCTTTTGGACAAGAATGTGTTGCAAACTTCTATGGTCAGTGTAGATGATGCACTTCGTGCCATAGAGGTACTGCCTCCACATTTTGAGAGCAAACACCACGGCACCCAATTCCAGATCGTGCGTCGTATAGTTCTTCTCATGATCGTTCAGCAATCTAGATGCATAAGCAATCACCTTATTGTGTTGCATCAATACACATCCTAGTCCTTGACGCGAAGCGTCATAATAGACCACAAAGTCTTCTACTCCTTCTGGAAGAGCAAGGATAGGTGCACTGCATAACTTCTCTTTAAGCGTTTCAAACGCCTCGTTCTGCTCTCGCTCCCACACAAAGGTTGTGTTCTTCTTAGTTAGCGCGGTCAAGGGTTGCACTATGCGCGAGAAGTCCTTTATAAACCGTCGGTAGTAACCGGCCAGCCCTAAGAATTGCCTTATCTCCGTGGGAGTTTCAGGAATCTTCCAATTCTTTATGGCCTCAATCTTGGAAGGGTCAACTTGAATCCCATTCTCATTCATCACATGTCCTAAGAATTGAATCCTATGCATCTTGAATTCGCATTTAGAGAACTTGGCATATAGTTGCTCATTCTTGAGTAGTTCAAGTATTAGCCTGAGATGCTTCTGGTGCTCGTCTTTACTACGGGACTAGATCAGTATGTTGTCGATAAACACGATCACAAACTTGTACAGGTAAGGGCGGCAAACGCAGTTCTTGAGGTCCTTGAACGTTGCTGGAGCAATAATCAGTCCAAAGGGCATGACTAAATACTCATAGTGTCCATACCTAGTTCGGAAGGCCGTTTTGGGTATGTCCTCTTCTCTTATCTTCAGTTGGTGGTAACCTGACCTTAAATCTATTTTGGAAAAATAACTTGCTCCTTGCAGTTGATCAAATAGGTCATCTATTCTCGAAAGAGGGTAACGGTTCTTTATGATCAGCTTGTTCAATTCTCTGTAATCAATGCACATTCGTAGGGCTTCATCTTTCTTTTTCACAAACAGTACCGGGGCACCCCATGGAGAGACACTCGGACGTATAAATCCCATGTCCAGTAGTTCTTGAATTTGCGCCATTAGCTCCTACATCTCAGGAGTTGGTACGGTGCCTTGGCTACTGGTGCAGCGCCAGGCAGTAAATCTATCTGGAATTCGACTTGTCGGTTCGGGGGAATTCTGTCTCCAGCTTCTCGAGCTGATTGATAGGGCAATACTTGCTGGTCATTAGCTATCTGAATTCGGTCCAACTCATTCGATTAGCTATATTTCTTCCACGGGTTTGAGTAATCGACTTCCACCATTCAAGAGCTGATCCCTTGAGGGATTGTGATGCGAACCTCACCATATGATCCATCTTGCACTCACTAATGTCCAAGACAGCTTACATTTCGTCAATCCATATGTAAGTCTCTATAGCACCCTCGGTGCCGTTGAAGTCCTTAGGCTTACATGCCATGAAGGTCTTATAGGAGCATCCGTTCTTTAATGCCTCGGCTTCCTCGTCGTCGCCCTCGTCGTTTGCTGGCCGATCATTACCATTAGCATTATCCCGATCAGCATTGATCTGAGCGATAATGGTCGGGATGGCGTTAGCCAGTTGCTGAGCTATGAGGTTAGCAATTCTCTCATCGCTTTCTTGATTAGCATTTTCCCTGTGGGGAGTTGTTGGTAGAGTAGGTTGGTTTCCAGTTTGTCTGGCTTCCTCACGGCGGCCCCTAGTGGCTCCTCGCCGTCCAAATAGATTCGTTTAGCATCTCAAAATTTGTTTCGAATAGCTTATGCATCATTACCCTATTACACCATGCCTCGGGAAGAGGGATCATGGCGTGCACATATGTATATACAACCCACTGAGAAATTCTTACAAGGTCTAATTCAAAGCATGTCATAACAGTTAGACAATCAATTAGAAAGGGGCACGGACCAATTACAAAGCAAAACACAACATATTGCAATTCAATATAAATAGTGCAATAATCTAGCATCCAAACAAACAGTTCATAGATAAATAGAGATAGTAGTATCATCCAGCAATGTTGAATCGGAGTCAAGCTCTTACAAATTGGAAGGTGCCATCACCCCCATGATAATAATAATAATAGTATCAAATAATAATTCAAATAGCTTCCTTCTACTGTCTAAAGACAGATAATCCCACTGCTTACCCCTGCTCTCACATCCACTTTTTCTTCAGCCATCCAAACCATCCTAAACTCTTCTTTCTCTACTCCTGCTCCAAACACTGCACTCCATGCGTAGCCATTATAGCCTGGAATTGAGCAGACTGGGAGGTCCGAGTGGCGTGCTGAAGAGTCAACTCGTGACGACGAACAATCTTCAAGATTTCATCTAGTGTCGCATAAGAGGATCCTACGTCGCTTGCTCGGTGACTCGACTGGGAGTACCTATCACCAGCCTGTACGCTAGGGCCGTCATACATACTGTGCCTTGGTGGCATCAGGTGCTCATCACGTGGGTCAAACAGCGGAGGTGCCGGCGTCGGAATCCTAGCAGGCGGGGGAGGAGGAGGAGGCATCCTAAAGGATACTGAGGATCCTGGCCTAACACTCATGCGAGGACGGGTGACAGTACGCGCACCCCTATTCCCAATAGGTGGGATGGGTGAGTGGGTAGAAGCAGCTACGTGAGGAGAGTGGGAACGCGTCCGGCTTCTGGAAGGTGATGTGGTGGAAGAGTCCTCAGAAGCTTCAGTGTCATCTGACGTGACGGATATCCATCCTGGATGTCCGCATCTCCGGAGGTACGCTTCATACTCAGTCTGAGGCTTTGCCCTTCTTAGGGTCCCAGTAGGAGTGGTCTCAGTATCAGGGTGAGCAGGCGTCATACCTTTATCAGCCATGGTCGTTGTGTCCTGTAAGAAATACATCATGAGTAATTTGGTTTCTCATAGCTCATGATCGTAATAATAATACTAGAAATAGTAGTGATGGCAGTAGTATCTGTTATTCCAACATATCATTGTCCATGTTGCCCAAATCAATAGTCTCTTCAAATAGTATCGGATAACATAGTTCATCATAAAAATCATTTAAATCCCCATTTTGAAATAAGTTTCAAAATCATCAATATAAATCAGAAAAAGTCCAACCATAACCTAAAGGTCCGTGATGGAAATTACGCGTCCGGTAAATTCATGATTACGTTGATCAAGTGTAATCATCAATTTACCCAACCCGGTCATCCCAACACTTCCCACAAGGATAGTCCTAGGGTGTCAGGGTTGTAGCCTAGGGTCTACTATGGTATTCCCGACTTCTCTACAACCTTTGGCTCTGATACCAATCTGTCACATCCCGGGCCCAGGTAGGGTGGGACGTCACAGACTAGCAACAACATATGGCAGCGGAAACAAACCATTACAAAAGCTCAAAGGAGAGAATATCACATGGCATTAAATGTTTTCAAAAGGTTATCAGGACTAGAAACAAATCAAGCCCCCAAATGAGTTTTACAACCAACATTGAAATAAATTGTACTTGTTCAACACAAATATAAAATTGTTCAAATTGTTCATTAAGGAAATATGCCAATGCCATGGTCGCGGGGATAAGTCTAGGTCTTCACAACAGCTAGGATCTCTTCATAAATTACCTGAAACATGCTCAAAAGAAATTTGTGTCAACTCAAAAGTTGGTGAATTCAAGTGCTTAAAGTTTAAAAACAAAAAGGACTAAACAAATCCTTATTTGATAAAAAGGAACCAATCATAGTTTCAACATCGTGGGAGAATCATAATCAATCCTTCACTCAGTCCCAGTTGGCCTCTTCTAAAGTTGTGTTTAACCGGATATTCCCGAAGGAAGAACTGAGCCCCAAACAAGTGAACCATACCTGCCCGGATGGTTCACCATAGTTTCTTAACAAAACCTGTCACATGCCACAAACGACCCCTTAGGATCTCAGTGGGGTACCCGTCCTGGAACGGAAGCCACTGTGTGTGGGGGATTCCCCAAATAGATCTATCCATATAAAACAAGCGCTTCACCAAAGAATTAATGATCATGATATAAGAACCATAAATCCCACATACAATCACCAAGTAAAGCACAAATATTGTTCGTAAATAATAGAGCATGTTTCACCCCAAAACAGTAGTAAAAAGGGGAATCACTAGAACTCACCTTAGGTGTTAAGTCAAAATACTCTTCGTGTGTCGGGAGTGTCTCAAGTCTAGCACCCTAACATGAATATATTAAGTGATAAGCTACTTCTCTAAACTTATTTAAGGTGCAACAAGCGTGTCAAGAATTTAGTTATCGGATAAAGCTTTGATTTCGCGAAGGTTTGTATAAAATGTTTCCTTTTATGGCAGGTCATGGTTTCTCCGAGTAATTTGGGATTTTTACATAATTAGGTTAAGGATATAAGGAAATTTTGTTGTTCAAGTGATTATTAGTTTCATAGGAGTCGGTTATAAAGTTTGGTAAAATTTTACAGTTTAGTCCCTTAAGTTTCAAAATTGACAGTTTCTACCCTCAAGTTTGGTTTCTTGTTCTTTATGACACTTAAGACCAAAAATCAGGTTCTTAGAGTAAAAATTCGACTTATTATTGAATAAGTGTTCCAAAATTTCAGTTTATGGGTCCGGTTTAAAAACTATGCGTTTAACGCTCCCGGTTGCGGTAAAACCGGAGAGTTTTAACGGTTAATTTAGGGTTTCCATAAATTTGAGTCTTGGACCAGTAGGTATCATCTAAAAGATATTTTTATAAGTTTTAAGTCCTTAAATTGTGAAATTTTTCCTATAATAGTTGAAAGTCTTGTTTTTACGTTTAACCCGTTAAAACGCGTTTTTAACCGAATTTGACCATTTAAAGCTTGTTTGACCAATATTTCATATCCTTTAGGTCTTTTATTACTTAACTTGCTGAAATTACATGATTTTTATAACTCTTAGCTTTAAACTCTTTTTTCTTGGATTTTTCTCAAAAACGATGCCCGGTTGGTACCCGTTTTTAGTTAAAACGCCATTTAATTGTTCTTTTGACCATTTAAATTACCTATTGACTCCAGAACACTTTATTAACCATTATTAAGCTTGGAATTATTTTTAAATTGTTTAACACCATGTTTTACTATTTTTAAGGTTGTTTTACCATGTTTCGGGTCCCGAAAATAACTAAAATGGGTCTAATCTTAACATGTCCTTAATTTCCAGAGATTAACCATTTGTCACACACTTAATATTCATCAAAACTTTCTGAAATCATGTCCCAAACTCACGGATAGGTTACCCAACACAACAATGAACCATCAACATAGTGATTTAGCCATAACCGACCATAACACATGTGTAAATCCTTGCAAACTTGTGTTTAAACATTACCAAAACGTCATTCAACTTTAATATCAGATTATTAGGGTGTTACAAAGTCGTTCATGAGCAGGTTGTAAACCTTGGTTGAGAGGGTTTTCAAACAAGTGCTTAGATTGTAACATTTCTTGTAAAAAGAAGGTTTTTAAGGTGTATCTTGAGCTATAACCACATATTCACGGTGTATATTCTTTTGTAACTTTCAAAACAGGTTATTAGGAGTCAAATAAACCATTAACAAGCTGGTTATAAGTTTTGCTTTCAAGGGTTACAAGATTTACAAGTTGGATGGTGCAAAAAGTCCAAAAAGAGGGTTTTCATGGTGGAAATCGGTTTCCACCTTAAGAATGACCAATATAACGTGTGAGATACCTCATGTGAAGTTAAAAGCTCCTCAAGAACAAGATAATAGCATCGGGTTTCTACTACAACAAAGAGAGGAGGTGTTTTTAAAAGAGAAGTGAAGGAAACACATGAAAAGACAATTTTCGGGTGACATGAAGCTTACACTTGGTGTTGTTCACGTTTTGGAGAGTGTAGATGGTCTTGGATAGCTCGAAACTCCTTGGACAAGGCTGGAGAATCTTCGAACAAAGCTGGAAAAGTCAAACAAGATGCAGAGGTGTGTCCAAAGCTCGCGAATGTGGCCACCTTCTTGCGATTTTCGGTCGGCCGAGTATGAGTATGCCTTGTTCTTCGATGAACAAGGCTGGAAATCTAGAGAGAATGGATGTATGTGTGTTTTTGAGTGTGTTTTCAGCTGATGAGAGTTTGAGAGAATGAGAGAGATAGGTAGTGTGATAAGGATCTTGCATGAATTTTGAATGGTGAGAGTGTGGGTGGTGTAGAGGAGAGGTGAGTGGAGGGAGAGGGGGCGGCCGATCTTGGCCTTATGTGGGGGAGTTTAAAAGTTAATTTTTAATTGTAAATAATTATTAGGTGGTGTAATTTTGTAGTATTGGGTAAAATATATTATTTGGTGGATGATGTTAATTGTAGTGTCTTGTGCATGTCCATGCATGCATGAACCAAAAATTTATAAATGTGAATGTATGCTCACATTTTAATTGTTTCACTTGAGATTAAATTTTGTAAGGGTGGCTAGTTAACATTCCCGGGACACCAAGTTTGAAAAAGGTAAAACCTAAATTGACTAAAAATCAATAAAATCACGTGAAATCATAAAATGGAACAAATAGCAAGAAATGTTTCCAAATTCACTGATAGGGTTGGATTGTTTCTAATATTAGTACTCATAAGACGGATAATGATGCAAGTAAATTAGGGTTAGAATAACAACCTAGAGGTCGGTTGTTACAGATGAGGATGATGATGCTCTTGAATGTCCAGCCCCCAAGAGAGAAAGCCTCAAGTTTGTATGCCCACAAGCTCTTCCAAACACCTAGCTTGTTAGGGAGCACAACACCAAAACTCTCTACCTATGCTCCTTCAAAATCCGAAAATTTTCAGCTTGTTAAGCCTTGAATCCGAATTTTCAGCTTTGTTTAGTGTCCATAATGCGTGCGAAGAGCTGTTTTAGGAATATCCAACTCCCTCACCTTCAACTGATGATATCCAGATCGAAGGTCTATCTTTGGAAATCAACTGGTACTCTAGGGCTGGTCAAACAGATCATCAATTCTCGGTAGGGGTACCAATTCGTTACTGTCGGCCTATTCAACTCACGGTAGTCTGCACACATCCCCATACTACCGTCTTCATTCTCCACAGATAAGACCGGAGCATTCCAAGGAAAGATACTCGGTCTAACCCACCCCTTATCAAATGGTTCTTGCCATTACTCCGCCAATTCTCTTTTAGCTCATCCGGAACTAATCGATACGGTGCCTTAGCTACTGGTTGAACACCTGGTATCAAGTCAATCTGAAACTCAATCTCATGGTCCCGTGACACTCCTGGTAGGTCTTCGGGAAACACATCTGGAAAGTAGCACACAACCGGTACATCAGACAGTTGCGGTGTCGACGCATCCACATCCTTTACGTAGGCCAGATAGGCACTACATCCACGCCTCATACACTTTCCCGTCACCGCCATTGATGTTGCTTCCGAGATCGTCGTGACCCGATCACCAAAAACTGTCACCGAACTCCCGTCGGATGTTGTCAATCGTATCATCTTCTTGCGACCCGCAATGTTCGCCTCGTATTCCGTCAACAATCCATTCCTAGGTCTACATTGAAACCGCCTAAGGTCATCACGAATGGTCTAACTGAAAATTTATGACCTTCAAATTCCACGTCGCGGCCATCTATCGCATCAAAATCCTGGTAGAGTTACCTATGGTAGTTTCTACATCGAAGGGCTTACACAATACCTCTACCTCTAATGGCGACTCAGCACAAAAGGCAGGAGAAATGAAACTCTTACTCGCGCCAAAATCAACTAACACTGAAGTTAGAGTTTGGTTTACTCAAAACGTACCTGACACCACATCGGGGTCCGTCCTAGCCTCTTCTTGCATCATCGTAAACGCTCTGGCACTCGTCCTTCTCCTCCAGTCTTCCTCACCCCCGAACCTTCAGCCCTCGGCTTCTTGCAATCCCTGCTCATATGGCCTTCCCCACCACAAGAATAGCACCTCCCCATCCTGCAGTTCTTCGCCACATGTCCGGTCCTTCCTCAGCGAAAACAGACATTGGTCCCCAATCTGCATTCCCTGGGGTGTTTTCGTCCACAGTTACCACAACCCGTCACCCCCATATTGGATGTGACCACACGTCAGTCATCCACCCTCGCAGCCTTGTTATTGAGGTGAAACTCTCACGTTCAACCCGCTTTCCTTTCAAATTCTTGTCGTCGCTACCCTCCTTGTTTACTTCAATCACGGTCGTCTCCTTCACCGCCCTAATGACCTCAGTCACCATCAACGGCAGAATCGTCTACATCGCATGTTGAACTCCCGCAACCACAACCTCTTTCATTGCAGTCCTCAGGTTAGCACTATCGTCACCGCATTCCGGGTGATGGATTTCAGGCTCTTCGGGTGCCATCTCAGCAGCCCTTGTCATGCTCCGCGTGACACGCGATCCAGCACCACGTCCACCACAACCTTCACCTGACACAGCCCTCGACGATCTACCACCGGCCATTCTCTAATTCACACTGAAAGATTCAAACACCAATACAGTCATTCAAGGAAACAACTCAGTTTATGTCAAGTATAGTAAGTCCCTAATTACAGTGGCCAGTTGTGATTAGCCACTTACTTTACTCTTCATACCGCAAGTATTACCTGTCCTGACTACATCAGTATTTAAATCTACATACAACACATAACCACATACCATGCGCACATAAAACCGGTTAACTTTAAGAAAATACCTGATGGCACGCAGCTACTCAGTTTGGCATCCCATTCCCTTTCCGTCCCATTCTCAGTTTAAGACTAGGTTTTTGAAAATATTTACCCAATTCACTTAAACTTTGGCGTTGATACCAACTAGTAAGGCCCCATTTCCGGGACGCCTACAGTTGGTCATTCATCGCACATAAAACATACATTTACATTTTTACTTTCTTAAATAGTTGCAGCGGAAACATTAAAAGACATAATTTCATTCCATCAAAATGCTTTTGCACAATAGTACAATCGTTCTTTTAACAATATCATGTTACATTTATTACAAAAGCGTTAAACATAAGATGCCATCCAAAACACGTTGAGTAGCCGCCCCGTGCCATCCTCAGCAACATACCTGCCAACCGGAAACACATCAAAAGTTAGTGTTGCTGAGTGAGTTCTAGTTTTATAATAAAACATACCTTACTTTCTTTTAAAACCATTCGTTACTTTTACATGCTCACACATTGTACGTACGCATAGATAATATCATTATTATCTTCTTCATTCATTCTTTCATTCATCCGTTCCAATTAACTTTACTTGCGCATCGGACATCATCCGTACCAATACCATGTGCTACACCCCGACCACTCTTAGCTACCGGGCCGAAGTCAATAAATGAACAGCTAACGTATGCCACGGTACTAAGGGTATCCGGTCAGTATTAGCTACCGGGCCAAAGTCAAATAATGAACAGCTAAACGTATGCCACGGTACTAAGGGTAACCGATCAGTCTTAGCTACTGGGCCGAAGTCAATAAATGAACAGCTAAACGTATGCCACAGTAGTAAGGGTAACCGATCAGTCATATCCACTAGGCCGAAGTCAATAAATGAACAGCTAAACGTATGCCACAGTACTAGGGGTAAGCGGTAGAGCTTCTACATTAATGGTCAATCACAAAGAAGGACCCGTTATCCGATGCATGCAAGACGTGTCATTTCTTTCCACTTTACGTCACATAACACTTCATTTCATTCAGTCATTCATTAATGCATACATTTATTCATTACGTTCCACTTTTCCTTATCTTTCACTTTACATTACATAATACTTCATTTCATTCATTCATTCACGTTCAACGCAAGGCCATAGAAAGATAAGCATACATAATAAGGAACATAACATAAACATAAACATACAGCATCATCACACACGTCAATCATACATCACATCACATACATCACCCATACTAAGCATCACACGCACCGCCATACCTAACGTCACACGTGACATCATACATATCATTATCATCTCCATCAACATCCTCATCATAATCTCATCATCCTGCGTCACCTTATACCGTCCATGTCCTTCACATCGTCGAGGAATTTCATCTCGGCTATCATTTATGAACACTTAGGCGAATGGGCATCTATGCGAATGGACCCTATGCGAATGGACTATGGGCGAATGGACATCTATGCGTATGGACTCTCAGTCGCATAACTTCCATGCGTATGGCCTTCAGTCGCATGACTTCAGGCGTATGGGCTTCAGTCGCATACTCTTCATGCGAATGAACCTCAGTCGCATGGCCTCCAGGCGCATGGACTTCAGTCACATAACCTTAGTGCGAATGGACCTCAGTCGCATGGCAAACGTGCGCATGGACCTCAGTCGCACTTCATTTGGCCGAATGGCCTCTAGTCGCCCTCCAGTCGGTCGCCTTGCCTTAGCTGGTGCAGAGTGCAGTTAGCTCGACTGGAGCCGCGGGTTTTCTACCTCCAACCCCTTCCAAACCCCTTTTAAGCTCAAATCAACCCTTCTAAAGATTAGGGAATCATACCATGACCTCATACAAGCATAACCAAGCAAGAAATCGAGCCTTAAAAACATCATACACATACATACATGCATCAAAACGGGTCTTCACCCAAAAACTCGAAAAATAGGTTTTTTAGATGTGTTCCAGCCCCAAAATCAGTTGAAAACATGTAAAAGATGGGTCCTAGAACTCACCTTAACGATCCCGTCGAGTAGAGCTTCGATTTGACTCGCTCCACGTCAAATTCCACGCTCGAATCCACCCGAACCAACTTTTCTCCTATTTTCTCCTTCTCTTCTCCTCTCCTACCTTGGCTGAAAAATAGGGAGAATGGGAGTGTCTCCTCCCTTTTATACTCCCATGCAACAAAGTCTCTCTCGTTGGCGGGTTTGGTCCCTCGACTTCAGACTTTATTTCTTTTTCTTCTTTCGTCGGCTTCAAAAGAAATTTCCGGGCGTTACATCATGTGAACTTGATTTCACTTCATATTCATTGATCACATATTGAGTTTCATCTTTGAAATCTGATCACTTTCATTCTGCAACTTTAATTTGATTCTTGATTCTTATTAAGTGAGTACGAGTATTTTCGTTGTCTTTTGCAACTTCTATTGATGCGTTGGCGCTCAATAAAGGATTCTGCATATAGTGAGTTATCATTTTAATTCTTATTTGTGAAATTTGTAGGCAAGAGGGTATAAAAATGTTGGTCGAGTGTTTTGGATGAGTGTGTGCAAAAGGTTGTAGAGCAAAAATCCATGGGAGTGAAGGTTATGATGAGAAGATAAACCTTTCCACGAGAGAACCAAATCTATTTAACCCATTCGTATACGTAGTTCATCTCACATGTATAAGATTACGCTTTCACGAACACTTGAATGTACAATCTATACTTGCACAATTTCGAGTGAAATACAAGTACATCTAATTTAGTTGGTCATGTGAGCTTGATTTGACTTCATATTCATTGATCATACATTGAGTTTCATCATTGAAATCTGATCACTTTCATTCTGCAACTTTAATTTAATTCTTAATTCTTATTAAGTGAACACGAGTGGTTTCGTTGTCAATTGCAACTTCTAACGCTGCGATAGCACTAATTAAAGGATTCTATAGATAATGAGTTATCCTTTTGATTCATATTTGTGCATTTAGTAGGCAAGATGGTTTAAAAATGTTGGTCGATTGTTTTGGACGTGTTTTGACAGGGTGAATCGAGTGCAAAGATGAGTTGAGGGGTATCGTGTTCGGTTTTGTTTCTTTATAAACAATAGATTCAAATGTTTCATTTATCATTTTTTATTGTGATATTAGTAATCATTATGCGTTTAGTTGATCAAATTACTTAAGGAAAGTGTGTAAAAGGTTCTAGAACGGAAATCCATGGGATTGAAGGTTGTGACGAGAAGATAACGCCAAACCATTTCTATTTAATCGTTGTATACTTAGTTCATCTCACATGTATAAGATTACATTTAAACGAATACTTGAATGTACAATTCTATACTTTCACAATTTCGAGCGAGATACAAGTACATATAATTTAGTTGGTCATGTGAACTTGATTTCACTTCATATTCATTGATCACACATTGAGTTTCATCTTTGAAATCTGATCACTTTCATTCTGCAACTTTAATTTGATCCTTGATTCTTATTAAGTGAATACAAGTGTTTTTGTTGTCTTTTGCAACTTTCTATCGATGCGTTGGCGCTCAATAAAGGATTCTGCATATGGTGAGTTATCATTTTGATTCATATTTGTGATTTCTAGGCAAGAGAGTACAAAAATGTTGGTCGAGTGTTTTGGATGAGTGTGTGCAAAAGGTTGAAGAACGAAAATCCCTGGGAGTGAAGGTTATGACGAGAAGATTAACCTTTTCACGAGAGAACCATTTCTATTTAACCCATTTGTATACGTAGTTCATCTCACACGTATATGATTACGCTGTAACGAACACTTTATTGTACAATCATATACTTGCACAATTTCGAGTGAAATACATGCACATATAATTTAGTTGGTCATGTGAGCTTGATTTGACTTCAAATTCATTGATCATACATTAAGTTTCATCTTTGAAATCTGATCACTTTCATTCTGCAACTTTAATTTGATTCTTGATTCTTATGAAGCTAATACGAGTGGTTTCGTTGTCCTTTGCAACTTCTATCACTGCGGCGGAGCTCAATATTGGATTTTGTGGATAGTGAGTTATCATTTTGATTCATATTTGTGAATTCAGTAGACAAGAGGGTTTAAAAATGTTGTCGAGTGTTTTGGATGTGTTTGGGCAGGGTGAATCGAGTGCAAAGATGAGTTGAGGGGTATCGTGTTCAATTTGTTTCTTTATAAACAATAGATTCAAATGTGGGATTTATCATTTTTTTTTTTGATATTAGTGATCATTATGTATATAGTTGATCAAATTACTTAAGGAGTGTGTGTAAAAGGTTCTAGAACGAAAATCCATGGGATTGAAGGTTGTGACGAGAAGATAACCAGAAGAACCATTTCTATTTGATCCGTTTGTATACTTAGTTCATCTCACATGTATAAGATTACGTTTTAATGAATACTTGAATGTACAATTCTATACTTGCATAATTTCGAGTGAGATACAAGTACATATAATTTAGTTGGTCATGTGAGCTTGATTTCACTTCATATTCATTGATCACACATTAAGTTTCATCTTTGAAATCTGATCACTTTCATTCTGCAACATTAATTTGATTCTTGATTCTTATTAAGTGAATACGAGTGTTTTCGTTGTCTTTTGCAACTTCTATCGTTGCGTTGGCACTCAATAAAGGATTCTGCATATAGTGAGTTATCATTTTGATTCATATTTATGAAATTTGTAGGCAAGAGAGTATAAAAAGGTTGGTCGAGTGTTTTGGATGAGTGTGTGCAAAATGTTGTAGAACAAAAATCCATGGAAGTGAAGGTTATGACGAGAAGATAAACCTTTTCATGAGAGAACCATTTCTATTTAACCCATTTGTATACGTAGTTCATCTCACATGTATAAGATTACGCTTTCACGAATACTTGATTGTACAATCCTATACTTGCACAATTTCGAGTGAAATACAAGTACATCTAATTTAGTTGGTCATGTGAGCTTGATTTGACTTCAATTCATTGATCATACATTGAGTTTCATCTTTGAAATCTGATCACTTTCATTCTGCAACTTTAATTATATTCTTGATTCTTATAAAGTGAATACGAGTGGTTTCGTTGTCCTTTGCAACTTATATTGCAGAGATGGAGCTCAATAAAGGATTCTGTGGATAGTGAGTTATCATTTTGATTCATATTTCTGAATTTAGCAGGCAAGATGGTTTAAAAATATTGGTCGTGTGTTTTGGATGTGTTTGGGCAGGGTTAATCGAGTGCAATGATGAGTTGAGAGGTATCATGTTCGGTTTTATTTCTTTATAAACAATAGATTCAAATGTTTCATTTATCATTTTTTATTGTGATATTAGTGATCATTATGCGTTTAGTTGATCAAAATACTTAAGGAGAGTGTGTAAAAGGTTCTAGAACGGAAATCCATGGGATTGAAGGTTGTGACAAGAAGATAACCCCAAACCATTTCTATTTAATCGTTGTATACTTAGTTCATCTCACATGTATAAGATTACGTTCTAACGAATACTTGAATGTACAATTCTATACTTGCACAATTTCGGGTGAGATACAAGTACATATAATTTAGTTGGTCATGTGAGCTTTATTTCACTTCATATTCATTGATCACACATTGAGTTTCATCTTTGAAATCTGATCACTTTCATTCTTCAACATTAATTTGATTATTGATTCTTATTAAGTGAATACGAGTGTTTTCGTTGTCTTATACAACTTCTATTGCTGCGTTGGCGCTCCATAAAGGATTCTGCATATAGTGAGTTATCATTTTGATTCATATTTGTGAAATTTGTAGGCAAGAGAATATAAAAAGGTTGGTCCAGTGTTTTCGATGATTGTTTCAAAATGTTGTAGAACAAAAGTCCATGGGAGTGAAGGTTATGACGAGAAGATAAACCTTTTCACAAGAGAACCATTTCTATTTAACCCATTTGTATACGTAGTTCATCTCACATGTATAAGGTTACGCTTTCACGAACACTTGAATGTACAATCCTATACTTGCACAATTTCGAGTGAAATACAAGTCCATCTAATTTAGTTGGTCATGTGAGCTTGATTTGACTTCATATTCATTGATCATACATTGAGTTTCATCTTTGAAATCTGATCACTTTCATTCTGCAACTTTAATTTAATTCTTGATTCTTATTAAGTGAATACGAGTGGTTTTGTTGTCATTTGCAACTTCTATCGCTGCGATGGCACAAATTAAAGGATTCTGTAGATAGTGAGTTATCATTTTGATTCATATTTATGAATTTAGTAGGCAAGATGGTTTAAAAATGTCGGTCGAGTGTTTTGGATGTGTTTGGGCAGGGTGAATCGAGTGCAAACATAAGTTGAGGGGTATCGTGTTTGGTTTTGTTTCTTTATAAACAATAGATTCAAATGTTTCATTTATCATTTTTATTGTGATATAAGTGATCATTATGCATTTAGTTGATCAAATTACTTAAGGAGTGTGTGTAAAAGGTTCTAGAACGGAAATCCATGGGATTGAAGGTTGTGATGAGAAGATAACCCCAAACCATTTCTATTTAATCTTTGTATACTTAGTTCGTCTCACATGTATAAGATTACGTTTTAACGAATACTTGAATGTACAATTCTATACTTGCATAATTTCGAGTGAGATACAAGTACATATAATTTAGTTGGTCATGTGAACTTGATTTCACTTCATATTCATTGATCACACATTGAGTTTTATTTTTGAAATCTGATCATTTTCATTCTGCACTTTAATTTGATCCTTGATTCTTATTAAGTGAATACAAGTTTTTTTCGTTGTCTTTTGCAACTTCTATCGCTGCGTTGGCGCTCAATAAAGGATTCTGCATATAGTGAGTTATCATTTTGATTCATATTTGTGAAATTTGTAGGCAAGAGGGTGTAAAACAATGTCGGTCGAGTGTTTTGGATGAGTGTGTGCAAAAGGTTGTAGAGCAAGTATCCATGGGAGTTAAGGTTATGACGGGAAGATAAACCTTTTCACGAGAGAACCATTTCTATTTAACCCATTTGTATATGTAGTTCATCTCACATGTATAAGATTACGCTTTCACGAACACTTGAATGTACAATCCTCTACTTGCACAATTTCGAGTGAAATACAAGTACATCTAATTTAGTTGGTCATGTGAGCTTGATTTGAATTCATATTCATTGATCATACATTGAGTTTCATCTTTGAAATATGATCACTTTCATTCTACAACTTTAATTTAATTCTTGATTCTTATTATGTGAACACGAGTGGTTTGGTTTTCATTTGCAACTCCTATCGCTGCGATGGCACGAAATAAAGGTTTGTGTAGATAGTGAGTTATCATTTTAATTCTTGAGGGGTAACGTGTTTGGTTTTGTTTCTTTATAAACAATAGATTCAAATGTTTTATTTATCATTTTTTTGTGATATTAGTGATCATTATGCGTATAGTTGATCAAATTACTTATGGAGTGTGTGTAAAAGGTTCTAGAACGGAAATCCATGGGATTGAAGGTTGTGACGAGAAGATAACCCCCGAGAACCATTTCTATTTGATCTGTTTGTATGCTTAGTTCATCTCACATGTATAAGATTACGTTTTAACGAATACTTGAATGTACAATTCTATACTTGCATAATTTCGAGTGAGATACAAGTACATATAATTTAGTTGGTCATGTGAGCTTGATTTCACTTCATATTCATTGGTCCCACATTGAGTTTCATCTTTGAAATCTTATCACTTTCATTCTGCAACTTTAATTTGATTCTTGATTCTTATTAAGTGAATACAAGTGTATTCATTGTCTTTTGCAACTTTTATCGCAGCGTTGGTGCTCAATAAAGAATTCTGCATATAGTGAGTTATCATTTTGATTCATATTTGTTACATTCATAGGCAAGAGAGTATAAAAATGTTGGTCGAGTGTTTTGGATGAGTATGTGCAAAAGGTTGCATACAAAAATCCATGGGAGTGAAGGTTATGACGAGAAGATAAACCTTTTCACGAGAGTACCATTTATATTTAACCCATTTGTATACGTAGTTCATCTCACATGTATAAGATTAAGCTTTCACGAACACTTGAATGTACAATCCTATACTTGCACAATTTCGAGTGAAATACAAGTACATCTAATTTAGTGGGTCATGTGAGCTTGATTTGACTTCATATGCATATATCATACATTTGTTGGGTTTGTTGGACACTTTATCAAAGTTGTTTAACCTCTTAAACATGAAAACACAGCGGAATCAAAGCTTAATAATATGTTTTATAAACTGAAAGTTAAAGCATATTATTTAACATCAACAAACCCAAGAACAAAGGATCAAATATATGTGAAAGAACTAGCTATCATGCATAAAATAACAACCAAATACAAACTCATGAAACTACCTTTCAAGAGCTGCCAAAAAATGGGAGAATGAGGAAGATGATGAAGTTTTTGAACGACCAAAACACCAAGGAAGGTGTCCTCAAGCTTGCATACCCACAAGCATCAAGTAAACACCTTTGTTGCTAGGATTTGAACACCAAAACAACCCAAAAGGCTGCTGAAAACCCCTTTTCAGTCGTGAGCTTCTTCAAGAATGGAGAGAGTTTTTGTGCCTTTTGGTCTTTGCATGTAACAGAGAGGGAGAGATGGAGTGTGAGACTTGTTACTAATGTCTACTTCCAAGACAAAGTAAAATGAACCAACCCCCACCAAGGGCGGCCGAATTATGGGTTCAAAATGGGGTTTTCCCCCCAATTTCTATCTCCCATTTAATTGTATCTAGTTATTAAATAAGTTATGTAATTATCCTTTTAATTATATAACTCATACACACTATTATTATTTGATGTTATTTAACCAACTTAAATAACATTACAAATAATACCAATGAACAAAATATCCTTATAAGTTGTTCCATCTCAAATACAATTTATTTAGAAAACCCACTTTTCTAAATTGGTGTAATTATTTAATTGCATGATCATATCATCAATTAAATAATTATTGGTGTTTGTTAAGCTTGTTATTGGGTATGACCCGACTTGGATCATAACGTACTAACCACATAAATGTTCTATGTGTCTTGGGCATAAAGAATCCAACAATCTCCCACTTGCACAAGATTCATAGAAGATTGATGCAAGCAATAAATACGCCTAACAACGGTTTACTACCCTTAATATGCATGACTAAAAGCCATACAATAACATCATCCCCTTCAAGTATCCAACTTGAAATGATTTAGGTGAATCAATCATTTATCCTTTTGTTACAGATGTCATGTTAAATCCAAGGACACAGAATGATCATTCCTTGTTGATTTAACTTAATCATGCCTTAGACATCTTGCTCTCAACGAATAAGAGGAACAAATTCCATCTTGACTACATACGTTTCTCACAATCACCTTGTGTCACACTTGAACATAGCCTTATGTACTACCTATTATTTCAAAGCAGTGAAGAACTAGCTCAAGGCATAACACTTTGGTGAATATCAAAACCCAATATGTATCTCATGTCAGAGGATTCCAAATGATTTTCATCTTTACTCAGATTTACTTATGATCAATCAAGAAGATTCCATGTAGTAAGATTTGAGACGCGGGTCAGTCCAATATTCGTATCCCACAAATATCTATGAACCTTGGCAGCAACCAATTGCTCTATATTCATGCCTTATGAATATCCACCAATCCATCTTCATAATAGTCTTACGTTCATTTTTGTTCCCACAAACTAGACCGACTACGAACATTTAGAATAATAAACATATTCATGGATGTATACATGCTAAAAGGAACATAACTCAGAATATCACAAATATATGAAAGAGTTAAATATTACACTGTTCCAAACTTTTAAAAACTAAACAGATCAATTCCAATCATTAGAATATCGAAGTTCTAAGGCACAAGTATGACTTTCATGCTTTGCCCTTTCAAGATGCTTCGTGAGTGGTTCCGCAATGTTTTGATTGGTGTGAACTTTACGAATACATTTATTTCCTTTTTCAACTTCATCCCTTATGTAGTTGAATCTCCGCTCAATGTGTCTAGTCTTTTGATGTGCACGGGGTTCCTTGATTTGAGCAATCGCACCCTCGTTATCATAAAACATTTCTAGGGGGTCTTGAATGGTAGAGACCACCCCTAGATCAACAATAAATTTCATCCATGCAGCTTCCTAAGCTGCTAATGAGGCGGCTATGTATTCGGATTTTGTAGAGGATAATGCTTCCACGTCTTGTTTTGAACTCTTCCAGGACACTACTCCTCCATTCATAATGAAGACATACCCCGATTGTGATCGAGAATCATCACGATCAGTTTGGAAACTCGCATCCATGTAACCCTTTAGAACGAGTTCCTCTTCATCAGATCCGTATATTAGAAACATATCCTTAGTCTCCTAAGGTATTTCAATATACTTTTAATAGCCATCCAATGGCTATTACCTGGATTCTGCTGATATATGCTTGTCATGCTTAACGCGCATGACAGGTCTGGTCTAGTGCATATCATCGCATACATGATGGATCCTATAGCAGACGCATATGGGATGTCCTTCATTCGATCTTGCTCATCCTTTGAGCTTGGACATTTAGATGCACTCAATATTGTCCCTCTTTGAATAGGTACCATACATTTCTTAGAGTTTTCCATCTTGAACCTTTTCAAGATATTATCAATATATGCACTTTGGTTTAAACCTATCAACCGCCTCGATCTGTCTTTATAGATCTTTATTCCCAAAATATAGGCGGCTTCATCGAGATCTTTTATGGAAAAGCAACTTCCAAGCCAGGTTTTAACTCCTTCCAAGGTTGGAATATCATTTCCAAAAAGTAGTATGTCATCAACATACAATACTAAGAATGTAATTATGCTCCCACTAGCCTTCTTATATACACAAGCCTCGTCAGCGTTCTTGATGAAACCAAATTTCTTGATCTCTTCATCAAAACGTTGATTCCAACTTCTCGATGCTTGTTTCAATCCATAGATTGATCTCTTTAACTTGCATACTTTATTAGGATGTCGTGGATCGACAAAACCATCAGGTTGAACCATATGGACAGTCTCTTTGAGATGTCCTTTAAGAAAAGCGGTTTTGACATCCATTTGCCAAATCTCATAGTCATAATATGCAGCTATGGCAAATAATATCCTAATTGACTTTAGCATTGCCACATGCGAGAAGGTTTCATCATAATCAACCCATTGAGTTTGAGTGAAACCTTTTGCTACAAGTCTTGCTTTATAAGTATCCAAGTTTCCATACATATGCGTTTTCTTCTTGAAAACCCACTTGCATCCAACCGGTTTGGAGTTAAGTGGAGGGTCAATCAATTCCCAAACTTGGATGTCATACATGGATTGCATTTCTACGTTCATGGCCTCCAGCCATTTGTCACAATCCGAATTGGACATTGCATCATGGTATGTAGTTGGCTCATTGGAGTCAACCACGTAGCATCCATTCATGAAAAATCCATATCTTTCAGGTGGAATGCTAACTCTACCAGATCTGCAAACGTTTTGTGTGTATTGATCAACCTCTTGATCATCATCAACTACCTCTTGTTGATTGTTAGTGTCAACCAAACGTGTATCGGCTTGTGGATCTTGATCCTCATCAAGTTTCACTGTTTTATATGTCATTCCTTCCATAAGGAACTACCTTTCGAGCAATAAATACCTTTTGCTTTGTTGGATCAAAGAAATAGTATCCTATATAGTCTTTGGGATATCCAACAAATATACACTTAGTGGATCGACTTTCCAACTTGTTTTGGGTGTTTAGCTTAACATAAGCTTCACAACCCCATACTTTTAAGTATGATAGCGATGGAACTCTTCCATGCCATATTTCAAAAGGTGTTGAATCCACTTTCTTGGTCAAGGCCATATTCAAAATACGAGTCGCGGAGAGCAATGCGAAACCCCAGAATGATAAAGGTAGTGAGCTATAGCCATCATAGATCGAACCATATCCAATAGAGTTCGGTTTCACCTTTCAGACACACCATTATGTTGTTGTGTTCCGGGTGGAGTAAGTTGTGAGACGATCCCACAACTACTTAGATAATCCTGAAAAGCCTCACTGAGGTATTCACCTCCTCTATCTGAACGAAGAACTTTGATAGATTTGTTGAGTTGATTTTCTACATCATTTTTGAAGATTTTGAACATTTTAAAAGCTTCATATTTATGTGTCATAAAGTACAAATAACCATAGCGACTGAAATCGTCGGTAAAGGTAATGAAGTATCTTTCACCATTTCTTGTCATTGTCATAAAAGGACCACATACATCCGAATGTATGATTCCCAATAAGTCTTTTGCCCTCTCGTTAGTACCACTAAAGGTCGACTTGGTCATCTTACCTTGTAAACTAGATTCACACTTATCAAATGAACCATTTTCATTTGTTTTCAAAAGACCATTCTTTTGAAGTGTTTGAATCCGATTCTTGTTTATGTGACCAAGACGACAATGCCAAAAATATGAATCACTTAAACCCATTTTAAGTTTCTTGGTGCTTGTTTGGTATAATGAGTTATTAAAGGATGATTCATCATGAACCAATTCATAGATACCATTAAAAGGCATAGCCTTAAAATAAAATACATCATCCATACAAATATAAATACCATTGTTTACAAACTTTAGTTCATAACCACATTGTTTTAAAAGGGAAACAGAAATTATGTTCCTAGTCAAACTAGGAGCATACAAAATGTTCTAAAGAACAACTTCCAAACTATTTGAAAGTTTCAAAATATAGTCTCCTTGGGCTTCGACATCAACTTTTGCTCCGTTGCCCATGTAGAGACTTGTGTCTCCCTTCTTGAAGTGCTTATTTCTTTTGAACCCCTGCAACAAATTTCAAATGTGAGTTCCACATCCGGTATCCAATACCCATGTGTTTGAAGAAATAACATTTAAACAATATGAATCGTGAAAGTTGTACCTGAGGTTTGCCCAGCATCCCTCTTGTTTCTCAACTCTTTAAGATAGGTTGGAAAATTCCTTTTCCAATGTCCTATCTCACCACACTCAAAGCGTGGATCGTTCTCCGTTACCTTAGGCTTCTTAAGCTTAGGCTTTGGAGTTTCCGCTTTAGCCTTTCCCTTCCTTTTGCCATTGATGTACCCCTTTCCTTTGGCAACATTTGCCTTGGGATCTGGGAATGGCCTTTTCTTATTGCCTCCCTCATTGATCGAGAGAACAAGTAGAACCTTTCTACCCATCCCTGCCTCGGCTGTTTTGAGCATTGCATAAAGCTCACCAATGCTATTGTCCCACCCGTTCATATTGTAATTCATTATGAACGTCTCAAACCTTTTAGTTAGGCCATTAAGGATCAAATCCGTGGCCAACTCCTTTAAGACGGGGCAGTTAAGCCTCTCGAGGCGATCAACGTGGCTTTTCATCTTAAGTACATAAGATGATACCGATTGGGTTTCTTCCATGCGACACGCGTGAAGCGCTTGAACCTTTTCGAAGCGCTCTACCCTTGCTTGTTGAAGAAACATTTCCTCCAACTGGGTAATCATGTCATATGCCCCATGATGCTTCAAATCCTTTTGGAGTTCAGGAATCATAGTTCCCAATAATTAACAAAGTTCATATTAGTATTTATGAAATATTAAATTTTAATAATGAATATCCTTTTATGTCTCATAGACAATTAATAATTAAAATCTAGAATCCAACGTTACATTTAAATGATGGTTAGGTGACCTTTATCCCATTATTTAAATTAACAAGGTAGTCAACACTTGACAATTGCAACCTTTTGCAACTTCTAGCCTTATGGGATCGGTTAAACATCTTATGTTTAGTTGGCATGTAAAATCCCATGAACACCATTGTACGCCATGCTTCGGTGACCCTATGCACATGGTTTCCAATTCAAGTCATCCTACTAACACACACATGTGAGTTTACACATACAAGTGATTAGGTGACCTTTATCCCACAAATACGTTAAGCCCACCTCAAACACACAAGTTCCCTAAAAGTGGTTAGGTGACCTTTATCCCACAAATAGTTCTCAAGTAATTCGAGTGTCGTGTAAAAGGATGGTGTTAAAATTGATTCCAAAGGGATTTTAGTTTTCATTAATTCTAGTTTTGAAAACTCTATGTGCCTTGTATTTGCATGCTTTTAAATGCATGGTACCCTATGCTTCTCTTTTTAGTAAAACCCCTTTTATTAAAATCATTAATTCTTTTAATAACCTCTTATTAATCACTTAATGATAAGGAACCATAAATTTTCAGCTTGTTTTTTATTTGTTAATTAGTTTGTCATGCATATCCATATATCAAACAACAATCATAAAACAAACAACCAAACAAGCATAATCATACAATCACAAGTGCATAACCATAGCCACTAAGTTGACTACACTTGTTTGCCATCACAAGTGTTGTCATTTGGTCTTTCCTAAGGGTTAATAACATCACATAAGATAGGATCTCCAAAGACCCCCACTTGAAGTTGCATCCAAATGCTTCAAGTCCTCTTTGTGCCTTCCTTTTGTGCTTCCAACTTGTGCATCTTCTTTTAAAAAATTTATATCCTAATACAAATTTTCTAATAAAAGAAAATACACATAATCTATTTATTACATCACCATTGAATGAATAAATAAATTACAACCATATACAAGCACAAAAGAATAAATAATACAACCCATAATGAATGAAATTAATCAAAACCAAACATTCATCCAAAACCAAAGCAACACAAGGTCAAGGATAGGTTATGCACCAATATTAAACAACACATTCAACATTCAAGAACCAAAATAAATCCCCATTTAACCAAAAATTTTCGGCCAACACAAACCAAGAATTTAGGGTTTTTGTCCAAACAAAAATAATCAACCATTTGACATCTATCTTTCAAGGTTTAATCATAAGCATGTAAGATATAACCTTGAAAAATTGGGGATTCATTATATCATCACAAAACAGCCCCTATTAGGTTGTTTAAGTCTCATAAAACCAATTTTACAAGGACTTTAGAAGCTAGGTTTCCACATATCCAGCTCTAGATGCCATTGTTGGGTTTGTTGGACACTTTATCAAAGTTGTTTAACCTCTTAAACATGAAAACGCAGCGGAATCAAAGCTTAATAATATGTTTTATAAACTGAAATTTAAAGCATATTATTTAACATCAACAAACCCAAGAACAAAGGATCAAATATATGTGAAAGAACTGGCTATCAAGCATAAAATAACAACCAAATACAAACTCATGAAACTACCTTTCAAGAGCTGCCAAAAAACGTGAGAATGAGGAAGAGGATGAAGTTCTTGAACGACCAAAACACCAAGGAAGGTGTCCTCAAGCTTGCATACCCACAAGCATCAAGCAAACACCTTTGTTGCTAGGATTTGAACACCAAAACGACCCAAAAGGCTGCTGAAAACCCCTTTTCAGCCGTGAGCTTCTTCAAGAATGGAGAGAGTTTTTGTGCCTTTTGGTCTTTGCATGTAAGAGAGAGGGAGAGATGGAGTGTGGGACTAGTTACTAATGTCTACTTCCAAGACAAAATAAAATGAACCAACCCCCACCAAGGGGCGGCTGAATTATGGGTTCAAAATGGGGTTTTCCCCCCAATTTTTATCTCCCATTTAATTGTAACTAGTTATTATATAAGTTATGTAATTAACCTTTTAATTATTTAACTCGTACACAATATTATTATTTGATGTTATTTAACCAACTTAAATAACATTACTAATAATACCCATGAACAAAATATCCTTATAAGTTGTTCCATCTCAAATACAATTTATTTAGAAAACCCACTTTTCTAAATTGGTGTAATTATTTAATTGCTTGATCATATCATCAATTAAATAATTATTGGTGTTTGCTGAGCTTGTTATTAGGTATGACCCCACTTGGATCATAATTATTGGTGTCTTGGGCATAAAGAATCCAAAAACATTGAGATTCATCTTTTAAAGCTGATCACTTTCATTGTGCAACTTTAATTTTAATTCTTGATTCTTATTAAGTGAACACGAGTGGTTTCGTTGTCGTTTGCAACTTCTATAGCTGCGATGGCACTAAATAAAGGATTGTGTAGATAGTGCGCTATCATTTTTATTCATATTTATGAATTTAGTAGGCAAGATGGTTTAAAAATGTTGGTTGAGTGTTTTGGATGTGTTTGGGCAGGGTGAATCGAGTGCAAAGATAAGTTGAGGGGTATCATGTTCGGTTTTGTTTCTTTATAAACAATAGATTCAAATGTTTCATTTATCATTTTTTATTGTGATATTAGTGATCATTATGCGTTTAGTTGATCAAATTACTTAAGGAGTGTGTGTAAAAGGTTCTAGAACGGAAATCCATGGGATTGAAGGTTGTGACGAGAAGATAACCCCAAACCATTTCTATTTAATCTTTGTATACTTAGTTCATCTCACATGTATAAGATTACGTTTTAACGAATACTTGAATGTACAATTCTATACTTGCACAATTTCGAGTGAGATACAAGTACATATAATTTAGTTGGTCATGTGAACTTGATTTCACTTCATATTCATTGATCACACATTGAGTTTCATCTTTGAAATCTGATCACTTTCATTCTACAACTTTAATTTGATCCTTGATTCTTATTAAGTGAATACAAGTGTATTCATTGTCTTTTGCAACTTCTATCGCTGCGTTGGCGCTCAATAAAGGATTCTGCATATAGTGAGTTATCATTTTGATTCATATTTGTGACATATGTAGGCAAGAGAGTATAAAAATGTTGGTCGACTGTTTTGGATGAGTGTGTGCAAAAGGTTGCAAAAAAAATCCATGTGAGTGAAGGTTATGATGAGAAGATAAACCTTTTCACGAGAGAACCATTTCTATTTAACCCATTTGTATACGTAGTTCATCTCACATGTATAAGATTACACTTTCACGAACATTTGAATGTTCAATCGTATACTTGCACAATTTCGAGTGAAATACAAGTACATCTAATTTAGTTGGTCATGTGAGCTTGATTTGACTTTATATTCATTGATCATACATTGAGTTTCATCTTTGAAATCTGATCACTTTAATTCTACAACTTTAATTTGATTCTTGATTCTTATTAAGTGAATACGAGTGGTTTTGTTGTCCTTTGCAACTTCTATCGCTGTGATGGCGTTCAATAAAGGATTCAATGGATAGTGAGTTATGATCTTGATTCATATTTGTTAATTTAGCAGGAAAGAGGGTTTAAAAATGTTGGTCGAGTGTTTATGATGTTTTTAGGCAGGTTGAATCGAGTGCGAAGATGAGTTGAGGGGTATCGTGTTCGGTTTTGTTTCTTTATAAAGAATAGATTCAAATGTTTCATTTATCTTTTTTTACTATGATATTGGTGATCTTTATGCATATACTTGAGCAAATTACTTAAGGAGTGTGTGTAAAAGGTTCTAGAACGGAAATCCATGGGATTGAAGGTTGTGACGAGAAGATTACCCCGAGAACCATTTCTATTTAATCTGTTTGTATACCTAGTTCATCTCACATGTATAAGATTACTTTTTAATGAATACTTGAATGTACAATTCTATACTTGCATAATTTCGTAAGTACATATAATTTAGTTGGTCATGTGAGCTTGATTTCACTTCATATTCATTGATCACACATTAAAGTTTTATCTTTGAAATCTGATCACTTTCATTCTGCAACTTTAATTTGATTCTTGATTCTTATCAAGTGAATACGAGTGTTTTCATTGTCTTTTGCAACTTCTATCGTTGCGTTGGCGCTCAATAAAGGATTCTGCATATAGTGAGTTATCATTTTGATTCATATTTGTGAAATTTGTAGGCAAGAGGGTATAAAAATGTTGGTCGAGTGTTTCGGATGAGTGTGTGCAAAAGGTTGTAGAAAAAAAATCCATGGGAGTGAAGGTTATGATGAGAAGATAAACCTTTTCACGAGAGAACCATTTCTATTTAACCCATTTGTATACGTAGTTCATCTCGCATGTTGTGACAACCCTAAAAATAAGGATAGGCAAATCATTAAATAAATAAAATTCTCATACATATTGCTCATTATTTGACTAACTCCTTATAAAATAAATGTGTTTATGTGTATATATTTATGTTGTACGTATGCATGCTTGCATGCATGCACAATAATTTACGTGTGCATGTATCCGAATACATAACCTTTTGATACCAAACATTAAGTGATCAAAGTACCTCAACCATATAACACCAAACAAACACCAAGTAAACCAAATACAATCTAACCAAACACCTCAATACAATACAACATCAAAGAGAGTTTAGCATCAAAACAAAACTAGGCAAACCTTAAACTTATAAAACACTAACTAAAACATCAAAGTCTAGGCTCATTAGGGATTAAACCAACCGATTTAAGAGGTGATTAACACCTCAATCGGCCAAGACACCCAACCCTTTTCTTTGACCGCCATCTAGCACAAGCACACCAAGGACTTGACACCTAAAGACCCTATACCAAGCTTACTCACTAAGCCTAAGACTAGACACCATCATTGATAACATTAATGGCCTTCGGCCGAAACTCCCATAAAGCCCCACCCATCGATCGCCTCCACACTCACCACAACCAAACACAACACCACCACTCATTCGGTCACCCCTCAATCGCACACCAACACCAACTCAACCCTCGGTTACTACCACCACTCCATCACCTCTTGGTTAACTCCATAACCGAACACCACCAACATCACTACTCTCGGTCACCACAAAAACATCACCACAATCGAAAACCATCACCTTCCAAACCAAATTTTAGATCACGACCTTGGAAGCTCAAGACATCCACACGAGTTGGAGTATCGGAGAAAGAAGGTACCATCAGCTATCATCACCCATTTTCTCTATCAAAATCAAGGTTTCATTCCCTAAACCACAACTAGTTAAGCTTACCAAAATATATATGTGTTTAAACAACACATATAACCAACCCTTGTCACTAAACATTCAAGTTCTTCACAAAAATCTTACAAATATGTAAATCTATTCAAAAAGAAGTAAGGAAGGTTTATTAAGTCTGTAAGAAATAAATAAATAATGGTAACCAAAAATTATATAGAGAAAATTATTAACAAAGGTTTGAAAATTTATGTGCAAACTTGTTAAATTCAGTTTATTATGTAATTGACTGTGATTGTGGGAACAAACATTGTAAATATGTTTAGAATATTAAGAAATATCGTTCTGCAAATTTTGAGGCCATTACTATAAGGGAAATAATTTTTATAAATTATCTAAGTATTTGGAAGAAAATTTCATGCTGGAAGAATCGAACCTGGCAAATGATTGGAAAAATTTTATGTTGATTATTATGATTTATAAGACTTGCAAAAAAAATTTTATGGCCTAATTCAAAGTTATGAATAGTTATGAATTTTAGAAGTTTCTGCTATATGAAAATCGAGAAAAATACTTAAACTTTAAGATAAATTATGAAAAATTTACAAAAAGTATGATAACTAGAATGGAGCAGTTTGTATAAAGATTATAATTTTTGGACGTATCCTGCTATGATTTAGAACCTATGAAAATTTTGAGGAAATATGAATTTTATGTCATATAATCTGACAAAGTTTGACAAATTTTAGAGGCCCGATGATATTTCTGACAAATTATTCAAATAATATATAAATTCTAGAAAATAAACTGTAAATAATTAATATATGAAATTTTGATATATTATACATGATTTTTAGACCCACCTGCTGTAAACATTTTGTGGTATATGCCTTATTATTGTGACAAACCTACATTAAGAAATTTTATACACTAAGTTCATTTAAGTATTCTAAGCCACACCTAGGTTAATACATATATATTTTTATACATACATGTACGTATGCATGCTTTTATTTTGTTAACATAAGTATGTTGCTCTCATATATATATATATATATATATATATGTATACGTATGCATGGTCGCATGCATACCCTTTTACGTGTGCATGAACCATCTTTAGCTAAGAAACATATACACATCATATGAATATGAGTATTGTTCATTGCATGCTTACATGCAAATACAAAAGTTACGTGCGCATCTACCCATATTCATAATCTTTCGATAACAAACAATACATGAACAAGAAACTCAACCATATAACACCAAGCAAACACTAAGTAAACCGAAATATAACCCAACCAAACACCCCAATACAAAGATAACATCTAGAGAACTTGACATCAAAACAAAACTAAGTAAACCTTAAACATATAAAACACTAACTAAAACATCAAAGACCCGACCTAAACGACTAAGATTAACCCCTAAACAATAGTTAACATAACCATTAAGGAACCGGTGACTCAAGAGGCTCTTGAGTCGACACCTAGCCTCACCAAAGAACACCCAACACATCCACAACCCGCCACCTATGCCTAAGAGGTGACTAAGCAAACCTAAACCTCACCATCTCACTAACCTATAACCTAAACTTATCATTACAACCTTCACTTAATACCCCACTCGGCCGAAGGCCATTACCAATCACCACCATCTCGAAATCCATCACCACCATCCCTATTATCTTGTCTCTCGGCTAACACCATCCCCCTCCATTTTGTCTCTCGGTTACCAACTTCAAACATCACCACCGTAA
This sequence comes from Flaveria ramosissima, assembly GCA_025215565.1. NCBI lineage: Eukaryota > Viridiplantae > Streptophyta > Magnoliopsida > Asterales > Asteraceae > Flaveria > Flaveria ramosissima. The sequence continues at coordinate 40,069,372 of CM046036.1, forward strand.
GCCACAAGTCACCATCACAATCCTCTCGGTCACCACCTCTCCAATCAAATACCATCCTCAACTTCACTCGGTCACACACTCTCGGATACAAGGCAGCAACATCCAAGCCTCGTGGAAGCATCACCTCCCGAAAGATTATCAAGAACACCAAAACCAAGCAAGCTTAGACCATCCTCACCTTCTTCTCATACTCTCCTTCTGTCAAAATCAAGGTTTTAACCCCTAAAACCCTACTAGATTAAGGTTATGAAAATCAAACATGTGTTAAAATAAACACATGTGATTAACCCTTTTGATTAAACATTCAAGGTTTTTATAAAAACATATAAAAATCAAACTTATTTTTCAGACAAAAAGAAAGATTTTTAAATCTGAAATAAGTAAAACAAATCTTAAAAATCAAATTTATAGCAAGAAATTATCAACAAAAGGGTTAAAATTCTAGTCATAGTTTGTTAAATTGATTCTGCATATAAAATAACTATGATTGTGGGAACAAATATTAAAAATATATTTAGAATGTTGGGAAATAGAACTCTACAAAATTTGGTACCATTCCTATGAATTAGTTAATTTATATGCAATATTTAAGGATGAAAAGAGAAAAATTATATTAAAAGAACCGATCCTAGTAAAGGTATAGAAAAATTATATACTGACTATTAAGAATTATAGAATCCATTGGAAAAATCTCGTGACCTAACTCAAAACATTTTCTGAAATATTAATTTTTAACCATTCTGTCAACTAAAAATCGGGAAAAATACTTAAATTATGAAATAAATTATGGGAAATTTATAAAAAATATAAGAATAAAAATAGAGCAGTTTGTATAAAAATTAGAATTTTTGGACATGATTTGGTATTTTTAGCAAAATAAGAGTAAAATAGGAAAAATTATAAAAATAGCTCTGCTATAATTTAGAACATGAGAAAATTTTGAAAAACCTTACGAATTATAATAATTAATCTGACAAAATTTGACTAATTTTAGAGGCCCGAAGGTATTTCTAAAGAATTATGTGAATAATGTAAAAATACTAAAAATTAGCCTGAAAATAATCTGAATATAAAATTTTAGTATATTTTACCTAACACTAAAATACATCTACTGTAAAAATTTCGGAATTTATACTAAAACCTAACTTATGAAATAAATTCTTCAATCTGAGGTACTAAAAATATTAAAGAAATATACATTTTTCTAAACTATAAATATTTTTCTTGTTATAGGTTACCATTTGGAGTAAAGGTGAGTTTCATGGCCCATTTTTGTTTTGTAAAAGTTTTGGGGAAAAAGCATACTATTTGATGCATTATTTTCTGAGATTTATGTTACAACCATTAATTCGGATGTGGAACCGTTAGATAATATTGGTAGCGCTACTTAGGAAAATATTTCCTGCACCAATGAGATGAGTATTGTGATGCTATATTATCTGATTTATGAAATATGTTATGACAGATATAAATGATCTGATTGCTATGTAAGGTTTGGTTGTATATAATGCATCAATATTATATGTTTGATAAACCTGTGAAGCTCACCAACTTTATGTTGACTGTTTTGAGTATGCGTTTTCAGGAATTCACCATGACTAACAGCTTAATGTTCTCCTTTGATGTTTATAATGGCTGGGGAGAGGTTGTGGGGAAAGTTTGTGTAAACCTGGCAGTAAACTTGTATGATCTCAGTGTCTCGGTGGATGCTCACTTCCATCGTCTCTGAAGATGTTGCTGTTAGGCTTTTAATGTAATAGGGTTATGTTAGTTCAAATTTTGACTATGATGAATTGATGTAATCCTAACTCCTTTATTATTAATCTTGTTATGTTATGTGATATTATATATATTTAATATGCCTCATCATGAAATATATATTTATGTGATATTTAGTAACAATCGAATATCAATGAGTTCTGAGCAAACAAGTCACACCCTAAGCATTTCACGCTTCCGCCGGGATGTGACAATTATGACTTTTCAAATGAATTTTATAGTTTGAGGTGCTAAAAATGTTAAAGAAAAGACATTTTTTCTAAACTATAAATATTTTTGTTTATAGGTTATCATTTGGAGTAAGAGGTGAGACTCATAGACCCATTTTTATTTTTTATAAATTTTTAGGGGATAAAGCATACTATTTTATGAATTAATGCATTATTAAAATTTTTGAGATATACTGTCATTTATGTTACAACCATTAATTCGGATGTGGAACCGTTGGATAATATTGGTAGCGCTACTTAGGAAAATATTTCCTACACCAACAGGATGAGTGTTGTGATGCTATATTATCTGATTTTATGAATTATGTTATGACATTTATGAATGATCTGATTATTCAGTAAGGTTTGGTTGTATCCGATGCATCAAGAATATTTTGTTAAGATAAACCTATGATCTCACCAACATTACGTTGACCATTTTGAGTATGCTTTTTCAGGAGATCATCATGACTAACAGCTTAATGTTCTCTTTTGATGTGTATAATAGCTTGGGAGAAATAATAGGAAAAGTCTGTGTAAATCTAACTGTGAAAATGTATGATCTCAGCTTATCGGTGGACGCGCATTTCCATTGTTACCGAAGATGTAGCAGTTAGATAATATGTTTGTAATAGGATTATGTTAGATCAAATTTTGACTTTTACGATTTGATGTAATCCTAACTTTATAAAATCTTTAATTATGAACTAAATTATGTTATGTTTTGTTTTGTTGTGCTATCTATTTAACTCCTTTAATCAATAAGTTCTGAACAAACAAGTCACACCCAAAGCATCTCACGCTTCCACCGGGATGTGACACATGTATAACATTATGCTTTCACGAACACTTGAATGTACAATCCTATACTTGCACAATTTCAAGTGAAATACAAATACATCTAATTTAGTTGGTCATGTGAGCTTGATTTGACTTCATATTCATTGATCATACATTGAGTTTCATCTTTGAAATCTGATCACTTTAATTCTACAACTTCAATTTGATTCTTCATTCTTATTAAGTGAATACCAGTGGTTTCGTTGTTCCTTTGCAACTTCTATCGCTGCGATGGCGCTCAGTAAAGGATTCTATGGATAGTGAGTTATCATTTTGATTCATATTTGTGAATTTAGCAGGCAAGCGGGTTTAAAAATGTTGGTCGAGTGTTTTTGATGTTTTTAGGTAGGGTGACTCGAGTGCAAAGATGAGTTGAGGGGTATCGTGTTCGGTTTTGTTTCTTTATAAAAAATAGATTCAAATGTTTAATTTATCATTTTTTATTGTGATATTAGTGATCATTATGCATATACTTGATCAAATTACTTAAGGAGTATGTGTAAAAGGTTCTAGAACGGAAATCCATGGGATTGAAGGTTGTGACAAGAAATAACCCCGAGAACCATTTCTATTTAATCTGTTTGTATACTTAGTTCATCTCACATGTATAAGATTACTTTTTAGCGAATACTTGAATGTACAATTCTATACTTGCATAATTTCGAGTGAGATACAAGTACATATAATTTAGTTGGTGATGTGAGGTTGATTTTACTTCATATTCATTAATCACACGTTGAGTTTTATCTTTGAAATTGATCACTTTCATAATGCAACTTTAATTTGATTCTTGATTCTTATTAAGTGAATACGAGTGTTTTCAATGTCTTTTGCAACTTCTATCGCTGCTTTGGCGCTCAATAAAGGATTTTGTATATAGTGAGTTATCATTTTGATTCATATTTGTGAAATTTGTAGGCAAGAGGGTATAAAAATGTTGGTCGAGTGTTTTAGATGAGTGTGTGCAAAAGGTTGTAGAACAAAAATCCATGGGAGTGAAGGTTATGACGATAAGATAAACTTTTCACGAGAGAACCCATTTCAATTTAACCCATTTGTATACGTAGTTCATCTCACATGTATAAGATTATGATTTGACGAACACTTGAATGCACAATCCTATACTTGCACAATTAATGAGTTAAATACAAGTACATCTAATTTAGTACATCATGTGAGCATGATTTGACTTTAAATTCATTAATCATACATTGAGTTTTATCTTTGAAATCTGATCACTTTCATTCTACAACTTTAATTTGATTCTTAATTCTTATTAAGTGAATACGAGTGGTTTCGTTGTCCTTTGCAACTTCTATCGCTGCGATGGAGCTCAATAAAGGATTCTGTGGATAGTGAGTTATAATTTCTATTCATATTTGTGAATTTAGTAGGCAAGAGGGTTTAAAAATATTGGTCAATATGTGTTTGGGCAGTGTGAATCGAGTGCAAAGATGAGTTGAGGGGTATCGTGTTCGGTTTGGTTTCTTTATAAACAAATATTCAAATGTTTCATTTGTCATTTTTTATTGTGATATTAGTGATCATTATGCATATAGTTAATTAAATTACGTAAGGAATGTGTGTCAAAGGTTCTAGAACAAAAATCCATGGGATTAAAGGTTGTGACGAGGAGATAACCCCGAGAACCATTTCTATTTAATCTGTTTGTATACTTAGTTCATCTCACATGTATAAGATTACGTTTTAACGAATACTTGAATGTACAATTCTAACTTGCATAATTTCGAGTGAGATACAAGTACATATAAAGGTTTTGGTCATGAGAGCTTGATTTCACTGCATATTCATTTATTACACATTGAGTTTCATCTTTGAAATCTGATCACTTTCATTCTGCAACTCTAATTTGATTCTTGATTTTTATTAAGTGAATACGAGTGTTTTTCGTTGTCTTTTGCAGCTTCTATCGCTATGTTGGCGCTCATTAAAGGATTTTGCATATAGTGAGTTATCATTTTGACTCATATTTTTGAAATTTGTTGGCAAGAGGGTATAAAAATATTGGTCGAGTGTTTTGGATGAGTGTGTGTAAAAGGTAGTAGAACAAAAATCCATGGGAGTAAAGGTTATGACAAGAAGATAAACCTTTTCTCGAGAGAACCCATTTCAATTTAACCCATTTGTATACGTAGTTCATCTCACATGTATAAGATTCTGATTTGACGAACACTTGAATGCACAATCCTATACTTGCACAATTTCCAGTGAAATACAAGTACATCTAATATAGTAGGTCATGTGAGATTGATTTCACTGCATATTCATTGATCATACATTGAGTTTCATGTTTAAAATGTGATCACTTTCATTCCGCAACTTTAATTTGATTCTTGATTCTTATTAAGTTAATACGAGTGGTTTCATTGTCCTTTGCAACTTCTATCGCTGCGATAGCGCTCAATAAAGGATTCTGTGGATAGTGAGTTATCATTTTGATTCATATTTGTGAATTTAGTAGGCAAGACGGTTTAAAAATGTTGGTCAAGTGTTTTGGATGTGTTTAGGTAGGATGGATCGAGTGCAAAGATGAGTTGAGGGGTATCGTGTTCGGTTTTGTTTCTTTATAAACAATAGATTCAAATGTATCATTTATCATTTTTTATTGTGATATTAGTGATCATTATGTATAGTGGATCAAATTACTTAAGGAGTGTGTGTAAAAGGTTCTAGAACGAAAATCCAAGGGAGTGAAGGTTGTGACGAGAAGATAACCCCGAGAACCATTTCTATTTTATCCATTTGTATACTTAGTTCATCTCACATGTATAAGATTGCGTTTAAATGAATACTTGAATGTACAATTCTATACTTGCATAATTTCAAGTGAGATACAAGTACACATAATTAAGTTGGTCATGTGAGCTTGATTTCACTTCATCTTCGTTGATCACACATTGAGTTTCATCATTGAAATCTAATCACTTTCATTCTGCAACTTTAACTTGATTCTTGATTCTTATTAATTGAATACGAGTGTTTTCGTTGTCTTTTGCAACTTCTATCGCTGCGTTGGCGCCCAATAAAGGATTCTGCATATAGTGAGTTATTATTTTGATTCATATTTATGAAATTGTAGGCAGGAGGGTATCAAAATGTTGGTCGAGTGTTTTGGATGAGTGTATGTAAAAGGTTGTAAAACAAAAATCCATGTGAGTGAAGGTTATGACGAGAAGATAAACCTTTTTCACGAGAGAACCATTTCTATTTAACCTATTTGTATACGTAGTTCATCTCACTTGTATAAGATTACAATTTCATGAACACTTGAATGTACAATCCTATACTTGCACAATTTCGACTGAAATACAAGTACATCTAATTTAGTTGGTTATGTGAGCTTGATTTGACTTCATATTCATTTATCATACATTGAGTTTCATTTTTGAAATCTGATCACTTTCATTCTGCTACTTTAATTTGATTCATGAAACTTATTAAGTGAATACGAGTGGTTTCGTTGTCCTTTGCAACTTCTATCGGTGTGATGGCACTCAATAAAGGATTCTGTGGATAGTGAGTTATCATTTTGATTCATATTTGTGAATTTAGTTGGCAAGAGGGTTTAAAAATGTTGGTCGAGTGTTTTGGATATGTTTGGGCAGGGTAAATCGAGTGCAAATATGAGTTGAGGGCTATCGTATTCGGTTTTGTTTCTTTATAAAAAATAGATTCAAATGTTTGATTTATAAGTTTTTATTGTGATATTAGTGATCATTATGCGAATAGTTGATCAAATTACTTATTTAGTGTGTGTAAAATGTTCTAGAACGAAAATCAATGGGATTGAAGGTTGTGACGAGAAGATAACCCCGAGAATCATTTCTATTTAATCTATTTGTATACTTAGTTCATCTCACATGTATAAGATTTTGTTTTAACAAATACTTGAATGTACAATTCTATACTTGCACAATTTCGAGTAAGACACAAGTACACATAATTTAGTTGGTCATGTGAGCTTGATTTCACTTCATATTCATTGATCACACATTGAGTTTCATCTTTGAAATCTGATCACTTTCATTATTCAACTTTAATTTGATTCTTGATTCTTATTAAGTGAATACGAGTGTTTTCGTTGTCTTTTGCAGCTTCTATCGCTGCGTTGGCGCTCAAAAAAGGATTTTGCATATAGTGAATTAACATTTTGATTCATATTTGTGAAATTTGTTGGCAAGAGGGTATAAAAATGTTGGTCGAGTGTTTTGGATAGTGTGTGTAAAAGATTGTAGAACAAAAATCCATGGGAATGAAGGTTATGACGAGAAGATAAACCTTTTCTCGAGAGAACCATTTCAATTTAACCCATTTTTATACGTAGTTCATCTCACATGTATGAGATTATGATTTGACGAACACTTGAATGCACAATCCTATACTTGCACAATTTCGAGTGAAATACAAGTACACCTAATTTAGTTGGTCATGTAAGCTTGATTTGACTTCATATTCATTGATCATACATTGAGTTTCATCTTTAAAATATGATTACTTTCATTTTGCAACTTTAATTTGATTCTTAATTCTTATTAAGTTAATACGAGTAGTTTCGTTGTCCTTTGCAACTTCTATCGCTGCGATGGCGCTCAATAAAGGATTATGTGGATAGTGAGTTATCATTTTGATTCATATTTTTGAATTTAGTTGGCAAGAGGGTTTAAAAAATTGGTCGAGTGTTTTTGATGTGTTTAGGCAGGGTGAATCGAGTGCAAAGATGAGTTGAGGGGTATCGTATTAGGCTTTGTTTCTTTATAAACAATAGATTCAGATGTTTCATTTATCATTTTTTATTATGATATATGTGATCATTATGCGTATAAATAATCAAATTACTTAAGGAGTGTGTGTAAAAGGTTCTAGAACAAAATTCGTGGGATTGAAGGTTATGACGAGAAGATAACCCAGAGAACCATTTCTATTTAATCTATTTGTATACTTAGTTCATTTGACATGTATAAGATTACGTTTTTACGAATACTTGAATGTACAATTCTATACTTGCACAATTTCGAATGAGATACAAGTACACATAATTTAGTTGGTCATGTGAGCTTGATTTCACTTCATATTCATTGATCACACATTAAGTTTCATCATTGAAATCTGATCACTTTCATTCATCAACTTTAATTTGTTCTTGATTCTTATTATGTGAATACGAGTGTTTTCATTGTCTTTTGCAACTTCTGTCGCTGCGTTGGGGCATAATAAAGGATTCTACATATAGTGAGTTATTATTTTCATTCATATTTGTGAAATTTGTATGCAAGAGGGTATAAAAATGTTGGTCGAGTGTTTTGGATGAGTGTGTGTAAAAGGTTGTAAAACAAAAATCCATGCGAGTGAAGGTTATGACGAGAAGATAAACCTTTTCACGAGAGAGCCATGTCTATTTAACCCGTTGTATACGTAGTTTATCTCCTATGTATAAGATTACGCTTTCATGAACACTTGAATGTACAATCCTATACTTGCATAATTTCGAGTGAAATACAAGTATATCTAATTTAGTTGGTCATGTGAGCTTTATTTGACTTCATATTCATTGATCATACATTGAGTTTCATCTTTGAAATCTGATCACTTTCATTCTGTAACTTTAATTTGATTTTTGATTTTAATTAAGTGATACGAGTGGTTTCGTTGTCCTTTGCAACTTCTATCGCTGCGATGGCGCTTAATAAAGGATCCTGTGGATAGTGAGTTATCATTTTGGTTCATATTTGTGAATTTAGTTGGCAAGAGGGTTTAAAAATGTTGGTCGAGTGTTTTGGATATGTTTAGGTAGGGTGAATCGAGTGCAAAGATGAGTTGAGGGGTATCGTGTTCGGTTTTGTTTCTTTATAAACAATAGATTCAAATGTGTCATTTATGAGTTTTTATTGTGATATTAGTGATCATTATGCATAAAGTTGAACAAATTACTTAAGAAGTGTGTGTAAAAGGTTCTAGAACGAAAATCCAATGTATTGAAGGTTGTGACGAGAAGATAACCCCGAGAACCATTTCCATTTAATCTATTTGTATACTTAGTTCATCTCACATGTATAAGATTACGTTTTTGACGAATACTTGAATGTAGAATTCTATGCTTGCATAATTTCGAGTGAGATACAAGTACATATAATTATGTTGGTCATGTGAGCTTGAATTCACTTCATATTCATTGATCACACATTGAGTTTCATCATTGAAATCTGATCACTTTCATTTTGCAACTTTAATTTGATTCTTAATTCTTATTAAGTGAATACGAGTGTTTTCGTTGTCTTTTGCAGCTTCTATCGCTGCGTTGGCGCTCAATAAAGGATTCTGCATTCAGTGAGTTATCATTTTGATTCATATTTGTGAAATTTGTAGGCAAGAGGGTATAAAAATGTTGGTCTAGTGTTTTGGATGAGTGTGTGTAATAGGTTGTAGAACAAAAATCCATGGGAGAGAAGGTTATGATGAGAAGATAAACCTTTTCTCGAGATAACCATTTCAATTTAACCCATTTGTATACGTACTTCATCTCACATGTATAAGATTACGATTTCACGAACACTTGAATGTACAATCCTATACTTGCACAATTTTGAGTGAAATACAAGTACATCTAATTTAGTTGGTCATGTGAGCTTGATTTGACTTCATATTCATTGATCATACATTGAGTTTCATCTTTGAAATCTGATCACTTTCATCCTGCAACTTTAATTTGATTCTTGATTCTTATTAAGTGAATACAAGTGGTTTCATTGTCCTTTACAACTTCTATTGCTGCGATGGCACTCATGAAAGGATTTTTTGGATAGTGAGTTATCATTTTGATTCATATTTGTGAATTCAGTTGGCAAAAGGGTTAAAAACTGTTGGTCGAGTGTTTTGGATGTGTTTTGGCAGGGTGAATCAAGTGCAAAGATGAGTTGAGGGGTATCGTATTCGGTTTTGTTTCTTTATCAAAAATATATTCAATGTTGGGTTTTGTTACATGTTTATCAAAGCTAGTTTAACCATTTAAACTACAAAACGCAGCGGATATAAGGTGTTAAAAGTGAGTTTAATAATCTGAAAATATAAACCATTTTAAGCCCAAAACAAAACCCATGAACAAGGATCATATGTATGTGAAATGAAATGCTAATCTAGGTCACCACAAAAACATCACCACAATCGCACACCCCCACCAACTCAACCCTCGGTTACTACCACCACTCCATCACCTCTCGGTTAACTTCGTAACCGAACACCACCAACCTCACTACTCTCAGTCACCACAAAAACATCACCACAATTGAACATCATCACCTTCCAAACCAAATTTTAGATCACGACTTTGGAAGGTCAAGACATCCACACGAGTTGGAATATCGGAGAAAGAAGGTACCATCAGCTATCATCACCCACTTTCTCTACCAAAATCAAGGTTTCATTCCCTAAACCACAACTAGTTAAGCTTACCAAAATATATATGTGTTTAAACAACACATATAACCAACCCTTAAGACTAAACATTCAAGTTCTTCACAAAAATCTTACAAATATGTAAATCTATTCAAAAAGAAGTAAGGAAGGTTTATTAAGTCTGAAAGAAATAAATAAATAATGGTAACCAAAAATTATATAGAGAAAATTATCAACAAAGGGTTGAAAATTTATGTGCAAACTTGTTAAATTCGGTTTATTATGGAATTGACTGTGATTGTGGGAACAAACATTGTAAATATGTTTAGAATATTAGGAAATATCGTTTTACAAATTTTGAGGCCATTACTATAAGTGAAATAATTTATATAAATTATCTAAGTATTTGGAAGAAAATTTCTTGCTGGAATACCCGAACCTGGCAAATGATTGGAAAAATTTTATGTTGATTATTATGATTTATAAGACTTGCAAAAAACATTTTGTGGCCTAATTCAAAGTTATGAATAAGTTATGATTTTTAGAAGTTTCTGCTGTATGACATCCTCCTTGATCTGAAGTCTTTAATCTATGACATCTTATGACCTATTACTTATGATTCTAAGGAGTTAATAGTGACGTATAGCCGACTTGACTATTACGTCTAATTGAAGGCATTCACACCAACATCTGATACTTCACAACCTTTCATAAGATTCTCCGTGAGGACGGTAATACTGCCGGGATTTTTGGTATTCGTCTCCTTGCTAGATCTACCTAGTAGGATTGTGCATTGAACCACAGTGGAGAATCTCTTCTTGTTAATTTTGTACAAATGTTAAATTATCTGATTGTGAAGCCAAAAATCTATTCATGAAACGACTCACTGATTTTGTCAAACATGTTCTAACGTTGGGATAATTAATTGAAGCTAAATCAAACCCGGTTGTTTGATACCTAATCGACAACTTTCGTCCTGTAATGCTCAGCTGAATAGCTTTAAATCCTCAAGACTCATACTATGAGTGTATCACACTCAGAAACAATGTTAGCGATACCAAATGTTAGGCCCCGTTCCCGGGACGCCTACAGTTGGTCATTCATCGCACATAAAACATATAATTACATTTGCCTCATGAAAATATTGCAGCGGAAACATTCAAAAAATGACATCTCATTTCATCATAAACACTTTTGCCAAATAATACATCATTATCCGATTAAAAAATACATGTTTGCATTATATCACAAAAGCATTATAAATGGATGCCATCCCAAAAGAGGCGAGTAGCATTGCAGTGCCACCCTCAGCAATCATTACCTGCCAACTGGAAAACATATAAAAAGTCAGCGTTGCTGAGTGAGTTCTAGTTTTATAATTAAACATACTTTACTTTCCTTTAAAACCGTTTGTTACTTTTGCATGATCACACGTGATACGTACACATAGATAATATCTTTATTATCTCCTTCATTCATCCTTTCATTCATTCATTATAATTTTACTTGCGCATCGGATATCCTCCAGACCAATACCATATGCCACACCCCGAACAATTTAGCTACTGGGCCGAAGTCAATAATTGACAGCTGAGCGTATACCGCAGTACTAGAGGTAAGAGGTAGAGGTTCTACATAAATGGTCGATCACAAAGAAGGACCCGATATCTGATACATGCAAGACTTTTCATTTCTTTCCACATTACGTTACATAATACTTCATTTCATTCATTATCATAACACGTAAAGCCACAGGAAAGATAAACATACATCATACTAAGGAACATTAACATGCACCGACATCACGTCATACAGCGCAACATCATACATACATAACATGCATCATACATAAACATACAACATCCTCATCATCATGCCCTACCTGCTCTCTAAGGCCATAACAGTTATCTTACATACTCTTACGGGAACCTTTACATCAAAACTTACATATGCACTTTCTCCCGAAAGTCAGAAGTCAAACTACACTCTCCTTCGGGTGCAACAACCCTATTCATGCGTATGGACATCCTTCAGTCGCATGGCCTCCATGTGACTAAACATCATGCGATTGGACTCAAGCGGATGATCATCTATGCAAATGAACACCCAGTCGTGCGTATGGACCTCATGCGGATGGAACTAATGCGAATGAACACCTATGAGACTGACCTCATGCGAATGGACTCATGCGACTAAGCACCTATGCGACTGGACCCTCAGTCGTATGACTCCCCATGCAACTGGACTCCCAATCGTGCGAATGAACACTTAGTCGTACGATTGAACCCTCAATCGTGCGAATGAATCCCAATCGTGCGAATTAACCTCAATTGCCTCTCAATCGTCCGTATGGCCTTCATTCGATCGCATAGCCCTAGCTGATGCAGAATGGAGTTCATCCCGAACCCAATCTGCCATTTTCGGCCTCCAAGCTCATCCAAACTCATTCTAATCCTAAATCAACCATCTTAGACCTTAGGAATGCATACCACAACACCATACAAGCACACACAAGCCCGGAAACATACTCTAAACACATCACACGCAACACACCCAAATGGGTCAAACACATACACATACAAAAACAGGTTTTTGATGCTTTCCAGCCCCAAAATCGGTTGAAAACAAGTAAAATTGGGGTCCTAGAACTCACACAAACGAGCACAACGACAAGGGCTTCGATTTGGCTTGCTACACAAAGATTTTGGCCACCCGAACCAACACTTTTCCTCTTTTCTTCTTCTTTCTCTCTTCTCCTCTCTTTGATGGCTGATTTGTGAGAGTGGGGGAGAGGGTAAGGGCTCCCTCTCCCTTATATACTCCTACTCGCCCGACTTTCTTCGGTTGGCGAGTTTTGTCCCTCGACTTTGGACTTTATTTCTTTTTTTCCCTCGTCGGCTTCAAAATAATAAATAACTGGGTGTTACACCAAAATTTCGAGGTTCTTAAAGGAGGGGAGAATGTAACATCTCTGAAATCTAGCCCAATTAGAAAACTTACCGTATTATAGGACCCAATGAAGGTCCGGATTGATTTGGACTTACCAAAGAAAACTTGGGAAAGAGACTAGCCTTTTTAGGCCCAATAAGCCCAATAAGGGCCCGAACTTATAATCAAGGCCCATTTAAGGCCCAAGTACACGTTTGCGAACTAATTAAATGAGTAATCATGAAATAATGAATTATTATGTGACATGAAGTAACTATAGAAAGATCCAACCTAAAAACAGATTCAGAACCTATACCGAGTAAAGTCCGGTAATCTAACGCGTACAAACGTCTGAGTTCCATCATAATTTCCTTATAATGGCTTGTCATTCTATCAAAATCATTGTTAATCATAACAAATATCGTAAATAATGCTTGCTAAGGGATTCTACATCAAACGTGCATAATCAACCAAGATAAGTGTGAGAAACCTGAATACAGTTTTCACCAGCGTTTAACTGACATCTGAAACGTCAACCAAGCCCTGTAACATTGTAAATATTCATCTAATCATTATATTTATCATAGCATTCTAAATTAGAGTGTGGGACGATTGTCCGGAGCGAATGCGTTTCGAGACGCGACCGAGGCGTGTACCAGCCTAAGATTAGGTCGAACCCGAGAATTTGACAGATAAAGTTTTAACGCGGCCGACGTGGGAAATTAACATGCAAAATAGTATTTAGTACTTAATTTTATATATATATATATATTATGATACCAAAATAATAACATAGCTCATTTGATGAAAACGTTTAAGCAAGTTAAACGTGTTGAATACGCGGTATTTACATGTTGGAACTCGTTTAATTATCAAGCAAATTTTAAATATGATCAAATAAATACTATTGGAACATTTATAACATTTGGTATAATTAAAACCATCATGAAATAAATTCATAACAATACGAGAAAAACTGATCCAAACGTGTTATGAACCGAACCGTTAACCAACCCATCACTTAACCCTACTATATAAACCAATATTTCTCCATCTTAGGGTGTTTAAAACACTTTAGAGAGAAAAAGAAAGGGGCAGCCGCAGCCCCCTCCTCCCGGTGAGCTTCCGGCCTGTTTCCGGCCACCGGCGATGACTTTCCAGCGAGTGAGGGAGAGTGCCATACATGGCCGGTTAGATCTCGAACTCCTAAACACAATGGTGGTCATGGTTTTACCCAAATCAAAGCGGTGACATTGCAAAACAGTGGTAAAGATGGCTGCTATGGTGGTTTTTGTTGGTGTTTAGGCAATGGGTGCAGGCGGTGGTGTTGGTCGCAGGTAAGTCCCGAAGGTGCCTAAGGCTGTTGGGATCCGACGACCTCTTGGTTCTCGACCGCATAGGAGGTTATGGCGAAGGGAGTTGTCGATTTGAGTGGTGGTTCCGGTGAATCTGGGTCCCGAAGGTGGCGGTTGTGGTGATGGCAGCTGTGATTTATGGTTGTCAATGTTACTGGCCGATGGTGATGGTGATAATGATAATGGTTGTCGGGTTTAGGTGGTGATGATGGTGGTTGTGATGGTGACTGTCGATTGTTATTGTGGCTGTTTAATCATGGTTGTCGACCTAGGCGATGATAGAGGCTGGTTGTTGTTGATGGCGGTGCACGGTGGTGGTGGAGATGGTTGTGATTGTTGTTTTTGGTTGTGGGTTTTCAAGTTTGGTTGTGATTTTGGCTGCTATGATGATGGTCTAAAATTCGGTTAGGGTAATTGTGAAAATCGTGGTTGAAATGGTGTTTTAGTGGTGTTGATTGTGATTTTTGCTGTCGATTATGGTTGTGGTTGTGTTAGAATGACAAGGTGAGGTTTTGGTTAACCATTGGTCAAACTTGGTCAACGAGCAGTCAACGGAACGTGAACGCGATTAGATCAAGAGGAATTCGAGTGGGTTAGCGAACGTGAACAGAGTGAAAGGTATAATCGCACGCGCAACGCATTTGAAATTTAATTATAATTTATATGCGTGTTATTTGAGCTCTAATAATATAAAATACATAAGTTATAAAACGAAAGCGAACGCCACTTGAGATAATTATTTGATTTAAATGGATAGTTCTGACATGAGACTTAAGTAGCAACGATATTTATCAGAAACCAACCTAGATAGAAATATATGTATCATCACAATATAAGAAGGATTATAACATTTTAATGATGATACAACTTAGTTTGATCCCATGTCACACTAAATCCTTACAAGACTTCGAGATGTAAAATACATACAAATACGATTGTGCATTGTCACACCCCGGGCCCAGGTAGGGTGGGACGTCACAGACTAGCAACAACATATGGCAGCGGAAACAAACCATTATAAGAGCTCAAAGGAGAGAATATCACATGGCATTAATGTTTTTGAAAAGATAGCGGGGCTAGAAACACATCAAGCCCTCAAATGGGTACAATCATCCATAAAACAAATTGTACTTGTTCAACACAAATATAAAATTGTTCAAATGTTTCATCAAGGAAAATATGCCAATGCCATGTCACGGGGATAAGTCTAGGTCTTCACAACAGCTAGGATCTCTTCATACATTACCTGAAACATGCTCAAAAGAAAATAGTGTCAACTAAAAAGTTGGTGAATTCAAGTGCTTAAAGTTTAAAAACAAAAGGACTTAAAAAATCTTTCTTTGATTAAAAGAAAATAATCATTGTTTATCATCGTGGGAAAAATCATAATCAACCCTGCACTCAGTCCCGGTTGGCCTCTTCTAAAGTTGTGTTTTACCGGATATTCCCGAAGGAAGAAACTGAGCCCCAAACCAGTGAACCCTACCTGCCCGGATGGTTCACCATAGTATCTTAACAAAACTTGTTACATGCCACAACGACCCCTTAGGATCTCAGTTGGGTAACATTCCTGGAACGGAAGCCACTATGTGTGGGGGATTCCCCAAATAGATCTATCCATATAAATCAAGCGGTTCACGAAAGAATTAATGATCATGATATAAGAATCAGCAGGTAACCACAAATCCCACATAGAATCATCAAGTAAAGCACAATCATAGTTCATAAAAAGTAGAGCATGTTTCATCCCAAAACAATAGTAAAAAGGGGAATCACTAGAACTCACCTTAGGTTTCCAGTCAAAAGTCTCTTGGTGTACCAGGAAGTGTCTCAAGTCTAGCACCCTAACATGTACATATTAAGTAATAAGCTAATGCCCTAAACTCATTTAAGGTGCAACAATGGTGTCAAGGGTTTAGCTATTGAGTAAGGCTTTGGTTTCGTGAAGGTTTGTATAAAAAGTTTCCTTTTATGGCAGGTCAAGGAGTCTTCATGAAAATTGGAATTTTCACTTCATTTGGTTAAGTATACTAAGAAATTTTGTTGTTCAAGTGTTTATTAGCTTCCTGGAAGTCGGTTATAAGGTTTGGAAAAATTTTACAGTTTGGTCCCTCAAGTTTCAAAATTGACAGTTTCTACCCTCAAGTTTAGTTTCTTGCCCCTTTATGTCATTTAAGACCAAAAATCAGATAATTAGAGTCATATTATAATTATTATGGAGTAAGTGCTTCAAAACTTTAGTTTACGGGTTCGATTTTAAAAACTGCGCGTTTAACGCTCCCGGTTACGGTAAAAGCCGGATAGTTTTAACAGTAATTTGGAGTTTTCATATATTTAAATCTTGGACCAGTAGGTATTTTCTAAAAGATATCTTTATAAATTTTTAAGTCCTTAACTTGTGTAAATTGGCCTTTTATAGTTAAAAATCTTGTTTTTACGTTTGACCCGTTAATACGCGGTTTTGACCGGGTTTGACCATTTAAAGCTTGTTTGACCGAATTCTCAATCCTTTAAGTCTTTTATTACTTTACTTACTGAAATCATATGATTTTTATAAATCCTAGTTTTGAACTCTATTTTTATGGATTTTTCTCAAAAACGATGCTCGGTTTGTACCCGTTTTTTAGTTAAAACGTCATTTATTTGTGTCTTTGACCATTTAAATTATCCATTGACTCCAGAGTACTTTATTTATCATTTTTGAGCCTGGAATACTTTTCAAGAATGTTAAATTCATATTCTTACTATTTTTAAAGTCATTTTACCATGTTTTCAGGTCCCGAAAGTGACTAAAAGAGGGTAAATCATAACATGTCCTTTATTCCAGAGATTAAACATTGCTAAAACTTCTAATATTCATTAAAACCTACTGAAATTTCAGTCCCAAAAAGTTTCCTAGTTGATCTATACATCCATATGCTTCAAATATGTCAAAAGTGTCATAACCGACAATTACACTTGTGTAAACCATCTTAACTCGAGTTTAAATGTTACCAACACTTCATTTAACTTCATAAACAGATTATTAAGGTGTCATTAAGTCGTTCATGAGTAGGTTATGGGTCTTGGTTAAAAGGATTTTTCAAACAAATGCTTAAAAAGGTGTTGTTACATGTAGAAAGAAGGGTTTCAAGGTGTAATCCATGTATCAACCGTGGATTTGAGTATGTAGCCTCTTGGAACTTTCAAAAACAGGTTCTTGGGATTCCATTAAGTCACAAAAATGCAGGTCACAAGTTTGGTTTACAAGAGTTGAAGCTTTCACAAGTTAGATGATACCAAAACACCCAAAAAGAGGGTTTTCATGGTGGAAATCGGTTTCCACCTCAAGAATGACTAACATAACATGAGGTTTACCTTCAAGAACGTTGGGAACTCCTTAAGAACAAGATGATGGTGAGATGTTTCTGCTACAACAAGGAAATACATGGTTTTTAGGTGATAATGAAGAGAAACAAGTGAAATTTCACAAAATCGACAACATGAGCTTACACTCGATGTAACTCACGGTTTAGAAGGTGTTGTTGGTCGTGGATGGCTTGAAACTCCTTGGACTTGAATGGAGAAGCTCGAACCAAGGCTCGAAAGGTGGAACAAGTATGGTTGTGTGACCAAAACTCGCGAACTAGGCCACTTCTTTGCGGTTTTGCTCTTGGCCGAATGGAACTTGGTGGGTTCTTCGAATTTTCTTGCACAAGACTTAGAGAGAATTGATTTAGGAGTGTTGTGAGGTGTGTGTGTGTGTGACCAGCTGATGGATTCGAATAAAGGGAGAGAGGGAGAGAGGGAGAGATGTGCATGAAAGGTGAGTGGGTGTGTGGGGTGGTGGTGAAGAGAGGAGAGGAGTGGTGAGAGGGGCGGCCGATTTGGAGTGTAGTGGGGAGGATTTCCATTTAATTTTTAATTGTAAATTATTATTATGTAGTGTAATTTTGTAGTATTGGGTATTATGTATTATTTAGTGGATGGTGAATTGAGGTATCTAATGCATGCCCATGCATGCATGGCCGAAAATTATGTAAGTGTGAGTGTGCATGCTCACATTCTAATTGCCTTCTCTTGAATTTAATTTTGTAAGGGTGACTAGTTGACATTCCCGGGACACTAATTTTTAAAAAGGTAGAAACCTAAATTAGCTAAAAGTCCAAAATAAAAATCACATAAAATCATAATTTACATCAAGTAGTAAGAATTGTTTCCAATTTCATAGTAGGGTTGAATAGTTTCAATTATTAGCACTTATAACATGGATAATGATGCAAGTAATCTAGGGTTAGGGTAACAACCTGGAGGTCGGTTGTCACATTCTCCCACCGTTTAGGAAATTTCGTCCCGAAATTTTAACTCTGATTAGAGGCTGAACGGGTGGGTTTGAAGAGGTGTGGATAGCTCTTCCTCATTTCATCTTCACGCTCCCAAGTAAATTCAGGTCCTCGCTTAGAGTTCCATCTAACCTTAACCTTGGGTATGCGGCTCCGCCGGAGTTGTTTGACCAAACGATCCGTAATCTCCACGGGTTCTTCCACAAAATTCAGTTTGTCGCTTATTCTTGCTTCTTTTAATGGTAGATCCAGGGTTTTGTCTACCATGCTCTTTTTCAAGTTTGACACATGAAAGGTGTCGTGTATGTGACTCAACCCCGGGGGTAGTTTCAACTTATATGCCACTGGGCCAATTCTCGCCAATATTTCGAATGGTCCAATGTATCTTGGGCTTAGTTTTCCTCTCTTTCCGAACCTCACTGTTCCTTTCCACGGTGCTACTTTTAGCATCACCCTGTCGCCCACTTGGAACTCTAGAGGTTTCCGCCTCCTCTCAGCGTACTTCTTCTGTCGATCACTGGCTGCTTTCAGTCGCTCCTTTATCTTATAGATCTTGTCGATGGTTTCCAACACTATGTCGGGTCCTATCACTTGGCTATCACCAATTTCATTCCAACTCAAGGGTGATCGGCATTTCCTGCCATAAAGGGCCTCATACGGAGCGGCTTTGATACTCGCGTGGTAACTATTGTTATAGGCGAATTCCACCAAAGGAAGATGGTTATCCCAGTTTCCGCCAAAGTCCATCACGCAAGCTCTTAACATGTCTTCCATCGTTTGGATAGTTCTTTCGCTTTGTCCGTCGGTCTGAGGGTGGTAAGCCGTGCTTAGATCTAAACGGGTTCCTAAAGCTTGCTGGAACGATTTCCAGAAACGAGAGGTGAAATGGCTATCATGGTCGGAGATGATCGACAAAGGCACTCCATGCCTCGTTACAATCTCGTCGACATAAAGTTGGGCCAATTTCGTCATGTCGTAGTCTTCTCTAATTGGCAAGAAGTGAGCTGATTTCATTAGTCTATCCATTATTACCCAAATAGCATCGTGACCTTTAAACGTTCTGGGCAACTTGGTAACAAAATCCATCGTAACATTATCCCATTTCCATTCTGGGATTTCAGGTTGCTGTAACGTTCCTGATGGTTTTTGGTTCTCAGCTTTTACCATGGCACAAGTTAAACATTTCCCCACATAAACGGCGATTGATCTCTTGATTCCCGGCCACCAGAAAAGCGTCTTTAAATCCTGGTACATCTTATCACTTCCAGGGTGAATTGAATACCTAGACTTGTGTGCTTTGTTGAGGATTACTTCTCGAATTCCTTCGTGTTTTGGCACCCAAGCCCTTCCACCATATCTATATGTACCATCGTCCCCTATCTCTAATTTCTTTTCCATTCCAGTCAATCATTCTTCCTTTAGTTTTTCTTCCTTTAATGCCTCGCCTTGAGCTTCCTTCAGTTTTGCAATAAGGTTGGTATACACACTCATCCTTAAGGCTCGCACTCGAAGGGGTTTCTCTCTTTCCTTTCGGCTCAATGCATCCGCCACAACATTGGCTTTACCAGGATGGTAGCGGATCTCGCATTCGTAATCGTTCAATAGCTCGACCCATCTTCTCTGACGCATGTTGAGCATCTTTTGGTCAAGGATATGCTGCAAGCTTCTATGGTCAGTGTAGATGATGCACTTTGTGCCATAAAGGTAGTGCCTCCACATCTTGAGGGCAAACACCACGGCACCCAACTCCAGATCGTGCGTCGTGTAGTTCTTCTCATGATCATTCAGCAGTCTCGATGCGTAAGCAATCACCTTGTTGTGTTGCATTAATACACATCCTAGCCCTTGACGCGAAGCGTCACAATAGACCACGAAGTCTTCTACTCCTTCTGGAAGAGCAAGGACAGGTGCACTGCATAACTTCTCCTTAAGCGTTTCAAACGCCTCATTCTGCTCTCGCTCCCACACAAAGGTTGTGTTCTTCTTGGTTAGTGCGGTCAAAGGTTGCACTATACGCGAGAAGTCCTTTATAAATCTCCGGTAATAGCCAGCCAGTCGTAAGAATTGCCTTATCTCCGTAGGAGTTTCAGGAATCTTCCAATTCTTTATGGCCTCAATCTTGGAAGGGTCAACTTGAATCCCATCCTCATTTACCACATGACCTAAGAATGGGATCTGGCGCATCCAAAATTCACATTTAGAGAACTTGGCATATAGTTGCTCATTCTTGAGCAATTCAAGGATTAGCCTGAGATGCTTCTCGTGCTCGTCTTTACTTCGGGAATAGATCAGTATGTCGTCAATAAACACGATCACAAACTTGTCGTGGTAAGGGCGGCAAACGCGATTCATGAGGTCCATGAATGCTGCTGGAGCATTAGTCAGTCCAAAAGGCATGACCAAATACTCATAGTGTCCATACCTAGTTCGGAAGGCTGTTTTGGGTATGTCTTCTTCTCTTATCTTCAGTTGGTGGTATCCTGACCTTAAGTCTATTTTGGAAAAATAACTTGCTCCTTGCAGTTGATCAAATAGGTCATCTATTCTCGGGAGAGGGTAACGGTTCTTTATGGTCAGCTTATTCAACTCCCTGTAATCAATACACATTCGCAGGGTTCCGTCTTTCTTTTTCACGAATAGTACCGGGGCACCCCATGGAGAGACACTCGGACGTATAAATCCCTTGTCCAGTAGTTCTTGAATTTGTACCATTAGCTCCTTCATCTCAGGTGGGGCGAGCCGGTACAGTGCCTTGGCTACTGGTGCAGCACCAGGCAACAAGTCTATCTGGAATTCAACTTGCCAATTCGGGAGAAGTCCTGGTAGTTCTTCCGCAAAACACCTCTGGGTATTCCGAAACCACGGGAATCTCTTCGATCTTCTTCTCCTTTTGGGCTTTCATCACATATACTATAAAAGCTGGACATCCCTTCATCAAGCTCTTGGTAGCTTTTAAGTGGGATATCATAGGGTATAGGGTGTTACTCCTTTCACCCTCTACCACTAACACTTCTTCGTCACTCAACGGTATCTTGAGTAGTCGCTCATCACATACGATTTTGACTTTATGCTTCGCTAACCAGTCCATACCCACAACCACATCAAATCCTCCTAACTTAATGGGCATCAAGTCAATCTTAAACGTATTCCCTTTTAGATTCAGGGGGCAATCCCTAATGATTTCGTTAGCTTCTAAAATATTATCGTCAGCTAATTCTACGGTAAATGTATCAGTCAAGGTACACACGTCTAAGTCAATCAATGGCCTAAAAGTACTAGAGATAAAACTAGCAGTCGCTCCAGTATCAAACAGTACAGTAGCGGATGATTGTTTACAAGGAACGTACCGTTGACCACGTCGGGTTCCCTACGAGCTCCTGCTGGGTCCATAACGAAAGCTCCTCCCTTAGGCTTGTTGTGCTTGACATCCTTGTCTCTACCCAGCTTAGGGCACTTGTTCCTCATATGCCCTGGATCTCCACACTCATAGCATTGTTTCCCCGGTGCGTAAGTACAGTCTTTAATTAAATGGCATGTTCTCTTGCACTTAAAACAGGGCATCGGGTTACATTCCCCTTGATGATGTAACTTGCACTTGCTGCAGAATGGGCTTGTCCCCGTATACAATCTCCGGTTTTTGCTTCCTTGATCATCACGTCTCACTCCTTCAGAACTCCTTCTACTTGACCCACTACTACTTCCAACCGCTCTTTTCGCTTCAAACCACTTCCTTTTATCACCAACAAACTTCTTCTTCTCATCAGCCCTTGCTTGATCGGTCCATCCAGCCCTAATTAGATCATCAGTCAAACTGCTAGTAAGGTCGACAGCAGCTTGCAGGGTCACAGGCTGAGAGGCACGAACCATACCCCTAACTCTTGGGTGTAGTCCCCAGATGAACCGTGCTACACCTTTGGCTTCTGGCGTCACCAAATGTGGCACAAGTCGGGACAGGGCTAAGAAACGATTGATGTATTCGGTGTAGTTGGGTCCTTTCATCTCCAAGCTTAAAAATTCTGTCTCCAGCTTCTCGAGTTGATTGATGGGGCAATACTTGTTGGTCATTAGCTCTCGGAATTCAGTCCAACCCATTCGATTAGCCACGTTTCTTCCACGGCTCTGAGTAATGGACTTCAACCATTCAAGAGCTGATCCCATGAGAGATTGTGATGCAAACCTCACCATATGCTCCATCTTGCACTCGCTGATGTCTAAGACAGTTTCCATTTCGTCAATCCACCTGTAAGTCTCTATAGCACCCTCGGTGCCATAGAACTCCTTGGGCTTACATGCCATGAAGGTCTTATAAGAGCATCCATTCCTTAACGCCTCGGCTTCTTCGTCGTGGCTCTCATCGTTTACCGGCAGGTCGTTACCAGTAGTGTTATCCCGGTCCGCGTTTATCTGTGCAATGATAGTCGGAATGGCGTTAGCCAGTTGCTGAGCTATGAGGTTAGCAATCCTTTCGTCACTCTCTTGATTAGTATTTTCCCTGTGGGGAGGCCCTGTTGGAGTAGGTTGGTTTCCAATAGGCCTTGCTTCCTCATGGCGGCCCCTGGCGGTTCCATGTCGTCCAAAACGTGTTCCTCTGCGAGTCGGCATTCTGATAGTATCACAAATAGATTCGTTTAGCATCTCCTAATTTTGTTTCGAATAGCCTATGCATCATTATCCTATCACACCATGCCTCGGAAGAGGGATCATGGCATGCACCTATGTATTTACAACCCACTAAAGAACCTTACAAAGTCCAAATCAAAACATGACATAACAGTTGGGCAAACATTTTAGAAAAGGCACAGACCAATTTCAAGGCACAACAAAACATATAGCAATTTAATACAGACAGTTTAATAATTCTAGCATCCCAATAGCAGTTTACGATAGTATCATCCAAACAAATAGAATCAGAGTCATGCTCTTACAATTTGGAAGGTGCCATCACCCCCATGATAATAAAATAATAGTATCGAATAAGAATTCAGATAGTTTCCTTCTACTGTCCACAGACAGATAATCCCACTGAGTACTCCAGTTCTCACATCCACTTCCTCTTCAACCATCCAAACCATCCTGTACCCTTCTTCCTCTGATCCTGCTCCAAACGCTTCACTCCCTGTGTAGCCATCATCGCCTGGAATTGAGCCGACTGAGAAGTTCGAGTGGCGTGCTGAACAGTCAGCTCATGACGGCGAACAGTCCTCAATATCTCATCCAATGTCGCATCAGAGGGTCCTACATCACTTGCCCGGCGACTCGACTGGGAGTACCTATCACCAGCCAGTACGCTAGGGCCGTCATACATACAATGTCTCGGCGGCATCAGGCGTTCGTCACGAGGGTCAAACAGTGGAGGTACCGATGTCGGAATCCTAACAGGCGGGGGAGGAGGAGGAGGCATCCTAAAGGATACGGAGGATCCTGCCTAACGCTTTTGCGAGGTCGGGTGACAGTACGCGCACCCCTATTCCCAATAGGTGGGATAGGTGAGAGGGTCGGAGCAGCTACTTGAGGAGAGTGGGATCGCGTTCGGCTTCGGGAAGGTGATGTGGAGGAAGAGTCCTCGGAAGCCTCAGTGTCTTCGGACGTGACGGATATCCACCCTGGATGTCCGCATCTCCGGAGGTACGCCTCATACTCTGTCTGGGGCTTCTCTCTCCTCAGATTTTCGGTAGGAGTGGTCTTAGTGTCAGGGTGAGCAGGCGCCTTTCCTTTATCAGCCATAGACGTTGTCCTGTAAGAAATACATCATGAGTAATTTGGTTTCTCATAGCTCCTGATTTATATAATAGTACTAATAATAGTAGTGATGGCAATAGTATCTGTTATTCCAACATATAGCTGTCTGTTTTGCTCAGATCAATAGTTTCTTCAAGTAGTATCGGATAACATAGATCATTATAAAAATCATTTAAATCCCCTTTTTAAAATTAGTTTTAAATCATCAATATAAACCAGAAAAAGTCCAACCATAACCTAAAGATCAGTGATGGAAATTACGCGTCCGGTAAATTCATGATTACGTTGATCAAGTGTAATCATCAATTTACCCAACCCGATCATCCCAACACTTCCCACAAGGACAGTCCTAGGGTATCTGGGTTGTAGCCTATGGTCTACTATGGTATTCCCGACTTCTTTACAACCTTTGGCTCTGATACCAATCTGTCACACCCCGGGCCCAGGTAGGGTGGGACGTCACAGACTAGCAACAACATATGGCAGCGGAAACAAACCATTATAAGAGCTCAAAGGAGAGAATATCACATGGCATTAATGTTTTTGAAAAGATAGCGGGGCTAGAAACACATCAAGCCCTCAAATGGGTTTTACAATCATCCATAAAACAAATTGTACTTGTTCAACACAAATATAAAATTGTTCAAATGTTTCATCAAGGAAAATATGCCAATGCCATGTCACGGGGATAAGTCTAGGTCTTCACAACAGCTAGGATCTCTTCATACATTACCTGAAACATGCTCAAAAGAAAATAGTGTCAACTAAAAAGTTGGTGAATTCAAGTGCTTAAAGTTTAAAAACAAAAGGACTTAACAAATCCTTCTTTGATTAAAAGGAAATAATCATTGTTTATCATCGTGGGAAAAATCATAATCAACCCTGCACTCATTCCCGGTTGGCCTCTTCTAAAGTTGTGTTTTACCGGATATTCCCGAAGGAAGAAACTGAGCCCCAAACCAGTGAACCCTACCTGCCCGGATGGTTCACCATAGTATCTTAACAAAACTTGTTACATGCCACAACGACCCCTTAGGATCTCAGTGGGGTAACCTTCCTGGAACGGAAGCCACTGTGTGTGGGGGATTCCCCAAATAGATCTATCCATATAAATCAAGCGGTTCACGAAAGAATTAATGATCATGATATAAGAATCAGCAGGTAACCACAAATCCCACACAGAATCATCAAGTAAAGCACAATCATAGTTCATAAAAAGTAGAGCATGTTTCATCCCAAAACAATAGTAAAAAGGGGAATCAGTAGAACTCACCTTAGGTTTCCAGTCAAAAGTCTCTTGGTGTACCGGGAAGTGTCTCAAGTCTAGCACCCTAACATGTACATATTAAGTAATAAGCTACTGCCCTAAACTCATTTAAGGTGCAACAATGGTGTCAAGGGTTTAGCTATTGAGTAAGGCTTTGGTTTCGTGAAGGTTTGTATAAAAAGTTTCCTGTTATGGCAGGTCAAGGAGTCTTCATGAAAGTTGGAATTTTCACTTCATTTGGTTAAGTATACTAAGAAATTTTGTTGTTCAAGTGTTTATTAGCTTCCTGGAAGTTGGTTATAAGGTTTGGAAAAATTTTACAGTTTGGTCCCTCAAGTTTCAAAATTGACAGTTTCTACCCTCAAGTTTAGTTTCTTGCCCCTTTATGTCATTTAAGACCAAAAATCAGATAATTAGAGTCATATTATAATTATTATGGAGTAAGTGCCTCAAAACTTTAGTTTACGGGTTCGATTTTAAAAACTGCGCGTTTAACGCTCCCGGTTACGGTAAAAGCCGGATAGTTTTAACAGTAATTTGGAGTTTTCATATATTTAAATCTTGGACCAGTAGGTATTTTCTAAAAGATATCTTTATAAATTTTTAAGTCCTTAAATTGTGTAAATTGGCCTTTTATAGTTAAAAATCTTGTTTTTACGTTTGACCCGTTGATACGCGGTTTTGACCGGGTTTGACCATTTAAAGCTTGTTTGACCGAATTCTCAATCCTTTAAGTCTTTTATTACTTAACTTACTGAAATCATATGATTTTTATAAATCCTAGTTTTGAACTCAATTTTTATGGATTTTTCTCAAAAACGATCCTCGGTTTGTACCCGTTTTTAGTTAAAACGTCATTTATATGTGTCTTTGACCATTTAAATTATCCATTGACTCCAGAGTACTTTATTTATCATTTTTGAGCCTGGAATACTTTTCAAGAATGTTAAATTCATATTCTTACTATTTTTAAAGTCATTTTACCATGTTTTCGGGTCCCGAAAGTGACTAAAAGAGGGTAAATCATAACATGTCCTTTATTCCAGAGATTAAACATTGCTAACACTTCTAATATTCATTAAAACCTACTGAAATTTCAGTCCCAACAAGTTGCCTAGTTGATCTATACATCCATATGCTTCAAATATGTAGAAAGTGTCATAACCGACAATTACACTTGTGTAAACCATCTTAACTCGAGTTTAAATGTTACCAACACTTCATTTAACTTCATAAACAGATTATTAAGGTGTCATTAAGTCATTCATGAGTAGGTTATGGGTCTTGGTTAAAAGGATTTTTCAAACAAATGCTTAAAAAGGTGTTGTTACATGTAGAAAGAAGGGTAACAACCTGGAGGTCGGTTGTCACATGCATATACATATACAATAAATACATGGGTTAACCAACATCTAATGTTTTTTTTTAAGATAAAATTATTATTAATAGTCGATCATCTAATTATTATTGGAATAAATATTATTTGTATCATCCATTTTATTAAATATATCGACAACTATTATGAATATTTGGATTACTCTAGCATCAATCAATTTAACATTATGATATAACTGTAAGCATTATAAACATCATTTGGAACATTATAGATTACTTACATCATCATTAAAAATTATCTATAAAGATTTGGAATCCTTGATATCAACCGTTTATGGCTACATTCTTTATGCAAAGAATCATTTATTGGAAAAAGGCATTAATTAACCTAATATACACGAGTTAGTACATAACAATTGATAATTTCACAAGAAGCTAATGTACATCAATGATACTAATCGTTAACTTTAAGTTAACAAAAGAGCTCAACCGCACGCATGTAATGACATCGTGCTAATTCTAAACATGAATCTCATGTGTTCTAATTAGGATTGCTTTGTTGGTGACCATCACTTTTCTTTACCGAGCTCGGAATTTATATAAGGATACCAGGTGAGTTCTAGTGATCCCCCTTTTTACTATTGTTTTGGGGTGAAACATGCTTTGTTATTTATGAACTATATTTGTGCTTTACTTGGTGATTGTATGTGGGATTTATGGTTCCCTGCTGATATTTATATCATGATCATTAATTCTTTCGTGAACCGCTTGTTTTATATGGATAGATCTATTTGGGGAATCCCCATACACAGTGGCTTCCGTTCTAGGAAGGGTACCCCACTAAGATCCTGAGGGGTCGTTTGTGGCATGTGACAGGTTTTGTTAAGAAACTATGGTGAACCATCCGGGCAGGTATGGTTCACTGGTTTGGGGCTCAGTTCTTCCTTCGGGAATAGCCGGTTAAACACAACTTTAGAAGAGGCCAACCGGGACTTAGTGTAGGGTTGATTATGATTCTCCAACGATGTTGAAACTATGATTCATTCCTTTTTATCAAATGAGGATTTGTTAAGTCCATTTTGTTTTTTTAACTTTTAGCACTTGAACTCACCAACTTTATGTTGACACAAAATCTTTTGAGCATGTCTTTCACGTACAGCTAGGTAGATTAGTTGAGCTATAGAAGATATCTAAATCCGAAGCAAGAAGTGAGGGTAGGTGTTGAAGGCAAAAGTTGAGCCTAAAAGCCTTAGTTACTGAAGCCTCAAGAAATATTGACCAAGAGATTGATCATGATTCCTATAGATTGTAGATTGAGGCACCTTGTAAACTGAAACAAAGCCAATATTCTAATGTAAATATTGTGAGATGCATTGTAATAACCCATTTAGTTTCCGCTGCATTTTGGTTGTTGTTTACCAACCGTTACGTCCCGCCTCTCTGGGCCTGGGGTGTGACAGATTGGTATCAGAGCCAAAGGTTGTAGAGAAGTAGGTCTGCTTCGCGAGACCTAAACTACAACCATATGAACCCCATAGGACCACCCTAGTAAGATGACTCTTCCAAGTCTTGTTGAGCCAAGGTTGTAGAAAGGTGGGTTTGCTTTGCGATACCCAAGCTGCAACCATAAATAGGACCAGCCTGGTAGGTTGTTTCCATGATCCAGTGATCCAAAGTTTGCAGCAAAATAGGTTCCCTTAAGAACACCCATCATTAATCTGTATACCTTAAGGATTATATATGTATACCATTAAGAATTCCCTACCCTATAAAAAACCTTGTTGCATTAGGGTATTACTTATGATAGGTGCACCCGAGTAAATCAGGAAAGTATGGAGCCTTCTGGAGTTGACTATTAGGACCACTGAACATCCAGTACTAAGAATGTTAGAAACCAAAGGTGTGCATATATTTTGGGACTTAAATTTTGGAGAGATACTTATCTGATTGCACAGTTGACTTTTGTCACTATATGAAACAACTGCTGTTAGCTATACACTTGATACGACTTGTGTCGTTACATGAGACAACTGCTATAGTGATACTTGCTTATATGCTTCATTCATATGATGATACTTGTTGGAATACAGTGATAGGATAGCAACCATGATGCCTTTTTGTTTGATCTGCTCCCTAGTATAGCATGTACCTAACTGCTCATTTATTACTGGGTTTGTTGAAACTGTACTTTGACACAATTGTTGGGTTAACAAGAATGTTAGCATAATTAGAATCTAAGTGTGCTTAATTGCAGATGATGACCAAATGAAAATTATAACTCCAGGACCTAATTACACAAAACTTGGAACTTATGATGGGAATAACTAGAATGATAGTGTAAGGTAAATTGACGATTACGGGTGCACACGTAATGGTGAATGTACTGGTACACGTGAATTCTGGTGGGCCCTTTCATGTAAAGCAATATCGAAGTATAACACTCAAGGAACTAATAAATACAAGATTTAATCACGAATATCCAATATATACTAAATGATTAAATATTTAAAACTTTTGTGTTGGGCGAAGCCATTTGACACTTGAAGAGCTACCAGAGACGACATTGTAGTAACTATTTCTTTTTTTTTTCTTCTTCTCTTTTCTTTTATTCTGCTCTCCTATTGGAATTATAATGATACAACTATCAGACTCAGAAGATCATGAAATGTTGTTCTCAAACTCAACTGGTCTCGCGCTGAGAGTACGGTACTTCACCTATGTTATGCGCGCACTTTAGCAATATTGTTCGTTCTTTTTCGTGATGCCCAAAGATTTCTTCCTACCGATTACAGAATTCGTTTCAACTTTGTCGGTATCGTAGAAGACTCTCTAACATAAACTCTACAACCGAGAACAGATTGTAGTAATGGATTGTTGAGAAGCACGTCATGTGATAA
This sequence comes from Flaveria ramosissima, assembly GCA_025215565.1. Lineage (NCBI taxonomy): Eukaryota > Viridiplantae > Streptophyta > Magnoliopsida > Asterales > Asteraceae > Flaveria > Flaveria ramosissima. The sequence goes on from CM046036.1 coordinate 40,099,453, forward strand.
ATGACATAGAAGAATGTCTTGTCACTTATTTCCCCCCTTATTAGGTCGCACTTCCTAGGACATTCTGGTGTCCAAAATTTCTCTATCGATATCTTAAAGTCTTCGATGAATGACTTCTCCATACCCATTCGTTGTCATAGGACCACTTAATCCAAAGAAATATTCTTAATATCAGCTCCGATAGTGATTAACAATCACCTTTCTTAGTACTATGCTTGTGAAATCTTTCATCATCTTCAACCGATAGTCACCTAATAACAAACCTCGCTTGAAATAGAAGTCGAATTATTTTGACAATGCTTTTAACTGGCCGTGTTGTTGGTAAACTTGTGAGTGCCAGAAAAAGTAGGAGATGAAACCTCATTCTAAAATCCTGAGCCCGTAGAAATAAAAGCTCAAGACTTATCGCCTATAAAAATTCGTGGTCTAACGAGTGGTGCTGCTCATGCTAAACCCGATATCATGGCCTTTGTCGTTGAAAACATATGGTGGTCAAAGTGTACAACCTTAAAACCTTGCAAGTCATCTTTACCCCAAGAACTCTACTGTTTGGGTGATAAATTCGGGAGACGGGAGCGAAGATCGCGAAGTTGGATTACAATCTCGAAGCTATAAAATAAGTTATTAGGGTGGTAGTTAGCTTTCTTTTACTAGCAAGTGCATCCATAAAAATCTAAACTTGTTCAAGTCGATGTTGTTGATGATAATGAAGAAAACATGGGGAAAGACCCATGGTTGAGTTTAAAGGATGTTATTGCTCCAAAGGAGGTATTAAGAAGCATAGAAGATCAGCTACAAGAAATCTCATGTGTTAAATCACTTGAGATCCAACTACAACGAAGTGATAAGCATGCATTAAATGGGAGACAAAGAAGACCTGCACAGCAACCTACGGTCGTAAGCGTTAATTACATTCCCCTATAAACTTTTAAACCTTTTCTAAAGAAATTCTCAAATGCCATACCCTAGAAAACTCCGTACTTTCAAAAATTCAAGCTAAAAGTCTTACCTTCATATCTCGTTGGAATAATTGATATGCTTATAAGGAAGTAGAGTCTAAATAGAGTTACTTGCTTCACGGATGGACCCTATACAGAGCACGGTTACCTTGGAGAATATGGAGCTAAAAAAAGGTCATCTAGAAGGCTCACCTTAATTGGGAATCACTATAAATGAGTTAGTGAGAACATTGGCAACAATTTTTTAGCGTAAGACAACAGCTGAGGTTGCTCTTAAGGAAAATGAACCGGAGAGTAGTAGTAATATACGGAGGTACTGAACTTGAAGCTTGTTTGGGCTGGCTCACACACCCACCGTATTCATGAGCCTGATGAATGGGATTCTGTAAGCCATACTTAGGCATGCCTGTTATCTTGACATTGCTAATAAGCATGAAATTCGAGACAATTCGCTAAAATTTGGGGCAATCAAAGTCGAGAAGTAGTAAAAACTCATTGAGATACGTCAATGTTTAGGGTTAAGCGAAAATTTTAGAAGGATCAATAAAAGCTTCACTCGTGCACCTATACAACTGGCATCATAATCCCTGGAATATGTCGAACCCGTTTTGACACGGATCAAAAGGCTTCAGATGTGTGTTGATGCAATGGTACAAGGTAAGCTTCTAGTCGCCCGACAATTCAAGAAACATGTGAAGAGTTACATTATAGATGAACTGGAACTATGGGGCGCGACTTTTACAAAATAAAATATGCATTTGGATACATTAGCTGTACTACTCTCCCAACTACCCATTAGAATACCAGTTCAAACACCATAGGGTGATCAACAATCGGTAATATCAACCGCATTGACAAGTGCGGATAGGAGGCCGTCATCCGCATTTTTCCTAAGACGCTCGCATTTCTAAATGTGAAAGAACAAGTCTTGGCCGCGCTTGTCTCTACTTACCCGCATTGATGAACGGGGATAGCCTACAATTAGACTTTTCTTCTACTGACTTCACCCGTATCACATCGCGAACTTGTGAATTCTTCCAACGTCAGTTCACAAGAGCTTATGACACATCCTAGATGGGAAACTCTCGACATGCGTAAGTTAAGACGGGTGGAACTACTCGAAGACTAAGATTATCGCATACAGTATCGTTCCTGGAGTAGGAAGGTTGGAAATGTAGTGACCTTTGTATGTGACCTTACCTCTTCATTCTTATTAATCGTGAAAACTTCTTAGTTTTAGCTTTATGGGAATAATCATGCGGTTCCTAAATATTAATCTTTACTCTTTGGGGAACCCAAATCCTCCTTTATCTGAAGTCTTTAATCTATGACATCTTATGACCTATTACCTTATGATTCTAAGGAGTTAATAGTGACGTATAGCCGACTTGACTATTACGTCTAATTGAAGGCATTCACACCAACATCTGATACTTCACAACCTTTCATAAGATTCTCCGTGAGGACGGTAATACTGCCGGGATTTTTGGTATTCGTCTCCTTGCTAGATCTACCTAGTAGGATTGTGCATTGAACCACAGTGGAGAATCTCTTCTTGTTAATTTTGTACAAATGTTAAGTGATCTGATTGTGAAGCCAAAAATCTATTCATGAAACGACTCATTGATTTTGTCAAACATGTTCTAACGTTGGGATAATTACTTGAAGCTAAATCAAACCTGGTTGTTTGATACCTAATCGACAACTTTCGTCCTGGAATGCTCAGCTGAATAGCTTTAAATCCACAAGACTCATACTATAAGTGTATCACACTCGGAAATAATGTTAGCGATACTAAAATTTCGAGGATGAAATTTCTTAAAGGAGGGGAGAATGTAACACCTCTGAAATCTAGCCCAATTAGAAATCTTAATGTGTTATAGGACCCAATGAAGGTCCGGATTGATTTGGACTTACCAAAGAAAACTTGGAAAAGAAACTAGCCTTTTTAGGCCCAATAAGCCCAATAAGGGCCCAAACTTATAATCAAGGCCCATTTAAGGCCCAAGTACATGTTTGCAAACTAATTAAATGAGTAATCATGAAATAATGAATTATTAGGTGACTTGAAGTAACTATAAAAAGATACAAACTAAAAACAGATTCAGAACCTATACCGAGTAAAGTCTGGTTATCTAACGGGTAAAAACGTCTGAGTTCCATCACAATTTCCTTATAATGGCTTGTCATTCTATCAAAATCATTGTTAATCATAACAAATATCGTAAATAATGCTTGCTAAGGGATTCTACATCAAACGTGCATAATCAACCAAGATAAGTGTGAGAAACCTGAATACGATTTTCACCAGCGATTAACTGACATCTGAAACGTCAACCGAGCCCTGTAACATCGTAAATATTCATCTAATCATTATATTTATCATAAAATTCTAAATTAGAGAGTGAGACGATTGTCCGGAGCGAATGCATTTCGAGACGCGACCGAGGCGTGTACCGGCCTTAGATTAGGTCAAACCCGAGAATTTGACAGATAAAGTTTTAACGCGGCCGACGTGGGAAATTAACGTGCAAAATAGTATTTAATATTTAATGTTATATATATATTATGATACCAAAATAATAACAACGCTCATTCGAGGAAAACGTTTAAACAAGTTAAACGTGTTGAATACGTGATATTTACATGTTGGAACTCGTTTAATTATCAAGCAAATTTTAAATATGATCAAATAAATACTCTTGGAACATTTATAACATTTGGTATAATTAAAACCATCGTGAAATAAATTCATAACAATATGAGAAAAACTGATCTGAACGTGTTACAAACCGAACCGTTAACAAACCCATCACTTAACCCTACTATATAAACCAATTTTTCTCCATCTTAGGGTTTTTAAAACACTTTAGAGAGAAAAAGAAAGGGGCAGCCGCAACCCCTTTCTCCCGGTGAGCTTCCGGCCGGTTTCCGGCCACCGGCGACGACTTTCCAGCGAGTGAGGGAGAGGCCATACATGGCCGGTTAGATCTCAAACTCCTAAACACAATGGTGGTCACGGGTTTACCAAATCAAAGTGATGACATTGCAAAACAGTGGTAAAGGCGGCTGCGATGGTGGTTTTTGTTGGTGTTTAGGCAGTGGGTGCGGGCGGTGGTGTTGGTCGCAGGTAAGTCCTTGATCTACAACATGATAATGGTGATGAAGGTGGTTGTCGCGGTTGTGGTTATTATGGTTGTGGAGGTCGACCGCGGCTATGGTGGTGATGGTGATGGTGGGGTTCCGATGACTGTTCTGCGTGGTGTTAGTGATGGCGATTAAGGGTGTCGGCTGTGGATGATGTTGTTGGCAGTGGTTGATCGGTGGTTCCCGACGACTACCCAAAGGCAGCGGCAGTGATGATCGTGGATGGTGTTGTTGCTCGTTGTCGATAGCGGGTGTGGTGACAGCCTAAGGCGGTTGGGATCCAGCGACCTCTTGGTTCTCGACTGCATAGGCGGTTATGGCGAAGGGAGTTGTCGATTTGAGTGGTGGTTCCGGTGAATCTGGGTCCCGAAGGTGGCGGTTGTGGTGATGGTAGCTGTGATTGTTGGCTGTGATTTATGGTTGTCAATGTTAATGGCTGATGGTGATGGTGATTATGATAATGGTTGTCGGGTTTAGGTGGTGATGATGGTGGTTGTAATGGTGACTGTCGATTGTTATTGTGGTTGTTTAATCATGGTTGTTTAATCATGGTTGTAAGTGTAACCATTATAAACATCATTTGGGACATTATAGATTACTTACATCATCATTAAAAATTATCTATAAAGATTTGGAATCCTTGATATCAACCGTTTATGGCTACATTCTTTATGCAAAGAATCATTTATTGGATAAGGCATTAATTAACCTAATATGCACGAGTCAGTACATAACAATTGATAATTTAACAAGAAGCTAATGTACATCAATGATACTAATCGTTAACTTTAAGTTAACTAAAGAGCTCAACCGCACGCATGTAATGACATCGTGCTAATTCTAAATATGAATCTCATATGTTCTAATTAGGATTGGTTTGTTGGTGACCTTCACTTTTCTTTACCGAGCTCAGAATTTATATAAGGATACCAGGTGAGTTCTAGTGATCCCTCTTTTTACTACTGTTTTGGGGTGAAACATGCTCTGTTATTTATGAACTATATTTGTGCTTTACTTGGTGATTGTATGTGGGGTTACATGCTGATACTTGTATCATGATCATTAACTCTTTCGTGAACCGCTTGTTTTATATGGATAGATCTATTTGGTGAATCCCCCACACACAATGGCTTCCGTTCTAGGAAGGGTACCCCACTGAGATCCTGAGGGGTTGTTTGTGGCATGTGACAGGTTTTGTTAAGAAACTATATTGAACCATCCGGGCAGGTATGGTTCACTGGTTTGGGGCTCAGTTCTTCCTTCGGGAATAGCCGGTTAAACATAACTTTAGAAGAGGCCAACCGGGACTGAGTGCAGGGTTGATTATGATTCTCCCACGATGTTGAAATTATGATTCATTCCTTTTTATCAAATGAGGATTTGTTAAGTCCGTTTTGTTTTTAAACTATAAGCAATTGAACTCACCAACTTTATGTTGACACAAAATCTTTTGAGCATGTCTTTCAGGTACAGCTAGGTAGATTAGCTGAGCTATAGAAGATATCTAAATCCGAAGCAAGAAGTGAGGGTAGGTGTTGAAGGCAAAAGTTGAGCCTAGAAGCCTTAGTTACTGAAGCCTCAAGAAATATTGACCAAGAGATTGATCATGATACCTATAGATTGTAGATTGAGGCACCTTGTAAACTGAAACAAAGCCAATATTCTAATGTAAATATTGTGAGATGCATTGTAATAAACCATTTAGTTTCCGCTGCATTTTGGTTGTTGTTTACCAACCGTTACGTCCCGCCTCTCTGGGCCCGGGGTGTGACATAAACTATGAAAAAATTACAAAAAGTATGATAACTAGAATACAGCAGTTTTTATAAAGATTATAATTTTTGGACATATCCTTCTATTTTTACCCAATATTGTTAAAATAATAAAAATCATGAAAATAGGCAATGCTATGATTTAGAACCTGTGTAAATTTCGAGGAAATATGAATTTTGTGACATATAATATAACAATGTTTGACAAATTTTAGAGGCCCGAAGGTATTTCTTACAATTTATTCAAATAATATAAAAATTATAGAAAATAAACTGTAAATAATTAATATATGAAATTTTGATATATTATACAAGATTTTTATACCCACCTACTGTAAAAATTTAGTGGTATATGCCTTATAATGATTTTTAAAATAAATTTATATAGTTTGAGGTGCTAAAAATGTTAAAGAAAAGAAATTTTTTCTAAACTATAAATATTTTTGTTTATAGGTTATCATTTGGAGTAAGAGGTGTGACTCATAGCTCCATTTTTATTCTTATAAATTTTTAGGGGAAAAAGCATACTGTTTTAGGAATTGATGCATTATTAAAATTTTAGAGATATACTATCATTTATGTTACAACCATTAATTCGGATGTGGAATAGTTGAATAATATTGGTAGCGCTACTTAGGAAAATATTTACTGCACCAACAGAATGAGTGTTGTGATGCTATATTATCTGATTTTATGAATTATGTTATGACATTTATGAATGATCTGATTATTGAGTAAGGTGTGGTTGTATCTGATGCATCAAAAATATTTTGTTAAGATAAACCTATGATCTCACCAACTTTATGTTGACCATTTTGAGTATGCTTTTTCAAGAAATCATCATGACTAATAGCTTAATGTTCTTTTTTGATGTGTATAACGGTTGGGGAGAAAATAGGAAAAGTATGTGTTAATCTAACTGTGAACATGTATGATCTCAGCTTATCGGTGGACGCGCATTTCCATCGTTACTGAAGATGTAGCAGTTAGATAATATGTTTGTAATATGATTATGTTAGATCAAATTTTGACTGTTACGATTTGATGTAATCCTAACTTTATAATTATCTTTAATTATGAACTGAATTATGTTATGTTTTGTTTTGTTGTGCTATCTGTTTAAATTCTTTAATCAATAAGTTCTGAACAAACAAGTCACACCCAAAGAATCTCACACTTCCACCGGGATGTGACACATGTATAACATTACGCTTTCACGAACACTTGAATGTACAATCCTATACTTGCAGAATTTCAAGTGAAATACAAGTACATCTAATTTAGTAGGTCATGTGAGCTTGATTTGACTTCATATTCATTGATCATACATTGAGTTTCATCTTTGAAATCTGATGACTTTAATTCTACAACTTTAATTTGATTCTTCATTCTTATTAAGTGAATACGAGTGGTTTCATTGTTCCTTTGCAACTTCTATTGTTGCGATGGCGCTTAGTAAAGGATTCTATGGATAGTGATTTATCATTTTGATTCATATTTGTGAATTTAGCAGGCAAGAGGGTTTAAAAATGTTGGTCGAGTGTTGTTGTTTTTTTAGGCAGGGTGAATCGAGTGCAAAGATGAGTTGAGGGGTATCGTGTTCGGTTTTGTTTCTTTATAAAAAATAGATTCAAATGTTTCATTTATCATTTTTTATTGTGATATTAGTGATCATTATGCATATACTTGATCAAATTACTTAAGGAGTGTGTGTAAAAGGTTCTAGAACGGAAATTTATGGGATTGAAGGTGGTGACGAGAAGATAACCCCAAGAACCATTTCTATTTAATCTGTTTGTATACTTAGTTCATCTCACATGTACAAGATTACTTTTTAACGAATACTAGAATGTACAATTCTATACTTGCATAATTTTGAGTGAGATACAAGTACATATAATTTAGTTGGTGATGTGAGCTTGATATCACTTCATATTCATTGATCACACGTTGAGTTTTATCTTTGAAATTGATCACTTTCATAATGCAACTTTAATATGATTCTTGATTCTTATTAAGTGAATACGAGTGTTTTCATTGTCTTTTGCAACTTCTATCGCTGCTTTGGATAGTGAGTTATCATTTTGATTCATATTTGTGAATTTAGTAGGCAAGAGGGTTTAAAAATGTTGGTCGATATGTGTTTGGGCAGTTTGAATCGAGTGCGAAGATGAGTTGAGGGGTATCGTGTTCGGTTTTGTTTCTTTATAGAAAGATATTCAAATGTTTCATTTGTCATTTTTTATTGTGATATTAGTGATCATTATGCATATAGTTGATTAAATTACATAAGGAGTGTGTGTCAAAGGTTCTAGAACAAAAATCCATGGGATTGAAGGTTGTGACGAGGAGATAACCCCGAGAACAATTTCTATTTAATCTGTTTGTATACTTAGTTCATCTCACATGTATAAGATTACGTTTTAACAAATACTTGAATGTACAATTCTAACTTGCACAATTTTGAATGAGATACAAGTACATATAATTTTGTTGGTCATGAGAGCTTGATTTCACTGCATATTCATTGATCACACATTGAGTTTCATCTTTGAAATCTAATCACTTTCATTTTGCCACTTTAATTTGATTCTGGATTCTTATTAAGTGAATACGAGTGTTTTCGTTGTCTTTTTCAGCTTCTATCGCTGCGTTGGAGCTCATTAAAGGATTTTGCATATAGTGAGTTATCATTTTGACTCATATTTGTGAAATTTGTTGGCAAGAGGGTATAAAAATATTGGTCGAGTGTTTTGGATGAGTGTGTGTAAAAGGTTGTAGCACAAAAATCCATGGGAGTGAAGGTTATGACGAGAACATAAACCTTTTCTCGAGAGAACCCATTTCAGTTTAACCCATTTGTATACGTAGTTCATCTGTCACACCCCGGGCCCAGGTAGGGTGGGACGTCACAGACTAGCAACAACATATGGCAGCGGAAACAAACCATTATAAGAGCTCAAAGGAGAGAATATCACATGGCATTAAAGTTTTAAAAAGGTAATAGGGCTAGAGACACATCAAGCCCCAATTAAGTTTTACAATCATCCATAAAAATGAAATTGTACTTGTTCAACACAAAATATAAATTGTTCAAATGTTTCATCAAGGAAATAAGCCAATGCCATGTCACGGGGATAAGTCTAGGTCTTCACACTGCTAGGATCTCTTCAAACATTACCTGAAACATGCTCAAAAGAAAATTGTGTCAACTATAAAGTTGGTGAATTCAAGTGCTTAAAGTTCAAAAACAAAAGGACTTAATAAATCCTTCTTTGATTAAATGGAAAATAATCATTGTTTATCATCGTTGGAGAAATAAAATCATAATCAACCCTGCACTCAGTCCCGGTTAGCCTCTTCTAAAGTTGTGTTTTACCGGATATTCCCGAAGGTAGAAACTGAGCCCCATACCAGTGAACCCTACCTGCCCGGATGGTTCACCATAGAATCTTAACAAAACTTGTTACATGCCACAACGATCCCTCAGGATCTCAGTGGGGTAACCTTCCTGGAACGGAAGCCACTGTGTGTGGGGGATTCCCCAAATAGATCTATCCATATAAATCAAGCGGTTCACGAAAGAATTAATGATCATGATATAAAAATTAGCAGGTAACCACAATCCCACATGGTATCATCAAATAAAGCACAATCATAATTCATAAAAGTAGAGCATGTTCCATCCCAAAACAGTAGTAAAAAGGGGGATCACTAGAACTCACCTTAGATATCAAGCAAAAGAAATTCTTTGCGTGCACGGGAATGTCTCAAGTCTAGCACCCTAACATAAGTATATTAAGTGATTAGCTACAGCTCTAAACCTATTTAAGGAGAAAAAATAGTGCCTAAGACTTAAATGGACGGGTTCGGCTTTATTCAGTTAGGGTTTGTATAAAAGGTTCCTTTTATGGAAAGTCATGGTTTTTCATGAAATCAAAGGTTTCTACATTACTAAACCAAGAATATATAGTAATTATGCCATTTAAGGGGGCAAATGAACTTATGGGAGTCGGTTATGAAGTTTTGCAAAATTTACAGTTTTGCCCCTGAAGTTTCAAAATTGACATTTTCTACCCTTAAGATTAGTTTCTTGCATTAAGTGACCTCTATACTTAAAAATCAGGTTCAAGACCTTAATTCAACTTAGTTTTAAGAATTTATAACCAAAATTTCAGTTTATGGTCTCGGTTTGCAAATTACGCGTTTAACGTTGCCGGTTACGGTAAAACCGAACGGTTTAAAAATGGTTATCTGTGAGTTTTCGCCTTTTTGAGTCTAAAACCAGTAGATATCTTTTTAAAGTCATTTTAATAAGTTTCCAACCTTTTAAATCACAAATTTTGCCCCTAGTAGTTGAAAGACCCGTTTTTACGTTTAAACCGTTAAAGTGCGTTTGTTTAGTCGGGTTTGACTATTTTAAAAGCTTGTTTGACCAACCATTTTACTTTTGAGGTTATTTTATCTTTTAACCTACTGGAAAATCATGATTTTTATAATTTGTAACATTTAACCCATTTATCGTATATTTTTCCTTAAAAACGCCTCTCGGTTTACACCCGGTTTCACTTAAAATCCATTTAAAATACCATTTGACCACTAAAAATTCTCATTAGCTCCAGAACACTTTATTAATCCTTAATGAACCTGGAATTCTTTTTAAAAAGTTTATAGTTCAAGATTTCTTGTTTTTAAGTCATTTTAACACGTTTTCGGGTCCCGAAAGTGACCAAAATGGGCCTAAACACATTATGTCTTTTGTCCCAGATGTCAAACCATGTTATTAAACTTAATATGCACTAAAACTTACTGAAATAACAGTCCCAACACGTTTCCTAAAGGTTCTACACATACAAAGGTTTCAAGAGGTGAAAATATGCCATAACCGACCATTACACATGTGTGATTCATGGTAACTTAAGTTTAATCATTGCCAAAACTTCATCTAACTTAAAAATCAGATTATTGGGGTGGTCTTAAAAGTCATTTTGAGCAGGTTACACTTTTGTTTTTGAAGGGTTACAAGATACACAAGTTTGATAGTGCAAAAACCCAAAATAGGGTTTTCAAGGGGTAAATCGGATTCTAACCCCTTAGATTGGTTCTACCCCTTAGATTGACCATTATATCATGTGATATACCTTCAAGAACGTTGGGAACTCTTCAAGAACAAGGTGAGGGTGAGAGGTTTCTGTTACAACAAGAAAAAGTAAGGTTTTTAGGTGAACAATGAAGTTAAACTTGAGAAATGACCAAAACCGAACATAGTGAGCTTACACTTGATGTATCTCACGGTTTAGAAGGTGTGGATGGTCGTGAATGGATGAAATCTCCTTGGATGAGGCTGGAGAATCTCGAACAAAAGCTGGAACCTCAAGTATTGCACGTTCCAAGCCTCAAAACATCACCAAAAGTCACCTTTCTTGCGGTATGCTGCTGGCCGATGGTTGTATGCTTGTAGTTTGCGATTTTGGAGCTTGAAAAGGAGAGGATTAGAGAGTGTTTGATAGAGAGGAGGTGTGTTCAGCTGGTGAATTCGAAATGAGGGAGAGAGAAGAGGAGTGTGTCTTGCAATTGCATGTAAGGGGAATGGGTGATAGGAAGGTAGGTGTAGTGGAGGACAAGGGTGGTGATTGGTGGCAAGGGGGGCGGCCGATTCTTGGCCTCTAGTGAGGCATTTTGATTTAATTTTTATTGTGGAAATAATATTATGGGGTATTAATTTGAAATGTAGTGTAGTATTTAAAATTGTTAGTTAGTATATTGTCTTATGCATGATAATGCATGCTAGAACCGAAATTCCAAGTGTGTGGGTGTGTACACATATTTTTAATTGATTCAATTGATATTCTTAATTCTAGCTAGGGTGACTAATCAATATTCCCGGGCACGAATTTTCTAAAAAGGTAGAAACCTAAATTGGTTAAAGATCAAAGTAAAAATCACATGAAATCATAATTTACATCAAATAGCAAGAATTGATTCCAATTTCATAGTAGGGTTGTATAGTTTCAATTATTAGCACTCATAGCATGGATAATGATGCAAGTAATCTAGGGTTAGGGTAACAACCTGGAGGTCGGTTGTCACATCATCTCACATGTATAAGATTATGATTTGATGAACACTTGAATGCACAATCCTATACTTGCACAATTTCGAGTGAGATACAAGTACATCTAATTTAGTTTGTCATGTGAGCTTGATTTGACTTCATATTCATTGATCATACATTGAGTTTCATCTTTAAAATCTGATCACTTTCATTCCGCAACTTTAATTTGATTCTTGATTCTTATTAAGTTAATACGAGTGGTTTCGTTGTCCTTTTTAACTTCTATCACTGCTATGGCGCTCAATAAAGGATTCTGTGGATAGTGAGTTATCATTTTGATTCATATTTGTGAATTTAGTAGGAAGAGGGTTTAAAAATGTTGGCAAGTGTTTTGGATGTGTTTAGGTAGGGTGGATCGAGTGCAAAGATGAGTTGAGGGGTATCGTGTTCGGTTTTGGTTCTTTATAAACAATAGATTCAAATGTGTCATTTATCATTTTTTATTGTGATATTAGTGATCATTATGCATATAGTTGATCAAATTACTTAAGGAGTTTGTGTAAAGGTTTTAGAACAAAAATCCAGGGAATGAAGGTTGTATTCTATACTTTCAACCATTTCAGTGAGATACAAGTACACATAATTTATTTGGTCATGTGAGCTTTATTTCACTTCATATTCGTTGATCCACATTGAGTTTCATCATTGAAATCTGATCACTTTCATTCTGCAACTTTAGTTGATTCTTGATTCTTATTAAGTGAATACGAGTGTTTTTCGTGTCTTTTGCAACTTCTATCGCTGCGTTGGCGCTCAATAAAGGATTCTGCATATAGTGAGTTATTATTTTGATTCATATTTGTGAAATTTGTAGGCAGCAGGGTTGAAAAATGTTGGTCGAGTGTTTTTGGATGAGTGTATGTAAAAGGTTGTAAAACAAAAATCCATGCGAGTGAAGGTTATGACGAGAAGATAAACCTTTCACGAGAGAGCCATTTCTATTAACCCATTTGTATACGTAGTTCATCTCACTTGTTAAGATTACGATGTCATGAACACTTGAATGTACAATCCTATACTTGCACAATTTTGAGTGAAATACAAGTACATCTAATTTAGTTGGTTATGTGAGCTTGATTTGACTTCATATTCATTGATCATACATTGAGTATCATTTTCAAATCTGATCACTTTCATTCTGCTACTTTAATTTGATTCTTGATTCTTATTAACTGAATACGAGTGGTTTCATTATCCTTTGCAACTTCTATCGGTGTGACGGCACTCAATAAAGGATTCTATCTATGGAAAGTGAGTTATCATTTTGATTCATATTTGTGAATTTAGTTATACGAGTGGTTCAATTCCTTTGCAACTTCTAAATCGGTGTGACTGGCCTCAATAAAGGATTCTATTGAAAGTGAGTTATCATTTGATTCATATTTTTGAATTTAGTTGGCAAGAGGTTTCAAAAATGTTGGTCGAGTGTTTTGGATGTGTTTGGGCAGGGTAAATCGAGTGCAAAAAAGATGATTTGGGGTATCGTATTCGTTTTGTTTCTTTATAAAAAATAGATTCAATGTTCATATCAGTTTTATTGTGATATTAGTGATCATTATCGTATATTTGATCAAATTACTTATGGAGTGATGTAAAAGGTTCTAGAACGAAAATCCATGGGATTGAAGGTTGTGACGAGAAGATAACCGCGAGAATCATTCTATTTATCTATTTGTATACTTAGTTCATTTCACATGTATAAGATTACGTTTTAAAAACAATACTTGAATGTACAATTCTATACTTGCATAATTTCGAGTGAGATACAAGTACACATAATTTAGTTGGTCATGTGAGCTTGATTTCACTTCATATTCATTGATCACACATTGAGTTTCATCTTTGAAATCTGATCACTTTCATGATGCAACTTTAATTTGATTCTTGATTCTTATTATGTGAATACGAGTGTTTTCGTTGTCTTTTGCAAGCTTCTATCGCTGCGTTGGCGCTCAATAAAGGATTTGCATATAGTGAGTTATAATTTTGATTCATATTTGTGAAATTTGTTGGCAAGAGGGTAAAAAATGTTGGTCGAGAGTTTTGGATGAGTGTTTGTAAGGTTGTAGAAGAAAAATCTGTGGAATGAAGGTTATGACGAGAAGATAAACCTTTTCTCGAGAGAACCATTTAAATTTAACCCAATTGTATACGTAGTTCATCTCACATGTATAAGATTATGATTTGACGAACACTTGAATGCACAATCTTATACTTGCTCAATTTCGAGTGAAATACAAGTACATCTAATTTAGTTGGTCATGTGAGCTTGATTTGACTTCATATTCATTGATCATACATTGAGTTTCATCTTTAAATCTGATCACTTTCATTCTGCAACTTTAATTTGATTCTTGATTCTTATTAAGTTAATACGAGTGGTTTCGTTGTCCTTTGCAACTTCTATCGCTGTGATGGCGCTCAATAAAGGATTCTGTGGATAGTGAGTTATCATTTTGATTCATATTTGTGAATTCAGTTGGCAAGAGGGTTTAAAAATGTTGGTCGAGTGTTTTGGATATGTTTAGGCACGGTTGAAATCGAGTGGCAAAGATGAGTTGAGGGGACCGTATTCGATTTTGTTTCTTTATAAACAATAGATTCAGATGTTTTCATTTATCATATTTTTTGTGATATAGTGATCATTATGCGTATAAATTATCAAATTACTTAAGGAGTGTGTGTAAAAGGTTCTAGAACAAAAATCCATGGGATTGAAGGTTGTGACGAGAAGATAACCCCGAGAACCATTTATATTAATCTATTTGTATACTTAGCTCATTTGACAGTATAAGATTACGTTTTAACGGATACTTGAATGTAATTCTATACTTGCACAATTTCGAGTGAGATACAAGTACACATAATTAAGTTGGTCATGTGAGCTTGATTTCACTTCATATTCATTGATCACACATTAAGTTTCATCATTGAAATCTGATCACTTTCATTCGTCAACTTTAATTTGTTCTGATTCTTATTAAGCGAATACGAGTGTTTTCATTGTGTTTTGCAACTTCTGTCGCTGCTGGGGCACAATAAAGGATTCTACATATAGTGAGTTATTATTTTCTTCATATTTGTGAAATTTTATGCAAGAGGGTATAAAAATGTTGGTCGAGTGTTTTGGATGAGTGTGTGTAAAAGTTGTAAAACAAAAAATCCATGTGAGTGAAAGTTATGACAGAAGATAAACCTTTTCACGAGAGAGAGCCATTCTATTTAACCCGTTTGTATACGTAGTTCATCTCACATGTATAAGATTACGATTTCACGAACACTTGAATGTACAATCCTGTAATTGCATAATTTCGAGTGAAATACAAGTACATCTAATTTAGTTGGTTATTTGAGCTTGATTTGACTTCATATTCATTGATCATAAATTGAGTTTCATCTATGAAATATGATCACTTTTATTCTGCTACTTTAATTTGATTCATGATTCCTATTAAGTTAATACGAGTGGTTTCGTTGTCCTTTGCAACTTCTATCGCTGTGATGGCGCTCAATAAAGGATTCTGTGGATAGTGAGTTATTATTTTGATTCATATTTGTGAATTAGTTTTGCGGTTTGTTCATTTTTGAAACAATAATTCACATGTGTCAGTTTATCATTTTTATTGTGATAGTAGTGATCAGTATGCGTATAGTGATCAATTCTTACATGGTTGTGTGTAACAGGTTGAACGGAAATCCCTTGGATTGAGGTTGTGACGAGAATGATAACCCGAGAACCATTTCAACTTTAATCTATTTGAATGCTTAGTTCTCTCACGTAGAAGATTACGTTTTTGACGATACTTGAATGTACAATTCTATACTTTCATAATTTCGAGTGAGATACAGTACATAAATTTAGTTTGGTCATGTGAGCTTGAATTCACTTCAATATTCATTGATCACACATTGAGTTTTATCTTTGAAATATGATCACTTTCAGTCTGCAACTTTAATTTGATTCTGATTTTTTATTAGTGAATACGAGTTTTTTCGTTGTCTTTTGCAACTTCTATTGCTTGTTGGCGCTCAATAACTGATTCTGCATATAGTAAGTATCATTTGATTCATATTTGTGAAATTTGTAGGCAAGAGGGTATAATATGTGGTCTAGTGTTTTGGATGAGTGTGTGTAATAGGTTGTAGAACAAAAATCCATGGGAGTGAAGGTTATGACGAGAAGATAAACTTTTTCTCGAGAGAACCATTTCAATTTAACCCATTTGTATACGTAGTTCATCTCACATGTATAAGATTACGATTTCACAACACTTGAAGTACAATCCTGTAATTGCATAATTTCGAGTGAAATACAAGTACATCTAATTTAGTTGTTATTTGAGCTTGATTTGACTTCATATTCATTGATCATAAATTGAGTTTCATCTATGAAATATGATCACTTTATCTGCAACTTTAATTTGATTCATGATCCTATTAAGTTAATACGAGTGGTTTTGTTGTCCTTTGCAACTTCTATCGCTGATGGCGCTCAATAAAGGATTCTGTGGATAGTGAGTTATTATTTTGATTCATATTGTGAATTCAGTTGGCAAGAGGGTTTAAAAATGTTGGTCGAGTGTTTTGGATATGTTTAGGCAGGTGAATCGAGTGCAAAGATGAGTTGAGGGGTATCGTATTCGATTTTGTTTCTTTATAAACAATAGATTCAATGTTTCATTTATCATATTTTTTGTGATATTAGTGATCATTATGCGTATAAATTCAAATTACTTAAGGAGTGTGTGTAAAAGGTTCTAGAACAAAAATCCATGGGATTGAAGGTTGTGACGAGAAGATAACCCCGAGTATCGTGTTCGGTTTTGTTTTCTTTTTAAACATAGATTCAAATGTGTCATTTATCATTTTTATTGTGATATTAGTGATCATTATGCTATAGTTGATCAAATTACTTAAGGGTGTGTGTAAAAGGTTCAAACGGAAATCCATTGGATTGAAGGTTGTGACGAGAAGATAACCCCGAGAACCATTTCAATTTAATCTATTTGAATGCTTAGTTTCATCTCACATGTAGAAGATTACGTTTTTGACGAATACTTGAATGTACAATTCTATACTTGCATAATTTCGAGTGAGATACAAGTTACATAAAATTTAGTTGGTCATGTGAGCTTGATTCACTTCATATTCATTGATCACACATTGAGTTTTATCTTTGAAATATGATCACTTTCATTCTGCAACTTTAATTTGATTCTTGATTTTTTATTAGTGAATACGAGTTTTTCGTTGTCTTTTGCAACTTCTATTGCTTGTTGGCGCTCAATAAAGGATTCTGCATATAGTAAGTATCATTTGATTCATATTTGTGAATTTGTAGGCAAATGGGTATAATAATGTGGTCTAGTGTTTTGGATGAGTGTGTGTAATAGGTTGTAGAACAAAAATCCATGGGAGTGAAGGTTATGACGAGAAGATACTTTTTCTCGAAGAACCATTTCAATTTAACCCATTTGTATACGTAGTTCATCTCACATGTATAAGATTACGATTTCAGAACACTTGAATGTACAATCCTGTAATTGCATAATTTCGAGTGAAATACAAGTACATCTAATTTAGTTGTTATTTGAGCTTGATTTGACTTCATATTCATTGATCATAAATTGAGTTTCATCTATGAAATATGATCACTTTATTCTGCAACTTTAATTTGATTCATGATTCCTATTAAGTTAATACGAGTGGTTTTGTTGTCCTTTGCAACTTCTATCGCTGTGATGGCGCTCAATAAAGGATTCTGTGGATAGTGAGTTATATTTTGATTCATATTGTGAATTCAGTTGGCAAGAGGGTTTAAAAATGTGGTCGAGTGTTTTGGATATGTTTAGGCAGGGTGAATCGAGTGCAAAGATGAGTTGAGGGGTATCGTATTCGATTTTGTTTCTTTATAAACAATAGATTCAGATGTTCATTTATCATATTTTTTGTGATATTAGTGATCATTATGCGTATAAATTATCAAATTACTTAAGGAGTGTGTGTAAAGGTTCTAGAACAAAAATCCATGGGATTGAAGGTTGTGACGAGAAGATAACCCCGAGAACCATTTAATTAATCTATTTGTATACTTAGCTCATTTGACATGTATAAGATTACGTTTTAACGGATACTTGAATGTACAATTCTATACTTGCACAATTTCGAGTGAGATACAAGTACACATAATTAAGTTGGTCATGTGAGCTTGATTTCACTTCATATTCATTGATCACACATTAAGTTTCATCATTGAAATCTGATCACTTTCATTCGTCAACTTTAATTTGTTCTTGATTCTTATTAAGCGAATACGAGTGTTTTCATTGTGTTTTGCAACTTCTGTCGCTGCATTGGGGCACAATAAAGGATTCTACATATAGTGAGTTATATTTTCATTCATATTTGTGAAATTTGTAGGCAGAGGGTATAAAAATGTTGGTCGAGTGTTTTGGATGAGTGTGTGTAAAAGGTTGTAAAACAAAAATCCATGTGAGTGAAAGTTATGACAAGAAGATAAACCTTTTCACGAGAGAGCCATTTCTATTTAACCCGTTTGTATACGTAGTTCATCTCACATGTATAAGATTACGCTTTCACGAACACTTGAATGTACAATCCTATACTTGCACAATTTCGAGTGAATATACAAGTACATCTAATTTAGTTGGTCATGTGAGCTTTATTTGACTTCATATTCATTGATCATACATTGAGTTTCATCTTTGAAATCTAACACTTTCATTCTGCAGCTTTAATTTGATTTTTGATTCTTATTAAGTGATACGAGTGGTTTCGTTGTCCTTTGCAACTTCTATCGCTGCGATGGCGCTAATAAAGAATTATGTAGATAGTGAGTTATCATTTTGATTCATATTTGTGAATTTAGTTGGCCAGAGGGTTCAAAAATGTTGGTCGAGTGTTTGGATGTGTTTAGTAGGGTGAATTGAGTGCAAAGATGAGTTGAGGGGTATCGTGTTCGGTTTTGTTTTTTTAAACAATAGATTCAAATGTGTCATTTATCATTTTTTATTGTGATATTAGTGATCATTATGCGTATAGTTGATCAAATTACTTAAGGAGTGTGTGTAAAAGGTTCTAGAACGGAAATCCATGGATTGAAGGTTGTGACGAGAAGATAACCCCGAGAACCATTTCAATTTAATCTATTTGAATGCTTAGTTCATCTCACATGTATAAGATTACGTTTTTGACGAATACTTGAATGTACAATTCTATACTTGCATAATTTCGAGTGAGATACAAGTACATAGAATTTAGTTGGTCATGTGAGCTTGAATTCACTTCATATTCATTGATCACAACATTGAGTTTTATCTTTGAAATATGATCACTTTCATTCTGCAACTTTAATTTGATTCTTGATTTTATTAAGTGAATACGAGTTTTTTC
Source organism: Flaveria ramosissima (assembly GCA_025215565.1). Classification (NCBI taxonomy): domain Eukaryota; kingdom Viridiplantae; phylum Streptophyta; class Magnoliopsida; order Asterales; family Asteraceae; genus Flaveria; species Flaveria ramosissima. The sequence goes on from CM046036.1 coordinate 40,118,859, forward strand.
GTTGTCTTTTGCAACTTCTATGCTGTGTTGGCGCTCAATAAAGGATTCTGCATATAGTAAGTTATCATTTTGATTCATTTTGTGAAATTTGTAGCAAGAGGGTATAATAATGTTGGTCTAGTGTTTTGGATGAGTGTGTGTAATAGGTTGTAGAACAAAAATCCATGGGAGTGAAGGTTATGACGAGAAGATAAACTTTTTCTCGAGAGAACCATTTCAATTTAACCCATTTGTATACGTAGTTCATCTCACATGTATAAGATTACGATTTCACGAACACTTGAATGTACAATCCTGTAATTGCATAATTTCGAGTGAAATACAAGTACATCTAATTTAGTTGGTTATTTGAGCTTGATTTGACTTCATATTCATTGATCATAAATTGAGTTTCATCTATGAAATATGATCACTTTTATTCTGCTACTTTAATTTGATTCATGATTCCTATTAAGTTAATACGAGTGGTTTCGTTGTCCTTTGCAACTTCTATCGCTGTGATGGCGCTCAATAAAGGATTCTGTGGATAGTGAGTTATTATTTTGATTCATATTTGTGAATTCAGTTGGCAAGAGGGTTTAAAAATGTTGGTCGAGTGTTTTGGATATGTTTAGGCAGGGTGAATCGAGTGCAAAGATGAGTTGAGGGGTATCGTATTCGATTTTGTTTCTTTATAAACAATAGATTCAGATGTTTCATTTATCATATTTTTTGTGATATTAGTGATCATTATGCGTATAAATTATCAAATTACTTAAGGAGTGTGTGTAAAAGGTTCTAGAACAAAAATCCATGGGATTGAAGGTTGTGACGAGAAGATAACCCCGAGAACCATTTATATTTAATCTATTTGTATACTTAGCTCATTTGACATGTATAAGATTACGTTTTAACGGATACTTGAATGTACAATTCTATACTTGCACAATTTCGAGTGAGATACAAGTACACATAATTAAGTTGGTCATGTGAGCTTGATTTCACTTCATATTCATTGATCACACATTAAGTTTCATCATTGAAATCTGATCACTTTCATTCGTCAACTTTAATTTGTTCTTGATTCTTATTAAGTGAATACGAGTGTTTTCATTGTGTTTTGCAACTTCTGTCGCTGCATTGGGGCACAATAAAGGATTCTACATATAGTGAGTTATTATTTTCATTCATATTTGTGAAATTTGTATGCAAGAGGGTATAAAAATGTTGGTCGAGTGTTTTGGATGAGTGTGTGTAAAAGGTTGTAAAACAAAAATCCATGTGAGTGAAAGTTATGACAAGAAGATAAACCTTTTCACGAGAGAGCCATTTCTATTTAACCCGTTTGTATACGTAGTTCATCTCACATGTATAAGATTACGCTTTCACGAACACTTGAATGTACAATCCTATACTTGCACAATTTCGAGTGATATACAAGTACATCTAATTTAGTTGGTCATGTGAGCTTTATTTGACTTCATATTCATTGATCATACATTGAGTTTCATCTTTGAAATCCTAACACTTTCATTCTGCAGCTTTAATTTGATTTTTGATTCTTATTAAGTGATACGAGTGGTTTCGTTGTCCTTTGCAACTTTTATCGCTGCGATGGCGCTTAATAAAGAATTATGTAGATAGTGAGTTATCATTTTGATTCATATTTGTGAATTTAGTTGGCCAGAGGGTTCAAAAATGTTGGTCAGGTGCTTGGATGTGTTTAGGTAGGGTGAATTGAGTGCAAAGATGAGTTGAGGGGTATCGTGTTCGGTTTTGTTTCTTTTTAAACAATAGATTCAAATGTGTCATTTATCATTTTTTATTGTGATATTAGTGATCATTATGCGTATAGTTGATCAAATTACTTAAGGAGTGTGTGTAAAAGGTTCTAGAACGGAAATCCATTGGATTGAAGGTTGTGACGAGAAGATAACCCCGAGAACCATTTCAATTTAATCTATTTGAATGCTTAGTTCATCTCACATGTATAAGATTACGTTTTTGACGAATACTTGAATGTACAATTCTATACTTGCATAATTTCGAGTGAGATACAAGTACATAGAATTTAGTTGGTCATGTGAGCTTGAATTCACTTCATATTCATTGATCACACATTGAGTTTTATCTTTGAAATATGATCACTTTCATTCTGCAACTTTAATTTGATTCTTGATTTTTATTAAGTGAATACGAGTTTTTTCGTTGTCTTTTGCAACTTCTATTGCTGTGTTGGCGCTCAATAAAGGATTCTGCATATAGTAAGTTATCATTTTGATTCATATTTGTGAAATTTGTAGGCAAGAGGGTATAATAATGTTGGTCTAGTGTTTTGGATGAGTGTGTGTAATAGGTTGTAGAACAAAAATCCATGGGAGTGAAGGTTATGACGAGAAGATAAACTTTTTCTCGAGAGAACTACTTCAATTTAACCCATTTGTATACGTAGTTCATCTCACATGTATAAGATTACGATTTCACGAACACTTGAATGTACAATCCTGTAATTGCATAATTTCGAGTGAAATACAAGTACATCTAATTTAGTTGGTTATTTGAGCTTGATTTGACTTCATATTCATTGATCATACATTGAGTTTCATCTATGAAATATGATCACTTTTATTCTGCAACTTTAATTTGATTCATGATTCTTATTAAGTGAATACGAGTGGTTTCGTTGTCCTTTACAACTTCTATCGCTGCGATGGCACTCAATAAAGGATTCTTTGGATAGTGAGTTATAATTTTGATTCATATTTGTGAATTTAGTTGGCAAGAGGGTTTAAAACTGTTGGTCGAGTGTTTTGGATGTGTTTGGGCAGGGTGAATCGAGTGCAAAGATGAGTTGACGGGTATCGTATTCGGTTTTGTTTCTTTATAAAAAATAGATTCAATGTTGGGTTTTGTTACATGTTTATCAAAGCTAGTTTAACCATTTAAACTACAAAACGCAGCGGATATAAGGTGTTAAAAGTGAGTTTAACAATCTGAAAATATAAACCATTTTAAGCCCAAAACAAAACCCATGAACAAGGATCATATGTACGTGAAATGAAATGCTACTCTCGGTCACCACAAAAACATCACCACAATCGCACACCACCACTAACTCAACCCTCGGTTACTACCACCACTCCATCACCTCTCGGTTAACTCCATAACCAACACCACCAACATCACCACTCTCGGTCACCACAAAAACATCACCACAATCAAACACCATCACCTTCCAAACCAAATTTTAGATCACGACCTTGGAAGCTCAAGACCTCCACACGAGTTGAAGTATCGGATAAAGAAGGTACCATCAGCTATCATCACCCACTTTCTCTACCAAAATCAAGGTTTCATTCCCTAAACCATAACTAGTTAAGCTTACCAAAATAAACAACACATATAACCAACCCTTGTGACTAAACATTCAAGTTCTTCACAAAAATCTTACAAATATGTAAATCTATTAAAAAAGAAGTAAGGAAGGTTTATTAAGTCTGAAAGAAATAAATAAATGATGGTAACCAAAAATTATATAGAGAAAATTATCAACAAAGGGTTGAAAATTTATGTGCAAACTTGTTAAATTTAGGTTATTATGTAATTGACTGTGATTGTGGGAACAAACATTGTAAATATGTTTAGAATATTAAGAAATATCGTTCTGCAAATTTTGAGGCCATTACTATAAGTAAAATAATTTATATAAATTATCTAAGTATTTGGAAGAAAATTTCATGCTGGAAGAACCGAACCTGGCAAATAATTGGAAAAATTTTATGGTTATTATTATTATTTATAAGACTTGCAAAAAACGTTTTGTGGCCTAATTTGAAGTTATGAATTTTAGAAGTTTCTGCTATATGAAAATCGGGAAAAATACTTAATCTTTGAGATAAACTAAGAAAAATTTACAAAAAGTATGATAACGAGAATAGAGCAGTTTTATAAAGATTATAATTTTTTGACATATCTTGCTATGGCGCTCAATAAAGGATTCTGTGGATAGTGAGTTATCATTTTGATTCATATTTGTGAATTTAGTAGGAAGAGGGTTTAAAAATGTTGGTCAAGTGTTTTGGATGTGTTTAGGTAGGGTGGATCGAGTGCAAAGATGAGTTGAGGGGTATCGTGTTCGGTTTTGTTTCTTTATAAACAATAGATTCAAATGTGTCATTTATCATTTTTTATTGTGATATTAGTGATCATTATGCGTATAGTTGAGCAAATTACTTAAGGAGTTTGTGTAAAAGGTTCTAGAACAAAAATCCAAGGGAATGAAGGTTGTGACGAGAAGATAACCCCGAGAACCATTTCAATTTAATCTATAATCTATTTGTATACTTAGTTCATCTCACATGTATACGATTGCGTTTTAATGAATACTTGAATGTACAATTCTATACTTGCACCTTTTCAAGTGAGATACAAGTACACATAATTTAGTTGGTCATGTGAGCTTGATTTCACTTCATATTCGTTGATCACACATTGAGTTTCATCATTGAAATCTGATCACTTTCATTCTGCAACTTTAATTTGATTCTTGATTCTTATTAAGTGAATACGAGTGTTTTCGTTGTCTTTTGCAACTTCTATCGCTGCGTTGGCGCTTAATAAAGAATTCTGCATATAGTGAGTTATTATTTTGATTCATATTTGTGATATTTGTAGGCAGCAGGGTTGAAAAATGTTGGTCGAGTGTTTTGGATGAGTGTATGTAAAAGGTTGTAAAACAAAAATCCATGCGAGTGAAGGTTATGACGAGAAGATAAACCTTTTCACGAGAGAGCCATTTCTATTTAACCCATTTGTATACGTAGTTCATCTCACTTGTTAAGATTACGATGTCATGAACACTTGAATGTACAATCCTATACTTGCACAATTTTGAGTGAAATACAAGTACATCTAATTTAGTTGGTTATGTGAGCTTGATTTGACTTCATATTCATTGATCATACATTGAGTATCATTTTCAAATCTGATCACTTTCATTCTACTACTTTAATTTGATTCTTGATTCTTATTAACTGAATACGAGTGGTTTCATTGTCCTTTGCAATTTCTATCGGTGTGACGGCACTCAATAAAGGATTCTGTGGAAAGTGAGTTATCATTTTGATTCATATTTGTGAATTTAGTTGGCAAGAGGGTTCAAAAATGTTGGTCGAGTGTTTTGGATGTGTTTGGGCAGGGTAAATCGAGTGCAAGAAAGATGAGTTGAGGGGTATTGTATTCGGTTTTGTTTCTTTATAAAAAATAGATTCAAATGTTTCATTTATCAGTTTTTATTGTGATATTAGTGATCATTATGCGTATAGTTGATCAAATTACTTATGGAGTGTATGTAAAAGGTTCTAGAACGAAAATCCATGGGATTGAAGGTTGTGACGAGAAGATAACCGCGAGAATCATTTCTATTTAATCTATTTGTATACTTAGTTCATTTCACATGTATAAGATTACGTTTTAACAAATACTTGAATGTACAATTCTATGCTTGCATAATTTCGAGTGAGATACAAGTACACATAATTTAGTTGGTCATGTGAGCTTGATTTCACTTCATATTCATTGATCACACATTGAGTTTCATCTTTGAAATCTGATCACTTTCATGATGCAACTTTAATTTGATTCTTGATTCTTATTATATGAATACGAGTGTTTTCGTTGTCTTTTGCAGCTTCAATCGCTGCGTTGGCGCTCAATAAAGGATTTTGCATATAGTGAGTTATAATTTTGATTCATATTTGTGAAATTTGTTGGCAAGAGGGTATAAAAGTGTTGGTCGAGAGTTTTGGATGAGTGTGTGTAAAAGGTTGTAGAAGAAAAATCTGTGGGAATGAAGGTTATGACGAGAAGATAAACCTTTTCTCGAGAGAACCATTTAAATTTAACCAATTTGTATACGTAGTTCATCTCACATGTATAAGATTATAATTTGACGAACACTTGAATGCACAATCCTATACTTGCACAATTTCGAGTGAAATACTAGTACATCTAATTTAGTTGGTCATGTGAGCTTGATTTGACTTCATATTCATTGATCATACATTGAGTTTCATCTTTAAAATCTGATCACTTTCATTCTGCAACTTTAATTTGATTCTTGATTCTTATTAAGTTAATACGAGTGGTTTCGTTGTCCTTTGCAACTTCTATCGCTGCGATGGCGCTCAATAAAGGATTCTGTGGATAGTGAGTTATCATTTTGATTCATATTTGTGAATTCAGTTGGCAAGAGGGTTTAAAAATGTTGGTCGAGTGATTTGAATATGTTTAGGCAGGGTGAATCGAGTGCAAAGATGAGTTGAGGGGTATCGTATTCGATTTTGTTTCTTTATAAACGGTAGATTCAGATGTTTCATTTATCATATTTTTTGTGATATTAGTGATCATTATGCGTATAAATTATCAAATTACTTAAGGAGTGTGTGTAAAAGGTTCTAGAACAAAACTCCATGGGATTGAAGGTTATGACGAGAAGATAACCCCGAGAACCATTTATATTTAATCTATTTGTATACTTAGCTCATTTGACATGTATAAGATTACGTTTTAACGGATACTTGAATGTACAATTCTATACTTGCACAACGAGTGAGATACAAGTACACATAATTAAGTTGGTCATGTGAGCTTGATTTCACTTCATATTCATTGATCACACATTAAGTTTCATCATTGAAATCTGATCACTTTCATTCGTCAACTTTAATTTGTTCTTGATTCTTATTAAGTGAATACGAGTGTTTTCATTGTGTTTTGCAACTTCTGTCGCTGCATTGGGGCACAATAAAGGATTCTACATATAGTGAGTTATTATTTTCATTCATATTTGTGAAATTTGTATGCAAGAGGGTATAAAAATGTTGGTCGAGTGTTTTGGATGAGTGTGTGTAAAAGGTTGTAAAACAAAAATCCATGTGAGTGAAAGTTATGACAAGAAGATAAACCTTTTCACGAGAGAGCCATTTCTATTTAACCCGTTTGTATACGTAGTTCATCTCACATGTATAAGATTACGCTTTCACGAACACTTGAATGTACCATCCTATACTTGCACAATTTCGAGTGATATACAAGTACATCTAATTTAGTTGGTCATGTGAGCTTTATTTGACTTCATATTCATTGATCATACATTGAGTTTCATCTTTGAAATCCTAACACTTTCATTCTGCAGCTTTAATTTGATTTTTGATTCTTATTAAGTGATACGAGTGGTTTCGTTGTCCTTTGCAACTTCTATCGCTGCGATGACGCTTAATAAAGGATTATGTAGATAGTGAGTTATCATTTTGATTCATATTTGTGAATTTAGTTGGCCAGAGGGTTCAAAAATGTTGGTCGAGTGTTTGGATGTGTTTAGGTAGGGTGAATTGAGTACAAAGATGAGTTGAGGGGTATCATGTTAGGTTTTGTTTCTTTTTAAACAATAGATTCAAATGTGTCATTTATCAGTTTTTATTGTGATATTAGTGATCATTATGCGTATAATTGATCAAATTACTTAAGGAGTGTGTGTAAAAGGTTCTAGAACGGAAATCCATTGGATTGAAGGTTGTGACGAGAAGATAACCCCGAGAACCATTTCAATTTAATCTATTTGAATGCTTAGTTCATCTCACATGTATAAGATTACGTTTTTGACGAATACTTGAATGTACAATTCTATACTTGCATAATTTCGAGTGAGATACAAGTACATATAAGTTAGTTGGTCATGTGAGCTTGAATTCACTTCATATTCATTGATCACACATTGAGTTTTATCTTTGAAATATGATCACCTTCATTCTGCAACTTTAATTTGATTCTTGATTCTTATTAAGTGAATACGAGTTTTTTCGTTGTCTTTTGCAACTTCTATTGCTGTGTTGGCGCTCAATAAAGGATTCTGCATATAGTAAGTTATCATTTTGATTCATATTTGTGAAATTTGTAGGCAAGAGGGTATAATAATGTTGGTCTAGTGTTTTGGATGAGTGTGTGTAATAGGTTGTAGAACAAAAATCCATGGGAGTGAAGGTTATGACGAGAAGATAAACCTTTTCTCGAGAGAACCATTTCAATTTAACCCATTTGTATACGTAGTTCATCTCACATGTATAAGATTACGATTTCACGAACACTTGAATGTACAATCCTGTAATTGCATAATTTCGAGTGAAATACAAGTACATCTAATTTAGTTGGTCATTTGAGCTTGATTTGACTTCATATTCATTGATCATACATTGAGTTTCATCTATGAAATATGATCACTTTTATTCTGCAACTTTAATTTGATTCATGATTCTTATTAAGTGAATACTAGTGGTTTCGTTGTCCTTTACAACTTCTATCGCTGCGATGGCACTCAATAAAGGATTCTTTGGATAGTGAGTTATAATTTTGATTCATATTTGTGAATTTAGTTGGCAAGAGGGTTTAAAACTGTTGGTCGAGTGTTTTGGATGTGTTTGGGCAGGGTGAATCGAGTGCAAAGATGAGTTGACGGGTATCGTATTCGGTTTTGTTTCTTTATAAAAAATAGATTCAATGTTGGGTTTTGTTACATGTTTATCAAAGCTAGTTTAACCATTTAAACTACAAAACGCAGCGGATATAAGGTGTTAAAAGTGAGTTTAACAATTTGAAAATATAAACCATTTTAAGCCCAAAACAAAACCCATGAACAAGGATCATATGTACGTGAAATGAAATGCTACTCTCGGTCACCACAAAAACATCACCACAATCGCACACCACCACTAACTCAACCCTCGGTTACTACCACCACTCCATCACCTCTCGGTTAACTCCATAACCGAACTCCACCAACATCACTACTCTCGGTCACCACAAAAACATCACCACAATCAAACACCATCACCTTCCAAACCAAATTTTAGATCACGACCTTGGAAGCTCAAGACATCCACACGAGTTGAAGTATCGGATAAAGAAGGTACCATCAGCTATCATCACCCACTTTCTCTACCAAAATCAAGGTTTCATTCCCTAAACCATAACTAGTTAAGCTTACCAAAATAAACAACACATATAACCAACCCTTGTGACTAAACATTCAAGTTCTTCACAAAAATCTTACAAATATGTAAATCTATTAGAAAAGAAGTAAGGAAGGTTTATTAAGTCTGAAAGAAATAAATAAATGATGGTAACCAAAAATTATATAGAGAAAATTATCAACAAAGGGTTGAAAATTTATGTGCAAACTTGTTAAATTTAGTTTATTATGTAATTGACTGTGATTGTGGGAACAAACATTGTAAATATGTTTAGAATATTAAGAAATATCGTTCTGCAAATTTTGAGGCCATTACTATAAGTAAAATAATTTATATAAATTATCTAAGTATTTGGAAGAAAATTTCATGCTGGAAGAACCGAACCTGGCAAATGATTGGAAAAATTTTATGTTGATTATTATTATTTATAAGACTTGCAAAAAACGTTTTGTGGCCTAATTCGAAGTTATGAATTTTAGAAGTTTCTGCTATATGAAAATCGGGAAAAATACTTAATCTTTGAGATAAACTATGAAAAATTTACAAAAATTATGATAACGAGAATAGAGCAGTTTTATAAAGATTTTAATTTTTTGACATATCTTGCTATGGCGCTCAATAAAGGATTCTGTGGATAGTGAGTTATCATTTTGATTCATATTTGTGAATTTAGTAGGAAGAGGGTTTAAAAATGTTGGTCAAGTGTTTTGGATGTGTTTAGGTAGGGTGGATCGAGTGCAAAGATGAGTTGAGGGGTATCGTGTTCGGTTTTGTTTCTTTATAAACAATAGATTCAAATGTGTCATTTATCATTTTTTATTGTGATATTAGTGATCATTATGCGTATAGTTGATCAAATTACTTAAGGAGTTTGTGTAAAAGGTTCTAGAACAAAAATCCAAGGGAATGAAGGTTGTGACGAGAAGATAACCCCGAGAACCATTTCAATTTAATCTATAATCTATTTGTATACTTAGTTCATCTCACATGTATACGATTGCGTTTTAATGAATACTTGAATGTACAATTCTATACTTGCACCTTTTCAAGTGAGATACAAGTACACATAATTTAGTTGGTCATGTGAGCTTGATTTCACTTCATATTCGTTGATCACACATTGAGTTTCATCATTGAAATCTGATCACTTTCATTCTGCAACTTTAATTTGATTCTTGATTCTTATTAAGTGAATACGAGTGTTTTCGTTGTCTTTTGCAACTTCTATCGCTGCGTTCGCGCTCAATAAAGGATTCTGCATATAGTGAGTTATTATTTTGATTCATATTTGTGAAATTTGTAGGCAGTAGGGTTGAAAAATGTTGGTCGAGTGTTTTGGATGAGTGTATGTAAAAGGTTGTAAAACAAAAATCCATGCGAGTGAAGGTTATGACGAGAAGATAAACCTTTTCATGAGAGAGCCATTTCTATTTAACCCATTTGTATACGTAGTTCATCTCACTTGTTAAGATTACGATGTCATGAACACTTGAATGTACAATCCTATACTTGCACAATTTTGAGTGAAATACAAGTACATATAATTTAGTTGGTTATGTGAGCTTGATTTGACTTCATATTCATTGATCATACATTGAATATCATTTTCAAATCTGATCACTTTCATTCTACTACTTTAATTTGATTCTTGATTCTTATTAACTGAATACGAGTGGTTTCATTGTCCTTTGCAACTTCTATCGGTGTGACGGCACTCAATAAAGGATTCTGTGGAAAGTGAGTTATCATTTTGATTCATATTTGTGAATTTAGTTGGCAAGAGGGTTCAAAAATGTTGGTCGAGTGTTTTGGATGTGTTTGGGCAGGGTAAATCGAGTGCAAAAAAGATGAGTTGAGGGGTATCGTATTCAGTTTTGTTTCTTTATAAAAAATAGATTCAAATGTTTCATTTATCAGTTTTTATTGTGATATTAGTGATCATTATGCGTATAGTTGATCAAATTACTTATGGAGTGTATGTAAAAGGTTCTAGAACGAAAATCCATGGGATTGAAGGTTGTGACGAGAAGATAACCGCGAGAATCATTTCTATTTAATCTATTTGTATACTTAGTTCATTTCACATGTATAAGATTACGTTTTAACAAATACTTGAATGTACAATTCTATACTTGCATAATTTCGAGTGAGATACAAGTACACATAATTTAGTTGGTCATGTGAGCTTGATTTCACTTCATATTCATTGATCACACATTGAGTTTCATCTTTGAAATCTGATCACTTTCATGATGCAACTTTAATTTGATTCTTGATTCTTATTATGTGAATACGAGTGTTTTCGTTGTCTTTTGCAGCTTCTATCGCTGCGTTGGCGCTCAATAAAGGATTTTGCATATAGTGAGTTATAATTTTGATTTATATTTGTGAAATTTGTTGGCAAGAGGGTATAAAAATGTTGGTCGAGAGTTTTGGATGAGTGTGTGTAAAAGGTTGTAGAAGAAAAATCTATGGGAATGAAGGTTATGACGAGAAGATAAACCTTTTCTCGAGAGAACCATTTAAATTTAACCAATTTGTATACGTAGTTCATCTCACATGTATAAGATTATGATTTGACGAACACTTGAATGCCCAATGCTATACTTGCACAATTTCGAGTGAAATACAAGTACATCTAATTTAGTTGGTCATGTGAGCTTGATTTGACTTCATATTCATTGATCATACATTGAGTTTCATCTTTAAAATCTGTTCACTTTCATTCTGCAACTTTAATTTGATTCTTGATTCTTATTAAGTTAATACGAGTGGTTTCGTTGTCCTTTGCAACTTCTATCGCTGCGATGGCGCTCAATAAAGGATTCTGTGGATAGTGAGTTATCATTTTGATTCATATTTGTGAATTCAGTTGGCAAGAGGGTTTAAAAATGTTGGTCGAGTGTTTTGGATATGTTTAGGCAGGGTGAATCGAGTGCAAAGATGAGTTGAGGGGTATCGTATTCGATTTTGTTTCTTTATAAACAATAGATTCAGATGTTTCATTTATCATATTTTTTGTGATATTAGTGATCATTATGCGTATAAATTATCAAATTACTTAAGGAGTGTGTGTAAAAGGTTCTAGAACAAAAATCCATGGGATTGAAGGTTGTGACGAGAAGATAACCCCGATAACCATTTATATTTAATCTATTTGTATACTTAGCTCATTTGACATGTATAAGATTACGTTTAACGGATACTTGAATGTACAATTCTATACTTGCACAATTTCGAGTGAGATACAAGTACACATAATTAAGTTGGTCATGTGAGCTTGATTTCACTTCATATTCATTGATCACACATTAAGTTTCATCATTGAAATCTGATCACTTTCATTCGTCAACTTTAATTTGTTCTTGATTCTTATTAAGTGAATACGAGTGTTTTCATTGTGTTTTGCAACTTCTGTCGCTGCATTGGGGCACAATAAAGGATTCTACATATAGTGAGTTATTATTTTCATTCATATTTGTGAAATTTGTATGCAAGAGGGTATAAAAATGTTGGTCGAGTGTTTTGGATGAGTGTGTGTAAAAGGTTGTAAAACAAAAATCCATGTGAGTGAAAGTTATGACAAGAAGATAAACCTTTTCACGAGAGAGCCATTTCTATTTAACCCGTTTGTATACGTAGTTCATCTCACATGTATAAGATTACGCTTTCACGAACACTTGAATGTACAATCCTATACTTGCACAATTTCGAGTGATATACAAGTACATCTAATTTAGTTGGTCATGTGAGCTTTATTTGACTTCATATTCATTGATCATACATTGAGTTTCATCTTTGAAATCCTAACACTTTCATTCTGCAGCTTTAATTTGATTTTTGATTCTTATTAAGTGATACGAGTGGTTTCGTTGTCCTTTGCAACTTCTATCGCTGCGATGGCGCTTAATAAAGGATTATGTAGATAGTGAGTTATCATTTTGATTCATATTTGTGAATTTAGTTGGCCAGAGGGTTCAAAAATGTTGGTCGAGTGTTTGGATGTGTTTAGGTAGGGTGAATTGAGTGCAAAGATGAGTAGAGGGGTATCATGTTCGGTTTTGTTTCTTTTTAAACAATAGATTCAAATGTGTCATTTATCAGTTTTTATTGTGATATTAGTGATCATTATGCGTATAGTTGATCAAATTACTTAAGGAGTGTGTGTAAAAGGTTCTAGAACGGAAATCCATTGGATTGAAGGTTGTGACGAGAAGATAACCCCGAGAACCATTTCAATTTAATCTATTTGAATGCTTAGTTCATCTCACATGTATAAGATTACGTTTTTGACGAATACTTGAATGTACAATTCTATACTTGCATAATTTCGAGTGAGATACAAGTACATATAATTTAGTTGGTCATGTGAGCTTGAATTCACTTCATATTCATTGATCACACATTGAATTTTATCTTTGAAATATGATCACTTTCATTCTGCAACTTTAATTTGATTCTTGATTCTTATTAAGTGAATACGAGTTTTTTCGTTGTCTTTTGCAACTTCTATTGCTGTGTTGGCGCTCAATAAAGGATTCTGCATATAGTAATGTAACACCCGAAAATTTATTATTTTGAAGCCGACGAGGAAAGAAAAGAAATAAAGTCCAAAGTCGAGGGACCAAACTCGCCAACGAAGAAAAGTCGGGTAATGTGGTGATATGTGTAGGGAGAGGGCAGCCCACTCTCCCCACACTTCACATATTTTCAGCTCACAAAGAAGAGAGAAGAGAGAAAGAGGAGAAAAGGGAGAAAAGTGGTGTTTCGGGTGATTCGGGTGTCCAAATCCGTCGAGTTGCAAGCCAAATCGAAGCTCTTGTCTTTGTGCTTGATTGTGTGAGTTCTAGGACCCCACTTTTACTTGTTTTCAACTGATTTTGGGGCTGGAAAATGTTCAAAACCCGTTTTTACAAGTGTGTGTGTTTGACCCATTTGGGTGTGATGTGTATAATGCGTTTAGAGTATGATTTCGGGCTTGTGAGTGCTTGTATGGTGTTATGGTATGCATTCCTAAGGTCCAGGAGGGTTGATTTAGGCTTAGAATGGGTTTGGATGAGCTTGGAGGCCGAAAATGGCAGATTGGGTTCGGGATGAACTCCATTCTGCATCAGCTAGGGCTAGGCGACCGAATGAAGGCCATACGGCCGAATGAGGGCGATTGAGGGTCATTCGCACGATTGGGATTCATTCGCACGATTGAGGGTTCAATCGCACGACTAAGGTTTCAGTCGCACGACTGGGAGTCCAGTCGCATGGGGATTGCACGACTGAGGGTTCAGTCGCATAGATGCTTAGTCGCATGAGTCCATTCGCATGAGGTTAGTCGCATAGGTGCCCATTCGCAGTAATCCCATTCGCACAAGGTTCATACGCACGATTGGATGTTCATTCGCATAGATGTCCATCCGCATGAGTCCAGTCGCATGATGTTCAGTCGCATGGAGTCCATGCGACTGAAGAGTGTCCATACGCCCGAACAGGGCTGTTGCACTCGAAGGAATGTGTAGTTTGACTTCTAGCCTTCGAGGAAAGGTGCAGATGTAAGTTTGATGTAAAGTAACCCATAAGAGCATGTAAGAGAATGGTTATGGCCTTAGTGAGCATGTAGGGCATGATGATGATGATGATGATGATGTTGCATGTTTACGCATATTATGAGTGTATGATGTTGCCCTGTATGATGATGATGAATGCGTATGATATGTCCCTTATTATGATGTATGTTTATCTTTCTTGTGGCTTTACATGTCATGCTAATGAATGAATGAATTAATGAATGAAGTATTATGTAATGTAAAGCGAAAGATAATGAAAGAGGAACATGAAGTAAGAATGCATGCATTAATGAAAGATGAATGAACGAAAGAAAGGCTTGCAAGCATATATATTGGGGTGAGCGACTTTGTGTTGCAAAAGACTCGGATGAATTGCAATCATTTAGATTGCCTATGAGGTGAGCAACCTTGTCGTTGCAAAAGACTCGAGTAAATGCTATCGTGATGTTGCCTTGGGGTGAGCGACCTTGTTGTTGCAAAAGACTCGGATAGCTTGCTATCGTGATGGGCAATTGGGGTGAGCAACCTTAGGGGTGCAAAAGACTCGGATAGCGAGCAATCATTGAGATTGCCATTGAGGTGAGTGACCATGTTGTCGCAAAAGACTCGGAAGACAGAATGAACGAAAAGAATGGAAGATAATGAATGAGATGAAAGATAATAATGAAATTATCTGTGTATACGTATGTTGAATGATCGCATGATAAAGGAATAGCTATTAATGAAAGTAAAGTATATTTATTTTATAAAACTAGAATTCACTCAGCAACGCTGACTTTTATTGCATTTTCCAGTTGGCAGGTAAATGATTGCTGAGGATGGCACGGCAAGGCTACTCGGCTCTTTTGGGATGGCATCCAATTATATAGCTTTTGTGATGTAATGCAAACATGAATTTTTTAACCGGATAATGATGTATTATTTGGCAAAAGTAATTATAATGAATCATGATGTCAGTTTTGAGTGTTTCCGCTGCAATGATTTCTTAATGTAATGTAATTATATGTTTTATGTGCGATGAATGACCAACTGTAAGCGTCCCGGGAACGGGGCCTTACAAGTTGGTATCAGAGCCAAAGTTTAAGTGAAATGGGTAAATTTTCAAAATAAACCTTAACTTAAACTGAAAATGGGACGAAAAGGGAATGGGATGCCAAACTGAGTAGCTGCGTGCCATCAGGTATTTTCTTAAAGTTAACCGGTTTATGTGCGCATGGTATATGTTATGTGTTGTATGTAGATTTGAATACTGATGTAGTCAGGACAGGCAATACTTGGGGTATGAAGAGTAAAGTAAGTGGCTAATCACAACTGGCCACTGTAATTAGGGACTTACTATACTTGACATAAACTGAGTTGTTTCCTTGAATGACCGTGTTGGTGTTTGAATCTTTCAGTGTGTTAGAGAATGGCTGGTGGTAGATCTTCTAGAGCTTCTAGGGGTGGAGGTCGTGATGGCCCTGTTGCTGAACCACGCCCTAAAAGAGGAAGACCTAGAGCTGAGAAAGAGGTTCCTGTAGAACCTGAGACTCCTCATCCAGAAATTAGGGATGAGAGTGCAAACTTAAGGGCCTCGGTAAAGGAGGCTGTTGTTGAGGAAGTACATCAGGTCATGCAGACAATCTTACCGTCTGTGGTGACCGAAGTCATCAAAGCTGTGAAGGAGGGGGAACGAAAGGAGAGAAACCGGGCCTCGGGGGAGCAACCGGAGCCCGAAACGATTTTCTCCGATAATGAGGAGGAAGAGGAAGAGGAGCCTGTGCGGGAGGTGGCACGAGGCTGTAATTACGGGGTGTTTATGAGATGCAAGCCCCCTACTTTCGATGGAAATGGCAATGCTGCTGCTGCTCACCGATGGGTGAGAGAAATGGAGGCTGTTCTCGACATCAGCGAGTGCCGGGAAGATCAAAAAGTAAAGTTTGCCACCCACTCTTTTGTGGACTCGGCACTATGCTGGTGGGACAACCTTGTCCAAGCAGAGGGTAATCGGGCAATCGGGAGAATGAGGTGGCCCGAACTGAAGAAGATGGTGATCGAGGAGTTTTGTCCTCACCGGGAAATGGATAAGGTTGAAAGAGAGTTTCTGCAACTGGAGGCGGGAACCATGACACACCAACAGTACACCACGAAGTTCAACGAGATGGCACGTCTGGTGCCGGATCAAGTGACGCCTCTGTCCCGAAAGATCAAGAGGTATATACAGTGTTTGCCGGCGGATATTCGCAGGCACATGATCGCCGCCCGGCCGAGCACGTTTAGGTCGGCGGTGGATTTGGCGGGAAGATTGTATGATGAGAGGACGGTGGTGGTGACTGATGGTAGCAGGAAGAGCGGTGGTGACCGGAACTGGCAGGGGAAGAGGTTTGGTCGGGGTAATGTCTCGACGGGTAATAAGAAGGCACAGGTGGATGATCGCCGTGTGGTCACGTCAGGTGCGGGGTCGAGAAAGTGTGGCAAATGTGGACGGGAGCACAGCGGGGAGTGCAGGTTTGGATCGAACTTGTGCTTCAGGTGTGGAAAGGCGGGACATATGGCAAAGGACTGTCGTGCGGTCCGATGCTTTAACTGTGGTGAAGAGGGTCACATGCTCAAAGATTGTAAGAAGCCGAGGGCTGAGAGTTCAGGGGCAAAGAGGACGGGAGGTGATGGACCGAGGGCGAGCGCCAGGGCATTCACCATGACACAGGAGGAAGCTAGAACAGGCCCTGATGTCGTGTCCGGTACGTTTCTGGTGAACCAAACTTTAGCTTCTGTGTTATTTGATTCTGGTGCTAGTAGGAGTTTTATTTCTGCTGCTTTCTGTGCTAAGCTGCCTGTTAGTAGTAGATGTGTTGATGCGCCCTTCGATGTAGAAACTGCCATAGGTAGGTCTACCAGGATTTCTGAGATGATAGAGAACTGTGAAGTGGAACTCGAGGGTCATAAGTTTCCTGTTAGACCGTTTGTGATGACCTTAGGTGGTTTTGACTTGGTTCTTGGGATGGATTGGTTAGCGGACTTCGAGGCGAACATTGTGTGTCGCAGGAAGATGATTCGGTTGTTAGCGCCTGACGGTAGTTCAGTAACGGTGTATGGTGATCGGGTTACTACGATTCCAAAGGTGATCTCGATGGCGGTGGCGGGAAAGTGTATGAGGCGTGGATGTAGTGCCTACTTGGCCTACGTAAAGGATGTGGATACGCCAACACCACAACTAGCTGATGTACCGGTTGTGTGTGACTTTCCAGATGTGTTCCCAGAAGACTTATCAGGAGTACCACCTGACAGAGAGATTGAATTTCAGATTGATCTGATACTGGGTGCCCAACCTGTTGCCAAGGCACCGTATCGGTTGGCTCCGACCGAGATGAAAGAGTTAATGGAGCAGTTGCAAGAGTTGCTTGATAAGGGGTTCATTAGACCGAGTATCTCTCCTTGGGGTGCTCCGGTCCTGTTTGTAAAGAAGAAGGACGGTAGTATGAGGATGTGCATCGACTACCGCGAGCTGAACAAGTTGACAGTGAAGAACCGATACCCCTTACCGAGGATAGATGATTTGTTCGATCAGCTTCAGGGTGCCAGTTGGTTTTTGAGAATAGACCTTCGATCTGGTTACCATCAGTTGAAGGTGAAGGAGCAAGATATTCCTAAAACAGCTTTCCGTACGCGCTATGGTCACTACGAGTTTCTTGTTATGTCTTTTGGTTTGACCAATGCGCCAGCTGCTTTTATGGATCTGATGAATCGAGTGTGTCGGCCGATGTTGGATAAATCAGTGATCGTGTTTATTGATGATATCCTAATTTACTCGAGGAGCGAAGCGGAGCATGCCGGACACATTCGGGAGGTTCTAGAGACGTTGAGAAGGGAGAAGTTGTATGCAAAATTCTCCAAGTGCGCGTTCTGGTTGCGCGAAGTTCAGTTCTTGGGTCACGTGGTGAATCCTGATGGGATAATGGTGGACCCGGTGAAAGTGGAGGCGGTTATGCAATGGAAGTCCCCAAAGACGCCATCCGAGATTCGTAGCTTCTTGGGTTTGGCGGGTTACTATAGAAGATTTATCCAGGACTTCTCTAAGATTGCTTCTCCACTGACTAAGTTGACCCGAAAAGATGTGAAGTTCGTATGGGGTCAAGCTCAAGAGAAGGCGTTTGAAGAACTAAAGGCGAGATTGACTCAAGCTCCTGTTCTGTCATTACCCGATAGAAGTGAAGATCTGGTGGTTTATTCCGATGCTTCTTACTCGGGGTTGGGGTGTGTGTTAATGCAGAGAGGAAAAGTTATAGCCTATGCATCCCGACAGTTGAAGGTTCATGAGGTCAATTATCCTACTCATGACTTGGAGCTAGCAGCTGTGGTCTTTGCATTGAAGATTTGGAGGCACTATCTGTACGGGACTAAGTGCACCATATTCACTGACCACAAAATTCTGAAGTACTTTTTCGAGCAGAAGGATTTGAACATGAGGCAGAGGCGGTGGTTGGAACTTATAAAGGATTATGATTGTGAGATCCACTACCATCCGGGCAAGGGCAATGTGGTGGCTGATGCCCTTAGCCGGAAAGAGAGGCCCGAGCCGATTCGGGTGAAAGCCTATCAGTTGATCATGACCTCTGATGTAATGAAGCAGATTAAAGAGTTTCAAGATGAGGCACTGAAAGAAGATCATCTTAACTCTGAAAGGATGAGAGGTCTGGTTGGAGAATTGGGTGAAAACACGCTCGGTGTTAGAACCCGATTTGATCGTGTGTGGATTCCTCGTTTTGGGGATCTACGGGGGAAGATAATGGATGAAGCTCACAAGACTCGGTACTCCATTCATCCTGGTGCCACGAAGATGTACCATGATATGAAGAAAGATTATTGGTGGCCGGGTATGAAGCGCGAT
This sequence comes from Flaveria ramosissima, assembly GCA_025215565.1. Classification (NCBI taxonomy): domain Eukaryota; kingdom Viridiplantae; phylum Streptophyta; class Magnoliopsida; order Asterales; family Asteraceae; genus Flaveria; species Flaveria ramosissima. Next base: position 40,138,289 of record CM046036.1, read on the forward strand.
GTGGTGGAGTACGTGAGTAAGTGCCTTACTTGCTTACAGGTGAAGGCCGAGCATCAAAAGCCGTATGGGAAGATACAACCTTTGGATATACCGGAATGGAAGTAGGAGCACATCACCATGGATTTCATTACCAAGTTGCCGCGTACTCCGAAAGGGTATGATGCCATATGGGTGATAGTTGATCGTTTGACGAAGAGTGCTCACTTCCTACCGATCCGCGAGACATATTCATCTGAGAGGTTGGCTGATCTGTTCATCAAGAAAATTGTGACTCGTCATGGTGTACCGGTGTCTATTGTGTCGGATCTCGACACTCGGTTTACATCTAAATTCTGGAAGAAGTTCCACGATGCTATGGGGACGAGGTTACACATCAGCACGGCTTATCATCCCCAGACTGATGGTCAGTCAGAAAGGACCATTCAATCACTGGAAGACATGCTCCGGGCATGTGTGATTGATTTTGCTGGAAGTTGGGATGACCACCTACCGTTAGCCGAATTCTCATACAATAACAGTTTTCATGCCAGCATTGGTATGCCTCCATATGAGATGCTATACGTTAGGAGATGCAGAACGCCTGTTTGTTGGGGTGATATTGGTCAGAAGGAATTGGGAAGCGTCGAGGTAATCGAGGCTACGACTGAGAAGCTTGAGAAGATCAAAGCCTTCATGAAGGCGGCAAAAGATAGACAGAAGTCGTATGCTGACAAACGGCGTAGGCCGATTGAGTTCCAGGTGGGTGACCAGGTTATGTTGAAGGTCTCACCTTGGAAGGGTATCATTCGTTTCCGAAAGCGGGGCAAGTTGAGTCCCAGGTATATAGGCCCTTTCCGAATCATTGCTCGAGTAGGAGAGGTGGCCTATAGACTGGAGTTGCCAGATGAGTTAAGTGGAATACACCCGACATTTCATGTATCTCATCTAAGGAAGTGCTTAGCAGATGAAGATATGATTGTCCCATTGGAAGATATCGAAGTAGATGAACGGCTCAATTACATGGAGCAACCAGTGGCAATCATTGACCGAAAGGAGAAAAGGATGAGGAATAAATTGGTTCCTCTTGTGCGTGTACAGTGGAAGCACAGGAAGGGATCCGAATCAACGGTGGAGACTGAGGAAGAAATGAGACAGCATTATCCACGTTTGTTCGAGGAATAACAGGTTTCGGGGACGAAACCTATTTAAGGGGGGTGGACTTGTAACACCCGGGAATTTATTATTTTGAAGCCGACGAGGAAGGAAAAGAAATAAAGTCCAAAGTCGAGGGACCAAACTCGCCAACGAAGAAAAGTCGGGTAATGTGGTGATATGTGTAGGGAGAGGGCAGCCCACTCTCCCCACACTTCACATATTTTCAGCTCACAAAGAAGAGAGAAGAGAGAAAGAGGAGAAAAGGGAGAAAAGTGGTGTTTCGGGTGATTCGGGTGTCCAAATCCGTCGAGTAGCAAGCCAAATCGAAGCTCTTGTCTTTGTGCTCGATTGTGTGAGTTCTAGGACCCCACTTTTACTTGTTTTCAACTGATTTTGGGGCTGGAAAATGTTCAAAACCCGTTTTTACAAGTGTGTGTGTTTGACCCATTTGGGTGTGATGTGTATAATGCGTTTAGAGTATGATTTCGGGCTTGTGAGTGCTTGTATGGTGTTATGGTATGCATTCCTAAGGTCCAGGAGGGTTGATTTAGGCTTAGAATGGGTTTGGATGAGCTTGGAGGCCGAAAATGGCAGATTGGGTTCGGGATGAACTCCATTCTGCATCAGCTAGGGCTAGGCGACCGAATGAAGGCCATACGGCCGAATGAGGGCGATTGAGGGTCATTCGCACGATTGGGATTCATTCGCACGATTGAGGGTTCAATCGCACGACTAAGGTTTCAGTCGCACGACTGGGAGTCCAGTCGCATGGGGATTGCACGACTGAGGGTTCAGTCGCATAGATGCTTAGTCGCATGAGTCCATTCGCATGAGGTTAGTCGCATAGGTGCCCATTCGCAGTAATCCCATTCGCACAAGGTTCATACGCACGATTGGATGTTCATTCGCATAGATGTCCATCCGCATGAGTCCAGTCGCATGATGTTCAGTCGCATGGAGGCCATGCGACTGAAGAGTGTCCATACGCCCGAACAGGGCTGTTGCACTCGAAGGAATGTGTAGTTTGACTTCTGGCCTTCGAGGAAAGGTGCAGATGTAAGTTTGATGTAAAGTAACCCATAAGAGCATGTAAGAGAACGGTTATGGCCTTAGTGAGCATGTAGGGCATGATGATGATGATGATGATGTTGCATGTTTACGCATATTATGAGTGTATGATGTTGCCCTGTATGATGATGATGAATGTGTATGATATGTTCCTTATTATGATGTATGTTTATCTTTCTTGTGGCTTTACATGTCATGCTAATGAATGAATGAATTAATGAATGAAGTATTATGTAATGTAAAGCGAAAGATAATGAAAGAGGAACATGAAGTAAGAATGCATGCATTAATGAAAGATGAATGAACGAAAGAAAGGCTTGCAAGCATATATATTGGGGTGAGCGACTTTGTGTTGCAAAAGACTCGGATGAAGTGCAATCATTTAGATTGCCAATGAGGTGAGCAACCTTGTCGTTGCAAAAGACTCGAGTAAGTGCTATCGTGATGTTGCCTTGGGGTGAGCGACCTTGTTGTTGCAAAAGACTCGGATAGCTTGCTATCGTGATGGGCAATTGGGGTGAGCAACCTTAGGGGTGCAAAAGACTCGGATAGCGAGCAATCATTGAGATTGCCATTGAGGTGATTGACCATGTTGTCGCAAAAGACTCGGAAGACAGAATGAACGAAAAGAATGGAAGATAATGAATGAGATGAAAGATAATAATGAAATTATCTGTGTATACGTATGTTGAATGATCGCATGATAAAGGAATAGCTATTAATGAAAGTAAAGTATATTTATTTTATAAAACTAGAACTCACTCAGCAACGCTGACTTTTATTGCATTTTCCAGTTGGCAGGTAAATGATTGCTGAGGATGGCACGGCAAGGCTACTCGGCACTTTTGGGATGGCATCCAATTATATAGCTTTTGTGATGTAATGCAAAGATGAATTTTGTAACCGGATAATGATGTATTATTTGGCAAAAGTAATTATAATGAATCGTGATGTCATTTTTGAATGTTTCCGCTGCAATGATTTCTTAATGTAATGTAATTATATGTTTTATGTGCGATGAATGACCAACTGTAAGCGTCCCGGGAACGGGGCCTTACAAGTAAGTTATCATTTTGATTCATATTTGTGAAATTTGTTGGCAAGAGGGTATAATAATGTTGGTCTAGTGTTTTGGATGAGTGTGTGTAATAGGTTGTAGAACAAAAATCCATGGGAGTGAAGGTTATGACGAGAAGATAAACCTTTTCTCGAGAGAACCATTTCAATCTAACCCATTTGTATACGTAGTTCATCTCACATGTATAAGATTACGATTTCACGAACACTTGAATGTACAATCCTGTAATTGCATAATTTCGAGTGAAATACAAGTACATCTAATTTAGTTGGTCATTTGAGCTTGATTTGACTTCATATTCATTGATCATACATTGAGTTTCATCTATGAAATATGATCACTTTTATTCTGCAACTTTAATTTGATTCATGATTCTTATTAAGTGAATACGAGTGGTTTCGTTGTCCTTTACAACTTCTATCGCTGCGATGGCACTCAAAAAGGATTCTTTGGATAGTGAGTTATAATTTTGATTCATATTTGTGAATTTAGTTGGCAAGAGGGTTTAAAACTGTTGGTCGAGTGTTTTGGATGTGTTTGGGCAGGGTGAATCGAGTGCAAAGATGAGTTGACGGGTATCGTATTCGGTTTTGTTTCTTTATAAAAAATAGATTCAATGTTGGGTTTTGTTACATGTTTATCAAAGCTAGTTTAACCATTTAAACTACAAAACGCAGCGGATATAAGGTGTTAAAAGTGAGTTTAACAATCTGAAAATATAAACCATTTTAAGCCCAAAACAAAACCCATGAACAAGGATCATATGTACGTGAAATGAAATGCTACTCTCGGTCACCACAAAAACATCACCACAATCGCACACCACCACTAACTCAACCCTCGGTTACTACCACCACTCCATCACCTCTTGGTTAACTCCATAACCGAACACCACCAACATCACTACTCTCGGTCACCACAAAAACATCACCACAATCAAACACCATCACCTTCCAAACCAAATTTTAGATCACGACCTTGGAAGCTCAAGACATCCACACGAGTTGAAGTATCGGATAAAGAAGGTACCATCAGCTATCATCACCCACTTTCTCTACCAAAATCAAGGTTTCATTCCCTAAACCATAACTAGTTAAGCTTACCAAAATAAACAACACATATAACCAACCCTTGTGACTAAACATTCAAGTTCTTCACAAAAATCTTACAAATATGTAAATCTATTAAAAAAGAAGTAAGGAAGGTTTATTAAGTCTGAAAGAAATAAATAAATGATGGTAACCAAAAATTATATAGAGAAAATTATCAACAAAGGGTTGAAAATTTATGTGCAAACTTGTTAAATTTAGTTTATTATGTAATTGACTGTGATTGTGGGAACAAACATTGTAAATATGTTTAGAATATTAAGAAATATCGTTCTGCAAATTTTGAGGCCATTACTATAAGTAAAATAATTTATATAAATTATCTAAGTATTTGGAAGAAAATTTCATGCTGGAAGAACCGAACCTGGCAAATGATTGGAAAAATTTTATGTTGATTATTATTATTTATAAGACTTGCAAAAAACGTTTTGTGGCCTAATTCGAAGTTATGAATTTTAGAAGTTTCTGCTATATGAAAATCGGGAAAAATTCTTAATCTTTGAGATAAACTATGAAAAATTTACAAAAAGTATGATAACGAGAATAGAGCAGTTTTATAAAGATTATAATTTTTGGACATATCTTGCTATTTTTACCGAATATTGTTAAAATAATAAAAATCATGAAAGTTGGCTCTGCTATGATTTAGAACATGTAAATATTTTGAGGAAATATGAATTTTGTGACATATAATATAACAAAGTTTGACAAATTTTAGAGGCCCGAAATTATTTCTTACAATTTATTCAAATAATATAAAAATTATAGAAAATAAACTGTAAATAATTAATATATGAAATTTTGATATATTATACATGATTTTTAAACCCACCTGCTGTAAAAAGTTCGTGGTATATTCCTTATTATGATTTTTGAAATGAATTTTATAGTTTGAGGTGCTAAAAATGTTAAAGAAAAGACATTTTTTCTAAACTATAAATATTTTTATTTATAGGTTATCATTTGGGGTAAGAGGTGAGACTCATAGCCCCATTTTTATTCTTATAAATTTTGGAGGAAAAAACATACTGTTTTATGAATTGGTGCATTATTAAAAATTTTGAGATATACTATCATTTATGTTACAACCATTAATTAGGATGTGGAACCGTTGGATAATATTGGTAGCGCTACTTAAGAAAATATTTCTTGCACCAACAGAATGAGTGTTGTGATGCTATATTATCTGATTTTATGAATAATGTTATGACATTTATGAATGATCTACTTATTAAGTAAGGTTTGGTTGTATCTAATGCATCAAGAATATTTTGTTAAGATAAACCTATGATCTCACCAACTTTATGTTGACCATTTTGAGTATGCTTTTTTAGGAAATTATCATGACTAACAGCTTAATGTTCTCTTTTGATGTGTATAACAACTGGGGAGAAATAATAGGAAAAGTCTGTGTTAATCTAAATGTGAACATGTATAATCTCAGCTTATCGGTGGACGCGCATTTCCATCGTTACTAAAGATGTAGCAGTTAGATAATATGTTTGTAATTGGATTATGTTAGATCAAATTCTGACTGTTATGATTTGATGTAATCCTAACTTTATAATTATCTTTAATTATGAACTGAATTATGTTATGTTTTGTTTTGCTGTGCTATCTGTTTAACTCCTTTAGTCAATAAGTTCCGAACAAACAAGTCACACCCAAAGCATCTCACGCTTCCGTCGGGCTGTGACACATGTATAACATTACGCTTTCACGAACACTTGAATGTACAATTGTAAGGCCCCGTTAACGGAAAGCCACATTAATTGACGGACCTTAAGGTGACGGATGTCACAGTATCCCCCAGTTGAGAGAATTTCGTCCCGAAATTCAGTTGGAGTTTGGTCCAGGAGTGTCATCCTCGAATAGATGTGGATATTTGAGTTTCATCTGATCTTCTCGTTCCCATGTAAACTCTGGCCCTTGTTTTGAATTCCACCTTACGCGAACAATAGGTATTCTACTGCGCTTCAGTTGCTTGACCTTTCGATCCATGATCTCAATGGGTTCCTCAACAAAATGAAGCTTTTCGTCAATTTTGATTTCCCCAATTGGCACGTGAAGTGATTCGTCGGCCAAACACTTCTTGAGGTTTGACACGTGAAAAGTATAATGTACACCGCTGAGTTCTTGTGGCAACCTTAATCGGTAAGCCACTGGATCGATTCTTTCTGTAATCTCGAATGGTCCAACGTATCTTGGGGCTAACTTCCTTTTCTTTCCAAATCGAACGACTCCTTTCCAAGGGGAGACTTTAAGTAAGACTCGATCCCCAACATTGAATTCTAGAGGCTTCCGACGGTTGTCGGCATAGCTCTTTTGGCGATCTCTTGCAGCTTTTAGTCGGTCTTTTATTTGAAAGATCTTGTCAGTCGTTTCTTGAATGATCTCTGGGCCTGTTAGCTGACTTTCACCAATCTCGGCCCAACAAACGGGAGATCTGCATTTCCTTCCATACAATGCTTCAAATGGAGCACATCCAATGCTTGTATGGTAGCTGTTGTTGTAAGAGAACTCGATCAACGGTAGATGAGCATCCCAACTACCACCAAAATCGATTACACACGCTCTCAACATGTCTTCTAGCGTCTGTATAGTTCGTTCACTTTGGCCATCTGTCTGAGGGTGATAGGCGGTACTCATGTCTAATCGAGTGCCCATCGCATTCTGTAGTGTCTGCCAAAATCGTGAAGTAAATCGGCTATCACGGTCGGATATGATCGACACCGGCACCCCGTGCCGTGTCACGACCTCTTTGATGTACAATCTCGCCAACTTATCCATTTTGTAGTCTTCTCGGATAGGCAAGAAATGTGCTGATTTCGTCATTCGATCTACAGTGACCCATATCGAGTCATGACAGCTGCTTGTTCTAGGGAGTTTGGTAATGAAATCCATAGCTATGTTCTCCCATTTCCACTCGGGAATTTCAGGTTGCTGTAATAATCCCGATGGTTTCTGATGTTCAGCTTTAACTTTGGAACATGTCAAGCATCTGCTGACGTATAAGGCAATGTCTTTCTTCATGCCTGGCCACCAGTACAGATCCTTAAGATCGTGATACATCTTGTCTGCACCAGGATGAATAGAATATCACGTCTTGTGGGCTTCATCCATGACTAAGGTACGTACACCTCCCCATCTGGGTACCCATATGCGATCCATGAAGTACTGCATACCGTCATCGTTGCAAATCATCTGTTTATCTAACCCTCGGAATTCTTCTCCCGCAAGGTTTTCTTCTTTCAATGCCTCACTTTTTGCAATTTGGATCTGAGCTTTCAAGTTCGTTTGAATGGTCAATCCCAACGCTCGAGCACGTAGTGGTTTCACACGTTCTTTACGGCTTAAAGCATCAGCCACCACGTTAGCTTTCCCCGGATGATACCGGATTTCATAGTCGTAGTCACTAAGAAGCTCTACCCAACTTCGTTGGCGCATATTAAGTTCTTCTGATCCAGAATATGTTGGAGGCTCTTATGATCAGTGAAGATGATGCATCTGGTTCCATACAGGTAATGCCTCCAAATATTGAGTGCAAATACTACAGCGCCCAGCTCAAGATCATGAGTGGTATAGTTTTTTTCATGCAATTTAAGTTGTCGCGAAGTGTAGGCAATCACCTTATCCTTCTGCATTAGCACACATCCCAATCCTTGATGTGATGCATCGCAGTATACCACAAAATCATCAGTTCCGTCTGGGAGGGACAGTATAGACGCGTTACACAACTTCTCTTTCAACGTTTGGAACGCTTGTTCTTATGCATGTCCCCAATCAAACTTCTTGTCTTTCTGAGTAAGCAGGGTTAATGGTTGCGCGATCTTTGAAAAATTCGCCATGAAGCAACGATAGTAACCGGCCAATCCTAAGAATTGTCGTATCTCTGATGGTGTCTGGGGCGTATCCCATTTCTTCACCGCTTCGATCTTGCCTGGATCTACATGAATCACATCCTTGTTAACCACATGACCCAAAAACTTCACTTCCCGCAACCAAAATTCACATTTTGAAAATTTTGCGAAAAGTTTCTCTTCTCGTAGCAGCTCCAGAATTGCCCGAAGGTGTTCTTCATGATCCTATTTTGATCGGGAGTAGATAAGTATATCGTCTATGAACACGATCACGAACGTATCCAAGTAAGGTTTGCACACCCGATTAATTAGATCCATAAACACAACTGGTGCGTTAGTCAGCCCAAACGGCATGACCAAGAACTCATAGTGCCCATAACGAGTCCTAAACGCTGTCTTCGGTATGTCGTCCTCGAAAACTCTTAGCTAATGATATCCAGAACGAAGATCGATCTTTGAGAAGTACGAAGCTCCCTGTAGCTGGTCAAACAGATCGTCGATCCTGGGAAGAGGATATCGATTCTTCACAGTTAACTTGTTCAGTTCACGGTAATCGATGCACATGCGGAACGATCCATCCTTCTTTTTGACAAATAGTACCGGTGCTCCCCACGGTGAATGACTCGATCGAATAAAACCCTTCTCCAGTAGCTCTTGTAATTGGCTAGATAACTCTTGCATCTCGGATGGCGCTAACCGATAGGGCGTCTTCGCTACCGGTGTAGCTCCAGGAACCAACTCAATACGGAATTCCACCTGTCGTGGAGGAGGTAAACCAGACAAGTCATCAGGAAATACATCTGGGTAGTCCCGTACCACTGGAATATCTACTAGTTTCCTCTCTTCGTCCTTCTTTTCAACCACATGAGCCAGAAAAGCGTAGTACTGCTTTCAAAAACTTCGGCGTGCTTTCATGCAGGAAATAAGCTTTAAGTTCCTTCCCGGTCGTTCTCCATGAATCTTGAGTACCTCCCTGTTTGGTATAGGGATTCGTACTATTTTGTCCCGACAGACAATCTCTGCTCCGTTTTGCGACAACCAATCCATACCCACAATCACATCAAAACTTCCTAGCTCAAAGGGTATCAAGTCTATATCGAAGGCATGATCATCCAATGTTAACGAGCACTTCCTAATAATCTCATCGGCCTGAACAACTCTACCATTGGCCATTTCTACAGAGTAGCTAGTTTCTAGCCTACTAGGACTCAAATCAAGCAATGGCACAAACTCAGAAGATATAAAGCTATTGTCTGCTCCAGTATCAAATAATATAGATGCAAAGTGATGATTGAGTAAGTGCGTACCCGTGACAACATTCGGGTCCTGACGAGCATCGTTGGCTCCGATGACAAATGCACGTCCCCGAGCTGCATTCCCCTGATAGTCGGGCCTTGGTTCCCAGCTATGGCCATCACTTGCTGCTGGTTGTTCCCCTGTTGACCCGGTGCCCGATTCAGCCTGGGGCACATGTTTCTGTAATGATCAGTGCTCCCACACTCATAACAAGCCCTCGCATTCCCGGCGGGGTTAACCGCGTTGACGGGTGCCACAAGATTCGGCGCAGTTCTACAATCTCTCGCCAAATGCCCCGGGCGCCTACAGTTCGTGCACACCCGGCACTGCGTTCCTGGGGAATGATGATAGTTGCACCTTTCACATTTGGGGTGCGGCCCCACATACTCTCTCTTGGCCTGAGACACGGCCACAAAATTCCTAGTCGTTTTAGCCCTCTTATCAAACTTCTCGGCACTCGACCGACTCGTTTCCCCCACATCCTTTCTCTTTTCTGCTCCTCTGCCCAAAACCCCTGTTCTCACCATCTCGTCAGTCAAAGCGCCAGCCTTCAAAATTGCGCTCTGAATAGTGGGAGGAGCAGCTGCTGTAACCATTGTTCTAATTTGAGGCGCAAGTCCCCAAATGTACCTCTCGATTCTCTTTGATTCCGGCGTGACCAGATGCGGAACCAACCTTGCCAGCTCATGAAAACGGTCGGTATAAGCTGCATGCCCGGCCCCCACCATAGCATGATTCCAGAACTCATGCTCCAACTTCTGCATCTCGTTGAGGGGGCAGTATTCCTCGGTGATCAAAGCTTTAAACTCGTCCCATGACATCTGCATCGTAGATTCTCTTCCTCTAGCTTGAACCTGGGTGTTCCACCAGGTTAGGGCCTTGCCCTGCAGTGAACAGGTGGCATATTTGATTCTCTGGCTGTCGACGCACTCACTAATGTCAATTACCGCCTCCATCTTTTCTAGCCACCTGGTTAGGGCTATCGCCCCACCTTTCCCATCGAATTCCCTCGGTTTGCAAGCCACAAACTCCTTATACGAACACCCCCGTCTGGCATTAACAACCCCAGTCTCAATACCGGCTGTACCACCATTCCCGGTCTCCTGGTTGCTTTCGTTTCCGGTCGGGTTTCTATTTCCCACCTCAGTTTCGATCCCACCATGGTCTCTTTCTCCATTATCTCTATCATCGTTGCCACCATCCCCGTGAGGGTGGTGTTGCTGGAGTGCGTCGCTCACTTGGGCCACGATAGTAGGAATCAGTGCGGCCAACTGTTGAGCGATCAGGGCCGCCATATCAGCGTTCCCTGTTTCCTGATTGTTACTGCCAGGAGAATCACTTGTTCTTGGTGCTCTGCCTCTGCCTCTGCCTTTGCCCCTTGGGGCTTCACTCCCGCCACTATTGCTGCGGGTAACTCTTCGAGGCGGCATTTTCTAATCATAGAAATAGTAAACACGTAAGCTTAAATCATTTCAAAGTGTATTATCCATAACACTCATCAAGTCCAGTATTCCCAAGTTAATATCACACTTATTGACATCACACATCGCATGCAATTCGTGTAGTTCTCTGTAAGGCCCCGTTCCCGGGATGCTTACAGTTGGTCAATCATCGCACATAAAACATATAATTTCATTTGCATTAAGAAAACAATGCAGCGGAAACATTCAAAAATGACATCACATTTCATTATAAATACTTTTGCCAAATAATACATCATTATCTGATTTCAAAATACATGTTTGCATTATAACACAAAAGCTTCATAAATGAATGCCATCCCAAAAGAGCCGAGTAGCCTTGTCGTGCCATCCTCAGCAATCATTTACCTGCCAACTGGAAAATGCAATAAAAGTCAGCGTTGCTGAGTGAGTTCTAGTTTTAATAATAAAACATACTTTACTTTCATATAAAACCATTCGTTACTTTAACGTGATCACACATCATACGTACGCATAGATAATATCATTATTATCTTCTTCATTCATTCATTCGTTCATTCGTTCCTTTTTAACTTACTTGCGCATCGGACATCATCCATACCAATACCATATGCTATACCCCAACTAGTCTCAGCTACCGGGCCGAAGTCAATAAATGAACAGCTAAACGTATGCCACGGTACTAGGGGTAACCGATCAGTCTTAGCTACTGGGCCGAAGTCAATAAATGAACAGCTAAACGTATGCCACAGTACTAATGATAACTGACCAGTCATAGCCACTGGGCCGAAGTCAATAAATGAACAGCTAAACGTATGCCACAGTACTAAGGGTAAGCGGTAGAGGTTTCACATAATGGTCAATCACAAAGAAGGACCCGTTATCCGATGCATGCAAGACGTGTCATCTCTTTCCACTTTACGTTACATAATACTTCATTTCATTCGTCATAATACGTAAAGCCATAGGAAGATAATCATACATCATAATAAGGAACATATCATACGCATTCATCATCATACAGGGCAACATCATACGTTCATAATATGCATAAACATGCAACATCATCACCATCATGCCCTACATGCACTCTAAGGCCATAACCATACTCTTACATGCTCTTGCGGGTTACCTTACATCCAAACTTACATCTGCACCTTTCCCCGAAGGCCAGAAGTCAAACTACACATTCATTCGAGTGCAACAGCCCTATTTGGGCGTATGGACACCCTTCAGTCGCATGGCCTCCATGCGACTGAACATCATGCTACTGGACTTATACGGATGGTCATCTATGCGAATGAACATCAAGTCGTGCGTATGGACCTTGTGCGAATGGAATTACTGCGAATGGGCACCTATGCGACTAACCTCATGCGAATGGACTCATGCGACTAAACATCTATGCGACTGAACCCTCAGTCGTACAATCCTCATGCGACTGGACTCCCAGTCGTGCGACCGAAGCCTTAGTCGTGCGATTGAACCCTCAATCGTGCGAATGAATCCCAATCGTGCGAATGACCCTCAATCGCCCTCATTCGGCCGTATGGCCTTCATTCGGTCGCCTAGCCCTAGCTGATGCAGAATGGAGTTCATCCCGAACCCAATCTGCCATTTTCGGCCTCTAAACTCATCCAAACCCATTCTAAGCCTAAATTAACCCTCCTGGACCTTAGGGATGCATACCATAACACCATACAAGCACACACAAGCCCGAAATCATACTCTAAACACATCACACCCAAATGGGTCAAACACACACACTTGTAAAAACGGGTTTTGAACATCTTCCAGCCCCAAAATCAGTTGAAAACAAGTAAAATTGGGGTCCTAGAACTCACACAATCGAGCACAAAGACAAGAGCTTCGATTTGGCTTGCTACACGACGGATTTGGACACCCGAATCACCCGAAACACCACTTTTCTCCCTTTTCTCCTCTTTCTCTCTTCTCTCTTCTTTGTGAGCTGAAATATGAGAAGTGTGGGGAGAGTGGGCTGCCCTCTCCCTACACACATCACCACATTACCCAACTTTTCTTCGTTGGCGAGTTTGGTCCCTCGACTTTGGACTTTATTTCCTTTCTTTCTTCGCCGGCTTCAAAATAATAAATTTCCGGGTGTTACATTCTCACACCATGAATTGGTAATGTCTCAACAATAGTCCATCATAACAGTTGTAAATCCATGTATATAATCACGTTTAGTTTGGCGGAGGTTGTCTATTTCCTCCTCTTTCGAAGTTTCAGACATAACCTCCTCAGGGTTAATCTCAATGTCCACGGTCAAGCGCATTAGCATGATCTGTGAAGATCTCTTCGGGTTTAATACCCGGATTTTGATAAACCAACTCGGCGCGCAGAGGGAACGGAAGATCCAATAGAAGCATCCCATAAAAGAGTGAGCACAAGGGCTCTCTCATAGGGTGGAAAGATCACATAACAGGTAAATGAACAAATCAAGCAATGAGGAACACATACACGAGATATAATATGCATACAAATACTAGCATGCAAATCTACATGAAGGTTCCTAGGTTATAGTCTAGGTCAAGCGTATTGCCTAATTCTCTATAACCAATGGCTCTGATACCAATCAGTCACACCCCCGCTAAAAGCGGAAACACGGGGATGTAACGAGATCGGGATCGTCATAACACATGGTAAGCGATAGAGATGCAATATAATAAATGATGACATGCGTGTCATGACGACACCCGACAAAAAGGGGACTTGTGTCGTGTTTAGTCAATATTCACGACAACATAGCCATAAGCATAAACATGATAATGATTCACATAACCAAATAAAGATGAAATTGTAATATGAATTCCCACAACCCGGGAAACAAGTATCAAAAGATTGTAATTGTTTACACAGACTACAACATTGCTTAAAATAATTGTCTGTCAAAACATGTTTAGTCCCAAAAATACATCCTAGGGTCTCCACTAAGGCAGCACATCTAGATGTCCTCAATTTGCATGATCACCTGAAAAGATATGCTTAAATTGGTCAAGAAAATTGTTGGTGAGCTCGCAGGTTTAAGTAATAAATAAGTAAGTGATGTTGTATAATAAATGATGTGGAATACCATGAATACAGTTATATAAACAAGTAAAATCACATGACAATGAGCTTTGCAACCAAACCTAGCGACGTACACAAAGAATATGTCGGCATATATTCACCCAAGGGCCCGTTCCTGGCCAATGATGGTACCAACTAGTATACCATCGAACAAGGGTGGGGGTGTCAACCCAGTAGTACTACCAATACCTAACCGTCGGTTCCCACACTGGAATTAAATAGTTGCAAAGATAGAACCACACAGCAGACCCAAGCATGTAACAGATAAGTACTTGTAACAAAGTATCACGTTGATTCCTTGTATGTAAAATGTAAGTAAGTTGTACAGCATTGAAAATGGGTGAGCATACTTTTCCCCCAAGTTGTAAATGATTGAAATATTGTATAAGCGTAAAAAGAGGCCACGAAACTCACTTTTTAGGTGGTAAGTATGTAAGATCGATGTATCCAAATGTTGAATGCAAATGAACGGTCAAACACCTATTGACAGTTATTGTTAAGCATTAATGATATGAAATAAGCGCATAATAATGATCGGTCGGTTCGGGTTGTATCGGCTGGGTCGCGTGTAACTCACACAAATAGACACACGTACTAGACCTTATGTAGATCCAAATACTAGACATTGTCGCCATTGTCGATGATATTTGAGTAAAAGTTTCATTGTTATTGAAGAAGTATTAGATAAGTGTCAGTAGTTATAAATCGGTTGATAATTGTAAAGCCTTAGTTTAATTTGTTTTGAATAGTATTTGTGGCATTTTTAGCGTTGACTTTAATCTTTGTGGCCCAACAATGGCAACTGTGTTAATGTTGCCTCAACATCACACGACCTACACACACCACGCACAAGAAGGAAATCACATACAACAATTACAGTCGCATGACGGGACCAGACGCACGACTCAACACTCCATTCGCACGAATCAACCCTCAATCGTGTGAATCAGCTTCATTCGTACGATTGAGCCTGCATTCGTTTGACTGGTATTCAGTCGTACCACACAACACCCAATCGCACGACTTAACCTCCATACGCACGAATCAACCTTCAATCGTGCGAATCAGCTACTTTCGTACGATTGAACCTTCATTCGTGCGATTGGACTCCAGTCGTGCGAAACACACACAATCGCATACATTCAGTCGGTCACCTGACTCAATCGCACACATACACACAGTCACATGACTCAGTCGCACGACATGCCCAGTCGCACAACTCAGTCGCACGATTGACTCAAACGCATGGCTCAGTCGCACGACTCACCCAGTCGCACGACTCAATCGCATGACAGACCCAGTCGCCTGGACAGCAGAATCGTGACTGTGGTAGGGCTGAGCAGCCTTCGGCTGTTCTATTTGATGATTTATTCTATTATGTTTTGAAGCCAGGTTTCAAGATAAGCAAAGATTGGGTGATTGTTACAGCTGAGAGAGATAGAGATGTATACAAGTTAGATATGTCTCAAGTTGATCCTTCAACTAAAACAACATGCCTAATTGCTAAGGCATGATGAAAGCCAGCTTTGGCATAGACATCTCGGTCATTCAAATTTCAAGAATAGGAACAAGCTTGTAGCAGGAAATCATGTCATTGGACTTCCATCTAAGAAGTTTGCAACAAATGATCACTGCGCAGCATGTTTGAAAGGAAAGCAACACAGAGCGTCTTATAAGTCCAAGCCTATAAACTCAACATCCAAACCTCTTCAGAT
The DNA here is from genome assembly GCA_025215565.1 of Flaveria ramosissima. NCBI lineage: Eukaryota > Viridiplantae > Streptophyta > Magnoliopsida > Asterales > Asteraceae > Flaveria > Flaveria ramosissima. The sequence goes on from CM046036.1 coordinate 40,154,081, forward strand.
GTTACATATGGACCTTTTTGGACCAACAAACGCCAAGAGTATTGGACGAAAATCATATTGTTTAGCTATCATTGATGACTACACAAGATTTTCATGGGATTTCTTTCTATATGCCAAATCTGAAACGGCTGATTTACTAAAAGAATTTATCATTAAAGTTTAAAATCAATTAGAAAATAAAGTGAAAATAATAAGAAGTGATAATGGAACAAAATTCAAAAATGCTAACATTGAAATGTTTTGTGCACAGAATAGGATAGCTCATCAGTTCAGTGCTCCCAGAACTCCTCAACAAAATGGAGTTGCTGAAAGGAAGAATAGAACACTGATTGAAGTTGCTCGTTCTATGTTAGCTGATGCAAAAATTCCTATCACTTTTTGGGATGAAGCTATATCAACTGCGTGTTTCGTTCAGAATCGAATCTTAATTGTGAAAGATAAAATGAAAACTCCATATGAGTTAATGTTTGGCAGGAAACCGAACATAAACTTTTTAAAATCATTTGGTTGTCCTGTTATGATTCTTAATTCAAGTGATCAATTAGGAAAATTTGAAGCAAAATCTGATAATGGATTTTTCATTGGATATTCATCTGTTTCAAAAGCCTATCGAGTTTACAACTCTAGGACAAATATAATTCTTGAAACATTCAACGTTAAATTTCTAGAAAATTCTTTTCCATCAGTTTCAAATGGTCCTGCATGGTTATTTGAGTTAGATTAATTATCAAACTCTCTTCAATCTAACTTGTTTAATCAACCAAATTGTCTTGATTCTACAGGTAAGAAGAAACTCAAGAGGAGATCTTGGATCTTTCAGTGATGATTCAGATTCTGATGACCCAGATGATTCTAGCTCAGACTACCCATTTTTATCATTCGTCAAGGATTCAACAATACATAATCATGATAATACAGTTTCAGGTCATTCAGCTTCAATTGATCAGGAAGGATCACAAAATATTCCTAGTGATGGTAACGAGTTTGTGATACCTGAGTCTGGAACATCATTCATCTCTGGTGATGTAGTTGATACTGGTAACTTTGATTACTTTATCATCTCACCGACTCAAGTTCCAAATTTAAATCCACATTCTTCTACTTTGATACATGAGCTTTCCAACTTGAACCAAACAAATCTGGATGTTAATGTTCAATATGATGAGATTCCAACATCTCGTGTTCACAAGAATCATCCAATTTCTCAGATTATTGGTCCATTGAATGAGAGAACAACAAGGAGTAAATTAGAACAAGCAAACGTGTGCTTATACTCTTGTTTTCTTTCTCAAATTGTTCCTAAAAATGTTACCGAAGCATTAAAGGACAATGGTTGGATAGAAGCCATGCAAGAAGAATTACTTCAATTCCGCAAACAAGAAGTGTGGAATTTGGTGGATCTACCTGAAGGAGAAAATGCAATAGGCACGAAATGGCTATTTAGAAATAAGACTGATGATCGTGGTGTTGTAATAAGGAACAAAGCGAGACTTGTTGCACAAGGATACACACAGGAAGAAGGAATAGATTATGATGAAGTGTTTGCACCAGTTGCAAGACTTGAATCCATTCGAGTTTTTCTGGCTTATGCTTCATTCATGAAATTCAAGGTGTATCAAATGGCTTATGCTTCATTTATGCTCCTATCACTGACGATGTGTTTGTGAAGCAACCTCTAGGCTTTGAGGATGCACAATTTCCACATCGAGTATATAAGCTGAGTAAAGCTTTATATGGACTTCATCAAGCCCCTAGAATTTGGTATGAGACGTTATCACAACACTTAATCCAACATGGATACACAAGAGGGAAAATTGATCCAACTTTATTCATAAAGAAGGATAATAATGATCTTTTATGTGTACAAGTGTACGTTGATGACATCATATTTGGTTCTACCAGTCCAACATTGTGCAATGAATTTGAAGAAATCATGAAATCTCAGTTCCAAATGAGTTCTATGGGAGAGATTAACTTCTTTCTTGGACTTCAAGTCAAGCAAACTGAAGATGGAATCTTCATCAATCAAGAGAAGTTTGTTGACAAGCTCTTGAAGAAATTTAAGTTGCAAGACTGTCAGTCCATACGAACTCCAGCTGATGTAAACACCAAGATTGAACCTGATCCAAAAGGAAAATCTATTGACCAAACTTTATACAGATCAATGATTGGCTCTTTGATGTATCTTACTACATCTAGACTGGACATTATGTATGCTGTTTGTGTATGTGCCATGTATCAATCAGACCCGAAAGAATCTCACTTAATTGCTGTCAAAAGGATATTCGGGTATCTCAACAGTAAACCAGCCTTAGGGCTTTGGTATCCCTACGAAGGTAACTTTGAATATGGATATACAGATAGTGATTATGGTGGATGCTGTCAAGATAGAAAATCTACTTCGGGTGGGTGTCACTTTCTTGGTCCTCGATTAGTCTCGTGGCAATGTAAGAAACAAACAAATGTATATGTTTCAACTGCAGAAGCTGAGTACATTGCTGCATCAGCAGGATGTTCTCAAATCCTTTGGTTGCAAAATCAACTACTGGATTATGGGTTCAATTTTCTTAAAACACTAATTTACATAGATAACACAGCTGCTATGTTCATAACAGCTAATCCTGTTCAACACTCAAAAACAAAACATATCGAAATTCGATATCATTTTCTTAGAGATAACTCTAAAAAAGGATTAATCATATTGATTCAAATTACAACAGAAAAACAATTGGCAGATCTATTTACTAAAGCCTTCCTACCAGGACGGTTTGAGTATTTAGTAGAATCAATTGGTCTTATAAATCATATGTGAACTCCCTAAATCAAAAGATCATAATAAGTGATACTCTCATTGTTAATTGCCTGTTTATATTTTGTGTGTGTGTGATTCTTATTTTTCTTAGAAAAATCAAATACAAAAATATATATCAAAACTACAAAAATAGAGTCTTTTAAAAAGGATTATGTTATGCAACATGTGAGAAATGATAGTACATTAGTGAGATCAGTTGCATACTTCACTCATAAATAAAGTCTAGACATGATCAGATATGAAGTGTAGACAATATCTGCCTATTATGCTGAAAAAGTAAATTCTTGGGATCAAACTAAATATTAATGCTTGTGTGTATTCATCTGAGTACTTTTGAGTTGTTTTAGCTTATCAGATTGAATGCTTGTTAAGTTACACCACTCACACCTGTTGATACTGTGTTTAATCATAAGATCTGTTACAAAGCATCATTTCACTTCTCTGTTATGAGTCATCATTGACCTGAAGTGCTGAGATATCCTTTGTTGTAAGTGATTACAGACCTGGATTCTCTTTTTGATGCAAAAGATGCCAATGTGCACAAACTATTCAAATGAATAGTCAAAGCTGATCAAATGGTTATCCATGATCATTCTCTGTTAATTTAAGTAACATGAACTCTGGTGATACATATGTTTCAAGTAATAAGTTGAGTATGTGTTCTTTCTTGCATATCATGATGATGGTTGAGCTCTCTTAGTCTCTGTATGTTTTACATCATGTCATATCTAAATCTACCCTAATCAATCCAAGAATTGAAAAAGTAAGTGAGTTGATAATTTGTCAAAAACACTCATTGTCTGTCCTTAGATCTTGTGTCTCCTTTGCTGTGATATCACTGACCTGGAACACACTTGATCAGGATTTATTCATTGTCTATGACTAACCACATTTATCTTATTTTAATGTGATGATCTTCATTAATATGATCTCACTGCAGACATTAATTCTTTTAGTTATATTTGATTTTGATTCTGAATTCATTTTGATTTTATCCATGTTTTTGTGTGTGAAGGCAATATCTTATTATCTTTCCTAAGAAACTTATAAGTTTTTCAAACTTAAAAGTTTTGGGGGAGTAATAAATGAAAAAGTTGTTCTCAGAAAATAATCAAAATCAAAATCAAAATCAAAATGTTGAATTGAAAGGATGATGCTATATGTTCAAAGTATTTGTGTAAATTGAAAATGTAAATTTTTGGAAAATATAATATGAACCTACATAAAATTTGCAAATGAAAATGCTTCTGTCATAAGTTGAAAATTAGATGATAATTGATTTTATGTTGAGACAAAAATGAAAGGACAAAATAAATTTAAAAATAAAAAGAAAACAAAATTTTGTGAATTGAAAGTGCAAAATGTAAAAAGTTCAAAATTGGGGGACTATAAGGTAAAAAGTTTGAAAATTTCAAAATTATGCTTCAAATGTTTTAAAAAATTAGTATGAAATATTACTAATATTTTTAATCAAGTGTGCAGGTGAAGAAACTGGAAATCACAAGTGTTTAAATTATGAAAGTCAACTCAAAGTCAAAGTCAACTCAAAGTCAACTCATGCACCTAAACAGTGCACATACCTCTTAATAAGAGCATGATGAAATTTTCAGGAATTATACAAGTGTTTGGACGTTTGACTCATTCCCATACGTCTAAACAGTTGTAATAAATCTATGGAATTTTACAAGTGTTGGGCGTTTGACACATTCCATGCGCATAAATAGTTGTTATAAGTCCATGATTTTAATCAAGTGTTGGGCGTTTGTGATAATCCCATGCGCCTAAACAGTGAATGAGTTTGATTTTGACCAAGTGTTAGACGTTTGACATGTCTCATGCGTCTACATAGTTGAAAAGTTTAAAAAATTACAAGTGTTAGACGTTTCAAAAAGTCCATGCGACTGAACAGTGCAAAAGCGCCTAAACAGGGCTTATGCGTCTGAACAGTTCCCATGCGTCTAAGTAAAAACACACAAACAGTGTTCATGCGTCTAAAAAGTTAGTGAATTTTAGGGTTTTATACGCCCAAACAGGGCTCATGCGCCTAAAATTTCACTTAATATAAATTGAACACTTATGCTTATTTCCTCATTCACACTCAAAATTTCACAAACAAAACCCCTGATCTTGCGACTATCTCTTATCTTCATTCTCACATTCCATCTGCGATTGCATCAAATCCTGTTGATTATAGATAGTATTTGGATATATAAACGTAAGTTTGTGATTCAAATCTGTAAATTTTTGGTTAAATCAGAGTATTGATATAGGCGTTTGAATGCTATTTGTGCGTTCGAATCCTATATAATTCAAGTTTAACTAATCAAATGTGAATCATTTCTAAAATTGACACTGGATTATTGATAAGAATCTGTTTGCGAGTATGTTGATGTAATGTTCTTAATTTGGAAGTGAAAATGAATTGATGATTGTGTTGATACATGTATGTCCCTAGATCATGATATGAATGTATTAGATATTGTTTATCTGATTCTGATGTAATGTTTGGATTGTTAATGAAATGATATTGATTGTTTGTTATTTATAATGTTTAATATTTCATTAATGAGTCGATGATGAATTGGTTAATTAGGTTTGTGGTTGTTTGAATTGTTACACATAATGTTATATTAATTAATACATTCAAACTTAACACAATGAAGTTCTCATGCGAATGGCTCATGCGAATGGACCATAGTCATGAATAACTTCATACGAATGACTCAGTCGCATGACTGAACCAGGAAACTGGATCAGTCGTATGATTGTAACATAAGATTGGCTTAGTCGCACGACTGAACACTCAGTCGTGCGGATGAATCAACCGCATGGTTCAATCGCACGACTGAACCATACTTATGGTTCAGTCGCACGAATGAACAATACTAACCTATAAATACAACCCAATTCGTGTAAAAACATAAGCATTCATTCTATTTCGACTCCAGACGTACCCTAGCCGTCCAGAAGCCTCCCAATTCGTTCTCCAAGTTCATAGAACGCATTAGATCGATTCCCAATCGATTCTTAACGTTAGATTCAATACTTTATTGATTCTTCGTGCGTTCTCACCGATTGGATCGCCAATCAAATAGGATTCCGCACTATTTGTTTTGGTTTACACGCTAATCACTCGGTATTTCATTCAAATACCAGGTCCTAACAAGTGGTATCAGAGCTTTGGCTCTTGATTACGTGTGATTCAATCAAGATTGATAAAAAGTTTGTGTTTTTACACTAAAAACGCAATCTTTTGTGTCAAAAGTGATCATGGACGTTCCCTGCTCATCAAGTTTTGGTTTCTACGGACTTAGGCGATTAGAGTTTGCGAAATTTCGAATTTTTACGGCTAAAACACGTTTAACCTAGAAATTTTCGCAAAACAGCAGCTTCAGTCGCACGAGTGAGCCATTCGCACGACTGGACTTCATTCGCATCTTCAGACGCACGATTGGACCTAGTCGCATCTCCATTCGTACGATTGAACCGTTCGTTTGCAGTCTTCATACGCATCAGCTTCATTCGCACGACTGAACCAATTGCTTAGTTCAGTCGCACGATTGAACCAGTCGCATAGTTCATTCGCACGGATAGCCCATTCGCATCCTCCATTCGCACCAGTAGACAGTTTGTTTAAGTACACATAAAGTTATTCGAGATGGAAGATCAAATGTCAGCCTTTACTGCTAAGAAGGACTCAAGGATCCAGAACCTGCTGTTACTTGAAAGTGAGGTGGGTAATCATAATAAACCACCAAAGCTCTTAACGTTAGATGAGTTTCCCCACTGGAAACAATGTTTTGAGATCTACCTCAATGGAGTGGATCCAAATTTGTGGGAAGCTATCGAGAGTGGGTATAGTATGCCGGTGGGAGCAGATAGAGTAAAGCTTACTTTAGGAGGGATGACCGACGCGCAGAAGGTTAAGTATAATGCCGAGAAGAGAGTCTATGCATTGATCATACAGTCTATCCCTAAAGACATTTTCCACCAGTACTCAGAGAATAAGCAGGCCAAGAAACTATGGGATGAGCTAGAAAAGAGATACGACGGGAATGCTTCGCTGAAGGCAATCAAGGCTAGGGAGTTAAAGAAGGAATTTGACAACTTCTCATCGATGGGAAACGAGAGTTTGGACGATGTCATTGATAGATTCTACCATCTGATGAGTGAATTGCATACACATGAGGTTGCTACTACCATGGAAGAAAAAGTTACTAATTTTGCAGACGGATTGCCAGAAAAGTGGGCTTTATTCGTGTCTAACCTAAGACAGAATGAAATGCTGGCAAAGCTGGATATCAATGACTTCATTCTAAAGTTGCGAGAAGAAGCACTTAGGATGAAGTACAGAGCTCAGAAGTCTTCGTACACTCAGAATCCAGCTTTGCACAATGCCACGCCTCAAGCTAAGACATCTGGAGCACCTCTCCAGACTGCATTTGTGTCTAGCTCATCGGGTCCTTCACTTGCTTCTCCTTCAGGATCAGACATGTCGGGGTCTTCTTGTACCCACTATATTGGATCTGAAGCAAATGCTACTAGACTGAAGACCGAGAACCTCGGTAATGTGACTGTGGAAGTAGCTCGAGAACACATGGATCTCTTGGCAGCAGTGGTTCATTCCTATGATGGACTGGTTGCTGGGAAGATTGGAAACTGCCATCTGGCAGATGAGGACTACGAGCAAGTAGATGAAATGGAGCTGGAGAGGATGGACATTATGTGGGCCTTAGCTAGTGTTGTCCGGAGGGCAAAGAAGTTTGTGAAAAAGACCGGACAGAACTTGGTTGCTACTAAGGACACCACGTTTGGCTTTGACAAGAGCAAAGTGACCTGCTTCAACTGTGGAGAGAAGAGGCACTTCAAGAGAGAATGTGTTAAGCCAAAGAAGACGGGTAACGGGAACCCATTCTCATCCTTCACTCGTCAAGACAAGCAAGCTACTAGTTCTACTTCATCAAGCAAGGATCCAAAAGCCTTGACTGCTCATGATGATGAAGGACAGGACTAGAGCTTTAGGTTTGTCTCTCCAGGGGAATCAAACATTGCAAGTGTAGAAGACTTAGACGATGATTTCGCGAGTGAAGGAGATATTGCAGTTGAGATAGCGATTGCAAATATTGAAGAGACAACTGCAACTGAGGTCAGCTACAAGCCTGAAGAAGGGACTTCCACAGCAAAGACAGAATCGACAGAATCACCAGAACCAGAGACATCTGATGCTGCGTTGATGGCTAACTCTTCTGAACCTCCTCAGGTAAGTACCACTGACCAAATGTTTAAACATCATGCTTGTTCTGATTGTGATACTTTTAGAGATAGCATAGATGAAAAATTTGCTAGGTTATTAGATCATAATGATAACTTAGTAAAAGATTTGCAACTGTGCATTGAGGCTAATAGAGTATTAAAACAAAATGAGCATAGTTACAAAGAAAAGATAGACCTTTTGAATAAACAGCTTAGGGAAACTGAAGTAGTTGCATTTAACCAAGCTAATGACATTAGGTACTATCTAAACTCCCTAGAAGACACTAAGAAGCAAAAGGCAGTTCTAGAAGTAGAAGTAAACTCATTAAAACAGAAACTACACAGTTGGACAAGTTCATCACACATTGTCCAACACTTAGTGAGAGAAAGAAACAACGGGGAGGGTTTGGGTTATAAAGTGGTTCCACCACCACCTGAGAACTTGATGAACACTAAAACTTGACCAATAAATAATAACCCCATCAAGGATCATGTGGTGTCTACTCCTCTTGTTAGTGATCCAGATTCCTCATGTTCATCTATTGAATCTGGAACCAAACAAAAGGAGGCCACTTCAAAGGCAAAGGGTAAAATGCCTTGTATTAATCTGGAAAAAGAATTTGAAAAGATTAATATTAAGTCAGGGTCAAACAGAGTCAAATCAGAACCGAAAAAGACTGTTAATGTTAATTTTTCACAAATTTCAAGTCAAAAGCCAGTTAACCAAAAAGAAAAAGATGTTAAACAAGTTAAAACAATTAATTTTGTTAAACAAGAGAAAACATCAAAAGAACCAGAGTCAAAACCCAAACTAAGTGATGTTACTAGAGTGTCACACACATCTCCACAAAGAAAGTTTAATCATAAAGTTGATAGCAGGTCGTGCTACAGTTGTGGAGAGTGTGGACACATTGCTTCCTATTGTCCTTACTATCAGACACCTAGGAAGAAGATTGAACTTCAGGATTCAAAACCTAGGTCTTCTAAGAGGAGTTCTTTAACTCCACCTAGAAGAACTAGTGAACCTAAAGTTCAACCCGTTAGCCAGTTGACTGTTTATCACAAACAGGCTTTGCACAAATCTGGCTTATGGAAAGAGAAGTCATCCTCTGTGTCTGATAATGATGACAAGAAGGAATTTGAGCTACCCTCACCCTCTAAGGGTCAATGGGTTGAATTCATGATGTGTGATGCCTCTAGGAAACCCAAGCCAGTAAAGGCTTGGGTTCCTAACCTAAACTAATCTTTTACATTGTATGTGCAGGGTGTTCGCTACAGTGCTGAAACCAACACGTGGATTGTAGACAGCGGAGCATCCAGGCACATGACAGGAAACAGGGCTCTTTTATCAAACGTCAAGCAAATAAAAGGAGGGCATGTTTTGTTTGCTGGAAACAAGGGAGGCTATATCACAGCTCAGGGAGAAGTGGGAAATCAGAAAGTTAAGTTTGATAAGGTGAACTACGTTCAACAACTTCAAAACAACTTACTTTCTGTTTCCCAAATCTGTGATAAGGGATTTAAAGTCATATTCGACAACAAGAAGTGTTACGTGCTAAAGAAAGACTACGTTATTCCGGAGGACCAAGTTCTGATGACAGCTTCAAGATATAAAGACCTTTATGTTCTGGATCTGTCAACAGCTTCTACAACGGATCATGAAGTTTAGTGCTTTCTCTCAAAAGCCACTGAGAAGGACTCCATCTCCTGGCATAGGAGAATGGGACACATTAATCAAAGGAAGATGAATCACTTGATCAAGAAGGATCTCGTGAGAGGAGTCAACGTCAAGAATTTCCAACTTCCTGATTTTTGTGTAGCTTGAAAGAAAGGCAAACAGACGAAGAAGTCTCATAAGGAAATAAAGTTCATCTAATAGAACTTCCTCTTGAACTTCTTCACATGGATCTGTTTGGTCTAGTCAGTACAAAGAGCATTGCAGGCGACTTGTACTGTTTTGTGGTTACTGATGAATACTCAAGATTCTCTTGGATAATGTTTCTGAAGTCCAAATCAGAAACATTTGAGTCATTCAAGGAGTTAGTAACTACACTGGAATCTCTCTACAAGCTGAAAGTGAGACAAGTACGCTCAGACAACGGGACTGAATTCAAGAAACAGTGGATGGAGGCTTACTGCAAGGAAAAGGGAATTGTGCATCAATTCACTTCTGCCTACACACCTCGGATGAATGGCGTTGCTGAGAGAAAGAATAGAAGCTTGATAGAGACAGCACGGACAATGCTGGCAGACTCGAAACTGCCTATCCAATTCTAGAATGAGGCAGTGGCTAATGCATGTTACACACTGAATCGAGTTTTGATAGTCAAGCGCCACAGAAAGACATGTTACGAGCTACTACAAAGACGCAAACCGAATTTGGAGTATCTCGAACCATTTGGCGCGCCGTGCACACTTCTGAAGAAGGCTCAATAAGGTAAATTCAGCAAGAAGGCTGATGAAGGGATCTTTCTAGGATACAACATACCGAACAAGAGAGTTTACAACAACTCAACGGGTCTAGTAGAAGTGTGGTGTAATGTTGACGTTCATAGATATACCACACCACCTACTGGCAAAGGACCCGCCTACTTTTTCGACTATGATGGATTCTTCAAGTCCTTCAACATCCCTATCTCTCCTTCGGATGATGAGTTAGCTAATCGGATGATGTATGATATCTTGAATACACCATCTCATGATTCAACATCATCTAGTTCACAGGGAGAATCATCTACTCAGTTAGGGGGAGTAGTCGATGAAAGTGACTTCTCCTCTGAAGATGAAGCTGAAGAAGATGTTCAGAATAGTCAGGAGGAACAGGTTTCAGTTCCTGAAAGTCCACAAGCATCTAACAGTGATGCACCTTCGACTTCGGAACCTCAAACTCCAACTACCTCAGATGCAGAACCAAATTTTCATAATCTTGGCTCTGAGGTAGATGTTCCTACTACTCCAGGATCACGTCTAAACGTCTATCATCCCCTAGACAATGTCATTGGGGATGTCAGATCAGGAGTACAAACCCGAAATCAGCTATACTCAGCTGATTATGCCTCTGTTATGGAAAAGGGATATATTCATGATGGTGCTTATCGGTGTTTTAGCTCACAGTTTGAGCCAAAATACGTCAGTGATGCACTAAATGATGAGGCGTGGGTGAGTGCCATGCAAGAAGAACTTCTTCAGTTCAAGAAGTTAGGTGTATGGACTCTGGTAGATAGACCTAAAGGTGCTAAGGTCATTGACACCAAATGGGTCTTGAAATGCAAGAAGGATGACCAAGGGGTCATTATCAGGAACAAGGCTCGACTGGTGGTTCAGGGATTTCGCCAAGTCGAGGGGATTGACTACAATGAAGTGTTTGCACCCGTGGCAAGGATGGAAGCTATTCGTATCTTCCTCGCCTATGCCTCGTACATGAAGATTAAAGTCTATCAATTAGATGTGAAGAGTGCATTCCTTCATGGGGAAATAAGAGAGACAGTCTATGTCAGTCAACCCGAGGGATTTGAAGATCCTTATCATCGGGACAAGAGTTTACAAACTCGACAAGGCTTTATACGGGCTTCATCAAGCTCCAAGAGCCTAGTATGAGAAACTCTCGACTCATCTTGTGAAACACGGCTTTCGCAGGGGAGTCATTGACTGCACGCTGTTCATCAAAGACAAAGATGGAGACCTACTGCTCGTACAGATCTATGTCGATGACATAATCTTTGGTTCAAAGAACGAAGAATTATGCAAAGAGTTTGAAGCAGTTATGAAGAAAGAGTTTGAGATGAGTGCTATGGGGGAGATGAAATTCTTTCTCGGGTTACAGGTGGATCAAACACCAAATGGGATCTTTCTACATCAGACCAAGTGTGTGGGAGACATTCTCAGTCAGTTTGACATGGAGAATGCTTCTGCTGCTGGGACTCCACTTGCTACTAACCATGATATAGCACGTGATGAAAATGGAGATCTAGTGGATGCCACAATGTACCTAGGAATGATTGGATCCCTCATGTATCTCACTGCCTCAAGACTTGATATCATGTATGCTACATGTTTATGTTCTAGATATCAGGCTAAGCCTAAGGTCAATCATCTGATTGGGGTCAAGAGGATATTTTGTTATCTGAAGGGTACACCTACACTTGGGTTGTGGTATCCTCATGATGATGACTTTGAGCTCACGGCGTATAGTGACTCGGATTACGGGGGCTGCAAGATGAACTACAAGTCTACATCAGCAGGGTGTCAATTCTTTGGGAGGAGATTAGTTACCTGGCAGTATAAGAAGCAAACATCGGTTGCATTGTCAACCTGTGAAGCCGAATACGTTGCTGCTGCAAGTTGCTGTTCACAAATCATCTGGATTCAACAGCAAATGCGGGATTACGGTTTAAAGTTTTCTTCTACTCCTATTTTTGTTGATAACTCTGCTGCAATTGCAGTAACTAAAAATCCGGTCCAACATCCTAAGACTAAACATATCGGTATTAAATACCATTTCATAAGAGACTATTTTGAAAAGAACTTAATTGATGTGGTAAAAATTAATACTGATTTTCAACGCGCTGACCTCTATACTAAAGCCTTTGATAAACCACGTTTTCAATATTTGTTAGAGGTCAACGGCGTTAAAAAGAAAAGTGATGTTATTCCTGATGATGATCATGTGTAGTCCGATGTAGTTTAGTTAATTTTTCTTTTTTATTTTATTTTCTTTGTTTATTTTAGTTTGTTTAAATTAAAGTCATGTTATTTCGCTGTTTATTAAAATCCTAAAATAATTAAACCAGTTATGATTTTAGTATTTTAGGGGGAGAATAAGTCAGCCAATAACTTTAAAAAAAAACGAGGGAGAAGGAGTGGATAGCTGATATAAGGTAGATCGTATCTGTGATACCGATTCAAAACCTTTGGAAAATGATAGTACACAGGAACAAATCAAAAGGGAATTTAAAATTTTAATTTAAAAAAGATGCAAAATTTAAAGTATAAGTCTGTGTAGTCTAAGCAATATAAAAGGGAAGATGATAGAAAAACTGGTAACTACTAAGGTAACACAACGAGAGTAGACCTAGAGGTTGCTAGACCACAAATGATATGTCGGTAGACTCAACACAATAGATGACTAGACCTGACTCGTGATCTCAAGATCAAACTAAGTTGTTCAACTGACTGTGGGCTTCCATCTTATCACTGGTTAACACAATCAACAATATTCCAATAAGGGGTAATGAGCATGTAAACGCCACGAATGTGTGCGGATGATCATAAATAGAGCAAAGCACGAAAAAATGAAAGACAAATGCTATCAAGCTGATAACTTATGTTGTCGGTGCAGTATGTGCAAAAGAAAATTAAGATGCTCTAACAAGAAGATAGGTTGTGTGCCTCTCTGCTGTGCGATGGCACTGACCTGAGGATAAGCATAACCTAGATATTCTAGAACTCATTGTTGTTTGCCGCCTCTCTGCTGTGCGATGGCACTGACCTGAGGATTGGCTTCTCTTTGAAAGCTCTAAGAATAGTCTCTTCTTGTAATAATACCCGTAGACCGCTCAAAAGCTCCTGAGGAATGTTGATTACCATATAAGTGTGGGATCCACAAATGTTAGTTGAAATAATTAAACCTAAAACTATCACCAGTTTGTGTCTAAAGTCTGTGTATGGATTTAAGAGGACAAATATACTGACAATCATTGTGGCTGCAATTCTTGAAAGTTCAAATCAATGTGGGAATCTAATAGTTCAAGTATGATTTCCTAAATTTGCTAACGACTCTGGATGAAAACCAAGAATTAAGCATCAAAAGATTTTGATAACAAGTCCCAAATGATTTGACTTGCCTGTATGATTCCAAAATTGAATTGGTCCAGGTGTGGTCAATCTAAATTGAAGCTGCCTATTCCGGAACCAAATCCAGTAGATTTCTATCTTAGGATTTATCTCTCACAAAAAGCCAAAAACAAGTTTAATTTTTGTATTTTATTTTAACTTTCTAGTTAGTTAGTCATTTTAGTTTGTTTGTTTGTCGGACTACATCATAAAAATTAGTATGGGATCAACTCACTAAAAGGGTCATGTCTGAGATGACCACATGTGTTTTCAAAGTTTAAAAGGGTCACGTCTGAGGTGACAAAGTGTTTAAAAGGGTCACATCTGAGGTGACTAAATTGTTTAAAAGGATCACGTCTGAGGTGATCACAAGCTTTCAAGTTAAAATGATCATGTCTGAGATGATCAAATGCTCATAATGTAAATTTCAACAATTAAAAGGGGTTTAAATGTTAAATGGTCAAAATGGAAGAAAAATTTCACAAGTATAACCCATTCGCACGATTGGACCATAAGCATGGACCAACCATGCGAATGGGTCCCATTCGCACGACTGGACATGAGTTTGAGCCATTCACCTGAATGGCTTATCACACTGATCCATTCGACCGAATGAGAGGGTGCGAATGAGTCAGTCGACCGACTGAGACTCAGTCGGTCAACTGAAGATTCGAACGAAAGGGTCCGAATGAGTCAGTCGACCGACTGAGCCTCAGTCGGCCAACTGAATGCGACAGACAGGGCCAATCGCACGACTAAGCCTCAGTCGCCCGAATGAACTGAGCGAATGAGGCCAGTCGGCCGATTGAACTCAGCTTCAGTATTTAAAGGGCCACAGTCAATCGCATTTCACTCATCACCCTCAATCGCTCCTAAATCGCACTTCGTACCGTTACTCTGCCGAAATTTCTCTAGACCTTGTTTTCACACCATTATTGATCTTCTTACTTTCGTCGACGTTTATACAGGTAGATTGCAGTGAAATCTCACCGAAATCTGAAGAAAGAAAACCCTAATTTGTAATATTCGAGTGAAAACAAGAAACGGACTGTAAATGACCTAATAACCAACCTAAACTAAGCAAAATGTTAAAATTAAGTTTAATAGGTTATTAGTGACAAGATGGCGAGTCTATTGAACCGGTAACCCATGTTAAATTACTTGTTTTGGTCAAGATTCGAACAGCAGGCGACTGAACAGTAGGACAAGCGACTGGTCGTCCGGATGAACTCCAATCGCACGATTGAATCTTGCGATTGGGTCAATCGGCCGAATGCACCATGCGAATGAGCTCAGTCGGACGACTGAACCAATCGCAGACTCAGTCAGCAGATTGAACTCAGTCGCATGTCTCATTCACCCAAATGAGCTCAGTCGCATGAAAGGACAACCGACTGACTTCAGTCGCATGAATCATTCGCACGAATGAATCAGACTGAATTTTGATCAGCCATCTGGCCAATGAGAGATATGTGGCGCCAGGGAGACGCAAGTAGCGTCATAATGACAGTGATTCAGACAACGAGAGGCTATTGCTCCCAGGGCATGATTCCGATGATGACGACAGTGGGGATGCTGGGGATGATATGCCTACTCCACCAAGGGGCACAGCTTCAGATGTTATACCTCTAGTGTCTGCCCCAGCTGGTGACATAGCTGAGTCTGCTGGTTTCCATCAGGACTTCATTCCTGGTGAGGAGGAAGAAGAGTCTGACGAGGAGCCCTTAACGAGGACTATGGGAAGCAAGGTTGTTCCCACAGAGTATGGGCTAAGGGCGGTTGGTGAACGCCCAAGAGATTCAGGAGAGACAGCTACAGATCCCAGCTATGCACCTGAGTCAGCTAGCCGTGTTGTAGGGGGAGCATCCACCTCGACGGGAACGAGGAGGAAAAGGATGGCTCAGCCCCACGTCCAGATGAAGAAGAATAGACGACTGACCTTCGTTACCACCACAGCCACCACAGCTACCACCACCACTACCACCCCGACAGCCACACCATCCACCACCACAGCCACCACAGCTACCACTACTACTATCACACCTCCCACCACTGTACATATGCCAACCACCACCATATCTTTCACTCCCACATCACCTCCACTATCTCACAGACCCAGCCCCATCTTCACTACAGCCACCACCACCACCACTAGCCACCAAGCAGGACCCTCAGCCCATCTCTCACATACATATGGATCACCTCTACCTCCAATTAGGGTAGAGAAACAGCTTGCTGCGCTTAACCGGATGGTGATGCGTTTATTAGCTGCGGATGAGGAGAAGACGGCTCAGATTTGTCAGCTGGCTGATCTTACTGCTGTACAGTCACGCCAGATCTCAGAGCAGGCTCGATTGATTGAGGAGCAGGCCCAACAAATGGCTGCTCAGAGCCATGAGATCGCCCAACTCCAGGAGCACAGTGTCACATCTGCCAAGAAGATAAAGGAGTTGGAGGAGGCGAAGAAGACAATCATGCTAAAGCTAAAGGGTTCTAAGGAGGAGCCCCTGAAGATCAAAGAGGGAGACGGAGATGATGGTGATGATGATGATGAGGATGACGATGAGGATGATGAAGATGAGACTGAGGAGGATGAGGGGACTGAAGAAGAGAGGACAGAGGAGAAGGATGAGGATGATGATGCAGAAGGAGGAGATGCAGCTGCATCGGCCTCTGCTCAAGGTCAGGAAAGAAGATCCAAGAATAGACAAGACCAACAAGCTTCCTCCTCTGCTCCACCAAGTGATGACCCAGTGATCCAGGACAAAAGTAAAGATTAGATGTCTATGTATTTAATTACTTTTGATTTTAATCATGTATTTAAACCGATGTATTCAGTGTTTATAGTAAGTTTAATGCATTTCTGTTTTGATTAATTACTAACGATTGATGTGTTGAATGTTTAAATCAAACAGATCCAAACTATTAGAGGGATGAGTTTGATGTTGCTCCCCTTCAGCAGGTCAAGACTCAGTTAACTATGATTCTTGATCTGCAAGGGATCGTAAGGAAGTCGGTGAGTTATACCCCTGAAGAAGGGGAAATAATTCACGATCTATCAAACGAGCAACTAGCAGAGATCTTCAAGTTAAATCCAGATGAGATTGTAAAGGATGCTCCGACGTGCGACTCGACCAGTGACGAAGAGCTCAACGATGTTGATGAAGTAGAGATAGAAGATGTCACTGCCGAGCACTACCCTCAGTATGCTGACAATGAGGGAAATGTGGTCCCCAATCTGGGTGAATCCCTTGTTAGCGATACTTTTGAGGTGTTAGACAAGATGGAGCAAGAATCAGAGAAAACAAAGGGAACGGCCCAAGCCTCAAATGATGATGTCGATATCCGAAAGGCTAAGTGGGCTGCGTGTTTTGAAGACGTTAGAGCCCAACGCACTGCACCTAAACAGGATGCCTACACCAAACTCTACAGAGTCAAGAAACATCATAAGGTGTCGGGCATGATCATAGCGTGGGCGTATTTTGAGGACCTTAACGTCAATGCAGTTAAGAGGGAGAAGGGCATAGAGTACTTCAGATTCCCACATGATCTGAAGACTCTACCAGGTTTTGAGCTTAACCAGCTGGCTAAACTGAAGCTGTTATATGCTGACCCAAGAAAGAGGTCAGGCTGGTTTGAGGCTGCCCTAAGGAAGGAGTACCACACCAGGTGGGTTAACTTCAGACCCCAACAGCCTAAAAGGTATATAAGAAGGTCTGAAGTTGATGCCATTACTGGAAAGCCAAAGATAGTGTTGAAGTGGAGTCCTCTGCGCACGATGTCAAGAATCCCGCTCAGGGAAATGCCACAGGACTTTACTCCATTTTTTAAGTGGTGGTACTGCGATTGGAGGACAGGAGAAGCGGTCATAGTCCTAAACAAAGAGGGCCAAATGGATACTATCAGGGTATTCAACCCAATGTGGCTTACCAACTTGTCAGCTAATGATGTCTATACTCTATACAAGTGGCCACTGTTCTATGATACGCAGGATATTGTACAAGCCCTCCAGTTCCAGAACGTCATAAGACTCTGCTTCGCGTTTGAGATTCACGCGGGAGTCACAAAAGAGGATAAGTACAAGAAATATGAGGAGTTGATGCAGAAAACAAGACATTAGAGAGATCTAGGTCCAAGGGGGAGTTTGTTGATACATGTATGTCCCTAGATCATGATATGAATGTAATAGATCTTGTTTATCTGATTCTGATGTAATGTTTGGATTGTTAATGAAATGATATTGATTGTTTGTTATTTATAATGTTTAATATTTCATTAATGAGTCGATGATGAATTGGTTAATTAGGTTTGTGGTTGTTTGAATTGTTACACATAATGTTATATTAATTAATACATTCAAACTTAACACAATAAAGTTCTCATGCGAATAGCCCATGCGAATGGACCATACGCATGAATAAATTCATACGAATGACTCAGTCGCACGACTGAACCAGGAGACTGGATCAGTCGTATGATTGTAACATAAGATTGGCTCAGTCGCACGACTGAACACTCAGTCGTGCGGATGAATCAACCGCATGGTTCGATCGCACGACTTAACCATACTTATGGTTCAGTCGCACGAATGAACAATACTAACCTATAAAAACAACCCAAATCGTGTAAAAACGTAAGCATTAATTCTATTTCGACTCCAGACGTACCCTAGCCGTCCAGAAGCCTCCCAATTCGTTCTCCAAGTTCATATAACGCATTAGATCTATTCCCAATCGATTCTTAACGTTAGATTCAATACTTTATTGATTCTTCGTGCGTTCTCACTGATTGGATCGCCAATCAAATAGGATTCCGCACTATTTGTTTTGGTTTACACGCTAATCACTCGGTATTTCGTTCAAATACCAGGTCCTAACAGATTGTTAAAGCAGTTGGATCTTGAAGAAGATGAACAGACAGTCTAAAGTTTGAACAAAAATAAAATTAAAATAAAATAATTTTAAAAAAAAATAAATCAAAATTAAAATGTTAGATAATGAATTCAAAATGAATAAAGATTAATGTTTTACAACTTGAAATCTCAATTCAAAAGTAAAAATAAAAAGTTAAATTTAAAAGTCAAAATCAAAAGTCAAAATAATAAGTCAAATTTAAATGAAAAAGTTATAAATTAAAATTGCTAAGTCATATGTAGAAATAAATTTCATTAATCAATATTCAATGTTCTCATAATAATTTCTTTGTGTTTTGCAGATGGCAGAATTAAAGTTTGAGCCAAAGCATAATGTGGCTGCCTACTTAAATGATGAAACAAGAGAAGCCATTGGATATGAAGAAATTATTAGATTTCTGCTCAGAACAAAATATGTCTTTGCTATGTGTGCAAGACCAATGATCAATGGAAGAATGATTAAGAGATTCTGGAGAACTGCACAAGTTGAAAGAGATGATGAAGGAAACAAAGTTCTAAGAGCTTTTATTACTACAAAAAGAATGCTTGAAGTATCTGAAGAAGCAATCAGAATAGCTTTAAGACTTGGTGATAATGACCCTAAAGACTTATCAGAATATACCTTCAATGAATGTAGAGAGGTTTTTCTACGAATGGGTCATCCAGATCATTTTCCTAAAAAGCAATTTTTCGGAGCTCGAGTGTATAAGCATTGGAAGCTGTTATGCTATATTTTTCAACACTGCATGTCCAAACGAAGTGCTGGTTGGGATTCATTTCCTGTAGACATTGCATCTCCCATTATTGCCTTAGCCATAAATAGAAGATTTAATATGGCAAGTGGATAATGAATGGTTTCATTTTCAACCTTGAAAGAGGAGTGAGGAATAAGTACTTGATGTACCCAAGATTCCTTCTATTGCTCATCAGAGTTACTGGTGAAAAGCTATATTTAGAGCATATGTCAGATGCTGTTTACAAAAGACTGGCAATGATCACTGGTGCTCAAAACATTCCAGTTTTTGATTATATCATGAATGTATCAATGAATGAAGTAGATATTATTCAGCAACATTTTCATCTATCTGAAGAAGAACCAATAGATCCAAATGATTTGATTGAGGATGTAGAAGATGAGGAAGAAAGTGAGGATGATGTTACTGAAAGCTCATCAGAAGAAGATGATGATGAAAACAATGAAAATGATGATAATAATGATGATTCTGAAGAAAGTGAGGATGAAGCCTCTGAAAGCTCATCAAGTGAAGAAAGTGATGACAATGATGATGATGATGGAAATAATAGTGCCACTGAAGCACATCAAGAAGAAACTAAGGAAAGAAATGAGGAAGATACTAGAGATGAACCTCAAAATATGGTTGAAGAAACTAATATTGATGATATTCATGATGATACTGTTAATGAAACACAAAATATGGATGAAGGAAATGTTGATGACATTCATGAGGAAGTTGTACAGGAAATAAATTCACAAAATCAAACCTTTGATTTTGATTTTATGAATGATATACTATACAATCCAGTATTTGAAGTTGATTTTAACGAAGGAGTAGAAGAAATTCCTGTGAGTATGACACACAATGTGTCTGTACAAACAGAGGAGATAGTGAATATTGATGAGATGGAAAGATTGAAAAATGAAAATCTGAGTAATGAGAAAGAGCTTGAAGAGTTGAGATTGGAGAATGAAACGATGAAAGAGATAAACATATCTCTTGAAAAAGAAATTCAAAAGCTTAAGGATGAAAACTTAAAGTTGACTGAAGAAAATGCCTCAAAAGATGAAAAGATTGTGAGGTTTGCTAAAGATAAAGAAGATGTAATCAAGAATTTTGAAGTTATGATCAAAGATTATGACATTCTTGAGGAGAAGTTTAAGAAACTAACTGAAGAAAATGAAAAACTCAAAGATGATTTGCTCAAAGAAAAAGAAGCTCAGAAACCTATCTCATCGGTACAAGTGATAAATACTGAGATAAATGTTGATGAAAATCTTGAGCAGATAAAAGGTAAAAGAAAAGTGGATGAAGTAGAAGATATAAGCATAACTGAATCATCTTCTAAGATGCAAAGAACTGAAGAAACTGTTGAAGAATAGAATGTTCAAGAACAGATTGAGGCTTTAGAAGATATTGAGGAAGTATACTACGATGATTGGTATGATGAAGTTCTAGATGATGAAGACATTGATGAAGCTGAATTTGTATCACATTTCTCTTCACAGGAACATACTCATGAACAAGATGAAGTACCACAAGACTTTGAAGAAAGATATAATTATCTTGTGAAGATGAAATACAATCGTGTAATTTGGATGGACTGACTGTGTCTTAGATTTACGATGAATATGAGAAATGTATTTCAGCAGAGTCAGTAGCACCAGTAGATCCAAATGAGATTGTTGTTGAGCATGGTGAATGGACAAGAGCAAAAGAAGTGATTAATGTAGAAGAACTATCTAGGTTTGAGTTGCACCATCCTGATCCAGAAGATATGAGTATTTCTGCTCTTAGATCATGGTTGCAATCTAGAAACTACCCTTGGAGGAAACTAAAAAAACTACAATCTGTATCACTGAGGAACCTTGTCAGAAGTTTTCAAGAGACGGAGAAACAATTGAAGAAAATGATAGTACTTGATAAAGATAATCCTCAGTATCTTAAGATAACAAAGAGAACAAGAATGTTAAAGCCACAGGAGATCAAACAAATGTCAAGATTTGCTGATGCACATGTTCACAGGAAAGAGTTGATTGAAATGTTTCCTGATCCAGAAAGACAAGCTTATAAAGCTTCTACAGAACAAAGGCATATTTTTGACAATTCAAGATCAACTGGAGACTTGGTAAGAAACATACTGCAAAGAGGACAATCAGTTGCTGAACTGCTGAATGCTATGATTGCTCCAGATTTTACCAACCAAGTAAAGATTATTGCATGGAAGTATGATGAAGTATTCGATGCGTTTTTTATAAAGAGAGTAAATGTTGTGTGTGATGTATATCACTTTTACTCTAGCATCATAAAACTTCCAGTTCAAGATTTGAAAGAGCTGAATAGGTTACCTCTGATCAATCCTTCTGATTCAAAACGTGGCAAGATGTTTGTAGAATTATTAAGAAGAGGATTGGATCGATCAAGTAATTTTCTTAATACAAGATGTGAGCAAGAGGATAAGGAGTACTTTGTTACTATAAGGAATAATAAAAAGCTCAAGGGATTACAATCTGAGGAGGAACATTCTATGATTGAATTTTATGACAAGTATTTTGAGAAGGTTACAACTCCTGGTCTGAAAGTGATAGATGGTAATCAAAACTCAAAGCCAATCCTCCGATGGTTTTATAACACTGAGACGTTTGAGCTTAAGTTGGTCCGAAATCTAGAAAGATGGGATGAGGACATGATTACTTTGTTTGGAGTTTTCGAGCTAAAGCTTTTACATCCGAGTTATACCTCATTTTTGTCTGTACAAAAATTTGAGAAAGTATCTCCTGAAATAGCGGAGCAAGACAATAAATATTTCATTTCCATTATTAATGTGATGAATGCAGCTATGGAAAGAATATCTCTGAGAAAGGCTCTTGCTTATGCCAACATTGTCAAGAAAGATATTAAAGATATTGAATTCATGAGAATATCAAGAAAAGGAGTACTAGAAGAATACTCAAAGGAAAGTCAAAAGCATATTGAGTTGTATGCAAACATTGATATTTCATGTCTTTCAAAAGATACCTTGGAGAGAATGAATCAGATGGAAATTAAGACGAATGAATCTGAACCCGAACAAGGCATTCTTGCAAGTAAATTCAAGTCTGTAATTTCAAATGCTTTGAAAGAATTAGAGATGTATAAACAGAAGCCGATGTTTAAGGTCAGAGAAGAACCAGAAGATTTTTTTGAAGGATGGAGATAAAGAGTTGAAGATAAAGGTTGAAGATAAAGGATGAAGATAAAGCTGAAGATGGAAGAAAAGACAAAGAAGACAAAGATTGAAGATTTTGAAGACAGAAGACCATGTCAATCTTAGGGGAAGTATTGTTAGTGCTCAAAGAAAGATTAACATGATGTCTTTAGTTGTATTTTAATATTTTGTAATAGTATAGAGACTATTTGTGTAATTAGTTAGTTCCTTTACATTTGTTTTCATTATAAATAGCTTAGACTTACAGGCAGTGAAAAAAACTAAGAATTGTATTCGAACCTACTTTCATACTTTGTAATTGTCTTAGCTTAATATTAATGAAAACTTGAATTTTGTTGATATCTTGTTTTGATTTGATTACTTTGTGTGAATTTCATTGAATTGTTATCACAGATTGGTAAATTTGATCCTATCGAAGTTTCATCTTTGAAATCTGATCACTTTCATTCTACAGCTTTAATTTGATTCTTGAATCTTATTAAGTGAATACGAGTGTTTTCATTGTCTTTTGTAGCTTCTATCGCTGCGTTGGCGCTCAATAAAGGATTCTGCATATAGTGAGTTATCATTTTGATTCATATTTGTGAAATTTGTAGGCAAGAGGGTATAAAAATGTTGGTCTAGTGTTTTGGATGAGTGTGTGTAATAGGTTGTAGAACAAAAATCCATGGGAGTGAAGGTTATGATAAGAAGATAAACCTTTTCTCGAGAGAACCATTTCAATTTAACCCATTTGTATATGTAGTTCATCTCACATGTATAAGATTACGATTTCACGAACACTTGAATGTACAATCCTATACTTGCACAATTTCGAGTGAAATACAAGTACATCTAGTTTAGTTAGTCAGGTGAGCTTGATTTGACTTCATATTCATTGATCATACATTGAGTTTCATCTTTGAAATTTGATCACTTTCATTCTGCAACTTTAATTTCATTCTTGATTCTTATTAAGTGAATACGAGTGGTTTCGTTGTCCTTTACAACTTCTATCGCTGCGATGGCACTCAATAAAGGATTCTTTGGATAGTGAGTTATCATTTTGATTCATATTTGTGAATTTAGTTGGCAAGAGGGTTTAAAACTGTTGGTCAAGTGTTATGGATATGTTTGGGCAGGGTGAATCGAGTGCAAAGATGAATTGAGGGGTATCGTATTCGGTTTTGTTTCTTTATAAAAAATAGATTCAATGTTGGGATATATTTGTGAATACGTCGCCGCCTCATTGGCAGCTCAAGAAGCTGCATGGTTGAAGAAATTCATTGCCGATCTTGGGGTTGTCCCTTCCATTCAGGACCCCCTAGAGATCTTTTGTGATAACGAGGGTGCGATTGCTCAAATCAAGGAACCTCGTGCTCATCAAAAGACTAGGCACATTGAGCGGAGATTCAACTACATACGAGATGAAGTTGAAAAGGGAAAGATATGTATTCGCAAAGTTCACACGGATCAAAACATTGCGGATCCTCTCACGAAGCTCCTTGAAAAGGCAAAGCATGAAGGTCATACTTGTGCCATGGGACTTCGATATTCTAGTGATTGGATTTGATCTGTAATTTTGTATTTGGATATGTGGAACTTTTATTATTTGAATAAAATTATTTGGTTATAATGTTTCAATTAATATTCCAATTTAGCATGTTTAATCCATGAGTAAATTGTTTACTCTAAATGTCCGTAGTCGTTCAGACTTGTGGGAACAAGTATGAGGGTAAGATTATTATGAATTTGGATTGATAGATATTCATATGGATGAAAATAGAGCAAAAGGTTGCTGCCAAGGTTCATAGATATTTGTGGGATGCAAATATTGGACTGACCTGCATCTCAAATATTCCTACATAGGATCTTGCTGATTGATCATAAGTAATTTTGAGTAAAGGCGAACATCATTTGGTATCCTCTGACCTGAGATACATATTGGGTCTTGATATTTACCAAATATTATACTTTGACTTAGTTCTTCGCTGTTTTGAAATATGGCAGTACATAAGTCTGAGTTCAGGTATGATATAAGGTAATTATGAGAGACGTATGTAGTCAAGAAGGGATTTGTCCCTCTTATTTGTTGAGAGTAAGATGTCTAAGGCCTGATAAAGTTAAATCAATGGAGAATGATCACTCTGTGTCTCTAGGATTTAACATGACATCTGTGACAAAAGGATAGATGATTGATTCACCTAAAACATTTCAAGTATGGTACTTGAAGAGGATGATGTTATTGAATGGCACTTAGTCATACGTATTAAGTGTAGTAAACCGTTGCTAGGCGGTATTTACTGCTTGCATCAATCTTCTATGAATCTTGTGCAAGTGGGAGATTGTAGGATCTTATATATGCCCAAGACACATACAAGATTGATGTGGTTAGTACGTTATGATCCAAGTCAGGTCATACCCAATAACAGGCTATACAAACACTAACAAACACTTATTTATTGATAAGATCATACAATAAATGTTTGACACCTATTTAGAAAATTGGTTTTCTAAATATTGCTTTTGTGATTGAACGTTATTATGTGGATAATATGTTCATGAGATAATTTTATGTTTTATTATTTAAGTTGGTTAAATAATGAAACATAAAAGAGTGTTATGTTATAAAATTAAATTAAGTTTTAATTTTATAAGTTAGTTAATTGAAAGAGTTAATTTATAAAACTTGAAATGGGTGGGAAACCCATTTGAAATCCCATTTTCGGCCGCCCAAGGGCCTAGGGAACATCTTTTTTGGTCTTGCTTCATGCAAGACTTAATTACTTGAACACTCTTTCATTATTACCCTTGAACACTCTCTTTCTCTCTCACATAAGCAAAAGGTCTTTCTCTCCTTCTTCTCTCTAGAAAATTCGAAATCTTTGGCTGATTTTCAAGGGATTATTGGCTGGACTTGAAGCTACTTGTTGGCTGAAATTTCGGGTTCAAGAAGAGGGACCAGGCTTGGTGTAACACTACCTAGCAAGTAAGTGTTTGGAAGGCTTTTGGCTATCACGATTTGAGGTCCTCCACCTTGAAGGATTGCTGCTCAAAACATCATCATCTTCAAAGATCTCGACCCCTTTTGAGCTGCAGAAAGGTAGATTATGGCAGCCTCTTTATGGCTGTCCATAATGCTCGTTTTATGTTTCCATAGCTTGCTTATTCACATAATATGATCCTTTGTTATATGGCTTTGTTTTATACATATATTTGTCACCTTAAGAACATGAATTTTCAGTTTTATAATCATGTTTTAATATATATCCGCTATGTTTTTCAGAAAGTTTAAGAGGTTAAACTTGGTTTTATGTTCTAACAAACCCTTCAGCAATAAGTTGCAAATGTGAGTTCCACATTCGGTATCCAATACCCATGTGTTAGAGGATATTAAATTTAGATCAATATGAATCATGAAAATTGTACCTGAGGTTTGCCAGGCATCCCTCTTAGCTTGCAACTCTTTGAGATGGACTGGACAATTTCTTGCCCAATGTCCAATCTCCCCACACTTGAAGCATGGGTCATTTGAAGCAACCTTTTTCTTCTTCTCCACTTGTTTTGGTGGTGGCGCTCTTACCACTCTCTTTCCCTTTCCCCTAACGTACCCTTTGCCCTTGGCAACATTTGCCTTGGGTGTGGGGTGAGGCCTCTTCTTGTTCCCACCTTCATTGATGGTGAGAACGGGTAAAACCTTTTTACCCATGGCCGCCTCGGCAGTTTTGAGCATAGATGAAGCTCACTTATGTTCTTGTCCCACCCGTTCATGTTATAATTCATAACAAATTTGTCAAACCTTTTTGACAAAGATTTGAGGATCAAATCCATAGCCAACTCTTTCAAGACGGGACAATTCAGCCTTTCAAGGCGGTCAATGTGGCTTTTCATTTTAAGTACAATAGATGAAACTGATTGGGTGTCATCCATACGACATGCATGGAGTGCTCGAACCGTTTCGAAGCGCTCTACCCTTGCTTGTTGTTGGAACGTTTCCTTCAATTGGGTAATCATGTCGTACGCTCCATGATGTTCATACTCCTTTTGGTGATCCGGAGTCATACTTGCCAACATGAGGCAAGACAGTTGGACCGAGTCCTCAATGTATTTCACCCAATTATTATAGGCCTCCTCATCATTCTCATTAGGTTGATCGGGAATCGGATCGTCTAAAATATACGATCGTTTCTCTTGCTTGAGTACAATTCTCAAGTTTTGAAACCAATCTATAAAGTTGTTATGGTTTAGACGCTCCAATTGGAGAATGGTCCTTAGTGATAGTGAGTGAGCGGACGAGATATCATTATTTGCATTGTTTTTGGTGGCCATCTACAAAATTTAACAAAGTTTAATTTTAGTATTTTCGATAATATTCATATTTTAATAATTAAAGCCTTTTTATGTGTCTTACACAATTATAAAATTCTAGAATCCAACGTTCCATTTAAATAGTGATTAGGTGACCTTTATCCCATTATTTAAATTAACAAGGTAGTCAACATTTTGACAATTGCAACCCTTTGCAACATCTAGGGTATGGGATCGACTTAAACATCATATTTGTGGTCGGCACTTTTATCCTATCAACACCTTTGTAAACCATATTGTATGTGATCCATTAAACATGGTTTGCAAATCAAGTTACCCTACTTACACACACATATGAGTTTTCCAACATAAGTGGTTAGGTGACCTTTATCCCACAAATATGGTATCCCCACCTCAAATCACAAGTTCCCTCAAAATGGTTAGGTGACCTTTATCCCATTAAGAGTTTCCAAGTGACTCAAGTGTTGTGCAAAAGGATGGTGTTAAACTTGTTTTCAAAAGAAATTTTAAGTTTTCAAAAAACTAGTTTAGAAAACTCTATGTACCTTGTATTTGCATGCTTTCAAATACATGGTACCCTATGGTTCACTTTATAATAAAACCCCTTTTATTAAAATCACTAATCCTTTTAATAACCTTTTATTAATAACTTAATGATAAAGAACCATCAATTTTCAGCTTGTTATGTTTTTTAATAAGTATGTTATGCATATCCAAATATCAAACAACAACCGTAAAACAAACAACCAAACAAGCATAATCATACAATCACAAGTGCATAACCATAGCCACTAAGTTGACTACACTTGTTTGCCATCACAAGTGTTGTCATTAGGTCTTTCCTAAGGGTTAACAATGACACATCAAAATGTGTCCATGAACTCCCACTTGAATCCACATCCAAATGCTTCAAGTGTCCATGTCTTTTTTGTCCTTCTTTGGGTCTTCATCTTGTGCATCTTCTTTTACAAAATCATATCCTAATATAATTTTTCTATTAAAAGAAAAGAACCTAATCTATTTATTACATAACCAATGAATAATAAATTAAAACCCAAAATACAAACACAAAAATTACAACCCTTTCAAGAACAAAATCAACATGACAAAATCACAACCACCCAAATCCAAAACACATAAGGTCAAGGCTATGTTTTACACCAAAATATGTATCATATACAATACTCAAGAACAATCATGAACTCCCTTTTTAACCTTAAAGTTTCGGCCAACATGAACCAAAACTTTAGGGTTTTGTCCATACAAAATAATCAACCATTTGATGTTAATCTTTCAAGGTTTATACTAAAGCATGTAAGATAAAACCTTGAAACATAAGGGATCCATTCATACATGACAAAACAGCCCCTAATGGGTTGAAAAAGTCCATGAAAACTAACTTTTCAAGGACTTTTGAAGCAAATATTCCACATAACCGGCTCTAAATGCCATTGTTGGGTTTTGTTACATGTTTATCAAAGCTAGTTTAACCATTTAAACTACAAAACGCAGCGGATATAAGGTGTTAAAAGTGAGTTTAACAATCTGAAAATATAAACCATTTTACGCCCAAAACAAAACCCATGAACAAGGATCATATGTATGTGAAATGAAATTCTATCAAAAACGAAAAGAACAACCAAAGGGTGTTCTTGAAACTACCTTTCAAGAACAAGAGGATGTAGAATGGATGAGAAGAAGGTGATGATGCTTCTTGAATGTCTAGCCTCCAAAAGAGAAGTCCTCAAGCTTGTGTACCCACAACCTCTTGCAAACACCTAACTTGTTAGGTAGTAGAACACCAAATCTCAACTCCTTCTTGTAAACCCGAAAATCAGCCAAGAAAAGCTTCAATTTTCAGCCAAGAATTCGAATTTTCAGCAAAGAGAAGAAGGAAGATAGAGAGAGAGTTTTGCATGTGTGTGTGAGAGAGTGTGTTAAGGGGAAGAGTTCAAGGAAGATTAACTCTTGTATTAAACCAAGACTAAAAGATTCCAAGACCCCAAAGGGGCGGCCAAATTGGAACTTTTAAAATGGGTTCCCATCCACTTTATTTTATAAAGTTTACACTCTTAAACCCATAAGATTTATAAAATTAAAACCACTTTTAATTTTATAACATTAACACACTATTATTTGTTATTATTTAACCTACTTAAATAATGTAACAAATAATTTCTCATGAAAATATTATCCATATAATTTGTTCTATTTCAAATGCAATGATTTAGAAAACCCATTTTCTAAATTGGTGTCAATATTTATTTGTTTGATCTTATCAACAAATAAATATTTATTGGTGTTTGTTTAGCTTGTTATTGGGTATGACCCAACTTGGATCATAACGTACTAACCAAATCAATCTTGTATGTGTCTTGGGCATATAAGATCCAACATTCAAATGTGTCATTTATCATTTTTATTGTGATATTAGTGATCATTATGCGTATAGTTGATCAAATTACTTAAGGACTGTGTGTAAAAGGTTCTAGAACGAAAAATCCATGGGATTGAAGGTTGTGACGAGAAGAAAACCCCGAGAACCATTTCTATTTAATCTATTTGTATACTTAGTTCATCTCACATCTATAAGATTACTTTTTAACGAATACTTGAATTTACAATTCTATACTGGCACAATTTCGAGTGAGATACAAGTACATATAATTTAGTTGGTCATGTGAGCTTGATTTCACTTCATATTCATTGATCACACATTGAGTTTCATCATGGAAATCTGATCACTTTTATTCTGCAACTTTAATTTGATTCTTTATTCTTATTACGTGAATACGAGTGTTTCCATTCTCTTTTGCAACATCTATTGCTGCGTTGGCGCTCAATAAAGTATTATGCATATAGTGAGTTATTATTTTGATCCATATTTCTGAAATTTGTAGGCAAGAGGGTATAAAAATGTTGGTCAAGTGTTTTGGATAAGTGTGTGTAAAAGGTTGTAGAACAAAAATCCATGGGAGTGAAGGTTATGACAAGAAGATAAACCTTTTCACGAGAGAACCATTTCTATTTAATCTATTTGTATACGTAGTTCATCTCACATGTATAAGATTACGCTTTCACGAACACTTGAATGTACAATCCAATAGCACAATTTCGAGTGAAATACAAGTACATCTAATTTAGTTGGTTACGTGAGCTTGATTTGACTTCATATTTATTGATCATTCATTAAGTTTCATCTTTGAAATCTGATCACTTTCATTCTGCAACTTTAATTTTGTTCTTGATTCTTATTAAGTAAATACGAGTGGTTTCGTTTTCCTTTGAAACTTCTATTGCTGCGATGGCACTCAATAAAGGATTTTGCATATAGTGAGTTATTATTTTGATTCATATTTATGAAATTTGTAGGCAGGAGGGCATAAAAATGTTGGTTGAGTATTTTGGATGAGTGTATGTAAAAGGTTGCAAAACAAAAATCCATGCGAGTGAAGGTTATGACGAGAAGATAAACCTTTTCATGAGAGAACCATTTCTATTTAACCCATTTGTATACATAGTTCATTTCACTTGTATAAGATTACAATTTCACGAACACTTGAATGTACAATCCTATACTTGCACGTTTTCGAGTGAAATAAAAGTACATCTAATTTAGTTGGTCATGTGAGCTTGATTTGACTTCATATTCATTGATCATACATTGAGTTTCATCTTTGAAATCTGATCACTTTCATTCTGCAACTTTAATTTGATTCTTGATTCTTATAAAGTGAATACAAGTGGTTTCGTTGTCCTTTGCAACTTCTATCGCTACGATGGCACTCAATAAAGGATTCTATAATGAGTTATCGTTTTGATTCATATTTGTTAATTTAGTTGGCAAGAGGGTTTGAAAATGTTGGTCGAGTGTTTTGGATGTGTTTGTGCAGGGTGAATCGAGTGCAAAGATGAGTTGAGGGGTATCGTATTCGGTTTTGTTTTTTTATAAAAAATTGATTCAAATGTTTCCTTTATCATTTTTTATTGTGATATAAGTGATCATTATGCGTATATTTGATCAAATTACTTAAGGAGTGTGTGTAAAAGGTTCTAGAATGAAAATCCATGGGATTGAAGGTTGTGACGAGAAGATAACCCGGAGAACCATTTCAATTTAATATATCTATATACTTAGTTATCTCACATGTATAAGATTGCGTTTTAACGAATAATTGAATGTACAATTCTATACTTGCACAATTTCGAGTGAGATACAAGTACATGTAATTTTGTTGGTCATGTGAGCTTGATTTCACTTCATATTCATTGATCACACATTGAGTTTCATCTTTGAAATCTGATCACTTTCATTCTGCAACTTCAATTTGATTCTTGATTCTTATTAAGTGAATACGATTGTTTTTGTTGTCTTTTGCAACTTCTATCGCTGTGTTGGCGCTCAATAAAGGATTCTGCATATACTGAGTTATTGTTTTGATACATATTTGTGAAATTTGTAGGCAAGAGGGTATTAAAATGTTGGTTGCGTGTTTTGGATTAGTGAGTGTAAAAGGTTGTAAAACAAAGATCCATGTGAGTGAAGGTTATGACGAGAATATACCTTTTCACGAGAGAACCATTTCTATTTAACCCATTTGTATACGTAGTTCATCTCACATGTATAAGATTACGCTTTCATGAACAATTGAATGTACAATCCTATACTTGCTTAATTTCGAGTGAAACACAAGTACGTTAATTTAGTTGGTCAGGTGAGCTTGATTTGACTTCATATTCATTGATCATACATTGAGTTTCAACTTTGAAATTTGATCACTTTCATTCTGCAACTTTAATTTGATTCTTCATTCTTATTAAGTGAATACCAGTGGTTTCGTTGTCCTTTGCAACTTCTATCGCTGTGATGGCGCTCAATAAAGGATTCTGTGGATAGTGAGTTATCATTTTGATTCATATTGGTGAATTTAGTAGGCAAGATGGTTTAAAATGTTGGTCAAGTGTTTTGGATGTGTTTAGGTAGGGTGAATCGAGTGCAAAGATAAGTTGAGGGGTATTGTGTTAGGTTTTGTTTCTTTATAAACAATACATTCAAATGTGTCATTTATCATTTTTATTGTGATATTAGTGCCCATTATGCGTATAGTTGATCAAATTAGTTAAGGAGTGTGTGTAAAAGGTTCTAGAACGAAAATCCATGGGATTGAAGGTTGTGACGAGAAGATAACCCCGAGAACCATTTCTATTCAATCTATTTGTATACTTAGTGCATCTCACATGTAGAAGATTGCATTATAATGAATATTGAATGTACAATTCTATACTTGCACAAATTCGAGTGAGATACAAGTACACATAATTTAGTTGGTCATATGAGCTTGATTTCACTTCATATTCGTTGATCACACATTGAGTTTCATCATTGAAATCTGATCACTTTCATTCTGCAACTTTAATTTGATTCTTGATTCTTATTAAGTGAATACGAGTGTTTTCGTTTTCTTTTGCAACTTCTATCGCTGCGTTGGCGCTCAATAAAGGATTCTGCATATAGTGAGTAATCATTTTGATTCATCTTTGTGAAATTTGTAGGCAGGAGGGTATAAAAATGTTGGTCAAGTGTTTTGGATGAGTGTGTGTAAAAGGTTGCAGAACAAAAATCCATGGGAGTGAAGGTTATGATGAGAAGATAAACCTTTTCTCGAGAGAACCATTTCAATTTAAGCCATTTGTATACGTAGTTCATCTCACATGTATAAGATTACACTTTCATGAACACTTGGATGTACAATCCTATACTTGCACAATTTCGAGTGAAATACAAGTACATCTAATTTAGTTGGTCATGTGAGCTTGATTTGACTTCAGATTCATTGATCATACATTAAGTTTCATCTTTGAAATCTGATCACTTTCATTGTGCAACTTTAATTTAATTCTTGATTCTTATTAAGTGAACATGAGTGGTTTTGTTGTCCTTTGCAAGTTCTATTGTTGCGATGGCGCTAAATAAAGGATTCTGTGGATAGTGAGTTATCATTTTGATTCATATTTGTGAATTTAGTAGGCAAGATGGTTTAAAAATGTTGGTCAAGTGTTTTGGATGTGTTTGGGCATGGTGAATCGAGTGCAAAGATGAGTTGAGCGGTATCGTGTTTGGTTTTGTTTCTTTATAAACAATAGATTCAAATGTTTCGTTTATCATTTTTTATTGTGATATTAGTGATCATCATGTGTATAGTTGATCAAATTACTTAAGGAGTGTGTGTAAAAGGTTCTAGTACGAATATCCATGGGATAGAAGGTTATGACGAGAAGATTACAACGAGAACCATTTCTATTTAGTCTATTTTTATACTTAGTTCATCTCACATGTATAAGATTACGTTTTAACGAATACTTGAATGTACAATTCTATACTTGCACAATTTTGAGTGAGATACAAGTACACATAATTTAGTTGGTCATGTAAACTTGGTTTCACTTCAAATTCATTGATCACACACAGAGTTTCACATTGAAATCTGATCCCTTTCATTCTGCAACTTTAATTTGATTCTTGATTTTTATTAATTGAATACGAGTGTGTTCGTTGTCTTTTGCAACTTCTATCGCTGCGTTGGCGCTTAATTAAATATTTTGCATATAGTGAGTTATTATTTTGATTCATATTTGTGAAATTTGTAGGCAAGAGGGTATTAAAATGTTGGTCAAGTGTTTTGGATGAGTGTGTGTAAAAGGTTGTAGAACAAAAATCCATGGGAGTGAAGGTTATGATGAGAAGATAAACATTTTCACCAGAGAACCATTTCTATTTGAGCCATTTGTATACGTAGTTCATCTCAGATGTATAAGATTACGATTTCATGAACACTTGGATGTACAATCCTATCCATGCAGAATTTCGAGTGAAATACAAGTACATCTAATTTAGTTGGTCATGTGAGCTTGATTTGATTTCATATTCATTGATCAAACATTGAGTTTAATCTTTGAAATCTGATCACTTTCATTCTGCAACTATAATTTGATTCTTGATTCTTATTAAGTGAATACGAGTAGTTTTGTTGTCCTTTGCAACTTTTATCGCTGCGATGGCACTCAATAAAGGATTTTGTGGATAGTGAGTTATCATTTTGATTCATATTTGTGAATTTAGTTGGCAAGAGGGTTTAAAAATGTTGGTAGAGTGTTTTGGATGTGTTTAGGTAGGGTGAATCGAGTGCAAAGATGAGTTGAGGAGTATCATCTTCAGTTTTGTTTCTTTATAATCAATAGATTCAAATGTGTCATTTATCATTTTTTATTGTGATATTACTGATCATTATGGGTATAGTTGATCAAATTACTTAAGGAGTGTGTGTAAAAGGTTCTAGAACAAAAATCCATGGGATTGAAGGTTGTGACGAGAAGATAACCCCGAGAACCATTTCTATTTAATCTATTTGTATACTTAGTTCATCTCACATGTGTAAGATTACGTTTTTGATGAATACTTGAATGTACAATTCTATACTTGCATAATTTCGAGTGAGATACATGTACATATAATTTAGTTGGTCATGTGAGCTTGATTTCACTTCATATTCATTGATCACACATTGAGTTTCATCTTTGAAATTTGATAACTTTCATTCTGCAACTTTAATTTGATTCTTGATTCTTATTAAGTGAATACGAGTGTTTTCGTTGTCTTTTTCAGTTTCTATCATTACGTTGGTGCTCAATAAAGGATTCTACATATAGTGAGTTATCATTTTGATTCATATTTGTGAAATCTGTAGACAAGAGGGTATAAAAAATATTGGTCGAGTGTTTTGGATGAGTGTGTGTAAAAGGTTGTAGAACAAAAATCCATGAGAGTGAAGGTTATGGCGAGAAGATAAACCTCTTCACAAGAGAACATTTTCAATTTAACCCATTTGTATACGTAGTTCATCTCACATGTATAAGATTACGCTTTCACGAACACTTGAATGTACAATCCTATACCTGCGCAATTTTGAGTGAAATACAAGTACATCTAATTTAGTTGGTCATGTGAGCTTGATTTCACTTCATATACATTGATCACACATTGAGTTTCATCTTTGAAATCTGATCACTTTCATTCTGCTACTTTAATTTGATTCTTGATTCTTATTAAGTGAATACGAGTGGTTTTCGTTGTCCTTTGCAACTTCTATCGCTCCGATGGCGTTCAATAAAGTATTTTATGGATAGTGAGTTATCATTTTGATTCATATTTGTAAATTTAGTTGGCAAGAGGGTTTAAAAATGTTGGTAGAGTATTTTCAATGTGTTTAGGTAGGGTGGATCGAGTGTAAAGATGAGTTGAGGAGTATCATCTTCAGTTTTGTTTCTTTATAATCAATAGATTCAAATGTGTCATTTATCATTTTTTATTGTGATATTACTGATCATTTTGGGTATAGTTGATCAAATTACTTAAGGAGTGTGTGTAAAAGGTTCTAGAACAAAAATCCATGGGATTGAAGGTTGTGACGAGAAGATAACCCCGAGAACCATTTCTATTTAATCTATTTGTATACTTAGTTCATCTCACATGTGTAAGATTACGTTTTTGATGAATACTTGAATGTACAATTCTATACTTGCATAATTTCGAGTGAGATACAAGTACATATAATTTAGTTGGTCATGTGAGCTTGATTTCACTTCATATTCATTGATCACACGTTGAGTTTCATCTTTGAAATCTGATCACTTTCATTCTGCAACTTTAATTTGATTCTTGATTCTTATTAAGTGAATACGAGTGTTTTCGTTGTCTTTTTCAGTTTCTATCGTTGCGTTGGCGCTCAATAAAGGATTCTACATATAGTGAGTTATCATTTTGATTCATATTTGTGAAATCTGTAGGCAAGAGGGTATAAAAAATATTGGTCGAGTGTTTTGGATGAGTGTGTGTAAAAGGTTGTAGAACAAAAATCCATGAGAGTGAAGGTTATGACGAGAAGATAAACCTCTTCACGAGAGAACATTTTCAATATAACCCATTTGTATACGTAGTTCATCTCACATGTATAAGATTACGCTTTCACGAACACTTGAATGTACAATCCTATACCTGCGCAATTTTGAGTGAAATACAAGTACATCTAATTTAGTTGGTGATGTGAGCTTGATTTCACTTCATATTCATTGATCACACATTGAGTTTCATCTTTGAAATCTGATCACTTTCATTCTGCAACTTTAATTTGATTCTTGATTCTTATTAAGTGAATACGAGTGGTTTCGTTGTCCTTTGCAATATCGCTCTAATGGCGTTCAATAAAGTATTTTATGGATAGTGAGTTATCATTTTGATTCATATTTTTGAATTTAGTTGGCAAGAGGGTTTAAAAATGTTGGTAGACTATTTTCGATGTGTTTAGGTAGGGTGAATCGAGTGTAAAGATGAGTTGAGGGGTACCGTGTTTGGTTTTGTTTCTTTATAAACAATAAATTCAAATGTGTCATTTATAAATTTTTATTGTGATATTAGTGATCATTATGCCTATAGTTGATCAAATTACTTAAGGAGTGTGTGTAAAAGGTTCTAGAACGAAAATCCATGGGATTGAAAGTTATGACGAGAAGATAACCCGGAGAACCATTTCTATTTAATTTATTTGTATACTTAGTTCATCTCACATGTATAAGATTACGTTTGTGACGAATACTTGAATGTACAATACTATACTTGCATAATTTCGAGTGAGATACAAGTACATATAATTTAGTAGGTCTTGTGAGCTTGATTTCACTTCATATTCATTGATCACACATTGAGTTTCATCTTTGAAATCTGATCACTTTCATTCTGCAACTTTAATTTGATTCTTGATTCTAATTAAGTGAATACGAGTGTTTTCGTTGTCTTTTGCAGCTTCTATCGCTGCGTTGGCGCTCAATAAAGTATTCTGCATATAGTGAGTTATTATTTTGATTCATATTTGTGAAATTTGTTGGCAAAGGGTATAAAAATATTGGTTGAGTGTTTTGAATGAGTGTGTGTAAAAGGTTGTAGAACAAAAATCCATGGGAGTGAAGGTTATGAATAGAAGATTAACCTTTTCACGAGAGAACCATTTCTATTTAACCTATTTGTATACGTAGTTCATCTCACATGTATAAGATTACGCTTTCACGAACACTTGAATGTACAGTCCTATTGCACAATTTCGAGTGAAATACAAGTACATCTAATTTAGTTGGTCATGTGACCTTGATTTGACTTCATATTCATTGATCATATGTGACATCCATCACCTTAAGGTCCGTCAATTAACATGGTTTTTCGTTAACTATCTTTGATCAATCATTCCTCATCTTTATTAACTCCTTATGTGGATATTATGCTTGCTTTATCATCGTTGTGCTTGTGCTTTCATTGTGATCGTGTGCTATTCTCAAAAACTTTTAAAACTTTCAACATCGTAGCCGCCAAATATATCATTTTTATATAAAATTAACGTCATTAATAAAACCATTTTTAAGTTATAAATATCATTAAATACATTTTTATAATTAATATGATTAACCTAATAAAGTCTTTTTTCAACCGAAACAAATTTGGGAAACTCGGGGGTTAAGTGCAGGGACTAAACTTGACATTTTGCAAACTTGGAATAGGTATAAATAGCCCCATTTTTCCAGCCCTAGCTCATTCACTTCTTCTTCATCTTCTTCATCCTCTCCTTCACCATTTTCTTCATCTTTGCACCAAATCCGACCAGCTTGGTCTCGTTTTCGTCGTCTAGACTTCATTTACAACCTAGTCTACTCCATTCTAGCAGGTATACGACCTTGGTTGTCCTTTTTCTTGCTTATTCACGGCTGTCCAAACTAGGGTTTCGGGTGTTCGGGTTCAACCCGAACACATGAGGTCGTGTGGGTGCGTGTGAGGTCTTTCTGCGTGTGCTTCTTGTTTGTGTATGTGTGTAGAGTGTTTCTAGAAGTCCTTGTTGTGTAAAACTCGTGCTCGGATCAGCTGCTCAGCCCCGTCAACAGTCGCGATTCTGCTGTCAAGGCGACTGGGTCTGTCATGCGATTGAGTCGTGCGACTGGGTGAGTCGTGCGACTGAGCCATGCGTCTGAGTCAATCGTGCGACTGAGTTGTGTAACTGGGTGTGTCGTGAGACTGTGTGTCTGTGTGCGATTGAGTCATGCGAGTGAATGAATGTGTGCGATTGAGTCAGGTGACCGAATGAATGTATGCGATTGTGCGTGTATCGCACGACTGGAGTCCAATCGCATGAATGAAGGTTCAATCATACGAATGTAGCTGATTCGCACGATTGAAGGTTGATTCGTGCGTATGGAGGTTGAGTCGTGCGATTGAGTGTTGTGTGGTACGACTGAATGCCAGTCATACGAATAAAGGTTCAATCGTACGAATGAAGCTGATTCGCACGATTGAGTGTTGATTCGTGCGAATGGAGTGTTGAGTCGTGCGCCTGGTCCTGTCGTGCGACTGAAGTTGTTGTGTGTGATTTCCTTTTTGTGCGTGGTTTGTGTATGCCGTGTGATGTTGAGGTAACATTAACACGGTTGCCATTGCTCATCCACAAAAATTAAAGTCAACGCTATAAAGCCCACAAATACTATTTCAAATTAAATTAACTTAACTTTTTACAAGTATCAATAACCGATTTGTAACTACTGATATTTATCTAATACTTCTTCAATAACAATTGAACTTTTACACAAAGATCTTCAGCAATGGCGACAATGTCTAGTACTTGGATCTACATAAGATCTAGTACGTGTGTTTGTTTGTGTGTGTTACACGCGACCCAACCGATATAACCCGAACCGACCGAATAATATTATACGCTTCATTCATATCATTAATGCTTATCAATAACTGTCAATAGGTGTTTGACCGTTCATTTGCATACAACATTTGGATACATTGATCATACATACTTACCACTTAACAAGTGAGTTTCGAGGCCCCTTTTACGCTAATAATATTTCAATCATTTACAACTTGGGGGAAAAGTATGCTCACCCATTTTCAATGCTGTAAAACTTACTTACAATTTACATACATGGAATCAACGTGATATTGTTTACAAGTACTTATCTGATACATGCTTGGGTCTGCTGTGTGGTTCTATCTTTGCAACTATTTAATTCCAGTGTGGGAACCGACGGATAGGTATTGGTAGTACTACTGGGTTGACACCCCCACCCTTGTTCGTTGGTATACTAGTTAGTACCATCAGTGGCCAGGAACGGGCCCTTGGGTGAATATATTCCGACAATATCTTTGTGTACGTCGCTAGGTTTGGTTGCAAAGCTCATTGTCATGTGATTTTACTTGTTTATATAACTGTATTCACGGTATTCCACATCGCTTACTATATAAAGCATCACTTACTTATTTATTACTTAAACCTGCGAGCTCACCAACAATTTTGTTGACCATTTTGAGCATATCTTTTCAGGTGATCATGCAAATTGAGGAATCTAGGTGTGCTGCCTTAGTGGAGACCCTAGGATGCATTTTTAGGACTATACATATTTGACAAACAATTATTTTGATACAATGTTGTAGTCTGATTAAACAATTACAATCTTTTGATACTTGTTCCCGGGTTGTGGGAATTTACATTACAATTTCATCTTTATTTGGTTATGTGAATCATTTAACATGTTTATGCTTATGGCTATGTTGTCGTGAATATTGACTGAATACGACACAAGTCCCCTTGTCGTCGGGTGTCGTCATGACACGCTTGTCATCATTTATTATATTGCATCTCTATCGCTTACCATGTGTTATGACGATCCCCATCTCGTTACATCCCTGTGTTTCCGCTTTTAGCGGGGGTGTGACATCATACATTGAGTTTCATCTTTGAAATCTAATCACTTTAATTCTGCAACCTTAATTTTATTCTTTATGCTTATTAAATGAGTACGAGTGGTTTCATTGTCCTTTGCAACTTCTATCGCTATGATGGTGCTCAATAAATGATTCTATGGATAGTCAGTTATCATTTTGATTCATATTTGTGAATTTAGTATGCAAGAGGGTTTAGAAATGTTGGTCACGTGTTTTAGATGTGTTTGGGCAGGGAGAATCTAGTGCAAAGATGAGTTGAAGGATATCGTGTTCGGTTTTATTTCTTTATATACAATAGATTCAAATGTGTCATTTATCATTTTTTATTGTGATATTAGTGATCATTATGCGTATAGTTGATCAAATTACTTAAGGAGTGTGTGTAAAAGGTTCTAGAACGAAAAATCCATGGATTTGAAGGTTGTGACGAGAAGAAAACCCCGAGAACCATTTCAATTTAATCTATTTGTATACTTAGTTCATCTCACATGTATTAAATTATGTTTTAACGAATACTTGAATGTACAATTCTATACTTGCACAATTTCGAGTGAGATACAAGTACATATAATTTAGTTGGTCATGTGAGTTTGATTTCACTTCATATTCATTGATCACACATTGAGTTTCATCTTTCAAATCTGATAACTTTCATTCTGCAACTTTAATTTGATTTTTGATTCTTATTTAGTGAATACGAGTGTTTTCGTTGTCTTTTGCAACTTCTATCGCTGCGTTGGCGCTGAATAAAGGATTCTGCATATAGTGAGTTATCATTTTGATTCATATTTGTGAAATTTGTAGGCAAGAGGGCATAAAAATGTTTGTCGAGTGTTTTGGATGATTGTGTGTAAAAGCTTGTAGAACAAAAATCCATGGGAGTGAAGGTTATGACGAGAAGATAAACCTTTTTACGAGAGAACCATTTCAATTTAACCCATTTGTATACGTAATTCATCTCTCATGTATAAGATTACGCTTTCACGAACACTTGAATGTACAATCCTATACTTGCACAATTTCGAGTGAAATACAAGTACATCTAATTTAGTTGGTCATGTGAGCTTGATTTGACTTCATATTCATTGATCATACATTGAGTTTCATCTTTGAAATCTGATCACTTTTCATTCTGCAACTTTAATTTGATTCTTGATTCTTATTAAGTGAATACGAATGGTTTCGTTTTCCTTTGCAACTTCTATCGCTGCGATGGTGCTCAATAAAGGATTATGTGGATAGTGAGTTATCATTTTGATTCATATTTGTGAATTTCGTAGGCAAGAGGGTTTAAAAATATTGTTCAAATGTTTTGGATGTGTTTGGGCAGGGTGAATCGAGTGCAAAGATGAGTTGAGGGGTATCGTGTTCGGTTTTGTTTCTTTATAAACTATAGATTGAA
This sequence comes from Flaveria ramosissima, assembly GCA_025215565.1. Lineage (NCBI taxonomy): Eukaryota > Viridiplantae > Streptophyta > Magnoliopsida > Asterales > Asteraceae > Flaveria > Flaveria ramosissima. Next base: position 40,195,368 of record CM046036.1, read on the forward strand.
ATTTGTCATTTATCATTTTTTATTGTGATATTAGTGATCATTAGGTGTATAGTTGATCAAATTACTTATGGAGTGTGTGTAAAAGGTTCGAGAACGAAAATCCATGGGATTGAAGGTTGTGAAGAGAAGATACCCCGAGAACCATTTCTATTTAATCTATTTGTATACTTTGTTCATCTCACAAGTATAAGATTACGTTGTAACGAATACTTGAATGTACAATTCTATACTTGCACAATTTCGAGTGAGATACAAGTACATATAATTTAGTTGGTCATGTGAGCTTGATTTCAGTTCATATTCATTGATCACACATTGAGTTTCATCTTTGAAATCTGATCACTTTAATTCTACAACTTTAATTTGATTCTTGATTCTTGATTCTGCATATAGTGAGTTATCATTTTGATTCATATTTGTGAAATTTGTAGGCAAGAGGGTATAAAAATGTTGATCGACTTTTTTGGATGAGTGTGTGTAAAAGGTTGTAGAACAAAAATCCATGGGAGTGAAGGTTATGACGAGAAGATAAACCTTTTCACGAGAGAACAATTTCAATTTAACCCATTTGTATACGTAGTTCATCTCACATGTATAAGACTACGCTTTCACGAGCACTTGAATGTACAATCCTATACTTGCCTAATTTCGAGTGAAATATAAGCACGTCTAATTTAGTTGGTCATGTGAGCTTGATTTGACTTCAAATTCACTACTTATACATTGAGCTTCATATTTGAAATCTGATTACTTTCATTCTACAACATTAATTTAATTCTTGATTCTTATTAAGTGAACGCGAGTGGTTTCGTTGTACTTTGCAACTTCTATTGCTGCGATGGTGCTAAATAAAGGATTCTATGGATAGTGAGTTATCATTTTGATTCATATTTGTGAATTTAGTAGGGAAGATGGTTTAAAAATGTTGGTCGAGTGTTTTGGATGTGTTTGGGTAGGGTAGATAAGTGCAAAGATGAGTTCTGGGGTATCGTGTTCGGTTTTGTTTCTTTATAAACAATAGATTCAAATGTGTCATTTATCATTTTTTATTGTGTTATTAGTGATCATTATGCGTATAGTTGATAAAATTACTTAAGGAGTGTGTGTAAAATGTTCTAGAACGGAAATCCATGGGATTGAAGGTTGGCAAGATGTAAGGCCCCGTTCCCGGGACGCCTACAGTTGGTCATTCATCGCACTCAAAACATATATTTACATTTTTCCTTTCATAAATAGTTGCAACGGAAACATTAAAAACACAATTTCATTCCATCAAAATACTTTTGCACAATAGTACAATCGTTCTTTTAACAATATCATGTTACATTTATTACAAAAGCATTAAACATAAAGATGCCATCCAAAATACGCAGAGTAGCCGCCCCGTGCCATCCTCAGCAACATACCTGCCAACTGGAAACACATCAAAGTCAGCGTTGCTGAGTGAGTTCTAGTTTTATAATAAAACATACTTTACTTTCATAAAACCGCTCTTTACCTTCTTTATAAAAACATTCGTTACATACATGCGTTCACACATCATACGTACATACAGATAATGTCATTATTATCTTCATCATTACGTTTGTTACATTCATCATTTATCATACATCATTATCTTTCACTTCATTCTAGATCCTGTCAGGCTTTACCCTCTTCATGGCACACAGCCACGATTACTGAGGTCGAATGACAAGGATCTCATTTCATACATTATTAGGATATTTCGTTAACGTTCATTTCATACATTCATTCTTTCATTCATCTCTTTGCTCATTACTCATTATTACTCGAATCTTGTCTCGTGCAATATCCCCGACTCATGCTCGAAAGTTGATGCTGTGTTGGGACCTGCTCACAAGCCCCCGACTCATGTCCGAAGACTGACACAACACCGGGATACGCGACAAAGATCCAATATGAGCCAATCATAGGGATTGAACTCCATCCGAGTCTGTTGCAACACAAAGTCACTCACCTCATCATCTCGTCTCATGCAATATCCACGACTCATGTCCGAAGACTGATACTGTGCCGGGGCCTGATAAACAAACCCCCGACTCATGTCCGAAGACTGCCACAGTACCGGGATACGCGACACGGATCTCATCATTCGTCACTTTCATCATATGCAATACTCCCGACTCATGTCCGAAGACTGATACTGTTCCGGGGCCTGCTCACAAACCCCCGACTCATGTTCGAAGACTGGCACAGTACCGGAGTACGCAACTAGGACCTCTTTCGAGTCTGTTGCGACACAGAGTCGCTCACCTCATACATATGCTTGCAAGCTTTTCATTCGTTCATTCATTCATTCATTAATGCATGCATTCATTCATTACATTCCTCTTTTCCTTATCTTTCACTTTACGTTACATAATACTTTCATTTCAATCATTAACGTGACATGTAAAGCCACAAGAAAGATAAACATACATAATAAGGAACATAACATAAACATAAACATACAGCATCATCATACATACGCATCAATCACACATCACATCACACACATCATACATACTATGCATCACACGCACCGCCTTGCCTAATATCACACATAACGTCATACATATCATTATCATCAACAACATCATCATCATCATTAGCTCATCATCCTGCGTCACCTTATACCATCCATGCCCTTCACGTCGTCGAGGAATTTCATCTCGGCTATCATCTCTGAGCACTTAGGCGAAAATGGGCATCTATGCGAATGGACTATGGGCGAATGGACATCTATGCGTATGGACTCTCAGTCGCACAGCTTTCATGCGTATGGCCTTCAGTCGCATGACTTCAGGCGTATGGGCTTCAGTCGCATACCCTTAGTGCGAATGAACCTCAGTCGCATGGCCTCCAGGCGCATGGACTTCAGTCGCATAACCTTCGTGCGTATGGACCTCAGTCGCACCATCTTTCAATCGCATGACTCCCCAGCACATGAACTTCAGTCGCATGACCATCGTGCGTATGGTCCTCAGTCGCATGGAAAGTGTGCGCATGGACCTCAGTCGCACTCCAATCGGCCTAATGGCCTCCAATCGCCCTCCAGTCGGTCGCCTAGCCCTAGCTGGTGCAGAATGCAGTTTACTCGACTGCAGCCGCGGGCTTCGGCCTCCAACCCCTTCCACACCTCTTTTAAGCACAAATCAACCATCCTAAACCTTAGGGAAACATACCACGTGTGACATCCGTCACTATCAGGTCCGTCAATTGACTCGAACTCCGTTAACTCTCTTTTCGCGCATTTATTATTTTTTTTGCGTAATAAATTTGTTTTCGAACCTAATCTCGTTGTATCTCTCTTTTGTGCCAACCTTAATATTAACTAACGCTAATAATATAAAATTATTTTTTTAATTTATTATTATTATTACTATTACCGTAAATATTATTAGTATTATAATATTGTTATTATTATTAAATTTAAAGTCCATGGATTAAATTGTAATTTAACTAAACTTAAGGGAATAATTAATTTAAAGTGTAAAATAAATATTATATATATATATATTTATTCGGGAACCCTAAACGTAAACCCATATTGCCGTGAACCCGTCGACCCCCCCCCCCCACCCTTCGCCGTTCAACCACCAAATCTGCCTCATTTCTTCGCCGCTAGCCACTGCCGGTCGTCGTCGCTTCGCCGTTCGTTCGTTTCGCCGGTAACCGATCGTCCCGAACTTGTTTTATTTCGTTTCGTTTCGGTTGATTGTCGTGGTTGGCTCGGTTTCGTGTCGGGCTGTTGAATGACTTGTTCGGTTTGATGATCTTGTGTAGTGTGTGTTTTGTGTGTGCAGTGTGTGTGTTATGTGTGTGTGAATCGGTGAGTATGTATGTATATACATATATATATATATGATTGAGTGTGTGAGATGATGTTTGTATGTATAATGCATGTATGTGTGTGTGTATATATATGCAGTGTGTGTATATATATGCAGTGTGTGTTTGTGGGTGCGATGCGTGTGTTTGTGTATGCGATGCGTGTGTGTTGATTGTATGTATATTGATATGTGTACCGATTGTGTGTTAGGTGTGCTGCTTGTATGTATATATATCTGTGAGTTTCGATGTGTATAAGGATGTGTAGGTGTAGTGTATATATATTGTGTGTGTGTTCAAACACGTAACAGATGCGTATGTATTGTTTGTGTGTGCAAGTGGTGGTGTTTGGTGTTGTTTGCGTGTGTGTTAATATATATATATTGCAATGGTGTGCAGTGAGGTGTGTGTGCGCGCAGTGTGTGTGTGTTGTGTGTGTGACTTTGTGGGTGATTGTGTGTGTCCTATTTGTTTGACTATTGTTATTATTATTATTATTATTATTATTATTATTATTATTATTATTATTATTACTATAATTATTATTATTATTATTAGTATTATTTTGCTAATATAGTATGTTGGGTGGAATGAATTATATATATTATGTGTGTGAGTTGCACCTCGAACCCGAGACGACCCGAACCGAACCGAAATCGACCGGACTTATCTAATTTCGTTGAACATGATTAAAAGTTTAGTTACAACCATTATAGGTATTTGATCGTTCGTTGCTTTCAATTGTAGAAGTCTTTATTCATTTATCTTCACCTCATTTCAAGGTGAGTTTCGCGGCCCCGTTTTATTACATTATTTACAAATATCAAGGGGGAAAAGTATGCTCAACTATTTTTATGCTGTGAACTTATTCAATTCTTTTGGGACTGTTGTGTTTACTGTTTTGTAAGTATTTATCTAGTACATGCATGAGTTGTCTTTGTGGTTCTGTATTCACAACTATTTAACTCCGGTGTTGGAGCCGACGGACAGGTATTGATAGTACTATTGGGCTGACACCCCCACCCTTGTTTGTTAGTATACTAGTTGGGACTGACAGTGGCCAGGAACGGGCTCTAGGGTGAATATGTTCCGACAAATTCTTTGTGTACGTCGTAGGTTTAGTTGTGATGCTCATGTGATATTACTTGCTTATAACTGTATACACTCAGGTCCCACCAAACTATTATACAGCATCAAGTTTGTTTATTATTTAAACCTGCGAACTCACCAACATTATGTTGACCATTTTGAGCATATCTTTTCAGGTAACAATCATTGAGGATTGCTAGGGATGCTGCCTTAGTGATGACCTTAGGCTTACATCATTTAAACTTTGGATGTCTTCGACAGTTGCATTTGACATTTACTTGTTATTCACATTTGATTACTTGTTCCCGGGTTGTGGGACTTATACTTATTTGTTTTGTATGACTATGTTTGTCGTGGAACTGACTAACCATGGCACAAGTCTCCGTTTGTGTCCGGTGACGTCATGACACGTTGACCTTCATCATTTAATGCATCTCTATTATTTTAACAATGTGTTATGACGATCCCGTCCGTTACATCCTCGTGTTTCCGCTATAAGCGGGGGTGTGACAGATTGGTATCAGAGCCATTGGTTATAGAGAATTAGGTGAATCACTCGACCTAGACTATAACCTAAGAACCTACATGTAGAATGCATATTAGGACTTATGTGCATTTGACTATGCGTGTATGTTCTTTAATTATTGAAACTATTCATGATCCGTAATGTGTTAATAATTCTATTTCATTTCCCCTTTTCAACTTCTGATAATTAACTTTTGATTATCGATCATACCTTTGATACTTCTATCTTGAATAACACTTTGTACTTGACAAGGCGGTTTGACTCGGTTAGGATGAGATGGGGTTGACCATGCAAAGCAAATTACAATTACGGGTGCACACGTAAATGCAATTTGTCGTGCATGCGAAGTCTAGTCAATCTTGCCGCAAGATAACTGTCATTGTTAGTACGAATCCTCAACTCCATACCTTAGGACATTAGTGTCCTGTTTCTTATTAGACCTTATCAATCTTGATAAATCATCCATCACCTTATTACTTACGTGAGTTCTAACTCACCTAAAGACTCATGGGATCATATTGTCACAATGGTCCCTGTCCCTATGAGATAACACCCTCTCCAGCATTTCAATGGTTATGCAACAAGCTATTTCCTTGAAAAAAAAAAAAAAAAAAAAAATCTGGTCTTCAAAGGGTCGTAGCTCAGCAATGATACTCACTGCACATGTATTACTTTATTGATTGACTTTAAGATTTGGGGCTTACGTATTGTTTATGTTGACTAGAACGATGCCGCCCAGGAGAATTACTCGCAGTGCTAGTCGTGGTGGTGCTGTTCCAAGAGGTAGAGGTAGAGGAAGAGGTGCAGGAGGTAGGGGTGAAGCACCTGTAGGTGGAAATGAAGGTGGGCATGGTGATAATAACCAGGGAGCTGGAAACCCTGATATAGCCGCCATGATTGCTCAACAACTTGCAGCACTCATTCCGACCATAGTGGCACAGGTGAGTGATAATATCATCAATCATAACAATGGAGGTGGTAATGAGGGTATTGGGCATGATGATGAAAATGATGGTCATGAAGAGAATAATGAAAATGAACATGGAAATGGAGGTGGAAATGAACATGGTGAAGGAGGTGGAATGGGTGATGGAAATGGTAATGGAAACGTGAATGGAAATGGCAATGGAGGAAGAGTCGGTTGTACTTACAAGGAGTTCATGACTTGTAAACCAAAAGAGTTTGATGGAAAAGGTGGAGCCATCGCCTTGACCCGATGGATTGAGAAGATGGAATCTGTGATGGACATCAGCAATTGTGCTGAAAATCAAAAGGTGAAGTATGCTACACGTTCGCAAGTGGGAAAAGCATTAACATGGTGGAATACCCAAGTGCAGGCTCGTGGAAGAGAGGCAGCAATGGCTATGACCTGGGCAGAATTCAAAGCCTTGGCAACTGAAGAATATTGTCCAATGAACGAAATGCAGAAGTTGGAGCATGAATTCTGGAATCATGCGATGGTAGGGTCAGGACATGCTGCTTACACCGACCGGTTTCATGAGCTGGCAAGACTGGTGCCACACCTGGTGACACCTGAATCAAAGCGGATCGAGCGTTACATTTGGGGTTTAGTGCCTCAAATACGTGGCCTGGTGACTGCTGCGGCACCCCCGACTATCCAGAGTGCAATCTTGAAGGCGGGCACTCTAACTGCTGAGATGGTAAGAACTGGAGTACTAGGCAAAGGTGGTGAGAAAAGGAGAGACGCGGGGGAATCAAGCAGACAATCAGGCGGAAGATTTGATAAAAAGGCAAAGGTGAGTAGAGGTTTTGTGGCAGTGAATCAAGGGAGAAAGGATTATGTTGGGCCACATCCTAAGTGTGGGAAATGCCATTATCATCATCCTGCTGCGGCGCCGTGTCGAGTTTGTGCGAATTGTAGGCGCCCAGGGCATCTTGAAAGGGACTGTAGAGTGGCACCCAACTTGGTTGCACCAAACAATGCAATCAATCCAACTGGAAACATTAGAGTTTGCTACGAGTGTGGGAGCCCAGAGCATTATCGGAATGTGTGCCCCAGGCTGAATCGGGCACCGGGTCAACAATGGAATAACCAAAATCAAGTGATGGCGATCGCTGGTAATCAAGGGCAAGGTAATCAAGGAAATGCTGCCCGAGGGCGTGCGTTTGTAATTGGTGCAAACGACGCGCGCCAGGACCCGAACGTTGTTACGGGTACGTACCTTCTCAATAATCACTTTGCATCTGTATTATTTGATACCGGGGCAGACAATAGCTTCGTGTCTGCTGAATTTGTACCCTTACTTGGTTTGAACCCTAGTTGTTTAGAGACTAGCTTCTCAGTAGAAATGGCGAACGGTAAATTTGTGAGAGCTAGTGAAATAATTAGAGGGTGCACGATTACATTAGAAGGTCATGCCTTTGACATAGATTTAATACCTTTTGAATTGGGAAGTTTCGATGTGGTAGTGGGAATGGATTGGTTGTCGAAGCGTGGAGCTGAAATTATTTGCCGAGAGAAGGTAGTACGGATCCCTATGCCTAATGGTGACGTGCTCAAGATTCAAGGAGAACGAACAGGAGGGAGTCTAAAGATCATCTCATGTATGAAAGCTCGTCGTTATCTGCTGAAGCAATGCTATGCGTTTCTGGCACATGTAGTGGAGAAGAAACCTAAGGAAGGGAAACTGGAAGACATTCCGGTAGTGCGAGACTTCTCGGAAGTATTCCCTGACGATTTGTCCGGTTTACCCCCTCCTCGACAAGTGGAATTCCGCATAGACTTGGTACCTGGGGCGACACCAGTAGCAAAGACGCCATATCGGTTAGCTCCGTCAGAAATGCAAGAGCTATCAAGTCAACTACAAGACTTGCTAGATAAGGGTTTCATACGACCAAGTCACTCGCCATGGGGAGCACCGATACTATTTGTAAAGAAGAAGGATGGAACGTTTCGAATGTGCATAGACTACCGAGAGTTGAACAAGCTGACCGTGAAAAATCGATATCCACTTCCTAGGATCGATGATCTATTTGATCAATTGCAGGGAGCGTCATATTTCTCTAAGATCGATCTCCGATCAGGTTATCACCAGTTACGGGTCCATGAGGCGGACATACCGAAGACAGCATTCAGGACCCGATATGGGCATTACGAGTTTTTAGTCATGCCGTTTGGGTTGACCAAAGCTCCAGCAGTATTCATGGATCTTATGAACCGGGTGTGTAAACCCTATCTGGACAAGTTTGTGATCGTGTTTATAGATGATATACTCATCTATTCTAGATCCAAAGAAGACCACGAACAACACCTTCGAGCGATACTCAAATTGTTGATGGAAGAGAAACTTTACGCCAAGTTCTCGAAGTGTGAATTTTGGTTGCGGGAAGTGAAGTTTTTGGGACACGTGGTTAATGAAAAGGGAATCCACGTTGATCCTGGAAAGATCGAAGCAGTTAAAAAGTGGGACGCTCCTAAGACACCCTCAGAGATACGACAATTTTTGGGATTGGCTGGTTACTATCGACGATTCATTGCAAACTTCTCTAAGATCGCACAGCCGTTGACAATGTTAACACAAAAGGATAAGAAGTTTGATTGGGGACGAAAGCAAGAGGAGGCATTTCAGACGTTGAAGGAAAGACTATGCAACGCACCGATATTAACCCTTCCTGATGGGTCGAATGATTTTGTGGTGTTTTGCGATGCATCACATCAAGGCCTAGGTTGTGTGCTTATGCAAAAGGACAAGGTGATTGCTTATGCCTCACGTCAACTTAAGGTTCACGAAAAGAACTATACGACACATGATCTGGAACTAGGCGCAGTGGTATTCGCCCTAAAGATATGGAGGCATTATTTATACGGGACTAAGTGTGTTGTCTACACTGACCATAAAAGCCTTCAACACATCTTTGATCAAAAGGAACTGAATATGCGCCAAAGGAGATGGGTGGAACTCTTAAGTGATTATGACTGTGAGATTCGATATCATCCAGGGAAGGCGAATGTAGTAGCGGATGCCTTGAGTAGGAAGGAGCGTGTTAAACCACTACGTGCGCGAGCATTAGGGATGACTATTCAATCGAACTTAAAAGAGCAAATACTGTTGGCGCAGAGTGAAGCGCTAAAGGAAGAAAATGTGGCATGTGAGGAGTTTCGAGGGTTAGACAAACAGATGAACTGTACAGAAGATGGTGTACGGTATTTCGTGGATCGTATATGGGTACCTAAGTGGGGTGATATTCGAACCCTAGTTATGAATGAAGCACACAAGTCCAAGTATTCTGTTCATCCTGGTGCAGACAAGATGTATCAAGATCTTAAGGAGTTGTATTGGTGGTCAGGCATGAAAAAGGATATTGCAAAGTATGTGAGTGAATGCTTGACTTGTTCCAAAGTCAAAGCCGAACATCAGAAACCGTCAGGTCTGTTGCAACAACCAGAAATTCCCGAATGGAAGTGGGAAAATATAACGATGGATTTCATCACTAAGTTGCCTAGAACGAGTAGCGGGCATGATTCAATTTGGGTCATAGTGGATAGAATGACGAAATCTGCTCATTTCTTACCTATTCGCGAGGACTACAAAATGGAGAAGTTAGCAAGGTTATATGTGAATGAAATAGTGACTAGACATGGAGTGCCTGTGTCTATTATATCTGATCGAGACAGTAGATTTACATCTCGGTTTTGGAAGACTCTTCAGAAGGCGATGGGTACTCGCTTAGACTTAAGTACGGCCTATCATCCACAAACCGACGGTCAAAGTGAACGAACGATACAAACCTTAGAGGACATGCTTAGGGCATGTGTGATTGATTTTGGTGGGAGTTGGGATACCCACTTACCATTGATCGAGTTCTCTTACAACAACAGTTACCACACGAGCATTGGATGTGCTCCGTTTGAGGCGTTGTATGGAAGAAAATGTAGATCTCCGGTGTGTTGGGCGGAAGTAGGTGAAAGCCAATTGACAGGCCCGGAGATTTCCAAGAAACGACTGACAAAATATTTCAAATCAAGGATAGGCTTAAGGCAGCTCGAGACCGACAGAAAAGCTATGCTGATAATCGTCGCAAACCCTTAGAGTTCAACATTGGTGATCATGTCTTATTGAAAGTTTCTCCGTGGAAGGGAATCGTGCGCTTTGGGAAGAAAGGGAAATTGGCTCCGAGATATGTTGGACCATTCGAGATCACTGAAAGAATTGGTCCCGTAGCGTATCGGTTAAAGTTACCTCAAGAACTAAGTGGGGTACATGATACGTTTCATGTATCGAACCTTAAGAAGTGCCTAGCCGACGGATCCCTTCATGTACCGATTGAGGAAATCAAGATTGACGAGAAACTACATTTTGTGAAAGAACCAATAGAAATCATGGACCGAGATGTGAAACAACTGAAGCGCAGCAAGATTCCAATTGTTAAGGTGAGATGGAACTCCAAGCGAGGGCCTGAGTTTACGTGGGAACGGGAAGACCAGATGAAATCCAAATATCCGCATTTGTTCGTGGATTCAACTTCAGGACCTAACTCCAGCTGAATTTCGGGACGAAATTCTCTCAACTGGGGGATACTGTGACATCCGTCACTATCAGGTCCGTCAATTGACTCGAACTCCGTTAACTCTCTTTTCGCGCATTTATTATTTTTTTTTTGCGTAATTAATTTGTTTTCGAACCTAATCTCGTTGTATCTCTCTTTTGTGCCAACCTTAATATTAACTAACGCTAATAATATAAAATTATTTTTTTAATTTATTATTATTATTATTATTACCGTAAATATTATTAGTATTATAATATTGTTATTATTATTAAATTTAAAGTCCAGGGTTTAAATTGTAATTTAACTAAACTTAAGGGAATAATTAATTTAAAGTCTAGGGTCCTAAGTGTAAAATAAATATTATATATATATATATATATATATATATATATATATTTATTCGGGAACCCTAAACGTAAACCCATATTGCCGTGAACCCGTCGACCCCCCCCCACCCTTCGCCGTTCAACCACCAAATCTGCCTCATTTCTTCGCCGCTAGCCACTGCCGGTCGTCGTCGCTTCGCCGTTCGTTCGTTTCGCCGGTAACCGATCGTCCCGAACTTGTTTTATTTCGTTTCGTTTCGGTTGATTGTCGTGGTTGGCTCGGTTTCGTGTCGGGCTGTTGAATGACTTGTTCGGTTTGATGATCTTGTGTAGTGTGTGTTTGTGTGTGCAGTGTGTTGTTATGTGTGTGTGAATCGGTGAGTATGTATGTATATACATATATATATATATATATGATTGAGTGTGTGAGATGATGTTTGTATGTATAATGCATGTATGTGTGTGTGTGTATATATATGCAGTGTGTGTATATATATGCAGTGTGTGTTTGTGGGTGCGATGCGTGTGTTTGTGTATGCGATGCGTGTGTGTTGATTGTATGTATATTGATATGTGTACCGATTGTGTGTTAGGTGTGCTGCTTGTATGTATATATATCTGTGAGTTTCGATGTGTATAAGGATGTGTAGGTGTAGTGTATATATATTGTGTGTGTGTTCAAAGACGTAACAGATGCGTATGTATTGTTTGTGTGTGCAAGTGGTGTTGTTTGGTGTTGTTTGCGTGTGTGTTAATATATATATATTGCAATGGTGTGCAGTGAGGTGTGTGTGCGCGCAGGGTGTGTGTGTTGTGTGTGTGACTTTGTGGGTGATTGTGTGTGTCCTATTTGTTTGACTATTGTTATTATTATTATTATTATTATTATTATTATTATTATTATTATTATTATTATTACTATAATTATTATTATTATTATTAGTATTATTTTGCTAATATAGTATGTTGGGTGGAATGAATTATATATATTATGTGTGTGAGTTGCACCTCGAACCCGAGTCGACCCGAACCGAACCGAAATCGACCGGACTTATCTAATTTCGTTGAACATGATTAAAAGTTTAGTTACAACCATTATAGGTATTTGATCGTTCGTTGCTCTCAATTGTAGAAGTCTTTATTCATTTATCTTCACCTCATTTCAAGGTGAGTTTCGCGGCCCCGTTTTATTACATTATTTACAAATATCAAGGGGGAAAAGTATGCTCAACTATTTTTATGCTGTGAACTTATTCAATTCTTTTGGGACTGTTGTGTTTACTGTTTTGTAAGTATTTATCTAGTACATGCATGAGTTGTCTTTGTGGTTCTGTATTCACAACTATTTAACTCCGGTGTTGGAGCCGACGGACAGGTATTGATAGTACTATTGGGCTGACACCCCCACCCTTGTTTGTTAGTATACTAGTTGGGATTGACAGTGGCCAGGAACGGGCTCTAGGGTGAATATGTTCCGACAAATTCTTTGTGTACGTCGTAGGTTTAGTTGTGATGCTCATGTGATATTACTTGCTTATAACTGTATACACTCAGGTCCCACCAAACTATTATACAGCATCAAGTTTGTTTATTATTTAAACCTGCGAACTCACCAACATTATGTTGACCATTTTGAGCATATCTTTTCAGGTAACAATCATTGAGGATTGCTAGGGATGCTGCCTTAGTGATGACCTTAGGCTTACATCATTTAAACTTTGGATGTCTTCGACAGTTGCATTTGACATTTACTTGTTATTCACATTTGATTACTTGTTCCCGGGTTGTGGGACTTATACTTATTTGTTTTGTATGACTATGTTTGTCGTGGAACTGACTAACCATGGCACAAGTCTCCGTTTGTGTCCGGTGACGTCATGACACGTTGACCTTCATCATTTAATGCATCTCTATTATTTTAACAATGTGTTATGACGATCCCGTCCGTTACATCCTCGTGTTTCCGCTATAAGCGGGGGTGTGACACCACGACCTCATTCAAGCATAACCAAGCAATAAATCAAGCATCAAACGCATCATACACATACATACATGCATAAAACGGGTCTTCACCCAAAAACTCGAAAATAGGTTTTCAGATGTGTTCCAGCCCCAAAATCAGTTGAAAACGTGTAAAAGAGGGGTCCTAGAACTCACGTTAACAATCCCATCGAGTAGAACTTCGATTTGACTCGCTCCACGTCGAATTCCACGCTCGAATCCACCCGAACCAACTTTTTTCTTCTTTTTCTCCTTCTCTTCTCCCCTCCTCTCTTGGCTGAAAATGGGAAGAATGGGGGTGTTTTCCCCCTTTTATACTCCCGTGCATCAAAGTTTCTCTCGTTGGCGGGTTTGGTCCCTCGGCTTCGGACTTTATTTCTTTTTCTTCTTTCGTCGGCTTCAAAGGAAATTTCCGGGTGTTACAAGACCAACCCCCTTAAATAGGTTTCGTCCTCGAAACCTGTTGTTCCTTGAACCTTTGCTGGCAATACTATCTCATATCTTTTCCCATCTCTCACCTGGGGTTCAGTCGCTCTACGTCGTTTATAAGCATACGACTTCTGGTTTATCTCTTGCCACTTTCCCCAGGGCTTTGATCCTTTTAGGCTTCTCAGTCGTTGCCTCAGTCACCTCAATATTCCTCATACGTCATTTGGTGCTCGGCCTTCACTTGTAGACAAGTAAAGCATTTATTCACTTACTTCATCATATCACGCTTTATACCTGGCCACCAATAATCCTTACTCGCGTCTCGATACATCTGTCGGCTGAGATATTGGTATATCCACACACCTTACATCGGCCAAATAGGCGATACGTCTACGCCTCCTGGATTGCTAACTCCTTCACCTTATGATGTACGCCTATTCACCCAAGTCCGCTCAAGCCTCTTCCCAGTCATGGCAAAAGCTCTATCCTTCACCCTCTGTTTCCTTTTCTCGTACCGGAGCCTCCTGCCTTCTGCTTCTTACAATCCCTGCTCAAGTGTCCAGTCTCGCCACAGTCGTAGCACTTAGCCGTGCGGCAATCCCTCGCCCTGTGGCCTTCCTTCCCACACTGGAAATAGACGTTCAGTCCCACTTGAATTCTCCCTCATGGTCTCTACCACACTTTCTGCATGCTTCTCCTTTCCTTTCTATTCTCTTCCGATCATCGTCCCTCGACGTCGTACCTTCATACACAAACCCATCATCATTGTCTCGCCTTCCTTTCGCCTTCTTAACATAGGCTCGCTCCTCCCCTTCGTTTGTCATCGCCATCGCCCGCTCGTCGTACAATCTTCCCGCCAGGTCGACTGCTGACCTAAACGTGCTCGGTCGGGCAGTGATCATGTGCCTGCGGATGTCCGTCGGCAAGCCCTGAATATACCTCTTGATCTTTCGCGAAAGAGGTGTCACCTGATCCGGCACCAGCCGCGCCATTTCATTAAACTTGGTAGTGTATTGCTGATGCGTCATTGTTCCCGCTTCCAGCATCAGGAACTCTCTTTCAACTTTATCCATCTCTCGGTGAGGACAGAATCCTCAATCACCAGCCTCTTCAACTCTGACCATCTCATCCTTCCGATAGCCCTGCTTCCCTCAACTTGGACTATGTTATCCCACCAGCACAAAGCTGAGTCCACGAAAGAGTGGGTAGCAAATTTGACTTTCTGAACTTCTCGGCACTCGCTGATATTTAAAACGGCTTCCATTTCTCTCACCCATCAGTGAGCAGCAGCAGCAGTGTCATTACAGTCAAAAGTAGGGGGCTTGCATCATTGAAATTCCCCATAGTTACAGCCTCGTGCCAAATCCGGTGCAGGCTCTTCCTCTTCTTCTTCCTCTTCGTCATCGGAGAGAACCGTTTCAGTCTCGGGTCGTCTCCTTTCGCCCGAAGGTCTACCCCTTTCCTTTCTCTCCTCATCTCTAACAGTCTTTATCAGTTCGGTCACTACAGACGGTAGGATTGTCTGCAAGACCTGATGCACTTCTTGTACGACCGCCTCTCTCATCGAGGCCCTCTGATTAGCATTCTCATCACCGCCCTCAGGATGAGGGGTCTCGGGTTCTTCATGAACTACTCTTTCAGCCCTAGACCTTCCTCTTGTAACCCGTGGTTCAACACCACGTCCAACGCCACCTCCACCACGAGAAGCTTTCGAAGATCTTCCACCGGCCATTCTCTAAACACACTGAAAGATTCAAACACTAACACGGTCATTCAAGGAACAACTCAGTTTATGTCAAGTATAGTAAGTCCCTAATTACAGTGGCCAGTTGTGATTAGCCACTTACTTTACTCTTCATACTCCGAGCATTATCTATCCTTACTACATCAGTATCAAAATCTATCAGCAACACATAAACCACATAACATGCGCACGTAATACCGGTTAACTTTACAAAAATACCTGATGGCACGCAGCTACTCAGATTGGCATCCCATTCCCTTTCCGTCCCATTCTCAGTTTAAGATTAGGTTTTTGAAAATATTTACCCAATTCACTTAAACTTTGGCTCTGATACCAACTTGTAAGGACCCGTTCCCGGGACGCCTACAGTTGGTCATTCATCGCACTCAAAACATATATTTACATTTTTCCTTTCATAAATAGTTGCAGCGGAAACATTAAAAACACAATTTCATTCCATCAAAATACTTTTGCACAATAGTACAATCGTTCTTTTAACAATATCATGTTACATTTATTACAAAAGCATTAAACATAAAGATGCCATCCAAAATATGCTTAGTAGCCACCCTGTGCCATCCTCAGCAACATACCTGCCAACTGGAAACACATCAAAGTCAGCGTTGCTGAGTGAGTTCTAGTTTTATAATAAAACATACTTTACTTTCATAAAACCGCTCTTTACCTTCTTTATAAAAACATTCGTTACATACATGCATTCACACATCATACGTACATACATATAATATCATTATTATCTTCGTCATTACGTTCGTTACATTCATCATTTATCATACATCATTATCTTTCACTTCATTCTAGATCCTGTCAGGCTTTACCCTCTTCATGGCACACAACCACGATTACTGAGGTCAAATGACAAGGATCCCATTTCGTACATTTTTAGGATATTTTGTTAACGTTCATTTCATAAATTCATTCTTTCATTCATCTCTTTGCTCATTACTCATTATTACTCGAATCTTGTCTCGTGCAATATCCCCGACTCATGCTCGAAAGCTGATGCTGTGCCGGGACCTGCTCACAAGCCCCCGACTCATGTCCGAAGACTGACACAACACCGGGATACGGGACAAAGATCCCATATGAACCAATCACAGGAATTGAACTCCATCTGAGTCTGTTGCAACACAAAGTCACTCACCTAATCATCTCGTCTCATGCAATATCCCCGACTCATGTCCGAAGACTGATACTGTGCCGGGGCCTGATAAACAAACCCCCGACTCATGTCCGTAGACTGACACTGTACCGGGATACGCGGCACGGATCTCATCATCCGTCACTTTCATCATATGCAATACTCCCGACTCATGTCCGAAGACTGATACTGTACCGGGGCCTGCTCACAAACCCCCGACTCATGTCCGAAGAGTGGTACAGTACCGGAGTACGCAACAAGGACCTCTTTCGAGTCTGTTGCGACACAGAGTCGCTCACCTCATACATATGCTTGCAAGCTTTTCATTCGTTCATTCATTCATTCATTAATGCATGCATTCATTCATTACGTTCCTCTTTTCCTTATCTTTCACTTTACATTACATAATACTTTCATTTCATTCATTAACGTAACATGTAAATCTACAAGAAAGATAAACATACATAATAAGGAACATAACATAAATATAAACATACAGCATCATCATACATACGCATCAATCATACATCACATCACACACATCATACATACTATGCATCACACGCACCGTCGTGCCTAACATCACACATAACATCATACATATCATTATGATCAACATCATCATCATCATCATGAGCTCATCATCCTGCGTCACCTTATACCGTCCATGCCCTTCACATCATCGAGGAATTTCATCTCGGCTATCATCTCTGAGCACTTAGGAGAATGGGCATCTATGCGAATGGACTATGGGCGAATGGACATCTATGCGTATGGACTCTCAGTCGCACAGCTTTCATGCGTATGGCCTTCAGTCACATGACTTCAGGCATATGGCCTTCAGTCGCATACCCTTTGTGCGAATGAACCTCAGTCGCATGGCCTCCAGGAGCATGGACTTCAGTCGCATAACCTTCGTGCGTATGGACCTCAGTCGCACTATCTTTCAATCGCATGACTCCCCAGCACATGAACTTCAGTTGCATGACCATCGTACTTATGGACCTCAGTCGCATGGCAAGCGTGCACATGGACCTCAGTCGCACTCCAATCGGCCGAATGGCCTCCAATCGCCCTCCAGTTGGTCGCCTGGCCCTAGCTGGTGCAGAATGCAGTTTACTCGACTGCAGCCGCGGGCTTCGGCCTCCAACCCCTTCCAAACCTCTTTTAAGCTCAAATCAACCATCCTAAACCATAGGGAAACATACCACGACCTCATTCAAGCATAACCAAGCAAGCAATCAAGCCTCAAACGCATCATACATGCATAAAACGGGTATTCACCCAAACACTCGAAAATAGGTTTTCAGATGTGTTCCAGCCCCAAAATCAGTTGAAAACGTGTAAAAGAGTGGTCCTAGAACTCACCTTAACGATCCCGTCGAGTAGAGCTTCGATTTGACTCGCTCCACGTCGAATTCCACGCTCGAATCCACCCGAACCAACTTTTTTCCTCTTTTTCTCCTTCTCTTCTCCCCTCCTCTCTTGGCTGAAATTGGGAAGAATGGGGGTGTTGTCCCCCTTTTATACTCCCGTGCATCGAAGTTTCTCTCGTTGGCGGGTTTGGTCCCTCGGCTTCGGACTTTATTTCTTTTTCTTCTTTCGTCGGCTTCAAAGGAAATATCCGGGTGTTACACAAGTAGATAACCCCGAACCATTTCTATTTAATCTTTGTATACTTAGTTCATCTCACATGTATAAGATTACGTTTTAACAAATACTTGAATGTACAGTTCTATACTTGCACAATTTCAAGTGAAATATAACTACATCCACTTTAGTTGGTCATGTGAGCTTGATTTCACTTCATATTCATTGATCACACATTGAGTTTCATCTTTGAAAGCTGATCACTTTCATTCTGAAACTTTAATTTCATTCTTGATTCTTATAAAGTGAGTACGAGTGGTTTCGTTGTCCTTTGCAACTTCTATCGCTGTGTTGGCGCTCAATAAAGGATTCTGTATATAGTGAGTTATCATTTTGATTCATATTTGTGAAATTTGTAGGCAAGAGGGTATAAAAATGTTGGTCGTTTGTTTTGGAGTGTGTGTAAAAGGTTGTAGAAGAAAAATCCATGGGAGAGAAGGTTATGATGAGAAGATAAACCTTTTCACAAGAGAACCGTTTCTATTTAACCCATTTGTTTACGTAGTTCATCTCACATGTATAAGATTACACTTTCACAAACACTTGAATCAAAATGATAACACACTATCCACATAATCCTTTATTGAGTACCAACACTGTGATAGAATCAAAATGTGAATTTGATGATTCGGAAGTTTTGATGAGTGGACCTTCGGAAGATCTTGCTTTCACTGCAGCAGGTTTTAGTACTTCGGAAGTATTCCTTTCTTCTGAGACAAAATTATCTTCCGAAGGCAAGTTTCCACTTGTCTTCTTTTTCATTTTGAAACTTTCGAAAGGAATAACTTTTCCTTCTGAAGCTTGCTTCATCTCCAAACTCTTAGAAGTTTCTTTCTTGGCCATGTGGACAGTACTCTTTGGACTGTAGAAACAATCTTTAGCAAGATGAGAGCTACTCCCACACATGATACAGTCCATTTTATACTTCCTAAGAATTTTCTTTTGTGAACAAGGCTGAACTTGATCACTTTCCTTCTCCATCTTCATCTTTGTAGATGTTGTGGCAATCCTTTTAGGGATAGAACTACGATTGGAGATGGATGGTTCAAGTTGTGCAGCAGCGATGCACAACATATCAGCCTTCTTCTTGATGCTAGGATGATTTGGACATGAACTAGAACTTTGTTACTAGAGTTCAAGTTTGTGTCTTCACCCTTAACCACCTCAAAACCTACATATATAAAGACTTGTTTCTAGATAGAGTTAAAGGTGGCCTTGATCTTTTGAGCCTTCTTTGACTTCCTCTTGGCCTTCCTGATCAAGTTCTTCCTCCTTAACTTGGCCATCCCAACTATTTTACTCTCCTCAGAGGAATGGTGACCCTTCTTATAATGCTCTTCTTCACTCTTCTTACAGACATCCTTCACCATCTCCTCTTAATCCTTTTTACTCATGGGGTCTATGAGGGAAAGCTCATCTTCACAAGTTCCATAACTAGGAGATCTTACTAACAAGATTGTGTGCGGAGGAGCTATCTCACTATATCACAGTCCCTGCTTTATGCAAGGATGAGGATATTATGTTCTTAAAGGTCTCTTCTTCAAGAGCACATTTTTCTGCCCTGGCTTTGCTGATGACAAACTTAGCCTGGCATTCAGTCAACTTAGTTATGAGATCTTTGATATAAGTCCTGTAGGTTGTATGTTCATGTTTAAGAGTTGAAATGGTTTTCTCTAAGTCCTCTATTTTTAGTTTATAATCATTTTCAGCTCTTTTGAAATCAGATTTTAAGATATTTAAGGACTCAAGATCAGATCTCATCTCTAAGTTGAAGGACCTGTATCTATTAACTTTAGCAATACATTCAGGAGTACAAAGATGTTCCAATACCTTAGCTTCATCATGATCTGCCATAAGTGCTTGGTTTGGAGATGCATCTTCCACCTGAAAGCTCCAGTCAAAGCCTTCTTCTTCAACAGCACTTGCAGCTTGCTGCTTTGGCTTCTCATTCTGGGGAGCTCTTTCAGTGTAGTTTGGTCTGGCTTGTGTTTGGCCACCATTTATCCTTGATGCTTTACACTCCCATGAAAAGTGTCCTATCTGGTTACTGATGTAACACTTTACTTTGCTTTTGTCCAACCTAAACTTTCCACTGGCTGCATTGCTTGGAAACTTCCTCCCTGTCCTCTTGTAGAATTTCTTAGCTCTATGAGTGATGAGAGCCATTTGCTGAATTATCTCCATGTATTCTAGGTTATCAAGATGGATACAGTCCAGGTCTTCAAGGGTTAAGAAAAAGTTGCATGTTCTTTCATCAGCAGACACAAAGACATGTGAAGAGCTTGTCTCTTGGAATGTGCTTCCTTTAGTGTAGCTTTTTCTTGGTGTCTCCGAGAAGATGATAAAAGGACCCTTTTGTGAGTTGTCAGGGTAGCATATAAGATGATACTATGGTTCAATTCCATCCCTTTCAACCACATGGAGAGTTGAACTCTGCTGACTGCTGGAGTTACCAGATGAACTTTGCATGTTCATTTCCATCTGGTATCCACTAAGAATACCATACAACTCTGTCAAAGTGAGAGTCTAAGGGTTCTTAGTTCTCTTGATAACAACATAATAATGTGTCCATTGTCTAGGAAGAAAGGACATAAATTTCCTCACAATGTCCCTGTTTCAAGAGTTACTCCAACATCCATTAGACTATCCACAATCTCAACATACCTGAAGTATTGTTGAGTCATGGTTTCACTAGTGTTGTATGTGAAGTTCTCAAACTGCTACTTCAAGAGGTCCTTCTTCTTCTCCTTGGCTTCAGTGGACCCCTCATACATGAGCTTCAGTGCCTTCCATAGTTGCTTGACAGTTTTGCACTTCTTGAAGCCCCTGTATATGGAGTTTGGAAGAGCAGTTTAGAGTGCAGTCATGGCTTTCTGATCTATGTCAATCTTCTTCATATCTTCTTCAGAAAAGTCAGCTGGCACCTTTGGTATCATACCACCCCCAACATCAGCTGAAGGGGTGCTTGGTATGTTAGGTCCTTGGACAACAGACTCCCACATCCTAGAGTCTTGAGACTTGATAAAGCCTTCCATTCTTTGACACCAAGTATCAAAGTCTTCAGAAGTGATCAGTAGGGACTTTGTCATTGTCCAGTTTCCATATCAGCCTTAGTGAAAGCTTCCATTTGAGATGTTAAGTATTTTGTGTGTGTGAGGGATCTTAAAATCGTGAGATCTTATAATCAAAAGCCTGGAATGCTCTGATACCAATTGCATGACCAATTAAGGGATGGTCACTTACAACACAACACACAGTGAGGAGAGAGTTTAGAACACTTAACAGATCAAATAGGGAACTGGTAACTTATATGGTTTGATACTTAGAACACAAGTAAATATGAGACTGAACAAGAAGCAAACAACACAAGTATTGATTTTCAAGAATGCTGTATATTGCTCTCAAGTTCTTTACAAGTATTACAAAGCATAAGAAAAGATACAAGGACCTGAGATACTTTATTCTACATCCTACAGCCGGCCATACATAGAAGGTCAGCTGGAAACATATGATCAAGCCAACAACAAAATCAAATGTAAAGTCAAAAGGTAGATTGCCTTTTGACTAGTGACTATGACATGCCATAGCTTACATCCTAATACATTACAAAAAGGACAAAAGTACATAAAGTAGAAAGCACAGACTCAAGACCTTAATGTATAGTTACCAAAAGCCTGGACCTTTTCACCAACTTGTGAAAGTTGGTGAGTCAACAGAGTTGCAGCAGAAAGTGGTCTAGCTTTATGGAATAGTATATCAGATAAGCATATTTCAAAAGTCTTTAGAAAAAATCTGTCTTCACTTCTTGGCTTCGGAAGACTTTGTCTTTAAAGCTTCAGAAGACTTCACTTTGGCTTCAGAAGATGTTGGTCTTGGCTTCAAAATATTTTACACTTAGAGTACTTCTAGTGCAAGGTGTAAAATTTTTGAAGCATTTCTACTCTGAACTTCAGTGCATGCATGCAGGAAAGACTTTGAATGTTTTAGATGCATCATCCTTATATGAAACCTTATAAAAGCTTTTGTGAACAAATCAACATATTATTCATTTTGTTAACTTTGTGTTGGACCCTTTAAGGATCATACATGTCAATTCAAGTGGTGGTTGAAGGTTGTTCTGCTGGAAATCCCACAAGTTCAAGAACCAATGCGGATGATGAATCTGCTCAACAAAAGAAGACAAGTGTCGACTATCCGCATTTGTATATGCGGATGACCATTGAACAAATGCTGACAAGTGTTTGTTCTTCGCATTAACAAATGCAGACAGCCGAACAAATGCTGCCAAGGAAATGTACATCCGCATTAACTAATGCGAACGCTCCACAACAAATGCACCAAGTGTTGTTCATCCGCATTTCTCAATGCCGATGACCAAACACCAATGCGATAGAAGAAAAAGAATGTTGATGAAGTTAAACACATCCGCATTAGTTAATGCGGATGAATAGAAGAAAATGTTGATGAAAACTTAGACTAGTTTCCTGATATATAGTACAGGGGTAGTTTAGTCATCTTGTAAAGGCATCTTGTCAGCCTATAAATAGAATAGAAAACCCCACTTTTGTGGATGACTAGACTTTTGACAATTAGAATATTTTTTATAGTCTTATGTTTCAAAGGTGTCTTGTTACTGTTTATTGCTAAACCCTAGCATTCATTGTAACCTTTCACCACCATTAATACAAAAGAATTTATGAGTATTTAAAGCATTCAATGTTTTGGGTTTATATGATTCCGCCATATATTTACTAACTCAATCATCATATTCGATCCTGAATTACACATCAACTGAGAATATCATTCTCACACCCAGTCAATTGGTATCAGAGCTTTGGCTTTCGGTTCATCTTCAGATCTGCTCAGATCTGAAATGAAACTCTATTGATCTAGTGATTGAGTTGTTGTTAGAGTGTTCGTCTAACTCTAAACAATATTCTTGCTGAAATCCTTCTGAAACATCAATCTAGTCACTGTTCATCCATACCGAACCAAAGAATATATCTGTGAACAACATATTCTACTCGAAAAACATAAAAACAACACAATAATATTAAAATATTAAAGCTAACAGGATAGTTACAGACGGTCATCTAAACCTAAATAATTGTTACTGTTCATCAGAACTGTTAAAATATACATATATAGACTGTTTGGACAACTTGCACTAAAAAATTTTTCTAATTATTATTCCAACTGTAAGGCCGCGTTTCCGGTACGCTTACAGCTGGTCAATCATCGCACATAATACATAATATATATTAAAATTTCTAAAAACAACACAGCGGAATAATTTAAAATCATTTTATTCATTGCTTTTACAAAATAATACGACATTCATATTCATTACAAAATATTGTTTCGTTCGCATTACAATGTTAAAACATCATAATTTAAACAATGGATGCCATCCCAAAAACGCCAAGTAGCTGCCCCGTGCCATCCTCAGCAATCATTACCTGCCAACTGGAAAATACATAAGAGTGAGCATTGTTGAGTGAGTTCAAGTTTTATAAAATAAAATACTTTTACTTCCGTTTAAAACCGTTCTTTTACATTCTTACGTGATCAAGCATCATACGTACACATAGATAATAACATTATTATCTTTCATCATCATTCGTTAACTTTCTTTCATGCATCATCATACGTCATTGTTATCATTCATTACCTTTCTTACCGTTCATTATGTACATTCATCGTTACTTCTTTACATTCCATACCAACACCATGAACTTTACCCCATCGTCATGCATGAAGCAGGTACTGGCCCGAAGTCTATAAATAAACTCCCATACATTGCGCCCGGTGGCCTGACCATAGTACTGGGGTAAATTCCGGTGTACCAATGCCATGTGCTATACCCCACCATCATGCATAAAGCAGGTCCTGGGCCGAAGTCTATAATAACCTCCCATACATTGCGCCCGGTGGCCTGACCACAGTACTGGGGTAAGCGACAAAGGTTCCATACAAATGGTCAATCACAGAGACAAACCCCGGTGTGCATCCTTCTGGGGTAGCTAACCCACACACCGTTGAACTAACACCCTTCATTGGGTGTGAATCTCCATACAAGGCTTGCAAGACTTTCTTACATTCATTCGTTCATGAATGCATGCATTCATCTTTCTTTACGTTCCAATTAACATTATCATTAACATCCGCTTTACGTTACATAATACTTTTCATTCATTTCATACTCATAACACGTAAATGACGGAATAATACATAATAGGAACGTCAGATCAACATAACACATTGATACATACATTAAACATTAACATTACATACCCCATCACAAATCATCATAAACATCATACATCATCCATTCACATACACATGCACATGCACAACAAGAACAAGTCATCATAGAACATAACCAACACTCCGCGGGACAGCGGGGGTTCGGGGGCGGCAGCCCCTGACAGCTGTTGGGTTTTGTTACATGTTTATCAAAGCAAGTTTAACCACTTAAACTTCAAAAACGCAGCGGATATAAGTGGTTAAAAGGTGTTTAATAATCTGAAAATTTGAACCATATTAACCCAAAACAAAACCCATAAACAATTATCATATATGTATATGTGAAATGAAATGCTATCAAAACAAAAAGAACAACCATAGGGTGATCTGGAAACTACCTTCAAGAACAAGATGTTGTAGTAAGGATGAGAAGAAGATGATGATGCTTCTTGAATGTCTAACCTCCAAAAAGAGAAGTCCTCAAGCTTGTATACCCAAAACCCTATGGTTTTTAGGAAGATGATGATGCTTCTTGAATGTCAAGCTTTTTAGGGAGTGCAACACCCAAAACCCTCTTCTTGTGCTCCTTCAAAAACGAAATTTTTCAGCAACCTTTTGCCTTGAATCCGAATTTTTCAGCTTGTTGGGAGAGAGTTCTTGCAATGTGTGTGTGAGAGAGAGTGTTGGTCAAGGTTGAGTGCAAGAAGGATTAAAGTCTTGTAATAACCAAGACATGCAATCCCAAGGAGTGGACCTCCCCTTTTGCGGCCGAAAACTCACTCAAAATGGGTTCCCCCCATTTTAGTTTTTATAAAAAAACTTACACACTAACCCATAAGTTTATAAAATTAAAACCTCTTTTAATTTTATAACATTAACACATTTTTATTTGTTATTATTTAACTCACTTAAATAATGAAACAAATAATTTCTCATGAACAAATTATCCACATAATGTTGTTCTATTACAAAAACAAAGTTTTAGAAAATCAATTTTCTAAATTGGTGTCAATATTTATTTGTATGATCTCATCAACAAATAAATATTTATTGGTGTTTGTTTAGCTTGTTATTGGGTATGACCCGACTTGGATCATAACATATAACCACATCAATCTTGTATGTGTTTGGGCATACAAGATCCAACAATCTCCCACTTGCACAAGATTCATAGAAGTTTGATGCAAGCAGTAAATACCGCCTAACAACGGTTCATTACCCTTAATACGTATGACTAAGTGCCATTCAATAACATCATCCCCTTTAAGTACCTTTCTCGAATAGTTTTAGGTGAATCAATCATCTATCCTTTTGTCACAGATGTAATGTTTATTCCCAGAGACAAAGAATGATCATTCTCCATTGATTTAACTTTACCAGGCCTTAGACATCTTACTCTCAACGAATAAGAGGGACAAATCCCATCTTGACTACATACGTCTCTCATAATTACCTTGTATTATACCTGAACTCAGACTTATGTACTATCATGTTTCAGAACAGTGAAGAACTATGTCAAAGTATAATATTCGGTAAATATCAAGACCCAATATGTATCTCAGGTCAGAGGATACCAGATGATATTCACCTTTACTCAAAATTACTTATGATCAATCAGGAAGATTCCATGTAGTAATATTTGAGATGTAGGTCAGTCCAATATTTGTATCCCATAAATATCTATGAACTTTGGCAGCAACCCTTTTCTCTATATTCATCCATATGAATATCTACCAATCCAAGTTCATAATATTCTTACCTTCATACTTGTTCCCACAAGTATGAACGACTACGGACGTTCTGAGTAAATGATTTACTCATGGATTTTAAACATGCGAAATAGGAATATTAGTTGAACCATTATAACCAAATAATTCATTCAAGTAATAAAGGGTTACAATATCTAAATACAAAAATTAAAGATCAAATCCAGTCACTAGAATATTGAAGTCCCATGGCACAAGTTTGACTTTCATGCTTTGCCTTTTCAAGAAGCTTCGTGAGTAGATCCGCAATGTTTTGATCCGTGTAAACTTTGCGAATACATATCTTTCCCTTTTCAACTTCATCCCTTATGTAGTTGAATCTCCGTTCAATGTGCCTAGTCTTTTGATATGCACGGGGTTCCTTGATTTGAGCAATCGCACCCTCGTTATCACAAAAAATTTCTAGGGGGGGGTGTCCTGAATGGAAGGGACCACCCCTAGATCGGCAATGAATTTCTTTAACCATGCAGCTTCCTGAGCTGCTAATGAAGCGGCGATGAATTCTGACTCTGTAGTTGATAATGCCACCACATCATGCTTAGAGCTCTTCCAAGAGATTGCTCCTCCATTCAAGATGAAAATGTACCCTGATTGTGATCGTGAATCATCTCGATCAGTTTGGAAACTCGCATCTGTGTAACCCTTTACTACGAGTTCCTCCTCACCAGATCCATAGATTAGGAACATATCTTTGGTACTCCTTAGGTACTCAAGTATGTTCTTAACAGCCATCCAATGACTGTTTTCAGGATTTTGTTGGTATCGGCTTGTCATGCTCAAGGCGCATGACACGTCCAGCCTAGTGCATATCATTGCATACATGATGGATCCTATAACAGATGCATACGGGATTCCCTTCATTTTGTCTTGCTCATCCTTTGAGCTTGGACATTGAGTCTTACTCAATATCGTTCCTCTTTGGATAGGTATTGTACCATTCTTAGAGTTTTCCATCTTGAACCTTTTCAAGATCTTATCAATGTATGCACTTTGGTTTAAACCTATCAACCACCTTGATCTATCCCTATAGATCTTTATTCCCAAAATATAGGCGGCTTCACCAAGATCCTTAATGGAGAAACAACTTCCAAGCCAGGCTTTTACACCTTCCAAGGTTGGAATGTCATTTACAAATAGTAGAATGTCATCGACATACAATACTAGGAAAGTGATGATGCTCCCACTAGCTTTCTTATATACACATGCTTCATCAGCATTTTTGATGAACCCAAATTTGATTATCTCTTCATCAAAATGGTGATTCCAACTTCTTGATGCTTGCTTCAATCCATAGTTTGATTTCTTTAACTTGCATACTTTGTTAGGATGTTTTTGATCGACAAAACCAACAAGCTGAACCATATAGACATCTTGCTCAAGATATCCATTTCAAAAAGTGGTTTTGACATCCTTTGCCAAATCTCGTAATCATAATGAGCAGTTATGGAAAATAATATCCTAATAGACTTTTGCATTGCAACCGGTGAGAAGGTGTCATCATAATCAACCCCTTGAGTTTGAGTGAAACCTTTTGCTACAAGTCTAGCTTTATAAGTATCCAAGTTTCCATGCATATCGGTTTTCTTCTTGAAAACCCACTTACTTCTAACTATCTTGGAGTTAAGAGGTGGTTCAACCAAGTCCCACACTTGGTTGTCATACAAGGATTGCATCTCAACGTTCATGGCTTCAAGCCATTTGTCACAATCCAAATTGGACATTGCATCATGATAAGTGAACGGTTCATCAGAATCTACCACATAGCATCCATCTACGAAAAATCCATATCTTTCGGGTGGATTACTAGTTCTACCAGATCTGCGAACGTTTTGTATGTATTGATCAACTATTTGATCACCCTCAACATGCTCATGTTGAGTGCTAGTGTCAACCAAACATGTATCGGTTTGTGGTTCTTGATCCTCCTCAAGATCCACTGTTCTATTGTTAGTTCCTTCCATAAGGAACTTAGCTTATAAGAACTCAGGCTTCTTGGCAACAAACTCCTATTGTTCCAATGGATCATAGAAATAATATCCCATAGAATCGCAAGGATATTCAATGAAGATACACTTTGTGGAACGGCTTTCGAACTTTTTAGATGTGGGAGTCTTAACATAAGCCTCACAACCCCATACCTTTAAATATGATAGTGATGGAACACTTCCATGCCATATTTCAAAAGGTCTCTTTTCCACTTTCTTGGTTGGGGTCATATTCATAATACGGGCCGCTGAAAGCAAAGCGAAACCCCAAAATGATAGAGGCAATGAGCTTCTAGCCATCATAGATCGAATCATATCCAATAGAGTTTGATTTCGCCTCTCGGACACACCATTGTGTTGTGGTGTTCCAGGCGGAGATAGTTGTGAGACGATACCACAACTTATAAGATGATCTCCAAAAGCATCACTTAGGTATTCACCTCCTCTATAGGTGCGGAGAATTTTTATTTTCTTGTTGAGTTGATATTTTACTTCATTCTGGAAAATTTTGAACATTTCAAAAGCTTCATCTTTGTGTCTTAACAAGTACACATAACCATATCGACTATAGTCGTTGGTAAAGGTAATGAAGTATCTTTCATTGTACCTAGTCATTGGTTTAAAAGGATCACATACATCCAAATGTATGATTCCTAATAAATCTTTTGCCCTTTCGGTTTTACCACTAAAAGGTGCCTTAGTCATTTTACCTTGTAAACGAGATTCACATACATCAAATGAATCATATTCACTTGCTTTCAACAGACTGTTCTTTTGAAGTGTTTGTATGCGCTTCTTATTTATATGACCAAGACGGCAATGCCAAAGATAGGTATCACTCAAATCCAATTTGAGTTTCTTGGTGGTGGTTTGGTACAATGAGCTATCATATAATGTGTTTTCCTGAACCAATTCATAAATACCATTAATAGGAATAACTTTAAAATAAAATATGTCATTTAAAGAAACATGAATTTCATTTTCAATAAATGTTAAAACATAACCATATTGTCTTAATTGAGAAACAAAAATAATGTTCCTAGTGAAACTAGGAGCATACAAAACAATGTTCAAAATTGCTTCCAAACCATTTGGAAGCTTCAAGATGTAGTCCCCTCGGTCTTCAACTTGAACTTTTGCCCCTTTCCCCATGTAGAGGCTAACATCCCCTTTCTTGAAGTCCTTACTTCTTTTGAACCCCTGCAATAAGTTGCAAATGTGAGTTCCACATCCGGTATCCAATACCCATGTGTTAGAGGATATTAAATTAAGATCAATATGAATCATGAAAATTGTACCTGAGGTTTGCCCGACATCCCTCTTAGCTTGCAACTCTTTGAGATAGACTGGACAATTTCTTGCCCAATGTCCAATCTCCCCACACTTAAAGCATGGGTCATTTGAAGCAACCTTTTGCTTCTTCTCCACTTGTTTTGGTGGTGGCGCTCTTACCACTCCCTTCCCCTTTCCCATAACGTACACTTTGCCCTTGGCAACATTTGCCTTGGGTGTGGGGTGAGGCCTCTTCTTGTTCCCACCTTCATTGATGGTGAGAACGGGTAAAACCTTTTTACCCATGGCCGCCTCGGCAGTTTGAGCATAGAGTGAAGCTCACTTATGTTCTTGTCCCACGCGTTCATGTTATAATTCATGACAAAGTTGTCAAACCTTTGTGACAAAGAGTTGAGGATCAAATCCGTAGCCAACTCTTTCGAGACGGGACAATTCAGCCTTTTGAGGCGGTCAATGTGGCTTTTCATATTAAGCACATAAGATGAAACATATTGGGGGTCATCCATACGACATGTATGGAGTGCTCGAACCGTTTCGAAGCGCTCTACCTTGCTTGTTGTTGGAACGTTTCCTTCAACTGGGTAATCATGTCGTACGCTCCATGATGTTCATACTCCTTTTGGAGATCCGGAGTCATACTTGCCAACATGAGGCAAGACACTTGGACCGAGTCCTCATTATATTTCACCCAATTTTCCTCATCCTCTTCCTTAGGTTGATCGGGAATTGGATCGTCTAAAATATATGATCGTTTCTCTTGCTTGAGAACAATTCTCAAGTTTCGGAACCAATTTATAAAGTTATTATGGTTTAGACACTCCTTTTGGAGAATGGTCCTAAGTGATGGAGAGTGAGCGATGGGATATCAATATTTTCATTGTTGTTGGTGGCCATCTAAAAAATTTAACAAAGTTCAATTTTAGTATTTTCGATATTATTCATATTTTAATAATTAAAGCCCTTTTAAGTGTCTTACACAATTTTAAAATTCTAGAATCCAATGTTACATTTAAATAGTGGTTAGGTGACCTTTATCCCATTATTTAAATTAACAAGGTAGTCAACGTATTGACAATTGCAACCCTTTGCAACTTCTAGGGTATGGGATTGACTTAAACATCATATGTGTGGTCGGCATGTTTATCCCATCAACACCTTTGTAAACCATATTGTAGGTGATCCATTAAACATGGTTTGCAAGTCAATTCACCCTACTTGCACACACATGTGAGTTTTCCAACATAAGTGATTAGGTGACCTTTATCCCACAAATATGGTATCCCCACCTCAAATCACAAGTTCCCTTAAAATGGTTAGGTGACCTTTATCCCATTAAGAGTTTCCAAGTGATTCAAGTGTTGTGCAAAAGGATGGTGTTAAACTTGTTTATAAAAGAATTTTAAGTTTTCATAATACTAGTTTAGAAAACTCTATGTATCTTGTATTTGCATGCTTTCAAATACAAGGTACCCTATGGTTCACTTTTTAATAAAACCCCTTTTACTAAAATCATTAATTCTTTTAATAACCTTTTATTAATCACTTAATGATAAAGAACCATCAATTTTCAGCTTGTTATGTTTGTTAAGAAGTTTGTTATGTATATCCAAATATCAAACAAAAACCATACAACAAACAACCAAACAAGCATGATACAAACATAAGTGTATAACCATAGCCACTAAGTTGACTACACTTGTTTTCCATCACAAGTGTTGTCATTAGGTCTTTCCTAAGGGTTAACAATGACACATCATATGTGTCCATGAACTCCCACTTGAATGCACATCCAAATGCTTCAAGTGTCCATGTCTTTTGTGTCCTTCTTTTTGGGTCTTCATCTTGTGCATCTTCTTTTACAAAATCTTATCCTAATATAATCTTTCTACTAAAAGAAATGCACCTAATCTATTTATTACATAACCAATGAATAAACAAATTACAACCCAAAATACAAACACAAATATTACAACTCTTTCAATAACAAAACCAACATGACAAAATCACAATCAACCAAATCCAAAACACATAAGGTCAAGGCTATGTTATGCACCAAAATATGTATCATATACAACATCCAAGAACAACCATGAACCCCTTTTTCAACCTTAAAGTTTCGGCCAACATGAACCAAAACTTTAGGGTTTTGTCCAAACAAAACAATCAACCATTTGATGTTAATCTTTCAAGGTTTATACTAAAGCATGTAAGATAAAACCTTGAAACATAAGGGATTCATTCATCCATAACAAAACAGCCCCTAATGGGTTGAAAAAGTCCATGAAAACTAACTTTTCAAGAACTTTTGAAGCAAGTATTCCACATAACCGGCTCTAGATGCCATTGTTGGGTTTTGTTACATGTTTATCAAAGCAAGTTTAACCATTTAAACTTCAAAAACGCAGCGGATATAAGTGGTTAAAAGGTGTTTAATAATCTGAAAATTTGAACCATATTAACCCAAAACAAAACCCTTAAACAAGGATCATATATGTATATGTGAAATGAAATGCTATCAAAACGAAATGAACAACCATAGGGTGTTCTTGAAACTACCTTTCAAGAACAAGATGTTGTAGTAAGGATGAGAAGAAGATGATGATGCTTCTTGAATGTCTAGCCTCCAAAAGAGAAGTCCTCAAACTTGTATACCCACAAGCCCTTGCAAAACACCTAGCTTTTTAGGGAGTGCAACACCCAAAACCCTCTTCTTGTGCTCCTTCAAAAACGAAATTTTTCAGCAACCTTTTGCCTTGAATCCGAATTTTTCAGCTTGTTGGGAGAGAGTTTTTGTAATGTGTGTGTGAGAGAGAGTGTTGGTCAAGGTTGAGTGCAAGAAGGATTAAAGTCTTGTAATAACCAAGACATGCAATCCCAAGGAGTGGACCTCCCCTTGGGCGGCCGAAAACTCATTCAAAATGGGTTCCCTCCATTTTAGTTTTTATAAAAAACCTTTCACTTTTAACCTGTAAGTTTATAAAATTAAAACCTCTTTTAATTTTATAACATTAACACACTTTTATTTGTTATTATTTAACTCACTTAAATAATGAAACAAATAATTTCTCATGAACAAATTATCCACATAATGTTGTTCTCTTACAAAAGCAAAGTTTTAGAAAACCCATTTTCTAAATTGGTGTCAATATTTATTTGTATGATCTCATCAACAAATAAATATTTATTGGTGTTTGTTTAGCTTGTTATTGGGTATGACCCGACTTGGATCATAACGTACTAACCACGTCAATCTTGTACGTGTCTCGGGCATACAAGATCCAACAACAGCGGGGGTCCTAGGGGTAGCAGCCACTAGTGTTGTCCAAGGGGCAACGCCCCTGGCTGGGGCCGGGCTGCCAGGAAAGCGTGAAAAATTTTTATCTAAACACTTTTGTATATCATATTTTGTTATAGAAAAATCGATCTTCCTGTTAAAACCTCTTAAAATCTTGGTCATTTAGAAACGTATATTTAGTATGTATTTCCAACCCTAAACAAGTTTAAAACCTTTAAAATAGGGGATCTAGAACTCAGCTGAACTCGATGAGTAGCTTCTCAATAAAGCTTTTAAAGCAAGGGTTGCACTACACAGCCTGCAGATAAGTTAACACTAAAAGGGGTCAATTTGTGCCTAATTTCGCTGCTAATTTCGCTCCATGATCAGCAGTTTTGCTGCTAGTTTCACCAGCAGTTTCGCTACCACCTTCGCTGGCAGTTTCGCTGGCAGTTTCACTGGCATCATCGCTGCCAGTTTCGCTGCCAGTTTCGCCCAACATTCATTGGATAACCATGTCTGCGAAACTACCTACAAAACTATAGTTTCGCAGGAAGACCCATAGTTTCGCTGGACGAATTCATAATTTCGCTGGATGAACACCCAGTTTCGCAGGACGGGCTGAAAATTACGAACCAACCCATTTTTGACCCAAAACTTCTATCTTTTACATCCAAAACCTTGGTTTATCACCCAATAAGCTATATCTAAGCTTCTTACATGTTTTCTTACACAAAAACGTGAGTTTTGGGCGAATCTTTGCCACTTTCAAAAACCCCAGCCCTAGAATCCTGGTTTACATCAAAAGGAACGATTAAATGATGTCTCTTACCTGGATTCTTGGTGTTTTCTTGTTGTTTGGATGCCCACAAACACCAATCTTCAATCCCATGATCAACCGAGCCTTGAATCTTCAACTCTCTCCACTTTCTCTCTCAGCACTCTCTCTCTAGAATTTGGGGTGTTGAGTTGCAAATGAGAGTTTGCTCAAGCTGATCCGTTTATATATACCGGGTGTTCTTGGGACCTTAAACTCGCCAAACACATAACCCGCAAGGTCTACCTGATCCATACTCCATTACCCGCTTATTTTCTTTAAATAGTCTCGGCTATGCCTATTATTATTAATTGGCTCGTTTCGACTTTATTCCTGGCGTTACACCAGCAATCTAAAACAAGTATATTATAATGGATTCACATAACTTTTCTGAACTTGTTCATACTCCTAAACCTCCTATACTAAAACACAAATCTGAGTTTAAGTAATGGAAAATCAGGTTTATGAATTAAATTACAGATGCGGATCCGGATTATTGGATTTCCATATGAAAAGGACCTCACATCCCTGTGACTCGGCTGACCAAGCTGCTTTGCACAAAGATTGACCTTAAAGCATAGTCCATTCTCACTTAAGCCTTGAAAATGGATGTAGTCAAGATACTAGAGAAATATGGAACAGCAAAGGCTGTGTGGGATGCACTGATCATCATGTGTGAAGGCAGCAGTGAAGTAGCCGAAATTAACAAAGACAAATTGGTCAATCAATATGAAACCTTCCATCACTCCAAGAGGGAGTCAATCTCAAAAAAATTGTATAGGTTTGTGCAGTTGGTCAATAAGATTAAGATTATGGGGGGTTACATACAAAGTGAAGGAGCTTAACAAGAAGATGCTGCACAGTCTTCCTGAAAGATGGAAACAAAATGTGACCATGTTGAAAAACACACTTGATCTAGAAAGTACCACTCTGGATATAATGATTGCAAAGATTAAAGCTCTTGAACTAGATAAAAGGAGTAGAAACCTTGGTGGATCCCAAGTCATTGAAGCATACAAATTTCCATCAAACACTCATTTTGTGGAAAAAGCATTCATTACTGAAGAGGATGACTTCCTCTCATCCAGAGATCAAGTGATATCAACTGGATTCATTGTTGCTCTATCAACCAATAAACCATCAACCTCATCACAACCAACTTGGTTTGCTGCCACTCCTTCAAGTGTGCCTAAAGACCAGAGATCAGAAGAGCAAAAGGCTACTTACAATGCCTTTGTTGCTAGTTTTGAAGCTTACTTAGGAGGAAGACTCATTTTTTTCTCATTTAATCCAAGAAGACCTAGAAGAAATGGACCCTGATGATGTAGAAGAAATGGATCTACAATGGCAGATGGCTATAGAAATGAGTGCCAAAAAGTTATTCAGGAAAGGAAGAAAGCTAAATCTCAATGACAATACCAAACTTGGATATGAGAAATCCAAGTTAAAATGCTTTAATTATGTTATGACTGGCCACTTCTCAAGATAATGCAATGCTCCCAGAAGAAACAACAACAACTTTCAAAGGTGTTCTCAGGGCCAATCATCATCACAACCAGATCAAGCTTCCAATCCAACAATCAACATCAGTATCATCATCAAAAAACATCAACAACCATACCAAAGTCAACCACAATTGACCAATCAATCCCATGGAAGCAGCCAACCTACCACTAATGCTTTTGTCATCAGACAAGATGAAGTTTGTGATTGGAGCCTGTATGCAAAGGAAGTGAAGCCTCAATTCCAAAATCATTCACTCATGGCTCACATCAATGATGGCCCAACACCTATGCCATCTGAGATAAAATCTAATCTTTGCAGTGATAAATGCATTGCTGAACTATAGGGTTATCATGAGCACAATCCTAAATTGGCTGCTAAGATTAAAGAAGAAAAGGTAAAGTCAACGATACATAAAAGAGAACTGAAAAATTTTGAAATTAAAATCAAATCCCTCATCTCTAACAATGAAAAACTGCATGGAGAAATGTATACTCTTGCAGCTGAAAATGAACAGCTAATTGAAAAGTTAGCTTAATCCAAATCTGAGCAATCTGTCACTGAAGTGAAACTTGAAAAGTTTCAAATGTCTTCAGTCAAGCTGCAAGAGATGCTAGATTCACAAAAGGATCCCAAGGATATGACTAGGATAGGATATAATTCATGTCCCCCACTATACAATGACATTTACACTGTCATGCCTGAGTCTGTCACACTCAGTGAGCAAAATGAACCTAAAACTATTGAATCGAAATCAGTAGTAACACAAATTACAAATCCTCAAAATAAACCAGCTGTTTATATTGAACAAATGAGGAGAAAATTAAATTAGGTCATCCAATTAAAATCAACGAGTGCTCAGACAAGAGAGTGAATGTCATTAACCCAAAAAGCCTAGTTAAAGCCATAGTACCATTGGTGAAATTCATTCTTGCAATTTCCAAAGAAAAGAATAAAATTTATTCTTCTATGAAACCATGTGCTAAAAGCGGATCTGATTGTGAGATCAAATCACCTAAAAATTCACTCAAATCAGACATCTCACAGAAAAACAAAAGTAAAGTTTCTCTGATTTCAAAAACAAAGATCAAATCAGATCCTCATCATCAAAACCAAAAGCAAGGGGTTGGTTTTGACATTTTCAATACAGATCATGTAACTCACCTTGAACAGGAAGTCAGAAAAGGTTTTGGAAAAATCAGCCTAAAAAGTCAAAAAAATAGTATTGTTGTGAAAAAAACTACTAAAAAAGCTAATCTTGCTTCTTCGCCAAAAATAAAGATCAAGGCTCAGTTAAGAACTAGTAAATCTACTAAGTCATCAATATCAAAATCAACTTCAAGAAACAAACATATGTATTGTGACATTTGTGAAATGTCAAATCACAAAACAGATGACTGCTATTTCAATCAATACTACTTAATGTGTGACATGAACAATCATTCCACCAAAAATTGTTATTTTAACAAATATTGTTTTGTATGTGATATGACTAATCACAACACATCTGATTGTTTCTTCAAACAAAAAGGCTTGAGAATTCCTCAAAACAAGCCCATCTCACAAATATCATCTGTGAAACCCAAAATCAGAATTCAATTTTATAATAAGCAATCCAGGACTTCAAGTTCTGATGATGATTTGGGTAATCTAAAAGAGTTAAAGAAAGTTTAAAGAAACATAAATCACAACTTCAAACAAACTCATGATTTTCATAAATCAAACTTGAGTACAACAATCAAAAGCGTGTCCAATTTCTTAAAAGAAACAGGGACCAAAGGTTTGATGACTCTTCTAACTCTTCAGTTGAAATTGATGAGATGAAATCAGAAAGATATCAACAAAAATCCAACAAAACTCCATCCTCTAAGCCACAATTTAGAGGAAAATATCAAGAAGTTACTGTCATGGATAGGAACTGGAAACCCAAGACCATCATGGCTTGGGTTCCACATTCTAATTAGTTCCTTTATGCTTGCAGGGTCGTCCATATAGGTCCAATAGCCTATGGTATGTGGACAGTGGGTGCTCCCTACACATGACTGGAGATCGTTCCCTCCTTCGTGATTTCAAGCATATTTAAGGAACTACTGTGGCATCTGGTGGAGATTCACAAGGTGGTAGAATCACCGGTGAAGGTTCTATGAAAATTGGGTTGTTGAGCTTTGATAGAGTGAACTACTGCGAACAATCAAACTTCAATATGCTCAGTGTGTCTTAGATTTGTGACAAGAAATATTCCACTTAATTCACTAACACTCATTGTTACATTCTGAAACAAGGATTTCAAATTCTCGAAGAATGAGTTGTCTTGAAGACCCCGAGGAAGAATAATACTTATATCTTAAACCTTAATTCTGCTTTACCAAAAGAAGAAACATGTCTTCTGTCAAAAGCATCTTTTGATGAGTCATAACTTTGGCATAGACGTTTGGGACATACAAATTTCTAAAACATGAACAGATTGGTCAAGGGAAATCATGTGATTTGTTTATCCCAAAAAGAATTTCACTTTATTGATCACTGTTCAACATGTCTTAAAGGGAAACAACATAAGTCTTCCCACAAGCCAAAACTTATGAACACAAACAATTCTCCATTGAAGTTACTTCATATGGATCTTTTTGGACCAACTCATGTTATGATCATTGGAAAGAAACAGTATTGTTTGGTGATCATAGATGACTTTTCTAGATTTACATGAGTCTTCTTCTTACTTCATAAAAATGAAACGTTCAAACTAATAAAAGATTTTATCACTAAAGTTGAAAACCAACTTGATCATAAAGTTAAAACAATTAGAAGTGATAATGGGACATAATTTAAAAATAAGGAAATGAGTTCACTATGTGCAACCAAAGGCATTGCTCATCAATACAGTGCAGCTAGAACTCCTCAATAAATGGGGTAGCTGAAAGGCGAAATAGAACACTAATTGAAGCAGCACGAACTATGCTAGCCGATGCTAAACTGCCAATTACCTTTTGGGCAGAAACAGTTAACACATCGTGCTTTGTACAAAATAGAACTTTGATTGTAAAAGAAAGCAACAAGACTCCTTATGAACTTCTCTTTCACTAAAAACCATTTATTGAATTTTTTAAGTCATTTGGTAGTCCTGTATCAATATTGAACACTCGAGACCATTTGGGAAAGTTTTCTTCAAAGTCTGATGAAGGATTCTTTGTAGGTTATTCTTCTGTCTCAAAGGCTTATAGAGTGTTTAATCCTCGATTAAACATCATTGATGAATCAGCCAATGTTCAATTCAATGAGCATTCCTTTCCTAAATCAACATATGGTCCTGACTGGTTGTTTTATATTAACTCATTTACAAGATCATTTGATCTATTCCATTTGTCTGCTATAGGAAACCTTTAATCAGCTGAATCTTCTCCACCAGTAGAAAGAAGAGATGACTTCTCAATGATTCCTCTTACTTCTACTGAGCAACTAAATGAAGATGTCCCAGTGCAAGCTGATCCTGTCAGGCAATCATCTCAAAATGAGAGTGTTTCAACTGAAGCTAGTCCTAGTACAATCCCCTCTCCTTCAGAAGAACCATCAAATAAAGTTAGAAATCAATATTGTAGGATTCTGTGTGCCCAAGACACTTAGAATATTGATGTGATTAGTACGTTATGATCCAAGTCGGGTTATACCCAATAACAAGCTTAGCAAACACCAATTAATATTTAATTGATGATATGATCATGCAATTAAATATTTACACCAATTTAGAAAATGGGTTTTCTAAACAAGTTGCATATGAGATGGAACAATTTATTAGGATATTTTGTTCAATAATATTATTTGTAATGTTATTTAAATAAGTTAGATAACATTACAAATTAATAATGGGAGTGTATAGATTATACAATTAAAAGGTTAGTTGTATATATCTAGTAGGAGGACTAGTTAACTAGTTAATGTGTGACAAAATTTGAGAGGGAAATCTTATATTTTTTAAAACCTTGGCCGCCCCCCTCTTTATTCTAACCTTTGTGTCCTTGAAACACACAAAGTGTTAACTACTCTTGCACACAACACTCTCATCATTCAATACATGCAATAGACCAAAAGAACTCCTCCTCTCTCTCTCAAAACTTACGGCCAGCAGCATCAAAGAGGGGTTTCCTTTTGGAGTTCTTGGTGTTTTTCTTGGTGTCTCTCCCTAGCAAGAGTGGTGGTTGCATCAAGGCTTGGGGTATACAAGCTTGAGGGATCCTTTTGGAGCCTTGGCCGAGATTTTGAGCATTCATCATCCTTCTTCTCTTGGTCGATTTTGCTGCTGGAAGGAGGTAGTTTGGCAGCTTGTTTGGTTGTCACATTATGAATGTTTTATGTGTTTATATAGCTTGCTTATTCACAT
The DNA here is from genome assembly GCA_025215565.1 of Flaveria ramosissima. Classification (NCBI taxonomy): domain Eukaryota; kingdom Viridiplantae; phylum Streptophyta; class Magnoliopsida; order Asterales; family Asteraceae; genus Flaveria; species Flaveria ramosissima. Next base: position 40,234,893 of record CM046036.1, read on the forward strand.
ATTAAGATCCTTTTGATTTGGGTTTGTCTTTCATCTTAAAACATCATTAAGAACATGAAATTTTCAGATTATAAACATGTTATAATGCTATACTTCCGCTGCGTTTTTCAGAAAGTTTAAAAAGGTTAAAGTTGTTTTCTTGTGTTCTAACAAACCCATCAATGGCATCAAGAGCCGGTTATGTGGATAACTTGCTTGTTCTTAGTCTTTAAAATTGGTTTTAAAGAAGTATTATCAACCTATTAAGGCTGATTTTGGGCTGCTATGTTTTGTATGAATGATTCCCCAAACTTTCAAGGTCATATCACACATGCTAGTGATTAGACCTTGAAAGATATATATTATGAAATGTTGATTGTTTGGACAATGTTTAAAACCCAAAATTTCAGTTTATGTTGGCTGAAATTTGGTGGTTTTAAGTGGGGTTTCATTATATGTTTGGATGATATGATCATTGGATGTTAGTGTGCATAACCTAGCCTTTGGCCTTTTGTTTTGGATGATTGGAATGGTTGTTTTATTCATTCAATTGGGTTGTAATATTTATGTTTATTATTTGGGTTGTAATTATTTATTCATTTGGTTATGTAATTAATAGATTAGGTGCATTTCTTTTATTAGAAAAAATGTATTAGGATACAATTTTTGTAAAAGGAAGATGCACAAGATCAAGACCCAAAGATGGACATCAAAGACATGGAACTTGAAGCATATGGATGCAAGTTCAAGTGGGGGTCTATGATGACCTCAATTTTGTGTTGATTTCAACCCTTAGGAAGACCAAATGACCACACTTGTGATGGCAAACAAGTGTGGTCACAATAGTAGCTAAGGTTATGCACATTATGGTTGTTTATGCTTATGCTTGTTTGGATGTTTGTTATTTGATTGTATGGTTGAAATTTTGACATGCATTACAAACTAATTAACAAACTTAACAAGTTATAAAAATGATGGTTCTTAATCATTAAAATGTAATAAAAGGTTATTAAATGATTTATGATTTTATAATAAAATGGGTTTTATTAAAAGAACCATAGGGTATCTTGTATTTGAAAGCATGCAAATACAAGTACATAGAGTTTTCTAAAACTAGAATTATGAAATCCTAAACTTTTGACAAACAAGTTTAACACCGTCCTTTTGCACAACACTTGAGTCATTTGGAAACTCTAAATGGGATAAAGGTCACCTAACCATTTAAGGGAACTTGTGATTTAATGTGGGGATACCACATTGGTGGGATAAAGGTCACCTAACCACTCATGTGGGTAAACTGACACGTGTGTGCAAGTAGGATAACTTGATTTGCAAACCATGTTAAATGGATCACCTAAATATGGTTTCCAAATGGTGTTGATGGGATTAACATGCCGACTTTGCATATGATGTTTAAAGTCGATCCCATGCCTCTAGAAGTTGCAGATGGTTGCAACCGTCAATCGTTGACCACCTTATTAATTTAAATCGTGGGATAAAGGTCACCTAACCACAATTTAAATGTAATGTTGGGTTCTAGATTTTAATATAAAAATGACCTTAAAAGGCGTTAATTATTAAAAATAGCAATATCGAAAATACTAAATAGACCTTTGTTAAATTTTGTAGATGGCCACCAACAATGAAAATCACGATAACTCATCCGCGTCCAACCAATCATTACGTGCGATCCTCCAAAAGGAACGTCTAAATCATAACAACTTTATTGATTGGTATCGAAACTTGAGAATCGTTCTCAAGCAAGAGAAACGATCATATGTTTTAGACGACCCTATCCCCGATCAACCTACTGAGGATGACGAAGAGGCCTTCAACGATTGGTTGAAGTACACTGAGGACTCCGTCCAAGTGTCTTGTCTCATGCTAGCGAGCATGACTGTGGATCTCCAAAAGGAGTATGAGCATCATGGAGCTTATGACATGATAACCCAGCTGAAGGAAACGTTCCAACAGCAAGCAAGGGTTGAGCGCTTCGAAACGGTTCGAGCACTCCATGCATGTCGTATGGACGACAACCAATCTGTTTCATCTTATGTACTTAAGATGAAAAGTCATATTGACCGCCTCGAGAGGCTTAATTGTCCCGTCTCAAAGGAATTGGCCACGGATTTGATCCTTAATGGCCTTACCAAGAAGTTCGAGATATTCGTGTTGAACTACAACATGAATGCTTGGGACAAAAGCATTGGTGAGCTTCACTCAATGCTGAAAACGGCCGAGGCGGCCATGGGTAAAAGGGTTTTACCCGTTCTCACCATTAATGAAGGTGGGAACAAGAAAAGGCCTTATCCCGCACCCAAGGCAAAGGTTGTCAAGGGTAAGGGACCCGTTTGGGGAAAGGGGAAAGGGGTGGTAAGTGTACCACCCAAACCACAAGAGAAGAAGCAAAAGGTTGCTACTAATGACCCATGCTTCAAGTGTGGGGAGATTGGACATTGGGCAAGGAATTGTCCCGTCCATCTCCAAGAGTTGAAAGCAAAGAGGGATGCCGGGCAGACCTCAGGTACAACATACATGATTCATATTGATCTTAATGTTACATCTGTAGGATTCTGTGTGCCCAAGACACTTAGAATATTGATGTGGTTAGTACGTCATGATCCAAGTCGGGTTATACCCAATAACAAGCTTAGCAAACACCAAATAATATTTAATTGATGATGTGATCATGCAATAAAATATTTACACCAAATTTGGAAATGGGTTTTCTAAATAACTTGCATGAGAGATGGAACAAATTATAAGGATAATTTGTTGATGAATTATTGTTATTCTTGTTATTTAAAAAGGTTTTAAATAACAATAATAATATATGAGTGTAACTTAATTAATTTGTTAATTAAGAGGGATATGTCACATTTAACATAAGTCTAGAATGACATTTTAATGTGTGTGACATAATGTGAATTCTATTAAGTTATGTTGGTGTTTTAAAGGGAGGGAAAAACCATTTTGAAAGGGTCCTTTGGCCGCCCCCTCCCTTGAACCTCATTGGACCTTTTTTTGTCTTGAGAATACACCAACAATAACTAGGTAGACACTCATTCATTCCATCAATTCATACATGCAAAATAACTCTCAAAACTCTCTCTTTTCTCTCTCTTGTTCACGGAACAACCAGCAGGAATTTGGGGGTTTTTGAAGTTGATTCTTGGTGTGACTCTACCTAGCAAGAGTGGTGTATGATCAAGGCTTGGGGTATACAAAGCTTGAGGATCTCTACATTGAGCTCTTGGTCGATTTCAAGCATCTAAACCTATCATCTCAAGTCGATTTTTGCTGCTGAAAAGGTAGATATCACAGCTTGTTCAAGCTGTGATTTTATGCATGTTTTGTAGGTTCATAGCTTGTTCCATTCATATATTTAAGATCCTATTGATTTGGGTTTTGTTTTCCATCTTAAAACCACACTTAGAACACGAAAATTTCAGATTATAAACTTGTTATAATCCTATACCTCCGCTGCGTTTTCTGAAAAGTTTAAAAGGTTAAACTATGTTTTTTTGTGTTCTAACAAACCCATCAATGGCATCAAGAGCCGGTTATATGGATGGCTTGCTTGATTCATCTTTTGAAATTGGTTTTAAAAAATGATATTAGACATGTTATAGGCTGGTTTTGGGCTGAAATATTATGTCTTATTGAAATCCCCAACTTTCAAGGTTACATCACACATGCTTGTGATTAAACCTTGAAAGATATGTATGTTGATATGTTGATTGTTTGGACAATATTTAAAACCAAAATTTCAGTTTATGTTGGCTGAAATTTGAAGGTTTTAAGTGGGGATTAATGATATATTTTGATGATTTAATCATTGGTTGTTAAAGTGCATAACCTAGCTTGTGGCCTTGTGTTGTTTGGATGATTCAAGTGGTTGTTTTATTCATTCAATTTGGTTGTAATATTTGTGTTTATTCATTTGGATTGTAATTATTCATTCATTTGGTTATGTAATAATAGATTAGGTTCATTTCCTTTACTAGAAAAATGTATTAGGATACAATTTTGTAAAAGGAAGATGTACAAGATCAAGACCCAAAGATGGACACAAAGACACAAGAAACATGGAGCATTTGGATGCGGTTTCTAGTGGGAGGTTCTTGGAACCTTTATGATATTTGTGACCCTTAGGAATGTCCTATGGACCACACTTGTGATGGCAAACAAGTGTGGACCACTTTAGATGCTATGGTTATGCACATAAGCTCATATGGTTGTTTATGTTTATGCTTGGTTGATTGTTTGTTGTTTGATTGTTTGGTTGATATTTGGATATTCATAACAAACTCATTAACAAACTTAACAAACTGAAAATTGATGGTTCTTAAAAGTTAATAAAAGGTTATTAAAATGATTCAATGATTTTAAAGATTAAAATAGGTTTTAATCAAAGAACTATAGGGTATCTTGTATTTGAAAGCATGCAAATACAAGTACATAGAGTTTTCTAAACTAGAATTATGAAACCTCTAATTTTTTTTTACAAACAAGATCAACACCGTCCTTTTACACAACACTTGAGTCACTTGGGAACTCTTAGTGGGATAATGGTCACCTAACCATTTTGAGGGAACTTGTGACTTGAGGTGAGAATGCCTTATTTGTGGGATAAAGGTCACCTAACCACTTGTTTTGGCAAACTCACACGTGGGTGTAAGTAGGGTGTCTTGATTTGCAAATCATGTCAAAAGGATCACCTACGATGTGGTTTCCAAATGTTGTTGATGGGATTAACATGCCGACTTTACATATGATGTTTCAAGTCGATCCCATATTTCTAGAAGTTGCAAATGGTTGCAATCGTCAATCGTTGACCACCTTATTAATTTAAATAGTAGGATAAAGGTCACCTAACCACAATTTAAATGTAATGTTGGGTTCTAGATTTTAATATAAAATTGTCCTTAAAAGGCATTAAATATTAAAATTAGCAATATCGAAAATACTAAAATTGATCTTTGTTAAATTTTGTAGATGGCCACCAATAATGAAAATCACGATAACTTGTCCGCGTCAAACCAATCACTACGAGCGATCCTCCAAAAGGAACGTCTAAATCATAACAACTTTATTGATTGGTATCGAAACTTGAGAATTGTTCTCAAGCAAGAGAGAAGATCGTATGTTTTAGACGACCCGATCCCCGATCAACCTAACGAGGATGATGAGGAGGCCTTTAATGATTGGCTGAAATACACTGAGGACTCCGTCCAAGTGTCTTGTCTCATGCTAGCGAGCATGACTCTGGATCTCCAAAAGGAGTATGAACATCACGGAGCTTACGACATGATAACCCAGCTGAAGGAGACGTTCCAACAGCAAGCAAGGGTTGAGCGGTTCGAAACGGTTCGAGCGCTCCATGCATGTCGTATGGACGACAACCAATCTGTTTCATCTTATGTACTTAAGATGAAAAGTCATATTGACCGCCTCGAGAGGCTAAACTGCCCCGTCTCGAAGGAGTTGGCCACGGATTTGATCCTAAATGGCCTAACCAAGAAGTTCGAGACATTCGTGTTGAACTACAACATGAATGCATGGGACAAAAGCATTGGTGAACTTCACTCAATGCTCAAAACGGCCGAGGCGGCCATTGGTAAAAGGGTTTTACCCGTTCTCACCATCAATGAAGGTGGGAACAACAAAATGCCTCATCCCGCACCCAAGGCAAAGGTTGCCAAGGGTAAGGGACATGCGTGGGGAAAGGGGAAAGGGGTGGTAAGGGTACCACCCAAACCACAAGAGAAGAAGCAAAAGGTTGCTACAAATGACCCATGCTTCAAGTGTGGGGAGATAGGACATTGGGCAAGGAATTGTCCTGTCCATCTCCAAGAGTTGAAAGCCAAGAGGGATGCCGGGCAGACCTCAGGTACAATATACATGATTCATATTGATCTTAATGTTACATCTTCAAACACATGGGTATTGGATACCGGATGTGGAACTCATATTTGCAATTTGTTGCAGGGGTTCACAAGAAGTAGGGACTTCAAGAAAGGGGATGTTAGCCTCTTCATGGGCAATGGAACTAAAGTCTTAGTTGAAGCTCGTGGGGACTACATCCTAAGACTTCCAAGTGGCTTGGAAGTTATTTTGAAGAATGTTTTGTATGCTCCTAGTTTGACTAGGAACATTATTTCTGTATCTCAATTAAGACATTATGATTATGTATTATCTTTTATTGAAAATGATATTCATGTTTCTTTAAATGGTATGTTCTATTTTAAAGCTATACCAATTAATGGTATTTATGAATTGGTTCATGAAAATACTTTAAATAGTTCATTGTACCAAACAAACACCAAGAAACTCAAGTTGGACTTGAGTGACACCTATCTTTGGCATTGTCGTCTTGGTCATATAAACAAGAAACGTTTACAAACACTTCAAAAGAATGGTCTTTTGAAAGCAAATGAATGTGATTCATTTGATGTTTGTGAATCTTGTTTACTAGGTAAAATGACAAAGGCACCCTTTAGTGGAACTAACGAAAGGGCAAAAGATTTATTAGGAATCATACATTCGGATGTATGTGGTCCTTTTAAGCCAATGACTAGGAATGGTGAAAGATACTTCATTACCTTTACCGACGATTATAGTCGCTATGGGTATGTGTACTTATTAAGGCACAAAGATGAAGCTTTTGAAATGTTCAAAATCTTCAAGAATGAAGTTGAAAATCAACTCAACAAGTCAATTAAAGTTCTTCGTACCGATAGAGGAGGTGAATACCTAAGTGATGTTTTTCAAGATCATCTTAGGAGTTGTGGGATTGTCTCACAACTCACTCCACCTGGAACACCACAACATAATGGTGTGTCTGAAAGGAGGAATCGAACCTTATTGGATATGGTCCGATCTATGATGGCTAGAAGCACATTACCTCTATCATTTTGGGGTTTCGCTTTGCTCTCCGCGGCCCGTATTTTAAATATGGCCCCAACCAAAAAGGTGGAAAGGACACCTTTTGAGATATGGCATGGAAGAGTTCCATCCCTATCATACTTAAGGGTCTGGGGTTGTGAAGCTTATGTTAAGACTCCCACCCCAAACAAATTGGAAGTCCGATCCACCAAGTGTATCTTTATTGGATATCCTAGAGATTCTATGGGATATTATTTCTATGATCCACTGGAACAAAAGGTGTTTGTTGCCAGAAAGGGTGAGTTCTTAGAAGCAAAGTTCCTTATGGAAGGAGCTAGCAGTAGAACAGTGGATCTTGAGGAAGATCAAGAACCACAACCCGATGCACGTTTGGTTGAAACTAGCACTCAACATGAGGATGTTGAAGATGATCAAATGGTTGATCAATACACACAAAACGTTCGCAGAAGTGGTAGAACTAGTAATCCACCTGAAAGATATGGATTTTTCATGGATGGATGCTATGTGGTAGATTCTGATGAACCAACCACATACCATAATGCAATGTCCAATGCGGATTGTGACAAATGGCTAGAAGCCATGAACGTTGAGATGCAATCCATGTATGACAACCAAGTTTGGGAACTTGTTGTACCACCTCTTAATTCCAAAGTAGTTGGAAGTAAGTGGGTTTTCAAGAAGAAAACCGATATGCATGGAAACTTGGATACTTATAAAGCTAGACTTGTAGCAAAGGGTTTCACTCAAACTCAAGGAGTTGATTATGATGAAACCTTCTCACCTGTTGCGATGCTAAAGTCTATAAGGATATTGTTTGCCATAGCTGCTCATTATGATTATGAGATTTGGCAAATGGATGTCAAAACCGCTTTCCTAAATGGATATCTTGAGGAAGATGTCTATATGGTTCAGCCTGAAGGTTTTGTCGATCCAAAACATCCTAATAAAGTATGCAAGTTAAAGAAATCAATCTATGGATTGAAACAAGCATCGAGAAGCTGGAATCACCGTTTTCATGAGGAAGTAAAGAAATTTGGCTTTATCAAAAACGCTGATGAGGCTTGTATGTATAAGAAGGCTAGTGGGAGCACAGTAACTTTCCTAGTATTGTATGTTGATGACATACTACTATTTGGAAATGACATTCCAACCTTGGAAGGTGTAAAAACCTGGCTTGGAAGTTGTTTGTCCATCAAGGATCTTGGTGAAGCCGCCTATATTCTAGGAATAAAGATCTATAGGGATAGATCAAGGCGGTTGATTGGTTTGAATCAAAGTGCATACATTGATAAGATCTTAAAAAGGTTCAAGATGGAGAACTCTAAGAAAGGTACCGTACCTATTCAAAGAGGAACGATATTGAGTACGACTCAATGTCCAAGCTCAAAGGATGAGCAAGATAAAACGAAGGCAATCCCATATGCATCTGCTATTGGATCCATCATGTATGCAATGATATGCACTCGACCGGACGTGTCATGCGCTTTGAGCATGACAAGCCGTTACCAGCAAAATCCTGGAAACAGTCATTGGATGGCTGTTAAGAACATACTTAAGTACCTAAGGAGGACAAGGGATATGTTCCTAATCTATGGATCTGGTGACGAGGAACTCGTTGTAAAAGGTTACACGGATGCGAGTTTCCAAACCGATCGTGATGATTCTCGGTCACAATCGGGATACATTTTCATTCTGAATGGAGGAGCGGTTTCTTGGAAGAGCTCCAAGCAGGATGTGATGGCTCTATCGACTACAGAATCAGAATACGTTGCCGCCTCATTGGCAGCTCAAGAAGCTGCATGGTTGAAGAAATTCATTGCCGATCTAGGGGTAGTCCCTTCCATTCAGGACCCCCTAGAGATCTTTTGTGATAACGAGGGTGCGATTGCACAAATCAAGGAACCCCGTGCTCATCAAAAGACTAGGCACATTGAGCGGAGATTCAACTACATACGGGATGAAGTTGAAAAGGGAAAGATATGTATTCGCAAAGTTCACACGGATCAAAATATTGCGGATCCTCTCACGAAGCTCCTTGAAAAGGCAAATCATGAATGTCATACTTGTGCCATGGGACTTCGATATTCTAGTGATTGGATTTGATTTGTACATTTTGTATTTGGATATGTGGAACTCTTTATTATTTGAATAAAATTATTTAGTTATAATGTTTCAATTAATGTTCCAAATTAGCATGTTTTATCCATGAGTAAAATGTTTACTCTAAAATGTCCGTAGTCGCTCATACTTGTGGGAACAAGTGTGAAAGTAAGATTATTATGAACTTGGATTGGTTGATATTCATAAGGATGAATATAGAGCAATGGGTTGCTACCAAGGTTCATAGATATTTGTGGGATACAAATATTGGACTAACCCGCATCTCAAATTTTACTACATGGAATCTTATTGATTGATCATAAGTAAATTTGAGTAAAGGCGAATATCATTTGGTATCCTCAGACCTGAGACACATATTGGGTTTTGATATTCACCAAGTATTACACCTTGAGCCTATTCTTCACTATCCTGAAATAGTGGACAGTACATAAGGATATGTTCAGGTATAACACGAGGTGTTTGTGAGAAACGTATGTAGTCAAGATGGAATTTGTTCCTCTTATTCGTTGAGAGTTAGATGTCTAAGGCCTGATTAAGTTAAATCAACAAGAAATGATCATTCTGTGTCCTTGGATTTAACATGACATCTGTAACAAAAGGATAAATGATTAATTCACCTAAATCATTTCAAGTAGCGGACTTGAAAGGGATGATGTTATTGAATGGCTATAAGTCATGCGTATTAAGGGTAGTAAACCGTTGTTAAGCGGTATTTACTGCTTGCATCAATCTTCTATGAATCTTGGGCAAGTGGGAGATTGTAGGATTCTGTGTGCCCAAGACACTTAGAATATTGATGTGGTTAGTACGTCATGATCCAAGTCGGGTTATACCCAATAACAAGCTTAGCAAACACCAAATAATATTTAATTGATGATGTGATCATGCAATAAAATATTTACACCAAATTTGGAAATGGGTTTTCTAAATAACTTGCATGAGAGATGGAACAAATTATAAGGATAATTTGTTGATGAATTATTGTTATTCTTGTTATTTAAAAAGGTTTTAAATAACAATAATAATATATGAGTGTAACTTAATTAATTTGTTAATTAAGAGGGATATGTCACATTTAACATAAGTCTAGAATGACATTTTAATGTGTGTGACATAATGTGAATTCTATTAAGTTATGTTGGTGTTTTAAAGGGAGGGAAAAACCATTTTGAAAGGGTCCTTTGGCCGCCCCCTCCCTTGAACCTCATTGGACCTTTTTTGTCTTGAGAATACACCAACAATAACTAGGTAGACACTCATTCATTCCATCAATTCATACATGCAAAATAACTCTCAAAACTCTCTCTTTTCTCTCTCTTGTTCACGGAACAACCAGCAGGAATTTGGGGGTTTTTGAAGTTGATTCTTGGTGTGACTCTACCTAGCAAGAGTGGTGTATGATCAAGGCTTGGGGTATACAAAGCTTGAGGATCTCTACATTGAGCTCTTGGTCGATTTCAAGCATCTAAACCTATCATCTCAAGTCGATTTTTGCTGCTGAAAAGGTAGATATCACAGCTTGTTCAAGCTGTGATTTTATGCACGTTTTGTAGGTTCATAGCTTGTTCCATTCATATATTTAAGATCCTATTGATTTGGGTTTTGTTTTCCATCTTAAAACCACACTTAGAACACGAAAATTTCAGATTATAAACTTGTTATAATCCTATACCTCCGCTGCGTTTTCTGAAAAGTTTAAAAGGTTAAACTATGTTTTTTTGTGTTCTAACAAACCCATCAACATCTTCAAACAAATGGGTATTAGATACCGGATGTGGAACTCATATTTGCAATTTGTTGTAGGGGTTCAAAAGAAGTAGGGACTTCAATCAAGGGGATGTTAGCCTCTTCATGGGCAATGGAACCAAAGTCCAAGTTGAAGCTCGTAGGGACTACATCCTAAAACTTCCAAGTGGCTTGGATGTTATTTTGAAAAATGTTTTGTATGCTCCTAGTTTGACTAGGAACATTATTTCTGTATCCCAATTAAGACATTATGATTATGTATTATCTTTTATTTAAAATGATATTCATGTTTCTTTAAATGATATGTTCTATTTTAAAGCAATTCCCATTAATGGTATTTATGAATTGGTTCATAAAAATGCTTTAAGTAGTTCATTGTACCATACTAACACCAAGAAACTCAAGTTGGATTTGAGTGATACCTATCTTTGGCATTGTCGTCTTGGTCATATAAACAAGAAACGTATACAAACACTTCAAAAGAATGGTCTTTTAAAAACGAATGAATGTGATTCATTTGATGTATGTGAATCTTGTTTACAAGGGAAAATGACTAAGGCACCCTTTAGTGGGACTAACCAAAGGGCAAAAGATTTATTAGGAATCATACATTTGGATGTATGTGGTCCTTTTAAGCCAATGACTAGGAATGGTAAAAGATACTTCATTACCTTTACCGATGATTATAGTAGCTATGGGTATGTGTACTTATTAAGGCACAAAGATGAAGCTTTTGAAATGTTCAAAATCTTCAAGAATGAAGTTGAAAATCAACTCAGCAAGTCAATTAAAGTTCTCCGTACCGATAGAGGAGGTGAATACCTAAGTGATGTTTTTCAAGATCATCTTAGGAGTTGTGGGATTGTCTCACAACTCACTCCACCTGGAACACCATAACATAATGGTGTGTCTGAGAGGAGGAATCGAACCTTATTGGATATGGTCTGATCTATGATGGCTAGAAGCACATTACCTCTATCATTTTGGGGTTTCGCTTTGCTCTTCGCGGCCCGTATTTTAAATATGGCCCCAACCAAAAAGGTGGAAAGGACACCTTTTGAGATATGGCATGGAAGAGTTCCATCCCTATCATACTTAAGGGTCTGGGGTTGTGAAGCTTATGTTAAGACTCCCACCCCAAACAAATTAGGAGTCCGATCCACCAAGTGTATCTTTGTTGGATATCCTAGAGATTCTATGGGATATTATTTCTATGATCCAGTGGAACAAAAGGTGTTTGTTGCCAGAAAGGGTGAGTTCTTAGAAGCAAAGTTCCTTATGGAAGGAGCTAGCAGTAGAACAGTGGATCTTGAGGAAGATCAAGAACCACAACCCGATGCACGTTTGGTTGTAACTAGCACTCAACATGAGGATGTTGAAGATGATCAAATAATTGATCAATACACACAAAACGTTCGCATAAGTGGTAGAACTAGTAATCCACCTGAAAGATACGGATTTTTCATGGATGGATGCTATGTGGTAGATTCAGATGAACTAACCACATACCATGATGCAGTGTCTAATTTGGATTGTGACAAATGGATTGAGGCCATGAACGTTGAGATGCAATCCATGTATGACAATCAAGTTTGGGAACTTGTTGTACCACCTCTTAATTCCAAGGTAGTTGGAAGTAAGTGGGTTTTCAAGAAGAAAACCGATATGCATGGAAACTTGGATACTTATAAAGCTAGACTTGTAGCAAAGGGTTTCACTCGAACTCAAGGGGTTGATTATGATGAAACCTTCTCACCTGTTACGATGCTAAAGTCTATAAGGATATTGTTTGCCATAGCTGCTCATTATGATTATGAGATTTGGCAAATGGATGTCAAAACGGCTTTACTAAATGGATATCTTGAGGAAGATGTCTATATGGTTCAGCCCGAAGGTTTTGTCGATCCAAAACATCCTAATAAAGTATGCAAGTTAAAGAAATCAATCTATGGATTGAAACAAGCATCTAGAAGCTGGAATCATCATTTTGATGAGGAGGTAAAGAAATTTGGCTTCATCAAAAACGCTGATGAGGCTTGTGTGTATAAGAAGGCTAGTGGGAGCACAATAACTTTCCTAGTGTTGTATGTTGATGACATACTACTATTTGGAAATGACATTCCAACCTTGGAAGGTGTAAAAAACTGGCTTGGAAGTTGTTTTTCCATCAAGGATCTTGGTGAAGCCGCCTATATTCTGGGAATAAAGATCTATAGGGATAGATCAAGGCGGTTGATTGGTTTGAATCAAAGTGCATACATTGATAAGATCTTGAAAAGGTTCAAGATGGAGAACTCTAAGAAAGGTACCGTACCTATTCAAAGAGGAACGATATTGAGTACGACTCAATGTCCTAGCTCAAAGGATGAGCAAGATAAAATGAAGGCAATCCCATATGCATCTGCTATTGGATCCATCATGTATGCAATGATATGCACTCGACCGGACGTGTCATGCGCCTTAAGCATGACAAGTCGTTACCAGCAAAATCCTGGAAACAGTCATTGGATGGCTGTTAAGAACATACTTAAGTACCTAAGGAGGACAAGGGATATGTTCCTAATCTATGGATCTGGTGATGAGGAACTCATTGTAAAAGGTTACACGGATGCGAGTTTCAAAACCAATCGTGATGATTCTCGGTCACAATCAGGATATATTTTCATTCTGAATGGAGGAGCGGTCTCTTGGAAGAGCTCCAAGCAGGATGTGGTGGCTCTATCAACTACAGAATCAGAATACGTTGCCGCCTCATTGGCAGCTCAAGAAGCTGCATGGTTGAAGAAATTCATTGCCGTTCTAGGGGTTGTCCCTTCCATTCAGGACCCCCTAGAGATCTTTTGTGATAACGAGGGAGCGATTGCTCAAATCAAGGAACCTCGTGCTCATCAAAAGACTAGGCACATTGAGCGGAGATTCAACTACATACGAGATGAAGTTGAAAAGGGAAAGATATGTATTCGCAAAGTTCACACGGATCAAAACATTGCGGATCCTCTCACGAAGCTCCTTGAAAAAGCAAAGCATGAAGGTCATACTTGTGCCATGGGACTTCGATATTCTAGTGATTGGATTTGATCGGTAAACTTTGTATTTGGATATGTGGAACTCTTTATTATTTGAATAAAATTATTTGGTTATAATGTTTCAATTAATGTTCCAATTTAGCATGTTTAATCCATGAGTAAATTGTTTACTCTAAATGTCCGTAGTCGTTCATACTTGTGGGAACAAGTGTGAGGGAAGATTATTAGAACTTGGATTGGTTGATATTCATAAGGATGAATATAGAGCAATGGGTTGCTACCAAGGTTCATAGATATTTATGGGATACAAATATTGGACTAACCCGCATCTCAAATTTTACTACATGGAATCTTATTGATTGATCATAAGTAAATTTGAGTAAAGGCGAATATCATTTGGTATCCTCCGACCTGAGATACATAATGGGTTTTGATATTCACCAAGTATTATATCTTGAGCTTTTTCTTCACTGTCCTGAAATAGTGGACAGCACATAAGGGTATGTTCAGGTATGACACGAGGTGTTTGTGAGAAACGTATGTAGTCAAGATGGAATTTGTTCCTCTTATTCGTTGAGAGTTAGATGTCTAAGGCCTGATTAAGTTAAATCAACAAGGAATGATCATTCTGTGTCATCGGATTTAACATGACATCTGAAACAAAAGGATAGATGATTGATTCAACTAAATCATTTCAAGTAGGGTACTTGAAAGGGATGATGTTATTGAATGGCTATAAGTCATGCGTATTAAGGGTAGTAAACCGTTGTTAGGCGGTATTTACTACTTGCATCAATCTTCTATGAATCTTGGGCAAGTGGGAGATTGTAGGATTCTGTGTGCCCAAGACACTTAGAATATTGATGTGGTTAGTACGTTGTGATCCAAGTCGGGTTATACCCAATAACAAGCTTAGCAAACACTAATTAATATTTAATTGATGATATGATCATGCAATTAAATATTTACACCAATTTAGAAAATGGGTTTTCTAAACAAGTTGCATATGAGATGGAACAATTTATTAGGATATTTTGTTCAATAATATTATTTGTAATGTTATTTAAATAAGTTAGATAACATTACAAATTAATAATGGGAGTGTATAGATTATACAATTAAAAGGTTAGTTGTATATATCTAGTAGGAGGACTAGTTAACTAGTTAATGTGTGACAAAATTTGAGAGGGAAATCTTATGTTTTTTAAAACCTTGGCCGCCCCCCTCTTTATTCTAATTGGACCTTTGTGTCCTTGAAAACACACAAAGTTTTAACTACTCTTGCACACAACACTCTCATCATTCAATACATGCAATAGACCAAAAAGAACTCCTCCTCTCTCTCTCAAAACTTACGGCCAGCATCATCAAAGAGGGGTTTCCTTTTGGAGTTCTTGGTGTTTTTCTTGGTGTCTCTCCCTAGCAAGAGTGGTGGTTGCATCAAGGCTTGGGGTATACAAGCTTGAGGGATCCTTTTTGAAGCCTTGGCCGAGATTTTGAGCATTCATCATCCTTCTTCTCTTGGTCGATTTTGCTGCTGGAAGGAGGTAGTTTGGCAGCTTGTTTGGTTGTCACATTATGAATGTTTTATGTGTTTATATAGCTTGCTTATTCACATATTAAAGATCCTTTTGATTTGGGTTTGTCTTTCATCTTAAAACATCATTAAGAACATGAAATTTCCAGATTATAAACATGTTATAATGCTATACTTCCGCTGCGTTTTTCAGAAAGTTTAAAAAGGTTAAACTTGTTTTCTTGTGTTCTAACAAACCCATCAATGGCATCAAGAGCCGGTTATGTGGATAACTTGCTTGTTCTTAGTCTTTAAAATTGGTTTTAAAGAAGTATTATCAACCTATTAAGGCTGATTTTGGGCTGCTATGTTTTGTATGAATGATTCCCCAAACTTTCAAGGTCATATCACACATGCTAGTGATTAGACCTTGAAAGATATATATTATGAAATGTTGATTGTTTGGACAATGTTTAAAACCCAAAATTTCAGTTTATGTTGGCTGAAATTTGGTGGTTTTAAGTGGGGTTTCATTATATGTTTGGTTGATATGATCATTGGATGTTAGTGTGCATAACCTAGCCTTTGGCCTTTTGTTTTGGATGATTGGAATGGTTGTTTTATTCATTCAATTGGGTTGTAATATTTATGTTTATTATTTGGGTTGTAATTATTTATTCATTTGGTTATGTAATTAATAGATTAGGTGCATTTCTTTTATTAGAAAAAATGTATTAGGATACAATTTTTGTAAAAGGAAGATGCACAAGATCAAGACCCAAAGATGGACATCAAAGACATGGAACTTGAAGCATATGGATGCAAGTTCAAGTGGGGGTCTATGATGACCTCAATTTTGTGTTGATTTCAACCCTTAGGAAGACCAAATGACCACACTTGTGATGGCAAACAAGTGTGGTCACAATAGTAGCTAAGGTTATGTTGGTCCATGTGATCGATGAACAGTACAATTGATATGATAATTTGATCAATATCAAACACTCAAGCCAAACAACAACAATTGAGAATGTATAAGATGAATCAAGACATATTTGATACTCAAATGAACAATATCACTCAATAACAACAAGCACAATAGTATTTCAATGAAGAAACTGCTTAGAATTGGTAGCTTGCAACAGAAATCCACGATTAGGGTTTTGCAAGCTTACCATACAAAGTGAAATGACAATTGTATATATAGCAGTCATAGTTTCGCTGACAGTTTCGCTACAGGCGAAACTGTCATGCCGAAACTATAGTTTCGCCCGGCAGAACACAAGTTCGCCGGATAAACCAAAACAGCAAACTGTGAGCAAATGTATAGATTCGCTCACAGTTTCGCTGGACTGCCAAAACTGCTAATTACTAAGAAAATACAAAATGAAACTAACAAAAGTCCTATTACAGTGTAAAGTAAACAACTATACTAAAGTGAGTCCAACCTAACATGATCTTCAGGTTATGCACATTATGGTTGTTTATGCTTATGCTTGTTTGGATGTTTTTTATTTGATTGTATGGTTGAAATTTTGACATGCATTACAAACTAATTAACAAACTTAACAAGTTATAAAAATGATGGTTCTTAATCATTAAAATGTAATAAAAGGTTATTAAAATGATTTAATGATTTTATAATAAAATGGGTTTTATTAAAAGAACCATAGGGTATCTTGTATTTGAAAGCATGCAAATACAAGTACATAGAGTTTTCTAAAACTAGAATTATGAAATCTCTAAACTTTTGACAAACAAGTTTAACACCGTCCTTTTGCACAACACTTGAGTCGTTTGGAAACTCTAAATGGGATAAAGTTCACCTAACCATTTAGAGGGAACTTGTGATTTAAGGTGGGGATACCACATTGGTGGGATAAAGGTCACCTAACCACTCATGAGGGTAAACTCACACGTGTGTGCAAGTAGGATAACTTGATTTGCAAACCATGTTAAATGGATCACCTAAATATGGTTTCCAAATGGTGTTGATGGGATTAACATGCCGACTTTGCATATGATGTTTAAAGTCAATCCCATGCCTCTAGAAGTTGCAAATGGTTGCAACCGTCAATCGTTGACCACCTTATTAATTTAAATCGTGGGATAAAGGTCACCTAACCACAATTTAAATGTAATGTTGGGTTCTAGATTTTAATATAAAAATGACCTTAAACAAGCTTAGCAAACACCAATTAATCCAAGTCGGGTTATACCCAATAACAAGCTTAGCAAACACCAGTTAATATTTAATTGATGATATGATCATGCAATTAAATATTTACACCAATTTAGAAAATGGGTTTTCTAAACAAGTTCCATATGAGATGGAACAATTTATTAGGATATTTTGTTCAATAATATTATTTGTAATGTTATTTAAATAAGTTAGATAACATTACAAATTAATAATGGGAGTGTATAGATTATACAATTAAAAGGTTAGTTGTATATATCTAGTAGGAGGACTAGTTAACTAGTTAATGTGTGACAAAATTTGAGAGGGAAATCTTATGTTTTTTAAAACCTTGGCCGCCCCCCTCTTTATTCTAATTGGACCTTTGTGTCCTTGAAAACACACAAAGTGTTAACTACTCTTGCACACAACACTCTCATCATTCAATACATGCAATAGACCAAAAAGAACTCCTCCTCTCTCTCTCAAAACTTACGGCCAGCAGCATCAAAGAGGGGTTTCCTTTTGGAGTTCTTGGTGTTTTTCTTGGTGTCTCTCCCTAGCAAGAGTGGTGGTTGCATCAAGGCTTGGGTTTGTCTTTCATCTTAAAACATCATTAATAACATGAAATTTTGAGATTATAAACATGTTATAATGCTATACTTCCGCTGCGTTTTTCAGAAAGTTTAAAAAAGTTAAACTTATTTCTTGTGTTCTAACAAACCCATCAAATATCAAGGTGCACCACCAGTTGAAACTGAAAGAACTTCAATGATGAAAGTCTACAAAATGCTGTTGATGCTGATGCAGGAACTGGGAAAGACTTTGATCACTTTCATAATTGTCCCACTACACAAGATGAAGGTGCCTCTCACCAAGATGATCTGAATGTCTCTAATCTTGATGTATCCATTGCTGGTGACTCAATTCCAACCACCAGAATACACAAGAATCATCTAGTTGAAAGCATCATTGGTGAACTTAATGAACGGGTGACAAGAAGCAAGTCAAGCATTGCAAACATCTGTTTGTTCTCTTACTTTTTGTGTCAAACAGTACCCAAAAATATCAAAAAGGCTCTTCAAGACAATAGCTGGATTGAGGCAATGCAGGAAGAGTTGCTGCAATTCAAGAAACATGAAGTATGGCAACTGGTAGATTTTCCCGACGGAGAATACCTATCGATACCTGGTGGCTATACAGAAACAAAACTGATGACCGAAGGATTGCCATCAGAAACAAAGCAATATTACTAGCTCAGGGGTATACACAAGAAGAACGGATTGATTATGACGAAATGATTGCTCCTATTGCCAAATTAGAAGCCGTAAGAATCTTTCTTGCATATTCAGCATCCATGAAATTCGTTGTTTATCAAATGAATGTGAAATGTGATGTATTGAAAGATTGCTGAAGAAGTCTACGTGAGTCAACCACCAGGCATTGAAGACCCAAATTTTCCACACAGGGTATACAAGCTTGACAAAGCTTTGTATGGTCTTCATCAAGCCCCAAGAATGTGGTATGAGACACTATCATCTTTTTTCTTGAACACGGGTATGAACAAGGAAAGATTGATCAGACTCTCTTCAGAAAAAGAAAAGGAAAACACATGTTGTTGGTTCAGATCTATGTGGATGATATCTTTGGCTCAACAAACAAGCAGCTCTTCAAAGACTTTGAAGACCTTATGTATTCAAAATTCCAAATGAGTGCTATGGGGGAACTCACATTCTTTCTAGGAGTGCAAGTCCAACAAACAACAGATGGAATCTTCATCAACAATCAAAATATGTGGAAACAATGTTGAAGAAATTCCACGTTGCTGATTCTCAGTCCATCAGAACACCTGTTGATACTAAAGTGAAGATTGGTCAAGATCCAGAAAGCAAATTAGTGGATCAGACCCACTATCGATCTATGATAGGTCACTTATATATCTAACAGCCAGTAGGCCTGACATTATGTTTGGTGTTTGTGTGTGTGCCAGATATCAAGCAGATCCCAAGGAATCTCATTTGAATGCTGTCAAGAGAATATTCAGATATCTTAAGGGCAATCCTGCTCTTGGACTATAGTATCCAAAAAAAGGAGATTTCAATCTTTATGCGTACACTGACAGTGATTACGGGGGATGCAACTTCAATATGAAATCCACATCTGGCAGTTTTTAATTTCTTGGTCCTAGACTGGTCTCCTGGTAGTGCAAGAAGCAGACAAACGTATTTGTTTCAATAGCAGAAGCCGAGTATATAACAGCATCAGCTTGTTGCTCTCAAGTCCTCTGGATTCAAAACTAGATGCTTGACTATGGTTTTAACTTCTTGCACACTCTAATTCATATTGACAACACAGCAGTAGTCTTTATCATAAATAATCCTGTTCAGCACTCAAAAACAAAACATATTGAAATTAGATATCACTTTTTAAGAGATTTTGCTGAAAAAAAATTAATCAGATTTATTCAAGTTCATACTGATAATCAATTGGCTGATTTATTTACCAAAACATTTGAACCTAGTACGTTTGAATTTCTAGTTCAATCAATTGGCATGAATAACCTTTAATAAAATGAAAAACATCAAAAACAATTCAAAATTTTTAGGAAATTACAAAAAGAAGTCATTTTGTTAAAGAATATGATATATACTTCAAATGGGATATGATATAATTATAGTCGTTATATCATTCACAGTGCTTATTTCAAAATCTCATAAGACTGACATGGCTTACCTGATGTGTAGGTAGGCGCAACTAGGAAAAGAAGATACATGCTCCGCTGAATTAAAATCCTATTCAACTGTGAAGCACTCATCTCAGAGTACGAATACGTATTGGCTTATCTAAGTTTATGTGTGTAGTAACCTAAACACACCAGGTAATGATATCTTATGAATCTCTTTCACTTACATCAGTTTCTTCTCTATTTTGCTAAGCAAAGACCTGGAGAAACAAACACATAGTGCTAATGTCATGATCCAAAAGATTCCTAATGTGGAGCACATCCAAATTAGATGAATCAACAAAAGAATACATTCCTTATGAATGAACAAAAAGAATCCCAACATGGATCACCTTCCAAAGTGAAGTGAAAAAGAATCCCAATGTGGATCAAATCATGAAACGATCAAAGTAAAAGAATCCCAATGAGGATTAGTAAAAATGAGATCTCATATTTTAAATAACCTGGTCAAGTAAGTTATGAAAAAGTTCTACCATGCATTACATGAGGGTGGTTGATCATACCATGCTATTGAGTGTGGGGTACATGTTGAATAATCAAACAAATTAAAACATGATAAATATCACATGCATTATAATATTAACCAGGTATGAGTTTAAGAAGACAAACATACCTTCAATGAATAAGATCATAAACATGTCTATTTTACTAACAAATGATTGCACTTGTGTAGTGTAAGATTGATATGATCCCAAGAAAAGTATAGTTCCTCTTCATGGACAAATAAGAAAACAAAATCATAGCAAAAATATTTTATGTTCAAAGTTTTAAATCTTTAAAGTTTCTATCTAGTTATGGATATAAACTTTAGGGGGAGTAATTTAAAATTTCGATGAGTTTGTACAGGCATTTCCTTTCTTAAAGTATAAAAATCAAAAAACGGGAATTGACTGTGTTGGTGCAGAAGTTATAATATAGTATCTCAACTTATGCAGACATCTGGAAGCATAAAAGTCCAAGATCTGTCAAACAATAGGAAACTTGTATCACATCTGATATACAAGTCAATCCAAGCAAGAATTGACAACCCCAACAACAGTCAAAACTTCATAAGAAACAAGTCAAAAACAAAGACAGTTCTTCATAACAGTCAATGAATTAGCAGAAAAACAGAAAAGATTTTACTCTGCAGAAACATTAATTTTGATTAAGTTCAAATATTAATGCGGGTAAGTGCATTGGTTAATGTGGGTGAAAGTAACCCGGACATATAACCAATGTGGGTAACTTGCTTAAGTCATTGAAAAAACAAGTGAAACTAATGCGGACAAGGTAACTCAACCGCATTTGTTTCAACAACAAATGCACATACAAATTTTTAAGTGTTGAAAACTTATGCGGACAAAGTTGTTCAACCGCATTTCTTTATGAGGTTTAACAGTTTGTTCAGCGGCATTTCTTTATGCAAATAAGTTTATTCAGCCACATTTCTAGAATGTAGTTGACATCAATGCTAAAAGTTTTGTTGTATGTGAATAAAAAATGATTAAAAATATGCTTAATATCTTCTATCAATGATGATGAATGAAAGTCAAGAAATGTGGACAACTTCATGGTTCAGCCGCGTTTGTTGAAGTAGATATGGACAAAGGAATTTGATTTACCGCATTTGTTACAATGAACAAATGCTAACTAACTTTGTTCAACCGCATTTGTTACAATGAACAAATACTGACAATCTTTGTTCAACAGCATTTGTTACAGTGGACAAATGCTGACAATCTTTGTTCTATCGCATTTGTTACAGTGAACAAATGTTGTCAAGTTTTTATACTCCCGCATTTGTAACAGTACACAAATGCTGAAGAACAAAATCCATCCGTATTTGCTATAGTGAAATTAAAAAATTTGATCGTATTTCTTTTGAAACTTGTAAAATGTGTAAAAGACATTAAATTGGCTATTTAAACCCATTTCAAAAGGTCATTTAATACTCTTCAAATTTGAGAGACTACAAAGTGCGACGAGCGTTTTATAACTGTTCTTCATCCATCTTCAACAACATCCATTACCTACTGATTCTAGTGTTCATTCGGTGACAACCGGCCTCCAGGTCATTACTCTAACCCTAATCTACATGCATTATCACCCATCTTATGAGTACTAATAATAGAAACAATCCAACCCTATCAGTGAATTTGGAATCATCTTTTGCTATTTGTTCCATTTTATGATTTCATGTGTTTTTAGTGATTTTTAGTTAATTTAAGTTTTATTTTTTTTAAAAACTTGGTGTCCTAGGAATGTTAACTAGCCACCCTTGCAAAGCTAAATCTCAAGTGAAACAATTAAAAGGTATACATTCACACTCATAACTCGGTCAAAGACATGCATGTGCATGCACAACACTTAACAATTTACTAAACCTTACCACCTAAAATACTACCCAATACTACAAATTAATACTACACATAATATTATTTAACATTAGAATTTATTCAAAAATTGGCCCACAAGAGGCCAAAAGCGGCCGCCCCACTCTCCCCAACTCCCCTCTCTTTTACACCACCACCCTTACCATCCACTCCCATTACATGCAACACACCCTCAACCCTCTCCATCTTCTCTCTTCTCTCGAATTCTCAGCAGAAAACACTCCCACACACTTGCAAATTCTCTCTAATCCTCTCTACTCCAGCTCAAAATCGTGAACAACATCTCTAGCATCAGCCGAGTTCAAATCAACCAACAAAGCGAAGTCTTATGAGCTTTTTACACACATCTGCATCTTGTCCGACTTTTCCAGCCTTGTTCGAAGATTCTACAACCTTGTCCAAGGAGATTGAAGCCATCAAGACTATCAACACCCTCCAAAACGTGAACAATACCAAGTGTAAGCTTCATGTCACCCGAAAATGGTCATTTCATGAGTTTTCTTCACTTCTCTTTTAAAAACACCTCCTCTCTTTGTTGTAGCAGAAACCCGACACCATCATCTTGTTCTTGAGGATCTTTCAACTTCACAAAAGGTATCTCACACGTTATATTGGTCATTCTTGAGGTGGAAACCGATTTCCACCATGAAAACCCTCTTTTTGGGCGTTTTGCATCATCCAACTTGTTTATCTTGTAACCCTTTGAAGAAAAGCATGTTATCTGCTTACTAATGGTTCAAAGACTTCTAATAACCTGTTTTGAAAGTTACAAAAGGATATACACCATGAACATGTGGTTATAACACGAGTTACACCTTAAAAACCTTCTTTCTACAAGAAATAACACTATTTAAGCACTTGTTTGAAAACCCTCTCAACCAATGTTTATAACCTGCTCATAAACGACTTTGGAACACCTTAATAATATGATATTAAAGTTAAATAAGGTTTTGGTAATGTTTAAACGCAAGTTGTACGGATTTACACATGTGTTACAGTCGGTTATGGCTAAATCACTAAGTTGATGGTTCATTGTTGTGTTGGGTGACCTAGCTGTGAGTTTGAGACATGATTTCAGAAAGTTTTGAGGAATATTAAGTATGTGATAAATGGTTATTCTCTGGAAATTAAAGACATGTTAAGATTAAACCCACTTTAGCTATTTTCGGGACCCGAAACATGGTAAAACAACTCTAAAATAATAAAAACATGGATTTAACCATCTTGAAAAGTATTCCAGGCTTAATAATGGTTAATAAAGTGTTCTGGAGTCAATGGGTAATTTAAATGGTCAAAAGAATAAATTAAATGGCGTTTTAACTAGAAACGGGTAATAACCGGGCAACGTTTTTGAGAAAAATCAAAGAAAAAGTAGTTAAAAGTTAAGATCTATAAAAACCAGGTCATTTCAGAAAGTTAAGTGTTAAAAGACCTAAAATATTTGAAATATTGGTCCAACAAGCTTTTAAATGGTCAAATGCGGTTAAAAACGCATTTTAACGGGTTAAACGTAAAAACGAGGCTTTTAACTATTAGAGACAAAATTTCACAATTAAAGGACTTAAAGCTTATAAAAATATCCTTAAAATGATACCTACTGGTCCAAGACTCAAACTTATGGGAATCCTAAATTAACCGTTAAAACTCTCCGGTTTTACCGCAACATAGGTTTTAAACTGGATCCATATTCTTGAAATTTGGAACACTTACTCAATAATAAGTCAATTTTTACTCTAAGAACCTGATTTTTGGTCTTAAGTGTCATAAAGAACAGGAAACCAAACTTGAGGGTAGAAATTGTAAATTTTGAAACCTGAGGGACTAAACTATAAAATTTTACCAAACTTTACAACCGAATCTTATGAAACTAATAATCACTTGAACAGAATATTTACCTTATATCCTTAACTTAATGATGTAAAATCCTAAATTATATGGGAAACCATGACCTGCCATAAAAGGAAACTTTTTATACAAACCCTTGCGGAATCAAAGCCTTATCCGACAACTAAATTTTTGATACACTTGTTGCACCTTAAATAAGTTTAGAGCAGTAGCTTATCACTTAATATATTCATGATTAGGGTGCTAGACTTGAGACATCCCTGGCACATGAAGAGTTATTTTGGCTTAACACCTAAGGTGAGTTCTAGTGATCCCCCTTTTACTACTGTTTTGGGGTGAAACATGCTCTGTTATTTATGAACTATATTTTTGCTTTACTTGGTGATTGTATGTGGGATTTATGGTTACATGCTAATACTTATATCATGATCATTAATTCTTTCGTGAACCGCTTGTTTTATATGGATAGATCTATTTGGGGAATCCCCCACACACAGTGGCTTCCGTTCTAGGAAAGGTAGCCCACTGAGATCCTGAGGGGTCGTTTGTGGCATGTGACAGGTTTTGTTAAGAAACTATGGTGAACCATCCGGGCAGGTATGGTTCACTTGTTTGGGGCTCAGTTCTTCCTTCGGGAATAGCCGGTTAAACACAACTTTAGAAGAGGCCAACCAGGAGTGAGTGCAGGGTTGATTATGATTCTCCCACGATGTTGAAACTATGATTCATTCCTTTTTATCAAATGAGAATTTGTTAAGTCCTTTTTTGTTTTTAAATTTTAAGCACTTGAATTCACCAACTTTTTAGTTGACACAAATTTCTTTTTGAGCATGTTTCAGGTAATTTATGAAGAGATCCTAGCTGTTGTGAAGACCTAGACTTATCCCCGTGACCATGGCATTAGCTGATTTTACTTAATGAATATTTTGAGCAATTTTACATTACTGTTGAGCATAATACAATTTATTCCTATGTTGGTTGTATAACTCATTTGGGGGCTTGATCTGTTTCTAGCCCCGGTATCTTTTGAAAACTTATAATGCCATGTGATATTCTCTCCTTTGAGCTCTTGTAATGGTTTGTTTCCGCTACCATATGTTGTTACTAGTCTGTGACGTCCCACCCTACCTGGGCCCGGGGTGTGACAGATTGGTATCAAAGCCAAAGGTTGTAGAGAAGTCGGGAATACCATAGTAGAGCCTAGGCTACAACCCTGATACCCAAGGACTGTCCTTGTGGGAAGTGTTGGGATGATCGGGTTGGGTAAATTGATGATTACACTGATCAACGTAATCATGAATTTATCGGACGCGTAATTTCCATCACGGACCTTTAGGTTATGGTTGGACTTTTTCTGATTAACATTGATGATTTTGAAACTTATTTTAAAAAGGGGATTTAAATGATTTTTATAATGAACTATGTTATCTGATACTATTTAAAGAGACAATTGATTTGGGGAACACGGACAATGATATGTTGGAATAACAGATGCTACTGCCATCACTACTATTACTAGTACTATTATTATAATCATGAGCTATGAGAAACCAAATTACTCATGATGTATTTCTTACAGGACACAACGACTATGACTGATAAAGGTAAGGCGCCTGCTCACCCTGATAATGAGACCACTCCTATTGGGACCCCTAGAAGAGCGAAGCCTTAGACAGAGTATGAGGCATACCTCCGGAGATGCAGACATCCAGGATGGATATCCGTCACGTCAGATGACACTGAAGCTTCTGAGGACTTTTCCTCCACATCACCTTCCAGGAGCCGGACGTGCTCCCACTCTCCTCACGTAGCTGCTTCTACCCACTCACCCATCCTACCTATAGGGAATAAGGGTGCACGCGTTGTCACCCATCCACGCATGAGTGTTAGGCCAGGACCCTCAGTCTCCTTTAGGATGCCTCCTCCTCCTCCACCGCCTGTCAGGATTCCGACACCGGCACCTCCGCTGTTTGACCCACGTGATGAACACCTGATGCCACCGAGGCACAGCATGTATGACGGCCCTAGCGTACTGGGTGGTGATAGGTACTCCCAGTCGAGCCGCCGGGAAAGCGACGTAGGACCCTCTGATGCAACACTGGATGAAATCTTGAAGCCCGTTCGTCGTCATGGGTTGACTCTTCAGCACGCCACCCGGACCTCCCAGTTTGCTCAATTCCAGGCTATGATGGCTACACATGGGGTGCAGCGGTTGGAACAGGAGCAAAGAAAGAAGAGCTCAGGATGGTTTGGATGGCTGAAGAAAAAGTGGATGTGAGAGCAGGGGTAAGGAGTGGAATTATCTGTCTTTAGACAGTCGAAGGAAATATTTGAATTATTATTCGATACTATTATTATTATTATTATCATGGGGGTGATGGCACCGACTAAAAGAGAGCTTCCAAGCAGGTAGAGGAGCGAAAAGCCTATCGCTTTCAAGTCTTCCAATTTGTAAGAGCTTGACTCTGATTCAACTTTGCTAGATGATACTACTATCTCTATCTAACTATGAACTGTTTATTGGATGCTAGGTTAATGGACTATTTAAATTGAATTGCAATATGTTGTGTCGTGCTTTGTAATTGGTCTGTTCCCCTTTCTGATTGATTGTCTAACTGTTATGATACGCTTTGAATTGGACCTTGTAAGAATCTCTTAGTGGGTTGTATATATTTGTGCACGCCATGATCCCTTTTCCCGAGGCATGGTGTAATAGGGTATTGATGCATAAGCTATTCGAAACAAATATTGAGAGGCTAAACGAATCTATTTGTGATACTATCAGAATGCCGACTCGCAGAGGAACACGATTTGGACGGCGAGGAGCCACTAGGGGCCGACGTGAGGAAGCCAGACAAACTGGAAACCAACCTACCCCACCAGGAACTCCCCGCAGGGAAAATGATAATCAAGAAAATGACGAGATAATTGCTAACCTCGTAGCACAACAACTTTCTAACGCCATCCTGACCATTATCGCTCAGATCAATGCTGATCGGAATAATGTTAATGGTGATGATCGGCCAGGGAACGACGATGGCCACGACGAGGAAGCCGAGGCGTTAAAGAACGGATGCTCCTATAAGACCTTCATGGCATGTAAGCCTAAGGACTTCTACGGCACCGAGGGTGCTATAGAGACTTACAGATGGATTGACGAAATGGAAGCTGTCTTGGACATTAGCGAGTGCAAGATGGATCATATGGTGAGGTTCGCATCACGATCCCTCAAGGGATCAGCTCTTGAATGGTGGAAGTCGATTACTCAAACCCGTGGAAGAAATGTGGCTAACCGAATGAGTTGGACCGAATTCAGGGAATTGATGACCAGCAAGTATTGCCCTATCAACCAACTCGAGAAACTGGAGACAGAATTCCTAAGTCTGAAATGAAAGGTCCCAACTACACGGAATATATAAATCGTTTCTTAGCCCTATCCAGACTGGTTCCCCATCTGGTGACACCGAATCTAAAGGTTTAGCACGATTCATCTGGGGGTTACACCCAAGAGTTAGGGGAATGGTCCGTTCCTCCCAGCCTTCAACCTTACAAGCTGCGGTTGACCTCACCGGCAGTTTGACTGATGACTTAGTTAGGGTTGGATGGACTGAGCAAGCAAGGGCTGATGAGAAGAAGAAGTTTGTTGGTGAGAAAAGAAAGTGGTTTGAAGTAAAGAGAGCGGTTGGAAGTAGTAGCGGGTCAGGCAGGAAGAGTTCCGAAGGTGCGAGGCGCGATGATCAGGGAAGCAAGACCCGGAGACTGTACTCGGGGACAAGCCCGTTTTGCAACAAGTGCAAACTACACCATCAAAGGGAATGTAACCTGATGCCCTGTTTCAGATGCAAGAGAACAGGTCATTTAATCAAAGACTGCACTTACGCACCAGGAAAACAATGCTATGAATGTGGAGATCCAGAGTACATGAGGAACAAGTGTCCTAAGCTGGGAAGAGACAAGGATGCCAAGCACAACAAGCCAAAGGGAAGAGCATTCGTTATGGACCCAGCTGGAGCTTGTAGGGAACCTCATGTGGTTAACGGTACGTTCCTTGTAAACAATCATCCTGCTATTGTTCTGTTCGATACTGGAGCGTCTGCTAGTTTTGTCTCTAGTACTTTTAGGCCTTTGATTTGACTTAAACGCGTGTGCCTTGACCGATACGTTTACTGTAGAATTAGCTGACGGTAACATTTTAGAAACTAAAGAAGTCATCAAGGATTGCTCGCTGAACCTAAAAGTAAATACACTTAGGATAAATCTGATGCCCATTAAGTTAGGAGGATTCGATGTGGTTGTCGGTATGGACTGGCTAGCTAAGCATAGAGTCGAAATCGTATGTGATGAACATCTACTCAAGATACCGTTGAGCAACAAGGAAGTGTTAGTGGTACAAGGCGAAAGGAGTAACACCCTATACCCCATGGTATCCCACTTAAAAGCTACGAAAAGCTTAATGAAGGGATGCCCAGCTTTCATAGTTTATGTGATGAAGACCCAAAAGGAGAAGAAGATTGAAGATATTCCGGTGGTTTCTGAATACCCAGAAGTGTTTCCAGAAGACCTTCTAGGACTTCCCCCGAACCGACAAGTCGAATTCCAGATAGATTTGCTGCCTGGTGCTGCACCTGTAACCAAGGCACCGTACCGACTCGCCCCACCTGAGATGAAGGAACTGATGGCGCAAATTCAAGAACTACTGGACAAGGGATTCATACGTCCGAGTGTCTCTCCATGGGGTGCCCCTGTACTGTTTGTGAAAAAGAAAGACGGAACCCTGCGAATGTGCATTGATTAAAGAGAACTGAACAAGCTGACCATAAAGAACCATTACCCTACTCCGAGAATAGATGATCTATTTGATCAACTGCAAGGAGCAAGTTATTTCTCCAAAATAGATTTGAGGTCAGGTTACCACCAACTGAAGATAAGAGAAGAGGACATACCGAAAACGGCCTTCTGAACTAGGTATGGACACTATGAGTATTTAGTCATGCCCTTTGGACTGACTAATGCACCAACAACATTCATGTGATGGGTTTGTTAGAACACAAGAAAACAAGTTTAACCTTTTAAACTTTCTGAAAAACGCAGCGGAAGTATAGCATTATAACATGTTTATAATCTGAAAATTTCATGTTCTTATGATGACATTTATATGTATAAAACAAACCCATAATTAAAGGATCATAATATGTGAATAAACAAGCTATGAACATATGTATATCTACATAAAATCACAGCCACAATGAGCTGTGATTACTACCTCTTTGGGCAGCAAGAAAACGACCAAGAAGGAGATGAGGATGCTGAAAATTTCGGCCTAAACTCCAAGGAAGGAGTCCTCAAGCTTGTATACCCCAAGCCTCCTTGCAAAACACCTTCTTGTTAGGAAGAAACACCACCAAGCACAACTCAAACCCTCCTATTTTGCTGCTGAAACCGTGGGTTCAAGAGAGAAAAAGAGAGAGTTTTTCTTGTGTTTGCATGTGTTGAGATTGGATGGAGATCAAAGGGAACAAGACTTGTTAATGTGTGTAGTGTTCAAAGAAAAAGGTCCAATCACAAACAAGGGGGGGGGGGGGGGCGAAATTTGAATCAAAAAGGGTTTCCCCCTTTTTTAAATTGAACACATACACACATGTTAAATGGTCTTGTAACTAGACATACAATTAATTATTTAATTGTATGTACAAGTTATATAACTTATACAATTAATCATTTAACTTATAAGTTATAATCTCTCATTATTATTTGGTGTCATCTAACCAATTTAAATAACACATCAAATAATATTATTGAACAAAATATCCTAATAAGTTGTTCCCTCTGATATGCAACTCATTTAGAAAACCCATTTTCTAAATTGGTGTAAATATTTAATTGCATGATCATATCATCAATTAAATATTAATTGGTGTTTGCTAAGCTTGTTATTGGGTATAACCCGACTTGGATCATAACGTACTAACCGCATCAATATTCTACGTGTCTTGGGCATATAGAATCCTACAATCCCCCACTTGCCCAAGATTCATAGAAGATTGATGCAAGCAGTAAATACCTCCTAACAACGGTTTACTACCCTTAATACGCATGACTTATGGCCATTCAATAACATCATCCCTTTCAAGTACCCTACTTGAAATGATTTAGGTGAATCAATCATCTATCCTTTTGTTACAGATGTCATGTTAAATCCGAGGACACATAATGATCATTCCTTGTTGATTTAACTTAATCAGGCTTTAGACATCTAACTCTCAACGAATAAGAGGAACAAATTCCATCTTGACTACATACGTTTCTCACAAACACCTCGTGTCATACCTGAACATACCCTTATGTGCTGTCCACTATTTCAGGACAGTGAAGAATAAGCTCAAGGTATAATACTTGGTGAATATCAAAACCCAATATGTATCTCAGGTCGGAGGATACCAAATGATATTCGCCTTTACTCAAATTTACTTATGATCAATCAATAAGATTCCATGTAGTAAAATTTGAGATGCGGGTTAGTCCAATATTTGTATCCCACAAATATCTATGAGTCTTGGTAGCAACCCATTGCTCTATATTCATCCTTATGAATATCAACCAATCCAAGTTCATAATAATCTTCCCTCACACTTGTTCCCACAAGTATGAACGACTACGAACATTTAGAGTAAACAATTTACTCATGGATTAATCATGCTAAATTGGAACATTAATTGAAACATTATAACCAAATAATTTTATTCAAGTAATAAAGAGTTCCACATATCCAAATACAAAGTTTACAGATCCAATCCAATCACTAGAATATCGAAGTCCCATGGCACAAGTATGACCTTCATGCTTTGCCTTTTCAAGGAGCTTCGTGAGAGGATCCATAATGTTTTGATCCGTGTGAACTTTGCGAATAAATATCTTTCCCTTTTCAACTTCATCTCGTATGTAGTTGAATCTCCGCTCAATGTGCCTAGTCTTTTGATGAGCACGAGGTTCCTTGATTTGACCAATCGCACCTTCGTTATCACAAAAGATCTCTAGGGGTTCCTGAATGGAAGGGACAACCCCTAGATCGGCAATGAATTTCTTCAACCATGCATCTTCTTGAGCTGCCAATGAGGTGGCGACATATTCTGATTCTGTAGTTGATAGAGCCACCACATCCTGTTTGGAGCTCTTCCAAGAGACCGCTCCTCCATTCAGAATGAAAATATATCCCGATTGTGACCGAGAATCATCATGATCGGTTTGGAAACTCGCATCCGTGTAACCTTTTACAACGAGTTCCTCATCACCAGATCCATAGATTAAGAACATATCTCTTGTCCTCCTTAGGTACTTAAGTATGTTCTTAACAGCCATCCAATGACTGTTTCCAGGATTTTGCTGGTAACGGCTTGTCATGCTTAAGGCGCATGACACGTCCGGTCGAGTGCATATCATCGCATACATGATGGATCCAATAGGAGATGCGTATGGGATTGCCTTCATTTTATCTTGCTCATCCTTTGAGCTAGGACATTGAGTCGTACTCAATATCGTTCCTCTTTGAATAGGTACGGTACCTTTCTTAGAGTTCTCCATCTTGAACCTTTTCAAGATCTTATCAATGTATGCACTTTGATTCAAAGCAATCAACCGCCTTGATCTATCCCTATAGATCTTTATTCCCAGAATATAGGCGGATTCACTGCAGGATCGTTTAAGGGCTTAACCACAATTACAACACAACAACACAATGAGGAGAATAACTAATCTCTAATCAAACAGTGAACTGGGTAACCAAGGTGAAACTAAGAACACAAGTAAAGCAAAGAGACAGAACAAGAGAGTATGGGTTTCAAGGAGGCAGTATATTGCTTTCTCAAGTTCTTTTACAAGTGTTACAAAGCATAAAGAAAAGATACAAGAACTTGAAATACTTATACTACAACCTACAGCCGGCCATACTTTGAAAGCCAGCTGGATACAATTGACTAGACACTAACAAAATCAATTGTAGGATCAAAAGGCATATCTGCCTTTTGACCTTGTGACTATGACATGCCATAGCTCACATCCTTATACAATACAAAAAGGATAAAGTACATAAAGTGGAAAGTTGAAGACTCAAGACCTCAATGTACAGTTACCAAAAGCAAGGCCCTTTTCACCAACTCATGTAAGTTGGTGACTTCACAGAGATGCAGCGGAAAAGGTGCTTTATGGAACAGTACATCAGATAAAGCATGTGTACTAAAAGTCTTCGGAAGAAATCTGTCTTCATAAGATGAGGCTTCGGAAGACTTTGTCTCTGAAGCTTCGGAAGACTTCATGTTTGGCTTCGGAAGATATTGGTCTTGGCTTCGGAAGATTTTACACTTAGAGTATTTTCTAATGCTTTGTGTAAAACTTCCGAAGCATTCTTCACTTCAGTACTTAGTGCATGTTGCTGAGACACTTAAGCTGTTTTGGGTTGCATCAGACTTCAGGAATCCTTACAAACTCCCCCTAGGCTGATGCTACCAAAACACTTGGAAGATCTTCAAATGTTGGTAGTCTTCAGTACAATCAGGACCATTCCTTTCTTCATGAGATGGTCAGGATCATCAAGACTTTCATAGTATCTTCTCATCTCAAAGAGATCATGCAGAGGTAAGTTGATTATGTCTTGCCATGAGTAGACATTCTCAACACCTTGATCTCTGATAACAGTCCATCTCTCTGGATTGGTAGAGTATGTCCAGGACAAGATGGGTGTCTCACTAGTTAGAGGAGCCACTTGAATAGGAGTTGTTGGGCTGCCTCATCATGCACTTCCTCAGGTTGATCTGATTCAGCCTGAGGTGCAGAGGTAGATGACTTTGGCTTCTTCTTCTTTGTCTTTGGTTTAGAAGCCATCCTCTTCTTCCTCTTGGTTGTCTTTAACTGAGAAGACTGGTCTGCAGCACCATGTTGATCATCAGTGTCTTTCTCAGTTGGGTGTTCCTCCCTCACAGTTCAGAAGGAGAGGGAGTTTGACCCTGCCTAGGATCAGAAGATGAAGCTTGCTGGGGCTCAGCTGGAGGTGCTGGTTGAGGTGTCTCTGGTTGTTCAAACTTGACCTCCACTTCAGGTGGGACTTGACTTGGAAGAGAGTGCAAGTCAATAAGTTCTCCACTCTTAATCTTCTGCTTGATCACCCTAATATGCTCATCCATAGTGGATAGAGACATGGGGCCAAGTCTCCTTCCGGAGAATCCATACAGCTTCAAGAAGCTCACCATTCTTTGTCTGTCAGCAGACTTCTTTGCATTCTTTTGAATGGTGGCCCTTGACTTTGCAGCTTCTTCCCTTAGTTTCCTTTTGGTTGTCTTTCTTTCCTTGACTAACTCAAGCTCAAGTTGTTTTAAGTACTCGAACTCAATGAAGTCATAGGACAAAGGGAGAAGTGCATCTGCCTGATAGAAGCCTGTGGCACTCAGGTAGTTGATCATCCTGATCCTATCTTCCTCTTTATCTACCTGAGGTTCTTGTGGAGCCACATCTTCCTGTGCAGGACTTTCTTGAACTGGTGAGAGAGTAGGAGCATGCTTGTAAAGTCTTTTCTGTCTCTTCTCCTCTTTGAGTTGGAGAAGTATCATTGCATCCTCTTTCTCCTTCAACTCTCTTGACACTTCTCTGTCAGCCAGTTCATTTAGTTCTTCTAAGGGGAGGGAGATGATCTCATCAATGTCATAGTTCCTGGTCTGTAAGTAGGTAATCCTGACTGCCCTTAACTCATCATCCTGAGTATTTGGTCTGGGGGCAGCCCTGATTGCAGCTTGCATGAAGCTAGATGACCCAGTGGAACTTTCTCCCCTTAGTCTCCTTTTCCTCTCTCTCTCTTCCTCCTCAATTTCCTCAGGAGTCATTATCCTTTTCCCTTTGTCACCAACAGACCTTTGTGACTCAGGGTGGATTGAAGCTTGGCCTTCATTGCTTGGAGTAGCTTCCATGCTCTGGCCAGAGAGAGGCTGAGAAACACCTTCACCAGCAGGTGTCTCAGATGGAGTTTGGACCTCAGCAGCAGTTGTTGATGATGAGACAGGGGTCTCAGGTTCTGTCACTGGGCCTTCAGTCAAGGTTTCCCCTATGAAACTAATCTTAGGGTCCACCTCAACATCCAGTTGACCGATGACATTGCCTGATTCCCTAAGTCTCCTTCTTAGAGAGAACTCTGCCATGATCCTGTCTTGGATTCTTTGAGCCAGCCTGTCAGCTTGTCTTGAATTGCTTGGATTGACAAGTGGCAGGTTGACTAAATCCAGTCTTTCATAAAAGCTCAGGCTTTGGAATTGAAAAACTTCTTGTTGGCCTTGAACTCTTTGAAGTATGAGGGCTCTTCTGTCATCATCATACCTCCACCTTATGATTTGATTGCTAGTTCCCAGTGGTGGAGATGAGACAGCCCTTGGTATGCCTTCCTCAAAGAGACTCCTGATGAGAGAGTCTATAGAGTCCACATTAATGTGAACTTGAGGAAGTTGCTGAGAATGCACAACAGCAAGTGAGGATGGTGAGTCCTCTATGTCCATTCTCTCTGAAGAACTCCCAGGTTCTGTGGTTGTAACAACTTTCTCCCCCTTTTTGGTAGCATCACCCACTTGCATAGGTGAGCTGGAGGATAAGTCAATCACTTCCACAGGTTCTTGTGTTCCTGGTTGAGCTCTCCTTAAAGGTCTCCCAGCTAGTTTTTCCTGCAGATATGAAATCTGGAGTTGCTGATCATTGACCCTGTTTTGTAAGGTAGTCACCTGAGATTCCAAGTGACTAACCTTAGAGACTAAGTAGGTGCATGTTTTTGACAGTTTTTGCACCTTTAGTCTCAAATTCCCCTCATCTTCATCAGAAGATTCATTGGGGGATGAGATGATTGGACCAAAGTCCTCTCTCTCACCACCAGCTTGAGTTTCTTGGCTGCTGGTTTTCCTCTGCTCACTGGCAGCCTCAGTTGAGATGCCAATGGGCTGAGTTGCCATGGTTGAGGTCTTAATGATGTAATCACTTTCAAAAGTGAGAGCCTCTTCCATATGGACATCCTGAACAGGTTCAGAAGTGTCCACCTCAGTAACAGGTGACTGATGGGGGATAGACTGAGGAGAGTCAGAGGTACTCATCTCTCTTTGAGTAGGGGAGGAGAAGAGAGACTCATGGTACTCACTGAATCCTAAGTCTTCATCAGTGTAAAAGGATAGGTTGGGAATTGGTTGGTTGAGATCCAAAGGCTGGGGATGGTAGCTGTCCCCTGAAGGTTGTCCACTTGAGTGTTGAGACTCAGAGTGAAGGCTTAAGGTTGTTGGGCTATTGAGCTCATCAGGGTGAGCTTGAGGAACCTCAGCCCTGATAGGTGAAACAATGGGAGTGGTTTGCTCCTCAGGAGAAGTGGGAGCTCTAGTGTCCACTTCTTCCTGTAAGGTTGAGTATTTGGGGGCCTGCACAGACTCAATAGTCTGAGCAGGGGTTCGTTTGGATTTTCTTTGGTAGGTGAGGGTGATTTCTGGTCTTTTAATGGTAGGGACAAAAGAGGTGTGGGTTCAACACTAGCTTGTGTTGCTAGGTTGTCACCTTGAGCAATGAGCTCTAACATTTTTGGGACTAGGGCTGTTTCTACCCCAGAGAAGCCTACAGTTGGCTTCTTCATTATTTTAAAGATGCCGGGCTTCATCTGTCCCAATTTAAGAATATTACCTGTTTCCCTCAACTGTGAGCCCAGTTCACAGTTGAGAATGTGTTGAACATATCTAGGAAACATGTAATACTCTAAGGAGTCTAAGTTTGCAAGTAAATTAGTATAAACAAATTGTGAATACCTGAACTTGACCCCTTGAACCATTCCATGAACTATGAAGGAGAGATCCTCAGGAATCTGGTCCCATCCACCATGCTTGTTTGACAAGCTGTGGATAACCACATGGAGCAGGAATTTCCATTGGGATGAGACCTTCCCTTTCCTAAAGGTCTTTACAGAGAAATCTCCCTCATAGCCCATCTGCTCAAAAGAATGATTACAGCTTCTTTTGGGAAGGACACCTCACCTTCTTCATCATCCAGCTGTAGATGTTGGTTAATGATGGCCGGAGTGATGAAGACTGTCCTCCCTTGCACTGTGGCAGACAGTGCCTTCTCCCCATCCATAATGACCTCTTGGCAGGTCTTCCAGAATTCAAGCAACTGATCCTCATATAGAGGAGGATCAATGGTCAGGGAGGTGAAGTAGTTTGACAGAGTCAAGAATTGGCAAATCTCTGAGAAACTTGCATCTTTCTCAGAGCTTAACAGAGCAACTTGATTATGTTGCCTGTGTAGTTGCATGGAGAAATCAGGGTTGTTTCTGCGGTTAAGGTTGGCCATTTCAGAAGCTTAAGGGTGAAGAAAGGTAGAAAGCAAAGGCGGTTTAGAGAATTAGGTTAGAGAAACAGTAGAATTGAGGAAGATAGTGGGAAAGAGGGGGAACCGTTGGGTATTTATATGAAAAGGATTTGAACCAAAGTTAATGAAAGAGGATAAACTTTGAAATCCGAAAGTCGGTCCCACCTCTGAAAAGTAGTTTACTTTTGCTCAAAAAGTAGTTTTCTTGGAATTCGAAAAGCTTCCGAAGTTTATTTGTCTTCGGAAGTTTTGATTTAAAAAGCTTCCGAAGCTAAAATGGCTTCGGAAGATTTTCCTGAGAGTCTTGATAATTTATGCTTCGGAAGAGAAATAAACCCTTGAATGCTTTGTATGAAAATAAACAAAGCTTCCGAAGGTTAATTTTGCTTCGGAAGGAAAAGGTTCTTGAAAATAGATAAGTGTCTGAGATAAGAATTTTAAGCTTCGGAAGATGAACTTTACTTCTTCCGAAGGTAAAATCTCTTAGACAGTTATTTATTTTAAAGACATGTTTTTCTTCCGAAGATAAAATTTTATCTTCCGAAGTATCAGAAATTTTCAAGAATCTAAGGAAAGTCTTCAAAAAGAATTTTACATCCAAAGAAAACATGAGCTTATGAAAGTGATGAACTAGACAACTTAGGACACACATATTTTAAGAAGAAATAATTAGAATTAGTTTTAATAAAAAGTCTACTCAAAGTTAATCATCCCAATAGCTGATATCAGATACTTAAATCTCTGTTCATCAAAAGCTTTGGTGAACAGATCAGCATATTGTTCATCTGTATGAACTTTGACTAGTTTAATTAATCCTTTTTCATAGTTATCCTTATTAAATGATACCTGATGTTGATGTGTTTGGTCCTTGAGTGCTGCACAGGGTTCTCAGTGATAGAGATAGCACTATTGTTGTCTATGTGGATAGGAGTCTCTTTGAAGTTAAATCCATAGTCCAGCATCTGATTTTGAATCCAAAGCACTTGAGCACAGCAGCTTGCAGCAGCAATGTATTCAGCCTCAGCAGTTGATGCAGACACACAGGATTGTTTCTTGCATTGCCATGAGACCACCCTTCCACCAAGGAATTGACATCCCCCAGATGTAGACTTTGCAGTCATATTGCAACCACCATAATCACTATCTGTATAGGCATACAGATTGAAATTTGGATTCTTTGGATACCATAGACCAAGTGTTGAAGCACCTTTGAGGTATCTTAAAATCCTTTTCACAGTGATTAAGTGAGACATCTTAGGGTTGGCTTGATATCTTGCACAAATACATGTAGCAAACATGATATCAGGCCTGCTAGCTGTAAGATACATAAGAGACCCAATCATAGCCCTGTATAAGTGCTCATCTACACACTCCCCCTCAAGATCTGGACCAAGGGAGTGGTTTCTGGCTATGGGTGTCTTAGCAATCTTACAATCAGTCATATTGAACCTCTTGAGTATGTCTTGAACATACTTTGACTGACTTATGAAGATGCCATCTTCAACCTGCTTCACTTGAATTCCCAGAAAGAAGTTGAGTTCTCCCATTGAACTCATCTCAAATCTGTCTTTCATCAGCTTCTCAAAGTCTTTGCAGAGCTTTGGATTAGTTGAACCAAAGATGATGTCATCAACATATACTTGAACCAGCAATAAGTCATTTCCCTGTCCTTTGATGAAGAGGGTTCCATCTATAGTACCTCTTCTGTATCCATGCTTGCAGAGATACTTAGATAGTGTCTCATACCACTTCCTGGGTGCCTGATGCAGCCCATAAAGAGCTTTGTCAAGCTTGCAGACATAATCAGGATGATCAGGGTCTACAAAACCAGGTGGCTGTTTGACATAAACCTCCTCATCAATCACTCCATATAAGAAAGCACACTTTACATCAAGTTGGTAGACCTTGAAGTTCTTGGATGCAGCAAATGCCAGGAATATCCTAACAGCTTCTAGTCTTGCTACAGGAGCAAAGACATCAGTGTAGTCAATCCCTTCTTCTTGTGTGTATCCTTGAACAACTAGTCTTGCCTTGTTCTTGATGATGATTCCCCTATCATCCTTCTTGTTTCTAAAAACCCATTTGGTTCCAATGGTAGTCTTCCCATGAGGAAGAGGA
This sequence comes from Flaveria ramosissima, assembly GCA_025215565.1. NCBI lineage: Eukaryota > Viridiplantae > Streptophyta > Magnoliopsida > Asterales > Asteraceae > Flaveria > Flaveria ramosissima. The sequence goes on from CM046036.1 coordinate 40,273,810, forward strand.
CAAAGGTTCCAAACTTTCTGCCTTTTGAATTGAAGCAGCTCTTGTTGCATAGCTTCAACCCAACTTCCATCCTTTAGAGCTTCATCAACTTTCTTGGGCTCTATCTGAGATAAGAAACAAGAGTGAAGACAAACATTTGCTTCATGGGTTTGTCCTCTTGTTCTTACCCCTGTGACAACATCTCCAATGATGTTTGTGGTGGGGTGAGACTTGTGGATCCTTAGCTGAGGGATCACAGCAAGTTGCTGGAAAGATCTAAATTTGAGAAATTTAAATCTGGTCCTGAAGATTCACCCTCCACATTATCACACTTATCAAGATTAACTTGATCCAATGAGTGTGAGACATCATTGATGTTGTCATCTATGGTGTGGTTATTAGCATCAAGAAATTCCTGATCACTATCACCATCACCATTGTTGTCTTCTACAAGTGAGGTGTCTTTATCTGGTTGAGAGGCCTCTGAGCTGGAATTTGAAGGCATGCCAGATGTATCAGCTGAATTTGTCATTGTTGTGCTGATAGAAACCTCATTTGCTGAAGTAGTTCCAACTGGAGCTGAAGATGTATGAGTTGAAGGTCTTCCTAGCTCAAATCTTGGATCAGGATCACCTGTATTTAGATTTTCTGCAGATCCTGAAACATGCTCACAAGATTTGTTAAAACAGTTGGTAACTAAATCAAGATCAAACAGCCAATCCGGACCAGAACCAGCCACACAGGAGTGTGCTCATTGAAAGTCACATTGGCTGACTCCTCAACAATTCTAGTTCTGAGATTGTATACTCTATAAGCTTTAGCTTGAGAAGAGTATCCAATGAAATGTCCATCATCTGATTTCTCAGCAAACTTGGCAATTTGATCTTTGGTATTCAAGATGGTGCAGGGACATCCAAATGACCTGAGAAAACCAATGAAAGGTTTCCTCTTGTGCCAAAGTTCATAAGGAGTCTTACCATGTGTCTTAACTACTAAAACTCTGTTTTGCACATAGCAAGCAGTATTGACTGCCTCTGCCCAGAAGGTGATAGGCAGTTTAGAGTCAGACAACATAGTTCTTGCAGCTTCAATAAGTGTCCTGTTTCTCCTCTCAGCAACTCCATTTTGCTGAGGAGTCCTGGGAGCACTATATTGTCTTGTAATACCTTTTTCATCACAAAATGCATCAAGGATTTGGTTCTTGAATTCAGTTCCTTGATCACATCTTATGGTTTTGACCTTGTGATCACATTGATTCTCAACTTTTAAGATGAAATTCTTCAGAATCTCAGGGGTTTCATCCTTAGTTCTAAGGAAGAAGACCCAAGTGAATCTTGTAAAATCATCTGTGATCACCAGACAGTAAGAGGTCCTTCCTAAACTCATTACACTGGTGGGGCCAAAGAGATCCATATGTAACAAGTGTAGGGGAGTAGTGATGGAGTTCTTTTCCTTAGGCTTGTGAGATACTTTGTGTTGCTTCCCTTTCAGGCATGCCACACAATGATCATCACTAGTAAACTCTTTCTTTGGCATTCCAGTTACCAGATCATGTTTAATTAATTTATTCATGTTCTTAAAGTTTACATGGCACATTCTTTTATGCCATAGGAAAGACTCATCACTATTTGCTTTAGATAGAAAGCATGAAACTTCTCCTGAGGGAGATGTTTCTTGCAAATCCATCTTGTACATGTTCCCTTTCCTGGGGGCTCTGAGCAGGATATGCTCATGAGGAATGACCACACCAGGTTGAGAACAATGCACTCATGCTCAGTAAAGAGCATGTTATGACTCTGATCACAAAATTGGGATACACTCAGAAGATTGTACCCAAGCTCCTTAACAAAGTTTACCTTCTCAATGCTGAGCTTACCATTTGTGACCTTGCCCCTTCCAGAAATGTAACCACCTTCATCTCCTCCAAAAGCAACTGGTCCTCCATCAATTCTCTCAAAATTATGGAGTAGAGACCTATTGCCTGTCATGTGCCTGGAACAGCCACTGTCAATTATCCAGACATTCCTGTTGGTCTTGAGCTGTTCCTGCACAGAGAAGATGATTAGTTACATTTGGAAACCCAAGCCTTACTTGTCTTGGGCTCATTAACAGTAATAGAAGGTAATGCAACAGTAATAGATCCTATGGTTGTACTATGGGGATCTTCAGCTGTTGTTGATGGAGAAACCTCAGTCATTTGGTCTTTCTTAGACTTCCACACCACCTTTGGAGTCTTGGACTTGACCTTCAAAACCTTAGAAGCTTTTGGAACTTCATAAGTTTTGATGACTGATCCTTCGGAAGAGTCTACAGTCACTGCAGCAGACTTTAGTGCTTCGGAAGAACTCCTTTCTTCCGAGACCAACTTTGCTTCCGAAGGTAATTTTCCACTTACCTCTTCTTTGATTTGGAGCTTCCGAAGGAAACAGACTTTCCTTCCGAAGCTTGAGACTTCTTGAGACTCTTTGAAGTCTTTGTTTTAGTCATGTGGACAGTACTTTTAGGATTGTATGGGCAATCCTTAGCAATGTGAGAAGTACTTTCACACATAACACATAACATTTTCTTCTTCAAAGAAGTCTCCCTTTGAGAGCAAGACTGACTTTGGTCACATCCCTCTCCATCTTCATCTTGGTAGATGCTGAGACAGTTCCTTTGGGCTGTGAACTGTTCTTGGAGTTTGATGGTCCAGGCTGTGCAGCAGTGGTACACAGCAGCTCAGTCTTCTTCTTGGCACTGAGATGATTTGAACAAGAACCATGACTCTTAGCTAAGGAGTCTTGGTTGATGTCTTCAGTCCTTACTACTTTGAAACCTGCAGAGATAAAAACTTGTTTCTGCTTAGCATCAAAAGTAGCCTTGATTTCTTGAGCCTTCTTTGCTTTTCTTTTGCTCTTTCTGATCAAGTTCTTTCTTTTGGACTTGGTCATCACAGTTGATTTCTTCTCCTCAGAAGGATAGTGGCCCTTGGAAGAATCCTCTTCTTCACTCTTCTCAGAGGAATTCTTCACTATCACTTCTTCATCATCCTCACTTACAGGATCTATGAGAGGAAGCTCATCTTCACAAGTTCCACACCTAGGAGATCTTACAGACAAGATTGTGTGTGGAGGAGCTATCTCATTTGATCCTAGTCCCTGTCTATTTTGATAACAAACTTTGTTGTGCAGGGATGAGGATATCATGTTCTTGAAGGTCTCTTCTTCAAGAACACTCTTCTCTGCCTTGGCTTTGCTGATCACAAGCTCAGCCTGGCACTCAGTTAACTTAGTGATGAGATCTTGGATCTGAGTTCTGAAATCTGTATGTTCATGTTTTAGTACTGAAATGGTTTTCTCCAAGTCTTCTATCTTTAACTTGTAATCATTTTCAGACTTTCTAAAATCAGATTTTAATATGTTTAATGACTCAAGATCAGATCTCATCTCTAGGTTATAGGACCTGTATCTATTTACTTTAGCAATGCATTCAGGGGAGCAAAGATGTTCCAATACCTTGGCTTCATCATGGTCAGCCATCAGTGCTTGGTTTGGAGAAGCATCCTCCACCTGAAAACTCCAGTCAAAGCCTCCTTCTTCAACAGCAACAGCAGCATGTTGCTTTGTCTTCTCAGCTTGAGGAGCTTTGTCAGTAAAGTTTGGTCTGGGTTGTGTTTGGCCCCCATTTGCTTTAGGTGCCTTACACTCCCTGGCAAAGTGACCCATAAGGTTACAGTTGTAACACTTAACTTTGCTTTTATCCAGCCCAAACTTACTGCTGGTAGCATTGCTTGGAAATCTTCTTCCTGTCCTCTTGTAGAACTTCTTGGCTCTGTGAGTGAGGAGAGCCATCTGCTGAACTATCTCCATGTATTCCAGGTCATCTGGATGGATACAGTCCAGGTCTTCAAGAGTGAAGAGATAATTCCCACAGCTTTCATCTGCAGACACAAAGGCTTGAGAAGAACTTGTCTCTTGGAATGGGCTTCCTTGAGTAAAGTTCTCCCTTGGTGTCTCCGGGAAGGTGATGAAAGGACCCTTTTGTGAGTTGTCAGGGTAGCATAGAGAGATGCTGAGGTTCTATGCTGTCCCTTTCAACCACATGAAGGGCTGAACCCATTTGATTGTTGGAGTTGCCAGATGAACCTTGCATGTTCATCTCCATCTGGTATCCACTGAGAATCCCATACAACTCTGTAAGAGTAAGAGTCTTAAGGTTCTCAGTCCTCTTGATCACCACACAATAGTGTGTCCATTGCCTAGGAAGTGAGGACATGAACTTCCTTACAATGTCCCTGTTCTCAAGAGGAACTCCTCCATCCACTAGGGTATCCACAATCTCAACATACCTGAAGTATTGTTGAGTCATGGTCTCACCTGCTTTGAAGGTGAAATTTTCAAACTGCTGCTTCAGAAGATCTTTCTTGTTCTCCTTGGCTTCAGAGGAGCCTTCATACATCAGCTTCAGTGCATCCCACAGCTGTTTGGCTGTCTTGCACTTCTTGAAGCCTCTGTATACAGAGTTTGGGAGAGCAGTCTGAAGAGCAGTCATGGCCTTCCTGTCAATCTCTACTCTTTTTCTATCTTCATCTGAGTAGTTGGCCACATCTTTAGGAATCATACCAGCACCAGTAGCAGAGGGGTGCTGGGTATGAAAGGTCCATTCTCAACAGATTCCCACATTCTTGAATCAAGAGACCTGATGAAGCCTTCCATCCTCATGCACCAGGTGTCAAAATCATCAAGAGTGATCAGTGGGGATTTGTTCATGGTTCCAGTCTCCATATCAGTCTTAGAGATGGCAGCCATTTGAAGAGTTTAGCTTTGTGTGTGTGAGGGATCTTAAGATGGTTAGATCTTATATCAAGAGCCTGGAAAGCTCTGATACCAATTGCAGGACCGTTTAAGGGCTTAACCACAATTACAACACAACAACACAATGAGGAGAATAACTAAACTCTAATCAAACAGTGAACTGGGTAACCAAGGTGATACAAAGAACACAAGTAAAGCAAAGAGACAGAACAAGAGAGTATGGGTTTCAAGGAGGCAGTATATTGCTTTCTCAAGTTCTTTACAAGTGTTACAAAGCATAAAGAAAGATACAAGAACTTGAAATACTTATACTACAACCTACAGCCGGCCATACTTTGAAAGCCAGCTGGATACAATTGACTAGACACTAACAAAATCAATTGTAGGATCAAAAGCATATCTGCCTTTTGACCTTGTGACTATGACATGCCATAGCTCACATCCTTATACAATACAAAAAGGATAAAGTACATAAAGTGGAAAGTTGACAGACTCAAGACCTCAATGTACAGTTACCAAAAGCAACCCTTTTCACCAACTCATGTAAGTTGGTGACTTTACAGAGATGCAGCGAAAAGGTGCTTTATGGAACAGTACATCAGATAACATGTGTACTAAAAGTCTTCGGAAGAAATCTGTCTCATAGGATGAGGCTTCGGAAGACTTTGTCTCTGAAGCTTCGGAAGACTTCATGTTGGCTTCGGAAGATATTGGTCTTGGCTTCGGAAGATTTTACACTTAGAGTATTTTCTATGCTTTGTGTAAACTTCCGAAGCATTCTTCACTTCAGTACTTAGTGCATGTTGCTGAGACACTTAGCTGTTTTGGTTGCATCAGACTTCAGGAATCCTTACATTCACCCAAGATCCTTGATGGAAAAACAACTTCCAAGCAGGTTTTTTACACCTTCCAAGGTTGAGAATGCATTTCCAAATAGTAGTATGTATCAACATACAACACTAGGAAAGTATTGTGCTCCCACTAGCCTTCTTATACACACAAGCCTCATCAGCATTTTGATGAAGCCAAATTCTTACCTCCTCATCAAAACGATATTCCAGCTTCCAGATGCTTGTTTCAATCCATAGATTGATTTCTTTAACTTGCATACTTTATTAGGATTTTTTGGATCGACAAACCTTCAGGCTGAACCATATAGACATCTTCCTCAAGATTCCATTTAGGAAAGCCGTTTTGACATCTGTTGCTAAATCTCATAATCATAATGAGCACTATGGCACAACAATAAATTCCTTATAGACTTTAGCATCGCAACATGTGAGAAGGTTTCATATAATCAACCCCTTGAGTTGAGTGAAACCCTTTGCTACAAGTCTAGCTTTATAAGTATCCAAGTTTCCATGCATATCGGTTTTCTTCTTGAAACACCACTTACTTCCAACTACCTTGGAATTAAGAGGTGGTACAACAAGTTCCCAACACTTGATTATCATACATGCTGATTGCATCTCAACGTTCATGGCCTCAAGCCATTTGTCACAATTCAATTGGACACTGCATCATGGTATGTGGTTGGTTCATCTGAATCTACCACATAGCATCCATCCATGAAAAATCCGTATCTTTCAAGTGATTTACAGTTCTATCACTTCTGCCAACGTTTTGTTGTATGATCACCATTTGATCACTTCACATCCTCATGTTGAGTGCTATTTCAACAAACGTGCATCGGGTGTGGTTCTTGATCTTCCTCAAGATCCACTGTTCTACTGCTAGCTCCTTCCATAAGGAACTTTGCTTCTAAGAACTCACCCTTTCTGGCAAACAACACCTTTTGTTCCAGTGGATCATAGAAATAATATCCATAGAATCTCTAGGATATCCAACAAAGGACACACTTGGTGGATCGACTTCTAATTTGTTTGGGGTGGGATTCTTAACATAAGCTCACAACCCAGACCCTTAAGTATGATAGGGATGGAACTCTTCCATGCCATATCTCAAACGGCTCCTTTCCACCTTTTTGGTTGGGGCCATATTTAAAATACGAGCCGCGGAGAGCAAAGCGAAACCCAAAATGATAGAGGTAATGTGCTTCTAGCCATCATAGATCGGACCATATCCAATAAGGTTCGATTCCTCCTCTCAGACACACCATTATGTTGTGGTGTTCCCAGGTGGAGTGAGTTGTGAGACAATCCACAACTCCTAAGATGATCTTGAAAGCATCACTTAGGTATTCACCTCCTCTCGGTACGGAGAACTCTAATCGACTTGTTGAGTTGATTTTCTACTTCATTCTTGAAGATTTTGAACATTTCAAAAGCTTCATCTTTGTGCCTTAATAAGTACACATACCTAGCGACTATAATCGTCGGTAAAGGTAATGAGTATCTTTCACCATTCCTAGTCATTGGCTTAAAAGGACCACATACATCCGAATGTATGATTCCTAATAAATCTTTTGCCCTTTCGTTAGTCCCACTAAAGGGTGCCTTAGTCATTTTACCTTGTAAACAAGATTAACACACATCAATGAATCACATTCACTTGGTTTTTAAAGACCCTTATTTTGTAGTGTTTGAATTCTTTTCTTGTTTATATGACCAAGACGACAATGCCAAAGATAGGTATCATTCAAGTCCAACTTGAGTTTCTTGGTGTTAGTTTGGTACAATGAACTATTTAAGCGTTTTCATGAACAATTCATAAATACCATTAATGGGAATTGCTTTAAAATAGAACATATCATTTAAAGAAACATGAATATCATTTTCAACAAAAGATAATACATAATCATAATGTCTTAATTGGGATACAGAAATAATGTTTCCTAGTCACACTAGGAGCATACAAATATTCTTCAAAATAACATCCAAGCCACTTGGAAGTTTTAGGATGTAGTCCCCACGAGCTTCAACTTGGACTTTGGCTCCATTGCCCCATGAAGAGACTAACACCCCTTGATTGAAGTCCCTACTTCTTGTGAACCCCTGCAACAAATTGCAAATATGAGTTCCACATCCGGTATCCAATACCCATGTGTTAGAAGATGTAACATTAAGATCAATATGAATCATTTATATTGTACCTGAGGTCTGCCCGGGCATCCCTCTTGGCTTTCAACTCTTGGAGATGGACGGACAATTTCCTTGCCCAATGTCCAATCTACCCCACACTTGAGCATGGTCATTGGTAGCAACCTTTTGCTTCTTCTCCTGTGGTTTGGGTGGTACCCTTACCACCCCTTTCCCCTTTCCCAAAACGGGGTCCCTTACCTTGGCACCCTTTTGCCTTGGTGCGGGGATAAGGCCTTTTCATTGTTCCCACCATTCATTATGGTGAGAACGGGTAAAACCCTTGTTACCCATGGGGCCGCCTCGGCCGTTTTGAGCATTTAGTGAAGCCGCACCATGCTTCTTGGCCAAGCATTCATGTTGTAGTTCAACACAAATGTCTCGAACTTCTTGGTAAGGCCATTAAGGATCAAATCTGTGGCCAATTCCTTCGAGTCGGGACAATTAAGCCTCTCGAGGCGGTCAATATGACTTTTCATCTTAAGTACATAAGATGAAACAGATTGGTTGTCGTCCATACGACATGCATGGAGTGCTCGAACCGTTTCGAAGCGCTCAACCCTTGCTTGCTGTTGGAACGTTTCCTTCAGCTGGGTTATCATGTCATAAGCTCCGTGATGTTCATACTCCTTTCGGAGATCCGGAGTCATGCTCGCTAGCATGAGACAAGACACTTGGACGGAGTCCTCAGTGTACTTCAACCAATCGTTGAAGGCCTCCTCATCATCCTCAGTAGGTTGATCGGGGAAAGGGTCGTCTAAAACATATGATCGTTTCTCTTGCTTGAGAACGATTCTCAAGTTTCGATACCAATCAATAAAGTTGTTATGATTTAGACGTTCCTTTTGGAGGATCGCACGTAATGATTAGTTGGACGCTGATGAGTTATCTTGATTTTCATTGTTGGTGGCCATCTACAAAATTTAACAAAGGTCTATTTAGTATTTTCGATATTGCTATTTTTAATATTTAATGCCTTTTAAGGTCATTTTATATTAAAATATAGAACCCACCATTACATTTAAATTGTGGTTAGGTGACCTTTATCCCACGATTTAAATTAATAAGGTGGTCAACGATTGACGGTTGCAACCATTTGCAACTTCTAGAGGTATGGGATCGACTTTAAACATCATATGTAAAGTCGGCATGTTAATCCCATCAACACCATTTGGAAACCATATTTAGGTGATCCATTTAACATGGTTTGCAAATCAAGTTATCCTACTTGCACACACGTGTGAGTTTACCCACATAAGTGGTTAGGTGACCTTTATCCCACTAATGTGGTATCCCCACATTGAATCACAAGTTCCCTCTAAATGGTTAGGTGACCTTTATCCCATTTAGAGTTTCCAAATGACTCAAGTGTTATGCAAAAGGATGGTGTTAAACTTGTTTGTCAAAAGTTTAGAGATTTCATAATTCTAGTTTTAGAAAACTCTATGTACTTGTATTTGCATGCTTTCAAATACAAGATACCCTATGGTTCTTTTAATAAAACCCATTTTATTATAAAATCATTAAATCATTTTTTTAACCTTTTATTACATTTTAATGATTAAGAACCATCATTTTTATAACTTGTTAAGTTTGTTAATTAGTTTGTAATGCATGTCAAAATTTCAACCATACAATCAAATAACAAACATACAAACAAGCATAAGCATAAACAACCATAATGTGCATAACCTTAGCTACTATTGTGACCACACTTGTTTGCCATCACAAGTGTGGTCATTTGGTCTTTCCTAAGGGTTGAAATCAACACAAAATTGAGGTCATCATAGACCCCCACTTGAACTTGCATCCATATGCTTCAAGTTCCATGTCTTTGATGTCCATCTTTAGGTCTTGATCTTGTGCATCTTCCTTTTACAAAATTTGTATCCTAATACATTTTTCTAATAAAAGAAATGCACCGAATCTATTAATTACATAACCAAATGAATAAATAATTACAACCCAAATAATAAACATAAATATTACAACCCAATTGAATGAATAAAACGAACCATTCCAATCATCCAAATCAAAAGGCCAAAGGCTAGGTTATGCACACAAACATCCATTGATCATATCATCCAAACATATAATGAAACCCCACTTAAAACCACCAAATTTCAGCCAACATAAACTGAAATTTTGGGTATTAAAGATTGTCCAAACAATCAACATTTCATAATATATATCTTTCAAGGTCTAATCACTAGCATGTGTGATATGACCTTGAAAGTTTGGGGAATCATTCATACAAAATATAGCAGCCCAAAATCAGCCTCTAATAAGATGATAATACTACTTTAAAACCGATTTTAAAGACTAAGAACAAGCAAGTTATCCACATAACCGGCTCTTGATGCCATTGATGGGTTTGTTAGAACACAAGAAAACAAGTTTAACCTTTTAAACTTTCTGAAAAACGCAGCGGAAGTATAGCATTATAACATGTTTATAATCTGAAAATTTCATGTTCTTATGATGACATTTATATGTATAAAACAAACCCATAATTAAAGGATCATAATATGTGAATAAACAAGCTATGAACATATGTATATCTACATAAAATCACAGCCACAATGAGCTGTGATTACTACCTCTTTGGGCATCAAGAAAACGACCAAGAAGGAGATGAGGATGCTGAAAATTTCGGCCAAAACTCCAAGGAAGGAGTCCTCAAGCTTGTATACCCCAAGCCTCCTTGCAAAACACCTTCTTGTTAGGAAGAAACACCACCAAGCACAACTCAAACCCTCCTATTTTGCTGCTGAAACCGTGGGTTCAAGAGAGAAAAAGAGAGAGTTTTTCTTGTGTTTGCATGTGTTGAGATTGGATGGAGATCAAAGGGAACAAGACTTGTTAATGTGTGTAGTGTTCAAAGAAAAAGGTCCAATCACAAACAAGGGGGGGGGGCGGCCGAAATTTGAATCAAAAAGGGTTTCCCCCTTTTTTAAATTGAACACATACACACATGTTAAATGGTCTTGTAACTAGACATACAATTAACCATTTAATTGTATGTACAAGTTATATACCTTATACAATTAATCATTTAACTTATAAGTTATAATCACTCATTATTATTTGGTGTCATCTAACCAATTTAAATAACACATCAAATAATATTATTGAACAAAATATCCTAATAAGTTGTTCCCTCTCATATGCAACTCATTTAGAAACCCATTTTCTAAATTGGTGTAAATATTTAATTGCATGATCATATCATCAATTAAATATTAATTGGTGTTTGCTAAGCTTGTTATTGGGTATAACCCGACTTGGATCATAACGTACTAACCGCATCAATATTCTACGTGTCTTGGGCATATAGAATCCTACATCATGGACCTCATGAACCGCGTTTGCCACCCCTATCTTGACAAGTTTGTGATCATGTTTATCGATGACATACTGATATACTCCCGTAGTATAGACGAGCACGAGAAGCATCTCAGGCTGATTCTTGAATTACTCAAGAATGAGCAACTATATGACAAATTATCTAAATGCGAATTTTGGATACGCAAGATTCAATTCTTAGGGCATGTGGTAAATGAGAATGAGATTCAAGTCGACCCTTCCAAGATTGAGGCTATAAAGGATTGGAAGATTCCTGAAACTCCCACAGAGATAAGGCAATTCTTAGGGCTGGCCGGATACTACCGACGGTTTATAAAGGACTTCGTGCAACCCTTGACCGCACTAACTAAGAAGAACACAACCTTTGTGTGGGAACGAGAGCAGAATGAGGCGTTTGAAATGTTTAAGGAGAAGTTGTGCAGTGCACCTATCCTTGCTCTTCCAGAAGGAGTAGAAGATTTCATGGTCTATTGTGACGCTTCGCGTCAAGGACTAGGATGTGTATTGATGCAACGCAACAAGGTGATTGCTTATGCATCTAGACTGCTGAACGATCATGAGAAGAACTATACGACGCACGACCTGGAACTGGGTGCCGTGGTGTTTGCTCTCAAAATGTGGAGGCACTACCTCTATGGCATGAAGTGCATCGTCTACACTTACCATAGAAGTTTGCAACACATTCTTAACCAAAAGATGCTAAACATGCGTCAGAGAAGATGGGTCGACCTGTTAAACGACTACGAGTGCGAAATCCGCTACCATCCCGGTAAGGCCAATGTTGTGGCAGATGCGTTGAGCAGAAAGGAGAGAGAGAAGCCTCTTCGTGTACGAGCCTTAAGGATGAGGGTGTATACCAACCTTATCGCAAAACTGAAAGAAGCTCAAAATGAAGCATTAAAGGAAGAAAGGTTAAAAGAAGAAGGGTTAACCGGAATGTAAAAGTGATTTGAGATAGGGGACGATGGTACATACAAGTACGAAGGGAGAACATGGGTGCCGAAGCACGGAGGAATTCGAGAAGTAACCCTCGACGAAGCACACAAGTCTAGGTATTCGATTCACCCTGGAAGTGATAAGATGTACCAAGATCTAAAGGCACTTTTCTGGTGGCCTGGAATCAAGAAATCAATCGCTATTTATGTCGGGAAATGTCTAACCTGTGCCATGGTAAAAGCTGAAAACCAAAAACCGTCAGGAACGTTACAACAACCCGAAATCCCAGAATGGAAATGGGATAACGTCACGATGGATTTTGTTACAAAGTTACCCAGAACGTTTAGAGGCCATGATGCTATTTGGGTGATAGTGGATAGGCTAACGAAATCAGCTCACTTTTTGCCAATTCGAGAAGACTACGACTTGACGAAATTGGCCCAACTATATGTCGACGAGATAGTAACTAGGCATGGAGTGCCTTTGTTGATCATCTCCGACCGTGATAGCCGTTTCACTTCTCGTTTCTGGAAATCATTCCAGCAGGCTTTAGGAACCCGTTTGGATATAAGCACCGCGTATCACCCACAAACCGAAGGCCAGAACGAAAGGACCATTCAAACGTTGGAAGATATGTTAATAGCCTGCGTGATTGACTTTGGCGGAAACTGGGACAACCATCTCCCTTTGATGGAATTCGCCTATAATAATAGTTACCACGCAAGTATCAAGGCGGCTCCGTATGAGGCTCTATACGGCAGGAAATGCCGATCACTATCGAGCTGGAATGAGATCGGTGATAGCGAAGTAATGGGACCCGACATCGTGTTGGAGACCACATACAAGATTTTTAAAATTAAGGAACGACTAAGGGCAGCCAGAGACCGGCAGAAGAAGTACGCTGATAGGAGACGGAAACCTTTAGAGTTTCAAGTGGGTGATAGAGTAATGCTAAAGGTAGCACCATGGAAGGGAACCGTGAGGTTCGGAAAGAGAGGAAAGTTAAGCCCGAGATACATTGGACCATTCGAAATATTGGCAAGAATTGGCCCCATGGCTTACAAATTGAAACTACCTCAGAGGTTGAGCCACATACACGACACCTTCCATGTGTCGAACTTGAAGAAGTGCATGGTAGACAAAACCCTAGATCTACCATGGAAAGAAGCAAGAATCAATGACAAGCTGAACTTCGTGGAGGAGCCCATGGAGATCACGGACCGCTTGGTCAAGCAACTCAGGCGGAGCCGCATACCCAAGGTCAAGGTTAGATGGAACTCAAAGCGAGGACCTGAATTCACTTGGAAACGTGAAGATGAGATGAGGAAAAATTATCCACACCTCTTCAAACCCACCCGTTCAGATTCTAATCGAAGCTAAAATTTCGGGAGGAAAATTTCCTAAACGGTGGGAAAATGTGACAACCGGGCTCCAGGTCGTTACTCTAACCCTAATCTACATGCATCATCAACCATCTTATGAGTACTAATAATAGAAACAATCCAACCCTATCAGTGAATTGGAATCATCTTTTGCTATTTGTTCCATTTTGTGAATTCATGTGATTTTAGTGATTTTTAGTTAATTTAAGTTTTATTTTTTTTAAAACTTGGTGTCCCGGGAATGTTAACTAGCCACGCTTGCAAAGCTAAATCTCAAGTGAAACAATTAAAATGTGTACATACACACTCATAACTCGGTCAAAGACATGCATGTGCATGCACAACACTTAACACTTTACTAAACCTTACCACCTAAAATACTACCCAATACTACAAATTAATACTACACATAATATTATTTAACATTAAAATTAATTCAAAAATTACCCCACAAGAGGCCAAAAGCAGCCGCCCCACTCTCCCCCACTCCCCTCTCTTCTACACCACCACCCTTACCATCCACTCCCATTACATGCAACACACCCTCAACCCTCTCCCTCTTCTATCTTCTCTCGAATTCTCAGAAGAAAACCTCCCACACACTTGCAAACTCTCTCTAATCCTCTCTACTCCAGCTCAAAATCATGAACAACAACATCTCTAGCATCGGCCGAGATCAAATCAACCAACAAAGCGAAGTCTTGTGAGCTTTTGACACACATCTGCATCTTGTCCGACTTTTCCAGCCTTGTTCGAAGTTTCTCCAGCCTTTTCCAAGGAGATTTGAGCCATCCAAGACCATTTACACCCTCCAAAACGTGAACAATACCAAGTGTAAGCTTCATGTCATCCGAAAATGGTCATTTCATGTGTTTTCTTCACTTTTCTTTTAAAAACACCTCCTCTCTTTGTTGTAGCAGAAACCCGACACCATCATCTTGTTCTTGAGGAGCTCTCAACTTCACAAAAGGTATCTCACACGTTATATTGGTCATTCTTGAGGTGGAAACCGATTTCCACCATGAAAACCCTCTTTTTTGGCGTTTTGCATCATCCAACTTGTTTATCTTGTAACCCTTTGAAGAAAAGCATGTAATCTGCTTCCTAATGGTTCAAAAGACTTCTAATAACCTGTTTTGAAAGTTACAAAAGGATATACACCATGAACATGTGGTTATAGCACGAGTTACACGTTAAAAACCTTCTTTCTACATGAAATAACACTATTTAAGCACTTGTTTGAAAACCCTCTCAACCAAGGTTTATAACCTGCTCATAAACGACTTTGGAACACCTTAATAATCTGATATTAAAGTTAAATAAGGTTTTGGTAATGTTTAAACGCATGTTGTGATGGTCGGTTATGGCTAAATCACTAAGTTGATGGTTCATTGTTGTGTTGGGTGACCTAGCCGTGAGTTTGAGAAATGATTTCAGAAAGTTTTGAGGAATATTAAGTGTGTGATAAATGGTTAATCTCTAGAAATTAAAGACATGTTAAGATTAGCCCCAATTTAGTCATTTTCGCGACCCGAAACATGGTACAACAACTCTAAAATAATAAAAACATGGATTTAACCATCTGGAAAAGTATTCCAGGCTTAATAATGGTTAATAAAGTGTTCTGGAGTCAATAGGTAATTTAAATGGTCAAAAGAATAAATTAAACGGCGTTTTAACTAGAAACGGGTAATAACCGGGCAACGTTTTTGAGAAAAATCAAAGAAAAAGGAGTCAAAACTTAAGATTTATAAAAACAAGGTGTTTTCAGCAACTTAAGTGTTAAAAGACCTAAAATATTTGAAATATTGGTCAAACAAGCTTTTAAATGGTCAAATTCCGTTAAAAACGTGTTTTAACGGGTTAAACGTAGAAACGAGGCTTTCAACTATTAGCGGCAAAATTTCACAATTAAAGGACTTAAAACTTATAATAATATCCATAAAATGATACCTATTGGTCCAAGACTCAAACTTATGGGAATCCTAAATTAACCGTTAAAACTCTCCGGTTTACCGCAACCGGGAACGTAAGCACATAGGTTTTAAACCAGATCCATATTCTGGAAATTTGGTACACTTACTCAATAATAAGTCAATTTTTACTCTAAGAACCTGATTTTTGGTCTAAAGTGTCATAAAGAACAAGAAACCAAACTTGAGGGTAGAAACTGTCAATTTTGAAACCTGAGGGACTAAACTGTAAAATTTTAGCAAACTTTACAACCGACTCTTATGAAACTAATAATCACTTGAACAGCATATTTACCTTATATCCTTAACTTAATGATCTAAAATCCTAAATTATATGGGAAACCATGACCTGCCATTAAAGGAAACTTTTTATACAAACCCTTGCGGAATCAAAGCCTTATCCGACAACTAAATTTTTGACACACTTGTTGCACCTTAAATAAGTTTAGAGCAGTATCTTATCACATAATATGTTCATGATTAGGGTGTTAGACTTGAGACATCCCCGGCACATGAAGAGTTATTTTGGCTTAACACCTAAGGTGAGTTCTAGTGATCCCCCTTTTACTACTGTTTTGGGGTGAAACATGCTCTGTTATTTATGAACTATATTTGTGCTTTACTTGGTGATTGTATGTGGGATTTATGGTTACATGCTGATACTTATATCATGATCATTAATTCTTTCGTGAACCGCTTGTTTTATATGGATAGATTCCGTTCTAGAAAGGGTACCCCACTGAGATCCTGAGGGGTCGTTTGTGGCATGTGACAGGTTTTGTTAAGAAACTATGGTGAACCATCCGGGTAGGTATGGTTCACCGGTTTGGGGCTCAGTTCTTCCTTCGGGAATATCCGGTTAAACACAACTTTAGAAGAGGCCAACCGGGACTGAGTGCAGGGTTGATTATGATTCTCCCATGATGTTGAAACTATGATTCATTTCTTTTTATCAAATGAGGATTTGTTAAGTCCTTGTTGTTTTTAACTTTAAGCACTTGAATTCACCAACTTTTTAGTTGACACAAATTTCTTTTTGAGCATGTTTCGGGTAATTTATGAAGAGATCCTAGCTGTTGTGAAGACCTAGACTTATCCCCGTGACCATGGCATTGGCTGATTTTACTTAATGAATATTTTGAACAATTTTACATTTCTGTTGAGCATAATACAATTTATTCCTATGTTGGTTGTATAACTCATTTGGGGGCTTGATCTGTTTCTAGCCCCGGTATCTTTTGAAAACTTATAATGCCATGTGATATTCTCACCTTTGAGCTCTTGTAATGGTTTGTTTCCCCTGCCATATGTTGTTGCTAGTCTGTGACGTCCCACCCTACCTGGGCCTGGGGTGTGACACATTCTACATAATTTCTCCTCGATTTCGATTCTCAACAATAGTAGTATCGAAACAAGGTGATAATCAGTGAAATACATAACCTAACCATCGGACTCATGATGAACTAAGAACCCTAGGTCAAGAAAGAAACCTCAAAATCAGATTGAAATTAAGGAGTGATGAACATTTTCGACTGCAATGAACTTGTTAACTATGAAGATAACAACAAACAAGTGATTTTCATAAACCTTGTTCATCACATGAACAGGGCAAAATGAAAAACTGAAAAATGTTGAAATCAAAAGCTGTTTCAAGTATTGAAAAACGTTAAAATTAGAAAAAATGATCAATACAACATGAAAAACTCAATAAAAGATGGTCATGCATCACTAAATCAAGTTAGGTCAAATTCCTATGAAACATTACCTATGAACACTCAATTTTGACCATCAAAAGTCAAATTGAGAAAAGTCAACTTGATTGATGATTTACAATCATTCAATATTCTAATTCATGCACATCTAATGTAGGGTACAATGGCTATTCTCACATGGAGCAAGCTCCATAATGTCAGTGGTTCTCTTGACCCTCATGTACCTGAGGCAGAAGGTCTTAGGCATATGATCACATCCATTAATACCTCCAGAGTAGCACATGTTACTACAGTGAGACCCATCATCTATGAGAACTTCATAAGATCTATTTGGAGTATTGTTGAAGTAACAGAGATTGATGGTGAGAGGACAATGTCTGGAAGAATCAATGAGGATCATACTTTAGCTATCCCTAAATAGACTGTGAGACAGTGTCTATAGTTTGGTGATGATGCCAACACTCCCTTGGAATTAGAAGATGATGATATTATGACCTTCTTTGCCAACATTGGCTATGAAGTAGGTTATGAAGGAAAGCAGATTGTCAAAGGATTGGTTGACCTACAATGTAGGTTTCTCATTCACTTATACCAACATTGTTTGTCAAAGAGGAAGACGGGATGGAATGATATCCCAGTAACAACCTCTTTTGTCATATGTGCTTTGTGCACAAACAGGCCATTTACATGTTTGCTTATGTGTTTAATGGTCTTGTTTCAAACATTCAAGAAGGAAGAAGACATATGTTCTTGATGTATCTAAGGTTTATACAATGATTTATCAATGAAGCATTCCAAAAAATAATGCCTGTAGGACCAGTGATGGATATTCCTCAATACAATGCAAAGTCCTACAAATACATAAAGAAGAGAGACCCTAGAAACTTTTACAGTGGCACTTTCTTTCCTTTACTAACCTGGATGCTTCAGCAGATTAATGTCTAAGAAGAGAATATAGAAGAACAAGACAAGAGGCTCCTGTTGATAAGCCTGGTCATGAAGAAGAACAACAAGCTGTTCATGATCAACAACATGTTGATGAGCATGCTGTGTTAGGTGAAGAAGGACTAAGGCCAGTGTCACCACAGATGGATGTAGATGGTGATCTTCACACTAGGCCTTCTATTCAAGAAGCAAAGATAGCATCACCATTCATGCCTACTCCCATTCCATCACCTTAAAGATCACCAATCCCATCATCACAAACACTACTCATCATCTCACCACATATATCACCCATCCACTCACCTCATGTTTCACCCATACATCCTCCCCATACATCTGCCATTCTATCATCACCTACCAATACCGAGCCTGTTGAGTTTGGTGACTCTGCCAGCTCTTCAAAGGAGTCCAAATCATCTTCTGATGAGGAGGACCATCAAATGCAAATGCCTGTAATGCAAGTCACTTCAAAAGCAATTCCCTCTAAAAGTTTTGCTGAATCAGAGGTGAACAGACCTGATGAGAAAGATGAAATGATCTCTGAGCTTCTGAAGAAAGTGGCTAAGATGGAAAAACTCTGGAAAGAATGTCTGGTATCATAAAGGACAGACTTATAGAGTTGGATGAGAAGGAGAAAGAATTGAAAGAGCTGAAAGAAAAATATAAGGCAGAAAAATATAAGGCAGCTCCTCAACATTCTAGGGATGAAGTCGTTGGTCATGTGGACACTTTGACTATTCAAACCATTGATATGGAAGAACAAGAAGGGCTGATTGAAGAACAATCTTATATAATCATGGATTAGCAAAAACAAATAGAATCTCTAAACAAGAGAATTTTTGAGTTGGAGCTGTTGGTCATGATTAAACAAGAATTAGAAAAGGAGAAGGATGATAAAGGGGATAAAGATGAAGTGGAAAAGAAGAAAGAGGATGAAGTTCCTTAGGAGAGAGTGATGATGACTCTCCTCCTGCCAAGAAGATGAGATTCACTGAGTCTGTGAAAGAGACTGAATCTAGTGGAACAAAACATGATGAATCAAGCTTGGCTATGGTGGTTTATACAAGCAAACAACAGGAAGAATCTCAAACTGAAGAATCAGAGTTCAGTGATATGATCAAAGCTCTAGATACCTTCACAACGGAGGAATTCATCATTGATGATGAATTCTGGGACTTTATTGGAGATCAAAGACAATTTACTGAACCAATTGTGGTAATTCCTCAATCTCCTGTGCCAATTGAAAAGGAGTTGAGTTTACAAATTATACCTGCTGTGTCTTTGACTAATGAACAAAAAGAGCTGATCAGAAAACTTTGTGAAGAACAACAACAACAACAAGAATCAAAGATCAAGCATAAAGAAAAAGAAAGAGCAGAGGCTGAAACATTGCCTCAAGAAACTGAAATGGCAGAAACCTCTTCTGGTCCAAGTAAGCAAACATATACCAGAAAGAGGAAATACTTATCAGAAAAGGCCAAGGGAAAAATACCCATAGATGAAGAAGAACTGGTTAAGAAGAAACAAAAGGATGATCACCATATCCTAGCAACCATTACTGAATTCCTTGATGAGCATAAGAAGACTGAGGCACAATTAAAGAAGAGAGCTGAATTTATAGACCTTAAAGAAGGTGAGATAGAGGGAGGCTATGTGATTGATGAATCAATAACAAGAGAAAGCCCTGTAAAGGTGGAATCCTCAGTTCAAGAGATGGTGGAAAAAGCTCAAACAGATAATCTGATAGTGAAGGCTATGTTTCTCATCAATCATGGTTATGATGCAGATGAGGTATTTGGAATGACCTATAAGGGAATGATAGCAGAAGAAGAAAAGTTAAACAAGCTGCTGGACCCTTCATATGTGACTGAGTATGAAAAGACTCAAGCTTCCAAGTCACTAGTGGTTCACTCCATCTCAAAATCCAAACAAACTGAAGCTCCTCAATCATTATATCCTAATCCCTACTCCATGACTGACAGGGAAATGAAAGATTATCTCTCTGATCAGGGTTACACCAAGAGAAAGCTTGGTAGCATGAAGACAAATTCATTAAGAGCTGTAATCCTCCGGTTGATTAATGAGAAAAAGGAGAGATTAAAGAAGCTAGAAGAAGAAATCACAAGCAAGAAACCAAGAACAAGAGTATCAGCTCAAGATATCCAACTCACTCATAGAGATCATGACTCTTTGGCACATGTTCTGCATAGAAATCCTGAGTGGTTTGCATAGCCTTCTCAACTAACACTTGAAGAAGGTCTCACCACTGCAGAGATGATCAAGGGTGTGTCTACTCCACAAGGAAAAGTTGATCAGAAAATCATTACCTGGAAGTATGATAGTGACTGTAACATGTTCATGGTTAAAAGGATCTCAGGGTTAGTTCAATTCTTCACAGAGTACACTGCTCTAGTGAACTCCATGCAGATTCATGATCTAAAAGAACTAGCCAACCTGGAGTTAATCAATCACAAGGCTATGTTCAGAGGGTATGAGTTTGAAGATATCTTAAAGATGTTCAAAAGGACAGATAACTTCAAATCTTTAAAGGCTATATGTATGAGGAAGGATAGATCCTTCATCAACCCTCTTAAGAAGAAGAAAAAGACTAAAGAGGCTAAAGAAGTGGTATTCCCTGAGTTGAAGGTGAAGCCAACTGAGTCTCTGAAAAGAAAGATGGTAGCAGGCACTCACACCTCCAAACCAATCTCAAATGTCTTCTATGATGAGAAGACCTATGAGTTAGTGACTGAAAGGAGATGGGGAGGAAAGGAGGGTGCTGAGATCAGGCTATTTAGTGGATATGAGGTGAGACTACTTGATGAATCATACATCCATTATATCTACACCGGACACTTCTGGGAAATAAACAACAATCTGGGAGAAGCTGATATGTACTTCTTTCTCAAGTGCATCAAAATACTGAACATGGCCTATGATAGAATTATAGCCAAGAGAGAGCAAAGGAGGAAGAATAAATCTCCTTTGCAGCTAGGCAATATAGTAAAGTTGGAGGTTGATGTGGAAGGAGCTTTATTGATTCATATAGATGGGTTGTCTACTGTATCAATCTAGGAACCCATTTCATTGAAGAAGCTGCCAATTGAAGCCATTTCCAAAGCCAATGACTTTGTCAACATGATAAAGGCCATTCAGGATCCATCTCTTACAGAACCAATAGTACCTCCTCCTGCTGCACAAGAACCAGCAGAATCTCCATAACCTCATCCACCATAAAACCCTTGACGTACATAGGCTGTATAATCCTTAGGGGGAGTATTGTTGGACCCTGAAAGGGTCATACATGCCAATTCAAGTGGTGGTTGATGATTGTTCTGCTGGAAATCCCACAAGTCCAAGAACCAATGTGGATGAAGAATCTGCTCAACAAAAGAAGACAAGTGTCGGCTATCTGCATTTGTATATACGGATGACCATAGAACAAAAATGACAAGTGTTTGTTCTTCCGCATTAACAAATGCGGACAGTCGAACAAATGTTGCCAAGGAAATATACATCCACATTAACTAATGCGGATGCTCAGTAACAAATGCGCCAAGTGTTTGTTCATCCGCATTTCTCAATGCCGATGACCAAACACCAATGCAATAGAAGAAAAAGAAATGCTGATGAAGTTCAACACATCCACATTAGTTAATGTAGATGAACAAAAGAAAATGCATATGAAGACTTAGACTAGTTTCCTGAGGTATATTACAGGGGTAGTTTAGTCATTTGTAAAGGCATCTTGACAGCCTATAAATAGAATAGAAAACCCCACATTTGTGGACGACTAGACTTTTGACAAGTAGAATATTTTTGATAGTCTTATGTTTCAGAGGTGTCTTGTTACTGTTTATTGCTAAACCTAGCATTCATTGTAACCTTTCACCAACATTAATACAAAAGAAGTTATGAGTATTTCAAGCATGCAATGTTCTGTGTTTATAAGATTCCGCCATATATTCACTGACTCAATCATCATATTCAATCCTATTTGATTCACATCAATTGAGAATATAATTCTCACACCCAGTCACTTTGACTAGTTTTATCAATCACTTTTAAAAATTATCTCTTATCAAATGATACCTAATGTTGATATGCTTTATCTTTGAGTGGTGCACAGGGTTCTCTTTGATTTAGATAGCACTGTTGTTGTTTATGTGGATGGGAACATCTTTGAAGTTGAATCAATAGTCTAACATCTGATTCTGAATCTAAAGCACTTGAACATAGCAACTTGCGGCAACAATGTATTCAGCTTCAGCAGTTTATGCATACACACAGGATTATTTTTGCATTGCCATGAGACTATCCTTCCACCAAGGAATTGGCATTCCCTTGATGTAGACTTTGCAGTCATGTGGCAGCCACCATAGTGACTATCTGTATAAGCATACATTTTAAAGTCAAAATTCTTTGGACTAATGTCCAAGCTTGGGAGCTCATTTGAGATTACAAATCATCCTCTTGACAGCAATCAGGTGTGACATCTTAGGGTTGGCTTGATATCTTGCACATATGCATGTGTCAAACATGATACCAGGCCTGCTAGCTGTGAGGTACATAAGCGTCCCAATCATAGCTCTATAGAGATGTTTATCAATACACTAACCCTCAAGATCAGTTTCTTCACTTGAATTCTTAGAAAGAAACTGAGTTCATCCATGACACTCATTTCAAATCCATTCTTTATCATTCTTTATCAGCTTCTCAAAGTCTTTATAGAACTTTAGATTAGCTGACTCAAAGATGATGTCATCTACATAAACATGAACCAGCATTAAGTCATTCCATGTTCCTTTGATAAAGAGTATGCCGTCAATAGTACATCTTTTGTAGCCATGTTGAACAAGGTACTGTGAAAGTATCTCATACCACTTCCTTGGAGCTTGATGCAGCCATAGAGAGCTTCGTCAAGCATGTATACATAATGATGATGACTTGGGTCTGCAAAGCCAGGTGTTTGCTTGACATACACTTCCTTTATCCTTAACATCAAGGTGGTAGACCTTGAAATCTGTTGGGTCAGATAAGGCTGGTGCAACCAAAACAACACTTAGAAGAATTTTTGGTGCAACTGAAGAAAGTCTTTCAAAGCTTATCTGCACTTCGAAGCCAAGTTGAAAAACTTCTGAAGTTTAAGTATAAAGAACTTCTAAAGAGAAACTAATTCTTCCAAAGACTAAGTTACTCCTCTTCCGAAGCCAAACACTTGGAAAGTTCAAGACAAAGACATCCGAAGAACAAAGTCTAGAAGCCCAGCAGATGTGTTGGAAGAAGTTGCTTCTTCCGAAATATAATTGGTTTCGAAAGAACTTATTCTTCCGAAGCCAGTTTACCTTCGGAAGAACCAACTATGAAACAGTGGACATAAGTATAGTCTGTCTGACAAGCCGCTGCAATCTCTGATATACTACATGGCGCTTTCTCACGCCGTGTAGTTGGCCATACTTTATTCCACTGTTCACCTTTTATCAGTTAGTATAGTTACCAGGTTTAGTTGATGACAAAAGGTAAGTCATGGACCTATCATGACTACCTTATCTAGGATAATATTTTATCTTAGATACTTAATTCTAGCAATGTAGTATTTGTTTAGTAGTAAGCCCAACTGGTAGTCTAAAGATAACCGGCTGTAGATAGTGGTATATATAGTTTCTCATTGTTACTCAACTAGTATGCTTGTAAGAGTCTTGTACAGTTTGAGTTGTGAAGTAATATATACAAGTATCTTGAAAACTATTTGTTGTGTTCTTTGACTTAATATATTATTATCAACTCATTTGGAGATTCTGCATCATCATCTAATTGTGTCTAAGTTCGTTTGTAAGATAATCATGTGTTGATTAACCGTAACCGATCATGCAATTGGTAACAGAGCTTCTTAGACTCTTGATTGTGAGATCTAACCATCCCAAATCACCTTGTTTCTTCACTCACTACACTCAAAATGGCCCTCAACCAGAAATCTTCTGAATCTAAAATGGATCAATGACCAAGGCTCCCATCATCACCCCTAATAACTTCAGGTCATGGTGTAAACGTATCAAAGGTTTCATCAAGTATCAAGACGGCAAAATGTGGAGATTTATCACTCATGGACCATACAAGCCAAAGGTGGAGTCCTCGGCTGGGAATGGTGCCATGATAAGTTGTCGAAGACTACTCCAATAAAGACTTCAAGAAGATGAATATTGATAGCAAAGCTATGACAGTACTATATACAACCATACCAAACTCCATAATGGTAGGCTTTGAGGACTTTCAGCCAGCCAAAGAACTTTTTGATGCTTTGACATTGATGTACTCTTGTTCAACCGAGTCCAAAGTGTCCAAGAGAGATACCTTGAAGCAGCAGTTTGAGAACTTCACTCACATTACTGGAGAGACCCTGAGCCAGCAATACTTTAGGTATATGGACTTAATCTTATCACTTCAGTTTGTGGGAGTAACTCTTGAGAAGAGGGATCTTGTAAGAAAGTTTATGAGTGCACTTCCTCATGAATGGACTTTCTATTGTGTCTCTATAAAGAGGACTAAGAATTTAAACACTCTCACCATGACCAAACTATATGGCATCCTTGATGGATACCGTGTAGTGATGGAGACTCAAAGAGGCCACCAGATGAGCCGAACTTCTAGCCTTCCTGCTAGAAATGCTTTAACTGTTGTTGAAGGCTCAAGAACTACACAGCCCTAGCAGTACCTGAGCTATCCTCAATAGCCATCATCCTCCTCTGGGCCATACATCACCTTTCTTGAGTATAGGTCTCAACAGGCTCAACAAAGTCCCTTCCAAGACAGTTGTGCCTTTGTTTTAGGAAATAGGCAATCTAGTGACTTTTAGTTTTGCTTTGATGATCTAGAATGATTCAGCCCAGATGATGTTGAATATATGGACATTGTCCAACAAATGGCTCTTTTAACCTATAGAGCTAAGAAGTTCTTTAAAAGAACTGGAACGCAGTTCCCTCAGAACCCAACAAATAGTATTATTGGGTTAGACAAATCAAAGGCCAAGTACTATAACTGCAATCAACTGGGTCATTTTGCAAGGGAATGCAAAGCTCAAGTCTAACCCTGGAGCCACTCATGCCTCTCCACATCATCTTGCTACTCCAAACGTTGCTGCAAAGCCAACTAAAAAACAAATATCTGTTGTTGCTCAAGAAGTTGACTGTAGCTTCATGGTGCAGGATGTAACCCCAGCTTAAGCTCTCATGACAGGAACAAAAGATATCGGGTATATGAAAATCTCTGTACCCCATCATGTATAGCTAAGCTTAAATTTTATCAAGACTACAACATGGAGATTAGATCTGATATTGAGTCCTTGAATGTATTAAATCTAATTTTAAAAAGGCAAGATCTAACTACAAATTAAAAATTAAAGAGTTAGAGAAAACTATGTCAAATTTAAAACATGAACACTCAAATTACAGGGCTCAAATAAAGGATTTGATTTCCAAGTTGATCGAGGCTCAAGCCTAGCTAGTAATTGCTGAGGCTAAAGCAAAGAAGTATGCTATTGAAGTTCAAATCCATTATTGCATCATCCTCCTACTCAAAGGTATGCTATGAAAACAAAAGTGGGTTGGGAACCAATGAAATATCCACCACACTCTTACATATCTGTAAGACAACCTAAATGTGGTACTGAAGAGCAAGAGGTTCCAACTGCTGACCCACTGCCTATTGAGTAGAAGAATGATGCAGCAATGGTTACCACACTAAGAAGGATTAGGTAGAAAACCTTATCCACATCGCTGTTGATCAACCTTTCACCACCAAAGCCAAAAGAAACAAAATCAAGGCAACAAGAAAAACTACCAAAAAGGTGGTTGAGTCAAAGCTAAAAATAGACCCAAAGCAAAAAGGTGTGTTTATCTCAGCAGGATTCGATGTGGTTAGAAGCTCTGAACTAGGAAAGAAGTGTAGTACCAGCACTCCTATCCAGCTAAAAGATCAGAAGTCAAAGGCAAATGGCTGTTGTAGAAGAAAAGAAGTGCAATAAACAATAGTCCTCAAGCCACATGAAGAATAACATTGAGTGCATAATATGTGGTCTGCATAACCACCTGGCAAAAGATTTTTACTACAATCCAGCAAGCACACATTATGCAAACAATGTTAAGAAATAAGGATTCAAGGAGGGTATCACATTTGGACCTGACCATACGGTTCTAGTCTTAAAGAAAGGAAAACTTGTTTTGAAGCTAAGTTTCTTTCGAAAGAAACTCATTCCTCCTAAAAGAAAATGGCTTCGGAAGACAAGTCAAAGCAAAAGAGAAGAAACAAAAAGAAACCTACCGAGAAGAAGACTGCTTCGGAAGAAAAGGTGGTGATAACTACTTCCGAAAAGAAAGAAGCTTCGGAAGTATGTCTTGTTGCTCAAGTCTTAACAGACTCATCTACTTCGATCAACCAAAGGATGAACTGGAAGATCAGAGAAGATGTTGCAGCCCAAACCTCTTCTTCACAAACCACAATTGAACCATCATGCATACAAATGTTTTTTACAGAACATGAGTCCAATATCCTCAAACCCGGGATGACAATTCCTCAAGAATTGGTGCTTCTTAGATCTCCCAAGAGAGGGGATATGTACAAGCTGGATATGAACAATGCTTCCACACTGGGTGAAGTATCATGCTTTCTTTCCATAGCAACTAGTGATGAGTCAACTCTATGGCATAAATGAATATGTCATGTTAATTTTAAAATCATGAACAATTTGGTCAAAAATAACTTAGTACATGGTGTGCCTAAAAGAAATTTTTTTGTAAAGATAATTGTATTGCTTGTCTAAAAAGGAAGCAACATAGGTCATCTCATAATTCCAAAGAAGTTAACTCTATCATCATTCCATTACACTTATTACACATTAATCTATTTGGTCCCACAAGTATAATGAGCATTGGAAGGAAATCATATTGCCTTGTGATTGTTGATGATTTTACTAGATTTACATGGATATTATTTTAAGAACTAATGATGAAACTGCTAAAATTTGAAAATCTTTTATTCTTAAAATAGAAAATCAAATTGATCACAAGGTAAAGATTATAAGAAGTGATCAAGGGACTGAGTTTAAGACTCAAGTTCTTGACTCATTCTGTAACTCAAAAGGGATTGCTAGACAATATAGTGGTCCTAGAACTCCTCAACAAAATGGTGTTGCTAAGAGGATAAATAGGACACTTATCGAGGCTGTTAGAACTATGTTAGCTGATTCAAAGTTGCCTCTAACATTCTGGGCAGAGGCAGTCAGCACTGCATGCTACATGCAGAACATGGTTCTTATTGTTAAGCCCTATGGAAAAACCCCTTATGAGTTATGGAACAAGAGGCCACCGTTCATTGGCTTTCTTAAGTCCTTTGGCTGCAGGTACTTAACACAAAGGACAATTTGGAAAATTTGCTGAAATGTCAGGTGATACTATATTTGTTGGATATTCCTCCAATTCTATAGGTTATAGAGTTTATAACATTAAAAATCAACAATTTGAGGAATCATCTAACATTGTTTTGTAAATAAGCACACTCCTTGTGTTAAGGGGAATCGACCTGACCATATTTTTGATTTAGAATTGTTTCCAAACTATTCTAAACCTTCTTATGAGAATGTTTCAGCTAGAACAAGAAATCAAAGTGATTTTGATGATGGTCAACTGTTTGAGTTACCTAGACCTATTCCGAGTTCTCCAATAATTGCTAAAGATCAAGCTCCTATGAATGGAAGTCCTGAAAGCATGACTATCTCAGGAACCAGTTGAGCTTCAACAAGTTGTCATCAAAGTGAGCCTCAAAACTCATCGGCTGACAACTTAAACACTGCTCAACACCATGCTGATGAAGGTAGCATTCTGGAGGGACAAGAAACTGTCAATGCTGCTTCATAGCACCTCACTATTGATGTTGTCTCAAATTCATTCAATCAGTCCTTATTGAAAAAGCTTGAGACATCAAATGGAAATGATGTTCCTAATTCTGAGCAAAACTTTTAAAACTGGATTTATCTATGCAATTAGATGTTATCCCAAGGCTCAGAATTCATAACACCCATCTAGCTGAGAACATCATTGGAGAAGTCTCTGAAGGTGTGAGAACTATAAGACAAACCCATAATAGGAATGTTTGCTTGTACTCATGCTTCCTTTCCTAAATGGATCCAAAGAAGGTGGAGGAAGCCTTGAAGGATAGTAGTTGGGTTGAATCAATGCAAGAGGAATTCCTTCAATTCAAGAGACAAAAGGTTTGGAACCTATGTCCACTAGCGATCGGTACCCATTGGCACAAAGTGGGTATTCAGTAACAAAAGAGATGATAGAGGATTGATTATCAAGAATAAGGCAAGACTGGTAGTTCAAGGGTACACACAAGAGGAAGGAATTGATTATATTGATATCTTTGCACCAGTTGTAAAACTTGAAGTTGTGAGAATTTTCCTTGCTTATGCAGCTTCCAAGAAATTTACTGTCTACCAACATGATGTCAAGTGTGCCTTTTTGTATAGGGATATTGACAGAGAAGTCTATCTGTGTCAACCTCTAGGATTTGAAGACCCACAACATCCCAACTATGTGTGCAAACTAGATAAAGCTCTCTATGGGCTGTACCTGGCACCTAGGCTATGGTATAGACTTTTTCTCAGTTTCTCCTGAAGCATTGCTACAATAAAGGCACAATAGAAAAAACTTTGTTCATCAAGAAGTTTGGGAAAGACATTCTGCTTGTACAAGTCTATGTTGATGATATCATATTTGGTTCCTCAAACGACCAAATGTGTAAAGACTTTGAAAGCACTATGAAGAAGACATTTGAGATGAGTTCAATGGGAAAATAGACTTTTTCCTTAGAATTCAGGTGAAGCAAATGAAAGATGGGTTCTTTATCAATCAATCTAAACATGTCAATGACATTTTAGAAAGATTTGAAATGAAAGATTGTACCTAGAAAGCACAACCTTTGTCCTGACATTGAGGGGAAGGATACTGATCAGCATCATATAGGGCATAAATTGGATCTTTGATGTATCTTACAGCAAGTAGACCAGATATTATGTTTGCAACTTGCATTTGTGCAAGATATTAGGCTACTCCAAAGGTGTCTCACCTAGTTGATGCCAAGAGAATCCTTAGATACCTTAAAGGAGCTCCCAAGTTGGGTCTCTGGTATCCTAAGAATCATGATTTCAACCTCTATGGCTACGAAGATAGTGACTATCGTGGCTGTAATATCAACAAGAAATCCACATCCGAAGGATGTCAATTTCTTGGTGAAAGAATCATCTCCTGGCAATGCAAGAACCAATCATGTGTCTCCACATCAACTGCTGAAGCTGGATACATTACTGCTGCAAGTTGTTGTGTTCAGCTGCTCTGGATTCAAATCAGATATTAGACTACAGGTTTTAACTTCATGGAGACCCCTATCCACATTGACAACAATACTGCTATCTCTATCATAGAGAATCCTGTCAAGCACTCCAAGACAAAGCACATTGACACCAGGTATTAGATATATTCATAAGAAAAACGTGATTAAACTAGTTAAAGTTGACTCAAATGAACAATATGTTGATTTGTTCACTAAAGTATTTGATGAATAAAGATTTAAGTATCTGATTATAGCTATTGGGATGATAAACATTGATTAGTTTATTTCTTTTTGAAAAACCTTTTAAAAATGTGTGTCTTGTTTTTGTTGTCTCTTTACAATCTAAGCCCGGTTACAAAAGGTCTTTCTTGAAACTTTATTATGTATGAGTTCTTCCGAAGAGAAATATTCCCTCGGAAGATATCTTATCTATCTTCCAAAGGAAAATTCCTCTAAGTCAATATTATCTACTGAAGAGTATTTAGCCTCGGAAGAAAATTTTATGTTATATTAAATCTATTTACGAAGCTTTAAAACTTCTTCTCTCGGGCAACACCTTTACTCTCGGAAGCTAAAATTTGTCTTTGGATATAATTTTGCTTCGGAAGTAGAGATGACTTCGGAAGAAATTACCTTCACAAAAACTCTTACCTTCAGAAGAAAACCTTATGTGTAACAAATTTCTTTGGGCCCCACACTGTAAAAAGGTAAAGATTTTATTAATGATGTCGGAATATTTTAAATGACTTATCCTTATCGCCCCTGTCAAATCATACCCCAAACTGTAATTTCAACTTATTTATCTGCCATTTCACCCCATTTAAATATTTCTGACCTCTCTCTTTAATCTTTTTACCCATTCGGAAGCCCTAAGTCTCCTTGATCTTCACTTTACACTCCCAAATTTTCTTTGGAATTTCCCAACAATGGCTCTAAATCCCCAGCACAACCAAGTCGCACTCCTTGATTTTTCAAAGGATGCTGACTTTCCCAAAATCATCCAGTTTCTGACCCAATCTACCTACTACACCACCCTCACTGTAAACCCCACTGTTTACTCCAACCATATGACCGAATTTTAGGCAAATGGTCAAACTGACACTCTGAATGGAGTTAGGGTTATCAGGTCGAGGATCTATGGTCATGAGTTGATCATATCTGAACAGACCATTAGGGAGCACTTAGAGCTGCATGATGGTGGGATCATGCAGGATGGTGGGATCAGATTCCCTATGATTTAGGATGCCTTGTTCACGGGTTGGTAAGAGGCCGCAGATTCAACTACTCCAAGTTTGTGCTCAACAACTTAAAAGAAAATCTTTAACGGGAAACACTCTACATGCATCCCAGATTCATTCAGCACACCGTTACTGTGAGCCGGACCAAGACAAGCTTCTCTATGAAGACACTCTTCTTGTCCCTCACATGAGGTCGGGCATCTTCAAAGTTCTAAAGAGGGTGTCCACCAACTTCACTGGAAGACACACTACACTTCTTCCAGGTATGATTGAGCCAATGGCTCCTAGTGACATCCCTGTAAACCCAACAAGTGATGAACCCACACCAGAAACCACCACATCAATGCCAATTGTCACTCCCCACCCAATTAAATTCGTTTACCAGAGATGCTCCAAACGAACCCTTGTTCAATCTACTCTGATTGATCAAGCTCCCTATGTTCAAGCCAAAAAGGCTAGAGTGGAAAGATGGGCTCCCACTCAGCCTGAGGTCCAACCATCCTACAACATTGACCTCAATATCAATGTTGAGTCTCCTCAGTCTCAACCTGATGAACCTGAAACCCAAACCATAAGCCCTCAGGATGAGTCCTAATACTCCCCTGAGCAACCAAAAAGGGACAACCAAATCATTGGCTCTATGCCATTAAATATTAATCATGATCCCGGGTTACTAGGTATAACTTATATATCCTTTAGTGACCTTTTAACCAAAACCGATGAAGATTTCATGTTCCTTCAGGGCAATGATGTTAATCTACCACACCAACCTTTGGATCAACTTAGCCCCAAGGAACGTCTGACTTCTAGCCCTCATCAGCAAAGCCAAACTGAGGTGAGTCCTACAGATATGGAGGGGACTCATGTAGACTTAACTGCCACTACTGAGAGTGTCTCATTGGGCCTTCAAGACAGTGGTAACATCTCTAAGACTGAGTCTATGGCAACCTTGTCTATTGATGCCTCTGAAAGAGACATCACTCTGCAAGGGAAACCAGGGTGCCAAGAAACAACATCTGGTGATGAGGATGAACATAATAGGTATGTTATCTCATCTCCCCATGATTCTTCAAAGAAAGATGAGGGAAGTATGCAACTCACCATCAGAGACCTACTTTCTAAAGTCTCAAATCTTGAATCCAAGGTTAAGACTTTAGAGGCTAGGTCTACCACTTAGCAACTTGAGATTGACAATCTCAAGGCTAAACTAGCTGAGACATAGATTGAAAAGTCTGTCAGGCACGTACATGTTCAAGTCTCTTTAAGTTCTTCCTCTAGTTCATCTACTTCTCAAGATGATGCTATCAAAAAGGGGGAGAATGTACAGATTCAAGCTCAAGAGAAATCATCTTCCCTCTTCCTCTAGTTCTTCCTCTAGGCCATCTCTAAGTTATCTTCAGTTTACCCCTCTCAACAACAATCTTCAACCATCTTCCCTCAGCCACCTCCAATCACATTTCTAGTGGACCCAAGATGCTTATTGACCTCAATAGGTTCTTAACCAAGTTCCTAATAAGCTCCTCATTTGAACAACCCTCACCAGATGTTGTTGGAGCTTACTTTGGAGTTGGAGAACTTCAAAGGCTGAATGCACCACCTACCACTAAGGAGGAAGTTGGTCAACCTAAGGCCCTTGTTGAACCTGAGATTGATTTTGAAGGGGAAATAAGGACCGATGGCCCAACAACTGACTTAGTTGCTACAGGGAGTACAGCTCCATTCTCTTCCAAAGATGAGATACAAGCTGCGGAAGGAATCATTACATTGCCATCCTTATCCGATGGTCTGATTATCAAAGAGGCCATACTTTATCTAGCCTATGAGGTAAA
The DNA here is from genome assembly GCA_025215565.1 of Flaveria ramosissima. NCBI lineage: Eukaryota > Viridiplantae > Streptophyta > Magnoliopsida > Asterales > Asteraceae > Flaveria > Flaveria ramosissima. Next base: position 40,306,386 of record CM046036.1, read on the forward strand.
CAGTGAGGAATTTCTTAAAACCCCTCTTCTTTAAACACTCTCAGTACCATAAAAACAACCTCTCTCCCAACCAGAACTCTCTAAGCTAGAGTCTCCTAAGGATGAATCTTCCAAAGATCCCAAAGGAAAAATGAAGATGATTGCGGAAGAACTCTTGGAGGAAGAACGGTGGGAGAAATTAAAGAAGAAAGGTAGACTCGGCACCGGGAAATTAGTGGCTGCAAGTAGCAAGGCAGCAGCAGCAGCCCAAGAGGCTATCAACAACAAAAGAAGAAATGAGGTTATTGACAGACTTTTCAATATGGGTGTATCAAATGAGGAAATGCTACTACTCCCATTAAAAGATCTAGTGATGTTAGGAAAGACAATCTTGAAGCAAATGGAAAAGGAGGAAGCAGCTAGTTGGCCGAGGAGGAAAATAAGAAAATAAAGAAAGAAGAAGCTGAGCAACATTTGAGGATTGAGAGAATAACCTTCCTGTGCTCTGAGGTTACTCTCTTAAAGAGCTGAGTTCTCATGATAATGACATGATCTTGTGGCTTTTCCCTAAAGAACAAGATCAGATCGCCAACGAAAGGAAGAAGGCTTCAAGGGAGAAGGTAAAAGAGATGAATAAGGAGGAGGAGGAGGCTAAGCTTGCGGCTGCCAAGAAGGTGGGAGATAAAGCCTGGATGAAGGCATATCTCAGGGCCCATGGCTTCTATGGCAGGAAAGTTTGTCCAATGACTGAGAAGACCATACAACGACATGTTAGTGACATCAAGGCTGACATTCGCTCAGGAAAAAGGAAGGAGGTGTTTCAAACACCAAGTGTTCAGAGGAAACTACCCACACATGTACCTAAATCACAACCTCAACCTGAACGCTAACCCTTTCCTTTCCCCATCAAACCTGAATGAACCACTGAACCTTTCACCCCTAAACCTACACCATCAACCTTACCCTCATCCTCACCCACTATCTCATAACAACCTCCACCAGTACCCATCCTCAAACCTAAAACACTACCCAGAACCCAACCATCAACCACCCATACATAACCCAAGCCATCCTTTAAACCAACTAAACCTCTGACCTTGGAGGAGTTTAAGGAAATCAAGAAGAAGCTCATCAACTGTACCATTCTGAGCGAAATCTCTTGTGAGGAGGAGTCTATCAAATTAACATTCATTGATGGCTCTTCCTGTTCCCTCACAAAAGAGGCATTCCTTGATTTGCCTAGGGGAACTTTTGACTAGGCACTTCAACTTCTTGCAACTAAGTCTGATTCATTCAATGAAGAAAAGAAGAAGCTGAGAAGAAGGCTGGTGACTCTGCTGGACACCAGAAAGGGAAACAAGCTGCCATCTCAACCCCTTGTTCCTCAGAAGAAGGTTGTCATTTAACTCCCTTCTTTTCTGGTAAGGAAATACCTAAAACCGTGCCGTCTCAGCTTAGTATTTACTTTAGGTTTTTTGTTTGCAAATCGCCTGAACTTTTAGAGTTTCAAGCAGGAACTCTCCGTAGTGGAGGTTTGAAGAATCTTCTCATAACTTTGTTGTGGAAAGAGAGAATGGTGAAGTCAATCGACTCAATACACCATCTCTGCTACACTCAATCAGGTTTGATATTGATGAGTTAGCAGAGAAACCATTCTCCAACCCCTCTAACTCTCAAGTAGCTGCTCACATCTAGAATCACTTGAGTAGTCTCTATCTTGTCTAACTGACCACAAGAGCAAAGATTGAAAAAGAGTTGAAAGTAAGAAAGAAAGAAGAAAAAAAGGGTCAACCAAGGGAAAGACCTTCCTACAAATGATTGAAAGCCCTGATTTGGAACCCATAGTTAGATGAGAGTATGACTACAACTCCCGTCAACTAACTCTCTACTGAGGGCCACAGCAAAGGGTATATGTCATCTAGAGAAACAAATTAGACCTATTATCTACCAATGACTTGTACAAACTTTTCAGCACCACCTCCTAAAAGAATAGAGAAACAGATAAATACCTACTTTCCTTGGTGTTGAAAGTTTTGTGAAGCAGAAGAAAGTGAAGTTTTGGTAGCATCAGCCTAGGGGGAGTTTGTTGGGTCAAATAAGGCTTGTGCAACCAAAACAACACTTAGAATAATTTTTGGTACAACTAAAGAAAGTCTTCCCAAGCTTATATTCACTTCCAAAGCCAACTTGAAGAACTTTCGAAGTTTAAGTAAGAAGAACTTCCGAAGAGAAACTAAGTCTTCCGAAGACTAAGTTACTCCTCTTCCGAAGCCAAACACTTGGTAAGTTCTTGACAAAGACTTCCGAAGAAAAAAGTCTAGAAGACCAATAGATGTCTCGGAAGAAGTTGCTTCTTTCGAAGTATATAATTGGTTTCGGAAGAACTTATTCTTCCGAAGCCAGTTTGCATTCGGAAGAACCAACTATGAACGAGTGGACATAAGTATGATCTGTCTAACAAGCCGCTGCAATCTTTGATATACTACATCGTGCTTTCCCATGCCGTGTAGTTGACCATACTTTATTCCATCGTTCACCTTTTATCAGTTAGTACACTTACCAACTTTAGTTGGTGACAAAAGGTAAGTCATGGACCTGTCATGACTCCTTTATCTAGGATAATATTTTATCTTAGATACCTTACTTTTAGCAATGTAGTATTTGTTTAGTAGTAAGTCCCAGCTGGTAATCTATGGATAACCGGTTGTAGATAGTAGTATATATAGTTTCTCATTGTAACTCATCTAGTATGCTTGTAAGAGTCTTGTACACTTTCAGTTGATAAGTAATATATACAAGTATCTTGAAAACCATCTTTTGTGTTCTTTAACTTGGTATATTATTATCAACTCATATGGAGATTTTGCATCATCATCTAAGGGTGTCTAAGTGAGTTTGTAAGATAATCATGTGTTGATTAACCGTAACCAAGCCTGTAAAATACTTGGATGCAATAAAAGTAAAGAATATCCTAATAGCTTCAAATCTTGACAAAAGAGCAAAAACATATGTGTAGTCAATCCATCTTCTTGAGTGCACCCTTGAACAACTAGCATTGCCTTGTTCTTGATGACAAGTCCTCTATCATCCTTATTATTCCTAAAAGCCCACTTGGTACCTATTGGTGTCTTCCTATGATGAAGAGGGCATAGGTTCCAAACCTTTTGTCTCTTGAATTGAAACAACTCCTCCAGCATTGCTTTAATCCAACTTATATCTTTCAAAGCTTCATCAACTTTCTTTGGCTCAGTTGAGTAGTCAGAATAAGTTGGTTTATCAGATCTAAATTTGCGAAATTCAGATCTCGTGATTAAGTATCACCCACCACATCAAAACACTTATCAAGAGAGACATGATCCAACGAGTGTGTGATATCATTGATGTTGTCTTTAGTAGATAGGTTGTCAGCATCATGAAATTCTTTGAGTTATGTGCCTCTCTACAAGAATGTATCGACACCTCAAACATATCAGTTGAAGATTTTGTCATGGTTGTGTTGACAGGATTTCCAACTATAGGGTTTGTTACCACTGTAGCTGAAGGAATTCTATCACTAGGTCTTCTCAGCTCAAATCTTAGGCCGGGATCTCCTGCTGATATGTTACCTATAGATCCCGAAACATCTTTACAAGATTTGTTAAAACAGTTGGTAACTACATAAAGATCAAATAGCAAATCAGGACCAAAACCTTTCATAGTGGGTGTGTGCTCATTGAAGATCACATTGGATGACTCCTCAACTACTCTAGTTCTGAGATTATATACTCTGTAAGCCTTAGCTTGGTAAGAGTATCCAATTAAGTGTCCATCATCTGATTTTTTCTGCAAATTTGCCTATATGATCTTTGGAATTCAAGATGGTACATGGACATCCAAATGATCTGAGTAAACCAATGAAAGGTCTTCTTTTGTGACACAATTCATAAGGAGTCTTACCATGAGTTTTGGTACCTAAAACTCTATTTTGCACATAGCAAACAATGTTGACTCTCTTCTTAAAAGGTGATTGACAATTTAGAGTCAGAGAGCATGGTCCTTGCAGCCTCAATAAGTGTCATGTTTCTCCTCTCGACAAACCACTATATTGTCTTGTAATACATTTCTCAACAAAAAATGTATTAAGGGTGTGGTTTTTGAATTCATTTCCTTGATCACATCATATGATCTTGACCTTGTAATCATATTGATTCTCAATTTTCAGAATGAAGATTTTCAAGATTTTAGGAGTTTTATCCTTAGTCCTAAGAAATAAGACCTAAGTTGTAACACCTCTGAAATCTAGCCCAATTAGAAAGCTTAATGTATTATAGGACCCAATAAAGGTCCGGATGGATTTGGGCTTACCAAAGAAAACTTGGAAAAGGAACTAGCCTTTTTAGGCCCAATAAGCCCAATAAGGGCCCGAACTTATAAACAAGGCCCATTTAAGGCCCAAGTACACGTTTGCGAACTAATTAAATGAGTAATCATGAAATAAAGAATTATTATGTGACTTGAAGTAACTATAGAAAGATCCAAACTAAAAACAGATTCAGAACCTATACCGAGTAGAGTCCGGTAATCTAACGCGTACTAACGTCTAAGTTCCATCATAATTTCCTTATAATGGCTTGTCATCCTATCAAAATCATTGTTAATCATAACAAATATCGTAAATAATGCTTGCTAAGGGATTCTACATCAAACATGCATAATCAACCAAGATAAGTGTGAGAAACCTGAATACGGTTTTCACTAGCGTTTAACTGACATCTGAAACTTCAACCGAGCCTTGTAACATCGTAAATACTCATCTAATCATTATATTTATCATAACATTCTAAATTAGAGAGTGAGACGATTGTCCAGAGCAAATGTGTTTCGAGACGCGACCGAGGCGTGTACCAGCCTGAGATTAGGTTAAACCCGAGAATTTGACAAATAAAGTTTTAATGCGGCCAACGTGGGAAATTAACGTGCAGAATAGTATTTAATACTTAATGTTATATATATATTATGATACCAAAATAATAACAACGCTCATTCGAGGAAAACGTTTAAACTATTTACATGTTGGAACTCGTTTAATTATCAAGCAAATTTTAAATATGATCAAATACATACTCTTGGAACATTTATAACATTTGTTATAATTAAAACCATCGTGAAATAAATTCATAACAATACGAGAAAAATTGATCCGAATGTGTTACGAACCGAACCGTCAACAAACCCATCACTTAACCCTACTATATAAACCAATTTTTCTTTTAAAACACTTTAGAGAGAAAAAGAAAGGGGCAGCCGCAGCCCCCTCCTCCCGGTGAGCTTCCGGCCGGTTTCCGGCCACCGGCGACGACTTTCCAGCGAGTGAGGGAGAGTGCCATACATGGCCGGTTAGATCTCGAACTCCTAAACACAATGGTGGTCACGGTTTTACCCAAATCAAAGCGGTGACATTGTAAAAAAGTGGTAAAGGCGGCTGCGATGGTGGTTTTTTTTGTTGTGTTTAGGCAGTGGGTGCAGGCGGTGGTGTTAGTCGCAGGTAAGTCCTTGATCTACAACATGATAATGGTGATGAAGGTGGTTGTCGCGGCTGTGGTTATTGTGGTTGTGGAGGTCGACCGCGGCTATGGTTGTGATGGTGATGGTGGGGTTCTGATAACTGTGTTGCGTGGTGTTACTGATGGCGATTAAGGGTGTTAGTTGTGGCTGATGTTGTTGGCAGTGGTGGTCGATCGGTGGTTCCCGAAGACTGCCCAAAGGAAGCGGCAGTGATGATCGTGGATGGTGTTGTTGCTGGCTGTCGATAGCGAGTGTGATGACTGCCTAAGGCGGTTGGGATCCGAAAACCTCTTGGTTCTCGACCGCATAGGCGGTTATGGCGAAGGGATTTGTCGATTTGAGTGGTGGTTCCGGTGAAACTAGGTCTCGAAGGTGGCGGTTGTGGTGATGGCAGCTGTGATTGTTGGCTATGATTTATGGTTGTCAATGTTACCGGCCGATGGTGATGGTGATTATGATAATGGTTGTCGGGTTTAGGTGGTGATGATGGTGGTTGTGATGGTGACTGTCGATTGTTTCATGGTTGTCGACCTAGGCAATGATAGAGGCTGGTTGTTGTTGATGGCGGTGCACAGTGATGGTGGAGATGGTTGTGATTGTGGTTCTTGGTTGTGGATTTTCAAGTTTGGTTGTGATTTCGGCTGCTATGATGATGGTTTAAAATTCGGTTAGGGTGATTGTGAAAATCGTGGTTGAAATGGTGTTTTAGTGGTGTTGATCGTGATTGTTGCTGTCGATTATGGTTGTGGTTGTGTTAGAATGACAAGGTGAGGTTTTGGTTAACCACTGGTCAAACTTGATCAACGAGCAGTCAACGATACGTGAACGCGATTAGATCAAGAGCAATTCAAGTGGGTTAGCGAACGTGAACCAAGTGAAAGTTATAATCGCACGCGCAACGCGTTTGAAATTTAATTATAATTTATATGTGTGTTACTTGAGCTCTAATTATATAAAATACATAAGTTATAAAATGAAAGTGAACGCCACTTGAGATAATTATCTGATAAATGGATAGTTCTGACATGAGACTTAAGTAGCAACGATATTTATCAGAAACCAACCTAGATAGAAATATATGTACCATTACAATATAAGAAGGAATATAACATGTTAATGATGTTACAACTCAGTTTGATCCCATGTCACACTAAATCCTTACAAGACTTCGAGATGTAAAATGCATACAAATACGATTGTGCATATATATATATATATATATATATATATATATATATATATATATATATATATATATATATATATATATATATATATATATATATATATATATATATATATATATAATAAATACATGGGTTAACCGACATCTACACGTTTTTATTTAAGATAAAAGACTTAAAAATACTATAATAATCCATCATCTTGTTACTATTAATAGTCGATCATCTAATTGTTATTGGAATAAATATTATTTGTATCACCCCTTTTATTAAATATATCGACAACTATTATCAATATTTGGATTACTCTAGCATCAATCAATTTAACATTATGATATAAGTGTAAGCATTATAAACATCATTTGGAACATTATAGATTACTTACATCATCATTAAAAATTATCTATAAAGATTTGGAATCCTTGATATCAGCCGTTTATGGCTACATTCTTTATGCAAAGAATCATTTATTGGATAAAGGCATTAATTAACCTAATATGCACGAGTTAGTACATAACATTGGATAAAGGCATTAATTAACCTAACCGCACGCATGTAATGACATCGTGCTAATTCTAAACATGAATCTCATATGTTCTAATTAGGATTGCTTTGTTGGTGACCTTCACTTTTCTTTATCGAGCTCAGAATTTATATAGGGATACCAGGTGAGTTCTAGTGATCCTTTTTTTACTACTGCTTTGGGGTGAAACATGCTCTGTTATTCATGAACTATATTTGTGCTTCACATGGTGATTGTATGTGGGATTTATGGTTACCTGCTGATACTTATATCATGATCAACAATTCTTTCGTGAACCGCTTGTTTTATATGGATAGATCTATTTGGGGAATCCCCCACACACAGTGGCTTCCGTTCTAGGAAGGGTACCCCACTGAGATCCTAAGGGGTCATTTGTGGCATGTGACAGGTTTTGTTAAGAAACTATGGTGAACCATCCAGGCAGGTATGGTACACTGGTTTGGGGCTCAGTTCTTCCTTCGAGAATAGCCGGTTAAACACAACTTTAGAAGAGGCCAACCGGGACTGAGTGCAGGGTTGATTATGATTCTCCCACGATGTTAAAACTATGATTCATTCCTTTTTATCAAATGAGGATTTGTTAAGTCTGTTTTGTTTTTAAACTTTAAGCGCTTGAACTCACCAACTTTATGTTGACACAAAAACCTTTTTGAGCATGTCTTCAGGTACAGCTAGGGAAGTTAGATGAGCTATAGAAGATGTCCAAAGACGAAGCAAGAATTGAGGGTAGATGTTGAAGGCAAAAGTTGAGTCTAGAAGCCTTAGTTACGGAAGCCTCAAGATATATTGACCAAGTGATTACTCATGATGCCTATAAATATTAGATCGAGATGCCTTGTCAGTTGAAACAAACAAACATCCTAATGTAAATAGTATGAAAAGCTTTGTAATAAACCATTTAGTTTCCGCTGCATTTTAGGTTGTTGATTACCAATCTTTACGTCCCGCCTCTCTGGGCCCGGGGTGTGACATAAGTATATCTTGTGAAGTCATCTATGATCACTAGGCAATAGAATTTCTTCCTAAACTCATAACATTGGTGGGGTCAAAGAGATCCATATGTAATAAGTGTAGGATAGTAGTGATGGATTTCATTTCCTTTGGCTTGTTAGACACTTTGTGTTGCTTTCCCTTCAGACATGCAACACAATGGTCATCACTTGTAAACTCTTTCTTTGGCATTCCAGGTTACCAAATCATTCTAATCAGTTTATTCATGCTCTTAAAGTTTACATGACACATTCTTTTATGCCAGAGAAAAATCTCATTACTATTGGCTTTAGATAGAAAGCAATAAACTTTTCCTGATGGGATGTTTCCTGCAAATCAATCTTGTACATGTTCCCTTTCCTTGGGGCTCTGAGCATAATGCGCTCTTGAGGAATTACCACCTCGGGCTTGAGAACAATGCACCCATGCTCAGTGAAGAGCATGTTATGTCTCTGGTCATAAAATTGAGATACAGTTAAAAGATTGTATCCAAAATCTTTAACATAATTTACCTTCTCAATCCTGAGCTTACCATTTGTGACACTGCCCCTTCTAGTAATGTAACCACCGGATTCTCCTCCAAAACCAACTGGCCTTCCATCAAATTTTTCAAAGCTCTAAAGCAAAGAGTCATTGGCTGTCATGTGCCTGGAACAGCCACTATCAATGATACATACATTTCTCTTGGTCCTCAGCTGTTCCTACATATAAATAGAAGGTTAGTTACATTTGGAAACCCAAGCGTTACTGGTCTTGGGCTCATCAAGATGAACTGAAGATAGTTCAATAGTTATTAAACATATATTCAAGCTTTGAGAATCTTTGCCTGTTGTTAATGAAGAAACTTCAGTCACATGGTCTTACTTCATCTTCCACACCATCTTTGAAAGACTAGACTTTACCCTTCAAGACTTGGGAAGTTTTGACAACTTCGTAAGTTTTGGAGACTTAACTTCGGAAGCTTTTGCATCCACTACAACAGTATTCAATGCTTCAGAAGCATTCCTTTCTTCCAAGACCAAATTTTCTTCCGAATGCAATTTTCTACATATCTTGTTCTTAGTTACCTTGGAGCTTTCGAAAGAAAATGATTTTCCTTTCGAGGCTATCTTCTTCTTCTTCTTCTTAGAAGTCTTCTTCTTGTTCATGTGGATGGTACTCTTGGGATTTAGATGCAATCCTTAGCAAAATGAGTAACACCACCACACATGATGCATTCAACTAGCATAAATCTGAGGGTCTTCTTCTGAAGAAAAGGTTGAGCTTGATCTTTTTTCACTTCCTTCTTCATCTTTATAGATGATGCATAAGGCTTCTAAAGTTGAGGCTTGCTCTTGGAAATCAATGGTTTAGGCTGTATAGTAGTGGTGCACATTTGATCAACCTTTTTCTTTTGACAAGGATGGTTTGAACTTGAATTAGGACCCCTGGTACTAAAGTCCATAGTTGAGTCTTCAGTGTTCACCACTTCAAATCCAGCGAAAATAAGGACTTATTTTGCTTGAAGTTGAAAGTGGCATTGATTTCTTGGGCTTTCTTTGATTTTCTTTTGGCTGCCCTGATCAAGTTCTTCTTAGCTGACTTGGCCCTCCTTGGTTCTTTCTTCTCTATAAGAGGATAATGGCCCTTCTTATGATGATCTTTCTCACTCACTACATATTATCTTTTATTATTTTCTCTTCATCTTCATCCATTTCTTGGATAGTGTCAATGAGGGGCAGCTCATCTTGACTGGTTCCACACCTTGGAGATCTTACAAATAGTAATATGTGAGGAGGAGCTATCTCACTTGAACCTAATCCCTACGTGTTCTAACAAAATATTTGCATGCATAGATGAATGTATGATGTTCTTGAAGGTTTTTTCTTCAAGAACACACTTTTCTGCCCTAACTTTACTAATCACAATCTCAGCCTAATATTCAGTTAACCTGGTAATGAGATTTTTTATTTGAGTTTTGTAATTTGTGTGCTCATGCTTACGAGTTGAAATTGTTTTCATTAAATGTTATAACGTTTATAGTCATTCAGCTATTTTGAAATCAACTTTTAAAATATTCAAAGACTCATAGTCAGATCTCACTTCCAGGTTATAGGACCCATACATGTTAACTTTAGCAATGAATCCAGATGTATAGAGATGTTCTAATACCTTGGCTTCTTCATGACAGCTATCAGTGCTTGGTTGGTAGAAACATCCTCTACCTAAAAGCTTCAGTTAAAGACTCCCTCTTCAAAAGTAATAACAGGATGTTGTTTTGGTTGGCTTGGCTTCTTAGATCTTGGCGCAGCATCAATGTAGTTAGGCCTGGATTGTGCTTGGCCACCACTAGTTCTTGGTGACTTGCACTCCCTAGCAAAGTTTTCCAACTAATTATAGTTTTAATACTTCACTTTACTTTTATCCAGTCCAAACTTTTCACTAGTTACATTGCTAGGAGACTTTCTTTTGGTTTTCTTGTAGAACATTTTGGCTCTATAAGTGAGAAGAGCCATTTGGTGGACTATCTCTATATCCTCCATGTCATCTAGATGGATACAATCCAAGTATTCAAGAGTGAAAAGAAGTTGTCATTACTTTCATCAACATACATAAAGGCATGAGATGAGCTTGTCTCTTGGAATGGGCTTCCTTGGATGTGTCTTAAGGAAGGTGATGAAAGGGCCCTTTTGTGAGTTGTCAGGGTAGCAGATAAGATGATACTTTGGTTCATTACTATCTCCTTCAACCGTATGAAGGGCTGAACTCTATTGATTGTTGGAAGAGCTACTTGATGGATTTTGCATGTTCATCTCCATCTACTAGCCACTATAAAAGCTTTCCTCTGTCAATCCTACCATTTGTTAACCCAATTAAAAAAACATGCAAAGGTTGACAGAGATGATTCAAAGGAGGGTCTCTGAGGAGTTCAAGAGTAGAACAAGAATGTACAAACAAAGGTCAGCAGGAAAAACAGTTGGTCAATTGCATATTGAGATGGACCCTAAGATTAGTTTCAAAGGAGAAACCTTAGTTGAAGGCAAGGTTGTGGACCCTATGAACCTTGAGACTTCTACTCCTTCGGCACCAACCCCTCTAAATGAGACACCAGCTGGTGAAGGTGTCTAACAGCCTCTCCCTGACTAGAGGTCAACTGAAGAACAAGTTCAAGAAAGCCAAAGCTCTCTTCTCCCCGAGTCACATAGGCTTGTGATTTACAAAGGAAAGAAAGTTCTAACATCAAAGGAGATTGAAAAGGATATAAGAAAGAGGTAGAGGAAGGCGAGAAAAGAAAGACTGAAAGACCCCTAGCTTCATGCAGGTTGCAATCAAGGCTGCCTATAGGCCAAACACTCAGAAAGATGAGTTAACGGCAGCCAGATTGAACTACTTTGGAACTAGGAACTACAATGTAGATCACCTAATCTCTCTTCAATTGGATGAATTGAATGAACTGACAAACATAGAGGTGTCTAGAGAGAGGAAGGAGGTAGATGATGCTTCTTTGCTTCTTAAGTCCAAATATGAAATAAAAAAGATTATATCAAGCTCATGTCCTCTCCCCAGTTCAAAAGATGCGTGAGGTCAAAACTGTGGCTATAGAAGAAGAAGCTTGCATGACCGTTTATGGGTATGCACTTATAACACAACAACACAATGAGGAGAGTTCTTTAGAACACTTAACAGATCAAATAAGGAACTGGTAACTTATAAGTAAGATACTAAGAACATAAGTAAAATGTGAGACTAGAACAAGATAGCAAACAACACAAGTGTATGGTTTTCAAGAATGTTGTATATTGCTTCTCAAGTTCTTTTACAAGTGTTACAAAGCATAGAAAGAAAGTTACAAGTACTTAAGATACTTTATACTACATCCTACAGCCTGTCATACTTTGAAGGCCAGCTGGATATATAAGACTAGACAACTACAAAATCAAATGTAGAGTCAAAAGGCAGATTGCCTTTTGGCTAGTGACTATGACATGCCATAGCTCACATTCTAATATATTACAAAAAGGATAAAAGTACATAAAGTAGAAAGCTCAAGTTAAAGACCTCAATGTACCGTTACCAAAAGCATGGACATTTTCACCAACTCATGTAAGTTGGTGACTGAACAGAGTTGCAGCGGAAAGGTAGTCCAACTTTATGGTAAAGTACATCAGATAAAAGCATGTTCATAAAAGTCTTTGGAAGAAATCTGTCTTCACTAGTTGGCTTTGGAAGACTTTGTCTTTGAAGCTTTGGAAGACTTCACTTTTGGCTTCGAAAGATGTTGGTCTTTGGCTTCGGAAGATTTACACTTAGAATTTTTTCTAGTGCATGGTGTAAAACTTCCGAAGCATTTCTACTTCTGTACTTCAGTACATGCATGTAGAGCGACTTTGGATGTTTTACCTGCATCAGACTTATAGGAATCCTTACAAACTCCCCATAGGCTGATGCTACAAAAACATTTTGAAGATCTTCAATTGTTGACGGTCCTCATTATGATAATGACCATACTCTTCTTCATTAGATGGTCAGTATCTCTCAGACTCTCATAGTATCTTCTCAGCTCAAAGGGAGCATGCAGAGGTATGTTGAATAAGTCTTGCCATGTGTAGACATTTTCACCACCTTGATCTCTGATCACATGCCATCTTTCTGGATTAGTTGTGAAGAGGAGCCACTTGAATTGGAGTTGATGGGGCTGCCTCTTCATGCACTTCCTCAGGTTGATCTGATTCACCCTGAGGCATAGAGGTGGATGATTAAGACTTCTTCTTCTTCTTTGACTTTGGTTTAGAAGCCATCCTCTTCCTCCTTTTTGAAGACTTTAACTGAGAAGACTGGCCTGCAGCACCTTGTTGATAAGTCTTGTCTTGCTCAGTTGGGTGTTCCCCCCTCATAGGTTCAGAAGGAGAGGGAGTTTGACCCTGCTATTGATTAGAAGATAAAGCTTGCTGAGACTCATCAGGAGGTCCAGGTTGTGTTGTCTCAGGTTGTTCAACCTTAACCTCCACTTCAGGAGGAGCTTGACTTGGAGGGGAGTGTAAGTTAATGAGCTCTCCACTTTTGATCTTCTGCTTTATTACCCTAATGTGCTCATCCATTGTAGATAGAGACATAGGGCCAAGTCTCCTTCCGGAGAATCCATACAGCTTCAAGAAGCTCATCATCCTTTGTCTGTCAGCAGACTTTTTCATACTCTTTTGGATGATGGCTCTTGACTTTGTAGCCTTTTCCCTCATCTATCTCTTTGTTGCTTTTTGTTCTTTGAGCACTTGAAGTTCAAGCTATTTGAGATACTCAAACTCAATGTACTCAAAGGACAAGGGAAGAAGTGTAGATGCCTGGTAGAGACCTGTGGCACTCAGGTAGTTGATCATGGTTTGCCTATCTGTTTCTTTGTCTACATGAGGTTCTTGTGGAGTTGCCACAGTCTATTGCATAGGACTTTCTTGAACAAGGGAGAGAGTAGGAACATGCTTGTACAGTCTTTTTGTCTCTTCTCTTCTTTGGTTTGGAGGAGCAACCATGCATCCTCTGCTTCCTTTCTCTCCCTAAACATTTCCATGTCTGCCTGTTCATTTAGTTCCTCTAAGGGGAGAGATATAATCTCATCAATTTCATAATTCCTGGTCTGCAGGTAAGTAATCCTGACTACCTTCAACTCATCATCTTGAGTGTTTGGTCTGGGGGAATCCCTGGTTGCAGCTTTCATGAAGCCTGAAGACCAGAGGAACTTTCTCCTCTTAGCTTCCTCTTCCTTTCTCTCTCCTCCTCCTCAATCGCCTCAGGAGTTAAAATCCTTTTCCCTTTGTCACCCACAGAACTTTATGACACAGGGTGGAGAAAGCTTTGGCCTTCATTGCTTGGTGTAGCATCCAAGCTCTGGCCAGAGAGAGACTTTGATACACCTTCACCAGTAGGTGTTTCACTAAGGGAATGAATTTCTGAGTAGTTGTTGGTGTGACAAGGCTCTCAGTCTCTATCACTAGGCTTTCAGTCAAGGTTTTCCCTTCAAAGCTAATCTTAGGGTGTGCCTCAACATCCAGTTGACCAATGACATTACCTAATTGCCTTTGTCTCCTTCTTAGGCTGAACTCTTCAGTAACTCTATCATGGATCCTTTGTGCTAACATGCCAGCTTGTCTAGATTGGCTTGGGTTGACAAGTGGCATGTGGATCAGGTCAAGACCTTCATAGTAGTTCAAGATCTGAAAGTTGAATACCTCTTACAACCCTTGAACTCTTTGAAGAATGAGGGCTCTTCTATCAGTATCATACTCCACCCAAGTATATAGTTTGAAGTTCCTTGGGGTGGAGATGGCATAGCCCTTGGAATATCTTCCTCAAAGAGACTCTGAATGAGAGAGTCTAGAGAGTCCACATCAAAGTGAACTTGAGGAAGTTGCTGAGTATGCCCAATTGCAAGTGAGGATGGTGAGTCCTCAATGTCCATACTCCCTGAAGAACTCCTAGGTTCTGTGATTGCAATGACTATCTCACCCTTTTTGGTAGCATCACCCTCTTGCATAGGTGAGCTAGGAGTTAGGTCAATCACATCCATAAGTTCTTGTGTTCTTGGTTGAGCTCTCCTTAAAGGTCTCCCAGCTAGTTTTTCCCTAAGATAAGATATATCAAGTTGCTGATCATTGACCCTGTTTTGCAGGGTAGTCACCTAAGGTTCAACGTGACTAACCTTAGAGACTATGTAGGTGCATGTTTTTGACAGTTTTTGCACCTTTAGTCTCAAATTTCCCTCATCTTCATCAGAAGAATCACTGGGAGATGAGAGAATTCGACCAAAGTCCTCACTCTCACCACCAGCTTCATGTTCTTGGCTGTTGGATTTCTTCTGCTCACTAACAGCATCAGTTGAAGTGTCAATGGGCTGAGTTGCCATGGTTGAGGTCCTAATGATGTAATCACTTGCAGAAGTGAGAGCCTCTTCTATATGAATCTCCTGAACAGGTTCAGAGAGGTCCACCTCAGTAATGAGTGACTGATGTGGGCTAGACATAGGACACTCAGGAGCACTCATCTCTCTTTGAGTAGGGGAAGAGTAGAGAGACTCGTGGTACTCACTGAAACCTAAGTCTTCATCAGTATAGAATTCAATGTTTGGAATGGATTGTTTTATGTCTAATGGCTAGGGATGGTAACTGTCCCCTAAAGGTTGTTCACTTGAGTGTTGAAACTCAAAGTGAAGGCTGAAGGCGGTTGGGCTAGTGATCTCATCAGACTGAGCATGAAGAACCTCATCACTGATCCTTGAAGAAATGGGAGTGGTTTGCTCCTTAGGAGAAGTGGGAGCTCTAGTATCAACTTCCTCATGTTTGGGTGAGTATATGGGGGCCTACCCAAGCTCAATAGCTTGAGCAGGGGTTCGTTTGGACTTTCATTGGTAGGTGAGGGTGATTTGAGGCCTTTTTGGTGGTTGAGAGGTTGAAGGTGTGGGTTCAACACTAGCTTGTGTTGCAAGGTTATCACCTTGAGCAATGAGCTCTAACATTTTGGGGACAAGGGCTGTTTCTACCCCTGAGAAGCCTACAGTTGGCTTCTTCATGATTTTAAAGATGCTGGGCTTCACTTGTCCCAATTTAAGAATATTACCTGTTTCCCTCAACTGTGAGCCAGGGTTCACAGTTGAGAATGTATTGAACATATCTAGGAAACATGTAATACTATAAAGAATCCAAGTTTGCAAGTAAATTTGTATAAACAAACTGAGAGTACCTGAACTTGATCCCTTGAACCATTCTATGCACTATGAAGAAGAGATCCTTAGGAATCTGGTCCCACCTCCATGCTTTTTTGAGCTGTGGATGACCACATGTAGCAGGTACTTCCACTAGGATGAGACATTCCCTTTCCTGAAGGTCTTTATAGTGAAATCTCCCTCATAGACCATCCGCTCAAAGGAATGATTAATAGCTTGCTTTGGAAAGGACAACTCACCTTCTTCATCATCCTGTTGAAGATGAGTATTGATGATGGCCGGAGTGATGAAGATTGTCCTCCCCTATACTGTGGCAGACAGTGCCTTCTCCCCATCCATGATGACCTCTTGACAGGTCTTCCAAAATTCAAGCAGATGAACCTCATAGAGAGTAGGATCAATGGTTAGGGAGATTAAGTAGTTGGATTGAGCCAGAAAACAGCAAACCTCTGAGAAACTATCATCTTTCTCAGAGTTCAACATAGCAACCTGGTTATGTTGCCTGTGAAGTTGCATGGAGAAATCAGGGTTGTTTCTGCGGTTTAGGTTGGCCATTTTGAGAAGCTTAAGGGTGAAGGAAGGTGAAGAACAAAGGTAGTTGGGTGAATTTAGGTTAGAGAAGTAGTTCAGATGAAGAAGATAGTGAAAGAGGGGGGAACCTTTGGGTATATATATGAAATGGATTTAAGACAAAGTTAATGAAATAGGATAAACTTTGAAATCCGGATGTCGGTCCCACCTCTAAAAAACTAGTTTACTTTTGCCCAAAAAGTAGTTTTCTTGGAAGTTGAGAAATCTTCTGAATGTTATTTTGCTTCGGAAGTTCTAAAGAAGAGCTTCGGAAGGCAAATTGGCTTCGGAAGATATTCCAAAGGGTTTTGAGAATTTTGCTTCGGAAGAGATTTATTACTCAGAGTTTTTAATATTCTAAGAAGAATGAAAATTCTAAAGGTAAATTGCTTTCAAATGAAAATTGTTGTTTGAAAACTTATAAGTACTTAAGTCAATTTTTTAGCTTCGAAATATATTTTCGAAATTTCTTCTGAAGGTAAATTTACTGAAGAAGTTATTTGTTTTCTAAGACATAAGTTTCTTTTGAAGGTAATTATAAATCTTTCGAAGAATAAAAGGATCAAAATTTTCAAAAATCTAAGGAATGTCTTTTAAAAGATTTTTCTTCCAAAGAGAACAAAGGCTTATAAAGGTGCTAAAATAGACAACTTAGGACACACAGGTTTTAGAAATAATATGATTAAGTTTTAAGAAAAGCTACTCAAAGTTAATCATCCCAATAGCTGATACAAGATATTTGAACCTCTGTTCATCAAAAGCTTTGGTGAACAGATCAGCATATTGTTCATTTGTGTTAACTTTGACTAGTTTGATTAATCCATTTTCAAAGTTATCTCTAATTAAGTGATACCTGATGTTGATGTGCTTTGTCCTTGAGTGCTGCACATGATTCTCTATGATTGAGATAGCACTATTGTTGTCTATGTGGATGGGAGTCTCATTGAAGTTGAATCCATAGACCAGCATCTGATTCTAAATTCAAAGCACTTAAGCATGGCAGCTTGCGGCAGCAATTTATTTAGCTTTAGCAGTTGATGCCGACACACAGGATTGTTTCTTGCATTGCCAAGAGACTATCCTTCCACCAAGAAATTGACATCCCCCAGATGTAGACTTTGCAGTCATGTTACAACCACTATAGTCACTATCTGTATAAGCATATAGATTGAAGTCAGAATTCTTTGGATACCAAAGGCGAAGTGATGGAGCACCTTTGAGATATCTTAAAATTCTCTTGATAGTGATTAGGTGTGACATCTTGGGGTTGGCTTGATATCTTGCACAAATACATGTGGCAAACATGATATCAGGCCTACTAACTGTAAGGTACATAAGAGACCCAATCATTGCCCTGTAGAGATCTTCATCAACACACTCCCCTACAAGATCAGGTTAGAAGGAGTGGTTTCTGGCTATTGGTGTCTTAGAAACCTTATAATCAGTCATGTTGAATCTTTTAAGTATGTCTTGTACATACTTTGACTGACTTATGAAGATGCCATTGTCAACTTGCTTAACTTGAATTCCTAGAAAGAAATTAAGTTCCCCCATGGCAGTCATTTCAAACCTATCCTTCATCAGCTTCTCAAAGTCTTTGCAAAGCTTTGGATTAGTTGACCCAAAGATAATTTCATCTACATATACTTGAACTAGCATTATGTCATTTCTTGTTCCTTTGATGAAGAGAGTTCCACCAATAGTACACCTTTTGTAGCCATGCTGACAGAGATACTGAGATAGAGTCTCATACCACTTCGTTGGTGCTTGGTGCAGCCCAGAAAGAGCTTTATCAAGCTTGCAGGCATAATCAGGATGATTAGGATCTGCAAACCCAGGTGGTTGTCTGACATACACCTCTTCATCAATCACCCCATAGAGAAAAGCACACTTGACATCAAGTTGGTAGACCTTGAAGTTCTTGGATGCAGCAAAAGCTAGGAAACTCCTGACAGCTTCAAGTCTTGCTACAGGAGCAAAAACATCTGTGTAGTCAATTCCCTCTTCTTGAGTATACCCTTGAACAACTAGTCTTGCCTTATTCTTGATGACAAGTCCTCTATCATCCTTCTTATTCATGAACACCTATTTGGTTCCTATGGTAGTCTTCCCTTGAGGAAGAGGACATAGGTTCCAAACCTTTTGCCTTTTAAATTGAAGCAGCTCCTCTTGCATAGCTTCAACCTAACTTCCATCCTTTAGAGCTTCATAAATCTTCTTTGGCTCTATCTGGGATGAGAAACAAGAGTGAAGATAAACATTTGCATCATTGGTTTGTCCTCTTGTTTGTACCCCTGAATCAACATCTCCAATGATGTTTGTGGTAGGGTGAGATTTGTGGATCCTTAGCTGAGGGATCATAGCAAGTTGCTTAGACAAATACAAATTAGAGAAATTTTGATCTGGCAATGAGGATTCACCCTCCACATCATCACACTTATCAAGATTGACTTGATCCAATGAGTGTGTGACATCATTGATGTTGTCTTCTATGGAGTGGTTGTCAGCATCAAGGAATTCTTGATCACTTTCACCACCACCATTTTCTCCTACATTTGAAGCTCCTTCATCCGAGTTTTGTGCCTCTAAGCTGGAATTTGAAGGCACCCAAGAGGTATCAGCAGGATTTGTCATTCATGTGCTGGTAGAAACTTCATTTGCAGGGTTAGTTACCACTGGAGCTGAAGTTAAGTAGCTTGAAGGTCTTCTTAGCTCAAATCTTAGGTCAGGATCACCTATAGGTAGTATATCTGTGGATCCTGAAACATGCTCACAATGTTTGTTAAAACAGTTGGTAACTAAATCAAGATCAAATAGCCAATCAGGACCAGAACCTTTCACACTGGGAGTGTGCCCATTGAAAGTCACATTGGCTAACTCCTCAACTACTCTAGTTTTGAGATTGTATACTTTATAAGCCTTAGCTTGAGAAGAGTATCCAATAAAATGTCCATCATCTGATTTCTCAGCAAACTTGGCAAGTTGATCTTTGGTATTCAAGATGGTGCAAGGACATCCAAATGACCTGAGAAAACCAATAAAAGGTTTCCTCTTGTGTCAAAGTTCATAAGGAGTCTTACCATGTGTCTTAACCACTAAAACTCTGTTTTGCACGTAGCAAGTAGTGTTCACTGCCTCTACCCAGAAGGTGATGGGTAGTTTAGAGTCAGACAACATAGTTCTTGCAGTTTCAATTAGTGTCCTGTTTCTCCTCTCAGCAACACCATTTTGCTGAGGAGTCCCGGTAGCACTATATTGTCTTGTAATACCTTTTCATCACAAATTATATCAAGGATTTGGTTCTTGAATTCATTTCTCGATCCCATCTTATGGTTTTGACCTTGTGATCACATTGATTCTCAATCTTTAAGATGAATTCTTTAGAATCTCAGAGCTCTCATCCTTAGTTATAAGAAAGAAGACCCAAGTGAATCTTGTAAAGTCATTTGTGATCACTAAACAATAAGAGGTCCTTCCTAGACTCATTACACTGGTGGGGCCGAAGAGATCCATATGTAATAAGTGTAGGGGAGTAGTGATGGAGTTTCTTTCCTTTGGCTTGTGAGATACCTTGTGTTGCTTCCCCTTCAAGCATGCAACACAGTGGTAATCGCTGGTAAACTCTTTCTTTGGCATTCCAGTTACCAAATCATTCTTAATTAATTTATTCATGCTTTTAAAGTTTACATGACACATTCTTTTATGCCAGAGAAAAGACTCATCACTATTTGCATTAGATGGAAAGCATGAAACTTCTCCTGAGGGAGATGTTTCTTGCAAATCCATCTTGTACATGTTCCCTTTCCTAGGGGCTCTGAGCAAGATATGCTCACGAGGAGTGACCACCTTGGGCCTGAGAACAATGCACTCATGCTCAGTAAAGAGCATGTTATGACTCTGATCACAAAATTAGGATACACTCAGGAGATTGTACCCAAGCTCCTTGACAAAGTTTACCTTCACAATGCTGAGCTTACCATTTGTGACCATGCCCCTTCCAGTAATGTAACCTCCTGCATCTCCTCCAAAAGCAACTGGTCCTCCATCAATTCTTTCAAACTTTTGGAGTAGTGACCTATTGCATGTCATGTGCCTAGAATAGCCACTGTCAATGATCCATACATTTTTGTTTGTCTTTAGTTTTTCGTGCATAAAAGAGATGGTTAGTTACATTTCGATACGCAAGCCTCATTGGTCTTGGGCTCATCAAAAGAAGTTGAAGACAATGCAACAATAATTGATCCTATAATCATGTTTTGAGTATCATTTGCTGATGTTGATGAAGAACTTTTAGCCACTTGGTCTTTCTTTGTCTTCCACACCACCTTTGGAAGCTTAGACTTGACCTTCAATACTTCGAAAATTTTATTGACTTTGAAAGTTTTGATGACTAGACCTTCGGAAGATCTTGCTTTCACTGTAGCAGGCTTTAGTGCTTCGGAAGTATTCCTTTCTTCCGAGACCAAATTTTCTTCCGATTGAAAGTTTCCACTTGTCTTCTTCTTCATTTTGGAGCTTCCGAAGGAAAAATATTTTCCTTCCGAAGCTTGCTTCTTCTTCTCCAAACTCTTAGAAGTTTCTTTCTTTGTCATCTGGAGAGTACACTTTGGATTGTAAACACAATCTTTACCAAGATGAGAAGTACTCCCACACATGACATAGTCCATTTTCTTCCTTCTAGGAGTCTTCTTTTGTTAACAAGGCTGAACATGATCACTTTCCTTCTCCATCTTCATCTTTACAGATGTTGTGGCAATTCTTGTGGGGATAGAACTACCTTTGGAGCTGGATGGTTCCACGTTGTACAACAACGGTACGCAATTGATCAGCCTTCGTCTTGATGATGGGATGATTTGGACAAGAACTAGAACTCTTGTTAGAGTTCAAGTTTTTGTCTTCAGCCTTAACCACTTCAAATACTACAGAGATGAAGACTTGTTTCTGTACAGAGTTAAAGGTGGCCTTGATCTCTTGAGCCTTCTTGGACTTTCTATTGGCCTTCGTGATCAAGTTCTTTCTCTTGGACTTGTCATCCCAACAGCATTACTCTCCTCGGAGGGATGATGACCCTTCTTAGAATGTTCTTCTTCACTCTTCTCAGAGCCATTCTTCACCATCTCCTCTTCATCCTCTTCAGTCAAGGGGTCTATGAGGGGAAGCTCATCTTCACAAGTTCCACACCTAAGAGATCTTACTGACAAGATTATGTGTGAAGGAGCTATCTCACTAGATCCTAGTCCCTGCTTATTTTGATAACAAACTTTTGCATGCAAGGATGAGGATATCATGTACATGAAAGTCTGTTCTTCAAGAACACATTTTTCTGTCCTGGCTTGGCTAATCACAAGCTCAGCCTGGCACTCAGTCAACTTAGTTATGAGGTCTTTGATCTAAAGGTTGATGAGAAAGTTGTGTGTGCTCTTATCAGCAGAGACAAAAGCATGAGAAGAACTTGTCTCTTGGAATGGATTTCCTTGAGTGTAGCTTTCTCTTGGAGTCTCTAGGAAGGTAATGAAAGGACTCTTGTGTGAGTTGTCAGGGTAGCATATAAGATGATGTTGTGGTTCAATGTGAATCCAAGGATCGCAATCAGGAATTATCACTGTTAGATTGGAATCGACTTAATGATTGCGGAATGATCATTAATCGTTGTTTAAATTGATTAATTATTAAAAATCAATGACAATAAATACTAATGCTAAAGAACATAATAATATCAACACAATAAATAAATGAACAAGATTTGATTCAAAAGTATTTCATTAAAACTTGTCAATGATTATAGAATGAATAAATAATGAATGCTATAAACAGTGATTGCTTCGAACGTGTTGAGGTTTATAATGTATTGATATGATGGCTGCTAGGGTTTTGTGTTTGATTGTGTGAATTGATGTGATGGTTGGTAAGTTGCCGTCTATTGCTTGAGTTACCCTCGTCCTTTTTATGTGAAACCTAGGACTCCAATTTGTAGAGGCACATGTTTCTGTTAAGGAAACATCGAATCTCTTGGAATGCGTGATTTGACTTGTTGACTTGTAAACTTGAATTACTTGTATCATTTATGTACAAGTGTTTTGTCTTCAGCAGCACATTTGTCTTTCGCAGGAGTTTGCTTTCCGTAGGAGACTTCACTTGATATCTTCATTGTACAAGTTGTTAATCTGTGGATCTTTGATCTCTCAGCTCCCTTAGACTTGTCTGCATTGGTGTTCTTTCGTATGAAATCCTCGGATGAATTTCCAGTTAAAAGAATATCTATGGAAGAACAAATTTGTTCATCCGTAGATGTTTCTTACACTTAGTCAATTTCAGAAATTGACTAAGTCTAATGTTTGATCCTGCAATCATACATACAAATCAATACATATATGGGTTAACCTATATACATAATGCATACATCATAAGAATGAATTACAAATATTCATTACAATAATTGATCAAGTTCTAAAAGCCTATACAAAAAGATTTAGATCTATTGTTTCCTAGATCTAACAATACTCCCCCTTAGGCTTAGCAACTTTCAATTCAGTTCTTCAGGCTTGACAGCTCCTTGACTCTTGCTATTATTTTGTTGTAGAAATACGCAACGACAATCTTCTGATCATCATACTTGTATTTGATCTCCATCTTACTAATCATCTTTATAGTTTCAAAACTTAGACCCAAAACATCTTCTTTAGAAGTCAAAGTTTCCACAACACTCTGATTATGCACTATTTGTAGTTCATCTTGTTCTGAGATCCTCAGTTCTGACACTTCCTTGATGGTAGTTCCTATCCACTTTCTAGCCTCATATCTTCTTCTCTTGTATGCCTTTGCATGCAGTTTGTCAATCACTTGAATCATGTGAACATATAGGCATAGATCATTCTGAGATTTCTTATCAACAAGCTTTGCGAAAAATTTGTCATGTAGGTATGAAGTATAGCTTGGCTGAAGCAGTTTGATTTCAACTGGATCAAATATCCTTATTCTCTCAGCTTTCTTTCCTTCAGCATTCCTCAGCAGCACCAATTCTTTGGTCTTCTCAGCATATCCTCATTCTGTTATAGGATATGTATATTGATTTCCTACAAAGCTTTTTAGAGTTGCTGAATTCATGTTGCTGTATCTAACCCTCTTTAAAAATTCATCATTTACAAGAGTAGAGGAGTTGGATTTTGATCTTTTCTTTCCTTGATTTCTTTTTCTGTGCTCAGCATCCTCCCTCTTGGCCTCCTTGAAAACATCATCTATGAATTTTGTCTTTAGCCTTCCCACTGACATAGAGAAATTGTTGGATTCTTTATGCCCAAGACACATAGAACATTGATGTGGTTAGTACGTTATGATCCTAGTCGGGTCATACCCAATAACAAGCTTATCAAACACCAATAAATATTTAATTAATGATATGATCATGCAATTAAATAATTACACCAATTTAGAAAAGTGGGTTTTCTAAATAAATTGTATATGAGATGGAACAACTTATAAGGATATTTTGTTCATGGTTATTATTTAACATTAAATTATAAAAGTGTGTATGAGTTATATAATTAAAAGGTTAATTACATAACTTATTAAGTAACTAGTTAAATTAAATGAAAGATAAAAATGAAGGGGGGAAACCCCATTTGAACCTGTTTCGGCCGCCCCTTGTGGGTGTGATTGGTTCATTTTGGTTGCCTTGGAAGTAGACACACTTAACTAGTGACACACTCCATCCCTCTCTCACACACATGCAAAAACCAAAAGGACCAAATTCTCTCTACTCTTGAAGAAAAGTCACGCCTGAAAGAAGGTTTCAGCAGCCCCTTTTGGTCGTTTTTGGTGTTCAAATCCTAGCAACAAAGGTGTTTGCTTGATGCTTGTGGGAATGCAAGCTTGAGGACACCTTCCTTGGTGTTTTGGTTGTTAAAGAACTTCATCCCCTTCCTCATTCTCACGTTTTTGGCAGCTCTTGAAAGGTAGTTTCATGAGTTTGTATTTGGTTGTTATTTTATGCTTGATAGCTAGTTCTTTCACATATATTTGATCCTTTGTTCTTGGGTTTGTTGATGATAAATAATATAATTTAAATTTCAGTTTATAAAACATATTATTAAGCTTTGTTTCCGCTGCGTTTTCATGTTTAAGAGGTTAAACAACTTTGATAAGATGTCCAACAAACCAAACAGAAATCTCTTCCCCTTGGGTGGATTGGATAGTTAGAGATGATTAGGCTTTACAAATCCTTAATATCTCCTTCAGGAAGACTCAATAATGTTTCTACATCATGGAAGTATTGGATTCTTCCAGATGTTCTCTTAATGATTGCATAATCCCAGTCTGGATCATATTTCAAGGCCATAATCCTGTTTTCTTTCACAGAACTGGGAGTTGTGATATGATCATAAAGCTCTATCAGGGTTGACTTTTGCTCTGTTATTTCCCTTACAGTAGTTCCCAAAGGCCATACCTTTCCAGGGATAACTTCTCAGGGTTCTCTGATCAGCTTTTCCTTCCCTTTGTGATGGTCTTTAGATTCAACAGTTAAAGGATCAGCAGGGAGTTTGCTTTGTTGCTCATAAGATGGGTTTGGAGCTTCAGTTCTGAACTTTACACCAGTTTCTAGCTCTATTTTCATCACATGTTCCATCATCTTTCTTAACTCAGCCACTGATCTTCCCTTCAGCTCATGCACTTTGTAGTTATGCCCTTGTAACCAAAAAGTCATATTATAGTTGTTCAGCCTTGTTGTATCATAGTGACCAAACTCTTTCTTTGTTTTCTAGATTGACTGATAGGTTGTGAATGTCTCATAGTCACAGTTAAGGATAATAAACCTTGCAAGCTCAAACTCTTTTAGCAAATCCTTCATTTCAGTCATGTTCATCCTTTCTACCATGTCATACGAAAATCCATGGTTAATTAGGGTCATAAACATAGTTGATTCAGGTCTTTCTTGCAATATATCTTTTGTGGCCAGTAGATCATCCGCCTTTGATTCTTTGTGTTCTTTGGGAGACTCAACTTTAGTCAGCTCATCCTATTTAGCATCACTCTCAATTTCTAGCTCTAGTTTCATCACATTTTCCATCATCTTTCTTAACTCAGCCACTGATCTTCCCTTCAGCTCATGCACTTTGTAGTTATGCCCTTGTAACCAACAAGTCATATTATACCTGCTCAGCCTTGCTGTATCAAAGTGACCCAACTCTTTGTTTGTTTTCTAGATTGACTGATAGGTTGTGAATGTCTCATAGTCACAGTTGGGGATAATAAACCTTGCAAGCTCAAACTCTTTTAGCAAATCCTTCATTTCAGTCATGTTCATCCTTTCTACCATGTCATATGGAAATCCATGGTTAATTAGGGTCATAAACATAGTTGATTCAGGCCTTTCTTCCAATATATCTTTTATGGCCAGTAGATCATCAGCCTTTGATTCTTTGTGTTCTTTGGGAGACTCAACTTTAGTCAGCTCATCCCATTCAGTATCACTCTCAGTTTCAGCATGAGATATAGGCTTCAAGGTTGAGACGTTTACTAAAGGAGTGTGTTCTAGAGATTTGGGTTTTTGACCTTTTTGGTGATTCTTCAACATCAATCACTTCTTTCTTTACAGGCCCCAAGTATCTCCTTTTTCTTGAGTATTGAATGATTTGCTTTGAAGTCTCAGCATATTCTTTTGGTTGTTTTGTTGCATGAGCACTTAATTCAATGTCACTTATCTTCTTTTTCAGATCATCAATCTCTGCATCTTTTCTTTCTAGCTGAGCAGATTGTTCATTCAGAGTCTTTTTAGCTTTGTTGTTCTCCAACACAAGCTTCTCTCTTTCAGCCTTCTCATGTTCAATAGTCTCTTGTAGTTCTTTGATGAACTCATGCAGAGCATCAATTACTTCATTGTTTTCTTGAACATTTTCTCTTAGTCTTTTCAGGAATGCTTCTTAAGTTAACAACTTATCCTCCTTTTTCGTTATCCTCCCCTTCAACACCCTTATTATTTCTAACCTCTTGTTTGATTTTATGATCAGCTTGTTGTATTCAGCTACCGAGAAACTTTTGCTCAGAGGGATGTCTTCATCACTAATATCATCTTCATGATATGCAAAGACATCAACATAGTTTGCTTCTTCTTCCCCTTCTTGTTGTTCAACAACAATCTCATCATCATTTACTTCATCAGGGGCTATACTGACTGAGCTTGAGCTGGACTCAGCTGCTTGATCTACTTGATCTTGATGTTGTTGTTGTTGTTACTAAGATCAGTGATTGAGAGATATGCTCAGTATTATTTGAGTGAACATGGGTTTGAGATTTGGTTAAAGATAGTTGAACAATATTGGATTGAGAAGCTAACTCAGTCTCACCAGTGTAAATACTCTAGTTGATTGGTTTTCAGGGGTTGCAGGTTGTTGAAAAATTTGTAATTGGTTTTGAATTGGTGATTGAGGGTGAATTGGAGAAATTGGTTGGGTGTTTTGACTGGCTGGAGATTGAGGTTGGGGAGATTGAGGTTGCTTAGTATCAGCATGAGAGCTATCCGGCTGGTCTTCCCACACCAGCTCTTGAGGAATGTTGGCATTAGGATCAGCCACATGAGCAAACATGGGCATGTCTCCACCTTGGTATTTTCCACTAATGAAGTCTTCCGAAGCCAAATATGAAGTCTTCCGAAGCCTCAGAGACAAAGTCTTCCGAAGCTTCATCTTATGAAGACAGATTTCTTCCGAAGACTTTTAGTAACATGCTTTATGTGATGTACTATTCCATAAAGCTGGACACCTTTCCGCTGCATCTCTGTAAAGTCACCAACTTACATGAGTTGGTGAAAAGGTCCATACTTTTGGTAACTGTACATTGAGGTCTTGAGTCTGTAACTTTCTACTTTATGTACTTTATCCTTTTTGTAATAGATAAGGATGTGAGCTATGGCATGTCATAGTCACAAGGTCAAAAGGCAGATATACCTTTTGATTCTACAATTGATTTTGTTTGTGTCTAGTCAATTGTATCCAGCTGGCTTTCAAAGTATAGCCGACTGTAGGTTGTAGTATAAGTATTTCAGGTTCTAGTATCTTTCTTTATGCTTTGTAACACTTGTAATAGAACTTGAGAAAGCAATATACTGCATCCTTGAAACCCAATCTATTATTCTGTCTCTTACTTGTTACTTGTGTTCTTAGTATCATTATTGTGGTTAATCCAGTTTACTGTTTAATTAAGTTTGGTTAATCTCCTTTTTGTGTTATTGTGTTTTAAGTGACCACCCTTCAACGGTCCTGCAATTGGTATCAGAGCATTTCAGGCTCTTGATATAAGATCTCACTATCTTAAGATCCCTCACACACACAAATACTAAACTTTCAAATGGCATCCATTTCAAAGACTGATATGGAAACTGGAACCATGAACAAGTCCCCGCTGATCACTCTTGATGACTTTGATACTTGGTGTATGAGAATTTAAGGTTTCATCAGGTCTCTAGACTCAAGAATGTGGGAGTCTGTTAAAAATGGACCTTTCATACCCAGCACTCCTTCTGCTACTGGTGCTGGTATGATTCCCAAAGATGTGGCTAACTACTCAGATGAAGATAGAAAGAGAGTAGAGATTGATAGAAAAGCCATGATCGCTCTTCAAACTGCCCTTCCAAACTCTATGTACAGAGGTTTCAAGAAGTGCAAAACAGCTAAACAGCTGTGGGATGCACTAAAACTGATGTATGAAGGCTCCTCTGAAGCCAAGAAGAACAAGAAGGATCTCCTGAAGTAGCAGTTTGAAAACTTCACATTCAAAATAGGTGAAACCATGACTCAGCAATACTTCAGGTATGTTGAAATAGTTGATACCCTTGTGGATGGAGGAGTTCCTCTTGAAAACAGAGACATTGTAAGGAAGTTCATGTCCTCACTTCCTAGGCAATGGACACACTATTGTGTGGTAATCAAGAGGACTGAAAATCTCAAAACTCTTACTCTGACAGAGTTATATGGGATTCTCAGTGGCTACCAGATGGAGATGAACATGCAAGGTTCATCTGGCAACTCCAACAATCAATTGGGTTCAGCCCTACATGTGGTTGAAAGGGATAGCATAGAACCCCAACATCATCTCATATGCTACCCTGACAACTCACCAAAGGGTCCTTTCATCACCTTCCCAGAGACACCCTGGGAGAACTACACTCAAGGAAGCCCATTCCAAGAGACAAGCTCTTCTCAAGCCTTTGTGTCTTCTGATGAAAGTTATGGTAACTCTCTTTTCACTCTTGAAGACCTGGATTGTATCCATCCAGATGATCTGGAATATATGGAAATGGTCCAGCAGATGGCTCTTCTCACTCATAGAGCCAAGAAGTTCTACAAGAGAACTGGAAGGAGGTTTCCAAGCAATGCAACCAGTGGAAAGTTTGGCTTGGATAAAAGCAAAGTCAAGTGTTACAACTATAACTTGATGGGCACCTTGCTAGAGAGTGTAAGGCACCTAAAACAAATGGTGGCCAAGCACAAACCAGATCAAACTACACTGAGAAAGCCCCTCAGAATGAGAAGCCAAAGAAACAAGCTATTGTTGCTGTTGAAGAAGGAGGCTTTGACTGTAGCTTTCATGTGGAAGATGCTTCTCCAAACCAAGCACTAATGGCAAATCATGATGAAGCCAAGGTATTGGAACATCTCTGTACTCCTGAATGCATTGCTAAAGTTAACGAATACATTTCCTGTAACTTGGAGATGAGATCTGATTTTGAGTCCTTAAACATTTTAAAATCTGATTTTAGAAAGTCTGAAATTGATTATAAACTAAAGATAGAGGACTTAGAGAAAACCATTTCAGTTCTAAAACATGAGCATACAGATTTTAGGACTCAAATCAAAGATCTCATAACCAAGCTGACTGAGTGCCAGGCTGAGCTTGTGATCAGCAAAGCCAGGGCAGAAAAGAGTGTTCTTGAAGAAGATACCTTCAAGAACATGATATCCTCATCTCTACATAACAAGGTGTGTTTTCAAAATATACATGGACTAGGATCAAATGAGATAGCTCCTCCACACAGAATCTTGTCTGTATGATCTCCTAGGTGTGGAACTTGTGAAGATGAGCTTCCTCTCATAGATCCTATAAGTGAAGAGGATGAAGAAGAGATAGTGAAACCTCTGAGAAGAGTGAAGAGGAGGATTCTAGGAAGGGCCACTATCCTTCTGAGGAGAAGAAGATTACTGTGATGACCAAGTCAATGAGAAAGAACTTGATCAGGAAGAGCAAAAGAAAAGCAAGGAAGGCTCAAAAGATCAAGGCTACTTTTAACTCTAAGCAGAAACAAGTTTTTATCTCTGCAGGTTTTGAAGTAGTAAAGACTGTAGACATCAACCAAAATTTTCAGCTAAGAGTTCTGGTTATTGTTCAAAACATCTCAGTACCAAGAAGAAGACTGATCTGCTGTGTACCATCAAACTCCAAGAGCAGTTCCCAGCCCATAAGAACTGTCTCAGCATCTGCAAAGATGAAGGTGGAGAAGCGATGTGACCAAAGAAAGTCTTGCTCTCATAAGGAGACTCTTGTGAAGAAGAAAATGTTGTGTGTCATGTGTGAAAGTACCTCTCACATTGCTAAGGATTGTCCATACAATCCTAAAAATACTGTCCATATGACCAAGACAAAGACTTCAAAGAGTTTCAAGAAGATTCAAGCTTCGGAAGGAAAGTCTGTTTCCTTCGGAATCTCCAAATCAAAGAAGAAGGTAAATGGAAAATTACCTTTGGAAGAGAAGTTGGTCTCGGAAGAAAGGAATTCTTCCGAAGCACTGAAGTCTGCTGCAGTGACTGCAGAATCTTCCAAATGTTCAGTCATCAAAACTTTCGAAGTCCCAAAAGCTTCCGAAGTTTTGAAGGTCAAGTCCAAGACTCGAAAGGTGGTGTGGAAGTCTAAGAAAGACCAAGTGACTGAAATTTCTCCATCAACAACAGCTCAAGATCCTTCTAGTTCAACCATAGGATCTATTACTATTGCATTACCTTCTATTATACTTAGTGAACCCAAGACAAATAAGGCTTGGGTTTCCAAATGTAACTAATCATTTTCTTTATGCAGGAACATCTCAAGACAAACAAGAATGTCTGGATCATTGATAGTAGTTGTTCCAAGCACATGACAGGCAATAAGTCACTACTCCATAACTTTGAGAGGATTGATGGAGGACCAGTTGCTTTTGGAGGAGATGAAGGTGGTTACATTTCTGGAAGGGGCAAGGTCACAAATGGTAAGCTCAGCATTGAAAAGGTAAACTTTGTCAAGGAGCTTGGGTACAATCTTCTGAGTGTATCCCAATTTTGTGATCAGAGTCATAACATGCTCTTTACTGAGCATGAGTGCATTGTTCTCAAGCCTGGAGTGGTCATTCGTCATGAGCACATCCTGCTTAGAGCCCCCAGGAAAGGGAACATGTACAAGATGGACTTGCAAGAAACATCTCCCTCTGGAGAAGTTTCATGCTTTCTGTCTAAAGCAAATAGTGATGAGTCTTTCCTATGGCATAAAAGGATGTGCCATGTAAACTTTAAGAACATGATAAACTAATTAAACATGATCTGGTAACTGGAATGCCAAAGAAAGAGTTTACAAGTGATGATCATTGTGTTGCATGCCTGAAAGGGAAGCAACATAAGGTATCTCACAAGCCTAAGGAAAGGAACTCCATCTCTACTCCCCTACACTTATTACATATGGATCTCTTTGGCCCCACCAGTGTAATGAGTCTAGGAAGGACCTCTTATTGTTTGGTGATCACAGATGATTTTACAAGATTCACTTGGGTTTTCTTTCTTAGATCTAACGATGAGACCCCTGAGATTCTGAAGAATTTCATCTTAAAAATTGAGAATCAAAGTGATCACAAGGTCAAAATCATAAAATGTGATCAAGGGACTGAATTCAAGAATCAAATCCTTGATACATTTTGTGATGAAAAAGGTACTACAAGACAATATAGTGCTCTCAGGACTCCTCAGCAAAATGGTGTTGCTGAGAGGAGAAACAGGACACTAATTGAAGCTGCAAGAACTATGTTGTCTGACTCTAAACTGCCCATCACCTTCTGGGCAGAGGCAGTAAAAACTGCTTGCTATGTGCAAAACAGAGTTTTAGTAGTTAAGACACATGGTAAGACTCCTTATGAACTTTGGTACAAGAGAAAACCTTTCATTGGTTTTCTCAGGTCATTTGGATATCCTTGCACTATCTTGAATACCAAAGATAAAATTGCCAAGTTTGCTGAGAAATCAGATGATGGACACTTCATTGGATACTATTCTCAAGCTAAGGCTTATAGAGTATACAATCTCAGAACTAGAATTGTTGAGGAGTCAGCCAATGTGACTTTCAATGAACACACACCCTATGTGGCTGGTTCTGGTCCTGATTGGGTATTTGATCTTGATTTAGTTACCAACTGTTTTAACAAATCTTGTGAGAATGTTTCAGGATCTATAGAGAATTTAAATACAGGTGATCCTGATCCAAGATTTGAGCTAGGAAAACATTCAACTCATACATCTTCAGCTCCAGTTGGAACTACTTCAGCAAATGAGGTTTCTATCAGCACTACAATGACAAATTCAGCTGATACATCTAGGGTGCCTTCAAATTCCAGCTCAGAGGCTCCACAACCAGACAAAGATAGCTCAATTGTGGAAGACAACACTGGTGATGGTGAAAGTGATCAGGAATTCCTTGATGCTAATAACCACACCATAGATGACAACATCGATGATGTCACACACTCATTGGATCAAGTTAATCTTGATAAGTGTGGTGATGTGGAGGGTGAATCATCTATGCCAGATCTAAATTTCTCAAATTTGGATCTTTCTCAGCAACTTGCTGTGCTCCCTCAGCTTAGGATCCACAAGTCTCACCCCACCACAAACATCATTGGAGATGTTGTCACAGGGGTAAGAACAAGAGGATAAACCCATGAAGCAAATTTTTGTCTTCACTCTTGTTTCTTATCCCAGATAGAGCCAAACAAAGTTGATAAGGCTCTAAAGGATGGAAGTTGGGTTGAAGCTATGCAACAAGAGTTGCTTCAATTCAAAAGGCAACAGTTTGGAACCTTTGTCCTCTTCCTCATGGGAAGACTACCATTGGAACCAAATGGGTGTTTAGGAATAAGAAGGATGATAGAGGCATTATAATCAAGAACAAGGCAAGAATAGTTGTTCAATGATACACACAAGAAGAAAGGATTGACTACACTGATGTCTTTGCTCCTGTAGCAAGATTAGAAGCTGTTAGGATATTCCTGGCATTTGCTGCATCCAAGAACTTCAAGGTCTTTCAACTTGATGTGAAGTGTGCTTTATTGTATGGAGTGATTGATGAAGAGGTATATGTCAAACAGCCACCTGGTTTTGTAGACCCTGATCATACTGATTATGTCTACAAGCTTGACAAAGCTCTTTATGGGCTGCATCAGGCACCCAGGAAGTGGTATGAGACATTGTCTGAGTATCTTTGTAAACATGGATACAGGAGAGGTCCTATAGATGGAACTCTCTTCATCAAAGGACAGGGAAATGACTTATTGCTAGTTCAAGTGTATGTAGATGACATCATCTTTGGTTCAACTAATCCAAAGCTCTGCAAAGACTTTGAGAAGCAGATGAAAGACAGATTTGAAATGAATGCAATGGGAGAACTCAATTTCTTTTTGGGAATTCAAGTGAAGCAAGTTGAAGATGGCATCTTCATAAGTCAGTCAAAGTATATTCAGGACATACTCAAGAGGTTCAACATGACTGATTGTAAGATTGCTAAGACAACCATAGCTAGAAACCACTCCCTTGGACCTGATCTTGAGGTGGAGTGTGTAGATGAACACTTATACAGGGCTATGATTGGGTCTCTTATGTATCTTACAGCTAGCATGCCTGATATCATGTTTGCTACATGTATTTGTGCAAGATATCAAGCCAATCCTAAGATGTCTCACCTAATCACTGTCAAAAGGATTTTAAGAGACCTCAAAGGTGCTTCAACACTTGGTTTATGGTATCCGAAGAATCCTGACTTCAATCTGTATGCTTATACAGATAGTGATTATGGTGGTTGCAACATGACTGCAAAGTCTACATCTGGGGGATGTCAATTCCTTGGTGGAAGGGTTGTCTCATGGCAATGCAAGAAACAATCCTATGTGTCTGCATCAACTGCTGAGGCTGAATACATTGCTGCTGCAGGTTGTTGTGCTCAAGTGCTTTGGATTCAAAATCAGATGCTGGACTATGGATTTAACTTCAAGGAGACTCCTATCCACATAGACAACAATAGTGCTATCTCTATCACTGAGAACCCTGTGCAGCACTCAAGGACCAAACATATCAATATCAGGTATCATTTAATAAGAGATAACTATGAAAAGGGATTAACTAAACTAGTCAAAGGTCATCAGATGAATAATATGCTGATCTGTTTACAAAAGCTTTTGATGAACCGAGATTTAAATATCTAATATCAGCTATTGGGATGATTAACTTTGAGTAGATCTTTTCTTAAAACTAATTCTAATTATTTTTTAAGATATGATTGTCCTAAGTTGTCTAGTTCATCACTTTCGTAAGCTCATGTTTTCTTTGGATATCAAATCCTTTTTGAAGACTTTCCTTAGATTCTTGAAAATTTTCTGATCCTTCGGAAGATATATTTTTTACCTTCGGAAGAAAATCATGTCTTCAAAATAAATAACTGTCTAAGAAATTTTACCTTCGGAAGAAGTCTCAATCTATCTTCCGAAGCTTAAATACTTGTCTCAGACATTTATTTGTTTGTAAGGACTTTTTCCTTCCGAAACAAAATTAACTCTCGGAAGCTCTGTTGTTTTATAGACAAAGCATTCAAGTGTATATTTCTCTTCCGAAGCATAATTTTCAAGATTCTCAGGAAAATCTTCCGAAGTCATTTTAGCTTCGGAAGCTTTTTCATTAAAACTTCCGAAGATAATTTACCTTCGAAAGCTTTTCGAATTCCAAGAAAACTACTTTTTGAGCAAAAGTAAACTACTTTTTCAGAGGTGGGACCGACATTCGGATTTCAAAGTTTATCCTCTTTCATTAACTTTGGTTCAAATCCTGTAAAGATTCCTTAAGTCTGATGGAACCCAAAACATCCAATGTGTCTCTGCAACATGCACTAAGTACTGAAGTAAAGAATGCTTCGGAAGTTTTACACAATGCACTAGAAAATACTCTAAGTGTAAAATCTTCCGAAGCCAAGACCAATATCTTCCGAAGCTAAACATGAAGTCTTCCGAAGCCTCAGAGACAAAGTCTTCCGAAGCTTCAACCTATG
Source organism: Flaveria ramosissima (assembly GCA_025215565.1). NCBI lineage: Eukaryota > Viridiplantae > Streptophyta > Magnoliopsida > Asterales > Asteraceae > Flaveria > Flaveria ramosissima. The sequence goes on from CM046036.1 coordinate 40,341,202, forward strand.
AAGACAGATTTCATCCGAAGACTTTTAGTACACATGCTTTATCTGATGTACTGTTCCATAAAGCACCATTCCGCTGCATCTCTGTAAAGTCACCAACTTACATGAGTTGGTGAAAAGGTCCATGCTTTTGGTAACTGTACATTGAGGTCTTGAGTTTGTAACTTCTACTTTATGTACTTTATCCTTTTTGTAATGTATAAGGATGTGAGCTATGGCATGTCATAGTCACAAGGTCAAAAGGCAGATACACCTTTTGATCCTACAATTGATTTTGTTAGTGTCTAGTAAATTGTATCCAGCTGGCTTTCAAAGTATAGCCGGCTGTAGGTTGTAGTATAAGTATTTCAAGTTCTTGTATCTTTCTTTATGCTTTGTAACACTTGTAAAAGAACTTGAGAAAGCAATATACTGCCTCCTTGAAACCCAAACTCTCTTGTTCTGTCTCTTTACTTTACTTGTGTTCTTTGTATCAACTTGGTTTATCCAGTTCACTGTTTGATCAAAGTTTAGTTGCTCTCCTCATTGTGTTGTTGTGTTGTAATTTGTTCAAGCCCTTAAACGGTCCTGCAATTGGTATCAGAGCATTCCAGGCTCTTGATATAAGATCTCACCATCTTAAGATCCCTCACACACACAAAAACTAAACTCTCCAAATGGCATCCATCTCAAAGACTGATATGGAGACTGGAACCATGAACAAATCCCCACTGATCACTCTTGATGATTTTGACACCTGGTGTATGAGAATGGAAGGTTTCATCAGGTCTCTTGATTCAAGAATGTGGGAACCTGTTGAGAATGGACCTTTCATACTCAGCACTCCCTCTGCTACTGGTGCTGGTATGATCCCAAAAGATGAGGCCAACTACTCAGATGAAGATAGAAAAAGAGTAGAGATTGATAGGAAGGCCATGACTGCTCTTCAGACTGCTCTCCCAAACTCTGTATACAGAGGTTTTAAGAAGTGCAAAACAGCTAAACAGCTATGGGATGCACTAAAGCTGATGTATGAAGGCTCCTCTGAAGCCAAGGAGAACAAGAAGGATCTTCTGAAGCAGCAGTTTGAAAACTTCACCTTTAAAGCAGGTGAAACCATGACTCAACAATACTTTAGGTATGTTGAGATAGTGGATACCCTAGTGGATGAAGGAGTTCCTCTTGAGAACAGTGACATTGTAAGGAAGTTCATGTCCTCACTTCGTAGGCAATGGACACACTATTGTGTGGTGATCAAGAGGACTGAGAACCTTAAAACTCTTACTCTGACTGAGTTGTATGGGATTCTCAGTGGATACCAGATGGAGATGAACATGCAAGGTTCATCTGGCAACTCCAACAATCAAATGGGTTCAGCCCTTCATGTGGTGGAAAGGGATAGCATAGAACCCCAACATCATCTCATATGCTACCCTGACAACTCACAAAAGGGTCCTTTCATCACCTTCCCGGAGACACCAAGGGAGAACTTTACTCAAGGAAGCCCATTCCAAGAGACAAGTTCTTCTCAAGCCTTTGTGTCTACTGATGAAAGCTGTCGGAACTCTCTCTTCACTCTTGAAGACCTGGACTGTATCCATCCAGATGACCTGGAGTATATGGAATAGTTCAGCAGATGGCTCTCCTCACTCACAGAGCCAAGAAGTTCTACAAGAGAACAGGAAGAAGGTTTCCAAGCAATGCTACCAGTGGAAAGTTTGGGCTGGACAAAAGCAAAGTCAAGTGTTACAACTGTAACCTTATGGGCCACTTTGCTAGGGAGTGTAAGGCACCTAAAACAAATGGGGGCCAAACACAACCCAGACCAAACTACACTGACAAAGCCCCTCAGAATGAGAAGCCAAAGCAACATGCTGTTGTTGCTGTTGAAGAGGGAGGCTTTGACTAGAGCTTTCAGGTGGAAGATGCTTCTCCAAACCAAGCACTGATGGCTGACCATGATGAAGCCAAGGTATTGGAACATCTCTGTACTCCTGAATGCATTGCTAAAGTAAATAGATACAGGTCCTACAACTTAGAAATGAGATCTGATCTTTAGTCATTAAACATATTAAAATCTGATTTTAGAAAGTCTGAAAATGATTACAAGTTAAAATAGAGAACTTGGAGAAAACCATTTCAGTACTAAAACATGAACATACAGATTTTAGAACTCAGATTCAGGATCTCATAACTAAGTTGACTGAGTGCCAGGCTGAGCTTGTGATCAGCAAAGCCAAGGCAGAGAAGAGTGTTCTTGAAGAAGAGACCTTCAAGAACATGATATCCTCATCCCTGCACAACAAAGTGTGCTATCAAAATAGACAGGGACTGGGATCAAATGAGATAGCTCCTCCACACACAATCTTGTCTGTAAGATCCCCTAGGTGTGGAACTTGTGAAGATGAGCTTCCTCTCATAGATCCTATAAGTGAGGAGGATGAAGAAGTGATAGTGAAGAATTCCTCTAAGAAGAGTGAAGAAGAGGATTCTTCCAAGGGCCACTATCCTTCTGAGGAGAAGAAATCTACTGTGATGACCAAGTCCAAGAGAAAGAACTTGATCAGGAAGAGCAAGAGGAAAGCAAAGAAGGCTCAAGAGATCAAGGCTACTTTTGATGCTAAGCAGAAACAAGTTTTTATCTCTGAAGGTTTCAAAGTAGTGAGGACTGAAGACATCAACCAAGACTCCTCAGCTAAGAGTCCTTGTTCTTGTTCAAATCATCTCAGTACAAAGAAGAAGACTGAGCTGCTGTGTACCACTGCTGCACAGCCTCGACCATCAAACTCCAAGAACAGTTCACAGCCCAAAAGAACTGTGCTTCTTTTGACGTCTCAGCAGCAAGCCCAGCTCGGCTTACGCAATGATCGGAAGAACTCTCTTCAATAGCCCATGATTGAAAACAAATTATTTTCATAGTCTTTTATTATTTATTGTTGCCGATAGGTTTATTGACCTTACTAGTCATATGCCCTAAAGGTTCACTGTCTGGATAAACAGATAAGCGAATCAAGTGGTTGACGAAAGATCTAGTCCTCTCCTTTCAGTCGAGCTGAATTACATTTCCTCGTTTTTCCCTATCGTCTCAGCATCTACCAAGATGAAGGGGGAGAAGGGATGTGACCAAAGCCAGTCTTGCTCTCAAAAGGAGACTCCTTTGAAGAAGAAAATGTTATGTGTCATGTGTGAAAGTACCTCTCACATTGGTAAGGATTGCCCATACAATCCTAAAAGTACTATCCACATGACCAATACAAAGACTTCAAAGAGTTTCAAAAAGTCTCAAGCTTCGGAAGGAAAGTCTGTTTCCTTCGGAAGCTCCAAATCAAAGAAGAAGTTAAATGGAAAATTACCTACGGAAGAAAAATTAGTCTCGGAAGAAAGGAGTTCTTCCGAAGCACTGAAGTCTGCTGCAGTGACTGTAGAATCTTCCGAAGGTTCAGTCATCAAAACTTGTGAAGTCCCAAAAGCTTCTAAGGTTTTGAAGTTCAAGTCCAAGACTCCAAAGGTGGTGTGGAAGTCTAAGAAAGACCAAATGACTGAAGTTTCTCCATCAACAACAGCTGAAGATCCCCATAGTACAACCATAGGATCTATTACTATTGCATTACCTTCTATTACACTTAGTGAGCCCAAGACAAGTAAGGCTTGGGTTTCCAAATGTAACTAATCATTTACTTTGTGCAGGAACAGCTCAAGACAAGCAGGAATGTCTGGATAATTGACGTGGCTGTTCCAGGCACATGACAGGCAATAGGTCCCTACTCCATAATTTTGAGAGAATTGATGGAGGACCAGTTGCTTTTGGAGGAGATGAAGGTGGTTACATTTCTGGAAGGGGCAATGTCACAAATGGTAAGCTCAGCATTGAGAAGGTAAACTTTGTTAAGGAGCTTGGGTACAATCTTCTGAGTGTATCCCAATTTTGTGATCAGAGTCATAACATGCTCTTTACTGAGCATGAGTGCATTGTTCTCAAGCCTGGTGTGGTCATTCCTCATGAGCATATCCTGCTCAGAGCCCCCAGGAAAGGGAACATGTACAAGATGGATTTGCAAGAAACATCTCCCTCTGGAGAAGTTTCATGCTTTCTATCTAAAGCAAATAGTGATGAGTCTTTCCTATGGCATAAAAGAATGTGCCATGTAAACTTTAAGAACATGAATAAATTAATTAAACATGATCTTGTAACTGGAATGCCAAAGAAAGAGTTTACAAGTGATGATCATTGTGTTGCATGCCTGAAAGGGAAGCAACACAAGGTATCTCACAAGCCTAAGGAAAAGAACTCCATCACTACTCCCCTACACTTGTTACATATGGATCTCTTTGGCCCCACCAGTGTAATGAGTCTAGGAAGGACCTCTTACTGTTTAGTGATCACAGATGATTTTACATGATTCACTTGGGTTTTCTTTCTTAGAACTAAGGATGAAACCCCTGAGATTCTGAAGAATTTCATCTTAAAAGTTGAGAATCAATGTGATCACAAGGTCAAAACCATAAGATGTGATCAAGGAACTGAATTCAAGAACCAAATCCTTGATACATTTTGTGATGAAAAAGGTATTACAAGACAATACAGTGCTCCCAGGACTCCTCAGCAAAACGGAGTTGCTGAGAGGAGAAACAGGACACTTATTGAAGCTGCAAGAACTATGTTGTCTGACTCTAAACTGCCCATCACCTTCTGGGCAGAGGCAGTTAATACTGCTTGCTATGTGCAAAACAGAGTTTTAGTAGTTAAGACACATGGTAAGACTCCTTATGAACTTTGGCACAAGAGGAAACCTTTCATTGGTTTTCTCAGGTCATTTGGATGTCCCTGCACCATCTTGAATACCAAGGATCAAATTGCCAAGTTTGCTGAGAAATCAGATGATGGACACTTCATTGGATACTCTTCCCAAGCTAAGGCTTATAGAGTATACAATCTCAGAACTAGAATTGTTGAGGAGTCAGCCAATGTGACTTTCAATGAACACACACCCTGTGTGGCTGGTTCTGGTCCTGATTGGCTGTTTGATCTTGATTTAGTTACCAACTATTTTAACAAATCTTGTGAGCATGTTTCAGGATCTGCAAAAAATTTAAATACAGGTGATCCTGATCCAAGATTTGAGCTAGGAAGACCCTCAACTCATACATCTTCAGCTCCAGTTGGAACTACTTCAGCAAATGAGGTCTCTATCAGCACAACAATGACAAATTCAGCTGATACATCTGGTATGCCTTCAAATTCCAGCTCAGAGGCTCCTCAACCAGACAAAGATACCTCAATTGTAGAAGACAACAATGGTGATGGTGATAGTGATCAGGAATTCCTTGATGCTAATAAACACACTATAGATGACAACATCAATAATGTCACACACTCATTGGATCAAGTTAATCTTGACAAGTGTGATAATGTGGAGGGTGAATCTTCCAGGCCAGATCTAAATTTCTCAAATTTGGATCTTTCTCAGCAACTTGATGTGATCCCTCAGCTAAGGATCCACAAGTCTCACCCCACCACAAACATCATTGGAGATGTTGTCACAGGGGTAAGAACAAGAGGACAAACCCATGAAGCAAATGTTTGTTTTCACTCTTGTTTCTTATCTCAGATAGAGCCAAAGAAAGTTGATGAAGCTTAAAGGATGGAAGTTGGGTTGAAGGTATGCAACAAGAGCTGCTTCAATTCAAAAGGCAGAAAGTTTAGAACCTTTGTCCTCTTCCTCATGGGAAACCTACCATTGGAACCAAATGGGTTTTTAGGAATAAGAAGGATGATAGAGGAATTATCATCAAGAACAAGGCAAGACTAGTTGTTCAAGGATACACACAAGAAGAAGGGATTGACTACACTGATGTCTTTGCTCCTGTAGCAAGATTAGAAGCTGTTAGGATATTCCTGGCATTTGCTGCATCCAAGAACTTCAAGGTCTTTCAACTTGATGTAAAGTGTGCTTTCTTATATGGAGTCATTGATGAAGAGGTTTTGTCAAACAGCCACCTGGTTTTGTAGACCCTGATCATCTGTTTATGTCTGCAAGCTTGACAAAGCTCTTTATGGGCTGCATCAGGCACCCAGGAAGTGGTATGAGACACTGTCTGAGTATCTTTGTAAACATGGATACAGGAGAGGTACTATAGATGGAACTCTCTTCATCAAAGGACAGGGAAATGACTTATTGCTAGTTCAAGTATATGTAGATGACATCATCTTTGGTTCAACTAATCCAAAGCTCTGCAAAGACTTTGAGAAGCTGATGAAAGACAGATTTGAAATGAGTTCAATGGGAGAACTCAATTTCTTTCTGGGAATTCAAGTGAAGCAGGTTGAAGATGGCATCTTCATAAGTCAGTCAAAGTATGTTCAAGACATACACAAGAGGTTCAACATGACTGATTGTAAGATTGCTAAGCACCCATAGCCAGAAACCACTCCCTTGGACCTGATCTTGAGGGAGAGTGTGTAGATGAACATTTATACAGGGCTATGATTTGGTCTCTTATGTATCTTACAACTAGCAGGCCTGATATCATGTTTGCTACATGTATTTGTGCAAGATATCAAGCCAACCCTAAGATGTCCACTTAATCACTGTGAAAAGGATTTTAACATACCTCAAAGGTGCTTCAACACTTGGTCTATGGTATCCAAAGAATCCTAACTTCAATCTGTATGCTTATACAGATAGTGATTATGGTGGTTGCAACATGACTGCAAGGTCTACATCTGGGGGATGTCAATTCCTTGGTGGAAGGGTTGTCTCATGGCAATGCAAGAAACAATACTGTGTGTCTGCATCAACTGCTGAGGCTGAATACATTGTTGCTGCAAGCTGATGTGCTCAAGTGCTTTGGATTCAAAATCAGATGCTGGACTATGGATTTAACTTTAAGGAGACTCCTATCCACATAGACAACAACAGTGCTATCTCTATCACTGAGAACCCTGTGCAGCACTCAAGGACCAAACACAACAACATCAGGTATCATTTAATAAGAGATAACTATGAAAAGGGATTAATTAAACTAGTCAAAGTTCATACAGATGAACAATATGCTAATCTATTTACAAAAGCTTTTGATGAACATAGATTTAAATATCCGATATCAGCTATTGGGATGATTAACTTTGAGTAGACTTTTTCTTAAAACTAATTCTAATTATTTCTTCTTAAAATACGTTTGTCCTAAGTTGTCTAGTTCATCACTTTCATAAGCTCATGTTTTCTTTGGATGTAAAATTCTTTTTGAAGACTTTCTTTAGATTCTTGAAAATTTTCTGATACTTCGGAAGATAAAATTTTATCTTCGGAAGAAAATCATGTCTTCAAAATAAATAACTGTCTAAGAGATTTTACCTTCGGAAGAAGTCTAAACCCATCTTCCGAAGCTTAAATACCTATCTCAGACACTTATTTGTTTTTAAGGACTTTTTCCTTCCGAAGCAAAATTAACTTTCGGAAGCTTTGTTGATTCTTATACAAAGCATCCAAGGGTTTATTTCTCTTCTGAAGCATAAATTTTCAAGACTTTCAGGAAAATCTTCCGAAGCCATTTTAGCTTCGGAAGCTTTTTCATTAAAACATCCGAAGACAAGTTACCTTCGAAAGTTTTTCGAATTTCAAGAAAACTACTTTTTGAGCAAAAGTAAACTACTTTTTCAGAGGTGGACCGACTTCCGGATTTCAAAGTTTATCCTCTTTCATTAACTTTGGTTCAAATCCCTTTTCACATAAATACCCAACGGTTCCCCCTCTTCCTCACTATCTTCCTCAATTACATTATTCCTCTAACCTAATTCTCTAAACCGCCTTTGCTTTCTACCTTTCTTCACCCTTAAGCTTCTGAAATGGCCAATCTTAACCGCAGAAACAACCCAGATTTCTCCATGCAACTTCACAGGCAACATAATCAAGTTGCTCTGTTAAGCTCTGAGAAAGATGCAAGTTTCTCAGAGATTTGCCAATTCTTAACTCTATCCAACTACTTCACCTCCCTGACCATTAATCCTACTCTGTATGAGGATCACTTGCTTGAATTCTGGAAGACCTGCCAAGAGGTCATTATGGATGGGGAGAAGGCACTGTCTGCCACAGTGCAAGGGAGAACAATCTTCATCACTCCGACCATCATTAACCATCATTTGCAGCTGGATGATGAAGAAGGTGAGTTGTCCTTCCCAAAGGAAGCTGTTAATCATTCCTTTGAGCAGATGGGCTATGAGGGGGATTTCTCTGTAAAGACCTTCAGGAAAGGGAAGGTCTCATCCCAGTGGAAATACCTGCTCCATATGGTTATCCACAGCTTATCAAACAAGCATGGTGGGTGGGACCAGATTCCTGAGGATCTCTCCTTTATAGTTCATGGAATGGTTCATGGAATGGTTCATGGGGTCAAGTTCAGGTATTCTCAATTTGTTTATACTAATTTACTTGCAAACTTGGACTCCTTAGAGTATTACATGTTTCCTAGATATGTTCAACACATTCTCAACTGTGAACTGGGCTCACAGTTGAGGGAAACAAGTAATATTCTTAAATTGGGACAGATGAAGCCCGGCATCTTTAAAATAATGAAGAAGCCAACTGTAGGCTTCTCAGGGGTAGAAACAGCCCTAGTCCCTAAAATGTTAGAGCTCATTGCTCAAGGTGACAACCTAGCAACACAAGCTAGTGTTGAACCCACACCTCTTTTATCCTTACCTCTCAAAAGACCACAAATCACCCTCACCTACCAAAGAAAATCCAAACAAACCCCTGCTCAGGCTATTGAGTCTGTGCAGGTCCCCATATACTCAACCTTACAGGAGGAAGTGGACACTAGAGCTCCCACTTCCCCTGAGGTGCAAACCACTCCCATTTCTTCACCTATCAGGGCTGAGGTTCCTCATGCTCACCCTGATGAGCTCACAAGCCCAACAGCCTTAAGCCTTCACTCTGAGTCTCAACACTCAAGTGAACAACCTTCAGGGGACAGTTACCATCCCCAGCCTTTAGATCTCAACCAACCAATTCCCAACCTATCCTTTTATACTGACGAAGACTTAGGATTCAGTGAGTACCATGAGTCTCTCTTCTCCTCCCCTACTCAAAGAGAGATGAGTACCTCTGACTCTCCTCAGTCTATCCAACATCAGTCACCTGTTACTGAGGTGGCCACTCCTGAACATGTTCAGGATGTCCATATGGAAGAGGCTCTCACTTTTGAAAGTGATTACATCATTAAGACCTCAACCATGGCAACTCAGCCCACTGGCATCTCAACTAAGATTGCTAGTGAGCAGAGGAAAATCAGCAGCCAAGAACCTCAAGCTGGTGGTGAGAGAGAGGACTTTGGATTACTCATCTCATCCCCCAATGACTCTTCTGATGAAGAAGAGGGGAATTTGAGACTAAAGGTGCAGAAATTGTCAAAAACATGCTCCTATTTAGTCTCTAAGGTTGGTCACCTTGAATCTCAGGTGACTACCTTACAAAATAGGGTCAATGATCAGCAACTTCAGATTTCATATATAAAGGAAAAACTAGCTGGGAGACCTTTAAGGAGAGCTCAACCAGGAACACAAGAACCTGTGGAAGTGATTGACTTATCCTCCAGCTCACCTATGCAAGTGGTGATGCTACCAAAAAGGGGGAGAAAGTTATTACAACCACAGAACCTGGGAGTTCTTCACAGAGAATGGACATAGAGGACTCACCATCCTCACTTGCTGTTGTTCATTCTCAGCAACTTCCTCAAATTCACATTAATGTGGACTCTATAGACTCTATCATCAGGAGTCTCTTTGAGGAAGGTATACCAAGGGCTGTCCCACCTCCACCACAAGGAACTGCCAACTACATCATAAGGTGGAGGTATGATGTTGATAGAAGAGCCCTTATCCTTCACAGATTTCAAGGGCAACAAGAAGTGTTTGATTTTCAAAGCCTGAACTTCTATGAAAGATTGGATCTAGTCAACATGCCACTTGTCAATCCAAGCAATTCAAGACAAGCTGACAGGTTGGCTCAAAGAATCCAAGATAGAATCCTTGCAGAGTTCACTATAAGAAGGAGACTCAGGCAATCAGGCAATGTCATCGGTCAACTGGATGTTGAGGTGGACCCTAAGATTAGTTTCATAGGGGAAACCTTGACTGAAGGCCCAGTGGTAGAACCTGAGACCCCTGTCTCATCATCAACAACTGCTGTAGAGGTTCAAACTCCTTCTGAGACACCTGCTGGTGAAGGTGTTTCTCAGCCTCTCTCTGGCCAGAACATGGAAGCTACACCAAGAAATGAAGGCCAAGCCTCTATTCACCCTGAGTCACAAAGGTCTGTTGGTGACAAAGGGAAAAGGATAATGACTCCTGAGGAAATTGAGGAGGAAGAGAGAGATAGGAAAAGGAAGCTAAAGGGAGAAAGTTCCTCTGGGTCATCAAGCTTTATGCAAGCTGCAATCAGGGCTGCCCCAGACCAAATACTCAAGATGATGAGTTAAGGGCAGTCAGGATTACTTATTTACAGACCAGGAACTATGATATTGATGAAATCATCTCCCTCCCCTTAGAAGAATTGAATGAACTGGCTGACATGGAAGTGTCAAGAGAGATGAAGGAGAAAGAGGATGCAAGGCTACTTCTCCAATTCAAAGATGAGAAGAGACAGAAAAGACTCTACAAGAATGCTCCCACTCTCTCTCCAGTTCAAGAAAGTCCTACACAGGAAGATGTGGCTCCACAAGAACCTCAGGTAGATAAAGAAGAAGATAGGATCAAGATGATCAACTACCTAAGTGCCACAGGCTTTTATCAGGCAGATGCACTTCTTCCCCTGTCCTATGACTTCATTGAGTTTGAATACCTAAAGCAACTTGAGCTTGAGCTAGTCAAAGAAAGAAAGACAACCAAAAGGAAGCTAAGGGAAGAAGCTGCAAAGTCAAGAGCCATCATTCAAAAGAGTGTAAAGAAGTCTGCTGACAGACAAAGAATGATGAGCTTCTTGAAGCTATATGGATTCTCCAGAAGGAGACTTGGCCCTATGTCTCTATCCACAATGGATGAGCATATAAGGGTGATCAAGCAGAAGATTAAGAGTGGTGAACCGATTGACTTGCACTCTCTTCCAAGTCAAGTCCCACCTCAAGTGGAGGTCAACTTTGAACAACCTGAGACACCTCAACCAGAACCTCCAGCTGAGCCTCAGCAAGCTTCATCTTCTGATCCAAGGCAGGGTCAAACTCCCTCTCCTTCTGAACCAGTGAGGGAGGAACACCCAACTGAGAAAGACAATGATGATCAACAAGGTGCTGCAGACCAGTCTTCTCAGTTAAAGTCATCTAAGAGGAAGAAGAGAATGGCTTCTAAACCAAAGACAAAGAAGAAGAAGCCTATGTCATCTACCTCTACACCTCAGGCTGAATCAGATCAACCTGAGGAAGTGCATGATGAGGCAGCCCAATCAACTCCTATGCAAGTGGCTCCTCTAACAACTGAGACACCCATCTAGTCCTGGACTTACTCTACCAATCCAGAAAGATGGCATGTAATCAGAGATCAAGGTGTTGAGAATGTCTACTCTTGGCAAGACATAATCAACTTACCTCTGCATGATCTCTTTGAGATGAGAAGATAGTATGAAAGTCTTGATGATCCTGACCATCTAATGAAGAAAGGAATGGTCATGATTGTACTGAAGACCACCAATATCTGAAGATCTTCTAAGTGTTTTGGTAGCATCAGCCTAGGGGGAGTTTGTAAGGATTCCTTAAGTCTGATGCAACCCAAAACATCCAATGTGTCTCTGCAACATGCACTAAGTACTGAAGTAAAGAATGCTTCGGAAGTTTTACACAATGCACTAGAAAATACTCTAGTGTAAAATCTTCCGAAGCCAAGACCAATATCTTCCGAAGCTAAACATGAAGTCTTCCGAAGCCTCAGAGACAAAGTCTTCCAAAGCTTCAACCTATGAAGACAGATTTCTTCCGAAGACTTTTAGTACACATGCTTTATCTGATGTACTGTTCCATAAAGCACCTTTCCGCTGCATCTCTGTAAAGTCACCAACTTACATGAGTTGGTGAAAAGGTCCATGCTTTTGGTAACTGTACATTGAGGTCTTGAGTCTGTAACTTTCTACTTTATGTACTTTATCCTTTTTGTAATGTATAAGGATGTGAGCTATGGCATGTCATAGTCACAAGGTCAAAAGGCAGATACGCCTTTTGATCCTACAATTGATTTTGTTAGTGTCTAGTCAATTGTATCCAGCTGGCTTTCAAAGTATAGCCGGCTGTAGGTTGTAGTATAAGTATTTCAAGTTCTTGTATCTTTCTTTATGCTTTGTAACACTTGTAAAAGAACTTGAGAAAGCAATATACTGCCTCCTTAAAACCCAAACTCTCTTGTTCTGTCTCTTTACTTTACTTGTGTTCTTTGTATCAACTTGGTTTATCCAGTTCACTGTTTGATCAAAGTTTAGTTGCTCTCCTCATTGTGTTGTTGTGTTGTAATTTGTTCAAGCCCTTAAACGGTCCTGCAAATCCTTTTCACATAAATATCCAATGGTTACCCCTCTCCCTCACTATCTTCTTCAATTCTACTATTTCTCAGACCTATTTCCCAAACCGCCTTTGCTTTTCATCTTTCTTCATCCTTAAGCTTCTCAAATGGCCAACCTTAACCGCAGAAACAACCCAGATTTCTCCATGCAACTTCACAGGCAACACAACCAGGTTGCTCTGTTAAGCTCTAAGAAAGATGAAAGTTTCTCAGAGATTTGCCAGTTCTTAGCTTTATCAAATTACTTCACCTCCCTAACCATTGATCCTACTCTTTATGAGGATTATTTGCTTGAATTTTGGAAGACCTGCCAAGAGGTCATCATGGATGGGGAGAAGGCACTGTCTGCCACAGTGCAAGGGAGGACAATCTTCATCACTCTGGCCATCATCAACACTCATTTGCAGCTGGATGATGAAAAAGGTGAGTTGTCTTTCCCAAAGGAAGCTGTCAATCATTCCTTTGAGTAGATGGGCTATGAGGGAGATTTCTCTGTAAAGACCTTTAGGAAAGGGAAGGTCTCATCCTAGTGGAAATACCTACTCCATGTGGTTATCCACAGCTTGTCAAACAAGCATGGAGGATGGGACCAGATTCCTGAGGATCTCTCCTGAGGATGGGACCAGATACACTTGAGATAAGTATGACACAGAAATCTATAGGGTTTTGCGCAATCTTCCTTTCTTTGTTTCTACCTTCTCAAAATCACCATCATACCCCATCAGATAGTAGACTTTCTTATGTATTCATTCTTAAATACATCAGGGTGACCAACTTCTTGTTCTCCCAGCTCTAGTACCCTTCTGATAGTCTGTTCATTAATCCTTAGTCTTTCATTTTTAACATCAGCAACTATCATTTCAAAGTCACCATCTTCCTCTATTCGTGCTGAATTATAAAAATCAATAATATGCGCTTGATGAATCACAGGCTCTGCTGTTAAAGCATAGAAAAGCCTGTATCGTTGTAAGTAGATGATGATATCCCAACATCCTTCCGATACAGGGTCGTCAGGATTTAAGAATGCACACACATTTGTTGGATCTTGTATGCCCAAGACACATACAAGATTGATGTGGTTATTACGTTTTAATCCAAGTCGGGTCATACATAATACCAAGCTAAACAAACACCAATAAATATTAATTTGTTGATGAAATCATACAAATAAATACTGACACCAATTTATAAAATGGGTTTACTAAAACGTTGCTTTTGTAATAGAACAACATTATATGGATAATTTGTTCATGAGAAATTATTTGTTTTATTATTTAAGTGAGTTAAATAATAACAAATAAAAGTTTATTAATGTTATAAAATTAAAAGAAGTTTTAATTTTATAAAATTATGGGTTAAGAGTGTAAGTTTTTTTATAAAAATTGAAATGGGGGGAACCCATTTCAAACCCAATATTTCGGCCGCCCCTTTTGGGCATGGGAATCTTTATGTCTTGTATTTATACAAGACTTAATGTTGCTTGCACTCTTCCCTTGACACACACTTTCTCTCTTACATGCAATAGGCTCTTTCCTCCTTCTTCTCTCCTTGCAAAATTCGAGTTTTTGGGCAGAATTTGAGTTCATCTTGGCTGAAATTTTCGGGTTTGAAAGAAAGGGTTTGAGTGTTGGTGTTCTACTACCTAACAAGTTGGGTGTTTGCTAGGGCTTGTGGGTATACAAGCTTGAGGACTTCTCTTTTGGAGGCTAGACATTCAAGAAGCATCATGATCTTCTTCTCATCCATATTACTTCATCTTGTTCTTGAAAGGTAGTTTCAACAACACCCTATGGTTGTTCTTTTCATTTTAATAGTATTTTATTTCATATACATATGATCCTTTGTTCTTGGGTTTTTTTTGGGTGAATATGGTTCAAATTTTCAAATTATTAAACACCTTTTAACCATTATATCCGCTGCGTTTTTGAAGTTTAAATGGTTAAACTTGCTTTGATAAACATGTATCAAAACCCAACAACATTGTGTTATCTTGAAATCGATTAGCCATCTATTCATAAGAATGAAGAAGATTATTGTAAGGATTCCTTTAAGTCTGATGCAAACCAAAACATCCAAAGTCTCTCTGCAAGCAATGTACTAAAGAACTGAAGTAGAATTGCTTCGGAAGTTTTACACCATGCACTAGAAATATTCTAAGTGTAAAATCTTCCGAAGCCAAGACCAATATCTTCTGAAGCCAAATATGAAGTCTTCCGAAGCCTCGGAGACAAAGTCTTCTGAAGCTTCATCTTATGAAGACAGATTTCTTCCGAAGACTTTTAGTAACATGCTTTATCTGATGTACTGTTCCATAAAGCTGGACACCTTTCCGCTGCATCTCTGTAAAGTCACCAACTTACATGAGTTGGTGAAAAGGTCCATGCTTTTGGTAACTGTACATTGAGGTCTTGAGTCTGTAACTTTCTACGTTATGTACTTTATCCTTTTTGTAATAGATAAGGATGTGAGCTATGGCATTGTAAGGATTCCTGAAGTCTGATGCAACCCAAAACAGCCTAAGTGTCTCAGCAACATGCACTAAGTACTGAAGTGAAGAATGCTTCGGAAGTTTTACACAAGGCATTAGAAAATACTCTAAGTGTAAAATCTTCCGAAGCCAAGACCAATATCTTCCGAAGCCAAACATGAAGTCTTCCAAAGCTTCAGAGAAAAAGTCTTCCGAAGCTTCAACCTATGAAGACAGATTTCTTCCGAAGACTTTTAGTACACATGCTTTATCTGATGTACTGTTCCATAAAGCACCTTTTCCGCTGCATCTCTGTAAAGTCACCAACTTACATGAGTTGGTTAAAAGGGCCTTACTTTTGGTAACTGTACATTGAGGTCTTGAGTCTGTAACTTTCCACTTTATGTACTTTATCCTTTTTGTAATGTATAAGGATGTGAGCTATGACATGTCATAGTCACAAGGTCAAAAGGCAGATATGCCTTTTGATCCTACAATTGATTTTGTTAGTGTCTAGTCAATCGTATCCAGCTGGCTTTCAAAGTATAGCCGGCTGTAGGTTGTAGTATAAGTATTTCAAGTTCTTGTATCTTTCTTTATGCTTTGTAACACTTGTAAAAGAACTTGAGAAAGCAATATACTGCCTCCTTGAAACCCATACTCTCTTGTTCTGTCTCTTGCTTTACTTGTGTTCTTTGTATCACCTTTGGTTACCCAGTTCACTGTTTGATTAAAGTTTAGTTAATCTCCTCATTGTGTTGTTGTGTTGTAATTGTGTTTAAGCTCTTAAACGGTCCTGCAATTGGTATCAGAGCTTTCAGGCTCTTGATATAAGATCTAACCATCTTAAGATCCCTCACACACACAAAAACTAAACTCTCCAAATGGCATCCATCTCAAAGACTGATATGGAGACTGGAACCATGAACAAATCCCCACTGATCACTCTTGATGATTTTGACACCTGGTGTATGAGAATGGAAGGTTTCATCAGGTCTCTTGATTCAAGAATGTGGGAACCTGTTGAGAATGGACCTTTCATACTCAGCACTCCCTCTGCTACTGGTGCTGGTATGATCCCAAAAGATGAGGCCAACTACTCAGATGAAGATAGAAAAAGAGTAGAGATTGATAGGAAGGCCATGACTGCTCTTCAGACTGCTCTCCCAAACTCTGTATACAGAGGTTTTAAGAAGTGCAAAACAGCTAAACAGCTGTGGGATGCACTAAAGCTGATGTATGAAGGCTCCTCTGAAGCCAAGGAGAACAAGAAGGATCTTCTGAAGCAGCAGTTTGAAAACTTCACCTTTAAAGCAGGTGAAACCATGACTCAACAATACTTTAGGTATGTTGAGATAGTGGATACCCTAGTGGATGAAGGAGTTCCTCTTGAGAACAGTGACATTGTAAGGAAGTTCATGTCCTCACTTCGTAGGCAATGGACACACTATTGTGTGGTGATCAAGAGGACTGAGAACCTTAAAACTCTTACTCTGACTGAGTTGTATGGGATTCTCAGTGGATACCAGATGGAGATGAACATGCAAGGTTCATCTGGCAACTCCAACAATCAAATGGGTTCAGCCCTTCATGTGGTGGAAAGGGATAGCATAGAACCCCAACATCATCTCATATGCTACCCTGACAACTCACAAAAGGGTCCTTTCATCACCTTCCCGGAGACACCAAGGGAGAACTTTACTCAAGGAAGCCCATTCCAAGAGACAAGTTCTTCTCAAGCCTTTGTGTCTACTGATGAAAGCTGTCGGAACTCTCTCTTCACTCTTGAAGACCTGGACTGTATCCATCCAGATGACCTGGAGTATATGGAAATAGTTCAGCAGATGGCTCTCCTCACTCACAGAGCCAAGAAGTTCTACAAGAGAACAGGAAGAAGGTTTCCAAGCAATGCTACCAGTGGAAAGTTTGGGCTGGACAAAAGCAAAGTCAAGTGTTACAACTGTAACCTTATGGGCCACTTTGCTAGGGAGTGTAAGGCACCTAAAACAAATGGGGGCCAAACACAACCCAGACCAAACTACACTGACAAAGCCCCTCAGAATGAGAAGCCAAAGCAACATGCTGTTGTTGCTGTTGAAGAGGGAGGCTTTGACTAGAGCTTTCAGGTGGAAGATGCTTCTCCAAACCAAGCACTGATGGCTGACCATGATGAAGCCAAGGTATTGGAACATCTCTGTACTCCTGAATGCATTGCTAAAGTAAATAGATACAGGTCCTACAACTTAGAAATGAGATCTGATCTTGAGTCATTAAACATATTAAAATCTGATTTTAGAAAGTCTGAAAATGATTACAAGTTAAAAATAGAGAACTTGGAGAAAACCATTTCAGTACTAAAACATGAACATACAGATTTTAGAACTCAGATTCAGGATCTCATAACTAAGTTGACTGAGTGCCAGGCTGAGCTTGTGATCAGCAAAGCCAAGGCAGAGAAGAGTGTTCTTGAAGAAGAGACCTTCAAGAACATGATATCCTCATCCCTGCACAACAAAGTGTGCTATCAAAATAGACAGGGACTGGGATCAAATGAGATAGCTCCTCCACACACAATCTTGTCTGTAAGATCCCCTAGGTGTGGAACTTGTGAAGATGAGCTTCCTCTCATAGATCCTATAAGTGAGGAGGATGAAGAAGTGATAGTGAAGAATTCCTCTAAGAAGAGTGAAGAAGAGGATTCTTCCAAGGGCCACTATCCTTCTGAGGAGAAGAAATCTACTGTGATGACCAAGTCCAAGAGAAAGAACTTGATCAGGAAGAGCAAGAGGAAAGCAAAGAAGGCTCAAGAGATCAAGGCTACTTTTGATGCTAAGCAGAAACAAGTTTTTATCTCTGAAGGTTTCAAAGTAGTGAGGACTGAAGACATCAACCAAGACTCCTCAGCTAAGAGTCCTTGTTCTTGTTCAAATCATCTCAGTACAAAGAAGAAGACTGAGCTGCTGTGTACCACTGCTGCACAGCCTCGACCATCAAACTCCAAGAACAGTTCACAGCCCAAAAGAACTGTGCTTCTTTTGACGTCTCAGCAGCAAGCCCAGCTCGGCTTACGCAATGATCGGAAGAACTCTCTTCAATAGCCCATGATTGAAAACAAATTATTTTCATAGTCTTTTATTATTTATTGTTGCCGATAGGTTTATTGACCTTACTAGTCATATGCCCTAAAGGTTCACTGTCTGGATAAACAGATAAGCGAATCAAGTGGTTGACGAAAGATCTAGTCCTCTCCTTTCAGTCGAGCTGAATTACATTTCCTCGTTTTTCCCTATCGTCTCAGCATCTACCAAGATGAAGGGGGAGAAGGGATGTGACCAAAGCCAGTCTTGCTCTCAAAAGGAGACTCCTTTGAAGAAGAAAATGTTATGTGTCATGTGTGAAAGTACCTCTCACATTGGTAAGGATTGCCCATACAATCCTAAAAGTACTATCCACATGACCAATACAAAGACTTCAAAGAGTTTCAAAAAGTCTCAAGCTTCGGAAGGAAAGTCTGTTTCCTTCGGAAGCTCCAAATCAAAGAAGAAGTTAAATGGAAAATTACCTACGGAAGAAAAATTAGTCTCGGAAGAAAGGAGTTCTTCCGAAGCACTGAAGTCTGCTGCAGTGACTGTAGAATCTTCCGAAGGTTCAGTCATCAAAACTTGTGAAGTCCCAAAAGCTTCTAAGGTTTTGAAGTTCAAGTCCAAGACTCCAAAGGTGGTGTGGAAGTCTAAGAAAGACCAAATGACTGAAGTTTCTCCATCAACAACAGCTGAAGATCCCCATAGTACAACCATAGGATCTATTACTATTGCATTACCTTCTATTACACTTAGTGAGCCCAAGACAAGTAAGGCTTGGGTTTCCAAATGTAACTAATCATTTACTTTGTGCAGGAACAGCTCAAGACAAGCAGGAATGTCTGGATAATTGACGGTGGCTGTTCCAGGCACATGACAGGCAATAGGTCCCTACTCCATAATTTTGAGAGAATTGATGGAGGACAAGTTGCTTTTGGAGGACATGAAGGTGGTTACATTTCTGGAAGGGGCAATGTCACAAATGGTAAGCTCAGCATTGAGAAGGTAAACTTTGTTAAGGAGCTTGGGTACAATCTTCTGAGTGTATCCCAATTTTGTGATCAGAGTCATAACATGCTCTTTACTGAGCATGAGTGCATTGTTCTCAAGCCTGGTGTGGTCATTCCTCATGAGCATATCCTGCTCAGAGCCCCCAGGAAAGGGAACATGTACAAGATGGATTTGCAAGAAACATATCCCTCTGGAGAAGTTTCATGCTTTCTATCTAAAGCAAATAGTGATGAGTCTTTCCTATGGCATAAAAGAATGTGCCATGTAAACTTTAAGAACATGAATAAATTAATTAAACATGATCTTGTAACTGGAATGCCAAAGAAAGAGTTTACAAGTGATGATCTTTGTGTTGCATGCCTGAAAGGGAAGCAACACAAGGTATCTCATAAGCCTAAGGAAAAGAACTCCATCACTACTCCCCTACACTTGTTACATATGGATCTCTTTGGCCCCACCAGTGTAATGAGTCTAGGAAGGACCTCTTACTGTTTAGTGATCACAGATGATTTTACATGATTCACTTGGGTTTTCTTTCTTAGAACTAAGGATGAAACCCCTGAGATTCTGAAGAATTTCATCTTAAAAGTTGAGAATCAATGTGATCACAAGGTCAAAACCATAAGATGTGATCAAGGAACTGAATTCAAGAACCAAATCCTTGATACATTTTGTGATGAAAAAGGTATTACAAGACAATACAGTGCTCCCAGGACTCCTCAGCAAAACGGAGTTGCTGAGAGGAGAAACAGGACACTTATTGAAGCTGCAAGAACTATGTTGTCGGACTCTAAACTGCCCATCACCTTCTGGGCAGAGGCAGTTAATACTGCTTGCTATGTGCAAAACAGAGTTTTAGTAGTTAAGACACATGGTAAGACTCCTTATGAACTTTGGCACAAGAGGAAACCTTTCATTGGTTTTCTCAGGTCATTTGGATGTCCCTGCACCATCTTGAATACCAAGGATCAAATTGGCAAGTTTGCTGAGAAATCAGATGATGGACACTTCATTGGATACTCTTCCCAAGCTAAGGCTTATAGAGTATACAATCTCAGAACTAGAATTGTTGAGGAGTCAGCCAATGTGACTTTCAATGAACACACACCCTGTGTGGCTGGTTCTGGTCCTGATTGGCTGTTTGATCTTGATTTAGTTACCAACTATTTTAACAAATCTTGTGAGCATGTTTCAGGATCTGCAAAAAATTTAAATACAGGTGATCCTGATCCAAGATTTGAGCTAGGAAGACCCTCAACTCATACATCTTCAGCTCCAGTTGGAACTACTTCAGCAAATGAGGTCTCTATCAGCACAACAATGACAAATTCAGCTGATACATCTGGTATGCCTTCAAATTCCAGCTCAGAGGCTCCTCAACCAGACAAAGATACCTCAATTGTAGAAGACAACAATGGTGATGGTGATAGTGATCAGGAATTCCTTGATGCTAATAAACACACTATAGATGACAACATCAATAATGTCACACACTCATTGGATCAAGTTAATCTTGACAAGTGTGATAATGTGGAGGGTGAATCTTCCAGGCCAGATCTAAATTTCTCAAATTTGGATCTTTCTCAGCAACTTGATGTGATCCCTCAGCTAAGGATCCACAAGTCTCACCCCACCACAAACATCATTGGAGATGTTGTCACAGGGGTAAGAACAAGAGGACAAACCCATGAAGCAAATGTTTGTTTTCACTCTTGTTTCTTATCTCAGATAGAGCCAAAGAAAGTTGATGAAGCTTTAAAGGATGGAAGTTGGGTTGAAGGTATGCAACAAGAGCTGCTTCAATTCAAAAGGCAGAAAGTTTAGAACCTTTGTCCTCTTCCTCATGGGAAACCTACCATTGGAACCAAATGGGTTTTTAGGAATAAGAAGGATGATAGAGGAATTATCATCAAGAACAAGGCAAGACTAGTTGTTCAAGGATACACACAAGAAGAAGGGATTGACTACACTGATGTCTTTGCTCCTGTAGCAAGATTAGAAGCTGTTAGGATATTCCTGGCATTTGCTGCATCCAAGAACTTCAAGGTCTTTCAACTTGATGTAAAGTGTGCTTTCTTATATGGAGTCATTGATGAAGAGGTTTTTGTCAAACAGCCACCTGGTTTTGTAGACCCTGATCATCTGTTTATGTCTGCAAGCTTGACAAAGCTCTTTATGGGCTGCATCAGGCACCCAGGAAGTGGTATGAGACACTGTCTGAGTATCTTTGTAAACATGGATACAGGAGAGGTACTATAGATGGAACTCTCTTCATCAAAGGACAGGGAAATGACTTATTGCTAGTTCAAGTATATGTAGATGACATCATCTTTGGTTCAACTAATCCAAAGCTCTGCAAAGACTTTGAGAAGCTGATGAAAGACAGATTTGAAATGAGTTCAATGGGAGAACTCAATTTCTTTCTGGGAATTCAAGTGAAGCAGGTTGAAGATGGCATCTTCATAAGTCAGTCAAAGTATGTTCAAGACATACACAAGAGGTTCAACATGACTGATTGTAAGATTGCTAAGCACCCATAGCCAGAAACCACTCCCTTGGACCTGATCTTGAGGGAGAGTGTGTAGATGAACATTTATACAGGGCTATGATTTGGTCTCTTATGTATCTTACAACTAGCAGGCCTGATATCATGTTTGCTACATGTATTTGTGCAAGATATCAAGCCAACCCTAAGATGTCCACTTAATCACTGTGAAAAGGATTTTAACATACCTCAAAGGTGCTTCAACACTTGGTCTATGGTATCCAAAGAATCCTAACTTCAATCTGTATGCTTATACAGATAGTGATTATGGTGGTTGCAACATGACTGCAAGGTCTACATCTGGGGGATGTCAATTCCTTGGTGGAAGGGTTGTCTCATGGCAATGCAAGAAACAATACTGTGTGTCTGCATCAACTGCTGAGGCTGAATACATTGTTGCTGCAAGCTGATGTGCTCAAGTGCTTTGGATTCAAAATCAGATGCTGGACTATGGATTTAACTTTAAGGAGACTCCTATCCACATAGACAACAACAGTGCTATCTCTATCACTGAGAACCCTGTGCAGCACTCAAGGACCAAACACAACAACATCAGGTATCATTTAATAAGAGATAACTATGAAAAGGGATTAATTAAACTAGTCAAAGTTCATACAGATGAACAATATGCTAATCTATTTACAAAAGCTTTTGATGAACATAGATTTAAATATCCGATATCAGCTATTGGGATGATTAACTTTGAGTAGACTTTTTCTTAAAACTAATTCTAATTATTTCTTCTTAAAATACGTTTGTCCTAAGTTGTCTAGTTCATCACTTTCATAAGCTCATGTTTTCTTTGGATGTAAAATTCTTTTTGAAGACTTTCTTTAGATTCTTGAAAATTTTCTGATACTTCGGAAGATAAAATTTTATCTTCGGAAGAAAATCATGTCTTCAAAATAAATAACTGTCTAAGAGATTTTACCTTCGGAAGAAGTCTAAACCCATCTTCCGAAGCTTAAATACCTATCTCAGACACTTATTTGTTTTTAAGGACTTTTTCCTTCCGAAGCAAAATTAACTTTCGGAAGCTTTGTTGATTCTTATACAAAGCATCCAAGGGTTTATTTCTCTTCTGAAGCATAAATTTTCAAGACTTTCAGGAAAATCTTCCGAAGCCATTTTAGCTTCGGAAGCTTTTTCATTAAAACATCCGAAGACAAGTTACCTTCGAAAGTTTTTCGAATTTCAAGAAAACTACTTTTTGAGCAAAAGTAAACTACTTTTTCAGAGGTGGACCGACTTCCGGATTTCAAAGTTTATCCTCTTTCATTAACTTTGGTTCAAATCCCTTTTCACATAAATACCCAACGGTTCCCCCTCTTCCTCACTATCTTCCTCAATTACATTATTCCTCTAACCTAATTCTCTAAACCGCCTTTGCTTTCTACCTTTCTTCACCCTTAAGCTTCTGAAATGGCCAATCTTAACCGCAGAAACAACCCAGATTTCTCCATGCAACTTCACAGGCAACATAATCAAGTTGCTCTGTTAAGCTCTGAGAAAGATGCAAGTTTCTCAGAGATTTGCCAATTCTTAACTCTATCCAACTACTTCACCTCCCTGACCATTAATCCTACTCTGTATGAGGATCACTTGCTTGAATTCTGGAAGACCTGCCAAGAGGTCATTATGGATGGGGAGAAGGCACTGTCTGCCACAGTGCAAGGGAGAACAATCTTCATCACTCCGACCATCATTAACCATCATTTGCAGCTGGATGATGAAGAAGGTGAGTTGTCCTTCCCAAAGGAAGCTGTTAATCATTCCTTTGAGCAGATGGGCTATGAGGGGGATTTCTCTGTAAAGACCTTCAGGAAAGGGAAGGTCTCATCCCAGTGGAAATACCTGCTCCATATGGTTATCCACAGCTTATCAAACAAGCATGGTGGGTGGGACCAGATTCCTGAGGATCTCTCCTTTATAGTTCATGGAATGGTTCATGGAATGGTTCATGGGGTCAAGTTCAGGTATTCTCAATTTGTTTATACTAATTTACTTGCAAACTTGGACTCCTTAGAGTATTACATGTTTCCTAGATATGTTCAACACATTCTCAACTGTGAACTGGGCTCACAGTTGAGGGAAACAAGTAATATTCTTAAATTGGGACAGATGAAGCCCGGCATCTTTAAAATAATGAAGAAGCCAACTGTAGGCTTCTCAGGGGTAGAAACAGCCCTAGTCCCTAAAATGTTAGAGCTCATTGCTCAAGGTGACAACCTAGCAACACAAGCTAGTGTTGAACCCACACCTCTTTTATCCTTACCTCTCAAAAGACCACAAATCACCCTCACCTACCAAAGAAAATCCAAACAAACCCCTGCTCAGGCTATTGAGTCTGTGCAGGTCCCCATATACTCAACCTTACAGGAGGAAGTGGACACTAGAGCTCCCACTTCCCCTGAGGTGCAAACCACTCCCATTTCTTCACCTATCAGGGCTGAGGTTCCTCATGCTCACCCTGATGAGCTCACAAGCCCAACAGCCTTAAGCCTTCACTCTGAGTCTCAACACTCAAGTGAACAACCTTCAGGGGACAGTTACCATCCCCAGCCTTTAGATCTCAACCAACCAATTCCCAACCTATCCTTTTATACTGACGAAGACTTAGGATTCAGTGAGTACCATGAGTCTCTCTTCTCCTCCCCTACTCAAAGAGAGATGAGTACCTCTGACTCTCCTCAGTCTATCCAACATCAGTCACCTGTTACTGAGGTGGCCACTCCTGAACATGTTCAGGATGTCCATATGGAAGAGGCTCTCACTTTTGAAAGTGATTACATCATTAAGACCTCAACCATGGCAACTCAGCCCACTGGCATCTCAACTAAGATTGCTAGTGAGCAGAGGAAAATCAGCAGCCAAGAACCTCAAGCTGGTGGTGAGAGAGAGGACTTTGGATTACTCATCTCATCCCCCAATGACTCTTCTGATGAAGAAGAGGGGAATTTGAGACTAAAGGTGCAGAAATTGTCAAAAACATGCTCCTATTTAGTCTCTAAGGTTGGTCACCTTGAATCTCAGGTGACTACCTTACAAAATAGGGTCAATGATCAGCAACTTCAGATTTCATATATAAAGGAAAAACTAGCTGGGAGACCTTTAAGGAGAGCTCAACCAGGAACACAAGAACCTGTGGAAGTGATTGACTTATCCTCCAGCTCACCTATGCAAGTGGTGATGCTACCAAAAAGGGGGAGAAAGTTATTACAACCACAGAACCTGGGAGTTCTTCACAGAGAATGGACATAGAGGACTCACCATCCTCACTTGCTGTTGTTCATTCTCAGCAACTTCCTCAAATTCACATTAATGTGGACTCTATAGACTCTATCATCAGGAGTCTCTTTGAGGAAGGTATACCAAGGGCTGTCCCACCTCCACCACAAGGAACTGCCAACTACATCATAAGGTGGAGGTATGATGTTGATAGAAGAGCCCTTATCCTTCACAGATTTCAAGGGCAACAAGAAGTGTTTGATTTTCAAAGCCTGAACTTCTATGAAAGATTGGATCTAGTCAACATGCCACTTGTCAATCCAAGCAATTCAAGACAAGCTGACAGGTTGGCTCAAAGAATCCAAGATAGAATCCTTGCAGAGTTCACTATAAGAAGGAGACTCAGGCAATCAGGCAATGTCATCGGTCAACTGGATGTTGAGGTGGACCCTAAGATTAGTTTCATAGGGGAAACCTTGACTGAAGGCCCAGTGGTAGAACCTGAGACCCCTGTCTCATCATCAACAACTGCTGTAGAGGTTCAAACTCCTTCTGAGACACCTGCTGGTGAAGGTGTTTCTCAGCCTCTCTCTGGCCAGAACATGGAAGCTACACCAAGAAATGAAGGCCAAGCCTCTATTCACCCTGAGTCACAAAGGTCTGTTGGTGACAAAGGGAAAAGGATAATGACTCCTGAGGAAATTGAGGAGGAA
The DNA here is from genome assembly GCA_025215565.1 of Flaveria ramosissima. Lineage (NCBI taxonomy): Eukaryota > Viridiplantae > Streptophyta > Magnoliopsida > Asterales > Asteraceae > Flaveria > Flaveria ramosissima. The sequence goes on from CM046036.1 coordinate 40,366,760, forward strand.
GAGAGAGATAGGAAAAGGAAGCTAAAGGGAGAAAGTTCCTCTGGGTCATCAAGCTTTATGCAAGCTGCAATCAGGGCTGCCCCAGACCAAATACTCAAGATGATGAGTTAAGGGCAGTCAGGATTACTTATTTACAGACCAGGAACTATGATATTGATGAAATCATCTCCCTCCCCTTAGAAGAATTGAATGAACTGGCTGACATGGAAGTGTCAAGAGAGATGAAGGAGAAAGAGGATGCAAGGCTACTTCTCCAATTCAAAGATGAGAAGAGACAGAAAAGACTCTACAAGAATGCTCCCACTCTCTCTCCAGTTCAAGAAAGTCCTACACAGGAAGATGTGGCTCCACAAGAACCTCAGGTAGATAAAGAAGAAGATAGGATCAAGATGATCAACTACCTAAGTGCCACAGGCTTTTATCAGGCAGATGCACTTCTTCCCCTGTCCTATGACTTCATTGAGTTTGAATACCTAAAGCAACTTGAGCTTGAGCTAGTCAAAGAAAGAAAGACAACCAAAAGGAAGCTAAGGGAAGAAGCTGCAAAGTCAAGAGCCATCATTCAAAAGAGTGTAAAGAAGTCTGCTGACAGACAAAGAATGATGAGCTTCTTGAAGCTATATGGATTCTCCAGAAGGAGACTTGGCCCTATGTCTCTATCCACAATGGATGAGCATATAAGGGTGATCAAGCAGAAGATTAAGAGTGGTGAACCGATTGACTTGCACTCTCTTCCAAGTCAAGTCCCACCTCAAGTGGAGGTCAACTTTGAACAACCTGAGACACCTCAACCAGAACCTCCAGCTGAGCCTCAGCAAGCTTCATCTTCTGATCCAAGGCAGGGTCAAACTCCCTCTCCTTCTGAACCAGTGAGGGAGGAACACCCAACTGAGAAAGACAATGATGATCAACAAGGTGCTGCAGACCAGTCTTCTCAGTTAAAGTCATCTAAGAGGAAGAAGAGAATGGCTTCTAAACCAAAGACAAAGAAGAAGAAGCCTATGTCATCTACCTCTACACCTCAGGCTGAATCAGATCAACCTGAGGAAGTGCATGATGAGGCAGCCCAATCAACTCCTATGCAAGTGGCTCCTCTAACAACTGAGACACCCATCTAGTCCTGGACTTACTCTACCAATCCAGAAAGATGGCATGTAATCAGAGATCAAGGTGTTGAGAATGTCTACTCTTGGCAAGACATAATCAACTTACCTCTGCATGATCTCTTTGAGATGAGAAGATAGTATGAAAGTCTTGATGATCCTGACCATCTAATGAAGAAAGGAATGGTCATGATTGTACTGAAGACCACCAATATCTGAAGATCTTCTAAGTGTTTTGGTAGCATCAGCCTAGGGGGAGTTTGTAAGGATTCCTTAAGTCTGATGCAACCCAAAACATCCAATGTGTCTCTGCAACATGCACTAAGTACTGAAGTAAAGAATGCTTCGGAAGTTTTACACAATGCACTAGAAAATACTCTAGTGTAAAATCTTCCGAAGCCAAGACCAATATCTTCCGAAGCTAAACATGAAGTCTTCCGAAGCCTCAGAGACAAAGTCTTCCAAAGCTTCAACCTATGAAGACAGATTTCTTCCGAAGACTTTTAGTACACATGCTTTATCTGATGTACTGTTCCATAAAGCACCTTTCCGCTGCATCTCTGTAAAGTCACCAACTTACATGAGTTGGTGAAAAGGTCCATGCTTTTGGTAACTGTACATTGAGGTCTTGAGTCTGTAACTTTCTACTTTATGTACTTTATCCTTTTTGTAATGTATAAGGATGTGAGCTATGGCATGTCATAGTCACAAGGTCAAAAGGCAGATACGCCTTTTGATCCTACAATTGATTTTGTTAGTGTCTAGTCAATTGTATCCAGCTGGCTTTCAAAGTATAGCCGGCTGTAGGTTGTAGTATAAGTATTTCAAGTTCTTGTATCTTTCTTTATGCTTTGTAACACTTGTAAAAGAACTTGAGAAAGCAATATACTGCCTCCTTAAAACCCAAACTCTCTTGTTCTGTCTCTTTACTTTACTTGTGTTCTTTGTATCAACTTGGTTTATCCAGTTCACTGTTTGATCAAAGTTTAGTTGCTCTCCTCATTGTGTTGTTGTGTTGTAATTTGTTCAAGCCCTTAAACGGTCCTGCAAATCCTTTTCACATAAATATCCAATGGTTACCCCTCTCCCTCACTATCTTCTTCAATTCTACTATTTCTCAGACCTATTTCCCAAACCGCCTTTGCTTTTCATCTTTCTTCATCCTTAAGCTTCTCAAATGGCCAACCTTAACCGCAGAAACAACCCAGATTTCTCCATGCAACTTCACAGGCAACACAACCAGGTTGCTCTGTTAAGCTCTAAGAAAGATGAAAGTTTCTCAGAGATTTGCCAGTTCTTAGCTTTATCAAATTACTTCACCTCCCTAACCATTGATCCTACTCTTTATGAGGATTATTTGCTTGAATTTTGGAAGACCTGCCAAGAGGTCATCATGGATGGGGAGAAGGCACTGTCTGCCACAGTGCAAGGGAGGACAATCTTCATCACTCTGGCCATCATCAACACTCATTTGCAGCTGGATGATGAAAAAGGTGAGTTGTCTTTCCCAAAGGAAGCTGTCAATCATTCCTTTGAGTAGATGGGCTATGAGGGAGATTTCTCTGTAAAGACCTTTAGGAAAGGGAAGGTCTCATCCTAGTGGAAATACCTACTCCATGTGGTTATCCACAGCTTGTCAAACAAGCATGGAGGATGGGACCAGATTCCTGAGGATCTCTCCTGAGGATGGGACCAGATACACTTGAGATAAGTATGACACAGAAATCTATAGGGTTTTGCGCAATCTTCCTTTCTTTGTTTCTACCTTCTCAAAATCACCATCATACCCCATCAGATAGTAGACTTTCTTATGTATTCATTCTTAAATACATCAGGGTGACCAACTTCTTGTTCTCCCAGCTCTAGTACCCTTCTGATAGTCTGTTCATTAATCCTTAGTCTTTCATTTTTAACATCAGCAACTATCATTTCAAAGTCACCATCTTCCTCTATTCGTGCTGAATTATAAAAATCAATAATATGCGCTTGATGAATCACAGGCTCTGCTGTTAAAGCATAGAAAAGCCTGTATCGTTGTAAGTAGATGATGATATCCCAACATCCTTCCGATACAGGGTCGTCAGGATTTAAGAATGCACACACATTTGTTGGATCTTGTATGCCCAAGACACATACAAGATTGATGTGGTTATTACGTTTTAATCCAAGTCGGGTCATACATAATACCAAGCTAAACAAACACCAATAAATATTAATTTGTTGATGAAATCATACAAATAAATACTGACACCAATTTATAAAATGGGTTTACTAAAACGTTGCTTTTGTAATAGAACAACATTATATGGATAATTTGTTCATGAGAAATTATTTGTTTTATTATTTAAGTGAGTTAAATAATAACAAATAAAAGTTTATTAATGTTATAAAATTAAAAGAAGTTTTAATTTTATAAAATTATGGGTTAAGAGTGTAAGTTTTTTTATAAAAATTGAAATGGGGGGAACCCATTTCAAACCCAATATTTCGGCCGCCCCTTTTGGGCATGGGAATCTTTATGTCTTGTATTTATACAAGACTTAATGTTGCTTGCACTCTTCCCTTGACACACACTTTCTCTCTTACATGCAATAGGCTCTTTCCTCCTTCTTCTCTCCTTGCAAAATTCGAGTTTTTGGGCAGAATTTGAGTTCATCTTGGCTGAAATTTTCGGGTTTGAAAGAAAGGGTTTGAGTGTTGGTGTTCTACTACCTAACAAGTTGGGTGTTTGCTAGGGCTTGTGGGTATACAAGCTTGAGGACTTCTCTTTTGGAGGCTAGACATTCAAGAAGCATCATGATCTTCTTCTCATCCATATTACTTCATCTTGTTCTTGAAAGGTAGTTTCAACAACACCCTATGGTTGTTCTTTTCATTTTAATAGTATTTTATTTCATATACATATGATCCTTTGTTCTTGGGTTTTTTTTGGGTGAATATGGTTCAAATTTTCAAATTATTAAACACCTTTTAACCATTATATCCGCTGCGTTTTTGAAGTTTAAATGGTTAAACTTGCTTTGATAAACATGTATCAAAACCCAACAACATTGTGTTATCTTGAAATCGATTAGCCATCTATTCATAAGAATGAAGAAGATTATTGTAAGGATTCCTTTAAGTCTGATGCAAACCAAAACATCCAAAGTCTCTCTGCAAGCAATGTACTAAAGAACTGAAGTAGAATTGCTTCGGAAGTTTTACACCATGCACTAGAAATATTCTAAGTGTAAAATCTTCCGAAGCCAAGACCAATATCTTCTGAAGCCAAATATGAAGTCTTCCGAAGCCTCGGAGACAAAGTCTTCTGAAGCTTCATCTTATGAAGACAGATTTCTTCCGAAGACTTTTAGTAACATGCTTTATCTGATGTACTGTTCCATAAAGCTGGACACCTTTCCGCTGCATCTCTGTAAAGTCACCAACTTACATGAGTTGGTGAAAAGGTCCATGCTTTTGGTAACTGTACATTGAGGTCTTGAGTCTGTAACTTTCTACGTTATGTACTTTATCCTTTTTGTAATAGATAAGGATGTGAGCTATGGCATTGTAAGGATTCCTGAAGTCTGATGCAACCCAAAACAGCCTAAGTGTCTCAGCAACATGCACTAAGTACTGAAGTGAAGAATGCTTCGGAAGTTTTACACAAGGCATTAGAAAATACTCTAAGTGTAAAATCTTCCGAAGCCAAGACCAATATCTTCCGAAGCCAAACATGAAGTCTTCCAAAGCTTCAGAGAAAAAGTCTTCCGAAGCTTCAACCTATGAAGACAGATTTCTTCCGAAGACTTTTAGTACACATGCTTTATCTGATGTACTGTTCCATAAAGCACCTTTTCCGCTGCATCTCTGTAAAGTCACCAACTTACATGAGTTGGTTAAAAGGGCCTTACTTTTGGTAACTGTATATTGAGGTCTTGAGTCTGTAACTTTCCACTTTATGTACTTTATCCTTTTTGTAATGTATAAGGATGTGAGCTATGACATGTCATAGTCACAAGGTCAAAAGGCAGATATGCCTTTTGATCCTACAATTGATTTTGTTAGTGTCTAGTCAATCGTATCCAGCTGGCTTTCAAAGTATAGCCGGCTGTAGGTTGTAGTATAAGTATTTCAAGTTCTTGTATCTTTCTTTATGCTTTGTAACACTTGTAAAAGAACTTGAGAAAGCAATATACTGCCTCCTTGAAACCCATACTCTCTTGTTCTGTCTCTTGCTTTACTTGTGTTCTTTGTATCACCTTTGGTTACCCAGTTCACTGTTTGATTAAAGTTTAGTTAATCTCCTCATTGTGTTGTTGTGTTGTAATTGTGTTTAAGCTCTTAAACGGTCCTGCAATTGGTATCAGAGCTTTCAGGCTCTTGATATAAGATCTAACCATCTTAAGATCCCTCACACACACAAAAACTAAACTCTCCAAATGGCATCCATCTCAAAGACTGATATGGAGACTGGAACCATGAACAAATCCCCACTGATCACTCTTGATGATTTTGACACCTGGTGTATGAGAATGGAAGGTTTCATCAGGTCTCTTGATTCAAGAATGTGGGAACCTGTTGAGAATGGACCTTTCATACTCAGCACTCCCTCTGCTACTGGTGCTGGTATGATCCCAAAAGATGAGGCCAACTACTCAGATGAAGATAGAAAAAGAGTAGAGATTGATAGGAAGGCCATGACTGCTCTTCAGACTGCTCTCCCAAACTCTGTATACAGAGGTTTTAAGAAGTGCAAAACAGCTAAACAGCTGTGGGATGCACTAAAGCTGATGTATGAAGGCTCCTCTGAAGCCAAGGAGAACAAGAAGGATCTTCTGAAGCAGCAGTTTGAAAACTTCACCTTTAAAGCAGGTGAAACCATGACTCAACAATACTTTAGGTATGTTGAGATAGTGGATACCCTAGTGGATGAAGGAGTTCCTCTTGAGAACAGTGACATTGTAAGGAAGTTCATGTCCTCACTTCGTAGGCAATGGACACACTATTGTGTGGTGATCAAGAGGACTGAGAACCTTAAAACTCTTACTCTGACTGAGTTGTATGGGATTCTCAGTGGATACCAGATGGAGATGAACATGCAAGGTTCATCTGGCAACTCCAACAATCAAATGGGTTCAGCCCTTCATGTGGTGGAAAGGGATAGCATAGAACCCCAACATCATCTCATATGCTACCCTGACAACTCACAAAAGGGTCCTTTCATCACCTTCCCGGAGACACCAAGGGAGAACTTTACTCAAGGAAGCCCATTCCAAGAGACAAGTTCTTCTCAAGCCTTTGTGTCTACTGATGAAAGCTGTCGGAACTCTCTCTTCACTCTTGAAGACCTGGACTGTATCCATCCAGATGACCTGGAGTATATGGAAATAGTTCAGCAGATGGCTCTCCTCACTCACAGAGCCAAGAAGTTCTACAAGAGAACAGGAAGAAGGTTTCCAAGCAATGCTACCAGTGGAAAGTTTGGGCTGGACAAAAGCAAAGTCAAGTGTTACAACTGTAACCTTATGGGCCACTTTGCTAGGGAGTGTAAGGCACCTAAAACAAATGGGGGCCAAACACAACCCAGACCAAACTACACTGACAAAGCCCCTCAGAATGAGAAGCCAAAGCAACATGCTGTTGTTGCTGTTGAAGAGGGAGGCTTTGACTAGAGCTTTCAGGTGGAAGATGCTTCTCCAAACCAAGCACTGATGGCTGACCATGATGAAGCCAAGGTATTGGAACATCTCTGTACTCCTGAATGCATTGCTAAAGTAAATAGATACAGGTCCTACAACTTAGAAATGAGATCTGATCTTGAGTCATTAAACATATTAAAATCTGATTTTAGAAAGTCTGAAAATGATTACAAGTTAAAAATAGAGAACTTGGAGAAAACCATTTCAGTACTAAAACATGAACATACAGATTTTAGAACTCAGATTCAGGATCTCATAACTAAGTTGACTGAGTGCCAGGCTGAGCTTGTGATCAGCAAAGCCAAGGCAGAGAAGAGTGTTCTTGAAGAAGAGACCTTCAAGAACATGATATCCTCATCCCTGCACAACAAAGTGTGCTATCAAAATAGACAGGGACTGGGATCAAATGAGATAGCTCCTCCACACACAATCTTGTCTGTAAGATCCCCTAGGTGTGGAACTTGTGAAGATGAGCTTCCTCTCATAGATCCTATAAGTGAGGAGGATGAAGAAGTGATAGTGAAGAATTCCTCTAAGAAGAGTGAAGAAGAGGATTCTTCCAAGGGCCACTATCCTTCTGAGGAGAAGAAATCTACTGTGATGACCAAGTCCAAGAGAAAGAACTTGATCAGGAAGAGCAAGAGGAAAGCAAAGAAGGCTCAAGAGATCAAGGCTACTTTTGATGCTAAGCAGAAACAAGTTTTTATCTCTGAAGGTTTCAAAGTAGTGAGGACTGAAGACATCAACCAAGACTCCTCAGCTAAGAGTCCTTGTTCTTGTTCAAATCATCTCAGTACAAAGAAGAAGACTGAGCTGCTGTGTACCACTGCTGCACAGCCTCGACCATCAAACTCCAAGAACAGTTCACAGCCCAAAAGAACTGTGCTTCTTTTGACGTCTCAGCAGCAAGCCCAGCTCGGCTTACGCAATGATCGGAAGAACTCTCTTCAATAGCCCATGATTGAAAACAAATTATTTTCATAGTCTTTTATTATTTATTGTTGCCGATAGGTTTATTGACCTTACTAGTCATATGCCCTAAAGGTTCACTGTCTGGATAAACAGATAAGCGAATCAAGTGGTTGACGAAAGATCTAGTCCTCTCCTTTCAGTCGAGCTGAATTACATTTCCTCGTTTTTCCCTATCGTCTCAGCATCTACCAAGATGAAGGGGGAGAAGGGATGTGACCAAAGCCAGTCTTGCTCTCAAAAGGAGACTCCTTTGAAGAAGAAAATGTTATGTGTCATGTGTGAAAGTACCTCTCACATTGGTAAGGATTGCCCATACAATCCTAAAAGTACTATCCACATGACCAATATAAAGACTTCAAAGAGTTTCAAAAAGTCTCAAGCTTCGGAAGGAAAGTCTGTTTCCTTCGGAAGCTCCAAATCAAAGAAGAAGTTAAATGGAAAATTACCTACGGAAGAAAATTAGTCTCGGAAGAAAGGAGTTCTTCCGAAGCACTGAAGTCTGCTGCAGTGACTGTAGAATCTTCCGAAGGTTCAGTCATCAAAACTTGTGAAGTCCCAAAAGCTTCTAAGGTTTTGAAGTTCAAGTCCAAGACTCCAAAGGTGGTGTGGAAGTCTAAGAAAGACCAAATGACTGAAGTTTCTCCATCAACAACAGCTGAAGATCCCCATAGTACAACCATAGGATCTATTACTATTGCATTACCTTCTATTACACTTAGTGAGCCCAAGACAAGTAAGGCTTGGGTTTCCAAATGTAACTAATCATTTACTTTGTGCAGGAACAGCTCAAGACAAGCAGGAATGTCTGGATAATTGACGGTGGCTGTTCCAGGCACATGACAGGCAATAGGTCCCTACTCCATAATTTTGAGAGAATTGATGGAGGACAAGTTGCTTTTGGAGGACATGAAGGTGGTTACATTTCTGGAAGGGGCAATGTCACAAATGGTAAGCTCAGCATTGAGAAGGTAAACTTTGTTAAGGAGCTTGGGTACAATCTTCTGAGTGTATCCCAATTTTGTGATCAGAGTCATAACATGCTCTTTACTGAGCATGAGTGCATTGTTCTCAAGCCTGGTGTGGTCATTCCTCATGAGCATATCCTGCTCAGAGCCCCCAGGAAAGGGAACATGTACAAGATGGATTTGCAAGAAACATATCCCTCTGGAGAAGTTTCATGCTTTCTATCTAAAGCAAATAGTGATGAGTCTTTCCTATGGCATAAAAGAATGTGCCATGTAAACTTTAAGAACATGAATAAATTAATTAAACATGATCTTGTAACTGGAATGCCAAAGAAAGAGTTTACAGGAAGGCCATGACTGCTCTTCAGACTGCTCTCCCAAACTCTGTATACAGAGGTTTAAAGAAGTGCAAGACAGCCAAACAGCTGTGGGATGCACTGAAGCTGATGTATGAAGGCTCCTCTGAAGCCAAGGAGAACAAGAAAGATCTTCTGAGGCAGCAGTTTGAGAATTTCACCTTCAAAGCAGGTGAAACCATGACTCAACAATACTTCAGGTATGTTGAGATTGTGGATACCCTAGTGGATGGAGGAGTTCCTCTTGAGAACAGGGACATTGTAAGGAAGTTCATGTCCTCACTTCCTAGGCAATGGACACACTATTGTGTGGTGATCAAGAGGACTGAGAACCTTAAGACTCTTACTCTTACAGAGTTGTATGGGATTCTCAGTGTATACCAGATGGAGATGAACATGCAAGGTTCATCTGGCAACTCCAACAATCAAATGGGTTCAGCCCTTCATGTGGTTGAAAGGGACAGCATAGAACCCCAATATCATCTCTTATGCTACCCTGACAACTCACAAAAGGGTCCTTTCATCACCTTCCCGGAGACACCAAGGGAGAACTTTACTCAAGGAAGCCCATTCCAAGAGACAAGTTCTTCTCAAGCCTTTGTGTCTGCAGATGAAAGCTGTGGAATTATCTTTTCACTCTTGAAGACCTGGACTGTATCCATCCAGATGACCTGGAATACATGGAGATAGTTCAGCAGATGGCTCTCCTCACTCACAGAGCCAAGAAGTTCTACAAGAGGACAGGAAGAAGATTTCCAAGCAATGCTACCAGTGGAAAGTTTGGGCTGGATAAAAGCAAAGTTAAGTGTTACAATTGTAACCTTATGGGTCACTTTGCTAGGGAGTGTAAGGCACCTAAAGCAAATGGGGGCCAAACACAACCCAGACCAAACTACACTGACAAAGCCCCTCAGGCTGAGAAGACAAAGCAACATGCTGCTGTTGCTGTTGAAGAGGGAGGCTTTGACTGGAGTTTTCAGGTGGAGGATGCTTCTCCAAACCAAGCACTGATGGCTGACCATGATGAAGCCAAGGTATTGGAACATCTTTGCTCCCCTGAATGCATTGCTAAAGTAAATAGATACAGGTCCTACAACCTAGAGATGAGATCTGATCTTGAGTCATTAAACATATTAAAATTTGATTTTAGAAAGTCTGAAAATGATTACAAGTTAAAGATAGAGGACTTGGAAAAACCATTTCAGTACTAAAACATGAACATACAGATTTTAGAACTCAGATCCAAGATCTCATCACTAAGTTAACTGAGTGCCAGGCTGAGCTTGTGATCAGCAAAGCCAAGGCAGAGAAGAGTGTTCTTGAAGAAGAGACCTTCAAGAACATGATATCCTCATCCCTGCACAACAAGGTTTGTTATCAAAATAGACAGGGACTGGGATCAAATGAGATAGCTCCTCCACACACAATCTTGTCTGTAAGATCTCCTAGGTGTGGAACTTGTGAAGATGAGCTTCCTCTCATAGATCCTATAAGTGAGGATGATGAAGAAGTGATAGTGAAGAATTCCTCTGAGAAGAGTGAAGAAGAGGATTCTTCCAAGGGCCACTATCCTTCTGAGGAGAAGAAATCAAATGTGATGACCAAGTCCAAGAGAAAGAACTTGATCAGGAAGAGCAAAAGGAAAGCAAAGAAGGCTCAAGAAATCAAGGCTATTTTGATGCTAAGCAGAAACAAGTTTTTATCTCTGCAGGTTTCAAAGTAGTAAGGACTGAAGACATCACCAAAACTCCTCAGCTAAGAGTTCTGGTTCTGTTCAAATCATCTCAGTACAAAGAAGAAGACTGAGCTGCTGTGTACCACTGCTGCACAGCCTGGACCATCAAACTCCAAGAACAGTTCACAGCCCAAAGGAACTGTCTCAGCATCTACCAAGATGAAGGTGGAGAAGGGATGTGACCAAAGCCAGTCTTGCTCTCAAAAGGAGACTTCTTTGAAGAAGAAAATGTTGTGTGTTATGTGTGAAAGTACTTCTCACATTGCCAAGGATTGCCCATACAATCCTAAAAGTACTGTCCACATGACCAAAACAAAGACTTCAAAGAGTCTCAAGAAGTCTCAAGCTTCGGAAGGAAAGTCTGTTTCCTTCGGAAGCTCCAAATCAAAGAAGAAGGTAAATGGAAAATTACCTTCGGAAGCAAAGTTGGTCTCGGAAGAAAGGAATTCTTCCGAAGCACTGAAGTCTGCTGCAGTGACTGTAGATTCTTCCGAAGGATCAGTCATCAAAACTTGTGAAGTTCCAAAAGCTTCTAAGGTTTTGAAGGTCAAGTCCAAGACTCCAAAGGTGGTGTGGAAGTCTAAGAAAGACCAAATGACTGAGGTTTCTCCATCAACAACAGCTGAAGATCCCCATAGTACAACCATAGGATCTATTACTGTTGCATTACCTTCTATTACACTTAATGAGCCCAAGACAAGTAAGGCTTGGGTTTCCAAATGTAACTAATCATTTTCTTTGTGCAGGAACAGCTCAAGACAAACAGGAATGTCTGGATAATTGACAGTGGCTGTTCCAGGCACATGACAGGCAATAGGTCTCTACTCATAATTTTGAGAGAATTGATGGAGGACCAGTTGCTTTTGGAGGAGATGAAGGTGGTTACATTTCTGGAAGGGGCAAGGTCACAAATGGTAAGCTCAGCATTGAGAAGGTAAACTTTGTTAAGGAGCTTGGGTACAATCTTCTGAGTGTATCCCAATTTTGTGATCAGAGTCATAACATGCTCTTTACTGAGCATGAGTGCATTGTTCTCAAGCCTGGTGTGGTCATTCCTCATGAGCATATCCTGCTCAGAGCCCCCAGGAAAGGGAACATGTACAAGATGGATTTGCAAGAAACATCTCCCTCTGGAGAAGTTTCATGCTTTCTATCTAAAGCAAATAGTGATGAGTCTTTCCTATGGCATAAAAGAATGTGCCATGTAAACTTTAAGAACATGAATAAATTAATTAAACATGATCTGGTAACTGGAATGCCAAAGAAAGAGTTTACAAGTGATGATCATTGTGTTGCATGCCTGAAAGGGAAGCAACACAAGGTATCTCACAAGCCTAAGGAAAAGAACTCCATCACTACTCCCCTACACTTGTTACATATGGATCTCTTTGGCCCCACCAGTGTAATGAGTTTAGGAAGGACCTCTTACTGTCTGGTGATCACAGATGATTTTACAAGATTCACTTGGGTTTTCTTCCTTAGAACTAAGGATGAAACCCCTGAGATTCTGAAGAATTTCATCTTAAAAGTTGAGAATCAATGTGATCACAAGGTCAAAACCATAAGATGTGATCAAGGAACTGAATTCAAGAACCAAATCCTTGATACATTTTGTGATGAAAAAGGTATTACAAGACAATATAGTGCTCCCAGGACTCCTCAGCAAAACGGAGTTGCTGAGAGGAGAAACAGGACACTTATTGAAGCTGCAAGAACTATGTTGTCTGACTCTAAACTGCCTATCACCTTCTGGGCAGAGGCAGTTAATACTGCTTGCTATGTGCAAAACAGAGTTTTAGTAGTTAAGACACATGGTAAGACTCCTTATGAACTTTGGCACAAGAGGAAACCTTTCATTGGTTTTCTCAGGTCATTTGGATGTCCCTGCACCATCTTGAATACCAAAGATCAAATTGCCAAGTTTGCTGAGAAATCAGATGATGGACATTTCATTGGATACTCTTCTCAAGCTAAAGCTTATAGAGTATACAATCTCAGAACTAGAATTGTTGAGGAGTCAGCCAATGTGACTTTCAATGAGCACACTCCTTGTGTGGCTGGTTCTGGTCCGGATTGGCTGTTTGATCTTGATTTAGTTACCAACTGTTTTAACAAATCTTGTGAGCATGTTTCAGGATCTGCAGAAAATCTAAATACAGGTGATCCTGATCCAAGATTTGAGCTAGGAAGACCTTCAACTCATACATCTTCAGCTCCAGTTGGAACTACTTCAGCAAATGAGGTTTCTATCAGCACAACAATGACAAATTCAGCTGATACATCTGGCATGCCTTCAAATTCCAGCTCAGAGGCCTCTCAACCAGATAAAGACACCTCACTTGTAGAAGACAACAATGGTGATGGTGATAGTGATCAGGAATTTCTTGATGCTAATAACCATACCATAGATGACAACATCAATGATGTCTCACACTCATTGGATCAAGTTAATCTTGATAAGTGTGATAATGTGGAGGGTGAATCTTCCAGACCAGATCTAAATTTCTCAAATTAGATCTTTCTCAACAACTTGCTGTGATCCCTCAGCTAAGGATCCACAAGTCTCACCCCACCACAAACATCATTGGAGATGTTGTCACAGGGGTAAGAACAAGAGGACAAACCCATGAAGCAAATGTTTGTCTTCACTCTTGTTTCTTATCTCAGATAGAGCCCAAGAAAGTTGATGAAGCTCTAAAGGATGGAAGTTGGGTTGAAGCTATGCAACAAGAGCTGCTTCAATTCAAAAGGCAGAAAGTTTGGAACCTTTGTCCTCTTCCTCATGGGAAGACTACCATTGGAACCAAATGGGTTTTTAGAAATAAGAAGGATGATAGAGGAATCATCATCAAGAACAAGGCAAGACTAGTTGTTCAAGGATACACACAAGAAGAAGGGATTGACTACACTGATGTCTTTGCTCCTGTAGCAAGACTAGAAGCTGTTAGGATATTCCTGGCATTTGCTGCATCCAAGAACTTCAAGGTCTATCAACTTGATGTAAAGTGTGCTTTCTTATATGGAGTGATTGATGAGGAGGTTTATGTCAAACAGCCACCTGGTTTTGTAGATCCTGATCATCCTGATTATGTCTGCAAGCTTGACAAAGCTCTTTATGGGCTGCATCAGGCACCCAGGAAGTGGTATGAGACACTATCTGAGTATCTTTGTAAACATGGATACAGAGAGGTACTATAGATGGAACTCTCTTCATCAAAGGACAGGGAAATGACTTATTGCTGGTTCAAGTATATGTAGATGACATCATCTTTGGTTCAACTAATCCAAAGCTCTGCAAAGACTTTGAGAAGCTGATGAAAGACAGATTTGAAATGAGTTCAATGGGAGAACTCAACTTCTTTCTGGGAATTCAAGTGAAGCAGGTTGAAGATGGCATCTTCATAAGTCAGTCAAAGTATGTTCAAGACATACTCAAGAGGTTCAACATGACTGATTGTAAGATTGCTAAGACACCCATAGCCAGAAACCACTCCCTTGGTCCAGATCTTGAGGGGGAGTGTGTAGATGAACATTTATACAGGGCTATGATTGGGTCTCTTATGTATCTTACAGCTAGCAGGCCTGATATCATGTTTGCTACATGTATTTGTGCAAGATATCAAGCCAACCCTAAGATGTCTCACTTAATCACTGTGAAAAGGATTTTAAGATACCTCAAAGGTGCTTCAACACTTGGTTATGGTATCCAAAGAATCCAAATTTCAATCTGTATGCCTATACAGATAGTGATTATGGTGGTTGCAATATGACTGCAAAGTCTACATCTGGGGGATGTCAATTCCTTGGTGGAAGAGTTGTCTCATGGCAATGCAAGAAACAATCTGTGTGTCTGCATCAACTGCTGAGGCTGAATACATTGCTGCTGCAAGCTGCTGTGCTCAAGTGCTTTGGATTCAAAATCAGATGCTGGACTATGGATTTAACTTCAAAGAGACTCCTATCCACATAGACAACAATAGTGCTATCTCTATCACTGAGAACCCTGTGCAGCACTCAAGGACCAAACACATCAACATCAGGTATCATTTAATAAGAGATAACTATGAAAAGGGATTAATTAAACTAGTCAAAGTTCATACAGATGAACAATATGCTGATCTTTTCACAAAAGCTTTTGATGAACAGAGATTTAAGTATCTGATATCAGCTATTAGGATGATTCACTTTGAGTAGACTTTTTCTTAAAACTAATTCTAATTATTTCTTCTTAAAATATGTGTGTCCTAAGTTGTCTAGTTCAACACTTTCATAAGCTCATGTTTTCTTTGGATATAAAATTCTTTTTGAAGACTTTCCTTAGATTCTTGAAAATTTTTGATACTTCGGAAGATAAAATTCTTTATCTTCGGAAGAAAAACATGTCTTCAAAATACATAACTGTCTGAGAGATTTTACCTTCGGAAGAAGTAAAATTCATCTTCCGAAGCTTAAAATTCTTATCTCAGACACTTATTTATTTTAAGGACCTTTTCCTTCCGAAGCAAAATTAACCTTCGGAAGCTTTGCTTATTCCTATACAACGCATTCAAGGGTTTATTTCTCTTCCGAAGCATAAATCTTCAAGACTCTCAGGAAAATCTTCCGAAGCAATTTTAGCTTCGGAAGCTTTTTCAATCAAAACTTCCGAAGACAAATAAACTTCGGAAGCTTTTCGAATTCCAAGAAAACTACTTTTTGAGCAAAAGTAAACTACCTTTTCAGAGGTGGGACCGACTTCCGGATTTCAAAGTTTATCCTCTTTCATTAACTTTGGTTCAAATCCCTTTTCATATAAATACCCAACGGTTCCCCCTCTTTCCCACTATCTTCCTCAATTCTACTATTTCTCTAACCTAATTCTCTAAACCGCCTTTGCTTTCTACCTTTCTTCACCCTTAAGCTTCTGAAATGGCCAACCTTAACCGCAGAAACAACCCTGATTTCTCCATGCAACTTCACAGGCAACATAATCAAGTTGCTCTGTTAAGCTCTGAGAAAGATGCAAGTTTCTCAGAGATTTGCCAATTCTTGACTCTGTCAAACTACTTCACCTCCCTGACCATTGATCCTACTCTATATGAGGATCACTTGCTTGAATTCTGGAAGACCTGCCAAGAGGTCATTATGGATGGGGAGAAGGCACTGTCTGCCACAGTGCAAGGGAGGACAATCTTCATCACTCCGGCCATCATTAATCAACATTTGAAGCTGGATGATGAAGAAGGTGAGGTGTCCTTCCCAAAAGAAGCTGTTAATCATTCTTTTGAGCAGATGGGCTATGAGGGAGATTTCTCTGTAAAGACCTTTAGGAAAGGGAAGGTCTCATCCCAATGGAAATTCCTGCTCCATGTGGTTATCCACAGCTTGTCAAACAAGCATGGTGGATGGGACCAGATTCCTGAGGATCTCTCCTTTATAGTTCATGGAATGGTTCAGGGGGTCAAGTTCAGGTATTCACAATTTGTTTATACTAATTTACTTGCAAACTTAGACTCCTTAGAGTATTACATGTTTCCTAGATATGTTCAACACATTCTCAACTGTGAACTGGGCTCACAGTTGAGGGAAACAAGTAATATTCTTAAATTGGGACAGATGAAGCCTGGCATCTTTAAAATAATGAAGAAGCCAACTGTAGGCTTCTCAGGGGTAGAAACAGCCCTAGTCCCAAAAATGTTAGAGCTCATTGCTCAAGGTGACAACCTAGCAACACAAGCTAGTGTTGAACCCACACCTCTTTTGTCCTTACCTTTAAAAAGACCAGAAATCACCCTCCCCTACCAAAGAAAATCCAAACGAACCCCTGCTCAGGCTATTGAGTCTGTGCAGGCCCCCAAATACTCAACCTTGCAGGAAGAAGTGGACACTAGAGCTCCCACTTCTCCTGAGGAGCAAACCACTCCCATTGCTTCACCTATCAGGGCTGAGTTTCCTCAAGCTCACCCTGATGAGCTCACTAGCCCAACAACCTTAAGCTTTCACTCTGAGTCTCAACACTCAAGTGAACAACCTTCAGGGGACAGCTACCATCCCCAGCCTTTGGATCTCAACCAACCAATTCCCAACCTATCCTTTTACACTGATGAAGACTTAGGATTCAGTGAGTACCATGAGTCTCTCTTCTCCTCCCCTACTCAAAGAGAGATGAGTACCTCTGACTCTCCTCAGTCTATCCCCCATCAGTCACCTATTACTGAGGTGGACACTTCTGAACCTGTTCAGGATGTCCATATGGAAGAGGCTCTCACTTTTGAAAGTGATTACATCATTAAGACCTCAACCATGGCAACTCAGCCCATTGGCATCTCAACTGAGGCTGCCAGTGAGCAGAGGAAAACCAGCAGCCAAGAAACTCAAGCTGGTGGTGAGAGAGAGGACTTTGGTCCAATCATCTCATCCCCCAAAGAATCTTCTGATGAAGATGAGGGGAATTTGAGACTAACTCTAAGGTTAGTCACTTAGAATCTCAGGTGACTACCCTACAAAACAGGGTCAATGATCAGCAACTCCAGATTTCATATCTGCAGGAAAAACTAGCTGGGAGACCTTTAAGGAGAGCTCAACCAGGAACACAAGAACCTGTGGAAGTGATTGACTTATCCTCCAGCTCACCTATGCAAGTGGGTGATGCTACCAAAAAGGGGGAGAAAGTTATTACAACCACAGAACCTGGGAGTTCTTCAGAGAGAATGGACATAGAGGACTCACCATCCTCACTTGCTGTTGTGCATTCTCAGCAACTTCCTCAAGTTCACATTAATGTGGACTCTATAGACTCTCTCATCAGGAGTCTCTTTGAGGAAGGTATACCAAGGGCTGTCTCATCTCCACCACAAGGAACTGGCAACTACATCATAAGGTGGAGGTATGATGATGACAGGAGAGCCCTTATACTTCAGAAAGTTCAAGGCCAACAAGAAATTTTTCAATTCCAAAGCCTGAGCTTCTATGAAAGACTGGATTTAGTCAACTTGCCACTTGTCAATCCAAGCAATTCAAGACAAGCTGACAGGCTGGCTCAAAGAATCCAAGACAAGATCCTTGCAGAGTTTACTCTAAGAAGGAGACTTAGGGAATCAGGAAATGTCATCGGTCAACTGGATGTTGAGGTGGACCCTAAGATTAGTTTCATAGGTGAAACCTTGACTGAAGGCCCAGTGGCAGAACCTGAGACCCCTGTCTCATCATCAACAACTGCTGCAGAGGTCCAAACTCCATCTGAGACACCTGCTGGTGAAGGTGTTTCTCAGCCTCTCTCTGGCCAGAGCATGGAAGCTACTCCAAGCAATGAAGGCCAACCCTCAATCCACCCTGAGTCACAAAGGTCTGTTGGTGACAAAGGGAAAAGGATAATGACTCCTGAGGAAATTGAGGAGGAAGAGAGAGAGAGGAAAAGGAGACTAAGGGGAGAAAGTTCTACTGGGTCATCTAGCTTCATGCAAGCTGCAATCAGGGCTGCTCCCAGACCAAATACTCAAGATGATGAGTTAAGGGCAGTCAAGATTACCTACTTACAAACCAGGAACTATGACATTGATGAAATCATCTCCCTCCCCTTAGAAGAGTTAAATGAACTGGCTGACATGGAAGTGTCAAGAGAGTTGAAGGAGAAAGAGGATGTAATGATACTTCTCCAACTCAAAGAGGAGAAGAGACAGAAAAGACTTTACAAGCATGCTCCCACTCTCTCACCAGTTCAAGAAAGTCCTGCACAGGAAGATGTGGCTCCACAAGAACCTCAGGTAGATAAAGAAGAAGATAGGATCAAGATGATCAACTACCTGAGTGCCACAGGCTTCTATCAGGCAGATGCACTTCTTCCCTTGTCCTATGACTTCATTGAGTTCGAGTATCTAAAGCAACTTGAGCTTGACTTAGTCAAGGAAAGAAAAACAACTAAAAGGAAGCAAAGGGAAGAAGCTGCAAAGTCAAGAGCCATCATTCAAAAGAATGCAAAGAAGTCTGCTGACAGACAAAGAATGGTGAGCTTCTTGAAGCTGTATGGATTCTCCGGAAGGAGACTTGGCCCCATGTCTCTATCCACTATGGATGAGCATATTAGGATGATCAAGCAGAAGATTAAAAGTAGAGAACTCATTGACTTGCACTCTCTTCCAAGTCAAGTCCCACCTGAAGTGGAGGTCAAGTTTGAACAACCAGAGACACCTCAACCAGCACCTCCAGCTGAGCCTCAGCAAACTTCGTCTTCTGATCCTAGGCAGGGTCAAACTCCCTCTCCTTCTGAACATGTGAGGGAGGAACACCCAACTGAGAAAGACACTGATGATCAACATGGTGCTGCAGACCAGTCTTCTCAGTTAAAGACATCCAAGAGGAAGAAGAGGATGGCATCTAAACCAAAGGCTAAGAAGAAGAAGCCAAAGTCATCTACCTCTGTACCTCAGGCTGAATCAGATCAACCTGAGGAGGTGCATGATGAGGCAGCCCAAACAACTTCTATTCAAGTGGCTCCTCTAACTAGTGAGACACCCATCTTGTCCTGGACTTACTCTACCAATCCAGAAAGATGGAATGTTATCAGAGATCAAGGTGTTGAGAATGTCTACTCATGGCAAGACATAATCAACTTACCTCTGCATGATCTCTTTGAGATGAGAAGATACTATGAGAGTCTTGATGATCCTGACCATCTCATGAAGAAAGGAATGGTCCTGATTGTACTGAAGACTACCAACATTTGAAGATCTTCTAAGTGTTTTGGTAGCATCAGCCTAGGGGGAGTTTGTAAGGATTCGTGAAGTCTGATGCAACCCAAAACAGCCTAAGTGTCTCAGCAACATGCACTAAGTACTGAAGTGAAGAATGCTTCGGAAGTTTTACACAAAGCATTAGAAAATACTCTAAGTGTAAAATCTTCCGAAGCCAAGACCAATATCTTACGAAGCCAAACATGAAGTCTTCCGAAGCTTCAGAGACAAAGTCTTCCGAAGCTTCAACCTATAAAGACAGATTTCTTCCGAAGACTTTTAGTACACATGCTTTATCTGATGTACTGTTCCATAAAGCACCTTTTCCGCTGCATCTCTGTAAAGTCACCAACTTACATGAGTTGGTGAAAAGGGCCTTGCTTTTGGTAACTGTACATTGAGGTCTTGAGTCTGTAACTTTCCACTTTATGTACTTTATCCTTTTTGTAATGTATAAGGATGTGAGCTATGGCATGTCATAGTCACAAGGTCAAAAGGCAGATATGCCTTTTGATCCTACAATTGATTTTGTTAGTGTCTAGTCAATTGTATCCAGCTGGCTTTCAAAGTATAGCCGGCTGTAGGTTGTAGTATAAGTATTTCAAGTTCTTGTATCTTTCTTTATGCTTTGTAACACTTGTAAAAGAACTTGAGAAAGCAATATACTGCCTCCTTGAAACCCATACTCTCTTGTTATGTCTCTTGCTTTACTTGTGTTCTTTGTATCACCTTTGGTTACCCAGTTCACTGTTTGATTAAAGTTTAGTTAATCTCCTCATTGTGTTGTTGTGTTGTAATTGTGTTTAAGCCCTTAAAAGGTCCTGCAGGCATGTCATAGTCATAAGGTCAAAAGGCAGATATACCTTTTGGTTCTACAATTGATTTTGTTTGTGTCTAGTCAATTGTATCCAGCTGGCTTTCAAAGTATAGCCGGCTGTAGGTTGTAGTATAAGTATTCCATGTTCTAGTATCTTTCTTTATGCTTTGTAACACTTGTAATAGAACTTGAGAAAGTGTTGGAGCTGTAAAAGATAGTCTATATTATCAACACAGTGAAAGTCAACCAAAGCCAACATCACAGTCAAAGTCAACAAAAGTCAAACCCGACATGTTTGAGACGAGGAACCGAGACGAGACGTTGAAGATTTAGATGACTAGGAGTTTTATTGTAATAAATATATTTTGTATAAACAAAATATATTTTACATTCTTTGAGTCATGTTTTAGTCTAAATATATAGTCTAGGGGTTATGTGTAAATATGGAAACTTAAACTAGACTATAAATAGCCTAATTATAATTATAATTAGATTAATGGTTGCATGACCAATTGATTGATGGATTTACTTGTAAACAATATTATTAGCAATCAATAGAGATCAAAGGGGTTTTATTGTGATTATCATTATTTTGATCTAATTCTTCATGATTTGATTCAAGTTTGATTATCCTGGAGTTGCAATTTGGTATCAGAGCCATTTTGGATCAAATTCACTAAAGATTTGAAGATTTTTAGAGAGAGAAGTTGAGTATTTGGTTGTTTTTGTTCAATATCATATTTTCATCAATTTCGGATCAAATTTGAGTGTTATTGATATGGAAATTGATTGAAGTTTGCTTGTTATTGGTTGGAAAAGCTCTGTTAATCATCAGGTATCAAATCCATTGAGATTTGGGCGTTTTCAGATTGATTTCGTGTTAAAAAAAGTTTTTCAGCTTCGTTCAGCGAAATTACCAGTTCATCCAGCGAAACTACGAGTTCTTCCAGCGAAACTACGAGTTCTTCCAGCGAAACTACATCGGTTATCCTCATTAAAGTTGTTTTCTACTGTCGTGCAAAACTAGTTTCATTGAACGAAAGTTCAACAGTGATTGTGGTTGATTTACAAGCGAAATTGCTGCCGAAAGTATCATTGAATGAAAGTTCAAGCTTGTTTTGTGCGAAATTGTCGGCGAAACAAAACAGTCTAAAGCATTTGGCTAGCGAAACTGCTGCCGGAATTTCCAGCGAAACTAGATATATCTGCGAAACTAGCTCTGCGAAACACAATTTCGGCGAAATTTTTTTTTAAAGCTTGACCCCAATTGCTAAGATTGCATAGCGTGACATTTTTTTTTAAAAAATATTTTTCCTGGGGGAGAATTATTCTAAATTTTTTGGGAAAAATATTTTTAGGGCGTTTAATTGTTTAAACAAAACAAAAATAAAAATGGCTTTTGTAGAATTGATTAAATCCTTCGAATCTGATGATCTCACAATTGCACAATGTCGGTTTGATAATTTTGCAGCTTTAAAGAATGAAACGATGTCTGATTTTGTTGATCGTTTTCTGTTGGTGGCAAGTAATCTGAAGAAGTTTGATGCCCAACTGGGAAATCATGAACAAGTTCTAAGATTGCTTGATTCCCTCCCTTCAGAATGGAGCTCACACAGCAAGTCGATTCAACGAGATAGAGGCTTTCGGGATTACAAACTGATGGAGGTGATCAACAAACTAAAAGAGATTGAGTTGGATATCAAACGTCATGAGTACTATGAAGCGACATATCTAACCCCAAAGATCACTTCAAACTCCAAAGAGAAACCAGAAGAGAGATCAGATTCTGGCACCAATTCCGACGGTTTACCGAAACCTGAAACAAAAGAGGTACAAGAGGAACTTAAGCAGACATCAATGGGTAAAGGTAGAGCTGAGTTGAATGCTGAAGTTTGTGATGCTGAGAAGGAAGAGGAATGGAAGCGAAATACCAGAGTTTGCAACTGTGAGAAGGCTCTTCTGCTGAAAGAGTCATCCTGGATCTTCTATACGAGACAGTTCAGGATATGTGTTCTTCTGCTTGTAAAATTCGTTTATTTGGTGTGTATAAAGCTAATAGGTTACTTTTAGATAACCAAAAGGAGTTAACCACCATATACGCAAAACTTAAAAAGAATGAAGCCAAGTATTTCATCAAATTAAATGAAGCTTTAAAAGAAAATGATCATTTAAAACGAACTCTTCTTGAAAGAAATGTTGAAATTAATCTTTTAAAAGAAAGAGTCACTTTGGCTGAATTTGAAACAAGAAAGCTTAAAACAAAGCTTGATAGATAGACCATATCTGGAATGAAACAGGAAGAGCTACTGTGTAAACAGAGGGGCTAGGATTAAAACGGGAATGGGTTATGGTGAAAATCCATACGTCTATCCTCCTCCTAGCACCTATTGTTACTCTCCTATGCCTCAACCTCATCCATCTAATGATTTGATTGAAGCTGCAGAAACTAATAGTTTAAATACAGGTTTAAGCAACGTTAATCTTAAAGAGGTTAGAGATGTGCAGGATTCTCCTGTAGGTTTGGGATTCCTTAAGCAAGGGTCTGATAAGAAGATTAATGC
Source organism: Flaveria ramosissima (assembly GCA_025215565.1). Taxonomy (NCBI): domain Eukaryota; kingdom Viridiplantae; phylum Streptophyta; class Magnoliopsida; order Asterales; family Asteraceae; genus Flaveria; species Flaveria ramosissima. The sequence continues at coordinate 40,389,658 of CM046036.1, forward strand.
CGATTCCACTTCTGATGCTCCAACACCAATTTCAGTTGCTTCTCCAACTTTCTTCAACAAATTCAAATCAGGTAACATTCCCTCGTTTGTTCCCGTCAAGTTTGTCAAAGAAGGAACAATTGTTGAATCATCAGACAATCAGAATCCTATAAGCGAAGCCAACACAATAGGAGGTGTCAATCAAGATCCTTTGGAAGCAGATCTGTGTATACAAGACTGAATAAGCTCAAATGATGAATCAAACACAGAGGAGCATGTTTGTTCCTCACAGATCGAGATATCTTCTGACATTGTCAAGTATCAAAAGCTTCCAAAAGCTGAATCAAGACCAATACGGATCTCTTCTCCAATTGCAAAGCATCCCAGTCAATCAGTAAAGATCTCATTCACTGCTCAGCACGGGAAACTTTAGAACAAGCAAGAATCTGCTACAAGTTCCAAGCAATCCTCATCACCACCTGCACAACACGAGACTACAAATAATCAAAAGCCATTCAAGGCTTGTTTTGAGTGTGGAAAAGAAGGTCATGTAGAAGTGCCCTCAAAGACTTGCTTCAAATGGTAAAGGCAAAACGCAAGTCATGCAAAGAATATTCCGGATGGCAAAACGAATTGCTTCTCCGAATGTAAGTCTTATTCCGGATGGTAAAGGCAACATAGGTTGCTTCTCTGGATCAAGAGATAAAAAGCACACATATTTGAATGGTTGGATGAAAAACCCTCCATCCAAACCTTTTCATGTGAAGCCGGTTTCACATGATACAAAGATGAAAATGACCAAAGGTTCAAAACCAAATTCTTTTCCTTCTGGTCTTAAAAAGAAAATGATTTCCAAATTTAATTCATTCAAATCCAAGTTAATTGAACCGAAACAAATTTGGCAAATTAAAAAGAAGGATACAGCAATCCCCGATTGTTTAAACGGTTGTGTGCAGAAGCTTGTTACTTATCTTGATGAAAAATGAACTTCCAGGACTACGATGGCCTGGGTTCCCCTTTCAAACTAATCTGTTTATGAGTGCAGTAACAATTCAGGAGGACTGTTAGTAATCCGGTTTACTGACAGGGATTGTTCCTAATTAAAATTTGAGGCGGAACAAACAGGTTAAGGTCATGGTATTATATCCACAATCAGGATTTTTATCTGCATTATCACAGTTCTCACTTCACAGTCACTGCATATTTTTTGAGAATTCATTCCTTATTTTCATATCAGTGTATTTTAGAAGACCTTCTTTGATAAATTTTTATTTTTGTACAGTTTAAAAACAATTAAAAAAATTAAAAAAAATAAATAATAAATAAAAAATAAATAAAAAATAAAAAAATATAAAAATATAAAATAAAAAAAAAGTTTGCAAAAATAAAAATTTAGGGGGAGAGTATAAGTAAATAAAAATAAAAAGAGAACTGAGAACTTGATTTGAGATGATTGAAAATGATTGTATATCTTCTTGAAATGCTTGTTTTTGCATGACTTGCGTTTTTAAAATGAGAAATGATAGTAACTGATGCTGAAGATCATGTTAGGTTGGACTCACTTTAGTATAGTTGTTTACTTTACATTGTAATAGGACTTTTGTTAGTTTCATTTTGTATTTTCTTAGTAATTAGCAGTTTTGGTAGTCCAGCGAAACTGTGAGCGAATCTATACATTCGCTCACAGTTTGCTGTTTTGGTTTACCCGGCGAACTTGTGTTCTGCCGGGCGAAACTATAGTTTCGGCATGACAGTTTCGCCTGTAGCGAAACTGTCAGCGAAACTATGACTGCTATATATACAATTGTCATTTCACTTTGTATGGTAAGCTTGCAAAACCCTAATCGTGGATTTCTGTTGCAAGCTACAAATTCTAAGCAGTTTCTTCATTGAAATACTATTGTGCTTGTTGTTATTGAGTGATATTGTTCATTTGAGTATCAAATATGTGTTAGATTCATCTTATACATTCTCAATTGTTGTTGTTTGGCTTGAGTGTTTGATATTGATCAAATTATCATATCAATTGTACTGTTCATCGATCACATGGACCAACAATATGGTATCAGAGCCTTAGTGCTCTTGATTTGTTGAGTTTTTGTGGTTTTGGTCAATATCTAGTTTCAATCAATTTTCATTGGATTATCAGCTGTTTTTGGCATGGAAATTGATTGAATTATACTTGTTTTTGATTGAGGAAGATTCTACAATCATCAGATCTCAAATTCATTGAGTTTTGGAAGATTTCAGATTGATTTTGAGGTGAAAAAGGGTTTTGAGATCGATCAGCGAAACTACTGTTCTTACAGCGAAACTGTCATCTTCTTTCAGTGAAATTATGAGTTATCTTGGATCAGAAGTTGTTTTCTAGAGTTTCTGCGAAACTATTCCCTTGAACGAAAGTTCATTAGTGTTTGTGACCTGTCAACAAGCGAAATTGCTGCCGAATTTATTTCTGAACGAAAGTTCAAGCTTGTTTCCTGCGAAGTTAGCAGCGAAACTAAACAATTGGTGTCTTTGTTCAAGCGAAAGTGCTGCTAAAATTGCTAGCGAAAGTGTCTGTTTCTGCGAAAGTGTCTGCGAAAGTATTGTTTCAGCGAAACTGTTATCCAAGTCACCTTTTTCTGCGAATTTGTCAGCGAAATTATCAACATTTCTGCCGAAACTATAATGTCGAAATTAACTACTCTTACACTTGCTGATCTTGAAAGTGTTGCTCCTAATAGACCTCCAAGACTCATTAATGGAGATAATTTTGAAGATTGGAAGAGATGTCTCAAAGCTTTCTTTTTCTACACAAATCATAATCAATGGGAATCGATTATTTCAGGTCCTCACATACCTACGGTTACTGTTGGTGATGTCGTTTCTCAGAACAAAGACCCATCTTCTTATACTGAAAGAGATCTGAAATTGATTGATCGCGATCAAAAAGCTTTTGGTGCTCTAACTCTCTGCTTGGCTCCAGACATCTACAACCGTTTTGCAGAGCATAAAAATGCTAAATCTCTTTATGATGCTCTCTGTGAATTGTATGATGGGAATGCAGATTTGGTAAAAGACAAAAAGTATTCAGGCTGAAAAAGAGTTCAATTCGTTTGTAGGATACAAGAATGAAAGTTTGACAGATCTTACAAATCGTTTCTTAACCGTCTCAAGCACTCTGAAGAAGTATGATGAAAGACTCTCCAACAGTGAACAAGTTAATAGGCTTCTCGATTCTCTTCCACCACGGTGGAGTCTTCAAGTGAGAATGCTTAAACAAGAAAGAGGTTTTACAGATTATAAGCTGATGGATATCATTAACAAGTTGAAATCTTTTGAGTTGGATATGAAAAGAAGAGAATTTAACCAGACAATGATGCCCACATCTGGTTTTTCTCAAAATGCTGCTTTGTTGTCATCCGCTGCAAACTCTCACATTCAAAATCCAATTCAAGGAGGGAGCAATACAAGTAATTTCTCGAGTGGTAATAGTCATGTTGAAAAAGAATTGGGAAATTCTAAGGTCAATGCTGAAACTTCAATTCCATCCGAAACAATGGCTATTTTTGTAATGTTTGTTCAGAGCTATGAAGCTCTTGTTGCTGGAGAATTGAAAGGTAAAGGAATGACTATGGAGGATATGTATCAGGTTGATCTTGATGATTTAGAAGAAACTGACATTCAATGGCAAATGGCAATGTTAACTTTAAGAGCCCGGAGATTCATGGAAAGAACATGAAGAAAGAACTTTGGTGGTCAATCATCTACCTCAAAACTGGGATTTGATAAGTCAAAATTGAGGTGCTTTAATTGTAAAGAATTGGGACATTTTAAACGTGAATGTCCATTACCAATTGTCACAGATCCTAGTAACACTGGAGTACCAAGATTGACAGCAGAGAAAGAAAAGGAAGAAGGAAATTCAAAAAAGGACTCAGCCTTGATCTCAAACTTTGATTGGAGTGCAGAGGTGGAAGAAAAAAGATCTGAGATAAATCACGCGTTAGTTGCTGAGGTTGTGGAAGGTGATGAAATGGAAGTTGGTAAAGATGGATTTGTGTTGTTCAAGGAATTCAAAAGAGAAAACGAGTCTTCAGTAAAGGAGAAAGAAGAGAAGGCAGATGTAGAGGAGAAAGAGGAAACTACAGGTTCAAATGAAGAAAGAAATTCAAAAGATGAGATAGGAAAAGAGAAGGATGATGTGGCTGCTACTGTTGAGGAAAGGAAATCAAGTACTCCAGTATGCATGTGCGATAAAGCTGTAGCTGCTGAAAGGATGGTAATGGGACTTCCTTATGAGGTAATACAGGATATGTGCACATCTGCTTGCAAAATTAGACTTTTTGGGATTTATAAGGCTAATCGTTTGTTAATTGATAATGAAAAGGATTTAAAACGAATTAATGATGAACATAAAATGAATGAATCAAAATATTTTGTGAAATTAAATGAGGCTTTAAAAGAAACTGATCATTTAAAAAGAATTGTTTTGGAAAGAAATGTAGAGATTAATACTTTGACTGAACGGGTTGCTCTTGCTGAATTTGAAGCAAGCAAACTTCAGTCAAAGTTAGATAAATGGACTATTTCTGGAATGAAACATGATGATCTTTGTAAATCTCAACGGGGAGCAAGAATTAAAACAGGTTTGGGTTATGAAAATGTACAGGTTTATCCTCCTCCTAGTACATACTGTTATTCTCCTATGCCTGTTCCTCATCCTTCTAATGATTTAATCAAATCAGATACTGACAGTATGTCTGCAGGTTTAGTCGGGAATAACTCTAAGTACATTCGTGAAGACTACGACTATGGACCAACTAGTGGGCTTGGATGCACTAGTTCTAGTACACCTGAAAATCAGCAGTCTGTTTTAGATAATAAGTCTAGTTTAAATTCAGTTTTTGTCTCTAGTTCAAATGTAACAGACTTGAATGTCTCATGTTCTCTTGATAGTTTTACTCCATCTTGTACTTCAAATCATGATAGTGATGATTTTTGTTCTCGTAATGAATGTAATGAATCTGATGTTTCTCCAAAAACAACTGAGCAACTTAAAATTAATTCTTTCGAAAAGTTCTTTTCTCAACCTATTCCATCTTTCATACCATTTAATATGACATCATCAGAAAAATGCAGTTCGTCTTCATCTGACACTAGTACCAATGATACATGTTTTACTGATTTGTCAGAAGAATCATGTTCTGATTTTGTAAAGAAAAATTCTGATTCAAATGAACAACAACATCATGAGTTGTATGAGACATTCAGTGATGTTGATTCTAGTTTGTCTGAAAGTGATGAGGAGATTATTATTGATCCTATTTTTACCTCATCACATCATAGACCTAGATTCAAACCTCATTGTTTTAGGTGTGGTCAAGAGGATCATCTTGTCAAAAATTGTCCTTTGATTCAAAGATCCTCTAATAGGAATTGTTTTGGGAATAAATTGACAAAATTGGTTAATAATTTCTTTTGTAAAAAGTCAGCTTCTTTAAAAAATAAAGTTGTTCAATCTTGGGTCCCTATTGCTCCTGGCTAAATGATTTGTTAATTCATTTCAGGAATCCTCTTCAAAGATTGTACACAGTTTGTGGCATGTTGATAGCGGATGTTCCAAGCATATGACGGGATTAAAGGATTTGTTGACCAATTATCGAATTATAGATGGAGGATATGTGGCGTTTGCTGGAAATAAGAAGGGTGGAAAAATGATTGGACAAGGAGAAGTTACCAATGGTTCTCTTACTCTAGAAAAAGTCAACCATGTTCCTGAATTGGCTTTTAATCTTCTGAGTGTTTCTCAAATTTGCGATAAAGACATTCCTGTTCTATTTAAATCTGACGAATGTCTATTTTTAAAATCAGAGATTGCCATTCCAGAGGATTTAATTCTCATGTGTGCTCCAAGAAAACATGATACATATCTTCTTGATATGAATTCAAATGAGTCAAAGGCTACTGCAACTTGTCTTCTCTCAAAAGCATCAACCTCTGAGTCACTCTTGTGGCATCGTCGCTTAGGCCATGTCAATTTTAAGATAATTAATAAATTAGTAAAGAACAATCTTGTTAGAGGACTTCCTTTAAAAGATTTTTATGTTAATGAAAAATGCATGGCATGTGCCAAAGGGAAACAACATAAGAAACCTCATAAGCCCAAACTTTTAAATAGCATATCAAGTCCTCTTGAGTTGTTACATACTTAATTTATTTGGGCCAATTAGTGTTAAATCAATTGCTAAAAAATCTTTTTGTCTTGTTGTTACAGATGATTTCTCAAGATATTCATGGGTGAGGTTTCTTGCACACAAAAGCGAAGTTGCAGAGGAATTGCAGAAATTAATTCTTTCTATCGAATCAATCAGTAAGAGGAGAGATATGGGATTAAGAAGTGACAACGGCACTGAATTTAAAAATCAGATTCTTGATTCATTTTGTGCTCAAAAAGAGATTGTGAGACAATTTAGTGCTGGAAGAACACCCCAGCAGAATGGTATTGCAGAAAGAAAGAATCGCACTCTCGTGGAAGCTGCTCGTACAATGCTGATATAATCCTCATTACCAATTATCTTCTGGGCTGAAGCTGTTAATTGTGCATCTTATGTTCTAAACAGGGTGCTAATTGTGAAAGATAAACTGAAGACTCCTTATGAACTTTTTCATAAGAGGAAGCCACTAATTGATTTCTTTCGACCATTTGGTTGTTCTTGTACTCTTTTGAATACTCAATCTCAAAAGACAAAATTTGGTGCTGTTTCTGACGAGTGTTATTTTGTTGGATACTCTTCTTCACAAAAGGCGTACCGGGTTTATAACAAGAGAACATGTATTGTTCAAGAGTCATTCTATGTTGATTGGCAGGAATCCAATCCTTCTGAAGTGAAATCTGAACCTGCATGGTTCTTTGACTCCGATACGGTGTTCAATTCATTTAATTTGCCAGTTTTCGATGATGATACATCAATTCCAAGTACTCAAACAAATATTATTTCATCATCTCCATCGTCTGTTCCATCCACCTCATTAGTAAATGATGATGTTTCAACTGATGTCAGCTCCTCGTTTCCAATGCCTGATCAAGCTCCATCATCTGATTCTTTACCTCCTACATCTTCTAATTTACCTGATCCAACATCTGTCATTGATTCTCCTTCATCTACTCTTTCTCCAGCTATGGGAAATACTTCTTCAACCATCTTTCCTTCTTCTAGTGATTACAAAACTCTGAAAGATCATCCACTTGATAATGTGATTGGATCTGTTTCTGATGGTGTTCGCACGCGCAGTCAATCTGGTCTATTTAATGTTTGTCTTTTCTCTTGCTTTATCTCTCAAATTGTTCCGAAAAATGTTCATGCTGCTTTACAAGATCCTTGTTGGGTAGAATCTATGCAATTGGAACTTCAACAGTTCAGAAAGCTTAAAGTTTGGACCCTGGTTGATTTACCTCCCAACAAATATCCAATTGGTACAAAATGGGTATTTAAGAACAAACCAGATGATCGAGGAGTGGTGGTGCGTAACAAATCTAGACTTGTAGTGCAAGGCTTTGCTCAAGAAGAAGGAATTGATTATACAGAAGTCTTTGCTCCAGTTGCTCGTCTTGAGGCAATCAGAATATTTCTTGCTCATGCTGCTCATAAACAATTCAAAGTTTACCAGATGGATGTGAAGTGTGCTTTTCTTTACGGAGACATTGATGAGGAGATATATGTGTGTCAACCACCAGGCTTTGAAGATCCTGATGTTCCTGATAAAGTGTATAAGCTTAATAAATCTTTGTATGGTCTTCATCAAGCACCCAGAATCTGGTATGAGACTCTTACGCAATATCTTCTAAGCAATAGAAACTCTCGTGGTACCATTGATATGACTTTATTCAAAAGAGAGGTGAATGGTGAAATGATCTTTGTCCAAGTGTATGTTGATGATATTATTTTTGGATCTACAAATTCACAATTGTGTAGAGAGTTCGAAGAAGTTATGAGCCAAAGGTTTGAAATGAGCATGATGGGTGAAATGTGTTTCTTTCTTGGATTGCAAGTTGAACAACAGCAAGAAGGAATTCTTATTCATCAGGAGAAGTATATTAAAGATATTTTGAAGAAATTTAAGATGGATGATGCTTCTACTGAGATGACTCCCTTTACGGCTCAGACCTGTCTCACTCCGGATGAAAATGGAAAACTAGTTGATCCTCATCTATTTAGGTCTATGATTGGCTCTCTCATGTATCTTACTGCAAGTCGTCCTGATATCACTTTCGCTGTTGGATATTGTGCTAGATATCAGTCGGCTCCAAAGGAATCACATGAGAAAGCTGTCAAAAGAATATTTTGTTATCTCAAAGGATCGTCTCGTCTAGGATTGTGGTATCCATATGGTGGAAATTTTGATTTACATGCTTACTCTGATAGTGATTCCAATGGTTGCAGGTTAAACAGAAAATCTGTGTCTGGCGGTTGTCAATATTTGGGAAATTGTCTGGTATCCTGGCAGAGCAAGAAACAAACTACTGTTTCTCTTTCTACAGGGGAAGCTGAATACATTGCTGCATCCAGCTATTGCTCTCAAGTTCTCTGGATCCAACACCAAATGATTGATTATGGGATTAATTTTCTCCATACACCTTTATTCTGTGACAATGAGGCTGCCATTGGAATTGCTAAAAATCCCATTCATCATTCCCGCACAAAGCATATTGAAACACGAATTCATGCGATTCGTGTTGCTCAAGAGAAGGGTTTCATTAACATTATTCCCATCGATACAAAAAATCAAAAAGCTGATCTTTTCACAAAAACATTTGATAAACCTCGTTTTTATGAATTGATTTCTATGCTTGGGTTAATATCTTTTTAAATTTTCATTTTCTATTTCTTTGATATTTAAAAAATTATTATTAAAAAAATTAAAAAAATTAACTTATAATAATAGAAATATGAAAATAAAAATTTGGGGGAGTAATTTCATAATTCTGAGATCGGAATTAAACATGATGAGAAATGATTGTATATTCTCTAAGTATTTTTATTTACATGACCGGTTCTTCTATGAGAAATGATAGTAATTGTTACTGGATTCTGTTTCACATTTAAAAAAAAGAAAATGGATCAGATTCTTTAACGATATGCTTGATAGACTCAGCCTGATGAATGAATTAGACAGCAGCTTTATGATTAAATTAAATATCATGCTTAAGAATGTCTGGATTTACTCAATCTTTTTGGATTGCACAAAAACTGAGTCCTGACAAAAATTCGATTGAGAATGAATCTTTCGTCCATTTTGCTTTGTTATGTCATCACCCAGAAATTCTGCTGGTATGTTTGGTGTTAAGATGTCTTGTGTCTGTGCTTATCTCCTCTGCTGTACGTGAGTACTGACCTGGAGTGATGATCTCCTCTGCTGTACGATAGTACTGACATGAAGCTCTCATCAGCACATGTTCAAATGGTTATCTCCTCTGTTATACATGAGTATAGATCTAGAGCTCTCACCATTTTGATATAATTATGTCAAATCATCTTATCGATGAATTTCTCTCAGAATGAAATATTATGTTTATAATCATTTGCACACTAACGCACAAGCCTTGTTCTATGAAGATTGATTCATAATTCAAGAAATCCTGAGGTTGGGTGAGGGTTTTTACCAAATGATTGTGGGGTCTTAGCATTCTAAAGCATCTAATCGAACCTTAAACGAATCATAAGCTGTTGGTTGAAAAAGGATAAGGCATGAGTTTAAGTGGACAATTATATCAACAATCGTTATTGATTTGTTCTAATTTCAAGTTGTTTATGTGCAGATTGTGATCAGATCTTGTATTCAGTATGATCTCATGACTGGTAGATGATTTTTGATCATCTTTATGTTCTAAAATATTTAGAGAATGTGATCTCTGATTATTTTAGATCTCATTATGTGATGTGCTTCCTTTGTGTTAAATAATAAAAAAAATAATAAAAAAATAATAATAAAAAATTATATAAATAACAATAATAATTAAAAAAATTCGAAATTATTCTTTCGCTAATAGATTCGCAAAGCGAAACTGCAATTTCGCTAGGTTTGCTAATAAGTTGTTAACCATTTATCTCCTAGCGAAATTACAGTTTCACTGGACGAAACTGTAAATTCGTCTGATGAATTTATAGTTTCGCTGTCTGCGAAACTATTTGCTATATAAGTCATGTTTGCGAAATTTCTCTCATAATTTCGCAAAATCACTCAGTATCACTCTTAGGGTTTCTCCGTGACTTTATTGGCGATTTTGATTTGTGTTAGTGTTTTGGACTGATTTTTAGTGATATTTGCTTCGTATGTGAGTTTCGAACCTTGATTCATCCTTTAATCTGGTTAAAATCATCTACAATTAAGTAATCTGGATTGTGACTCTTCGGTGGGTTCGCTGTTCTTTCAGCGAAACTACTGATTCCTCTGCGAAATTGAACGAAAGTTCACCTCTTTTCAGCGAAACTGTAAAGTTATGCTGTCCGGGCGAACTTAACAGTTTCGCCATATTTTCTTTAATTTCGCAATGTCTGGTCTTTGACTTGCACAGTTTCGCTTGTGTTTTCTTCTGGACAGCGAAACTAATTTTAATACAGCGAAACCAATTTGTAATAGCGAAACTAAGTTAATACTTGGAGAAACTAATTGCGAAACTTTATTAATCTATACTAATCTTGTCGAAGCTGACTTTTGTTCTGCGAAACTAACAAGTTTCAATGAGCGAAATTATAGTTTCGCTTGTCGAAACTGTTTGTTTTCTTTGTCGAAACTGTCTTTGATTCAGCGAAACTATCATGTCTTAGTGAGCGAAACTATTGTTTCGCTTGCCGAAACTGATTGTTTCTTATGTTTTTGTCTTATTTTCTTATTTTTCAGTATTTCTCATTCAAATTTAATTGTTTTTCTTTTCAGGTTATCATGGCAAATCTCAAATTTGATGAGAGGAATAACATCACTGCCATTTTAGACGATACTCTTCCAAAGGCAGCCGGATTTCGTGACTGTATTAGATGGCTTCAGAGATCACCTATTGCATATGCTATTTCTCACTCACCTACTATTTATTATCTTCATATTAGAGACTTTTGGAGATCAGCAGAATACGTCACTAGAGGAGATGTACAGAGAATCACAGCCAAAGTGATTGATCATGATGTGACTATTACTGCTGAGAGTGTGTCCAGGATTCTTAGACTTGATGATGATTCTGGAGATGAAGTGGATATGACAGAGTCTGAAGTGTTTCAAGCTTTCAGACGAATGGGGTATGAGGGACCAGCTTTTGGTTCAAGGAAAGAGATTAAAAAGTCTTTCTTATCTAAGGAGTGGAGATATATCGCTCATGTTTTTATTATGTGCTTAGATCACCGTAACGATGGATCCGATGGACTTAATCTCGATTGGGCCAAAGCTATGGTGTTATGTTGTAAAGGGGAGAAGGCAAACATTGCTAGACTGATCTTTGCATGTATGGCAGAGAATGTGATGGCTGTGAAGAAAGACAAATGGTTGTTATACCCTCGCTTTCTTCAAATGATTTTTGATGATCTTATACCTGATGTTCCTAAACATGGTGAAGTCAAGAGACTAGTGCAGATGAACCCTCGGATATTTGCTGATTGCTGTGCTATCCGTCATGATTTCAGTGGTAAAATCACTCATCTTTGGGAGAATATGTATCCTCTAGAACGCTGGAATTATATCAGACGGGTCGATGAATCTGAAAGCAAAAGGGCTGAAGAAACAAGAGTGCAGCAAGCTGATGCAACTAAGAAGAGAAAAAGATATGCAAAAGAAAAAGATTATGATTTTGAAGAAGATATTGATGCACAAGCAGAGGAGATCAGGGTAGAGAAAGAACGAAGATCTAAAAAGAAAACAAACTTTGTTGAGCCTGAGCGGAGAACAAAACATCGACATGAGGGATTTACAGCCAGGAGAGAGGGTAGTGCGGGTCTTGATGAGGATGTGATACGTAATCTAAATACTTCATTGGCAAATGAGTTGAGTATGATCAAGACTAAACTGACGAATCAGGATATTAGAGAAAGACAGAAGGATGAGGTGATTGAAGGAATGCAAAGGATGTTGGTTGACCAGAATAAACTGATTAAGAGGTTGTTTGAGGAGATTACCCAGATGAAAGCTGCAGCCGGCCTACCTAGTCAACTGACTCAATCTGAGTTAGATGATTTGACTGATACATCTAAGTACTCATTCTTGAATGTGAGTACTTCATCTAAGGTAGGAGAAGGCACTTCTGGAGCAACTAATACTGAAGAAGGAGAACAGGAGATCCCAAGAGAGGATGCTGGAAGGAATAAGGATGATGATATTATTGAGGCTGGGTTTGTTAACTTGCAGTTTGATTTTGATAAGGATATTGTTGGTGAAGAAGTGGTTGTTACAGCTACCACTGAGGGAGTGTCTGATAAAGGAAAAGGTTTGGTTGATAAAGAAGAGGAGGATGAACAATTGGTAGACTATGATTCTGAACCAGAATTCTATGAAGTTGATGAGCGACCACTGATTTATGTTGCTAAAAAGGGAGAAGATGAAGCTGATGTATTTGAGATGGACAAGAATGATTGGTTGGTCAAGGAAAAGGAGGCTGAAGAACTTACTCCTTTATTTCAAAATCTAGAAGGTTTAAGCAGGAAAGAAGCAGATAAGAAGATCATAAGTTGGTGCTACAATCCTAGCTTAAAGATGTTTATGATTAAAAGAAGAGGTGGAAATATCAGCTATATACTTAAGAGGAAGGCTTTTAAGACCTTGCCCAAATGGGATTTGAGACGGTTGGCAACTCTGCCTTTGATCAATGCTCATTTAAGTGAAAGGGCATTATTTCTTGAGAAGGAAATCAAAAATGGACTTAATGATAATTTCGAGTCATTTGGATACATGAAGGCTGAAAGAAAAAGATCAAAGAAAGATAAAGATTGGGAGACAGGCAAAGGAAGAATTGTACTGAGAGTCAAACCACCAAAGACTGTAAATAGGGTAAGATTGGCTGATCCTCTTCCCCAACAGTTACAGGACTTTGAAAAGTGGTTTTATGATAATAATACTGGAGAGGCGGTGATTAGAGCTAAACACGGAAAAGAGTTTAGCGTGTTTGACCCGATGGAGTTATTTAGCTTCAGTGATGAAGATCTTTTGATTCTTTGTGAAAATCACATTAAGGCTGGGGCTGGAGAGGAAACAAGAAAAGAGGCCAGTCTGTTTATGAATGTGGCAAACAAGATAAGAGGAGTAAGGGCGGAGGTTAAGAGCTTAGCTGAAAAGGTGAGAGCACAAGATGATTTTGCCATGGATGTTCAAGATATGACCAGGCAGTTTGCAAAGGCTAGTGGTTATTCTGAGGAAGCTAGTGATGCAGGAAAGAACCTTGGAGGATCAGTGGCTGAAGCTTCTGAAGATGTTGTTGCGGGAGGTGATGAAGATAGATCAACAGCAGCAGAGGAAACCTGAGCCGACGAGTCAAATCAAGAGAAGTGAAGATAGTGAGGTCCAACCTAGGGGGAGTATTGAAGATCATGTTAGGTTGGACTCACTTTAGTATAGTTGTTTACTTTACATTGTAATAGGACTTTTGTTAGTTTCATTTTGTATTTTCTTAGTAATTAGCAGTTTTGGCAGTCCAGCGAAACTGTGAGCGAATCTATACATTCGCTCACAGTTTGCTGTTTTGGTTTACCTGGCGAACTTGTGTTCTGCCGTGCGAAACTATAGTTTCGGCATGACAGTTTCGCCTGTAGCGAAACTGTCAGCGAAACTATGACTGCTATATATACAATTGTCATTTCACTTTGTATGGTAAGCTTGCAAAACCCTAATCGTGGATTTCTGTTGCAAGCTACCAATTCTAAGCAGTTTCTTCATTGAAATACTATTGTGCTTGTTGTTATTGAGTGATATTGTTCATTTGAGTATCAAATATGTGTTAGATTCATCTTATACATTCTCAATTGTTGTTGTTTGGCTTGAGTGTTTGATATTGATCAAATTATCATATCAATTGTACTGTTCATCGATCACATGGACCAACAGATGCTGTTATCTGATTTACATCTTATTTTTAATTGTAAATAAAAGAAAAACAATCAGATTCTTTAATGATATGCTTGGTAGACTCAGCCTAAAGAATAAAGTAGACAGCAGTATGATGATTTAAATTAAAATATATGCTTAAGGATGTCTGGATTTACGCAATCATGATACAAATCATATAAGCCATATCTTTGAGCCGTGATTGGTGTATTTATGTGTCTTGTGTTTGTGCTAATCTCCCCTGCTGTACGGAAGTACTGACCTGGTGTGATGATCTCCTCTGATGTACGATAGTACTGACCTGGAGCTCTCATCGGCACATGATTAAATGGTCATCTCCTTTGTTATACGTGAGTATAGACCTAGAGCTCTCACCATTTTGGTCTAAGTAGTGTCAAATCATCTAAACGATGAATTCATCACAGAATGTAATATTCTGTCAATAATCACTTGCACACTAATGCACAAGCTGTAAGGCCCCGTTCCCGGGACGCCTACAGTTGGTCCTTCATCGCACATAAAACATATATTTACATTTGCCTCATAAAAACATTGTAGCGGAAACATTCAAAAACGACATCTCATTTCATTATAATTACTTTTGCCAAATAATACATCATTTATCCGGTTACAAAATACATGTTTGAATTACATCACAAAAGCTTTATAAATGGACGCCATCCCCAAAAGAGCCGAGTAGCCTTGCCGTGCCATCCTCTGCAATCATTTACCTGTCAACTGGAAAACATATAAAAAGTCAGCGTTGCTGAGTGAGTTCTAATTTTATAAAATAAACATACTTCACTTTCATTAAAAACTATTCCTTTTATCATGCAATCATTCAACATACATATACACAGATAATGTCATTATTATCTTTCATCTCATTCATTATCTTTCGTTCCTTTCATACTTCCATTCTTCCGAGTCTTTTGCGACAACATAGTCGCTCACCTCAATAGCAATCTCAATGATTGCACGCTATCCGAGTCTTTTGCACCCCTAGGGTTGCTCACCTCATTGCCCATCTTAATGATAGCAAGCTATCCGAGTCTTTTGCAGCAACAAGGTTGCTCACCCCAAGGCAACATCACGATAGCACGTTACTCGAGTCTTTTGCAACGACAAGGTTGCTCACCCCATAGGCAATCTAAATGATTGCACTTCATCCGAGTCTTTTGCAACACAAAGTCGCTCACCCCATAAATATATGCTTGCAAGCCTTTCTTTCGTTCATTCATCATTCATTAATGCATGCATTCTTA
The DNA here is from genome assembly GCA_025215565.1 of Flaveria ramosissima. Lineage (NCBI taxonomy): Eukaryota > Viridiplantae > Streptophyta > Magnoliopsida > Asterales > Asteraceae > Flaveria > Flaveria ramosissima. The sequence goes on from CM046036.1 coordinate 40,404,963, forward strand.
CTTCATGTTCCTCTTTCATTATCTTTCACTTTACATTACATAATACTTCATTCATTAATTAACATGACATGTAAAGCCACAAGAAAGATAAGCATACATCATAATAAGGAACATATCATACACATTCATCATCATCATTCAAGGCAACATCATACATTCCTAATATGCATAAACATGCAACATCATCATCATCATGCCCTACATGCTCTCTAAGGCCATAACCGTCCTCTTACATGCTCTTACGGGTTACTTTACGTCAAAACTTACATCTGCACCTTCCCCCGAAGGCCAGAAGCCAAACTACACATTCCTTCGACTGCAACAGCCCTATTCGGGCGTACAGACACCCTTCAGTCGCATGGCCTCCATGCGACTGAACATCATGCGACTGGACTCATGTGGATGATCATCTATGCGAATGAACATTCAATCGTGCGTATGGACATTGTGCGAATGGGACTACTGCGAATGGGCACCTATGCGACTGACCTCATGCGAATGGACTTATACGACTAAGCATCTATGCGACTGAACCCTCAGTCGTGCGATCCCCCATGCGACTGGACTCCTAGTCGTGCGACTGAAGCCTTAGTCGTGCGATTCAACCCTCAATCGTGCGAATGAATCCCAATCGTGCGAATGACCCTCAATCGCCTCTCATTTGGCCGTATAGCCTCCATTCGGTCGCCTAGCCCTAGCTGATGCAGAATGGAGTTCATCCCGAACCCAATCTGCCATTTTCGGCCTCCAAGCTCATCCAAACCCATTCTAAGCCTAAATTAACCCTCCTGGACCTTAGGAATGCATACCATAACACCATACAAGCACACACAAGCCCGGAATCATACTCTAAACGCATCATACACATCACACCCAAATGGGTCAAACACATACACACACTAAAAACGGGTTTTTTAACATTTTCCAGCCCCAAAATCAGTTGAAAAAAAGTAAAAGTGGGGTCCTAGAACTCACACAAACGAGCACAACGTCAAGGGCTTCGATTTGGCTTGCCACTCGACGGGTTTTGACACCCGAATCACCCGAAACACCTTTTTTTCTCTTTTTTTTCTCCTTTTTCTCTTCCTCTCTCTAGGTTGGCTGAAATTTGAGGGAAATGGGGAGAGTTGGCTGCCCTCTCCCCACTAATATCACCTCATTTCCAGACTTTTCTTCGTTGGCGAGTTTGGTCCCTTGACTTTGAACTTTATTTTCTTTTCTTTCTTCGCCGGTTTCAAAATAAGAAATATCCGGGTGTTACAAGTCCACCCCCCTTAAATAGTTTTCATCCCCGAAACCTGTTATTCTTTGAACAAATGTGGATAATGCTGTCTCATTTCTTCCTCAGTCTCCCACGTTGACTCGGATCCCTTCCTGTGCTTCCACTGTACACGCCCAAGAGGAACCACTTTATTCCTCAACCTTTTCTCCTTCGGTCGATGATTGCCACTGGTTGCTCCACATAATTGAGTCGTTCATCTACCTCGATATCCTCCAGTGGAACAATCATATCTTCATCAGCTAAGCACTTTCTTAGATGAGATACATAGAATGTCGGGTGAATTCCACTTAACTCATCCGGTAACTCCAGTCTATAGGCCACCTCTCCTACTCGAGCAATGATTCGGAAAGGGCCTATATACCTTGGGCTCAACTTGCCTCGCTTTCGGAAGCGAATGATACCCTTCCAAGGTGAGACCTTAAACATAACCCGGTTACCCACCTGGAACTCAATCGGCCTGCGTCGTTTGTCAGCATACGACTTCTGTCTATCTTTGGCTGCCTTCATGAAGGCTTTAATCTTCTCAAGCTTCTCAGTCGTAGCTTCGATTACCTCGACGCTTCCCAATTCCTTTTGACCAATATCACCCCAACAAACGGGTGTTCTGCATCTCCTACCGTATAGCATCTCATATGGAGGCATGCCAATGCTGTCGTGATAGCTGTTGTTGTATGAGAATTCGGCTAACGGTAGATGGTCATCCCAACTTCCACCAATATCAATCACACATGCCCGAAGCATGTCTTCCAGTGTCTGAATGGTACTTTCTGACTGACCATCAGTTTGGGGATGATAAGCCGTGCTAATATGTAACCTCGTCCCCATAGCGTCATGGAACTTCTTCCAAAATTTAGATGTAAACCGGGTGTCGCGATCCGACACAATAGACACCGGCACACCATGACGAGTTACAATTTCCCTGATGAACAGGTCAGCTAACCTCTCTGATGAATATGTATCGCGAATCGGTAGGAAGTGAGCACTCTTCGTCAAGCGATCAACTATCACCCATATGGCATCATACCCTTTCGGGGTACACGGAAGCTTTGTAATGAAATCCATGGTGATGTGCTCCCACTTCCATTCCGGTATATCCAGAGGTTGTATCTTCCCATACGGCTTTTGATGCTCGGCCTTCACCTGTAAGCAAGTAAGGCACTTACTCACATACTCCACCACATCGCGCTTCATACCCGGCGCCCAATAGTCTTTCTTCATATCATGGTACATCTTCGTGGCACCAGGATGAATGGAGTACCGAGTCTTGTGAGCTTCATCCATGATCTTCACCCGCAGATCCCCAAAACGAGGAATCCACACGCGACCGAATCGGGTTCTAACACCGAGTGTGTTTTCACCCAATTCCCCAACCAAACCTCTCATTATTTCAGAGTCAAGATGATCTTCTTTCAATGCCTCATCTTGAAACTCTTTAACCTGCTTCATCACATCGGAGGTCATGATCAACTGATAGGCTTTCACCCGAATCGGCTCGGGCCTCTTTTTCCGGCTAAGGGCATAAGCCACCACGTTGGCCTTGCCCGGATGGTAGTGGATCTCACAATCATAATCCTTTATAAGTTCCAACCATCGTCTCTGCCTCATGTTCAGATCCTTCTGCTCAAAGAAGTACTTCAGACTCTTGAGGTCAGTGAATATGGTGCACTTCGTCCCGTAAAGGTAGTGCCTCCAAATCTTTAATGCAAAGACCACGGCTGCCAGCTCCAAGTCATGAGTAGGATAATTGACCTCATGAACCTTCAACTATTGGGACGCATAGGCTATAACCTTTCCTCTTTGCATTAACACACAACCCAACCCCGAGTAAGAAGCATCGGAATAAACCATCAGATCTTCACTTCCATCAGCTAATGACAGAACAGGAGCTTGAGTCAATCTCGCCTTCAGTTCTTCAAACGCCTTCTCTTGAGCTTGACCCCATACGAACTTCACATTTTTTCGGGTAAACTTAGTTAGTGGAGAAGCAATATTAGAGAAGTCTTGGATAAATCTTCTATAGTAGCCCGCCAAACCCAAGAAACTACGAATCTCGGATGGCTTCTTTGGTGACTTCCATTGCATAACCGCTTCCACTTTCGCCGGGTCCACCATTATCCCTTCAGGATTCACCACGTGACCCAAGAATTGAACCTCGCGCAACCAAAACGCGCACTTGGAGAATTTAGCATACAACTTCTCCCTTCTCAACGTCTCTAGAACTTCCCGAATGTGACCGGCGTGCTCTGCTTCGCTCCTCGAGTAAATCAGGATATCATCAATAAACACGATCACTGATTTATCCAACATAGGCCGACACACACGGTTCATCAAATCCATAAAAGCAGCTGGTGCGTTGGTCAAGACAAAAGACATGACAAGAAACTCGTAGTGACCATAGCGCGTACGTAAAGCTGTTTTAGGAATATCCTGCTCCTTCACCTTCAACTAATGATAACCAGATCGAAGATCTATTCTCGAAAACCAACTGGCACCCTGAAGCTGATCGAACAAATCATCTATCCTCGGTAAGGGGTATCGGTTCTTCACTGACAACTTGTTCAGCTCGCGGTAGTTGATGCACATCCTCATACTACCGTCCTTCTTCTTTACAAACAGGACCGGAGCACCCCAAGGAGAGATACTCGGTCTAATGAACCCCTTATCAAGCAGCTCTTGCAACTGCTCCATCAACTCTTTCATCTCGGTCGAAGCCAACCGATACGATGCCTTGGCAACAGGTTGGGCACCCGGTATCAGATCAATCTGAAATTCAATCTCTCTATCAGGTGGGACTCCTGATAAGTCTTCTGGGAACACATCTGGAAAGTCATACACAACTGGTACATCGGCTAGTTGTGGTGTTGGCGTATCCACATCCTTAACATAGGCCAAGTAGGCACTACATCCACGCCTCATACACTTTCCCGCCACCGCCATCGAGATCACCTTCGGAATCGTAGTAACCCGATCACCATAAACCGTCACTGAACTACCGTCAGGCGCCGACAACCGAATCATCTTCTTGCGACACACAATGTTTGCCTCAAACTCCGCTAACCAGTCCATCCCAAGAACCAAATCAAAACCACCTAAGGTCATCACAAACGGTCTAACAGGAAACTTATGACCCTCGAGTTCCACATCACAATTCTCTACCATCTCAGAAATCCTGGTAGACTTACCTATGGCAGTTTCAACATCAAAGGGCGCATCAACACGTCTACTACTAACAGGCAGCTTAGCACAGAAAGCAGCAGAAATAAAACTTTTACTGGCACCCGAATCAAATAACAATGAAGCTAAAGCTTGGTTCACCAGAAATGTACCGGACACGACATCAGGGTCCGTTCTACCTTCCTCCTGGGTCATGGTGAATGCCCTAGCGCTCGCCCTCGGTCCTTCACCTCCTGTCTTCTTCGCCCCAGAGCTCTCAGCCCTCGGCCTCTTGCAATCCTTGAACACGTGACCCTCTTCACCACAGTTAGAGCACCGGATCGTACGACAGTCCTTTGCCATGTGCCCCGCCTTTCCACACTTGAAGCACAAGTTTGACCCTAACCTGCACTCCCCACTATGCTCCCGTCCACACTTACCACACCTTCTCAACCCCGCACTTGACGTGACCACGCGGTGGTCGTCCACACGTGCCTTCTTATTACCCGTCGAGGCATTACCCCGACCAAACTTCTTCCCCTGCCAGTTCCGATCACCACCGTTCTTCCTGCCACCATCAGTCACCACCACCGTTCTTTCATCATACAGTCTCCCCGCCAAATCCACCGCCGACCTGAACGTGCTCGGCCGGGCAGCGATCATGTGCCTACGAATATCCGCCGGCAAACCCTGTATATACCTCTTGATCTTATGGGACAGAGGCGTCACCTGATCCGGCACCAGACGTGCCATCTCGTTGAATTTCGTGGTGTACTGCTGGTGTGTCATAGTTCCCGCCTCCAGTTGCAAGAACTCCCTCTCAACCTTGTCCATTTCCCGATGAGGACAAAACTCCTCGATCACAAGCCTTTTCAGCTCAGACCATCTCATTCTCCCAATGGCCCTGCTACCCTCGGCTTGGACAATATTGCCCCACCAACATAGAGCCGAATCCACAAAAGAGTGGGTAGCAAACTTCACCTTCTTGTCTTCACGGCATTCGCTGATATCCAGAACGACCTCCATTTCCCTCACCCACTGGTGAGCAGCAGCAGCAGTGCCGTTTCCATCAAAAGTTGGGGGCTTGCACCTCATTAACGCCCCATAGTTGCAGCCCCGTACCACCCCTTGCACGGGCTCATCTTCTTCTTCCTCCTCGGTATTGAAGAAAATCGTTTCAGGCTCCGGTTGCTCCCCCGAGGCCCTATTTCTCTCCTTCCTTTCCCCTTCCTTCACAGCTTTGATGACTTCGGTCACCACAGACGGTAAGATTGTCTGCATGACCTGATCTACTTCCTCAACAACAGCCTCCTTTACCGAGGCCCTCAAGTTCGCACTCTCATCCCCAGCCTCCGGATGAGGGGTCTCAGGTTCTACAGGAACCTCTTTCTCCGCTCTAGGCCATCCTCTTTTAGGGCGTGGTTCTGCATCAGGTCCACCACGGCCTCCACCCCTGGAAGCTCTAGAAGATCTACCACCAGCCATTCTCTATCGCACTGAAAGATTCAAACACCAACACGGTCATTCAAGGAAACAACTCAGTTTATGTCAAGTTTAGTAAGTCCCTAATTACAGTGGCCAGTTGTGATTAGCCACTTACTTTACTCTTCATATCTTGACTACATCAGTATTCAAATCTACATACAACACATAACCAAATACCATGCGCACATAAAACTGGTTAACTTTAAGAAAATACATAATGGCACGCAGCTACTCAGATTGGTATCCCATTCCCTTTTCGTCCCATTTTCAGTTTAGGTTAAGGTTTATTTTGAAAGTTTTACCCATTTCACTTAAACTTTGGCTCTGATACCAACTTGTAAGGCCCCGTTCCCGGGACGCCTACAGTTCGTCATTCATCGCACATAAAACATATATTTACATTTGCCTCATAAAAACATTGTTGATACATGTATGTCCCTAGATCATGATTTGTAATGTAATGAACTTGTCTGTCTGATTATGATGTAATTGTATCGATTAATGAAATGATATGAATTGGTTGTTACTTGTGATGTTTAATATTTCATTAATGAGTCGTGATTGAATTGATTGGGTTTATGAATGTTTGAATGAGTGCACATTATGTTATATTAAATAAAACATTCAAACTTAACTTAATGAAGTTCTCATGCGAATGGCCCATGCGAATGGACCACACGCATGAATAACTTCATACGATTGACTAAATCGCACGACTGAACCAGGAGACTGGATCAGTCGTATGATTGACACATAAGATTGACTCAATCGCACGACTGAACACTCAGTCGTGCGGATGATTCAACCGCATGGTTCAATCGCACGACTGAACCATACTTATGGCCCAGTCGCACGATTGAACAATACTAACCTATAAATAGACTCAATTCGTGGGAAAACGTAAGCATTCATCCCATTACGATTCCAGACGTACCCTAGCCGTCCAGAAGCCTCCCAAATCGTTCTCCAAGTTCATAGAACACATCAGATCGGTTCCTAATCGATTTCTGACGTTGATTTCAATTCTTGATTGATTCATCGTGTGTTCTCACTGATTGGATCGCCAATCAAATAGGATTCCGCACTATTTGAGTTGGTTTAACACGCAATCACTCGGTATTTCGTTCAAATACCAGGTCCTTACAAGTGGTATCAGAGCCTTGGCTCTTGATTTCGTGTTGATTCAATCAAGATTGCATAAAAGTTTGTGTTTTGCACGAAAAACGCAATCTTTAGCATCAAAGGTGATCTTGGACGTTCCCTGCTCATCGAAGTTCAGTTTCTACGGACTTAGACGATTTGGACTTGCAAAATTTCGAATTTTTACGGCTGAAACCCGTCAAACCTAGAAATTTTCGCAAAACAGCAGCTTCAGTCGCACGAGTGACCCATTCGCACGACTGGACTTCATTCGCAGTGCTCATTCGCACGACTGGACCTAGTCGCACCCTCATTCGGCCGACTGAACCGTTCGTTCGCATAGCTCATACGCACCAGAGTCATTCGCACGACTGAACCATTCGCCCTGTTCAGTCGCACGGTTGAACCAATCGCAGAGTTCATACGCACGATAAGACCATTCGCATCCTTCAGTCGCATCAGTTAAAGTTGATTTGATTAGATTCTAAGTTTATTAACCATGGAAGATCAGATGTCAGCCTTTACTGCTGGGAAGGACTCAAGAATTCAGAACCTGCTGCTGCTTGAGAGTGAGGTGGGTAATCACAATAAACCACCAAAGCTCTTGACTTTAGATGAGTTTCCCCACTGGAAACAACGTTTTGAGATCTACCTCAATGGAGTAGATCCTAATCTGTGGGAAGCTATCGAGGTTGGGTATAGTACACCGGTGGGAGCAGATGGAGTAAAATTAACGTTAAGTGGGATGACTGACGCACAGAAAGTAAAGTATAATGCAGAGAAAAGGGTTTATGCGTTGATAACTCAGTCGATCCCCAAAGACATATTCCACCAGTACTCAGAGAACAAGCAGTCCAAGAAACTGTGGGATGAGCTAGAGAAAAGATATGATGGGAATGCATCATTAAAGGCAATCAAGGCAAAGGAGTTAAAGAAGGAATTCGATAACTTCTCATCGATTGGTAACGAGAGTTTAGATGAAGTCATAGACAGATTCTACCACTTAATGAGCGAGTTGCATACACATGGAGTGGAAACGACTATGGAAGAGAAAGTAAGCAACTTCGCAGATGGATTGCCTGATAAGTGGGCTTCATTCGTGTCTAATCTTAGACAGAATGGAATGCTTGTAAAGCTGGATATAAATGACTTTATTCTCAAGCTGCGTGAAGAAGCACTAAGGATGAAGTATAGAGCACAGAAGTCTTCGTATACACAAAACCCAGCTTTATACAATGCCACTCCTCAAGCTAAGACATCTGGAGCACCTCTCCAGACAGCATTTGTGTCTAGCTCGTCAGGTCCTTCACATGCTTCTCCTTCTGGATCAGACACTTCAGGGTCGTCATGTACCCACTATATTGGATCAGAAGCAAGTGCTACCAAATTGAAGACCGAGAACCTCGGTAATGTGACCGTAGAAGTAGCACGAGAGCATATGGATCTTCTAGCCGCAGTAGTTCATTCATATGATGGACTTGTGGCTGGGAAGATTGGAAACTGTCATCTGGCAGATGAAGACTACGAGCAGGTAGATGAAATGGAGCTTGAAAGAATGGATATAATGTGGGCCTTAGCTAGCGCTGTCCGAAGGGCGAAAAGTTTGTTAAGAAGACAGGACAAAATTTGATAGCTACTAAGGACACCACATTTGGCTTTGACAAGAGCAAAGTGACCTGCTTCAACTGTGGAGAAAAAGGGCACTTCAAGAGGGAATGTGTCAAGCCAAAGAAGACGGGTAATGGGAACCCGTTCTCATCCTTTACTCGCCAAGACAAGCAAGCCTCCAGTTCTACTTCATCAAACAAGGACCCAAAAGCCTTGACTGCTCATGATGATGAAGGACAGGACTGGAGTTTTAGATTTGTCTCACCAGAATCTAACATTGCCAGTGTTGAAGATATTGATGATGATTCTGCGAGTGAAGGTGATTTAGCAGTTGAAATAGCGATGTCACACAGTGAAGAAACAACTGCAGCTGAGGTCAGTTACACACCAAAGGAGGAGACTTCCACGTCAGAAACAGAAAAATCAGAATCACCAGAACCAGAGACATCTGATGCTGCGTTGATGGCTAACTCTTCTGAAACAACACAGGTAAGTTCAACTGACCAAATGTTTAATAATCATGCTTGTTCTAACTGTGATATGTTTAGGAATAGCATTGATGAAAAATTTGCTAGGTTATTAGATCACAATGATAACTTAGTTAAGGATTTACAACTATGCACTGAGGCAAATAGAGTTCTAAAACAAAATGAGCATAGTTATAAAGAAAAGATAGACCTATTGACTAAACAACTTAGGGAAACCGAAGTAGTTGCTTTTAATCAAGCAAATGACATTAGGTACTATCTAAACTCCCTAGAGGACACTAAGAAACAAAAGGCAGTCCTAGAAGTAGAAGTTAATTCCTTAAAACAGAAACTGCATAGTTGGACTAGTTCTTCACACATAGTTCAACACTTAGTGAGAGAAAGGAATAATGGGGAGGGATTAGGCTACAAAGTGGTTCCACCACCACCTGAGACCTTGATGAACACCAAGTCTAAACCAGTAAACAACAACCCAATCAAGGATCATGTGGTGACCACTCCTCTTGTTACTGATCCAGACACTTCATGTTCATCTACTGAATCTGGACAGAAACAAAAGGAGGCCACTTCAAAGGCAAAGGGTAAATTGCCTTGTGTTAATCTGGAAAATGAATTTGAAAAAGTTAACTTAAAGTCAGGGTCAAACAGAGTCAAATCAGAACCCAAAAAGACTTCAAACGTTAATTTTTCACATGCTACAAGTCAAAAACCAGTTAACCAAAAATTGGAACAAGTTAAACAGGTTAAAACAGTTAAATTTGTTAAACCAGAAAAAACGTCAAACATGCAAGAGTCAAAACCTAAACTGATTGATGTTCCTAAAGTGTCACGCATTTCTCCACAAAGAAAGTCTACTCATAAAGTTGATAGCAGATTGTGCTACAACTGTGGAGAATGTGGACATATTGCTTCCTATTGTCCTTTCTATCAGACACCTAGGAAGAAGATTGATCTTCAGGACTCTAGACCTAGGTCTTCTAAGAGGAGTTCTCTAACTCCACCTAGAAGATCTAGTGAACCTAAAGTCCAACCTGTAAGCCAGACGACTGTTTATCATAAACAGGCATTGCACAAATCTGGCTTATGGAAAGAGAAGTCATCCTGTGTGTCTGATACTGATGACAAGAAGGAATCTGAGTTACCCTCACCTTCTAAAGGTCAATGGGTAGAGTTTATGATGTGTGATGCCTCTGGGAAACCCAAGACAGTAAAGGCTTGGGTTCCTAACCTAAACTAATACATTTACTTGATATGTGCAGGGTGTTCGGTATAGCGCTGAGACTAACACGTGGATTATAGACAGCGGAGCATCCAGGCACATGACAGGAAATAGAGCCCTTTTATCAAATGTCAAACAAATAAAGGAGGGCATGTTTCCTTTGCAGGAAACAAGGGAGGATACATCACAGCACAGGGAGAAGTGGGAAATCAGAAAGTTAAGTTTGATAAGGTGAACTACGTTCAACAACTTCAGAATAACTTACTTTCTGTTTCCCAAATCTGCGATAAAGGATTTAAAGTCATCTTCGACAACAAGAAGTGTTACGTGCTGAAGAAAGACTATATGATTCCAGAGGACCAAGTTCTGATGACTGCTTCAAGATATAAGGACCTATATGTCTTGGATCTGTCAACAGCTGCTCCAACGGATCATGAGGTGCAGTGCTTTCTATCTAAAGCTACTGAGAAGGACTCAATCTCCTGGCATAGGAGAATGGGACACATTAGTCAAAGGAAGATGAATCACTTGATTCAGAAGGATTTAGTGAGAGGAGTAAATGTCAAGAACTTCCAACTTCCTGACTTTTGTGTAGCTTGCAAGAAAGGCAAACAGACAAAGAAGTCTCATAAGGAAAAGAAAGTTCATTCAATAGAACTTCCTCTTGAACTTCTTCACATGGATCTGTTTGGTCCAGTCAGTACAAGGAGCATTGCAGGCGATTTGTACTGTTTTGTGGTCACTGATGACTACTCAAGGTTCACTTGGGTAATGTTTCTGAAATCCAAATCAGAAACATTTGAGTCATTCAAGGAATTAGTCACCACTCTGGAATCTCTCTACAAGCTAAAAGTTAGACAAGTACGCTCAGACAACGGGACAGAATTCAAGAATCAATGGATGGAGGCATACTGCAAGGAAAAGGGAATTGTTCATCAATTCACTTCAGCATACACGCCTCAGATGAATGGTGTTGCTGAGAGGAAAAATAGGAGCTTGATAGAGACTGCACGGACTATGCTGGCTGACTCGAAACTGCCTATCCAATTCTGGAATGAGGCAGTAGCAAATGCATGTTATACACTGAATCGAGTCCTAATAGTCAAGCGCCACGGAAAGACATGTTATGAGCTACTACAAAGACGCAAACCGAATTTGGAGTATCTTGAACCCTTTGGCGCGCCGTGTACACTTCTGAAGAAGACGCAAGAAGGAAAATTCAGCGAGAAGGCAGATGAAGGAATCTTTCTAGGATACAACATACCGAATAAGCGAGTTTACAATAACTCAACGGGTCTTGTAGAAGTGTGGTGTAATGTCGACGTTCAGAGATATACCACGCCTCCTACAGGCAAAGGACCTGCCTACTTCTTCGATTATGATGGATTCTTCAAATCCTTCAACATACCTCTCTCTCCCTCGGATGATGAGCTAGCTACTAGGATGATGTATGATATTCTGAATACACCATCTAGCACACAGGGAGAATCATCTACTCAGTCAGGGGGAGTAGTCGACGACAGTGACTCCTCCTCTGAAGATGAAGCTGAAGCAGATGACCAGAACAGTCAGGAGGAACAGGTTCCAGTTCCTGAAAGTCCACAAGCATCTACGAGTGATGCTCCTCGACTTCAGAACCTCAAACTCCAACTACCTCAGATGCAGAACAAAATGTTCATAATCTCGGTTCTGAGGTAGCTGTTCCTACTACTCCAGGATCACGACTAAACGTCTATCATCCCCTTGACAATGTTATTGGGGATGTCAGATCAGGAGTACAAACCCGAAATCAGTTATACTCAGCTGATTACGCCTCGGTTATGGAGAAAGGTTACATTCATGATGGTGCCTATCGATGTTTTGTCTCGCAGGTTGAGCCAAAATATGTCAGTGAGGCACTCAATGATGAGGCGTGGGTGAGTGCCATGCAAGAAGAACTTCTGCAGTTTAAGAAGTTAGGTGTATGGACTCTGGTTGATAAACCTAAAGGTGCTAAAGTCATTGGCACTAAATGGGTACTAAAATGCAAGAAGGATGACCAAGGGGTCATTATCAGGAACAAAGCTCGACTGGTGGTTCAAGGTTTTCGCCAAGTCGAGGGAATTGACTATAATGAGGTGTTTGCACCCGTGGCAAGGATGGAAGCTATTCGTATCTTCCTTGCCTATGCATCGTACATGAAGATCAAAGTCTACCAATTAGATGTAAAGAGTGCATTCCTTCATGGGGAAATCAGAGAAACAGTCTACGTAAGTCAACCCGAGGGTTTTGAAGATCCTTACCATCGGGATAGAGTTTACAAGCTCGACAAAGCTTTGTATGGGCTTCATCAAGCTCCTCGAGCTTGGTATGAGAAACTCTCAACTCATCTTGTGAAACACGGCTTTCGCAGGGGAGTAATTGACTGTACACTGTTTATTAAGGAAAAGGATGGCGACCTACTGCTTGTACAGATATATGTTGATGACATAATCTTCGGGTCAAAGAACGAAGAGTTATGTAAAGAGTTTGAAGCAGTAATGAAGAAAGAATTTGAGATGAGTGCCATGGGGGAGATGAAGTTCTTTCTCGGGTTACAGGTGGATCAAACACCTAATGGAATCTTTCTACATCAGACCAAGTATGTAGGAGACATTCTCAGTCGCTTTGACATGGAGAATGCTTCTGCTGCTGGGACTCCACTTGCTACTAATCATGATATAGCACCGGATGATAATGGAGATCTAGTAGATGCCACTATGTACCGAGGAATGATCGGATCCCTCATGTATCTCACTGCCTCAAGACCTGATATTATGTATGCTACATGTCTATGTTCTAGATATCAGGCTAAACCAAAGGTCAACCATCTGATCGGGGTCAAGAGGATTTTTCGTTATCTGAAGGGTACACCCACACTTGGATTGTGGTACCCTCATGATGATGACTTTGAGCTTACCGCGTATAGTGACTCGGATTACGGGGGCTGCAAGATGAACTACAAGTCTACATCAGCAGGGTGTCAATTCTTTGGGAGAAGATTAGTTACCTGGCAGTGTAAGAAGCAGACATCGGTTGCATTGTCAACCTGTGAAGCCGAATATGTTGCTGCTGCAAGTTGCTGTTCACAAATCATCTGGATTCAACAGCAAATGCGGGATTACGGTTTAAAATTCTCATCTACTCCTATTTTTGTTGATAACTCTGCTGCAATTGCAGTAACTAAAAATCCGGTCCAACATCCTAAGACCAAACACATCGGTATTAAATACCATTTCATAAGAGATTGTTTTGAAAAGAACTTAATTGATGTGGTTAAAATTAATACTGATTTTCAACGCGCTGACCTCTATACTAAAGCCTTTGATAAACCACGTTTTCAATATTTATTAGAGGTCAACGGTGTTAAAAAGAAAAGTGAGGTAATTCCTGATGATGAAAATGTGTAGTCCGATGTCGTGTAGTTAAATTTTATTTTATTTATTTTGATTTGTCTATTTGATTTTAATTTTATTTAAACTCATGTTCTCTTGCTGTTTATTAAAATCCTAAAATAATTAAACCAGAAATGATTTTAGTATTTTAGGGGGAGAATATGTCAGCAAGTTAACATTAAAAAAAAAAAAAAAAAATGAGGGAGAAGGAGTAGCGAGCTGAAATAAGGTAGATTGTATCTGTGATACCGATTCAATACCTTTGGAAAATGATAGTACACAGGAACAAATCAAGAGGGACTTTAAAATTTAAGTTTTAGAAAGATGCAAAAGTTCAAAGTATAAATCTGTGTAGTCTAAGCAATACCAAAAGGAAAGATGATAGAAAACTGGCAACTCCTAAGGTGACACAAAGAAAGTAGACTTAGAGGCTGCTAGACCATATATGATATGTTGGTAGATTCAACACAATAGACAAATAGACCTGATTGGTGATCTCAAGATAAAACTAAGTTGTTCAACTGACTGTGGGCTTCCATCTTATCACTGGTTAACACAATCAACAATATTCCAATAAGGGGTAATGAGCAAGTAAACGCCACAAATGTGTGCGGATGACCATAATTAGAGCAAAGCAAAGAAAAAAATGAAAGACAAATGCAATAAAGCTAATGACTTATGTTGTTGGTGCATTTTGTGCAAAATAAAATAAGCTGCTCTAACAAGGAGATAGGTTGTGTGCCTCTCTGCTGTGCGATGGCACTGACCTGAGGATAAGCATAACCTAGATATTCTAGAATTCATTGTTGTTTGCCGCCTCTCTGCTGTGCGATGGCACTGACCTGAGGACAGGCTTCTCTTTGAAAGCTCTAAGAATAGTCTCTTCTTGTAATAATACCCGTAGACCGCTCAAAAGCTCCTGAGGAATGTTGATTACCATATAAGTGTGGGATCCACAAATGTTAGTTGAAATAATTAAACCTAAATAAGTCACCAGTCTGTGTCAAAAGTCTGTGTATGGATTTAAGTGGACAAACATACTGACAATCATTGTGGCTACATTCTCAAAGGTTCAAATCAATGTGAAAATCTAAGAGTTTCAGTATGATTTCCTTATGTTGCTAACGACTCTGGATGAACACCGAGAACTTGAGCATCAAAAGGTTTAATAACTAGTCCCAAATGATTTGAATTGCCTGTATGATTCCAAAATTGAATTGGTCCAGATGTGATCAATCTAAGTTGAAGCTATCTACTCCCGAACCAAATCCCGTAGATATCAATCTCTGGATTTATCTCTCACAAAAAGCCAAAAATATGTCTGATTATGTAATTAGTTTAAATTCTTAAATTAGTTAGTCGTTTTAAGTTTTAATTTGAGTCAAGTGTCGGGCTACATCAGGAAAATCAGAAGGAATAAACTCACTAAAAGGGTCATGTCGAGTCACGTCTGAGGTGACCAAAGTGGTTAAAAGGATCACGTCTGAGGTGATCAAAGTGTTTTCAAGATAAAAGGATCATGTCTGAGATGATCAATAGTTCATAACGTTAATTTAATTAATATAAAAGAGTTTAAAGGTAAATTGGTAAAAATAGCAGAAAAATTAACTAAGTATGACCCATTCGCACGAATGGACCATACGTATGGACTAACCATACGAATGAAGTCCATTCGCACGAATGAACTATGAGTATGGACCATCCAACCGAATGGATCATACGATTAGTCCAATCGGAGGCTTAAGTGCGAACGAGTGAGTCAGTCGCACGACTGAACTTCAGTCGGACGACTGGAGAAGGGCGACTGACCCAATCGCACGACTGAGTCCCACTCGCACGACTGAAAGGTGCGAATGAACTCAGTCGCACGATTGGATCTAGGGTTGATATAAATAGAGGTGGAGTCGGTCGCAGAGACTCATCACCCTCAAATCGCCCCTAAATCGCACATCCTACCGTTACTCTGCCAAAATTTGATTTGCCTTAGTTTTCTCTTTGATTGTGTGTTACTGACGTTCGCTAATCCTCATACAGGTATTTTGAAGTCTACTTCCATCAAAATCAGAAAGATTGGAACCCTAAATGGGTTAACTCGACTGTGAAATGCGAACCGCGACTTTCAAACCCTAATAACCTATTAAAACTAAGGAATATGTTAAAATTAAGTAAAATAGGTTGTTAGTAAAGAGAATGCGACACTAGAGAACCGGTTAATTGTGTTATAGGACTTAGTCTGCGTAGATTCGAACGTTGGACGACTGAACACCTGAGACAGACGACTGGTCGTCCGGATGAACTTCAGTCGCACGACTGAAGGGTGCGATTCACTCAACCGCACGACTGAACCATGCGACTGAGACTCAGTCGCACGACTGGTGTAACCGCACAAGAGTTCATGCGCATGAGTCCAGTCGCACACTCAGTCGTGCGCATGAGGTCAATCGCACGTCTGAATCTCAATCGCACGATTCAGTCGCACGACTGTCTTCAGTCGTACAACCTCAATCGCATGACAGAAAGTTTTCATTCAAAGTCTAAGTGTTGCATTATACTCTTAGCCAACGAAACTAACGTTTATATTATTATGTGTTACAGATGGCGAGTCGATGGAATATGAGCACCAAGCACAACATATGTGCTCACCTGGACTTGACATCCAGGAATGCAGCTGACTTCACAGGCATTATTACATTTCTACAGAGATCCAGGATCGCTCATGCTATATCCACTCCTTGCACACCATACAGATCAGTGCAGCAGGCCTTCTGGGAAGGCGCATCTGTAGATAGATCCACCGAGCCTCATTGCATCAGGAGCTCGATTTTTGGTGAGGCTATCACTGTATCTGAGGAGGATCTGAGGATTGTTCTACAGTTTGGAGACGATGCTGAGTGTCCCACTCGTCTACACCCCCTCACTGTCAGAGGATGTTTCATGAGAGCCAAGTACTCTGGGGACATCAATGCCGGGGTACTCAACAAGAGTAACCTCTGTCCCCAGTTTAAGTACCTTGCGCACGTGCTGCTGAAGTGTATAGCATCCAGGAAGGGAGGTTTTGACGAGCTCTCCGACCAGATCCAGAACGCATATGCTGCGTTGGTGCTGAACCACCCGTTCAGCTTCTCCAAGATGATATTCACCTTACTTGGTGGAGAACCTCGAGGGGAAAGGGAAGGAAGGCTTCTGTATGTACCCCAGATTTCTACAGATGATCATTGACCAGAAGCTTCCCTCCCTGCCGAAGGAGAAGGAGGACGCTGTTATTCTTGAGGTTATGGACGACACTACACTTGGTCGGATGAAGGTATACAGGGGGAAGCAGGTGAAGCCCCTGTCAGGAGGTTGTTTGGGCATCTGGCCCGTGCTGATTATGTGGCGCCAGCCAAGAGAAAGTGGCGCCACGAGGACAGTGACTCGGATGTTGAGCATATTGCTATACCAGAGACTGACTCTGATGATGATGATAGCGGCGATGCCGGGGATGACATGCCTGCCCCATCTAGAGGCACAGATTCAGACGTTATTCCCCCGGGGTCAGCCACTGCCGGAGAGGTCGCAGAGATGGCCGGTTTCCATCAAGAGTTTGTTACTGGTGATATAGAGGAGGAGGAGTCAGATGAGGAGCCCCTCACCAGGACTGTGGGAAGTAAAGTAGTACCCACAGACCACGGGCTTAGGGTGGTTGGTGAACACCCTAGGGACTCCTCGGAGAGAGACACTGACCCGAACTATGTTCCGGGGTCAGTAAGCAGAGCTGCAGGGGGAGCATCTACTTCCACCGGGACTAGGAGGAAGCGGATGGCTCAACCCCATGGATTGAAGAAGAAGAAGCGTCGCTTGACCTTCGTGACTACCACTTCCAGCACCACAGCCACCACTACCACCACTACAGACATACCACCCATCACCACAGCCACCACAGCCACTACTCCCACTACCACATCCACCACTTTACCTACCACCACTGTAGCTATCCCATCCATCACCAGATCATTCACTCCTACTTCACCAGCATCAGCCCACCGACCCATATTCACCACTGCCACTGCCACCACCACCACACATCATGCTGGACCTTCAGCCCAGCCCTCACATGCTCATGGATTCACTCTACCTCACATCGGGGTAGAGGAGCAGCTCTCAGCGCTAAACCGTATGGTGATGCGTCTGCTTGCTGCGGACGAGGAGAAGGCGGCGCAGATCCGCCAGCTGACCGACCTGACTGCTGCCCAGTCTCAGCAACTGGCAGAGCAGGCTCGGGTGATAGACCAGCAGAGAGTCAGGTGTCCCAACTCCAAGACATGCAGGCTCAGTCCGTCAAACGTATAGAGGAGTTGGAGACGACCAACAAGACTATTATGCTGAGGTTGAAGGGGTCGAAGGATGAGCCCCTGAAGCTAAAGGAAGGTGACGGGGATGATGGAGATGACGATGATGAAGATGAGGATGATGATGAGGAAGATGATGATGATGAGGAGAATGAAGAAGACAGGACAGAAGGACGTGATGATGATGACGAGGCAGAAGGAGGGGATGCGGCTGCATCGGCCTCTGCTTCAGGTCAAGAGCGGAGATCTAAGCATCGACAAGACCAGTCATCCACTACTTCTGCTCCTCCGAGCGACACGCCACAGATTCAAGACAAAAGTACTGATTAGATGTTTTATGTATTTATTTATTTTGTACTTGAATCATGTAATGGAAAACAAGTGTATTAAATGTTTATATATATTAAGTTAATATAAGTCTGTTTGATTAATTACTAATGATTTATGTGTTGAATGTTTATATCAAACAGATCCAAACTTTCAAAGGGATGAGTTTGACTTTGCTCCCCTTCAAATGGTCAAGACTCAATTAACCATGATTCTTGACCTACAAGGGATAGTGAGACGGTCTGTGAGTTATACCCCTGAAGAAGGGGAGATAATTCATGACCTGTCTGATGAGCAACTGGAAGAAATGTTCAGACTCAATCCCGATGAAATAGTGAAGGACGCTCCAACAGTTGATTCAACCAGTGATGAGGAACTGAATGACATTGATGAAGTTGAGGTTGAAGACATTACTGCAGAAGAGTATCCTCAGTACGCTGACGCCGAGGGAAATGTGGTCCCCAATCTGGGTGAATCCCTAGTCAGTGATACTTTTGAGGTACTAACAAGATGGAGCAAGAAACAGAAAAGACTGAAGGAACAGCCCAAGCCTCCAATGCAGATGTAGATATTCGCAAGGCTGAATGGGCTGCCTGTTTTGAAGAAGTAAGAGCCCAGCGTGCTGCACCGAAAGAGAGATGCCTACACCAAGCTCTATAGAGTCAAGAAACACCATAAGGTGTCAGGCAGGATTATCTCATGGGCATATTTTGAAGACCTTAACGCTTATGCAGTTAAGAGGGAGCAGGGCATAGAGTACTTCAGGTTCCCACATGATCTGAAGACTCTACCTGGTTTTGAGCTCAACCAGCTGGCTAAACTAAAGCTGCTGTATGCTGACCCAAGAAAGATGTCAGGCTGGTTTGAGGCTGCCCTGAGGAAAGAGTACCACACCAGGTGGGTCAACTTCAAACCTCAACAACCTACGAGGTATATCAGACGTTCTGAAGTTGATCCCATAACTGGTAAGCCAAAGATAGTGCTGAAGTGGAGTCCCCCGAGAACAATGTCGAGAATCCCTCTCAGGGAAATGCCACAGGACTTCACTCCCCACTTCAAATGGTGGTACTATGATTGGAGAACCGCTGAAGCTGTCATAGTGTTGAATAAAGAGGGACAAATGGATACTATCAGGGTATTCGACCCAATGTGGCTAACCAACTTGTCTGCTAATGATGTCTACACATTATACAAGTGGCCACTATTCTATGACACGCAAGATATTGTACAAGCCCTCCAATTCCAAAATGTCATAAGACTCTGCTTTGCTTTTGAGATACACGCAGGAGTCACTAAAGAGGAGAAGTACAAGAAGTATAAGGAGGTGATGCAGAAGACAAGAGAATAGATAGATCTAGGTCCAAGGGGGAGTTTGTTGATACATGTATGTCCCTAGATCATGATTTGTAATGTAATGAACTTGTTGTCTGATTATGATGTAATTGTATCGATTAATGAAATGATATGAATTGGTTGTTACTTGTGATGTTTAATATTTCATTAATGAGTCGTGATTGAATTGATTGGGTTTATGAATGTTTGAATGAGTGCACATTATGTTATATTAAATAAAACATTCAAACATAACTTAATGAAGTTCTCATGCGAATGGCCCATGCGAATGGACCACACGCATGAATAACTTCATACGATTGACTAAATCGCACGACTGAACCAGGAGACTGGATCAGTCGTATGATTGACACATAAGATTGACTCAATCGCACGACTGAACACTCAGTCGTGCGGATGATTCAACCGCATGGTTCAATCGCACGACTGAACCATACTTATGGCCCAGTCGCACGATTGAACAATACTAACCTATAAATAGACTCAATTCGTGGGAAAACGTAAGCATTCATCCCATTACGATTCCAGACGTACCCTAGCCGTCCAGAAGCCTCCCAAATCGTTCTCCAAGTTCATAGAACACATCAGATCGGTTCCTAATCGATTTCTGACGTTGATTTCAATTCTTGATTGATTCATCGTGTGTTCTCACTGATTGGATCGCCAATCAAATATGATTCCGTACTATTTGAGTTGGTTTAACACGCAATCACTCGGTATTTCGTTCAAATACCAGGTCCTTACAAACATTGCAGCGGAAACATTCAAAAACGACATCTCATTTCATTATAATTACTTTTGCCAAATAATACATCCTTTATCCGGTTACAAAATACTTGTTTGCATTACATCACAAAAGCTTTATAAATGGATGCATCCCCAAAAGAGCCGAGTAGCCTTGCCGTGCCATCCTCAGCAATCATTTACCTGCCAACTGGAAAACGTATAAAAAGTCAGCGTTGCTGAGTGAGTTCTAGTTTTATAAAATAAACATACTTCACTTTCATTAAAAACTATTCCTTTTATCATGCGATCATTCAACATACACATACACAGATAATGTCATTATTATCTTTCATCTCATTCATTATATTTCGTTCCTTTCATACTTCCATTCTTCCGAGTCTTTTGCGACAACATAGTCGCTCACCTCAATAGCAATCTCAATGATTGCACGCTATCCGAGTCTTTTGCACCCCTAGGGTTGCTCACCTCATTGCCCATCTTAATGATAGCAAGCTATCCGAGTCTTTTGCAACAACAAGGTTGATCACCCCAAGGCAACATCACGATAGCACGTTACTCGAGTCTTTTGCAACGACAAGGTTGCTCACCCCATAGGCAATCTAAATGATTGCACTTCATCCGAGTCTTTTGCAACACAAAGTCGCTCACCCCATAAATATATGCTTGCAAGCCTTTCTTTCGTTCATTCATCATTCATTAATGCATGCATTCTTACTTCATGTTCCTCTTTCATTATCTTTCACTTTACATTACATAATACTTCATTCATTAATTAACATGACATGTAAAGCCACAAGAAAGATAAGCTTACATCATAATAAGGAACATATCATAGACATTCATCATCATCATTCTAGGCAACATCATACATTCCTAATATGCATAAACATGCAACATCATCATCATCATGCCCTACATGCTCTCTAAGGCCATAACCGTCCTCTTACATGCTCTTACGGGTTACATTACATCAAAACTTACATCTGCACCTTCCCCCAAAGGCCAGAAGCCAAACTACACATTCCTTCGAGTGCAACAGCCCTATTCGGGCGTAAGGACACCCTTCAGTCGCATGGCCTCCATGCGACTGAACATCATGCGACTGGACTCATGCGGATGATCATCTATGCGAATGAACATTCAATCGTGCGTATGGACCTTGTGCGAATGGGACTACTGCGAATGGGAACCTATACGACTGACCTCATGCGAATGGACTTATGCGACTAAGCATCTATGCGACTGAACCCTCAGTCGTGCGATCCCCCATGCGACTGGACTCCCATTCGTGCGACTGAAGCCTTAGTCGTGCGATTGAACCCTCAATCGTGCGAATGAATCCCAATCGTGCGAATGACCCTCAATCGCCTCTCATTCGGCCGTATGGCCTCCATTCGGTCGCCTAGCCCTAGCTGATGTAGAATGGAGTTCATCCCGAACCAATCTGCCATTTTCGGCCTCCAAGCTCATCCAAACCCATTCTAACCCTAAATTAACCCTCCTGGACCTTAGGAATGCATACCATAACACCATACAAGCACACACAAGCCCGGAATCATACTCTAAACGCATCATACACATCACACCCAAATGGGTCAAACACATACACACATTAAAAACGGGTTTTAACATTTTCCAGCCCCAAACTTAGTAGAAAAAAAGTAAAAGTGGGGACCTAGAACTCACACAAACGAGCACAACGTCAAGGCTTCGATTTGGCTTGCCACTCGACGAGTTTGGACACCCGAATCACCCGAAACACCTCTTTTTCTCTTTTTCTTCTCCTTTCTCTCTTCCTCTCTCTAGGTTGGCTGAAATTTGGGCGAAATGGGGAGAGTTGGCTGCCCTCTCCCCACTAATATCACCTCATTTCCCGACTTTTCTTCGTTGGCGAGTTTGGTCCCTCGACTTTGAACTTTATTTTCTTTTCTTTCTTCGCCGGTTTCAAAATAAGAAATATCCGGGTGTTACACAAGCCTTGCTCTGTAAAGATCGTTACAAAGTTCAAGAAATCCTGAGGTTGGGTGAGGGTTTTTGCCAAATGATTGTGGGGTCCTAGCATTCTAAAGCATTTAATTGAACCTTAACGAATCATCTTCTGCTTGTTGAAAAAGATAGGGCATGAGTTTAAGTGGACAAACATATCAGCAATCGTTATTGATCTGTTTTTAGAATTTTAAAATCATTCAAAAACTGTGATTACGTTCAGTTATGAGTGTGATCTCCTTGCTTGTCGATGTATAAATTCATCTTTGTGCTAAAGTATATCTTGAGGATATGATCTCATGATCGATTCAGTTCTCGGTTTAAAAAAAAGAAACAAATAAAAATAATGATGGATAAAAAAAATGATGATATAATAAAAAAATTATAATATATTTTCATTTCAAAAATTCTTTCAGATCTTCCATATTATATTGTTAAAATGAAATGATCTAATTAGAAATGTCGAGATTGTGTTTGTGAATGTGTTTCTTATTTTTGCTTTAAGTGATGGCCGATCATCAGTTGAGCAATGTACCTGATCAGAGAACCTGTTCCTCAAGTTTGCAGAAGATACCGAGCTAGGAATCCTCCTCCTACATCTTCTGAAGCACTCAAGATTAGAGATTTGGAAAATCTGTTCCAATATCCTTGTAAAGCTTGCACTCGAAGAGGGGGAGTATATAAATAGAGGGAGCTTATGGGATGAAAAATATTTCTCATCAGATTCAGAAAGATTCAAATTGAAGATCTTTCTACTGTTGACTTCTCGATGCTGATTTCGTTTGAAGACGTTGATAATGATAGACTAAGGGGGAGTATTGTTGGAGCTGTAAAAGATAGTCTATATTATCAACACAGTGAAAGTCAACGTCACGGTCAAAGTCAACAAAAGTCAAACCCGACACGTTCGAGACGAGGAACCGAGACGAGACGTTGAAGATTTAGATGACTAGGAGTTTTATTGTAATAAATATATTTTGTATAAACAAAATATATTTTACTTTATTTGAGTCATGTTTTAGTCTAAATATATAGTCTAGGGGGTTATGTGTAAATATGGAAACTTAAACTAGACTATAAATAGCCTAATTGTAATTAGAATTAGGTTAATGGTTGCATGACCAATTGATTGAGGGATTTACTTGTAAACAATATTATTAGCAATCAATAGAGATCAAAGGGGTTTTATTGTGATTATCATTATTTTGATCTAATTCTTCATGATTTGATTCAAGTTTGGTTATCCTAGAGTTGCAGATAGCGATATACTGCATCCTTGAAACCCAATCTCTTGTTCTGTCTCTTACTTGTTACTTGTGTTCTTAGTATCATTATTGTGGTTAATCCAGTTTACTGTTTGATTAAGTTTGGTTAATCTCCTCTTTGTGTTATTGTGTTGTAAGTGACCACCCTTCAACGGTCCTGCAATTGGTATCAGAGCATTTCAGGCTCTTGATATAAGATCTCACCATCTTAAGATCCCTCACACACACAAATACTAAACTTTCAAATGGCATCCATTTCAAAGACTGATATGGAAACTGGAACCATGAACAAGTCCCCACTGATCACTCTTGATGACTTTGATACCTGGTGTATGAGAATTTAAGGTTTCATCAGGTCTCTAGACTCAAGAATGTGGGAGTCAGTTAAAAATAGACCTTTCATACCCAGCACTCCTTCTGCTACTGGTGTTGGTATGATTCCCAAAGATGTGGCTAACTACTCAGATGAAGATAGGAAGAGAGTAGAGATTGATAGAAAAGCCGTGATCGCTCTTCAAACTGTCCTTCCAAACTCTGTGTACAGAGGTTTCAAGAAGTGCAAAACAGCTAAACAGCTGTGGGATGCACTAAAACTGATGTATGAAGGCTCCTCTGAAGCCAAGGAGAACAAGAAGGATCTCCTGAAGCAGCAGTTTGAAAACTTCACCTTCAAAACAGGTGAAACCATGACTAAGCAATATGTTGATGCATGTATGTCCCTAGATCATGAGTTGTAATGTAATAAATCTTGTCTGTCTGATGATGATGTAATTGTATCAAGTAATGAAATGATATGAATTGGTTGTTACTTGTGATGTTTAATATTTCATTAATAAGTTGTGATTGAATTGATTGGGTTTATGAATGTTTGAATGATTGCACATTATGTTATATTCATTAAAACGTTCAAACTTAACTTAATGAAGTTCTCATGCGAATGGCCCATGCGAATGGACCACACGCATGAATAACTTCATACGATTGACTCAATCGCACGATTGAAACAAGAGACTGGATCAGTCGTATGATTGACACATAAGATTGACTCAATCGCACGACTGAACACTCAGTCGTGCGGATGAATCAACCGCATGGTTCAAACGCACGACTGAACCATACTTATGGCCCAGTCGCACGATTGAACAATACTAACCTATAAATAGACCCAATTCGTGGGAAAACGTAAGCATTCATCCCATTACGATTCCAGACATACCCTAGCCGTCCAGAAGCCTCCCAAATCGTTCTCCAAGTTCACAGAACACATCAGATCGGTTCCTAATCGATTTCTGACGTTGATTTCAATTCTTGATTGATTCATCGTGTGTTCTCACTGATTGGATCGCCAATCAAATAGGATTCCACACTATTTGAGTTGGTTTAACACGCAATCACTAGGTATTTCGATCAAATACCAGGTCCTAACAAGTGGTATCAGAGCTTTGGCTCTTGATTTCGTGTTGATTCAATCAAGATTGCATAAAAGTTTGTGTTTTTGCACGAAAAACGCAATCTTTGGCATCAAAAGTGATCTTGGACGTTCCCTGCTCATTGAAGTACAGTTTCTACGGACCTAGGCGATTAGGACTTGTGAAATTTCGAATTTTTACGGCTGAAACCCGTCAAACCTAGAAATTTTTGCAAAACAGCAGCTTCAGTCGCACGAATGACCCATTCGCACGACTGGACTCCATTCGCACTGCTCATTCGCACGATTGGACCTAGTCGCACCTTCATTCGGCCGACTGAACCGTTCGTTCGCATAGCTCATACGCACCAGATTCATTCGCACGACTGAACCATTCGCCCTGTTCAGTCGCACGGTTGAACCAATCGCAGAGTTCATACGCACGATTAGACCATTCGCATCCTTCAGTCGCATCAGTTAAAGATTATTTGATCAGATACTAAGTTTATTAGCCATGGAAGATCAGATGTCAGCCTTTACTGCTGGAAAAGACTCAAGGATTCAGAACCTGCTGTTGCTTGAGAGTGAGGTGGGTAATCACAATAAACCACCAAAGCTCTTGACTTTAGATGAGTTTCCCCACTGGAAACAACGTTTTGAGATCTACCTCAATGGAGTAGATCCTAATCTGTGGGAAGCTATAGAGGTTGGTTATAGTACACCGGTGGGAGCAGATGGAGTTAAATTAACGTTAAGTGGGATGACAGACGCACAGAAAGTAAAGTACAATGCAGAGAAAATGGTTTATGCATTGATCACTCAGTCTATCCCCAAAGACATATTCCACCAGTACTCAAAGAACAAGCAGTCCAAGAAACTGTGGGATGAGCTAGAGAAGAGATATGATGGGAATGCATCATTGAAGGCAATCAAGGCAAAGGAGTTAAAGAAGGAATTCGATAACTTCTCATCGGTTGGTAATGAGAGTTTAGATGAAGTCATAGACAGATTCTACCACTTGATGAGCGAGTTGCATACACATGGGGTGGAAACGACTATGGAAGAGAAAGTAAGCAACTTCGCAGACGGATTGCCTGATAAGTGGGCATCATTTGTGTCTAATCTTAGACAGAATGGAATGCTTGTAAAGCTGGATATAAATGACTTCATTCTCAAGTTGCGTGAAGAAGCACTAAGGATGAAGTATAGAGCACAGAAGTCTTCGTACACACAAAATCCAGCTTTATACAACGCCACGCCTCAAGCTAAGACATCTGGAGCACCTCTCCATACAGCATTTGTGTCTAGCTCGTCAGGTCCTTCACATGCTTCTCCTTCTGGATCAGACACGTCAGGGTCATGTGCCCACTATATTGGATCAGAAGCAAGTGCTACCAAACTGAAGACCGAGAACTTCGGTAATGTGACTGTAGAAGTAGCACGAGAGCATATGGATCTTCTAGCCGCAGTGGTTCATTCATATGATGGACTAGTTGCTGGGAAGATTGGAAACTGTCATCTGGCAGATGAGGACTACGAGCAGGTAGATGAAATGGAGCTTGAAAGAATGGATATAATGTGGGCCTTAGCCAGCGCTGTCCGAAGGGCGAAGAAGTTTGTTAAGAGGACAGAACTTAATAGCTACTAAGGATACCACATTTGGCTTTGACAAGAGCAAAGTGACCTGCTTCAACTGTGGAGAGAAAGGGCACTTCAAGAGAGAATGTGTCAAGCCAAAGAAGACGGGTAATGGGAACCCGTTCTCATCCTTTACTCGCCAAGACAAGCAAGCTTCTAGTTCTACTTCATCAAACAAGGACCCAAAAGCCTTGAATGCTCATGATGATGAAGGACAAGATTGGAGTTTTAGGTTTGTCTCACCAGAATCTAACATTGCCAGTGTTGAAGATATTGATGATGATTCTGCGAGTGAAGGTGATCTAGCAGTTGAGATAGCGATGTCACACAGTGAAGAAACAACTGCAGCTGAGGTCAGTTACAAGCCAAAGGAGGAGACTTCCACGTCAGAAACAGAAAAGTCAGAATCACCAGAACCAGAGACGTCTGATGCTGCATTGATGGCTAACTCTTCTGAAACAACACAGGTAAGTACAACTGACCAAATGTTTAATAATCATGCTTGTTCTAACTGTGATATGTTTAGGAATAGCATTGATGAAAAATTTGCTAGGTTATTAGATCACAATGATAACTTAGTAAAAGATTTACAACTATGCACTGAGGCCAATAGAGTTCTAAAACAAAATGAGCATAGTTATAAAGAAAAGATAGACCTATTGACTAAACAGCTTAGGGAAACCGAAGTAGTTGCCTTTAACCAAGCAAATGACATTAGGTACTATCTAAACTCCCTAGAGGACACTAAGAAGCAAAAGGCAGTTCTAGAAGTAGAAGTTAACTCCTTAAAACAGAAACTGCATAGTTGGAGTAGTTCTTCACACATAGTTCAACACTTAGTGAGAGAAAGGAATAACGGGGAGGGATTAGGCTATAAAGTGGTTCCACCACCACCTGAGACCTTGATGAACACCAAGTCTAAACCAGTAAACAACAACCCCATCAAGGATCATGTGGTGACCACTCCTCTTGTTACTGATCCAGACACATCATGTTCATCTACTGAATCTGGACAGAAACAAAAGGAGGCCACTTCAAAGGCAAAGGGTAAATTGCCTTGTGTTAATCTGGAAAATAAATTTGAACAAGTTAACTTAAAGAAAGGGTCAAAAAGAGTCAAATCAGAACCTAAAAGGATTTCAAACGTTAATTTTTCACATGCTACAAGTCAAAAACCAGTTAACCAAAAAGTGGAACACGTTAAACAGGTTAAAACAGTTAAATTTGTTAAACCAGAGAAAACATCAAACATGCAAGAGTCAAAACCTAAAGTGATTGATGTTACTAGAGTGTCACGCATTTCTCCACAAAGAAAGTCTACTCATAAAGTTGATGGCAGATCATGCTACAACTGTGGAGAATGTGGACACCTTGCTTCCTATTGTCCTTTCTATCAGACACCTAGGAAGAAGATTGATCTTCAGGACTCCAGACCTAGGTCTTCTAAGAGGAGTTCTCTAACTCCACCTAGAAGATCTAGTGAACCTAAAGTCCAACCTGTAAGCCAGACGACTGTTTATCATAAACAGGCATTGCACAAATCTGGCTTATGGAAAGAGAAGTCATCCTGTGTGTCTGATACTGATGACAAGAAGAAATCTGAGCTACCCTCACCCTCTAAGGGTCAATGGGTAGAGTTTATGATGTGTGATGCCTCTGGGAAACCCAAGACAGTAAAGGCTTGGGTTCCTAACCTAAACTAATACATTTACTTGATATGTGTAGGGTGTTCGATATAGCATTGAGACTAACACGTGGATTATAGACAGCGGAGCATCCAGGCACATGACAGGAAATAGAGCCCTTTTATCAAACGTCAAACAAATAAAAGGAGGGCATGTTTCCTTTGCAGGAAACAAGGGAGGATACATCACAGCACAGGGAGAAGTGGGAAATCAGAAAGTTAAGTTTGATAAGGTGAACTACGTTCAACAACTTCAGAATAACTTACTTTCTGTTTCCCAAATCTGCGATAAAGGATTTAAAGTCATCTTCGACAACAAGAAGTGTTACGTGCTGAAGAAAGACTACATGATTCCAGAGGACCAAGTTCTGATGACTGCTTCAAGATATAAGGACCTTTATGTCTTGGATCTGTCAACAGCTGCTCCAACGGATCATGAGGTTCAGTGCTTTCTATCTAAAGCTACTGAGAAGGACTCAATCTCCTGGCATAGGAGAATGGGACACATTAGTCAAAGGAAGATGAATCATTTGATTCAGAAGGATTTAGTAAGAGGAGTAAATGTCAAGAACTTCCAACTTCCTGACTTTTGTGTAGCTTGCAAGAAAGGCAAACAGACAAAGAAGTCTCATAAGGAAAAGAAAGTTCATTCAATAGAACTTCCTCTTGAACTTCTTCACATGGATCTGTTTGGTCCAGTCAGTACAAGGAGCATTGCAGGCGATTTGTACTGCTTTGTGGTCACTGATGACTACTCAAGGTTCACTTGCGTAATGTTTCTGAAATCCAAATCAGAAACATTTGAGTCATTCAAGGAATTAGTCACCACTCTGGAATCTCTCTACAAGCTAAAAGTTAGACAAGTACGCTCAGACAACGGGACAGAATTCAAGAATCAATGGATGGAGGCATACTGCAAGGAAAAGGGAATTGTCCATCAATTCACTTCAGCCTACACGCCTCAGATGAATGGTGTTGCTGAGAGGAAAATTAGAAGGTTGATAGAGACTGCACGGACTATGCTGGCTGACTCGAAACTGCCTATCCAATTCTGGAATGAGGCAGTAGCTAAATGCATGTTATACACTGAATCGAGTCCTAATAGTCAAGCGCCACGGAAAGACATGTTATGAGCTACTACAAAGACGCAAACCGAATTTGGAGTATCTTGAACCTTTTGGCGCACCGTGTACACTTCTGAAGAAGACACAAGAAGGAAAATTCGGCGAGAAGGCAGATGAAGGAATCTTTCTAGGATACAACATACCGAATAAGCGAGTTTACAATAACTCAACGGGTCTTGTAGAAGTGTGGTGTAATGTCGACGTTCAGAGATATACCACACCACCTACAGGCAAAGGACCTGCATACTTCTTCGATTATGATGGATTCTTCAAGTCCTTCAACATACCTCTCTCTCCCTCGGATGATGAGTTAGCTACTAGGATGATGTATGATATTCTGAATACACCATCTAGCACACAAGGAGAATCATCTACTCAGTCAGGGGGAGTAGTCGATGAAAGTGACTCCTCTTCTGAAGATGAAACTGAAGCAGATGACCAGAACAGTCAGGAGGAACAGGTTCCAGTTCCTGAAAGTCCACAAGCATCTACGAGTGATGCACCTTCGACTTCAGAACCTCAAACTCCAACTACCTCAGATGCAGAACAAAATGTTCATAATCTCGGTTCTGAGGTGGCTGTTCCTACTACTCCAGGATCACGACTAAACGTCTATCATCCCCTTGACAATGTTATTGGGGATGTCAGATCAGGAGTACAAACCCGAAATCAGTTATACTCAGCTGATTACGCCTCGGTTATGGAGAAAGGATACATTCATGATGGTGCTTATCGATGTTTTGTCTCGCAGGTTGAGCCAAAATATGTCAGTGAGGCACTAAATGATGAGGCGTGGGTGAGTGCCATGCAAGAAGAACTTCTGCAGTTTAAGAAGTTAGGTGTATGGACTCTGGTTGATAGACCTAAAGGTGCTAAAGTCATTGGCACTAAATGGGTACTAAAATGCAAGAAGGATGACCAAGGAGTCATTATCAGGAACAAAGCTGGACTGGTAGTTCAAGGTTTTCGCCAAGTCGAGGGGATTGACTATAATGAAGTATTTGCACCCGTGGCAAGGATGGAAGCCATTCGTATCTTCCTTGCCTATGCCTCGTACATGAAGATAAAAGTCTACCAATTAGATGTAAAGAGTGCATTCCTTCATGGGGAAATCAGGGAAACAGTCTATGTAAGTCAACCCGAGGGATTTGAAGATCCTTATCATCGGGATAGAGTTTACAAGCTCGACAAAGCTTTATATGGGCTTCATCAAGCTCCTCGAGCATGTTATGAGAAACTCTCAACTCATCTGGTGAAACACGGCTTTCGCAGGGGAGTAATTGACTGTACACTGTTTATTAAAGAAAAGGATGGCGACCTGCTGCTTGTACAGATTTATGTTGATGACATAATCTTCGGGTCAAAGAACGAAGAGTTATGTAAAGAGTTTGAAGCAGTAATGAAGAAAGAGTTTGAGATGAGTGCTATGGGGGAGATGAAGTTCTTTCTCGGGTTACAGGTGGATCAAACACCTAATGGAATCTTTCTACATCAGACCAAGTATGTAGGAGACATTCTCAGTCGCTTTGACATGGAGAATGCTTCTGCTGCTGGGACTCCACTTGCTACGAATCATGATATAGCACCTGATGAGAATGGAGATCTAGTAGATGCCACTATGTACCGAGGAATGATTGGATCCCTCATGTATCTCACTGCCTCAAGACCTGATATTATGTATGCTACATGTCTATGTTCTAGATATCAGGCTAAACCAAAGGTCAACCATCTGATCGGGGTCAAGAGGGTTTTTCGTTATCTGAAGGGTACACCCACACTTGGATTGTGGTATCCTCATGATGATGACTTTGAGCTTACCGCGTATAGTGACTCGGATTACGGGGCTGCAAGATGAACTACAAGTCTACATCAGCGGGGTGTCAATTCTTTGGGAGAAGATTAGTTACCTGGCAGTGTAAGAAGCAGACATCGGTTGCATTGTCAACCTGTGAAGCCGAATATGTTGCTGCTGCAAGTTGCTGTTCACAAATCATCTGGATTCAACAGCAAATGCGGGATTACGGTTTAAAATTCTCATCTACTCCTATTTTTGTTGATAACTCTGCTGCAATTGCAGTAACAAAAGTTCCGGTCCAACATCCTAAGACCAAACACATCGGTATTAAATACCATTTCATAAGAGATTGCTTTGAAAAGAACTTAATTGATGTGGTTAAAATTAATACTGATTTTCAGCGCGCTGACCTCTATACTAAAGCCTTTGATAAACCACGTTTTCAATATTTATTAGAGGTCAACGGCGTTAAAAAGAAAAGTGAGGTAATTCTTGATGATGAAAATGTGTAGTCCGATGTAGTTTAGTTAAAGTTTATTTTATTTAATTTTATTTGTCTATTTATTTTAGTTTATTTATACTCATGTTATTTTGCTGTTTATTAAAATCCTAAAATAATTAAACCAGAAATGATTTCAGTATTTTAGGGGGAGAATATGTCAGCAAGTTAACATTAAAAAAAAAAAAAAAAAAGAGGGAGAAGGAGTAACTAGTTGAAATAAGGTAGATTGTGTCTGTGATACCGATTCAATACGTTTGGAAAATGATAGTACACAAGAAAATCAAGAGGGACTTGAAAATTTAAGTTTTGGAAAGATGCAAAAGTTCAAAGTATAAATCTGTGTAATCTAAGCAATACAAAAAGGGAAGATGATAGAAAACTGGCAACTCATAAGGTGACATAAAGAAAGTAGACTTAGAGGCTGCTAGACCATATATGATATGTTGGTAGATTCAACACAATAGACAAATAGATCTGATTGGTGATCTCAAGATAAAACTAAGTTGTTCAACTGACTGTGGGCTTCCATCGTATCACTGGTTAACACAATCAACAATATTCCAATAAGGGGTAATGAGCAATTAAACGCCACAAATGTGTGCGGATGACCATAATTAGAGCAAAGCAAGAAAAAAATTGAAAGACAAATGCAATAAAGCTAATGACTTATGTTGTTGGTGCATTTTGTGCAAAATAAAATAAGCTGCTCTAACAAGGAGATAGGTTGTGTGCCTCTCTGCTGTGCGATGGCACTGACCTGAGGATAAGCATAACCTAGATATTCTAGAATTCATTGTTGTTTGCCGCCTCTCTGCTGTGCGATGGCACTGACCTGAGGACAGGCTTCTCTTTGAAAGCTCTAAGAATAGTCTCTTCTTGTAATAATACCCGTAGACCGCTCAAAAGCTCCTGAGGAATGTTGATTACCATATAAGTGTGGGATCCACAAATGTTAGTTGAAATAATTAAACCTAAATAAGTCACCAGTCTGTGTCAAAAGTCTATGTATGGATTTAAGTGGACAAACATACTGACAATCATTGTGGCTACATTCTCAAAGGTTCAAATCAATGTGAAAATCAAAGAGTTTCAGTATGATTTCCTTATGTTGCTAACGACTCTGGATGAACACCGAGAACTTGAGCATCAAAAGGTTTAATAACTAGTCCCAAATGATTTGAATTGCCTGTATGATTCCAAAAATTGTATTGGTCCAGATATGATCAATCTAAGTTGAAGCTATCTACTCCCGAACCAAATCTCGTAGATATCAATCTCTGGATTTATCTCTCACAAAAAGCCAAAAATATGTTTGTTTATGTAATTAGTTTAAAGTCTTAAATTAGTTAGTCATTTTAATCTTAATTTGAGTCAAGTGTCGGGTTACATCAGGAAAATCAGAAGGAATCAACTCACTAAAAGGGTCATGTCTGAGATGACCACATGTGCTTTGAAAATTTAAAAAACAGTCACGTCTGAGGTGACAAAGGGTTTTAAAAGGGTCACGTCTGAGGTGACCAAAGTGGATAAAAGGATCACGTCTGAGGTGATCAAAGTGTTTTCAAGATAAAAGGATCATGTCTGAGATGATCAAAGGCTCATTACGTTAACTTAATTAATATAAAAGAATTTAAAAGTAAATTGGTAAAAATGGCAGAAAATTAACTAAGTATGACCCATTCGCACGAATGGACGATACGTATGGGCTAACCATACGAATGAAGTCCATTCGCACGAATGAACTATGAGTATGGACCATTCAACCGAATGGACCATACGATTAGTCCAGTCGGAGGCTTAAGTGCGAACGAGCGAGTCAATCGCACGACTGAACTTCAGTCGGACGACTGGAGAAGGGCGACTGACACAATCGCACGACTGAGTCCCACTCGCACGACTGAAGGGTGCGTATGAACTCAGTCGCACGATTGGATCTAGGGTTGGTATAAATAGAGGTGGAGTCGGTCGCAGAGACTCATCACCCTCAAATCGCCCCTAAATCGCACTCCCTACCGTTACTCTACCAAAATTTGATTTGCCCTAGTTTTACCTCTGATTGTGATTCACTGACTTTCGATAATCATCATACAGGTATTTTGAAGTCTTCTTTCATCAAAAACAGAAAGATTGGAACCCAAATAGGGATTGTTCGACTGTGAAATGTGAACCGAGACAAGAAAGCCCTAATAACCTATTAAAACCAAGCAAAATGTTAAAATTAAGTTAAATAGGTTATTAGTAACGAGAATGCGACTCTAATGAGACGGTTAATTGAGTTAAAAGACTTAGTTTGTGAAGTTTCGAACGATTGACAACTGAACAACTGAGACAGACGACTGGTCGTCCGGATGAACTTCAGTCGCACGACTGAAGGGATCGATTCACTTAACCGCACGACTGAACTATGCGAATGAGACTCAGTCGCACGACTGGTGTAACCGCATAAGAATACATGCGCATGAGCCCAGTCGCACACTCAGTCGTGCGCATGAGGTCATTCGCACGTCTGAAGTTCAATCGCACGGTTCAGTCGCACGATTGTCTTCAGTCGTACAACTTCAATCGCATGACAGAGATTTTATTCAAAGTCTAAGTGTCTCATTATACTCTTAGCCAAAGGAACTAATGTTTATATTGTTATGTGTTACAGATGGCGAGTCGATGGACCATGAGCACCAAGCACAACATATGTGCTCATCTGGATTTGACATCCAGGAACGCAGCTGTCTTCTCGGGGATTATTATGTTTTTGTTGAGATCCAGGATCGCTCATGCTATTGCTACACCATGCACTCCGTATAGATCAGTGCAGCAGGCCTTCTGGGAAGGCGCATCTGTTGATAGATCCTCTGAGCCTCATTGCATCAGGAGTTCGATTTTTGGTGAGGCTATCACTGTATCAGAGGAGGATCTGAGGATTGTTCTACAGCTTGGGGTCGATGCTGATTGCCCCACTCGTCTACACCCCCTCACTGTCAGAGGATGTTTCATGAGAGCCAAGTACTCTGGGGACATCAATGCTGGGGTACTCAACAAGAGTAACCTCTGTCCCCAGTTTAAGTACCTTGGGCACGTGCTGCTAAAGTGTATAGCTTCCAGGAAGGGAGGTTTCGATGAGCTTTCCGACCAGATCCAGAACGCGTATGTTGCGTTGGTGCTGAACCACCCGTTCAGCTTCTCCAAGATGATATTCACCTACCTGGTGGAGAACATCGAGGGGAAAGGGAAGGAAGGCTTCTGTATGTACCCCAGATTTATGCAGATGATCATTGATCAGAAGCTTCCCTCCCTGCCTAAGGAGAAGGAGGATGCTGTTGCTCTTGAGGTTATGGACGACACTACACTCGGCCGGATGAAGGTATACAGGGGGACGCAGGTGAAGCCCCCTGTCAGGAGGCTGTTTGGGCATCTGGCCCGTGCTGATTATGTGGCGCCAGCCAAGAGAAAGTGGCGCCACGATGACAGTGATTCGGATGTTGAGCATATTGCTATACCAGATACTGACTCTGATGATGATGATAGCGGCGACGCCGGGGATGATATGCCTGCTCCATCTAGAGGCACTAATTCAGACGTTATTCCCCCGGGGTCAGCCACTGCCGGAGAGGTCACTGAGATGGTCGGTTTCCATCAGGAGTTTGTGGCTGGTGATCTAGAGGAGGAGGAGTCAGATGAAGAGCCCCTCACCAGGACTGTGGGAAGTAAAGTTGTTCCCACAGACCACGGGCTTAGGGTGGTTGGTGAACACCCTCGGGTCTCATCAGAGAGAGAGACTGACCCGAACTATGTTCCGGGTTCAGTGAGCAGAGCTGCAGGGGGAGCATCCACTTCCACCGGGACTAGGAGGAAGCGGATGGCTCAACCCCATGGATTGAAGAAGAAGAAGCGTCGCCTGACCTTCGTCACTACTACTTCCACCACCACAGCCACCACTACCACCACTACTGACATACCACCCATCACCACAACCACCACATCCACTACTCCCACTACCACATCCAACACCTTACCTACCACCACTGTATCCTTCCCATCCACCACCAGACCATTCACACCTACTTCACCAGCATCAGCCCACCGACCCATATTCACCACTGCCACTGCCACCACCACCACACATCATGCTGGACCCTCAGCCCAGCCTTCACATGCTTATGGATTTACTCTACCTCACATCGGGGTAGAGGAGCAGCTCTCAGCGCTTAACCGTATGGTGATGCGTCTGCTTGCTGCAGATGAGGAGAAGGCGGCGCAGATCCGCCAGCTGACCGACCTGACTGCTGCCCTGTCTCAGCAAATGGCAGAGCAGGCTCGGGTGATCGACCAGCAGAGAGTCGAGGTGTCCCAACTCCAGGACCTGCAGGCTCAGTCCGTCAAACTTATAGAGGAGTTGGAGACGACCAACAAGACTATTATGCTGAGGCTAAAGGGGTCGAAGGATGAGCCCCTGAAGCTAAAGGAAGGTGACGGGGATGATGGAGATGGTAATGATGAAGATGATGATGATGATGAGGAAGATGATGATGATGATGAGGAGACTGAGGAAGACAGGACAGAAGGTCATGATGATGATGACGAAGCAGAAGGAGGGGATGCGGCTGCATCGGCCTCTGCTTCAGGTCAAGAGCGAAGATCTAAGCATCGACAGGACCAGTCATCCACCACTTCTGCTCCTCCGAGCGACACGCCCCAGATTCAAGACAAAAGTATTGATTAGATGTCTTATGTATTTATTTATTTTGTTCTTGAATCATGTAATGAAAAACAAGTGAGTTAAATGTTTATATATTAATATAAGTCTGTTTGATTAATTACTAATGGTTTATGTGTGAGGGTTTGCTAGAACACAAAATCCATGTTTAACCTTTTAAAACATTCTGAAAAAAAAACCAGCGGATATATGGCTTTTAAAACGATTTAAAAGCTGAAATCTATCTTCTATTTATTCATTTGTTATGAAAAAAACCCAAATCAGAGGATCATTCTTATGTGAATAGACAAGTATGTGTACATTATAAAACACATATGGCAACCTCAAAGGGATGCAAAATCTACCTTCTTCCAGCAGTTAGATGTGATGAATGAAAGGAGTTGAAGGCTGAAATGTTGCCAAGCTTCCAACTGGGACTTCCTCTAACGTCGACTCCCACAAAGCTTTGAGTACCTTCGCACTTGCTTGGATTTGGACTCCAAAAAACCAAATGTAAGCTGCCAAAATTAAGGCTTCCAAAAACCGTGAGTTTGAGCAGCAACTTTGATGATGTTAGAAGATAGAATCGACCCCAAAAGTTCCAAGAAAGGAACCTCAAGTTTTATACCCAAGCCTTGTACAAACACCACTCTTGCTAGGTAGAGATCACCAGTTTGAAGCTCAAAAAAAAACAATCTTCTGCTCTTATTTCCATGAACAAGAGGAGAGCAAAAGAGAGAGTTTCTTGTTGCATGTCAATTGAATGATAAATGGCTGAACAAGTTCTTCAAGACCCCTTAATTGTGTATTGTCTTTTCAGAAAAGTGGTCAATAGAAACAAGGGGAGGGCCGAAACTCATTTGAAAAAGGTCCCCCCTTTTTTTTATCAACACAATAACACAAGTTGTGGGTCTTATAATTTGGTCCTCTTAGAAAATGTATACAACTAACCAATTAATTGTATAACATATATAGCCATTATAATTGTAATGTCATCTAACTAAATAAATAACATTACAAATAATATCATTGAACAAAATATCCTAAAAATTGTTCCATGTCAGATGCAACTTGTTAGAAACCATTTTCCAAATTGGTGTTAATATTTTATTGCATGATCATATCATCAATAAATATGATTTGGTGTTTGCTAAGTATGTTATTGGGTATAACCCGACATGGATCATAAAGTACTAACCCATTCAATATTCTAAGTGTCTGGGCACATCGAATCCTACAATGTGTGATGTTTATATCAAACAGATCCAAACTTCAAGGGATGAATTTGACTTTGCTCCCCTTCAAATGGTCAAGACTCAATAACATGATTCTTGACCTACAAGGGATAGTGAGACGGTCTGTGAGTTAACCCTGAAGAAGGGGAAATATTCCTGACCTATCTGATGAGCAACTGGCAGAGATGTTCAGACTCACTCCCGTGAAATATTCAAGGACGCTCCAACAGTTGATTCAACCAGTGATGAGGAACTAATGACCATTGATGAAGTTGAGGTTGAAGACATTACTGCAGAAGAGTACCCTAGTATGCTGACGCCGAGGGAAATGTGGTCCCCAATCTGGGTGAACCCTAGTCGTGATACGTTTGAGGTACTAGACAAGATGGAGCAGGAACTTAAAAGATGAAGGAACAGCCCAAGCCTCCAACGATGATGTAGACATTCGCAAGGCTGAGTGGCTGCCTGTTTCGAGAAGTAAGAGCCCAGCGTGCTGCACCAAAGAGATGCCTACACCAAGCTCTACAGAGTCAAGAAACACCATAAGTGTCAGCAGGATTATCTCATGGGCTTATTTTGATGACCTTAACGCGTATGCAGTTAAGAGGGAGCAGGGCATAGAGTACTTCAGGTTTCCACATGATCTGAAGACTCTACCTGGTTTTTAGCTCAACCAGCGGCGAAACTAAAGCTGCTGTATGCTGACCAAGGAAGATGTCAGGCTGGTTGAGGCTGCCCTGAAAAAGGAGTACCACACCCGATGGGTTACTTCAGACCACAAAAGCCTACGAGGTATATAAGAAGGTCTGAGGTTGATGCAAGTACTGGCAAACCAAGAGATTGTTCTGCTGAAGTGGAGTCCCCCGCGTACTATGTCGAGAATCCCTCTCAGGGAAATGCCCAGGACTTCACTCCACACTTCAAAGGTGGTACTATGATTGGAGAACCGCTAAAGCTGTCATAGTGTTGAATAAAGAGGGCCAATGGATACATCAGGGTATTCGACCCGATGTGGTAAACAACTTGTCTGCTAATGATGTCTACACATTATATAAGTGGCCACGTTCTATGACACACAAGACATTGTACAAGCCCTCCAGTTCCAAAATGTTATACGACTTTGCTTTGCGTTCGAGATACACGCAGGAGTCACTAAAGAGGAGAAGTACAAAAAGTATAAGGAGGTGATGCAGAAGACAAGAGATTAGATAGATCTAGGTCCAAGGGGGATTTGTTGATGCATGTATGTCCTAGATCATGAGTTGTAATGTAATAAATCTTGTCTGTCTGATTATGATGTAATTGTATCAATTAATGAAATGATATGAATGGTTGTTACTTGTGATGTTTATATTTCATAATAAGTTGTGATTGAATTGATTGGGTTTATGAATGTTTGAATGATTGCACATTAGTTATCTTCATTAAAACATTCAAACTTAACTTAATGAAGTTCTCATGCGAATGGCCCATGCGAATGGACCACACGCATGAATAACTTCATACGATTGACTCAATCGCACGATTGAAACAAGAGACTGGATCAGTCGTATGATTGACACATAAGATTGACTCAATCGCACGACTGAACACTCAGTCGTGCGGATGAATCAACCGCATGGTTCAAACGCACGACTGAACCATACTTATGGCCCAGTCGCACGATTGAACAAAATCGATTTCTGACGTTGATTTCAATTCTTGATTGATTCATCGTGTGTTCTCACTGATTGGATCGCCAATCAAAAGGATTCCGAACTATTTGAGTGGTTTAACACGCAATCACTAGGTATTTCGATCAAATACCAGGTCCTAACACAATACTCAGGTATGTTGAGATAGGGATACCTTGTGGATGGAGGAGTTTCCTCTTGAAAACAGAGACATTGTAAGGAAGTTCATGTCCTCACTCCTAGGCAATGGACACACTATTGTGTGGTAATCAAGAGGACTGAAAATCTCAAAACTCTTACTCTAACAGAGTTATATGGGAATCTCAATGGCTACCAGATGGAGATGAACATGCAAGGTTCATCTGGAACTCCAACAATCAATTGGGTTCAGCCCTGCTGTGGTGGTTGAAAGGGATAGCATAGAACCCAACATCATCTCATATGCTACCCTGACAACTCACCAAAGGGTCCTTTCATCACCTTCCCAGAGACACCCAGGGAGAACTACACTCAAGGAAGCCCATTCCAGAGACAGCTCTTCTCAAGCCTTTTTGTCTTCTGATGAAAGTTGTGGTAACTCTCTTTTCACTCTTGAAGACCTGGATTGTATCCATCCAGATGATCTGGAATATATGGAATAGTCCAGCAGATGGCTCTTCGCACTCATAGAGCCAAGAAGTTCTACAAGAGATCTGGAAGGAGGTTTCCAAGCAATGCAACCAGTGGAAAGTTTGGCTTGGATAAAAGCAAAGTCAAGTGTTACAACGGTAAACTTGATGGGTACTTTCTAGAGAGTGTAAGGCACCTAAAACAAATGGTGGCAAGCACACAAACCAACCCAACTACAAACAGAAGGCCCCTCAGAATGAGAAGCCAAAGCAACAAGCTACTGTGTTGTTGAAGAAGGAAGGAGGCTTGACTGGAGCTTTCAGGTGGAAGATGCTTCTCCAAACCAAGCACTAATGGCAGATCATGATGAAGCCAAGGTATTGGAACATCTCTGTACTCCTGAATGCATTGCTAAAGTTAACGAATACATGTCCTATAACTTGGAGATGAGATCTGATCTTGAGTCCTTAAACATTTTAAATCTGATGATAGAAAGTCTGAAATTGATTATAACTAAAGATAGAGGACTTAGAGAAAACCATTTCAGTTCTAAAACATGAGCATACAAATTTTAGGACTCAAATCAAGATCTCATAACCAAGCTGACTGAGTGCCAGGCTGAGCTTGTGATCAGCAAAGCCAGGGCAGAAAAGAGTGTTCTTGAAGAAGAGACCTTCAAGAACATGATGTCCTCATCCCTGCACAACAAGGTGTGTTTCAAAATAGACAGGATGGGATCAAATGAGATAGCTCCTCCACACACAATCTTGTCTGTATGATCTCCTAGGTATGGAACTTGTGAAGATGAGCTTCCTCTCATAGATCCTATAAGTGAAGAGATGAAGAAGAGATAGTGAAGAATTCCTTTGAAAAGAGTGAAGAGGAGGATTCTATGAAGGGCACTATCCTTCTGAGCAGAAGAAGATTACTGTGATGACCAAGTCAATGAGAAAGAACTAATTAGGAAGAGCAAAAGAAAAGCAAAGGAAGGCTCAAGAGATCAAGGCTACTTTTGACTCTAAGCAGAAAAAAGTTTTTATCTCTGCAGGTTTTGAAGTAGTAAAGACTGTAGACATCAACCCAAAACTTTTCAGCTAAGTTCAAATCATCTCAGTACCAAGAAGAAGACTGATCTGCTGTGTACCACTGCTGCACCGCCTGGACCATCAAACTCCAAGAACAGTTCACAGCCCATTAGAACTGTCTCAGCATCTGCAAAGATGAAGGTGGAGAAGCGATGTGACCAAAGACAGTCTTGCTCTCATAAGGAGACTCTTGTGAAGAAGAAAATGTTGTGTGTCATGTGTGAAAGTACCTCTCACATTGCTAAGGATTGTCATACAATCTTAAAAAAACTATCCATATGACAAGACAAAGATTTCAAAGAGTTCAAGAAGATTCAAGCTTCGGAAGGAAAGTCTGTTTCCTTCGGAAGCTCCAAATCAAAGAAGAAGGTAAATGGAAAATTACTTTGGAAGAGAAGTTGGTCTCGGAAGAAAGGAATTCTTCTGAAGCACTGAAGTCTGCTGCAGTGACTGCAGAATCTTCCGAATGTTCAGTCATCAAAACTTTCGAAGTCCAAAAGCTTTCGAAGTTTTGAAGGTCAAGTCCAAGACTCCAAAGGTGGTGTGGAAGTCTAAGAAAGACCAAATGACTGAAGTTTCTCCATCAACAACAGTTCAAGATCCTTCTAGTACAACCATAGGATCTATTACTATTGCATTACCTTCTATTACACTTAGTGAACCCAAGACAAATAAGGCTTGGGTTTCCAATGTAACTAATCATTTTCTTTGTGCAGGAACAACTCAAGACAAACAAGAATGTCTGGATCATTGATAGTAGTTGTTCTAGGCACATGACAGGCAATAAGTCACTACTCCATAACTTTGAGAGGATTGATGGAGGACCAGTTGCTTTTGGAGGAGATGAAGGTGGTTACATTTCTGGAAGGGGCAAGGTCACAAATGGTAAGCTCAGCATTGAAAAGGTAAACTTTGTCAAGGAGCTGGGTACAATCTTCTGAGTGTATCCCAATTTTGTGATCAGAGTCATAACATGCTCTTTACTGAGCATGAGTGCATTGTTCTCAAGCCTGGAATGGTCATTCCTCATGAGCACATCATGCTTAGAGCCCCCAGGAAAGGGAACATCATAAGATGGACTTGCAAGAAACATCTCCCTCCGGAGAAGTTTCATG
This sequence comes from Flaveria ramosissima, assembly GCA_025215565.1. Classification (NCBI taxonomy): domain Eukaryota; kingdom Viridiplantae; phylum Streptophyta; class Magnoliopsida; order Asterales; family Asteraceae; genus Flaveria; species Flaveria ramosissima. The sequence goes on from CM046036.1 coordinate 40,447,315, forward strand.
CTTTCTATCTAAAGCAAATAGTGATGAGTCTTTCCTATGGCATTAAAAGGATGTGCCATGTAAACTTTAAGAACATGATAAACTAATTAAACATGATCTGGTACGTGGAATGCCAAAGAAAGAGTTTACAAGTGATTATCATTGTGTTGCATGCCTGAAAGGGAAGCAACATAAGGTATCTCACAAGCCTAAGGAAAGGAACTCCATCATACTCCCCTACACTTATTACATATGGATCTCTTGGCCCAACCAGTGTAATGAATCTAGGAAGGACCTCTTACTGTTTGGTGATCACAGATGATTTTACAAGATTCACTTGGTTTTCTTTCTTAGATCTAAGGATGAGACCCCTAAAATTCTTAAGAAATTTCATCTTAAAAATGAGAATCAAAGTGATCACAAGGTATAAAATGCATAAGATGTGATCAAGGACTGAAATCAAGAAACAAATCCTTATACATTTTGTGATTAAAAAGGGTATTACAAGACAATATAGTGCTCCCAGGACTCCTCAGCAAAATGGTGTTGCTGAGAGGAGAAAGAGGACACTAATTGAAGCTGCAAGAACTATGTTGTCTGACTCTAAACTGCCCATCACCTTCTGGGCAGAGGCAGTAAACACTGCTTGCTATGTGCAAAACAGAGTTTAGTACTTAAGACACATGGTAAGACTCCTTATGAACTTGGCACAAGAGAAAACCTTTCATTGGTTTTCTCAGGTCATTTAGATATGTCCTTGCACCATCTGAATACCAAAGATCAAATTGCCAAGTTGCTGAGAAATCAGATGATGGACACTTCATTGGGTACTCTTCTCAAGCTAAGGCTTATAGAGTATACAATCTCAGAACTAGAATTATTGAGGAGTCAGCCAATGTGACTTTCAATGAACACACACCCTATGTGGCTGGTTCTGGTCCTGATTGGTATTTGATCTTGATTTAGTTACCAACTATTTTAAAAAATCTTGTGAGAAGTTTCGGATCTATAGAGGAATTTAAATACAGGTGATCTTGATCCAAGATTGGAGCTAGGAAAACCTTCAACCTCATACATCTTCAGCTCCAGTTGGAACTACTTCAGCAAATGAGGTTTCTATCAGCACTACAATGACAAATTCAGCTGATACATCTAGGGTGCCTTCAAATTCAAGCTCAGAGGCTCCACAACCAGACAAAGATACTCAATTGTGGAAGACAACAATGGTGATGGTGAAAGTGATCAGGAATTCCTTGATGCTAATAACCACACCATAGATGACAACATCAATGATGTCACACACTCATTGGATCAAGTTAATCTTGATAAGTGTGTGATGTGGAGGGTGAATCATCTATGCCAGATCTAAATTTCTCAAATTTGGATCTTTCTCAACAACTTGCTGTGATCCCTCAGCTAGGATCCACAAGTCTCACCCCACCACAAACATTATTGGAGATGTTGTCACAGGGTAAGAACAAGAGGACAACCCATGAAGCAAATGTTGTCTTCACTCTTGTTTCTTATCCCAGATAGAGCCAAAGAAAGTTGATGAGGCTCTAAAGGATGGAAGTTGGGTGAGCTATGCAACAAGAGTTATTTCAATTCAAAAGGCAAAAAGTTTGGAACCTTTGTCCTCTTCCTCATGGGAAGACTACAATTGGAACCAAATGGGTGTTTAGGAATAAGAAGGATGATAGAGGCATTATCTTCAAGAACAAAGCAAGACTAGTTGTTCAAGGATACACTCAAGAAGAAGGGATTGACTACACTGATGTCTTTGCTCTTGTAGCAAGATTAGAAGCTGTTAGGATATTCCTGGCATTTGCTGCATCCAAGAACTTCAAGGTCTTTCAACTTGATGTGAAGTGTGTTTATTTTTGAGGTATATGTCAAACAGCCACCTGGTTTTGTAGACCCTGATCATCCTGATTATGTCTGCAAGCTTGACAAAGCTCTTTATGGACTGCATCAGGCACCCAGGAAGTGGTATGAGATATTGTCTGAGTATCTTTGTAAACATGGATACAGAAGAGGTACTATAGATGGAACTCTCTTCATCAAAGCACAGGGAAATGACTTATTGCTAGTTCAAGTGTATGTAGATGACATCATCTTTGGTTCAACTAATCCAAGTGCAAACTGCATCATCAAGGGGAGTGCAACCCGATGCCCTGCTTCCGATGCAAACGACCAGGTCATTTAATTAAGGTTGTACGTATGCACCAGGTAAACAATGTTATGAAGATGGAGACCCAGGACACATGAGGAATAAGTGTCCTAAGTTGGGGAGAGATAAGGATGTTAGACCCAACAAGCCTAAGGGACGAGCATTCATGATGGAACCAGTCGATGCTCGCAAGGAACCTGATGTGGTCAATGGTACGTTGCTTATAAACAACCATCCTACTACCATTCTATTTGATACTGGAGCAACTGCTAGTTTTGTCTCTAGTACTTTTAGGCCTTTGATTGACTTGAGTGCATGTATCCTGACTGATACGTTTACCGTAGAATTAGCTTACGGTAACATATCATAGAAACTAATGAAGTCATCAAGGATTTCTTAATGAATCTAGAAGGTAGCATATTTAAAATATACCAGATGTCTATTAAACTAGGAGGATTCGATGTGGTTGTTGGCATGGATTGGCTGGCTAGGCATAGAGACGAAATCGTGTGTGATGAACGCCTACTTAAGATACCTTTGAGTGACGGGGAAGTGCTAGTTGTTCATGGTGAAAGAAGTAACACATTATATCCTATGATATCTCATCTAAACTACCAAGAGTCTTATGAAGGGATGCCCAGCTTTCATAGTCTATGTGATGAAGGCGAAAGAGGAGAAGAAGATTGAGGATATTCCAATGGCTTCTAAATATCCGGAAGTATTTCCCGAAGACCTACCGGGACTCCCTCCGACTCGACAGGTTGAGTTCTAGATAGATCTATTGCCTGGTGCTACACCAGTAGCCAAAGCACCGTATCGACTCGACCCTCCCGAGATGAAGGAACTAATGTCAAATCCAAGAGCTACTCGACAAGGGATTTATACGGCCAAGTGTTTCTCCATGGGTGCCCCCCCCGTACTATTTGTGAAGAAGAAGGATGGAACCCTAGGTATGTGCATTGATTATCGGGAACTAAACAAGCTGACAATAAAGAATCGTTACCCTCGTCCGAGAATCGATGACCTATTCGATCAACTGTAGGGAGCAAGTTATTTTTCCAAAAGAGATTTAAGATCAGGGTACCATCAGCTGAAGATAAGAGAAGAAGATATAACCAAAACGGCTTTAGGACTAGATATGGACATTTTGAGTATCTGGTCATGCCCTTTGGACTGACTAATGCACCAGCGGCGTTTATAGATCTCATGAACTGAGTATGTCGCCCATATCTTGACAAATTTGTGATTGTGTTTATCGATGACATCCTGATCTACTCGCGTAGAAAGGAAGAGCACGAGAAGCACCTTAGGCTGATTCTTGAGTTACTCAAGAATGAGCAATTATATTCCAAAATCCCAAATGCGAATTTTGGATGCGAGAGATCCAATTTCTTGGGCACGTCGTAAATAAATACGAAATTCAAGTGGACCCCTCTAAGATTGAGGCTATTAAGAACTAGAAAATTCCTGAAACTCCTACCGAGATAAGGTAATTCCTTGGATTGGTCGGATACTACAGAAGGTTTATCAAGGACTTCTTGCGTATTGTGCAACCGTTAACTGCTCTGACTAAGAAGAATACAACCTTTGTGTGGGAACGAGAGCAGAATGAAGCATTCAAAACTCTCATGGAAAAACTAGTGCACCTATCCTCGTCCTCCAGAAGGAGTTGAAGATTTTGTGGTTTATTGTGACGCCTCACGTCAGGGACTAGGATACGTGCTAACGCATCGCAACAAGGTAATTGCTTATGCATCAAGACTACTGAATGATCATGAGAAGAACTACACAACGCATGATCTAGAATTAGGTTTTGTGGTGTTTGCACTTAAAATGTGGAGTCATTATCTCTATGGCACGAAGTGCATTATCTACACTGACCATAGAAGTTTGCAACACATTCTAGATCAAAATATGCTAAACATGCACCAGAGAAGATGGGATGAGCTACTGAATGATTACGAATGTGAAATCCGCTACCATCCCAGCAAGGCCAATGTAATGGCAGATGCCTTGAGCAGGAAAGAAAGAGAAAAACCCTTTGCGTTCGTGCCTTAAGGATAGGCGTGTACACCGACCTTATCGTGAGACTAAAAGAACCACAAGGCGAAGCGCTAAAGGAAGATAAATTAGCAAGGGATTTGTTAACAGGAATGGAGAATCGATTAGAGTTGAGTAACGATGGTATATATAAACATGAAGGGAGAACGTGGGTACCGAAGTACGGGGGAATTAGAGAGGTAATCCTCGACGAAGCCCACAAATCGAGGTACTTGGTTCACCCCGGAAGCGACAAAATGTACCAAGATCTAAAGCCACTTTTATGGTGGCCTGGAATCAAGAAATCAATCACCATTTATGTTGGGAAGTGTCTGACGTGCGCCATGGTAAAGGCTGAAAATCAAAAACCGTCAGGGACGTTGCAACAACCCGAAATTCCAGAGTGGAAGTGGGATAACGTCACAATGGATTTGTCATAAAGTTACCTAGAACTTTTAAGGGTCATGATGCTATTTGTGTAATAGTGGATAGGCTAACTTAATTTGCTCACTTCTTGCCGATTCGAGAAGACTACGACCTGACAAAGCTGGCCCAACTGTACATCGATAAAATAGTGACCAAGCATCGTGTGCCAGTATCAATCATCTCCGACCGTGATAGCCGCTTCACTTCTCGTTTCTTGAAATCACTCCAGCAGGCTTTAGGAACCCGTTTGGATTTAAGCATTGCTTACCACCCGCAAACTGATGGTCAGAGTGAAAGAACCATTCAAACTTTGGAAGATATGCTAAGAGCTTGCGTGATTGACTTTGGTGGGACCTGGGACAACCATCTTCCTCTGGTGGAGTTCTCCTACAATAATAGTTACCACGTCAGTATAAAGTCAGCTTCGTATGAGGCCTTATATGGTAGTAAATGCCAATCACCATTGAGTTGGAATGAGATCGGTGATAGTCAAGTAATGGGACCCGACATCGTGATGGAGACGACCGACAAAATATTCAAAATCAAGGAGCGTTTAACAGCAGCAAGAGACCGTCAGAAGAAATTCGCTGACTAAAGACGAAAACCCTTAGAATTTCAAGTGGGTGACATGGTAATGCTAAAAGTAGCACCATGTAAGGGAAAGGATGAGGTTTGGAAGAAGGACGCTAAGCCCCGAGATACATAGACCATTTGAGATACTAGCAAGAATTGGCCCCGTGACATGTAAATTAAAGCTACCTCAAGAGTTAAGTTACATAAATGACACCTTCCATGTGTCAAGCCTGAAGAAGTGCCAGGTAGACAAGACCATGGAGTTACCTTTAAAGGAAGCTAGGATTAATGACAAGTTGAACTTCGTGGAAGAGCCTATAGAGATCACTGACCGGCTGGTCAAGAAACTCAGACGAAGTCGCATACCCAAGGTCAAGGTAAGATGGAGTTCTAGGCGAGGACCTGAATTCACTTTGGAGCAAGAAGATAAGATGAGAAAGAGTTATCCGCACCTCTTCAAACCCACTCGTTCTAGAGTTTATCGAAGCTAAAATTTTAGAGATGAAATTTCCTAAACGGTGGGAGAATATGACAACCAACCTCTAGGTCATAATTCTAACCTTTAACCACCTGAATCATTACCCATTCAATTAATATTAATGTTAATATCATTATCTTTATTATTATTAGCATTATTATTATTATTGCTGTTAGGTCTAGAATCAGTAGATCTAGTTCATTATGTATAGGCTTAGTACTTGAATTAATATCTGTAATGAATTTTTGTAATTCATCATTCTGTATGCATTAAATATATAGGTTAACCCATTTATATATGTGTTGGTTTATGTATGGTTGCAGGTACAAACTTTATAATTGGTCTATTTATGAAATTGACCAAGTGTAAGAAACATCTACGGATGAACATTTTGTTCTTCCGTAGATATATTTTTTACAAGTAATTTTACATCCGAAGATCTTCTGCGGATGAACAACCAGAACAAGTTTCCTTCGGAAGAACAAGACTCCTTGGAAGAACACATCATCTACGGAAGAACAAATTCCTACTGAAGACAATTTTTCTACGGAGTCCAAACACTTGTATAACACAAGTGTAACAAGTCAACAAGGCAGTTATGCGAATCCCGAGAAATCCGATGATTCCTTAACTGAAACAAATCAAATCCCAAGAGATCCGGTGTTTCCAATAACTGAAACATCCCTGTCTATATATATGGATCCTAGGTTTCGATTCAAGTACGATTGAGTTAGACGATTGATTGATCGAGAACAGCAATAGCAATACGACAATCACTTCAAAGTCTTTCAATCAAACCCTAGCAGCCATCACATCATAGCATTCTTTATATCATTCATTCAATACATTTGTAATCATTAACATGTTCTAATGAAATACTGATTAATCATTAATTGTGTTTGTTACGTGTGTTCTTAATCATTTATTGATATTTAAAGTTGTTTAAAAACAATTAAACCAAATCAACGTTAATTCCGCAAACGTTGACTTGACATCAATCGACACTGATAATTCCTGTTGACGATCCTTGGATTCACAGGTGGTATCAGAGCCAAGTGCTCATTGATTTAGATCGATTGATCTATCAGTGTTAGTTGTGTTTAATTGAGTTTAATTTCGTTTAACTGCAATCGTTTTAATCAACTTGTTTCTATATTCAAATCAATTGAATAGCAGATCTTGTTAATTATTTTCATCAATTAACATCATGAGCAACTTCAGTGGTTCATCTTACCAACCTCCGAAGTTGGAAACAAAAGCAGACTTCAAGTCGTGGAAAATCAAGTTTAGGAATCATGTAAACTACACTGATTTTGACTTATGGATATCCATCACTGAAGGTCCTTATATTCCACCCACTCTTGGGCCGGATTATAATGACAAAAATCAACCAATCAGTACCAAAGATCTATCACCTGATGATGTCAAAAAGGTTAAAGTTGATATAAAATGAAGATCATGTATAGGTTGGACTCACTTTAGTATAGTTGTTTACTTTACTTGTAATAGGACTTTTGTTAGTTTCCTTTTGTATGTTCTTTGTATTGTGTAGTTTTTGCAGTCCAGCGAAACTGTGAGCGAATCTATACATTCGCTCACAGTTTGCTGTTCTAGTTTACCCGGCGAACTTGTGTTCTGCCGGGCGAAACTATAGTTTCAGCATGACAGTTTCGCTGATAGCGAAACTGTCTGCGAAACTACAACTGCTATATATACTTTTGTCAATTCTCATTGTAAGGCAAGCTTGCAAAACCCTAATCGTGGATCATTGTTGCAAGTTACCTATTCTAAGCAGTTTTTACACAGAAATATTATTGTGCTTCATGTTATTGATTGTTATTGTTCATTTTGTTATCAAGTATGTGTTAGAATTGTCTTCTATCTTCTCAGTTGTTATTGTTTAGCATGGATGTTAGATATTGAGCAATTCATCACTTCATTTGCACTGTTTTTCAATCACATGGACCAACAATATGGTATCAGAGCCTTAGTGCTCTTGATTTGTTGAGTTTTTGTGGTTTTTGTTCAATATCTAGTCTCAATCAATTTTCATTGGATTATAAGGTGTTTTTGACATGGAAATTGATTGAATTATGCTCGTTTTTTATTGAGGAAGATTCTACAATCATCAGATATCAAATTCATTGAGTTTTGGAAGATTTCAGATTGATTTTGAGGTGAAAAAGGGTTTTGAGATCGATCAGCGAAATTGGTGTTCTTACAGCGAAACTGTCATCATCTTTCAGCGAAACTATGAGTTATCTTGCATCAGAAGTTGTTTTCTAGAGATTCTGCGAAACTAATTCCTTGAACGAAAGTTCATCAATGTTTGTGAACAATCAACAAGCGAAATTGCTGCCGAATTTATTTTTGAACGAAAGTTCAAGCCTGTTTCGTGCGAAGTTAGCAGCGAAACTAAGCCAGTGGTGTCTCTGTTCAAGCAAAAGTGCTGCTGAAATTGCTAGCGAAAGTGTCAGCTTCAGCGAAAGTGTCAGCTTCAGCGAAATTGTCAGCGAAAGTAATTCTTCAGCGAAATTGTCATCCAAGTCATCTTTTTCTGTGAATTTGTCAGCGAAATTATAAACCTTTCTGCCGAAACTATAATGTCGAAAAAAATACTCTCACACTTGCTGATCATGAAAGTGTTGCTCCTAATAGACCTCCAAGACTCATTAATGGAGAAAATTTTGAAGATTGGAAGAGATGTCTCAAAGCTTTCTTCTTCTACACTGATCATAATCAATGGGAATCGATTACTTCTGGTCCTCACATACCAACGGTTACTGTTAGTGATGTTGTTTATCAGAACAAGGACCCATCTTCCTATACTAAAAGAGATCTGAAATTGATTGATCGTGATCAAAGGCTTTTGGTGCTCTAACTCTTTGTTCAGCTCCAGACATCTACAACCGTTTGTAGAGCATAAAAATGCTAAATCTCTTTACGATGCTTTATGTGATTTTTATGATGGTATTGCAGATTTGGTAAAAGATAAGAGTATTCAGGCTGAAAAAGAGTTCAATTCATTTGTGGGATACAAGAATGAGAGTCTGACAGATCTTACAAACCGTTTCTTAACCGTCTCAAGCACTTTAAAGAAATGATGAAAGGCTTTCCAATAGTGAACAAGTTAATAGGCTTCTCGATTCTCTTCCACCACAGTAGAGTCTTTAAGTGAGAATACTTAAACCAGAAAGAGGTTTTACAGATTACAAGCTGATAGATATCAGTAACAAGTTGAAATCTTTTGAGTTGGATATGAAAAGAAGGGAATTTAACCAGACTATAATGCCCACATCTGGTTTTTCTCAAAATGCTGCAGTGATTAGCGTGTTAAACCAACTCAAATAGCGCGGAATCCTATTTGATTGGCGATCCAATCAGTGAGAACACACGAAGAATCAATCAAGATTGAATCTAACGTTAGAAGTCGATTAGGAATCGATCTAATGTGCTCTGTGAACTTGGAGAACGATTTGGGAGGTCTCTGGACGGCTAGGGTACGTCTGGAATCGTAATGGGATGAATGCTTACGTTTTTCCACGAATTGGGTCTATTTATAGGTTAGTATTGTTCAATCGTGCGACTGGGCCATAAGTTGGTTCAGTCGTGCGATTGAACCATGCGGTTGATTCATTCGCTCGACTGAGTGTTCAGTCGTGCGATTGAGCCAATCTTATGTGTCAATCATACGACTGATCCAGTCTCCTGGTTCAGTCGTGCGATTGAGTCAATCGTATGAAGTTATTCATGCGTGTGGTCCATTCGCATGGGCCATTCGCATGAGAACTTCATTCAGTTAAGTTTGAATGTTTTAATTAATATAACATAATGTGTAACCATTCAAACAATCATAAACCCAATCAATTCAATCACGACTCATTAATGAAATATTAAACATTAAGTAACAAACAATTCATGTCATTTCATTAATCAATACAAATTACATCATAATCAGACATACAAGATTCATTATATTACAAATCATGATCTAGGGACATACATGCATCAACAAACTCGCCCTTGGACCTAGATCTATCTAATCTCTTGTCTTCTGCATAACCTCCTTATTCTTCTTGTACTTCTCCTCTTTGGTAACTCCTGCGTGAATCTCAAACGCAAAGCAGAGTCGTATGACGTTTTGGAACTGGAAGGCTTGTACAATATCTTGTGTGTCATAGAACAGTGGCCACTTGTATAATGTATAGACATCATTAGCAGACAAGTTGGTTAGCCACATCGGGTCGAATACCCTGATTGTATCCATTTGGCCCTCTTTATTTAGAACTATGACAGCTTCAGCAGTTCTCCAATCATATAGTACCACCATTTGAAGTGTGGAGTGAAGTCCTGTGGCATTTCCCTGAGAGGGATTCTCGACATAGTGCGCGGAGGACTCCACTTCAACACAATCTTGGGCTTGCCAGTAATGGCATCAACCTCAGACCTTCTTATGTACCTCGTAGGCTGTTGTGGTCTGAAGTTAACCCATCTGGTGTGGTACTCCTTCTTCAGGGCAGCCTCGAACCAGCCTGACATCTTTCTTGGGTAAGCATACAACAGCTTTAGCTTAGCCAGCTGGTTGAGCTCAAAACCAGGTAGAGTCTTCAGATCATGTGGAAACCTGAAGTACTCTATGCCCTGTTCCCTCTTAACTGCATACACGTTAAGGTCATCAAAATAAGCCCATGCAATAATCCTGCCTGACACCTTGTGGTGTTTCTTGACTCTGTAGAGCTTGGTGTAGGCATCTTTCTTTATTGCAGCACGCTGGGCTCTCACTTTTTCAAAACAGGCAGCCCACTCAGCCTTTCGAATGTCTACGTCATCATTTGAGGCTTGGGCTGTTCCTTCGGTCCTTTCGGTTTCCTGCTCCATCTTGCCTAGTACCTCAAATGTATCACTGACTAGGGACTCACCCAGATTGGGGACCACATTACCCTCGTTGTCAGCGTACTGAGGGTACTCTTCTGCAGTGATATCTTCGACCTCAACTTCATCAACATCATTTAGCTCTTCATCACTGGTCGAATCAACTGTTGGAGCATCCTTGATGATTTCATCAGGATTGAGTCTAAACATCTCTGCCAGTTGCTCGTTAGATAGGTCATGAATTATTTCCCCTTCTTCAGGGGTATAACTCACAGACCTTCTTACAATCCCTTGCAGATCAAGAATCATGGTTAGTTGAGTCTTGACCTGTTGAAGGGGAGCAATGTCAAACTCATCCCTTTGAAAGTTTGGATCTGTTTGAGTTAAACATTCAACACATAAATCATTAGTAATTAATCAAACAGAATTACATTAACTTAATATATATAAACATTCAAAACATTTTTTTCAGTACATGATTCAAACACAAAAATAAATAAATACTTAAGACATCTAATCTGTACTTTTGTCTTGAATCATGGTCTCGTCGCTCGGAGGAGCAGAAGTGGTAGATGACTGGTCCTGTCGATGCTTCGATCTTCGTTCTTGACCAGAAGCAGAGGCCGATGCAGCTGCATCCCCTCCTTCTGCTTCGTCATCATCATCTTTCCTTCTGTCCTTTCTTCCTCTGTCTCTTCCTCATCCTCATCATCCTCCTCATCATCATCATCATCTTCATCGTCATCATCACCATCTCCATCATCCCCATCACCCTCCTTTATCTTCAGGGGCTCATCCTTTGACCCCTTTAACCTAGCATAATGGTCTTGTTGGTAGTCTCCAACTCCTTTATACATTGGCTGATTGGGCCTGCTGGTCCTGGAGTTGGGACATCTCGACTCTCTGTGCCTCCATTAGCTGGGTCTGCTGCTCTATCACCCGAGCCTGCTCTGCCATCTGCTGAGACTGGGCAGCAGTCAGGTCGGTCAGCTGACGAATCTGAGCAGCTTTTTCTCATCTGCAGCTAGCAGGCGCATCACCATACGGTTTAGCGCCGACAGCTGCTCCTCTACCCCGATTGGAGGTAGAGGAGATCCATATAGGTGTGATGGTGGGCAGATGGTCCCGCATGATGTGAGGTGGTGGGTGGTGTAGTGGCAGTGGTGAATATGGGTCGGTAAACAGGTGCTGGTGATGTAGGTGTAAATGGTATGGTGGTGGATGGGAAGGGTACAGTGGTGGTAGGTGAGGGTGGTGGCTGTAGTAGCAGTAGTGGATATGGTGGCTGTGGTGATGGGTGGTATGTCAGTGGAGGTGGTAGTGGAGACTGTGGTGGTGGAAGTAGAGGCAGCAGTGGTAACGAAGGTCAGGCGACGCTTCTTCTTCTTCAGTCCATGGGGCTGAGCCATCCTCTTCCTCCTTGTCCCTGTGGAAGTGGATGCTCCCCCTACAGCTCTGCTTGCTGAACCCGGAGCATAACTCGGGTCAGTCTCTGTCTCTCTGGAGTCTCTAGGGTGTTCACCAACCACCCGTAGCCCGTGTTCTGTGGGAACAACCTTGCTTCCCACAGTTCTCGTGAGGGGCTCCTCATCAGACTCCTCCTCCTCCTCAGCACCAACCACAAACTCCTGATGAAATCCGGCCGTCTCAGCAAATCTCCGGGCAGGGGCAGACACCGGGGAATAACATCAGACTCAGTGCCTCTCGGTGGAGCAGGCATATCATCCCCGGCGTCTCCACTATCATCATCATCTGAATCAATCTCTGGGAGGAGCAGCCTCTCATCATCAGAGTCACTGTCCTCATGACGCCATTTGCGTTTGCCTGGCGCCACATACCTCTCTTGGCCAGGTGGCCAATCATCTCTTAACTTGGGGCTTCACCTGCTTCCCCCATAAACCTCATCCGACCCAGAGTCGTATCATCCATGATCTCTAGAGCCACTGCATCATGACTCTCTTTGGGCAGATGTGGCAGCTTCTCATTGAAGATAAGCTATAAGAACCTGGGGTACATACAAAACCCCTCCTTTCCTTTGGCCTCCAAGTTCTCCACCAAGTAGGAGAATATCATGCTAGAAAAACTGAAGGGATGGTTCAGAACCAGTGCCACGTAGGCATTTTGGATCTGGTCTGAGAGGTCGTCGAACCCACCCCTCCTCGATGCAACACACTTGAGGATCACGTGTGCTAAGTACTTGTACTGGGGGCTCAGGTTGCTCTTGTTGAGCACACCTGAGTTGATGTCCCCAGCGTACTTTATCCTCGGAAGCATCCTCGCACTGTCAGTGGATGTAATCTAGTAGGATGATCAGTGTCGTCCCAAACTCTAAGACTCTCTGAATGTCGGCAGCAGTGATCTCAATATCATGGCCCAATATAGAGCTCCTAATGCAGTAGGGCTCACGGGAGCGGTCCACCGAGGCATTCTCCCAGAATGCCCGATGCAATGATCTGTATGGAGTGCAAGGGGTGGAGATAGCCTTATGAATCCTGGACCGTCTGAGAAAGGCTATAATGTCGTAAACTCGGCCCCGTTCCTGGTGGTGTGATCCAAATGAGCACAGATGTTGTGCTTTGGATTTATGGACCATCTTTCTGCCATTTTCCTGAAACACACATGACATAGAACCATTAGTACATAAGACATGAAAAATTCTGTTCTAAGTGTAATGTTGATAGTCATTCTGATTCATTCGTGCGAATGAATCATGCGACTGAAGTCAGTCGTCTGTTCTTTCATGCGACTGGACTCATTCTGGTCAATGTGACATGCGATTGGGTTCAGTCTGCTGACGGAGTCTGCGAATGGTTCAGTCGGCCGACTGAGCTCAATCGTATGGTTCATTCGGCCGAATGACCCAATCGCAAGATTCAATCGTGCGATTGGAGTTCATCCGGACGACCAGTCGCCTGTCTCAATAGTTCAGTCGCCAATCGTTCGAAACGTCAACAACTAAGTGTATTAACCCAAATAACCAGTTCAGTAGACTCGCATTCTCATTACTAATAACCTATTTGACTTAATTTTAACGTTTTGCTTAGTTTTAATAGGTTATTAGGGCTTTCTTGTCTCGGTTCTTGTTTCACAGTCGAATATTCAAATTAGGGTTTCAATCCTTCTGATTTTGGTGAAATAAGACTTCAATCTACCTGTATAATCAATAGCGAACGTCAGTGAATCAAACGCGATGAGAAAAACAAGGTCTAGTAAAATTTTGGCAGCGTAACGGTAGGGAATGCGATTTAAGGGCGATTTGGGTATGATGAATGAAATGCGATCGACTGTGCCCTTTAAATACTAAAGCTGGGTTCAGTCGGCCGACTGGCCTCAGTCGCCCAGTTCATTCGGGCGACTTAGGCTCAATCGTACGATTGGCCCAACCAGTCGCATGCAGTTGACCGACTGAGATTCAGTCGGTCGACTGGCTCAGTCGTGCCTTTCATTCACATGTTCAGTTGACCGAAATGAGTTTCAATCGGTTGACTGACTCATTCGCCCTCTTCCAATCGGTCGAATGGGCTATTCTGATGAGCCATTCGTGCGAGTGGAAGCCATTATTCGCATGGTTGGTTCCATTCTCAATGGTCCATCGTGCGAATGGGCACACTTATTTATTTCTGCCATTTTTACCAATTTAATCTGCCATTAAATCACAACCCCTTTTAATTATTGAATTAACGTTATTGAGCTTTTGATCATCTCAGACATGATCATTTTATTTGTGAAACATTTTGAACACCTCAGACGTGATCCTTTTAAACACTTTAGTCACCTCAGACGTGACCCTTTTTAAACACTTTGTCACCTCAGACGTGACTATTTTAAACTTTTAAAGCACATATGGTCATCTCAGACATGACTCTTTTAGTGAGTTGATTCCTTTCTGATTTTCCTGATGTAGTCCGACCACTAATAAAAATTAAAATTAAAACGACTAACTAAATTAGAAACTTTAAACTAATTACTTAAACAAACTTGTTTTTGGCTTTTTGTGAGAGATAAATCCTGAGATTGATATCTACGGGATTTGGTTCGGGAGTAGACAACTTCAATTTGGATTGATCATATCTGGCCAATTCAATTTTGGAATCATACAGGCAGTCAAATCATTTGGGACTTGTTATTAAAACTTTTGATGCTCAATTCTCGGTGTTCATCCAGAGTCGTTAGCAACTTAAGAAATCATACTGAAACTCTTAGATTTTCACATTGATTTGAACTTTTGAGAATGTAGCCACAATGATTGTCAATATGTTTGTCCACTTAAATCCATACACACTTTTGACACTGACTGGTGACTGATTTAGGTTTAATTATTTCAACTGACATTGTGGATCCCACACTTATATGGTAATCAACATTCCTCGGGAGCTTTGAGCGGTCTACGGGTATTATTACAAGAACAGACTATTCTTAGAGCTTTCAAGGAGAAGCCTGTCCTCAGGTCAGTGCCATCGCACAGCAGAGAGGCGGCAAACACAATGAATTCTAGAATATCTAGGTTATGCTTATCCTCAGGACAGTGCCATCGCACAGCAGAGAGGCACACAACCTATCTCTCTTGTTAGAGCAGCTTATTTTATTTTACACAAAATGCACCAACACATAAGTTCATTAGCTTTATAGCATTTGTCTTTCATTTTTTTCTTGATTTGCTCTAATTATGGTCATCCGCACACATTGTGGCGTTTAATTGCTCAATAACCCCTTATTGTATATTTGATTGTGTTAACCAGTGATAAGATGGAAGCCCACAGTCAGTTGAACAACTTAGTTTGATCTTGAGATCACCAATCAGGTCTAATTATCTATTGTGTTGAATCTACCAACATATCATTTGTGTGGTCTAGCAGCCTCTAAGTCTACTTTCTTTGTGTCACCTTAGGAGTTGCCAGTTTTCTATCATCTTCCCTGTTTATTGCTTAGACTACACAGACTTATACTTTGATTTTTTGCATCTTTTTAAAACTTAAATTTTTAAAGTCCCTCTTGATTTGTTCCTGTGTACTATCATTTTCCAAGGTATTGGTATCTGAATCGGTATCACACACACAATCTACCTTATATCAGCTATTTACTCCTTCTCCCTCTTTTTTTTTATTTTAACTTACTGTTTCCCTGATTTCCCCATGAAGGAATGCACTCTTCACAATCTAATTGATAGACTTTAATCTTCATGTACGATGCATAGGCAAGGAAGATACGAATAGCTTCCATCCTTGCCACGGGTGCAAACACCTCATTGTAGTCAATTCCCTCGACTTGGCGAAAACCTTGAACCACCAGTCGAGCTTTGTTCCTGATAATGACTCCTTGGTCATCCTTCTTGCATTTTAGTACCCATTTGGCCGATGACTTTAGCACCTTTAGGTCTATCAACCAGAGTCCATACACCTAACTTCTTGAACTGCAGAAGTTCTTCTTGCATGGCACTCACCCACGCCTCATCATTTAGTGCCTCACTGACATATTTTGGCTCAACCCTGCGAGACAAAACATCGATAAGCACCATCATGAATGTAAACCTTCTCCATAACCGAGGCGTAATCAGCTGAGTATAGCTGATTTCGGGTTTGTACTCCTGATCTGAGATCCCCAATAACATTGTGAAGAGGATGATAGACGTTTAGTCGTGATCCTGGGAGTAGTAGGAACAGCCACCTCAGAACCGAGATTATGAACATTTGGTTCTGCGTCTGAAATAGTTGGAGTTTGAGGTTCCGAAGTCGAAGGTGCATCATTTGTAGATGCTTGTGGACTTTCAGGAACTGGAACCTGTTCCTCTTGACTGTTGTGGTCATCTGCTTCAGCTTCATCTTCAGAGGAGGAGTCACTGTCATCGACTACTCCCCCTGACTGAGTAGATGATTCTCCCTGTGTGCTAGATGGTGTATTCAGAATATCATACATCATCCTAGTAGCTAACTCATCATCCGAGGGAGAGAGAGGGATGTTGAAGGACTTGAAGAATCCATCATAATCGAAGAAGTATGCGGGTCCTTTGCCTGTAGGTGGTGTGGTATATCTCTGAACGTCGACATTACACCACACTTCTACAAGACCCGTTGAGTTGTTGTAAACTCGCTTGTTCGGTATGTTTGTATCCTAGAAAGATTCCTTCATCCGCCTTCTCGCTGAATTTGCCTTCTTGTGTTCTTCTTCAAGTGTGCACGGTGCGCCAAAAGGTTCAAGATACTCCAAATTCGGTTTGCGTCTTTGTAGTAGCTCATAACATGTCTTTCCGTGGCGCTTGACTATTAGGACTCGATTCAGTGTATAACATGCATTTGCCACTGCCTCATTCCAGAATTGGATAGGCAGTTTCGAGTCCGCCAGCATAGTCCGTGCTGTCTCTATCAAGCTTCTGTTCTTTCTCTCTCAGCAACACCATTCATCTGAGGCGTGTAGGCAGAAGTGAATTGATGCACAATTCCCATTTCCTTGCAGTATGCCTCCATCCATTGATTCTTGAATTCTGTTCCGTTGTCTGAGCGTACTTGTCTAACCTTTAGCTTGTAGAGAGATTCCAGTGTGGTTACTAACTCCTTGAATGACTCAAATGTTTCTGATTTGGATTTCAGAAACATTACCCAAGTGAACCTTGAGTAGTCATCAGAGACCACAAAACAGTACAAGTCGCCTGCAATGCTCTTTTGTACTGACTGGACCAAACAGATCCATGTGAAGAAGTTCAAGAGAAGTTCTATTGAGTGAACTTTCTTTCCTTATGAGACTTCTTCGTCTGTTTGCCTTTCTTGCAAGCTACACAAAAGTCCAGAAGCTGGAAGTTCTTGACATTAACTCCTCTCACCAAATCCTTCTGAATCAGATGATTCGTCTTCCTTTGACTAATGTGTCCCATTCTCCTATGCCAGGAGATGGAATCCTTCTCAGTAGCTTTAGATAGAAAGCACTGAACCTCATGATCCGTTGTAGCAGCTGTTGACAGATCCAAGACATAAAGGTCTTTTATATCTTGAAGCAGTCATCAGAACTTGGTCCTCTGGGATCATGTAGTCTTTCTTCAGCACGTAACACCTTCTTGTTGTCGAAGATGACTTTAAATCCTTTATCACAGATTTGGGAAACAGAAAGTAAGTTATTTTGAAGTTGTTGAACGTAGTTCACCTTATCAAACTTAACTTTCTGATTTCCCACTTCTCCCTGAGCTGTGATATATCCTCCCTTGTTTCCTGCAAAGGAAACATGCCCTCCTTTTATTTGTTTGACGTTTGATAAAAGGGCTCTATTTCCTGTCATGTGCCTGGATGCTCCGCTATCTACAATCCACGTGTTAGTCTCAGCGCTGTATCGAACACCCTGCACATACAAAGTAAATGAGTTAGTTTAGGTTAGGAACCCAAGCCTTTACTGTCTTGGGTTTCCCAGAGGCATCACACCCATAAACTCCCCCCATTAACCTTTAGAGGGTGAGGGTTGCTCAGGTTCCTTCTTGTCATCAGTATCAGACACGCAGGATGACTTCTCTTTCCATAAGCCAGATTTGTGCAAGGCCTGTTTATGATAAACAGTCGTCTGGCTAACAGGTTGGACTTTAGGTTCACTAGTTCTTCTAGGTGGAGTCAAAGAAGTACTCTTAGAAGACCTAGGTCTAGAGTCCTGAAGATCAATCTTCTTCCTAGGTGTCTGATAGAAAGGACAATAGGAAGCAATGTGTCCACATTCTCCACAGTTGTAGCATGACCGGCTATCAACTTTATGAGTAGATTTTCTTTGTGGAGAAGTGCGTGACACTCTAGTAACATCAATCACTTTAGGTTTTGACTCTTGTTCGTTTGATGTTTTCTCTGGTTTAACAAAATGTTTTAACCTGTTTAACTTGTTTCTTCTTTTTTTTTGGTTAATTGGTTTTTGACTTGAAGCATGTGAAAAATTAACATTTGAAGTCCTTTTAGGTTCTGATTTGACTCTGTTTGACCCTGACTTTAAGTTAACTTTTTCAAATTCATTTTCTAGATTAACACAAGGCAATTTACCCTTTGCCTTTGAAGTGGCCTCCTTTTGTTTCTGTCCAGATTCAGTAGAAGAACATGAGGTATCTGGATCAGTAACAAGAGGAGTAGTCACCACATGATCCTTGATGGGGTTATTATTTACTGGTCTAGACTTAGTGTTCATCAAGGTCTCAGGTGGTGGTGGAACCACTTTGTAGCCTAATCCCTCCCCGTTATTCCTTTCTCTCTACTAAGTGTTGAACTATGTGTGAAGAACTAGTCCAACTATGCAGTTTCTGTTTTAATGAATTTACTTCTACTTCTAGAACTGCCTTTTGCTTCTTAGTGTCTTCTAGGGAGTTTAGATAGTACCTAATGTCATTTGCTTGGTTAAAGGCAACTACTTCGGTTTCCCTAAGCTGTTTAGTCAATAGGTCTATCTTTTCTTTATAACTATGCTCATTTTGTTTTAGTACTCTATTAGCCTCAGTGCACAGTTGTAAATCTTTTACTAAGTTATCATTATGATCTAATAACCTAGCAAAATTTTCATCTATGCTATTCCTAAAAGTATCACAATCAGAACAAGCATGATTATTAAACATTTGGTCAGTAGTACTTACCTGAGTTGGTTCAGAAGAGTTAGCCATCAACGCAGCATCAGATGTCTCTGGTTCTGGTGATTCTGACTTTTCTGTCTCTGACGTGGAAGTCTCCACCTTTGGCTTGTAACTGACCTCGGCTGCAGTTGTTTCTTCACTATGTGACATTGCTATCTCAACATCTAGATCACCCTCACTCGCAGAATCATCATCAATATCCTCTACACTGGCAATGTTAGATTCCCCTGGTGAGACAAACCTAAAACTCCAATCCTGTCCTTCATCATCATGAGCAGTCAAGGCTTTTGGATCCTTGTTTGATGAAGTAGAACTGGAAGCTTGCTTGTCTTGGCGAGTAAAGGACGAGAACGGGTTCCCATTACCCGTCTTCTTTGGCTTGACACATTCTCTTTTGAAGTGCCCCTTCTCTCCACAGTTGAAGCAGGTAACTTTGCTCTTGTCAAAGCCAAATGTGGTATCCTTAGTAGCTACCAAGTTCTGTCCAGTCTTCTTAACAAACTTCTTCGCCCTTCGGACAGCGCTAGCTAAGGCCCACATTATTTCCATCCTCTCAAGCTCCATTTCGTCCACCTGCTCGTAGTCCTCATCTGCCAGATGGCAGTTTCCAATCTTCCCGGCAACAAGTCCATCATATGAATGAACCACTGCAGCTAAAAGAACCATATGCTCTTGAGCTACTTCTACGGTCACATTACCGAGGTTCTCGGTCTTCAGTTTGGTAGCACTTGCTTCTGATCCAATATAGTGGGTACATGACGACCCTGACGTGTCTGATCCAGAAGGAGAAGCATGTGAAGGACCTGACGAGCTAGACACAAAGGCAGTCTGGAGAGGTGCTCCAGATGTCTTAGCATGAGGCGTGGCGTTGTATAAAGCTGGATTTTGTGTGTACGAGGACTTCTGAGCTCTGTACTTCATCCTCCTATGCTTCTTCTCGCAACTTAAGAATGAAGTCATTAATATCCAGCTTTATAAGCATTTCATTCTGTCTTAGGTTAGACACGAATGAAGCCCATTTATCAGGCAATCCGTCTACGAAGTTGCTCATTTCTCTTCCATGGTCGTTTCCACTCCATGTGTATGCAGTTCGCTCATCAAGTGGTAGAATCTGTCTATGACTTCGTCTAAACTCTAGTTACCAATCGATGAGAAGTTATCAAATTCCTTCTTTAACTCCTTTGCCTTGATTGCCTTCAATGAAGCATTCCCATCATACATCTTCTCTAGCTCATCCCACAGTTTCTTGGACTGCTTATTCTCTGAATACTGGTGGAATATGTCTTTGGGGATAGACTGAGTGATCAATGCATAAACCTTTTTCTCTGCATTGTACTTGACTTTCTGTGCGTCTGTCATCCCACTTAACGTTAGCTTAACTCCATCAGCTCCCACCGGTGTACTATAACCAATCTCAATGGCTTCCCACAGATTAGGATCTACTCCATTGAGGTAGATCTCAAAACGTTGTTTCCAGTGGGGAAACTCATCTAAAGTCAAGAGCTTTGGTGGTTTATTGTGATTACCCACCTCACTCTCAAGCAACAGCAGGTTCTGTATCCTCGAGTGCTTCCCAGCAGTAAAGGCTGACATCTGATCTTCCATGGCGAATAACTTAGAATCTAATCAAACAAACTTTCACTGATGCGACTGAAGGATGCGAATGGTCTAATCGTGCGTATGAACTCTGCGACTGGTTCAATCGTGCGGCTGAACTGGGCGATTGGTTCAGTCGTGCGAATGAATCTGGTGCGTATGAGCTATGCGAACGAACGGTTCAGTCGGCCGAAGAGGGTGCGACTAGGTCCAATCGTGCGAATGAGCAATGCGAATGGAGTCCAGTCGTGCGAATGGGTCACTCGTGCGACTGAAGCTGCTGTTTTGCGAAAATTTCTAGGTTTGACGGGTTTCAGCCGTAAAAATTCGAAATTTCACAAGTCCTAATCGCCTAAGTCCGTATAAACCAAACTTCGATGAGCAGGGAACGTCCAAGATCACTTTTGGAACCAAAGATTGCGTTTTTAGTGCAAAAACACAAACTTTTATGCAATCTTGATTGAATCAACACGTAATCAAGAGCCAAAGCTCTGATACCACTTGTTAGGACCTGGTATTTGAACGAAATACCTAGTGATTAGCGTGTTAAAACCAACTCAAATAGTGCGGAATCCTATTTGATTGGCGATCCAATCAGTGAGAACACACGAAGAATCAATCAAGGATTGAATCTAACGTTAGAAGTCGATTAGGAATCGATCTAATGTGCTCTGTGAACTAGGAGAACGATTTGGGAGGTCTCTGGACGGCTAGGGTACGTCTGGAATCGTAATGGGATGAATGCTTACGTTTTTCCATGAATTGGGTCTATTTATAGGTTAGTATTTTTCAATCGTGCGACTGGGCCATAAGTATGGTTCAGTCGTGCGATTGAACCATGCGGTTGATTCATTCGCACGACTGAGTGTTCAGTCGTGCGATTGAGCCAATCTTATGTGTCAATCATACGACTGATCCAGTCTCCTGGTTCAGTCGTGCGATTGAGTCAATCATATGAAGTTATTCATGCGTGTGGTCCATTCGCATGGGCCATTCGCATGAGAACTTCATTCAGTTAAGTTTGAATGTTTTAATTAATATAACATACATAATGTGTAACCATTCAAACAATCATAAACCTAATCAATTCAATCACGACTCATTAATGAAATATTAAACATCACAAGTAACAAACAATTCATGTCATTTCATTAATCAATACAAATTACATCATAATCCGACAGACAAGATTCATTACATTACAAATCATGATCTTGGGACATACATGCATCAACACTCTCACATACAAAATCCAATTCAAGGAGGGAGCAATACAAGTAATTTCTCGAGTGGGAATAGTCATGTTGGAAGAGATTTGGGAAATTCTAAGGTCAATGCTGAAACTTCAATTCCATCAGAAACAATGGCTCTTTTTGGAATGTTTGTTCAGAGCTATGAAGCTCTTGTTGCTGGAGAACTGAAAGGTAAAGGAATGACTATGGAGGACACATATCAGGTTGATCCTGATGATCTTGAAGAAACTGATATTCAATGGCAAATGGCGATGTTAACTTTAAGAGCTCGGAGATTTATGGAAAGAACAGGACGAAAGAACTTTGGTGGTCAATCATCTACTTCAAAACTGGGATTTGATAAGTCAAAATTGAGGTGCTTTAATTGTAAACAATTGGGACATTTTAAACGAGAATGTCCATTACCAATTGTCACAGATCCTAGTAACTCTGGAGTACCAAGATTGACAGCAGAGAAAGAAAAGGAAGAAGTGAATCTAAAAAAGGAGTCAGCTTTGATTTCGAACTTTGACTGGAGTGCAGAGGTGGAAGAAACAAGAACTGAGATCAATCACGCGTTAGTTGCTGAGTTTGTGGAAAGTAATGAAGAGATAGATGGTGAAGATGGATTTGTGCTGTTCAAGGAATTCAAAAGAGAAAACGAGTCTTTAGTAAATGGGAAAGAAGAAAAGGCAGATGGAAATGGGAAAGATGAAACTGCAGGCTTAAGTGAGAAAAGAAATTCAAGAGATGAGATAGGAAAGGAGAAGGATGATGTTGCTGCTACTGTTGAGGAAAAGAAATCAAGTACTCCAGTATGCATGTGTGATAAAGCTTTAGCTGCTGAAAGGATGGTAATGGGACTTCCATATGAGGTAATACAGGATATGTGCTCACCTGCTTGTAAAATTAGGTTATTTGGGATTTATAAGGCTAACCGTTTGTTAATTGATAATGAAAAGGATTTAAGAAGCGAATTAATGATGAACTTAAAATGAATGAATCACAATATTTTGTGAAATTAAATGAGGCTTTAAAAGAAAATGATCATTTAAAAAGAATCGTTTTGGAAAGAAATGTCGAGATTAATACATTGACTGAAAGGGTTGCTCATGCTGAATTTGAAGCAAGCAAACTTCAGTCAAAGTTAGATAAATGGACTATTTTTGGAATGAAACATGATGATCTTTGTAAATCTCAACGGGGAGCAAGAATTAAAACTGGTTTGGGTTATGAAAATGTACAGGTTTATCCTCCACCTAGTACATACTATTATTCTCCTATGCCTGTTCCTCATCCTTCTAATGATTTAATCAAAACAGATACTGACAGTATGTCTGCAGGTTTAGTGGGGAATAACTCTAAGTACATTTGTGAAGACTACGACTATGGACCAACTAGTGGGCTTGGAAGCACTAGTTCTAGTACACCTGAAAATCAGCAGTCTGTTTTAGATCATAAGTCTAGTTTAAATTCTGTTTTTGTTTCTAGTTCAAATGTAACAGACTTGAATGTCTCATGTTCTCATGATATTTTTATTCCATCTTGTAATTCAGATCATTTTAGTGATGATTTTTGTTCTCATAATACATGTAATGCATCTGATCTTTCTCCAAAAACAACTGAGCAACTTAAAACTAATTGTTTCGAAAAGTTCTTTTCTCAACCTATTCCATCTTTCACACCATTAAATATGACGTCATCTGAGAAATGTATTTCTTCTTCATCTGACTCCAATACCAGTGGTACAAGTTTTACTGATATGTCAGATGAATCTTGTTCTAATTTTGTAAAGAAAAATTCTTCTTCAAATAAACATCAAACTCATGAGTTGTATGAGACATTCAGTGATGTTGATTCTAGTTTGTCTGAATGTGATGAGGAGATTATTATTGATCCTATTTTTACCTCATCACATCATAGACCTAGATTCAAACCTCATTGTTTTAGGTGTGGTCAAGAGGATCATCTTGTTAAAATTGTCCTTTGATTCAAGGATCCTCTAATAGGAACTGTTTTGGAAATAAATTGACAAAATTGGTTAATAATTTCTTATGTAAAAAATCTGCTTCTTTAAAAAGCAAAGTTGTTCAATCTTGGGTTCCTATTACTCCTGGCTAATTGATTTGTTAATTCTTTTCAAGAGTCCTCGTCAAAGATTGTAAACAGTTTATGGCATGTTGATAGCGGGTGTTCCAAACATATGACGGGATTAAAGGATTTGTTGACCAACTATCGGATTATACATGGAGGATATGTGGCTTTTGCTGGTAATAAAAAGGGTAGAAAAATGATTGGACAAGGAGAAGTTACCAATGGTTCTCTCACTTTGGAAAAAGTCAACTATGTTCCCGAATTGGCTTTTAATCTTTCTGAGTGTTTCTCAAATCTGCGATAAAGACATTCCTGTTCTATTAAATCTGAATCAGAGATTGTTTTTTCAGATTGTTTCTCAGATGCTTGATTCTCATGCGTGCTCCAGGAAGCATGATACGTATCTTCTCGATATGAATTCAAGCGAATCAAAGGCTACTGCAACTTGTCTTCTTTCAAAAGCATCAACCTCTGAGTCTCTCTTATGACATCGTTGTTTAGGCCATGTTAATTTTAAGATAATTAATAAATTAGTAAAGAACAATCTTGTTAGAGGACTTCCTTTAAAAGATTTTTCTGTTAATGAAAAATGCATGGCATGTGCCAAAGGGAAACAACATAAGAAACCTCATAAGCCCAAACTTCTAAATAGCATATCTTATCCTCTTGAGTTGTTACATACTGATTTATTTGGGCCATTTAGTGTTAAATCAATTGCTAAAAAATCTTTTTGTCTTGTTGTTACAGATGATTTCTCAAGATATTCATGGGTGAGGTTTCTTGCACACAAAGGCGAAGTTGCAGAGGAATTGCAGAGATTAATTCTTTCTATCGAATCAATCAGTAAGAGAAAAGTTATGGGACTAAGAAGTGACAACAGCACTGAATTCAAAAATCAGATTCTCGATTCATTTTGTGCTCAAAAAGGGATTATAAGACAATTTAGTGCTGCAAGAACACCCCAGTAGAATGGTATTGCCGAACGAAAGAATCGCACTCTCGTGGAAGCTGCTCGTACAATGCTGATAGAATCTTCATTACCCATTATTTTCTGGGCTGAAGCTGTAAATTGTGATTCTTTTGTTCTAAACTGGGTGTTAATTGTGAAAGATAAATTGAAGACTCCTTATGAACTTTTTCATAAGAGAAAGCCTCTAATTGATTTCTTTCGTCCATTTGGTTGTTCTTGCACTCTTTTGAATACTCAATCTCAAAAGACAAAGTTTGGTGTTGTTTCTGATGAGTGTTATTTTGTTGGCTATTCTTCCTCACAAAAGGCATACCGGGTTTATAACAAAAGAACACGTATTGTTCAAGAGTCGTTCTATGTTGATTGGCAGGAATCCAATCCTTCTGAAGTTAAATCTGAACCAGCATGGTTCTTTGACTCCGATACTGTGTTCAATTCGTTCAATCTACCAGTTTTCGATGATGATACATCCATTCCAAATACTCAAACAAATTTTATTTCATCATCTCCATCGTCTGTTCCATCCACCACGTTAATAAATGATGTTGTTTCAACTGATGTTAGTTCTTCGTCTCCAATGACTGATCCGGCACCATCATCTGATTCTTTACCTCCTACATCTTCTCCTTCACCTGATCCAACACCTATCATCGATTCACCTTCATCTAATCTTTCACCAGCTATGGGCGATACTTCTTCAACCATCTTTCCTTCTTCAAGTGATTACAAAACTTTGAAAGATCATCCACTTGACAATGTGATTGGATCTGTCTCTGATGGTGTTCGCACGCAAAGTCAATCTGGTCTAATTAATGTTTGTCTTTTCTCATGCTTCATCTCTCAAATTGTCCCGAAGAACGTTCATGCTGCTCTACAGGATCCTTGTTGGGTAGAGTCGATGCAATTGGAACTACAACAGTTCAGAAAGCTTAAGGTTTGGACCTTAGTTGATTTACCTCCTAACAAATATCCAATTGGTACAAAATGGGTGTTTAAGAACAAACCAGATGATCGAGGAGTTGTGGTGCGTAACAAATCTAGACTCGTTGTGCAAGGCTTTGCTCAAGAAGAAGGGATTGATTATACAGAAGTCTTTGCTCCAGTTGCTCGTCTTGAAGCAATCAGAATATTTCTTGCTCATGCTGCTCATAAACAATTTAAAGTATATCAGATGGATGTGAAGTGTGCTTTTCTCTACGGAGACATTGATGAGGAGATATATGTATGTCAACCACCAGGTTTTGAGGATCCGGATTTTCCTGATAAAGTGTTTAAGCTTGATAAATCTCTGTATGGTCTTCATCAAGCACCCAGAATCTGGTATGAGACCCTTACACAATATCTTCTAAGCAATGGTTTCTCTCGTGGTACCATCGATATGACTCTATTCAAAAGAGAAGTGAATGGTGAAATGATATTTGTTCAAGTTTACGTTGATGATATTATTTTTGGATCTACAAATTCTCAATTGTGTAGAGAGTTCGAAGAGGTTATGAGTCAAAGGTTTGAAATGAGTATGATGGGTGAAATGTGTTTCTTTCTTGGATTACAAGTTGAACAACAGAAAGAAGGAATTCTTATTCATCAGGAGAAGTATATAAAAGATATTTTGAAGAAATTTAAGATGGATGATGCTTCTACAGAGATGACTCCCTTTACTGCTAAGACGTGTCTCACTCCAGATGAAAACGGAAAACCAGTTGATCCTCATCTTTTTAGATCTATGATTGGCTCTCTCATGTATCTTACTGCAAGTCATCCTGATATCACTTTTGCTGTTGGTTATTGTGCTAGATATCATTCGGCTCCAAAAGAATCTCATGAGAAAGCTGTCAAAAGAATATTTCGTTATCTCAAAGGATCATCTCGTTTAGGATTATGGTATCCATATGGGGGGAATTTTGATTTACATGCTTATTCTGATAGTGATTCTAATGGTTGCAGGTTAAAAAGAAAATCTGTGTCTGGCGGATGTCAATATTTGGGAAATTGCTTGGTATCTTGGCAGAGCAAGAAACAAACTCCTGTTTCTCTTTCTACAGGGGAAGCTGAATATATTGCTGCCTCAAGCTGTTGTTCTCAAGTTCTCTGGATCCAACACCAAATGATTGATTATGGAATTAATTTTCTCCATACACCTTTATTTTGTGACAATGAAGCAGCCATTAGAATTGCTAAAAATCCTATTCATCATTCCCGAACCAAGCATATCGAGACACGAATTCATGCGATTCGTGATGCTCAAGAAAAGGGTTTCATTGATATTATACCCATCGATACAAAAAATCAAAAAGCTGATCTTTTCACAAAAACTTTTGATAAACCTCGTTTTTATGAATTGATTTCTATGCTCGGGTTAATATCATTTTAAATTTTTATTTTCTATTTTTTATTAAGAAAAAAACATAATAATAAAAATTATTTATTGAAAATATTTATTATTTGAAAATAAAAATTTGGGGGAGTAATTTCATATTCTGAGATCGGATTTTAAAATGATGAGAAATAATTGTATATTCTCTAAGTATATTTTTATACATGACCGGTGCTTTAATGAGAAATGATAGTAACTGTTACTGGATTCTGTTTCATATAAATTTTTAAGGAAAATTGATCAGATTATTTAACGATATGCTTGATAGACTCAGCCTGACGAATAAAGTAGACAGCAGCTCTATGATTAAATTAAACATCATGCTTAAGAATGTCTGGATTTACTCAATTGTTTTGGCTTGCACAAAAACCGAGTCCTGACAAAAATTGGATTGAGAATGAATCTTTCGTCCATTTTGCTTTGATATGTCATTTCCCTGATCCATAGCTGATATATTCTTGTGTTGAGGTATCGTGTGTCTGTGCTTATCTCCTCTGCTGTACGAAAGTACTGACCTGGAGTGATGATCTCCTCTGTTGTACGATAGTACTGACCTGGAGCTCTCATCAGCACATGTTTAAATGGTTATCTCCTCTGTTATACGTGAGTATAGATCTGGAGCTCTCACCATTTTGATATAATTATGTCAAATCATCTTATCGATGAGTTCCTTTCAGAATGAAATATTCTGTTTATAATTATTTGCACACTAATGCACAAGCCTTGTTATCTGGAGATTGATTCAAAATTCAAGAAATCCTGAGGTTGGGTGAGGGTTTTTACCAAATGATTGTGGGGTCCTAACATTCTAAAGCATCTAATTGAACCTTAAACAAATCATAAGCTGGTTGTTGAAAAAGGATAAGGCATGAGTTTAAGTGGAAAATTATATCAGCAATCGTTATTGATTTGTTCTAATTTCAGTTGTTTCTGTGCAGATTGTGATCACATCCTATATTCAGTATGATCTCATTGCTGGTCGATGATTTTTGATCATCTTTATGTTCTTAAATATCTAGAGAATGTGATCTCTGATTAATTTAGATCTCATTATGTGATGTGCTTCATGATAAAAAAAATATAATAATAAAATAATAATAATAATAATAATAATAATAAAAAGGGGTTGGTGCCGAAACTATACTTTCGCTAATTGTTTCGCAAAGCGAAACTGCAATCTCGCTAGGTTTACTAATTAGTTGTCAACTGGTTATCTCTTAGCGAAATTACAGTTTCACTAGGCGAAACTGTAAATTCGCCCTGCGAATTTATAGTTTCGCTAGCTGCGAAACTATTTGCTATTTAAGTCGTTTTTGCGAAATTTTTCTCATAATTTCGCAAAAACGATCTGTGTAGGTCTTAGGGTTTCTCCGTGACTTTATTTGGCGATTTTGCATTTTGGTTGTGTTTTGAACTGATTAATAGTGTCATATGCTTCGCATGTGAGTTTCGAACCTTGTAACATCATTTAATCTGGTTAAAATCATCTCCGTTTAAGTGATTTGGATTTTGACTCTTCGGTGGGTTCGCTGTTCATCCAGCGAAATTACAGATTCTTCTGCGAAACTGAACGAAAGTTCTCATCTTTTCAGCGAAACTGTAAAGTTATGCTGTCCGGGCGAACTTAACAGTTTCGCCAAATTTCTTTAGTTTCGCAGAATCTGGTCTTAAACTTGCATAGTTTCGCTTGGTCATGTTTTCTTTTGAACAGCGAAACTATTTTTTTTAACAGCGAAACTAATTTTTTACAGCGAAACTATGTTTTTGTTTGCAGAAATTAATAGCGAATCTTCTTTAATCCTTTTTCACCTTGTCGAAATTGCTTTTTGTTCAGCGAAAATAACATGTTTCAATGAGCGAAACTATTGTTTCGCTTGTCGAAACTGTTAGTTTTCATTGTCGAAATTGTTTTTGTTCAGCGAAACTATCATGTCTTAATGAGCGAAACTATTGTTTCGCTTGCCGAAACTGCTAGTTTCCTTTGTTTTAGTACTATTTTCTTATTTTCATAATTTCTCATTCAAATTTAATTGTTTTCTTTATCAGGTTATCATGGCTAATCTCAAATTTGATGAGCGGAATAACATCACAACCATTTTAGATGATACGCACCCTAAGGCAGCTGGATTTCGAGATTGTATTAGATGGCTTCAAAGATCACCTATAGCCTATGCCATATCTCATTCGCCTACTATTTATGATCTTCATATTAGAGATTTTTGGCGATCTACAGAGTATGATACTAGAGGAGATGTACAGCGAATCACTGCCAAAGTTATTGATCATGAAGTGACTATCACTGCTGAGAATGTTTCGAGGATTCTTAGACTTGAAGATGATTCTGGAGATGAAGTAGCTATGACAGAGTCTGAGGTTTTCATTTCAGCTTTTAGAAGTATGGGGTATGAGGGACCAGCCTTTGGTTCAAGAAAAGAGATCAAGAAGTCATTCTTATCTAAAGAATGGAGATACATCGCTCATGTTTTTATCATGTGTCTAGATCACCGTAAAGGTGGATCCGATGGACTTAATCTTGATTGGGCTAAGGCAATGGTGCTGTGTTGTAAAGGGGAGAAGGCCAATATAGCTAGATTGATTTTTGCATGTATGGCAGAGAATGTGATGGCTGTAAAGAAAGACAAATGGTTGCTATACCCTCGTTTTCTTTAGATGATTTTTGATGATCTTATACCTGATGTTCCAAAACATGGAGAGATCAAAAGGCTGGTGCAGATGAATCCCCGTATTTTTGCTGACTGCTGTGCCATTCGCCACGACTTTAGTGGTAAAATCACCCATCTTTGGGAAAATATGTATCCTCCAGAACGCTGGAATTATATTAGACGGGTGGATGAGTCTGAAAATAAAAGAGCCGAAGGAAGAGATATGCTAAAGAAAAGGATTATGATTTTGAAGAGGATATTAATGCACAAGCTAAGGAAGTTAGGGTTGAGAAAGAAATGAGGTCTAAGAAGAAAACTGATTTTGCTGAGCCTGAGCGGCGAACCAAACATAGACATGAGGGATTTACTACAGCTAGAAGAGAGCTAGTGAAAATCTGATGATGATGTGATACGCACCTGAATACTTCGTTGGCTAATGAACTGAGTATGATTAAGACTAAACTTACAAATCAGGAGATCAGAGAAAGACAGAAAGATGAGGTGATTGAAGAAATGCAGAGAATGTTAGTTGATCAAAACAAACTGATTAAGAAGTTGTTTGAGGAGATTACACAACTGAAAGCTGTAGCCGGCCTACCTAGTCAACTGACTCAATCTGAATTAGATGATTTGACTGATACATCAAAGTACTCATTTCTGAATGTGGGTACTTCATCTAAGGTAGGAGAGGGCACTTCTGGAGCAGCAACTACTGGTGGAGGAGAACAGGAAATTCCAAGAGAGGATGTTGGAAGGAATGATGAGGAAGATATTATTGAAGCTGGGTTTGTAAACATGCAGTTTGATTTTGAAAAAGATCTTGTTGGTGAAGAAGTTGTTGTTACAGCTACCACTGAAGGAGTATCTGATAGAGGCAAAGGGTTGGTTGATGAAGAGGAGGAAGATGAACAACTCATAGACTATGATTCAGAACCGGAGTTTTATAAAGTTGATGAGCAACCATTGATTTATGTTGCGAAGAAGGGAGAAGATGATGCAGATGTTTTTGAAATGGATAAAATTGATTGGTTGGTGAAAGAGAAGGAGGTGGAGGAAATCACTCCTTTGTTTCAACATTTGGAGGGATTAAGCAGGAAGGAAGCTGATAAGAAGATTATAAGCTGGTGTTACAATCCAAGTTTAAAGATGTTTATGATCAAGAGACGGGGAGGAAATATCAGTTATATGCTTAAGAGGAAGGCTTTTAAGACCTTGCCTAAATGGGATTTGAGACGTTTAGCAACTCTACCTTTGATCAATGCTCACTTAAGTTAAAGAGCATCATTTCTTGAGAAGGAGATAAAAAATGGACTTAATGATAATTTTGAGTCTTTTGGATATATGAAAGCTGAAAGAAAGAGATCAAAGAAGGATAAAGATTGGGAGACAAGAAAAGGAAGGATTGTACTAAGAGTTAAACCTCCAAAGACTGTAAATCGGGTAAGATTGGCTGATCCTCTTCCCTAACAACTACAGGACTTTGAAATGGTTTTATGACAACAATACTGGAGAGGCTGTGATTAGAGCTAAACATGGAAAGGAGTTCAGAGTTTTTGATCCGATGGAGTTGTTTAGTTTTTGTGATGAAGACCTTTTGGTACTATGTGAAAATCACATTAAAGCTGGGGCTGGTGAGGAAACTAGAAAAGAAGCTAGTTTGTTCATGAATGTTGCCAACAAGATAAGGGGAGTAAGGTCGGAGGTCAAGAAGCTAGCTAAAAGGGTGAGAGCTCAGGATGAGTTTGATATGGATGTTCAAGATTTGACCAGGCAGTTTGCAAAGGCTAGTGGTCATTCTGAAGAAGCTAGTGATGTAGGAAAGAACCTTGGAGGATCATTGGCTGAAGCTTTTGAGGATGTTGCTGCAGGAGGCGATGAAGACAGATCAACGGCAGCAGAGGAAACTGGAGCTGACAAATCGAATCAAGAAGAGTGAAGATAGTGAGATCCAACCTAGGGGGAGTATTGAAGATCATGTATAGGTTGGACTCACTTTAGTATAGTTGTTTACTTTACCTGTAATAGGACTTTTGTTAGTTTCCTTTTTTATGTTCTTTGTATTATGTAGTTTTGGCAGTCCAACGAAACTGTGAGCGAATCTATACATTCGCTCATAGTTTGCTGTTCTAGTTTACCCGGCGAACTTGTGTTCTGCCGGGCGAAACTATAGTTTCGGCATGACAGTTTCGCTGAACTGTCTGCGAAACTACAACTGCTATATATACTTTTGTCAATTCTCATTGTAAGGCAAGCTTGCAAAACCCTAATCGTGGATCATTGTTGCAAGTTACCTATTCTAAGCAGTTTTTACACAGAAATATTATTGTGCTTCATGTTATTGATTGTTGTTGTTCATTTTGTTATCAAATATGTGTTAGAATTGTCTTCTATCTTCTCAATTGTTATTGTTTAGCATGGATGTTAGATATTGAGCAATTCATCACTTCAATTGCACTGTTTTTCGATCACATGGACCAACATAAAAGCATACAGTTTGCTTAGTATGGCTTTACCTGAAGAGATATTAATCAGATGTGAGAACTATAAAACAGCACACTCCTTGTGGAAGATACTTCACACTCTCTGCGAAGGGCGTGATGAGATAAGAAGTATAAGGAGAGACACCCTCAGGTCATAATATGAAACATTTCATCATATTGAGGGTAAATCAATTCCTCAACAACTCCATAGATTCATGCAGTTGGTCACTGAGATGAATATTCTGGAGTTGAAGTATACAAGTGAGGAATTAAACAAGAAAATGCTCCACACTTTGCCAGAAAGTTGGAAGCATACTGTATCCATGTTCAAGAACACGATAATCTGAAATCAACTGGTTTAGATACTCTGGTTGCAAAAGTGGAAGCTCTTGAAATGGACAAAAAATCAAGAAACAAGAGTGTGAGAACTCATGTCTCACCCTATCACTTCAAAGAAACAAATAATGTTGGAAGTGCATTTATTTCAAACAATGAAAGTGATAACACTTTGATAGGATCGGATCAATTAGATTTGAATTATGCAGCGGAATATCACGGATTAAGATCGAATTCAAGCAAGAAAAGTAGTAAATATGTAAAACACTCAATCACAATTATAGAGAGAATATTTCGGTTGGAATACAGCTAGGTCAACATCCCTTATATAGAGGAATGTGACGTCTGCTGATGTCACTTGACAGTGACATCTAACAGAATTTACAAAACAACTGAAATATGCAAACTACTGAGATGTTCTCAACAACTGATTACATATCAGAGAATGCTAAGTACAATTACATGAAACTACTGACTAACAACTACTGAAATAATAAACTACTGAAATGTAAATTTACAAGTACTGAAAAGTGAAACCATCACAACTACTGAAGTTAACAACTTCAGCTGTTGTGACAACTGCTGATCACTCTGGTCTTCAGTCTTTGTCTTCAGCACTTCATCTTCAGACTTTGTCTTCAGTTCTTAGCTTTCAGACTTTGTCTTCAGTTCTTTGCTTTCAGACTTTGTCTTCAGACCTTTGTAATCAGCTGATGTCTTCAGCTGTTGTGATCTTCTTCAGCAGTTGTAATGTCTGTGGGACTTAGAGGTTTTTCTGATCAGGCTCATTGGTTCTTTTGGTCCAACAAAATCCCCCTGAACCAATGCAGCCAAAACCTCTAACTTTATTGAAGATCCCACGTATTCTTTGGCAAAAGTACTCTCTTGATCAGCTTCAGAGGTAGACAAATAAGCATAGGCCAGGGAAAGGTTTCTAATCATTTGATTGGCTAAGTATGGAAGGGAACTCTGTCTTTGGGAAATTAGACACAGAGTCTTGTCCCAACCATGAAACCTATTTCCCATTGATGAGTCTGAAAGACTCCCTTGCATAGGCCTCAAGGAGAACAACTTGTTCCTCCTTAGTGAGTTCTTCTGCTTCTCCCTCAAAGAAGAACTCAGGCCCATAGTATTCAGACAGATATCTCACTGTCTTCCCATTCTTCAACTCAACAGTTGTTATCTCTCTATATGCGAATTCATCTGGATGAGAGCCTTCGAGCAACAACTGGAGTTCACTCTTCTGAAGATCTTCAAGTCTTTTGTACAACAACCCCTTCTTGATTATTTTGTTCTCAAGAATAGACATAGGGGTTGATTTGGATGTGTGAGCTCTCTTGAATTCTTCAATGATTTCCCAGGGTGAGACTACCATGGCCAACATGATTGCAGCATTCAAAGTCTTTCTTACTTGGCCATGATATCTACTTAATAAATTTTTCTTGTGAATTCTAGAACTTACCCTGGGATCTGGCCAAATCCTCACTCTTTCTTTTTGATGTTGAAAAGTATGTCTGAGAGTGTACAGCCTCTGAGCTTGTATCTTCATAGCTTGAATGGATGAGGACTGAGGGAAGTCCTTGTCAACCATTCTAAGAAACTGCTCATCATGCTGCTTCTGCTGTTCTTCTTCTTCAATTTTGACCTTAACTATCTTCCCAGCACCAGCTTCATCTAGAGCTTCAATGATTAAGCCTTTGTTAAAGCTTTCAGATGAGCATATTTTGGTAGTTATCTCCAAGATTCTATCTCTGGACCATGACTTAATCTCAATGATAGGTCTTCCCAAATGTTTAGAGATAAATCTAATCATAGCCTCTAATCTCTCCCTTTCTTCTTCATTGCAACTTGCCTATCTATCCTCAATTTCTTGAATCTCAAGTATTCTGATCTCTGAGTCAAGTTTGGCAGTATCAAATCCTTGCCTAAAGAGCTGATCAATGATCCTGTCCATGGATCTGCTATGTTGGTCATCAGCTTCTTTGATTATCTCATCTAACCTCTTCTCATCCTCAGTTTGTTCACCAATACTTTTCTTTCTTTTGTAGGTGATGATCTCTTTGCCTTTATTCTCTTCCTTACCTTCTTCCTCTTCAGCTCTTTTCCTTTTATCATCCTTTACTGACTTAGACTCCCCCTTTTTGGTTGCATTGGGTTCAGGGGTTTGAATGTCAGAAAGGTGCTTGGACACAGCATCAGTCACAAGGGATTGAAGATCTGAGGAGAGCCTCTCATCAATGGTTTTATGAATAATAGATGTGATGATGGGGGTGATGAGAGGTAAGGAAGATTTGAAAGCAGCAACCGTTTGCTCAGAGGGGTTCTCTCCCTGAGAAATGGTGCCTGAGCCAGAAGCTGGTGGTTTGTTTGATTTGAGTGGCTCAGTGTTTGGTGAAGCTTCAACAGAAGCTGCCATCTGTGGGTTTATTGGGGCAGATGGACTTGATTCCTGAGGCATGATGGGAAGCAGATCTTTTAATCTACAAACCTCAGCCTCAAGAATAGTAATTTGGGCTAAGACTTCAAAGAAAAAGCCCAGGTCATTATCAGTATAAACTGAATCAGCTGACCTCCTGAGTGAATCAGGATGAACATGTGCTGAGTGTAAATCAGTGATCACATGTGCCCCTTTGTCTTGGAACTGGGGACTTCCTGCCTCAGGAGCATGTCCTTCATTGACAGTTGCCTCTGGTGAGGTCTTAGAGATAATACCTGCTTCATCCTGTTCATGTGCTGAAACAGGGGAAGAGGTAGCCTCACCAGATGTTCTAGTCTCCATATCTACACTAGGAGACTGAACTTTAGAATCCCTATGCTGTTGGTTATCAACTACATTTTGATCCTCTCCCTCAGCTGTTGAGGTTTTCCCAGTAGTAACAAGTTTCTGGGGAGGGGTAGAGGAATGTAGCTGAGTCAGCACTTGTGCAATGACTGCAGTTGGGCTTGTAGGGGTGGTATCAGTGGGAGATGGGGATGAAAAGGTTTGCACCTGGGGAGAGTGGTGCTCTTCAATGGCAATCTTCTCAAGTGAGATAGATTCCAGCAATGTGGTTTCCCCAATATTGGTTGCATCAGGATCCTGTTGAGAGGATACCTGAGCGGTTTCAGCTGGTGGAGTCATTGAAACTACAAGGGGATTAAGGCTTGTAGTCTCATCCTGTGTTTGTGCTATAGGGGCATCATCAGGGGACTCAACTCCCTGAGTAGCCTTTTTGGTTTTCTTTGGTTTTGGTTTGGAGGGGACTTTAGATTTGGAGGTGGAGGCTGTGGGTTCCCTCTGCTTGGGTTTGAGCAGTTTGGCAGCCTCTTTAAGTTGTGGGTTTGAGTTGTGCCTGGAGTATACCTCTGGCAAAACCAGCAGAGCAGGGACTCCAAGGCCAACAAGGCCATCAGATTTTAATTGGTATAAAATGATTGCCATAAGAAACCTTGGATATAATATCCATCTATTTGCCACAGGTTTCAATGCCAAATCTTTAAATTCCAAAAAGATAATATCAGAAAAATTTAGATTTTGATGTTCAAGGATAGAATATAATACCTGTTGCCATCTGGATGACATTTGATCCCAAGAGGATGTTTTGGGAGCCAGGCAGACATTGATCATGTGAAATATGAGTCGCTCAGCATCATGGAAATGCTTCTTCAGGATGGTAGTAGCACTTAGGTCACCTTCATAACCATGATTAGCAAAAGAAAGATCAATGGTGCCTTTTGGGTACTTGGTGGGATAGGTGGCATCATTCAGGTCTAGGGTTTGACGAATGATCTCAGGAGTGATGATCACCCGTTTCTGGTTAACAAAAGACTGGAGAGTGATGGTGGCATCATTCTCATCAGTATGAACGGTAACGTTTGTCTAGAACTGGCACAGGGTATCATGGTAGATGGTGGGATTTAGGAGAAAGGCTGTGCGGTATTGGGAATCAACCATCAAGTCGATAGCAGCATCAAACTTGTTCCAGAAAGGTGATTTGGTAAGATGAGCAACACAGTTGTGTCGAGGTTTGATTTGCATGGTCGCCATTAATGGAAGATGAATGTTTGGAAAGTGGGTTATGAAAAGGTTGAAGTTAGGGTTAGGTATATATAGGTTATGAAACGGCTGAGGGGAAAACAACTGAAAGTGTTGGTGTTAGTAATCAGATGTTAGAAAACAACTGAAGACATGGTTTTAACTTTTAGATGTTGTAAACAACTGAAGACTTGGTGTTGGTCATCAGTAGTTGATAAACTACTGAAGACTTGGTTTTGGCTTTAGTTGTTTGGAAATGAAACAGTAGTTGTCGTCAATTCACAAAGTTTAGCTGTTTCAATGACCTTGACACTTACTCATCAGATCATCTGATTTTCAGATGTTTCATTGGTAATCAGTACTTATTTATTACAAAAGACATCAGTAGTTTGAACTACATCAGTATTTTCGAACAAATAAGGTACTTCAGTACTTTTAAGTAATTTAGTCTTCAGTAGTTGTAAAACTACTAAATATAAAATGACTTATCAGCACTTATTTTTGACAAAAGTATACTAATGCTCATCAGTATTTATGAACTAAGAGCATCAGTAGTTCTCAAATTATTCTAGTTGCAGCATACCAAGCCTGAGTACAAGATTATGAAAAGTTGCACTATCCAAAGGCTTAGTAAATATATCTGCAAGCTCATCAGTACTAGGCACAAACTTTGGATCAATCAGACCTTTTTCATAGCAAACCCTAATGAAATGATGTCTGATCTCAATATGTTTGGTCCTAGAATGCTGGACAGGATTCTTAACAATACAAAGAGCTGAAGAACTATCCATTAATAATGGAGTCTTAGTCTCTGTAATGTCATAATCCAATAACTGATTTTGAAGCCAAAGTACCTGAGATGTACAGCTTGCAGCTGCAATGTACTCTGCTTCAGCTGTTGATGTAGCAACAGATGTTTGTTTCTTACTCTACCAAGAGACCAAACAGTTGCCTAGAAATTGGCATCCACCAGAAGTTGATTTTCTGGTTAACTTACACCCTGCATAGTCACTATCAGAAAAAGCAACCAATTTACAAGAGTGCCCAGTGGAATACCATAGTCCTAGAGATTTAGTTCCCTGCAAATATCTAAAGATCCTCTTGACTGCAATCATATGGGAGTCCTTAGGAGCAGCCTGAAATCTAGCACAGACACAAGTTGCAAACATAATATCTGGTCTAGAAGCTGTTAGGTACATCAAGGAACCAATCATACATCTGTAAAGAGTTTCATCAACTGCTTTACCTTTTTGATCAGCATCCAGTTGTGTGTTGCTCCACATGGGAGTAGAACAGGTTTTACAGTTTTGTTGATCAAACTTGGTTAACAAATCTTTTGTGTATTTTGACTGATGATTCCATCAGTCAGTTGTTTGATTTGTAAACCCAGAAAGAACTGAATTCTCCCATTGCACTCATTTCAAACTTTTGTTGCATCAATTTTGTGAATGCATCACACAACTGTGGATCAGATGATGCAAAAATAATATCATCAACATAAATTTGAACAAGGAGCTTATGCATGCCAGCTTTCTTTATGAACAAAGTTTTATCTATGGAGCCTCTAGTGAAATTATTTTGAAGAAGAAAGTTAGATAACGTTTCATACCAGGCTCTGGGTGCTTGTTTCAACCCATAAAGAGCCTTATCAAGCTTATACACCCAATCAGGGTGTTTATGATCTTCAAAACCTGGTGGTTGACACACATAAACTTCTTCTTTTATTTTACCATATAAAAATTCACTTTTGACATCCATTTGAAAAACTTTAAGGTTATGAAAAGCAGCATAAGCTAAAAACAATCGAGTTGCCTCCAGTCTGGCTACATGGGCAAAGGTTTCATCATAATCAATACCTTCTTCTTGTGAAAACCCCTGTACAACCAGTCTGGCCTTGTTCTTGACAATTTGGCCTTTTTCATCAGTTTTATTCCTAAACACCCATTTAGTGCCTATTGCACACTTACCTTGGGGTAGAGGAACCAGTTCCCACACTTGTTGTTTTTGAAATTGAAGAAGCTCAAGCTGCATGGCTTCAACCCATCCATTGTCCCTTAAGGCCACATGATAATTCTTTGGCTCTTGCTGACTGATGAAGAGAGCATAGAGACAGAAATTGGACAATTGACTTCTTGTTGAAACACTAGCAGTTATGTCACCAATGATCTGGGACATGGGATGATTCTTCAATTCTTGATATGCAATAATATCTGTGCAAGTGTTTGTAGAAGATTCAACAGCAGCAGATGTTGATGTAGACTCTTGAAACCTAGACTGAGATGGTAGTTCAAATGAAGTAGAGGATTCAGAGATTTCATCAGCATTTGTTGTGGATGGAGCTGCTGAGCCTACAGGAACATCAAGTGTAGTAGAAACAGGCAGATGATCACTACAACTTGCATTTGTATCTTCAGTTGGAGAGGATGGAACTTCAGAGACCACAACAGGTGGAGACTGATATGGAACATATTGCAGTATGTCCAAGTCAAACATCTCAACAGGGTTTTGAGGAATCTTGTCTTTTGGGGACTCATTAAACTTGACATGCAAAGTCTCTTCAACAATCTTTGTTCTGCAGTTGAAAACTCTGTATGCCTTGCAAGTAGATGAATACCCAACAAAATACCCTGCATCCACCTTGGAATCAAACTTCTTAAGGATACTCTTTATGTTAAGAATATAACATGGACACCCAAAAGCTCTAAAAAATGAAATCAAAGGAGCCAAATGATGTAAGAGCTCATAAGGAGTCTTCATCAACCTCTGATTCACTAATACTCTATTCTGAACATAGCAAGCTGTATTGACAGCTTCAGTCCAAAAGGTTAGTGGCAAACCAGAGTCAGCCAACATTGTCATTGCAGCTTCAATCAGGGTCCTGTTCTTTCTCTCCACCACTCCATTTTGCTCTGGAGTTCTTTGAATACTATATTGTCTTTTGATTCCCTTAGACAAATAGAATTCATCAAGGGTGTGATTCCTAAACTATGTCCCATTATCACTTCTCACACACTTAACTGGAAATGAATGCTGCTTTTCCACATGTAACACAAAAAGGATGATACTTTGAGCAGCCTCATCCTTGGAGTGCAAGAAGAAAGTCCATACATATCTTGAGTAATCATCCACAATTACCAGACAGTACTTTTTCTTTGCCATGCTCATTACTCTCACAGGACCAAAAAGATCCATGTGTAGTAATTGCAAGCAGGCAGTGGACTTAGGTTCTTCTATAGAAGGGAATGAAGCTTTGTGTTGCTTTCCTTTTAAGCAAGATGGGCAGGTATCATCACACTTGAACTCCTTCAATGGCAAGCCTCTCACTAAACCATGATGAATGAGCTGATTCATGTTCTTGAAATTCACATGACCCAGCCTTCTATGCCATAGTTCAGATTCTTGAGGAGAGGCTTTGGAGAACAAACATGTATGGCCTTTTAGATCTATTTTATTTGATAGATCTAAAGCATATACTCTTCCAATCCTGTTGGACTTCAGGAGAGTATACTCATCCAATATTTTGTCAATTTTGTGCAAACTGTGGAAGACAGAATCCGACAGTTTTGACTTGTGAAAAGTGCAACATGCCCTTTATCACACATTTGACTGACACTCAAAAGGTTGTATTTGAGGTTCTCCACATGGTTAACATCATCAAATCTTATCTCCCCATTTGAGACAAAACCCTTTCCAATGATGTAACCCTTGGCATCATTTCCAAAAGAAACAAATCCCTTCTTCCTTTGGGAATAGTCATGAAGAAGAGAACTGCTCCCTGTCATGTGCATGGATCCTCCACTGTCCACATACCAGATGCTTCTTTGGCATGATGAAGAACCCCGCATTTATCAAAAACATTAGTTAGCCTTTGAGACCCAAACCTTTTTGGTTTTGGGTCTGTTTTCATCAACAGATGTTAAACTAACAGGTTGTGCATGATTAACAGCTTTTGAAGATGTAGATGATGCTGAAAAGGATTCCTTGGATTTTGGCTTAGGTATCCTTTTCAGTGGTTTAATAACAGAAACATCTAATTGGTTAACTCTCCCCAATAGATGTTGAACCATCATCACAAGTTGTGTCTGATTTGTTGACAGAGTTTTCAACTCAGTTGACACATCAGTACTTGTAGATGATTTGTTCTTGTTATTCACTACATCCTTCTTTTGAAAAGACACAGACTTAGTCTGAGTTTTCAATATTCCCTGAGGAATATTTGCAGCTATTGTTTGAAAAACCCCTTCCTCCTTAGTGACTTTTTGAGAAAGCTTAGGTTTATTAGAATGAGATGATTGTGGTACAAACTTGGTTTGAAATTCATTTTTCATTTTATGCATTTCCTGCTTAATGATTTACTCTTTATTGAATTTTAAACCCTTGTTATACCAGCATTCATCAGTCAGATGATTGAACAAACCACATATTTCACATGGCTTTCTTTTCATCTTTTCTTGATCAACTGCTGAAGTTGATGAAACTACTGAAGATTTGTTCTTCAGTACTTTCTTCCTTTAAGTACTTTTGGGAAGTACTGAAGTATTTTCAACAACTGAAGATTTCTTCTTCAGTAGTTTTCTATCAGTTTTTTTTAGAATCCTGATAGATTCTTTAGCAGTTGTCAAGGAATGCTTGTTTTCCTCTGATTTAAAATGCTCTTCAGGTGTTGTGTTTTGCCCTTCAGTACTTTGAGTACCTTGTGGAACAACACCTGAATTTCTCAGCCTCTTCTTGATCAAGTGTTTCGAAGCAGTGGGATCATCAGTTATTTGATTAACTGAGATACTCACACTATCTTCATCCTCAGATTTGAATTTTTAGTTATGGATGAAACACCTGATGATGTGGTTTGGGAATGATTCTCAACCTCAGATTGTACTTTTAACTTGGGAGTAAAATCTGTGGGAGGTATGGTATGATTATACCCAATCCCAAACTTCACATTGGAAGCAGTTTGCTTACTGAGAAGCATTTCAAATCCCTTGCAGGATGTTACCCATCGTTCACAATCAACTTGGGTAGCTGCAAGTGTTTCTTTGAGATTCTTGTGATTTTCTAGAATGACCTCTACCTTTGCTTTTTCATCAGTAATTTGACATTTAAGTTTATAAATCTCCTCATCCTTCTCTTTTAGAACAGACTCAAGCTCAGATTTTCTTTTGGAAATTGCTTTTTCTAGGTCAAGATTTTGATTAATTAAAGCTACATTTGCTTCCCTAATAGAAACAAAAGCAGCTATGCATGATTCAGAACATAACTTGGCCTTAGCCTCAGAAGATACCTGTGGTACCTGTGATGATGAAGGATTGTCATCAGTAGATTCCAGGGCCATTAAAGCAAGGTTTCCAAAAGGATTGTCACCACCATGTTGACCAGCACCAGCAAATTGCTCAGAATAACCAGAGACATCATCTGGTAGGCTGCTCCAGTCAACAACCTCAGGGGTGAAAAAGCTCTGATGAGATTGAGGTTGAGATTGCTAATTTGTTTGAGATGGCTGAGGATCAGGTAGAGCATGAGGTTGTTGAGCCATGGGTACAGAAACTTGACCTGAGGCATGTAAAAGCATGGATAAGGATATGGCATGGGGTTTTGAGGGACAAAGTATGCAGGGGATGATTGATGTTGTGAATGATGATCAGAACTGGTAGGATGTTGCCCTTTGGATTGTGAATTATTACTTGGAAAAGTCACAAAGGGTGCAGATGAGTTAGATCCAAATGATCTACACTCTCTAGCAAAATGTCCAAGTCTGTGGCACTTGTGACATCTCAACTTACTCTTGTCAAAACCAACCTTGGTTTGCCAGAGAGACCAGGAAATTTCCTACCTGTTCTTTTACAAAACTTTTGAGATCTGATATTAATCAATGCCATTTGGCTCAGAATATCCATCTCTTCCAGATCATCATCAGCAATTCCTTTCAAATCATCCATCATAAAACACAAATTATCAACATTAAAACCTGAGTTTCCTTCAACTCCAACAAAAGCATGATTTCCACTGTTTGAAGAGAAATCAATATGCTCATCATATGAACTTTCAGATGAAGCATATTCAGACTCATGACCAACCAGAGCAGTATTGCCTGGTACAAAGTCATTAGTGAGCTTTCCAGATGAAGATAGTTTCCTTTTCTGTTCTATCTCTCTCTCAAATGTTCAGAGTTTCCCATGAAGTTGGGTGAGAGATAGAGTATCCAGATTTGCACTAGAGCGTAGGACAATGGTGTAAGTGTCCCATCTCTCAGGCAGGGATCTGAGGAATCTGTTATTCATCTGGCTGTTTGTGTATTCATGTTGAACCATTTTAAGCTCAGAAATTAAACATGAAAACCGCTCAAACTGTTGAGTCAGTGTCTCACCCTTCCTATGAGAAAATGTCTCATACTGTCGGGCAAGGATTTCTCTGTTGTTTGCTAAGACCTCATCAGTTCCTCCAAATTGTTCCTTCAGAGCAACCCAGAGATCATAAGCAGTTTCATGATGCATGAGCCCAGAATAGATTTCATTAGGCAGTGCCATGGCCAGAATTCCATGGGCTTTAGCATCAATCTCAAACAGTTTTAAATCCTCATCGGAATATTGTTCCTTCTTTTTAGGAACCATGCAGGACCGTTTAAAGGGCTTAAGCACAATTACAACACAACAACACAATGAGGAGATTAACTAAGCTCTAATCAAACAGTGAACTGGATAACCAAAGGTGATACAAAGAACACAAGTAAAGCAAGAGACAGAACAAGAGAATATGGGTTTCAAGGAGGCAGTATATTGCTTTCTCAAGTTCTTTTACAAGTGTTACAAAGCATGAAGAAAAGATACAAGAACTTGAAATACTTATACTACAACCTACAACCGGCTATACTTTGAAAGCCCGCTGGATACAATTGACTAGACACTAACAAAATCAATTGTAGGATCAAAAGGCATATCTGCCTTTTGACCTTGTGACTATGACATGCCATAGCTCACATCCTTATACAATACAAAAAGGATAAAGTACATAAAGTGGAAAGTTGAAGACTCAAGACCTCAATGT
The DNA here is from genome assembly GCA_025215565.1 of Flaveria ramosissima. NCBI lineage: Eukaryota > Viridiplantae > Streptophyta > Magnoliopsida > Asterales > Asteraceae > Flaveria > Flaveria ramosissima. The sequence goes on from CM046036.1 coordinate 40,491,229, forward strand.
ACAGTTACCAAAAGCAAGACCCTTTTCACCAACTCATGTAAGTTGGTGACTTTACAGAGATGCAGCGGAAAAGGTGCTTTATGGAACAGTACATCAGATAAAGCATGTATACTAAAAGTCTTCGGAAGAAATCTGTCTTCATAGGTTGAAGCTTCGGAAGACTTCATGTTTGGCTTCGGAAGATATTGGTCTTGGCTTCGGAAGATTTTACACTTAGAGTATTTTCTAATGCTTTGTGTAAAACATCCGAAGCATTCTTCACTTCAGTACTTAGTGCATGCTGCTGAGACACTTAGGCTGTTTTGGGTTGCATCAGACTTCAGGAATCCTTACAAACTCCCCCTAGGCTGATGCTACCAAAACACTTGGAAGATCTTCAAATGTTGGTAGTCTTCAGTACAATCAGGACCATTCCTTTCTTCATGAGATGGTCAGGATCATCAAGACTTTCATAGTATCTTCTCATCTCAAAGAGATCATGCAGAGGTAAGTTGATTATGTCTTGCCATGAGTAGACATTCTCAACACCTTGATCTCTGATAACAGTCCATCTCTCTGGATTGGTAGAGTAAGTCCAGGACAAGATGGGTGTCTCACTAGTTAGAGGAGCCACTTGAATAGGAGTTGATTGGGCTGCCTCATCATGCACTTCCTCAGGTTGATCTGATTCAGCCTGAGGTGCAGAGGTAGATGACTTTGGCTTCTTCTTCTTAGTCTTTGGTTTAGAAGCCATCCTCTTCTTCCTCTTAGATGTCTTTAACTGAGAAGACTGGTCTGCAGCACCATGTTGATCATCAGTGTCTTTCTCAGTTGGGTGTTCCTCCCTCACAGGTTCAGAAGGAGAGGGAGTTTGACCCTGCCTAGGATCAGAAGATGAAGCTTGCTGAGGCTCAGCTGGAGGTGCTGGTTGAGGTGTCTCTGGTTGTTCAAACTTGACCTCCACTTCAGGTGGGACTTGACTTGGAAGAGAGTGCAAGTCAATGAGTTCTCCACTTTTAATCTTCTGCTTGATCACCCTAATATGCTCATCCATGGTGGATAGAGACATGGGGCCAAGTCTCCTTCCGGAGAATCCATACAGCTTCAAGAAGCTCACCATTCTTTGTCTGTCAGCAGACTTCTTTGCATTCTTTTGAATGATGGCCCTTGACTTTGCAGCTTCTTCCCTTAGTTTCCTTTTAGTTGTCTTTCTTTCCTTGACTAACTCAAGCTCAAGTTGCTTTAGATACTCGAACTCAATGAAGTCATAGGACAAAGGGAGAAGTGCATCTGCCTGATAGAAGCCTGTGGCACTCAGGTAGTTGATCATCTTGATCCTATCTTCTTCTTTATCTACCTGAGGTTCTTGTGGAGCCACATCTTCCTGTGCAGGACTTTCTTGAACTGGTGAGAGAGTAGGAGCATGCTTGTAAAGTCTTTTCTGTCTCTTCTCCTCTTTGAGTTGGAGAAGTATCATTGCATCTTCTTTCTCCTTCAACTCTCTTGACACTTCCCTGTCAGCCAGTTCATTTAGTTCTTCTAAGGGGAGAGAGATGATCTCATCAATGTCATAGTTCCTGGTCTGTAAGTAGGTAATCCTGACTGCCCTTAACTCATCATCTTGAGTATTTGGTCTGGGAGCAGCCCTGATTGCAGCTTGCATGAAGCTAGATGACCCAGTGGAACTTTCTCCCCTTAGTCTCCTTTTCCTCTCTCTCTCTTCCTCCTCAATTTCCTCAGGAGTCATTATCCTTTTCCCTTTGTCACCAACAGACCTTTGTGACTCAGGGTGGATTGAGGCTTGGCCTTCATTGCTTGGAGTAGCTTCTATGCTCTGGCCAGAGAGAGGCTGAGAAACACCTTCACCAGCAGGTGTCTCAGATGGAGTTTGGACCTCAGCAGCAGTTGTTGATGATGAGACAGGGGTCTCAGGTTCTGTCACTGGGCCTTCAGTCAAGGTTTCCCCTATGAAACTAATCTTAGGGTCCACCTCAACATCCAGTTGACCGATGACATTACCTGATTCCCTAAGTCTCCTTCTTAGAGTAAACTCTGCAAGGATCCTGTCTTGGATTCTTTGAGCCAGCCTGTCAGCTTGTCTTGAATTGCTTGGATTGACAAGTGGCAAGTTGACTAAATCCAGTCTTTCATAAAAGCTCAGGCTTTGGAATTGAAAAACTTCTTGTTGGCCTTGAACTCTTTGAAGTATGAGGGCTCTCCTGTCATCATCATACCTCCACCTTATGATGTGATTGCCAGTTCCTAGTGGTGGAGATGAGACAGCCCTTGGTATGCCTTCCTCAAAGAGACTCCTGATGAGAGAGTCTATAGAGTCCACATTAATGTGAACTTGAGGAAGTTGCTGAGAATGCACAACAGCAAGTGAGGATGGTGAGTCCTCTATGTCCATTCTCTCTGAAGAACTCCCAGGTTCTGTGGTTGTAACAACTTTCTCCCCCTTTTTGGTAGCATCACCCACTTGCATAGGTGAGCTGGAGGATAAGTCAATCACTTCCACAGGTTCTTGTGTTCCTGGTTGAGCTCTCCTTAAAGGTCTCCCAGCTAGTTTTTCCTGCAGATATGAAATCTGGAGTTGCTGATCATTGACCCTGTTTTGCAGGGTAGTCACCTGAGATTCCAAGTGACTAACCTTAGAGACTAAGTAGGTGCATGTTTTTGACAGTTTTTGCACCTTTAGTCTCAAATTCCCCTCATCTTCATCAGAAGATTCATTGGGGGATGAGATGATTGGACCAAAGTCCTCTCTCTCACCACCAGCTTGAGTTTCTTGGCTGCTGGTTTTCCTCTGCTCACTGGCAGCCTCAGTTGAGATGCCAATGGGCTGAGTTGCCATGGTTGAGGTCTTAATGATGTAATCACTTTCAAAAGTGAGAGCCTCTTCCATATGGACATCCTGAACAGGTTCAGAAGTGTCCACCTCAGTAATAGGTGACTGATGGGGGATAGACTGAGGAGAGTCAGAGGTACTCATCTCTCTTTGAGTAGGGGAGGAGAAGAGAGACTCATGGTACTCACTGAATCCTAAGTCTTCATCAGTGTAAAAGGATAGGTTGGGAATTGGTTGGTTGAGATCCAAAGGCTGGGGATGGTAGCTGTCCCCTGAAGGTTGTCCACTTGAGTGTTGAGACTCAGAGTGAAGGCTTAAGGTTGTTGGGCTATTGAGCTCATCAGGGTGAGCTTGAGGAACCTCAGCCCTGATAGGTGAAGTAATGGGAGTGGTTTGCTCCTCAGGAGAAGTGGGAGCTCTAGTGTCCACTTCTTCCTGTAAGGTTGAGTATTTGGGGGCCTGCACAGACTCAATAGCCTGAGCAGGGGTTCGTTTGGATTTTCTTTGGTAGGTGAGGGTAATATCTGGTCTTTTTAATGGTAAGGACAAAAGAGGTGTGGGTTCAACACTAGCTTGTGTTGCTAGGTTGTCACCTTGAGCAATGAGCTCTAACATTTTTGGGACTAGGGCTGTTTCTACCCCAGAGAAGCCTACAGTTGGCTTCTTCATTATTTTAAAGATGCCGGGCTTCATCTGTCCCAATTTAAGAATATTACCTGTTTCCCTCAACTGTGAGCCCAGTTCACAGTTGAGAATGTGTTGAACATATCTAGGAAACATGTAATACTCTAAGGAGTCTAAGTTTGCAAGTAAATTAGTATAGACAAATTGTGAATACCTGAACTTGACCCCCTGAACCATTCCATGAACTATAAAGGAGAGATCCTCAGGAATCTGGTCCCATCCACCATGCTTGTTTGACAAGCTGTGGATAACCACATGGAGCAGGAATTTCCATTGGGATGAGACCTTCCCTTTCCTAAAGGTCTTTACAGAGAAATCTCCCTCATAGCCCATCTGCTCAAAAGAATGATTAACAGCTTCTTTAGGGAAGGACACCTCACCTTCTTCATCATCCAGCTGCAGATGTTGATTAATGATGGCCGGAGTGATGAAGATTGTCCTCCCTTGCACTGTGGCAGACAGTGCCTTCTCCCCATCCATAATGACCTCTTGGCAGGTCTTCCAGAATTCAAGCAAATGATCCTCATATAGAGTAGGATCAATGGTCAGGGAGGTGAAGTAATTTGACAGAGTCAAGAATTGGCAAATCTCTGAGAAACTTGCATCTTTCTCAGAGCTTAACAGAGCAACTTGATTATGTTGCCTGTGTAGTTGCATGGAGAAATCAGGGTTGTTTCTGCGGTTAAGGTTGGCCATTTCAGAAGCTTAAGGGTGAAGAAAGGTAGAAAGCAAAGGCGGTTTAGAGAATTAGGTTAGAGAAACAGTAGAATTGAGGAAGATAGTGGGAAAGAGGGGGAACCGTTGGGTATTTATATGAAAAGGGATTTGAACCAAAGTTAATGAAAGAGGATAAACTTTGAAATCCGAAAGTCGGTCCCACCTCTGAAAAGGTAGTTTACTTTTGCTCAAAAAGTAGTTTTCTTGGAATTCGAAAAGCTTCCGAAGTTTATTTGTCTTCGGAAGTTTTGATGGAAAAAGCTTCCGAAGCTAAAATGGCTTCGGAAGATTTTCCTGAGAGTCTTGATAATTTATGCTTCGGAAGAGAAATAAACCTTTGAATGCTTTGTATAGAAATAAACAAAGCTTCCGAAGGTTAATTTTGCTTCGGAAGGAAAAGGTTCTTAAAAATAAATAAGTGTCTGAGATAAAAAATTTTAAGCTTCGGAAGATGAATTTGACTTCTTCCGAAGGTAAAATCTCTTAGACAGTTATGTATTTTGAAGACATGTTTTTCTTCCGAAGATAAAGTCTTTATCTTCCGAAGTATCAAAAATTTTCAAGAATCTAAGGAAAGTCTTCAAAAAGAATTTTACATCCAAAGAAAACATGAGCTTATGAAAGTGATGAACTAGACAACTTAGGACACACATATTTTAAGAAGAAATAATTAGAATTAGTTTTAATAAAAAGTCTACTCAAAGTTAATCATCCCAATAGCTGATATCAGATACTTAAATCTCTGTTCATCAAAAGCTTTTGTGAACAGATCAGCATATTGTTCATCTGTATGAACTTTGACTAGTTTAATTAATCCTTTTTCATAGTTATCTCTTATTAAATGATACCTGATGTTGATGTGTTTGGTCCTTGAGTGCTGCACAGGGTTCTCAGTGATAGAGATAGCACTATTGTTGTCTATGTGGATAGGAGTCTCTTTGAAGTTAAATCCATAGTCCAGCATCTGATTTTGAATCCAAAGCACTTGAGCACAGCAGCTTGCAGCAGCAATGTATTCAGCCTCAGCAGTTGATGCAGACACACAGGATTGTTTCTTGCATTGCCATGAGACCACCCTTCCACCAAGGAATTGACATCCCCCAGATGTAGACTTTGCAGTCATATTGCAACCACCATAATCACTATCTGTATAGGCATACAGATTGAAATTTGGATTCTTTGGATACCATAGACCAAGTGTTGAAGCACCTTTGAGGTATCTTAAAATCCTTTTCACAGTGATTAAGTGAGACATCTTAGGGTTGGCTTGATATCTTGCACAAATACATGTAGCAAACATGATATCAGGCCTGCTAGCTGTAAGATACATAAGAGACCCAATCATAGCCCTGTATAAGTGCTCATCTACACACTCCCCCTCAAGATCTGGACCAAGGGAGTGGTTTCTGGCTATGGGTGTCTTAGCAATCTTACAATCAGTCATATTGAACCTCTTGAGTATGTCTTGAACATACTTTGACTGACTTATGAAGATGCCATCTTCAACCTGCTTCACTTGAATTCCCAGAAAGAAGTTGAGTTCTCCCATTGAACTCATCTCAAATCTGTTTTCATCAGCTTCTCAAAGTCTTTGCAGAGCTTTGGATTAGTTGAACCAAAGATGATGTCATCCACATATACTTGAACCAGCAATAAGTCATTTCCCTGTCCTTTGATGAAGAGAGTTCCATCTATAGTACCTCTTCTGTATCCATGCTTACAGAGATACTCAGATAGTGTCTCATACCACTTCCTGGGTGCCTGATGCAGCCCATAAAGAGCTTTGTCAAGCTTGCAGACATAATCAGGATGATCAGGGTCTACAAAACCAGGTGGCTGTTTGACATAAACCTCCTCATCAATCACTCCATATAAGAAAGCACACTTTACATCAAGTTGGTAGACCTTGAAGTTCTTGGATGCAGCAAATGCCAGGAATATCCTAACAGCTTCTAGTCTTGCTACAGGAGCAAAGACATCAGTGTAGTCAATCCCTTCTTCTTGTGTGTATCCTTGAACAACTAGTCTTGCCTTGTTCTTGATGATGATTCCTCTATCATCCTTCTTGTTTCTAAAAACCCATTTGGTTCCAATGGTAGTCTTCCCATGAGGAAGAGGACAAAGGTTCCAAACTTTCTGCCTTTTGAATTGAAGCAGCTCTTGTTGCATAGCTTCAACCCAACTTCCATCCTTTAGAGCTTCATCAACTTTCTTGGGCTCTATCTGAGATAAGAAACAAGAGTGAAGACAAACATTTGCTTCATGGGTTTGTCCTCTTGTTCTTACCCCTGTGACAACATCTCCAATGATGTTTGTGGTGGGGTGAGACTTGTGGATCCTTAGCTGAGGGATCACAGCAAGTTGTTGAGAAAGATCTAAATTTGAGAAATTTAAATCTGGTCTGGAAGATTCACCCTCCACATTATCACACTTATCAAGATTAACTTGATCCAATGAGTGTGAGACATCATTGATGTTGTCATCTATGGTATGGTTATTAGCATCAAGAAATTCCTGATCACTATCACCATCACCATTGTTGTCTTCTACAAGTGAGGTGTCTTTATCTGGTTGAGAGGCCTCTGAGCTGGAATTTGAAGGCATGCCAGATGTATCAGCTGAATTTGTCATTGTTGTGCTGATAGAAACCTCATTTGCTGAAGTAGTTCCAACTGGAGCTGAAGATGTATGAGTTGAAGGTCTTCCTAGCTCAAATCTTGGATCAGGATCACCTGTATTTAGATTTTCTGCAGATCCTGAAACATGCTCACAAGATTTGTTAAAACAGTTGGTAACTAAATCAAGATCAAACAGCCAATCCGGACCAGAACCAGCCACACAAGGAGTGTGCTCATTGAAAGTCACATTGGCTGACTCCTCAACAATTCTAGTTCTGAGATTGTATACTCTATAAGCTTTAGCTTGAGAAGAGTATCCAATGAAATGTCCATCATCTGATTTCTCAGCAAACTTGGCAATTTGATCTTTGGTATTCAAGATGGTGCAGGGACATCCAAATGACCTGAGAAAACCAATGAAAGGTTTTCTCTTGTGCCAAAGTTCATAAGGAGTCTTACCATGTGTCTTAACTACTAAAACTCTGTTTTGCACATAGCAAGCAGTATTGACTGCCTCTGCCCAGAAGGTGATAGGCAGTTTAGAGTCAGACAACATAGTTCTTGCAGCTTCAATAAGTGTCCTGTTTCTCCTCTCAGCAACTCCGTTTTGCTGAGGAGTCCTGGGAGCACTATATTGTCTTGTAATACCCTTTTCATCACAAAATGCATCAAGGATTTGGTTCTTGAATTCAGTTCCCTGATCACATCTTATGGTTTTGACCTTGTGATCACATTGATTCTCAACTTTTAAGATGAAATTCTTCAGAATCTCAGGGGTTTCATCCTTAGTTCTAAGGAAGAAGACCCAAGTGAATCTTGTAAAATCATCTGTGATCACCAGACAGTAAGAGGTCCTTCCTAAACTCATTACACTGGTGGGGCCAAAGAGATCCATATGTAACAAGTGTAGGGGAGTAGTGATGGAGTTCTTTTCCTTAGGCTTGTGAGATACCTTGTGTTGCTTCCCTTTTAGGCATGCAACACAATGATCATCACTAGTAAACTCTTTCTTTGGCATTCCAGTTACCAGATCATGTTTAATTAATTTTATCATGTTCTTAAAGTTTACATGGCACATTCTTTTATGCCATAGGAAAGACTCATCACTATTTGCTTTAGATAGAAAGCATGAAACTTCTCCTGAGGGAGATGTTTCTTGCAAATCCATCTTGTACATGTTCCCTTTCCTGGGGGCTCTGAGCAGGATATGCTCATGAGGAATGACCACACCAGGTTTGAGAACAATGCACTCATGCTCAGTAAAGAGCATGTTATGACTCTGATCACAAAATTGGGATACACTCAGAAGATTGTACCCAAGCTCCTTAACAAAGTTTACCTTCTCAATGCTGAGCTTACCATTTGTGACCTTGCCCCTTCCAGAAATGTAACCACCTTCATCTCCTCAAAAGCAACTGGTCCTCCATCAATTCTCTCAAAATTATGGAGTAGAGACCTATTGCCTGTCATGTGCCTGGAACAGCCACTGTCAATTATCCAGACATTCCTGTTTGTCTTGAGCTGTTCCTGCACAGAGAAAATGATTAGTTACATTTGGAAACCCAAGCCTTACTTGTCTTGGGCTCATTAATAGTAATAGAAGGTAATGCAACAGTAATAGATCCTATGGTTGTACTATGGGGATCTTCAGCTGTTGTTGATGGAGAAACCTCAGTCATTTGGTCTTTCTTAGACTTCCACACCACCTTTGGAGTCTTGGACTTGACCTTCAAAACCTTAGAAGCTTTTGGAACTTCACAAGTTTTGATGACTGATCCTTCGGAAGAATCTACAGTCACTGCAGCAGACTTTAGTGCTTCGGAAGAACTCCTTTCTTCCGAGACCAACTTTGCTTCCGAAGGTAATTTTCCATTTACCTTCTTCTTTGATTTGGAGCTTCCGAAGGAAACAGACTTTCCTTCCGAAGCTTGAGACTTCTTGAGACTCTTTGAAGTCTTTGTTTTAGTCATGTGGACAATACTTTTAGGATTGTATGGGCAATCCTTAGCAATGTGAGAAGTACTTTCACACATAACACACAACATTTTCTTCTTCAAAGAAGTCTCCCTTTGAGAGCAAGACTGGCTTTGGTCACATCCCTTCTCCACCTTCATCTTGGTAGATGCTGAGACAGTTCCTTTGGGCTGTGAACTGTTCTTGGAGTTTGATGGTCCAGGCTGTGCAGCAGTGGTACACAGCAGCTCAGTCTTCTTCTTGGCACTGAGATGATTTGAACAAGAACCATGACTCTTAGCTGAGGAGTCTTGGTTGATGTCTTCAGTCCTTACTACTTTGAAACCTGCAGAGATAAAAACTTGTTTCTGCTTAGCATCAAAAGTAGCCTTGATTTCTTGAGCCTTCTTTGCCTTCCTTTTGCTCTTTCTGATCAAGTTCTTTCTTTTGGACTTGGTCATCACAGTTGATTTCTTCTCCTCAGAAGGATAGTGGCCCTTGGAAGAATCCTCTTCTTCACTCTTCTCAGAGGAATTCTTCACTATCACTTCTTCATCATCCTCACTTACAGGATCTATGAGAGGAAGCTCATCTTCACAAGTTCCACACCTAGGAGATCTTACAGACAAGATTGTGTGTGGAGGAGCTATCTCATTTGATCCCAGTCCCTGTCTATTTTGATAACAAACCTTGTTGTGCAGGGATGAGGATATCATGTTCTTGAAGGTCTCTTCTTCAAGAACACTCTTCTCTGCCTTGGCTTTGCTGATCACAAGCTCAGCCTGGCACTCAGTTAACTTAGTGATGAGATCTTGGATCTGAGTTCTGAAATCTGTATGTTCATGTTTTAGTACTGAAATGGTTTTCTCCAAGTCCTCTATCTTTAACTTGTAATCATTTTCAGACTTTCTAAAATCAGATTTTAATATATTTAATGACTCAAGATCAGATCTCATCTCTAGGTTATAGGACCTGTATCTATTTACTTTAGCAATGCATTCAGGGGAGCAAAGATGTTCCAATACCTTGGCTTCATCATGGTCGCCATCAGTGCTTGGTTTGGAGAAGCATCCTCCACCTGAAAACTCCAGTCAAAGCCTCCTTCTTCAACAACAACAGCAGCATGTTGCTTTGTCTTCTCAGCCTGAGGAGCTTTGTCAGTAAAGTTTGGTCTGGGTTGTGTTTGGCCCCCATTTGCTTTAGGTGCCTTACACTCCCTGGCAAAGTGACCCATAAGGTTACAGTTGTAACACTTAACTTTGCTTTTATCCAGCCCAAACTTACTACTGGTAGCATTGCTTGGAAATCTTCTTCCTGTCCTCTTGTAGAACTTCTTGGCTCTGTGAGTGAGAAGAGCCATCTGCTGAACTATCTCCATGTATTCCAGGTCATCTGGATGGATACAGTCCAGGTCTTCAAGAGTGAAAAGATAATTCCCACAGCTTTCATCTGCAGACACAAAGGCTTGAGAAGAACTTGTCTCTTGGAATGGGCTTCCTTGAGTAAAGTTCTCCCTTGGTGTCTCCGGGAAGGTGATGAAAGGACCCTTTTGTGAGTTGTCAGGGTAGCATAAGAGATGATGCTGGGGTTCTATGCTGTCCCTTTCAACCACATGAAGGGCTGAACCCATTTGATTGTTGGAGTTGCCAGATGAACCTTGCATGTTCATCTCCATCTGGTATCCAGTGAGAATCCCATACAACTCTGTAAGAGTAAGAGTCTTAAGGTTCTCAGTCCTCTTGATCACCACACAATAGTGTGTCCATTGCCTAGGAAGTGAGGACATGAACTTCCTTACAATGTCCATGTTCTCAAGAGGAACTCCTCCATCCACTAGGGTATCCACAATCTCAACATACCTGAAGTATTGTTGGGTCATGGTCTCACCTGCTTTGAAGGTGAAATTCTCAAACTGCTGCTTCAGAAGATCTTTCTTGTTCTCCTTGGCTTTAGAGGAGCCTTCATACATCAGCTTCAGTGCATCCCACAGCTGTTTGGCTGTCTTGCACTTCTTAAAACCTCTGTATACAGAGTTTGGGAGAGCAGTCTGAAGAGCAGTCATGGCCTTTCTGTCAATCTCTACTCTTTTTCTATCTTCATCTGAGTAGTTGGCCACATCTTTAGGAATCATACCAGCACCAGTAGCAGAGGGGGTGCTGGGTATGAAAGGTCCATTCTCAACATATTCCCACATTCTTGAATCAAGAGACCTGATGAAGCCTTCCATCCTCATGCACCAGGTGTCAAAATCATCAAGAGTGATCAGTGGGGATTTGTTCATGGTTCCAGTCTCCATATCAGTCTTTGAGATGGAAGCCATTTGAAGAGTTTAGCTTTTGTGTGTGTGAGGGATCTTAAGATGTTTAGATCTTATATCAAGAGCCTGGAAAGCTCTGATACCAATTGCAGGACCGTTTAAAGGGCTTAAGCACAATTACAACACAACAACACAATGAGGAGATTAACTAAGCTCTAATCAAACAGTGAACTGGATAACCAAAGGTGATACAAAGAACACAAGTAAAGCAAGAGACAGAACAAGAGAATATGGGTTTCAAGGAGGCAGTATATTGCTTTCTCAAGTTCTTTTACAAGTGTTACAAAGCATGAAGAAAAGATACAAGAACTTGAAATACTTATACTACAACCTACAGCCGGCTATACTTTGAAAGCCAGCTGGATACAATTGACTAGACACTAACAAAATCAATTGTAGGATCAAAAGGCATATCTGCCTTTTGACCTTGTGACTATGACATGCCATAGCTCACATCCTTATACAATACAAAAAGGATAAAGTACATAAAGTGGAAAGTTGAAGACTCAAGACCTCAATGTACAGTTACCAAAAGCAAGACCCTTTTCACCAACTCATGTAAGTTGGTGACTTTACAGAGATGCAGCGGAAAAGGTGCTTTATGGAACAGTACATCAGATAAAGCATGTATACTAAAAGTCTTCGGAAGAAATCTGTCATCATAGGTTGAAGCTTCGGAAGACTTTGTCTCTGAAGCTTCGGAAGACTTCATGTTTGGCTTCGGAAGATATTGGTCTTGGCTTCGGAAGATTTTACACTTAGAGTATTTTCTAATGCTTTGTGTAAAACTTCCGAAGCATTCTTCACTTCAGTACTTAGTGCATGCTGCTGAGACACTTAGGCTGTTTTGGGTTGCATCAGACTTCAGGAATCCTTACAAACCATCTCATTGGTTTCAGGATTACTCACCATAGGCTTGTATGGTCCATGAACCACAGACTTCCAACAACCTGAACTGTTAACAGACAGGTGATGGAGCATTCGGCGTTGCCATATGTTATACTCACTCCTAACAAGCATTGGAGGCTTAGTTAAGGAGCCAGTATTGTGAGGATCATTCATTGAAGTAGTCATTTTCACTAATTCAATTGAATTCAATGTGATTAAAATCGGTCTAGTTTGAAAACTCAACAACACACTTAGAAAACACAATAAGAATCTCAATTAATTAACCGGAAGCACAGAAAATCAATCTCTATAATCAATTCTTGCAAAAATACTAATTCGATCAACCTTTGCTATCAAAAGAACAGTTTCAATGATCAATTGTTAGATCGATCAATGATTAACCTGCTCTGATACCATTTGATAGGATCGGATCAATTAGATTTGAATTATGCAGCGGAATATCACGGATTAAGATCGAATTCAAGCAAGAAAAGTAGTAAATATGTAAAACACTCAATCACAATTATAGAGAGAATATTTCTGTTAAAGGAATGTTTTCATTCACGCGTAATGCTTCGGTTGGAATACAGCTAGGTCAACATCCCTTATATAGAGGAATGTGACGTCTGCTGATGTCACTTGATAGTGACATCTAACAGAATTTACAAAACAACTGAAATATGCAAACTACTGAGATGTTCTCAACAACTGATTACATCTCAGAGAATGCTAAGTACAATTACATGAAACTACTGACTAACAACTACTGAAATAATAAACTACTGAAATGTAAATTTACAAGTACTGAAAAGTGAAACCATCACAACTACTGAAGTTAACAACTTCAGCTGTTGTGACAACTGCTGATCACTCTGGTCTTCAGTCTTTGTCTTCAGCACTTCATCTTCAGACTTTGTCTTCAGCTCTTAGCTTTCAGACTTTGTCTTCAGTTCTTTGCTTTTAGACTTTGTCTTCAGACCTTTGTAATCAGCTGATGTCTTCAGTTGTTGTGATCTTCTTCAGCAGTTGTAATGTCTGTGGGACTTAGAGGTTTTTCTGATCAGGCTCATTGGTTCTTTTGGTCCAACACTCTTGTGCTAGGAGTGATGATGAGGAGGAAGTTAGCTTCTATGCTTCAAAACCCTCAAAGAAATCATCTCAAGACAAGCACCAAAAGAATAAAGGAAGAACTGCTGATAGACAAGATACAACTACAGCAACAGCTAAGTCTTCACTTTCAACCTATCAGTCAGAACCAATAACTGTGATATTGGACTCTGAAGAACAAAAGCAGCCTTTGCACCGTTTAGTTCAAGTTTTCAAGCCTATCTGAGAAGCTCTCTAACTTCAGCAAATATTTGCCAACAAGACTTAGAAGAACTGCCTCCTGATGTAGTGGAAGAAATGGATCTACAATGGCAGATGGCCATGATTGCTTATAGAGCAAAGCAATATCTCAGGAGAAATAAGAACTTGGCTTCAGCAAGCAAAACATCAAAGATTGGCGTTGACAAATCAAAAGTAAGATGCTACAAATGCAATCTCTATGGACATTTCTCAAGAGAATGAAATCAACAGTCATATCCAGAGATGAGACAACACCAGCAGCATCAACAACATCAGATTCAAGCTCATCAACAATCAACTTCTCAAAGACCTCTGCACAAACAATCTCAACTGATCAATGCATCCCCACCAGCCACCAAAGAATCAGCTGGACCTAGCAACCCAAAGGAGTCAGGGCTGATCATACTTCAAGATGGAACGTGTGACTGGAGTGTGTATGAAAAGGAAGTTTTGGAAGAGAATCAAGCATTGATGGCTCATATGGATCAAACAGTTCCACCAATGGAAAAAGAGGTAAAAGGAAGATTATGTTCATCAACATGTGTTGAGGAAGTTGAACGATATAGAGTCCATGCTCAACAGTTGGCTGACAAAGTAAAAGAAACAATGATTTTGAATGAATCCCATGTTAGAGAACATAAATTGTATCAAATAAAAATTAACTCTTTGCAAAAGGATTTAGAAAAATTTGTTTCTGAAAATTATAGCCTAAAAGCCCAAGTTAGCATCTGACCACTTCCTTAACAAAATCCATGGCTGATCATGCATCAACTAAAGTGAAACTTCAGATGTTTCAATTATCATCTCAGCAATATGAGAAATTATTAAATTCTCATATTGAATCAAAGAAAAGGTCTGGGTTGGGTTATAATGCGGTTGCACCACCTATAAATGATAATTACACATCTTTACCTACAACAATGACCAACACTCTGTCAAATCATTTTGTGCCTAGCACCAAGTTTGAAAAAGATTCAACTCAAATTAAAATTAATGATGAAGCTGAGGTGAGTGGAATTGAATCTTCTGAATCAGAATCTTTAGATCAAAATGATTCAGAATTTGATTATGATAAGTGTGATGACTTGGATGATTCTGATGAACATGATGTTGATCGAATAATCACTGGTATGAATGTTCATCTTAAAACTCATATTCCAAAAGTGCTTGAAGAAACAAAGTTGCCATATCCTCCTAAACAAAGAAACATGCTGAAGACCATCTGCAAGAGAATAGCTCAATTGAATGAAGGTCTTCAAGAACTAAGTCAGCAACAAGACTCCTCTAAGAAATTGAATGATGAATCTGTCATCACTGAAGAAAAAGAGAAATTCAAAGAAAAAGGAAAGAAAAATGTATCAGCAGATCATCAACTGAAAAAGAAAACTTCAGCTGCTGATCTACGGAAGAGGAATTCAGCAACAAACAATCAAAATGTGCACAAAGTGGAAAAATGAGAAGCACATCCAAAGCTGAAGAAGAAAGAACAACAACAAAATTCAGCAAACAAAAAGAAATTCAGAAAGAAAGATGAAAAGTATTGCAAATGGTGTGACATGAAAAATCACAATACTGAAGATTGTTACTTCTGCAGCTACTGCTCTATTTGGAATATGAACAATCACATGACTACTGATTGCTACTTCAACAAACATTGTGCTATCTGCAACAAAAATAATCATTCCACACACGAATGTTATTTCAACAAAAAGAAAAAGACATAAAGGCACAAAGAAGAAAGAATCAGATAAGTCTGAATCAGATTCTCAATCTACTGATTCTGCAAAGGGTTCAAAACTGAAGAAGTATGAATAAAAATCAAAGTCAAAATCAAAGGGCAAAACATCATCAAGTGTTCATATATTGAAGAAAATACCAACTTTCCAGCTGTCAAAACACCCCACAAAAGAGTAGATTTCTCAGATAAGGAATCAAAGAATGATGATTCATTCTTTGATAAATTTGAAAAGGGCATTCATATACCTCTTTCAAAAACAAAAGATAGTGAGACATTTAAAGGTTCATTATCAAAACAAAAGACTCAAACAAATGGAGTTGATCTGAGTCAAGAAGAAATTGAGAATCATGAATCTACTTCATCAACATCCCATTCAGCAGAATCATCCTTATCTAAATCAAATCAGAATGAATCAATCAAATCTAAAACTGAAACTTCAAAAATTGTTCATGAAAGAGTAACTGTATTAGACCTTGTTGACAAACCCAAGATCACTAAGACTTGGGTTGTCACTTCTAACTGATTTTCTTTTCTGAATGCAGGAACAATATTGGGGAGCTGACAACAAGTGGTATGTTGACAGTGGTTGTTCCAGGCATATGACAGGAAACTATTCTCTTCTCCATGATTTCAAACATAAAAATGCTTCTTATGTGGCATTTGGTGGGGATAAAATGGGAGGTAAAATTGTTGGTGAAGGAATGATAATCAATGGTGTACTCAAATTTGATAAAGTAAATTACTGTAAAAATTTACAGTATAATCTACTTAGTGTGTCTCAAATTTGTGATCAAAATTATACTACATTGTTTGATGATACTAACCGTTACATTCTTAAGCCAGGATTTATTGTTCCAGAAGATTGGATACTCCTAAAAGCAGCAAGAAAAGGAAACACTTATGTTTTGGATATGAACAACACTTCTCTCACAAAACATGAAACATGCCTTATATCTAAACTCTCAGAAGACTTGTCTCAATTATGGCATAGAAGGCTTGTCCATTCTAACATGAAGAACATGAATAAATTGGTGAAAAATGACCTGGTCAATGGATTGCCAAATAAAGAGTTTCATTGCTCAACTCACTGTTCTTCTTGTTACAAAGGAAAAAAACATAGAGTGTCACATAAATCCAAAACCATCAATACTAATACTACACCACTCAAATTGCTTCACATGTATCTTTTTGGTCCCACCAATGTAATGAGCATTGGAAAAAGGCAATATTGTTTGGTGATAGTTGATGATTTTACAAGATTCACATGGGTCTTTTTCTTAAAACAAAAAAGTGAAACATCAGAAACATTAATGGACTTTGTGATCAAGATTGAGAATCAACTTGATACAAAAGTTAAAATTTTTAGGAGTGAGAATGGTACTGAATTTGTCAATTTTGAACTGGATTCCTTTTGCAGGAGCAAAGGTATTGCAGGACAATTCAGTGCACCAAGGACTCCACAACAAAATGGAGTTGCTGAAAGAAGAAACAAAACTCTCATTGAAGCAGCAAGAACAACGCTAGCTGATTCATTACTTCCTATCACTTTCTGGGCTGAGGCTGTGAATACTGCATGCAATGTTCAAAACAGAACATTAATTGTCAAAGAACATAACAAAACTCCTTATAAGCTCCTATTTAAAAGAAAACCATACATAGGATATCTAAGAGTCTTTGGATGTCAAGTAACGGTTTTGAACATAAAAGAGTCATTAGGAAAATATTCAGAAAAAGCATATGATGGTTTCTTTGTTGGATACTCTTCAACATCAAAATCATATAGAGTGTATATTCCTCAACATAACATTATGGAAGAGACTCCTAATGTATCTTTTGATGAAACTGTATTTACTAAGTCAGTTAAAGGTTCATCATGGTTATTTGACATAGATGCTTTATCTAAATCATTTAACTATGATCATTTGAACAATGCAGGATCTGATGAAGTATGTTATCCATTTGTTCCACCTATTATGACTGAAGTAACCATATCTGCTGATCCTCCAAGGATACATCCATCTTCAAATGAAAACACTTCAGTAGAAGCAAATACTACATATGGAATTGAACAAAATGCATCCGGAGAAGTTCCTATGGAAGACCAAAATGCATCCGGAGAAGTTCCTACCCAGAATGCATCCGGAGAAGTTCCTACGGAAGACCAAAATGCATCCGGAGAAGTTCCTACGGAAGACCAAAATGCATCCGGAGAAGTTCCTACGGAAGACCAAAATGCATCCGGAGAAGTTCCTATGGAAGAGCAAAATGCTTCCGAAGAAGTTCCTGCGCAAGAGCAAAACAAAACTGGAGATACTTCTGTAGCCCAATCAACAGACTCTCATTTTGACTATTTCTTAATTCTCAACCTGAGCTGAATCAGTCTGAGGCAATGGAAATGACTAACCTGGAATCATCTATTCCAGTTGAATCAACTCCTTCAATAAGAATTCATAAGACTCATCCACTTGACAACATCATTGGAAATCCTAAAAAGAGAACTACAAGGAGCCAAAGTAGTACAGCCAACCTTTCTCTCTTCAACTGTTTTCTTTCTCAAGTGGTGCCTCCAAACATCACAGCTGCTTTAAAAGACAATAGCTGGATTGAAGCTATGCAAGAAGAGCTTCAACAGTTCAGAAAGCAAAAAGTGTGGTCTCTTGTTGATTTGCCTGAAGGTCAACATCCTATTGGAACTAGATGGCTATACAAAAACAAACTTGATGATAGAGGGATTATTGTACAAAACAAAGCAAGGTTGATTGCACAAGGATACACTCAAGAAGAAGGAATAGACTATGATGAAGTTTTTGCACCAGTTGCAAGAATTGAGGCCATAAGGGTGTTTTTGGCCTATGCCACGTATAAGAAGTTTACTGTGTATCAGATGGATGTCAAGTGTGCATTCTTATATGGGAAAATTGATGAGGAAGTTTATGTGTCACAACCCCCAGGATTTGAAGATCCTCATTATCCTCATAGGGTATACAAACTAGATAAAGCCTTGTATGGTCTTCATCAAGCACCAAGAAAATGGTATGAAACACTATCATCTTTCTTACTCAAGCATGGCTGCAAAAGAGGAACTATTGATCAGACACTTTTTCTCAAACAAGAACATCAAGATCTCTTAGTAGTTCAAGTATATGTTGATGACATTATATTTGGATCAACTAATAAGAGATTGTGTGTGAATTTTGAAGAGCTGATGAAATCTGAATTTTTTTTAGATGAGCTCAATGGGAGAATTAACCTTCTTCCTTGGCCTTCAAGTTCATCAAAAAGCAGATGGAATATTCATCAACCAAGAAAAATACATACATCAAATTCTGAAGAAATACAATCTTGCTGAAGTATCCACATGCAAAACACCAGCATCAACAATTGATAAGATTGCTCCTGATCCCTCTGGAAAATCTATTGATCAAAAATTATATAGATGAATGATAGGTTCACTTATGTATTTAACTGCCAGTAGACCTGATATTATGTTTGTTGTGTGTGTATGTGCTAGGTACCAATCTGATCCCAAGGAATCACATCTCAATGCTGTAAAAAGAATTTTCAGATACCTCAAGGGAAAACCAGGACTTGGTCTTTGGTATCCAAAGGATGGAGACCTTACACTCTACTCATACTCAGACATACCTATGGTGGATGTAACAGTAACAGAAAATCAACAACCAGTGGATGTCAATTCATTGGACCAAGGCTAGTATCATGGCAGTGCAAGAAACAAACCAATGTTTCTGTATCCACAGCTAAGGCCGAGTACATTGCTGCTTCAGTTGGTTGCTCTCAAATTCTTTGGTTGCAAAACCAATTGCTTGACAATGGTTACAATTTTCTTCAAACTTCTATCAATATAGACAATTCTGCTGCTATGTTTATCACTGCTAATCCTGTGCAACATAGTAAAACAAAACATATTGAGATAAGATATCATTTTCTGAGAGATTGCTCAGAAAAGGGGTTGATTAAGTTAGTCAAAGTGGATACATCAAATCAGATTGCTGATTTATTCACTAAAGCCTTTGATTCAGTCAGATTTAATTTTCTGATTGAGTCTCTAGGCATGATTAATTTAGATTAATCAAATTTAAACAAACAAAATGTTGTGTGTAATGATGCATCAGCATGACATATGTATGGGAAATGATAGTACACTATAGCTTTGCCTATTCCTGAATTAATAAATAACAATAAACCTCACCAAGTTTCTTGATATGTGAGTAGATTCATCTTGAGTGGAAACTAAACTGAGTGCATGCCAAACATAATGCTAAAATGATTGTTTGTGAGAAACTTCATTTTGAGAATACAAAGTGAGTCTTATCCTAATGTGATCAAATCACTCATCTAAACACACTATGTAAAACACTTTATAATATCTATCTTTGCAAATCATACTCCCTCTGTTTTGTATGAACAAAGACCTGGGTGTATGATCACCATACTGAATATCAGTTGCAAAAGGTGAAAAGATCATGATCCTCATCATCCCTCTGTTTTGTGTGAACAAAGACCTGGGTTAAAGGCACCTCTGTTTTATGTGAGTAAAGACCTGGTGACCTGATGATGATCATATCTAAAGTTCTCTAAAGAATCCTATGTGATCAACTGTATATTATCTTGAGCTTTTACATCAATGCATCAATGAGATGTCAAATGCATCTCAAGATAGATCTTATAACTTAAAGTACATGGTCTTAAGTGTGAAAAGTGATGATTTGACTTGCAAAGGGAGGACAAAACCTTTGTGAATTGAATGTGAAGCCCATAACAGTTATTTTGAAATCAATATGAAAACATGATAAACAGCATGCCTAGTTGATACATGAGCTCTTGTATGGATTTATGTGGACAATATACTTGCAATCAGAACTTGTTCAAGTATCAAATCAACAAAATAAGTCACCAGGAAGAGGCTTAGTATTATAGTATGATCCTATCATATGTGTATATATATCTGCTCATTATCATACAGTTAAAAATCATGTTATTCCTCTTAAAGAAATTTATGATAAATGCTTAAGTTCACCATTAATCACAAATTTAAGGGGAGTAGAATACATGAAAAAGTATCTCAATCAGCAGCAGCAATGTCTATATCATTTTCAATTTGAAGGAATTGAAATCTGAGCATCATCTTAGCTTATGGATACATGAAAATTTTAGTAAAAATCACAATTTCAAACTTTCTTGTACTAAATTGCCATGTATACAAAGCCAACAAGGTCCTAAAGCAATAAATGGTTCTAACCAATGGAGTTGGGCCATACATACAACAATATTTCTCTGCATTGTGCTAGTTTAAGCATCAGCAGAAGCTACAATGTGGAAATCAATCTTAAATGTTTATCCGTAGATTGGTAAACTACGAATGAATAAAGATCAACAAATGTAATTTAATGTTATAATTTCACATCATCAGCAGATGTTGTTAATCCGTAGATCTTCTACGGAAGAATACATTGAGGATCCTGAATAAATGAGAAATTAATTCTACGAAAGAATACAATGAGGGTCCCACTTAATAAATGAGATAAAATTAATGTGTCTGAGAGTATAAATAATGTGTTTTGACTTGTCAAATTCATTATTCGCTTTTTCAACTCACTTTTCAGACCTAGAAAACCTCACTCAACAAAATTTTTCTCACTTCCTCAGCATTCAAAATTTACCAAATCAAAACCTTAAGCAAACATATATCTGTGTTCATAATCTGATGTTATTATGGTAAAACATGTCGTAATATTCAAGAATGAACCATTCGATTCTTGTTTTATCTCACAACTGTTCGTATTCTCATATCCATAATGTGATTTTAACGAAGTCTTTTCTTATGAACAGATGGATAATCGATTCGCGAGAGAACACAATGTGTGTGCCTTCTTAAACCCTGACGATCCTGTGTCAGAAGGGTGTCAAGAAATTATCAGATATCTAAGGAGATCGAGGCTGTTCTATGCCCTATCAGCAGAGCCGGTGATTTATCGATCACATATCACTGATTTCTGGAATTCTGCATACGTAGAAGAAGATGGTGAAGGTATTATTGCTGAAGTTAAGAATCGAAGGCTGAGAATTGATTAACAAACAATAAGAAGGGTTCTTGAACTAGGAGATGTTGAAGCCGGACAACCTGATGTGTTTGAAAATGAATACATAGAAAAGGTTTTTCTCATAATGGGGTATGATGGTGACTTTGAAAAGGGAGAAATCAAGAAGGGAAGATTCTGTAAGCCATACAGATTTCTGTGTCACACTTATCTAAAGTGCATTTCAAACAGAAAATCTTGACTTGATAGATTTTCAAGACATATATCATCTGGCATCATTGGTATTTTTGAGGGAAGAACATACAATTACTCAAAGTACATCTTAAACTGTCTGTATGATCACATTAAAGTACAGAAGGCTGATAAGATGTATATGTTTCCAAGGTTCATTCAACTTATCATTAATGCGGATTTGCCTGGAACTTCTGTGGAGGGTGGTGTGTTTATTCAAGCACACCTTGGAAGATCTATGCTGAACAAAATTCCTGGGAAATATGAAGGAGGTGATATGGACATGTTTGCACATGTGATTGATGCTACTGCAGACATTCCTCAAGAGCTTGTTTGGGAAAGTGAACAAGAGAACTCTGCAACCAACTCTGCTCAAGACACTCACTCACCAGATACATCACCCATACATCAGCAATCTCCAGCTAGCCAAAACACATAACCAATCTCACCTATCCACCCTCAATCACCAAAACAACAACAAACACCCCAACCACAATCACGAGCCAGCCAAAACACAGAACCAATGTCACCTATCCTCCATCGATCACCAAATCAACAACAAACACCTCAACCACAATCTCCAGCCAGCCAAAATACAGAACCAATCTCTCCCATTCAACCCCAATCACCAAATCAGCTTCAAATGCAAATTTATCAACAACCTCCAAATCCTGAAAATTCAGCCACTGAGAGTATTTACACTTGGGAGACAGAATTAGTCTCACAAGCAAGTACAGTTAAACTGTCATTATCCAAAACTGAATCCCCTGTACTCTCAAATGAAACAGAACAAGTATCTCCAGTGACTGATCATCAACAACAACAACCTCATCAAGAACTTGTAGATCAAGACATTGACCCCAGTTCAAGCTCAGCAAGTGTTGATCCAAAAGAAGTTAAAGATGATGAGGTTGATTCTCAACATCAGGAAGTAGATGCAGAAGCAGACTATGTTGATATTATTGCCTATAATGAAGATGATCTAAGTGATAATGATATCCCTATCAGCAAAAGCTATCTGGTTGCTGAGTACAACAAGCTGGTGCTAAAATCAAACAAAAGAAAGCAAAGAATACAAGAGCTGAAGGGAATGATCAAAGAAAAGGATGAAGAGTTGATGAGCCAACAAGCAAGAATAAAAAGACTGAGAGAAGATGCTCAAAGCGATAAGGAAGTCATTGATGCTTTACTTGACATGGAAGCTGAGCTTGAAGAGTCAGCAACAACTGAAAAGAAAGAAAAGGAAAAGATAATGATGAAGTTTGAACAAGCTAATAGCACTATGACTGCTCAGTCAAATGTGATAAAGAGAAAAGAAGAATAGATTGAGCAGCTGAAAATGAAGATCAGTATATTAGAATCTAATGCTAATGCTTCAACTGCTCAAACAAAACAATCTACTGTGGTATCAAAAGAGCTGATTCTGTACTCAAGAAAGAGAAAGTATCTTGGTACTGCAGAGAAGAAGTTAACTGTTGATGAAAGTACTTCCAAGAAACACAAGCTCACATCTCCTAAACACACACCTTCAGTAGATTTATCTACTGTGAAGTCTATGTCTCACCAGGATGATAAAAGTGATGAAGAGTGGAAAGAGCTGATCAATGAAGACTCTCCACCAAAACAAGAAGTCTCAAAGGCTGGTGATCTTCTGACTACAAAAGACATATTAGAAGAGAGGCCTGAATCAACCATGTTCATGACACTTATAAACCATGGTTTCCCTTATGACATGGTTGAGAGACTAAACATGACTGAGATGAAGAATCTGTTGAAAGAATTTGAGCTTGCATGCTTTATGATTCCAAATTGTGACTATGAAGCTTTCAGCACCTTTCAATCCATTCAGAAGACAAAGAAGGAGTTGGGACATTGTGACACAGCTAAGCTGAGCAAATACAACCTGACTTGCTGGTTACAAGGCCATAATTACAAACCACATGAGCTTAAAGGAAGATCAGTAGGAGAACTTAGAAGGATGATGGAGCATGTGATGAACGTTGAGCTGGATACTGGTGTAAGATTCAGAACTGAAGCTCCACATCCATCTTATGTGGAACAAAGCAAACTTCCTGCTGAACCTATAACAGTTGAATCTAAAGATCAGCACAAAGGGAAGGACAAATTGATTAGAGAGCCAAGAGAAGTAATACCTGGCAAAGTATGGCCACTTGGGACTACAGTGAGGGAGATAACCGAGCAGAAGTCCACTCTTATTCAACTGATAGACCACCTCACAACTCCCAGTTCTAAGGAAGAAAACAGGATCATGGCCTGGAAATATGATCCAGACTTGGATTGTGCCATTATTAAAAGAACATCTGGAAGAGTTGAATACTTCCATGATGTACTCTCAGTGGTGAGTCTGCCATAGAAGGACATCAAAGATCTTCAAAGTCTAATCATCAGCAATTACCCAATTCACCCTAGAGGAAGAGACTTCTCAACTCTGGTGGGAAAGTTGAAGACTAAATTTAAAGATGATGTTCTGATAGAAGCTAAAAGAGAAGATATGGAGCATCAGAAGAGAATCAAATGGCTCAAAAGATACAAGTCCAATGCCTTAGAACATGTAGATGATGAATTCTTGAAGAGGGTTGGCTACAAAAGTAGAAACAAAGCAGCAATCATATGCATTGAAGGGACTCAATTCACATACCCAATCACTTAATGGGGTTATGTTGAGAAAACAAAGGAGTTGGTCCTTCTGAGAAATGCTGAGAACAAGAAAGCTGACAGGATCAGGATCTTTGATCCTGTGGAAATCAAACTACTCCACCCCAGCTACACATCATATCTCAATGACAAATTCTTTCCCAAGCTGACTGATGAAAAAGCACAAAATGATCTATTCCTGCATGTCCATGTGATCCAAGTAATTGACAAAGTACATGCCAAAGCCTACAAAAGAAGAAGATTCAATGATGGACTGTTGAAGGGAACAACTTTTAATGAAGTAACATAACTCAGAATCTCAGAGCAAGATGAGTTGGAAGTGGTGAATAACAACAATGTGTTAGACACACTCACTACTGAAGAAGATGTTCTAGGAATCAGTTTTGAGACTCTAAAGAAGTTCAGCAAGATGAAGATCAACTACAAGTATGATAATCAGAAGACTGTTGTGTCTTACTTCTACAATAAAATCATTGCTAGAGTCAAGGATCTTTCAGTTTTGAAGAACTGATTGCAAGTATCTAAGCCTAAGGGGGAGTATTGTTAGGTCTAGAATCAATAGATCTAGTTCATTATGTATAGGCTTAGTACTTGAATTAATATTTGTAATGAATTTTTGTAATTCATCATTGTGTATGCATTAAATATATAGGTTAACCCATTTATATATGTGTTGGTTTATGTATGGTTGCAGGTACAAACTTTATAATTGGTCAATTTATGAAATTGACCAAGTGTAAGAAACATCTACGGATGAACATTTTGTTCTTCCGTAGATATATTTTTTACAAGTAATTTTACATCCGAAGATCTTCTACGGATGAACAACCTAAACAAGTTTCCTTCGGAAGAACAAGACTCCTTTGGAAGAACACATCATCTACGGAAGAACAAATTCCTACTGAAGACAATGTTCCTGAGGAGTCCAAACACTTGTATAACACAAGTGTAACAAGTCAACAAGGCAGTTATGCGAATCCCGAGAAATCCGATGATTCCTTAACTGAAACAAATCAAATCCCAAGAGATCCGGTGTTTCCTATAACTGAAACATCCCTGTCTATATATATGGATCCTAGGTTTCGATTCAAGTACGATTGAGTTAGACGATTGATTGATCGAGAACAGCAATAGCAATACGACAATCACTTCAAAGTCTTTCAATCAAACCCTAGCAGCCATCACATCATAGCATTCTTTAATATCATTCATTCAATACATTTGTAATCATTAACATGTTCTAATGAAATACTGATTAATCATTAATTGTGTTTTGTTACGTGTGTTCTTGATCATTTATTGATATTTAAAAGTTTAAAAACAATTAAACAAAATCAACGTTAATTCCGCAAACGTTGACTTGACATCAATCGACACTGATAATCCCTGTTGACGATCCTTGGATTCACAATTGCTATTATTGTCGTTTTTGTTATTTCATGTGCTTTTTGTGATGTTTTAGCTAAATCAAGCTTTAAGTGTTCTATGAAAATCAATTAGTCACCCTTGCAAAAATTAAATCTAATTGAAACAATTAAAATGTGTGTATGAACACATAATTCACGGGTTAAAGCATGCATGTTCATTTACAACACTTAACAACTAACTAAATTATACCATCTAATATACTCACTACACTACAAAATAATACTACATAATATAATTTACCACTTAAAAATTTAAAATCAAAACACCCACTACATGCCAATCTCGGCCACCCCATCTCACCACCCTCTCCACCAATCCACCCTATTCTACACCTCCACCTCTACTACCACTCTCATTTCATGCAAGACTCACCACCCTCAAACACACGCACTCCTCTCTTTCTCTCCCTCTCCCTCTCGGTTTCCTTCACTAGAAAACACACACACAACCGCATTTCCATCACCATTTCAGCAAGTTTTTGAAGAACAACATCATACCACCATCGGCCAAGCTTCAAACAATCAAGAAGGCATTGTCTCGTGAACTTTGGGTGCTTGGTTCTTGTGGGTTCGACTTCTACAGCCTTTGTTTTAAGATTTCCAGATCATTTTGTCCCTCTACACTCCCCAAATCGTGAACTACACAAAGTGTAAGCATCAACACGCCCGAACTAAGCTATGTCTTGTGTTATTCCTTAATTTATCTATCAAAAGCCTTACTTTCTTTGTTCTAACAGAATCTTGTTGCCATCATCTTGTTCTTGAGGAGCTTTTAACTTCACTATAGGTACCCCACACGTTGTATTGGTCAGTCTATGGGTGGAACCCGAATTTCATCATGAAAACCCTCTTTTGGGTGATTTGTGCATCATCTAACTCTTATGTCTTGAAACCTCCGAACCAAAGCTTGTAATCTGATTATAAATGGTTTATAAAACTCTTAATAACCTGTTTTTAAAGTTACATAAGGTTTTGATAATGTTTAAGCATGATCTATAACGTTTTACACATGTGTAATGGGTTAAAATGGTGAAATTACTATTTTACAACTTGTTCTTGGGTTGTATGTGAAAACCGTGAGTTAGAACTATTATTTCAGTAAGTTTTGGTGTTATTAGGTGTATAAGGTGATGTTAATGGCTGAAAATAATAAAAGTATAGACTTGTAGGTATTTTGAGCTTATTTTGGGACCCGAAAGGTGGTAAAACGACCTTAAAATAAGAGAAATTAGATTTAACCATACTAAAAAGTATTCCAGGCTCTAAGAGTTAATAAAGTGTTTTGGATCGGATTTGTTGAATAAAAGGGTCAAAAATACTTTAAATGGAATTTTTAGTTAAAAACGGGTATTAACCGGGTAACGTTTGGAGGAAAATCTTAGAAATAATGTTATAAAACCAAAATCCATGGAAATCATGTTATTTCAGTAAGTTAGGCGCTACAACACTTAATGGTGTTGAAAAATTGGTCAAACAAGTTTTTAAACGGTCAGTTGCGGGTAAAAACGCATTTTAACGGGTTAAACCTATAAACGAGGCTTTCAACTAAAAGAGGCTTAAAATACATTCTCAACAGATTACAAACTTATCAAGAAGTCCTTAAAATAATGTTTTAAGACTCAAAACTATAGAATTTAATACTTAACCGTTAAAAACCTTCGGTTTTATCGTAACCGGTAACGTAAAATATAAGAATACTAAACCCGAATCAAAATTCTGAAAATTTGGGAGTGATCTTATTTAATATGAATTACTTAACTCCAAAAACCTGATATTTGGCTATAAAAGTCAATAAATGTAAGAAATCAAACTTTGGGGTAGAAATTGTAAATTTTGAAACTTGGAGGACTAAACGGTAAATTTTGCCAAATCTCTATAAACCGACCCCTTGGACTAATAATCATTTGGTGAACTTAATCTAACTTGTATAAATGATCCAATATAGTAAAACATTTATTTTTCCTAAAGAAACCCTAACTTATTATAAAAGTAAACTTTTTATGCAAGCCTTAGCAAATCAAAAACTAGTTGGACATTTAACCTCATGGCAGACCTAGTGCACATTCCATAACCTTAGAAGCAGTGGCTTATCACTTAAACTTGTTGGTAGGGTGCTGGACTTGAAACTTGCAGGACCGATGAAGGGTATGCACTTACAACACAACAACACAATGAGGAGAGTTTCTTAGAACACTTAACAGATCAAATAGGGAACTGGTTAACTCTTAATGAAAGATGCTAAGAACACAAGTAAATATGAGACAGAACAAGATGGCAAACAACACAAGTAATTGGTTTTCAAGAATATTGTATATTGCTTCTCAAGTTCTATTACAAATGTTACAAAGCATACGATTAAAAGTTACAAGTACTTGAGATACTTTATACTACATCCTACAGCCGCCCATACTTTGAAAGCCAGCTGGATACAATTGACTAGACAACTACAAAATCAAATGTAGAGTCAAAAGGCAGATTTGCCTTTTAACTAATGACTATGACATGCCATAGCTCACATCCTAATATATTACAAAAAGGATAAAAGTACATAAAGTAGAAAGCATGAACTCAAGACCTCAATGTATAGTTACCAAAAGCATGGACCTTTCACCAACTCATGTAAGTTGGTGACTTTATAGAGTTGCAGCGGAAAGGTGGTCCATCTTTATGGTAAATTACATCAGATAAAGGCATATCCTCAAAAGTCTTTGGAAGAAATCTGTCTTCACTCTTTGGCTTCGGAAGACTTTGTCTTTGAAGCTTCAGAAGACTTCATTTTTGGCTTCGGAAGATGTTGGTCTTGGCTTCGGAAGATTTTACACTTAGAATATTTCTAGTGCATGGTGTAAAACTTCTGAAGCATTTCTACTTCTGTTCTTCAGTGCATGCATGCAGAGAGACTTTGGATGTTTTGGTTGCATCAGACTTATAGAAATCCTTACAAACTCCCCCTAGGCTTATGCTACCAACACATTTAGAAAATCTTCAGATGTTGACAGTCCTCAGGATGATGATGACCATACCCTTCTTCATCAGATGGTCAGGATCACTCAAACTCTCATATATCTTCTTATCTCAAGGAGATCATGCAGAGGTAAGTTGATTAAGTCTTGCCATGTGTAGACATTCTCAACACCTTGATCTTTGATCACATGCCATCTTTCTGGATTAGTTGTGAAGGTCCAGGATAAGATGGGTCTCTCAGCTGCAAGAGGAGCCACTTGAATTGGAGTTGATTGGGCTGCCTCTTCATGCACTTCCTCAAGTTGATCTGACTCAGCCTGAGGTGTAGAGGTGGATGATTTAGGCTTCTTCTTCTTCTTTGACTTTGGTTTGGAAGCCATCCTCTTCTTCCTCTTAGAAGACTTCAATTGAGAAGACTGGTCTGCAGCACCTTGTTGATCAGTCTTGTCTTTCTCAGTTGGGTGTTCCTCCCTCACAGGTGTAGAAGGAGAGGGAGTTTGACGCTGTTGTGGATCAAAAGATGAAGCTTGCTGAGGCTTAGCAGGAGGTCCAGGTTGTGTTGTCTCAGGTTGTTCAACCTTAATCTCCACTTCAAGTGGGACTTGACTTGGAGGGGAGAGTAAGTCAATCAGCTCTCCACTCTTGATCTTCTACTTGATTACCCTGATATGCTCATCCATTGTGGATTGAGACATAGGGCCAAGTCTCCTTTCGAAGAATCCATACAGCTTCAAGAAGCTTATCATCCTTTGTCTGTCAGCAGACTTCTTCATACTCTTTTAGATGATGGCTCTTGACTTTGCAGCATCTTCCCTCATCTTTTTCTTTGTTGCCTTTTGTTCTTTGAGCACTTGAAGTTCAAGCTATTTGAGATACTCAAACTCAATGTACTCAATGGACAAGGGAAGAAGTGAAGATGCCTGGTAGAGACCTGTGGCACTTAGGTAGTTGATCATGTTTTGCTTATCTGTTTCCTTGTATACTTGAGGTTCTTGTGTAGCTGCCACAGCCTCTTGCATAAGGCTTTCTTGAACTGGGGAGAGAGTTGGAACATTCTTGTATAACCTTTTCTGTTTCTTCTCCTCTTTGAATTGGAGAAGTAGCCTTGCATCCTCTACTTCATTCATCTCTCTTGACACTTTCATGTCAGCCAGTTCATTTAATTGCTCTAAGGGGAGAGATCTAATCTCATCTATGTCATAGTTCCTGGTCTACAGGTAAGTAATCCTGACTACCCTCAACTCATCAGCCTGAGTGTTTGGTCTGGGGGCAGCCCTGATTGCAGCTTGCATAAAGCCTGAAGACCCAGAGGAACTTTCTCCCTTTAGCTTCCTCTTCCTCTCTCTCTCCTCATCCTCAATCTCCTTAGGAGTTATAATCCTTTTCCTTTTGTCACCCACAGACCTTTGTGACACAGGGTGGAGAGAGCTTTGGCCTTCATTGCTTGGTGTAGCATCCAAGCTCTGGCCAGAGAGAGGTTGTGAGACACCTTCACCAGCAGGTGTTTCACTGAGGGAATGAATTTCTGAAGCAGTTGTTGGTGTGACAGGGCTCTCAAGCTCTATCACTTGGCCTTCAGCCAAGGGTTTCCCTTTGAAGCTAATCTCAGGGTCTGCCTCAACATCCAGTTGACCAATGAATCCTGAGTGCTAACCTGCCAGCTTGTCTCCTTTTAAGGCTGAACTCTTCAGTAATTCTGTATTGAATCCTGAGTGCTAACCTGCCAGCTTGTCTTGGTTGACTTGGGTTGAAAAATGGCATGTTGATCAGGTCAAGACCTTCATAGTAGTTCAAGGTCTGAAAATTAAATACTTCTTGCTACCCTTGAACTCTATGAAGAATGAGGGCTCTTCTATCAGCATCATACCTCCACCCAATAATGTAATTTGAGGTTCCTTGAAGTGGGGATGACATAGCCCTTGGAATGCCTTCCTTAAAGAGACTCCTAATGATAGAGTCTATAATGTCCACATTAATGTGAACTTGAGGAAGTTGCTGAGTATGCACAATTGCAAGTGAGGATGGCGAATCCTGAATGTCCATACTCCCTGAAGAACTCCCAGGTTCTGTGACTGGAATGACTTTCTCCCCCTTTTTGGTAGCATCACTCTCTTGCATAGGTGAGCTAGGAGTTAGGTCAATCACATTCACAGGTTCTTGTGTTCCTGGTTGAGCTCCCCTTAAAGGTCTCCCAGCTAGTTTTTCCCTAAGATAAGATATCTCAAGTTGCTGATCATTGACCCTATTTTGTAGGGTAGTAACCTGAGATTCAAGGTGACTAACCTTAGAGACTAAATAGGAGCATGTTTTTGATAGTTTTTGCACCTTTAGTCTAAGATTTCTCTCAACTTCATCAGAAGAATCATTGGCGGATGAGATGATTGGACTAAGATCCTCTCTCTCACCACCAGCTTCAGGTTCTTGGCTGCTGGATTTCCTATGCACATTGACAGCCTCAGTTGAAGTGTTAATGGGCTGAGTTTCCATGATTGATGTTACACCCCCGCTAAAAGCGGAATCACGGGGATGTAACGAGATCGGGATCGTCATAACACATGGTAAGCGATAGAGATGCAATTTAATAAATGATGACAAGCGTGTCATGACGACACCCGACAACAAGGGGACTTGTGTCGTGTTTAGTCAATATTCATGACAACATAGCCATAAGCATGATAAATGATTCACATAACCAAATAAAGATGAAATTGTAATGTAAATTCCCACAACCCGGGAACAAGTATCAAAAGAATAAACTTGTTTAATAAGACTACAACATTGTTCAAAATAATTGTGTGTCAAATATGTTTCGTCTCAAAAATGCATCCTAGGGTCTCCACTAAGGCAGCACACCTAGATTCCTCAATTTGCATGATCACTTGAAAAGATATGCTCAAAATGGTCAACAAAATTGTTGGTGAGCTCGCAGGTTTAAATAGTAAATAAGTAAGTGATGTTGTATATAGTAAGCGATGTGGAATATCGTGAATACAGTTATATTAACAAGTAAAATCACATGACAATGAGCTTTGCAACCAAACCTAGCGACGTACACAAAGATATTGTCGGAATATATTCACCCAAGGGCCCGTTCCTGGCCACTGATGGTACCAACTAGTATACCAACAAACAAGGGTAGGGGTGTCAACCCAGTAGTACTACCAATACCTATCCGTTGGTTCCCACACTGGAATTAAATAGTTGCAAAGATAGAACCACACAACAGACCCAAGCATGTATTAGATAAGTACTTGTAAAACAGTATCACGTTGATTCCATGTATGTAAATTATAAGTAAATTGTACAGCATTAAAAATGGGTGAGCATACTTTTCCCCCAAGTTGTAAATGATTGAAATATTGTAAGCGTAAAAAGGGGCCACGAAACTCCCTTGTTAAGTGGTAAGTATGTATGATAAATGTATCCAAATGTTGTATGCAAATGAACGGTCAAACACCTATTGACAGTTATTGTTAAGCATTAATGACATGAATGAAGCATATAATATTGATCGGTCGGTTCGGGTTGTATCGGTTGGGTCGCGTGTAACACACACAAACAGACACACGTACTAGATCTTATGTAGATCCAAGTACCAGACATTGTCGCCATTGCTGATAATATATGTGTAAAAAGTTTCATTGTCATTGAAGATGTATTAGATAAATATCAGTAGTTACAAATCGGTTGTTGATACTTGTAAAACGTTAGATTGCTTTGATTTTGAATAGTATTTGTGGGCTTTATAGCATTGACTTTACTCTTTGTCATTAGTAATGGCAACCGTGTCGATGTCACCTTAAGATCACACGACATACACACACCACACACAAGAAAGGATATCACACACAGCAACTTCAGTCGCACGACAGGACCAGACGCACAACTCAACACTCCATTCGCACGAATCAACCCTCAATCGTGTGAATCAGCTTCATTCGTACGATTGAACCTTCATTCGTATGACTGGCATTCAGTCGTACCACACAACACCCAATCGCACGACTCTACCTCCATACGCACGAATCAACCTTCAATCGTGCAAATCAGCTACATTCGTACGATTGAACTTTCATTCGTGCGATTGGACTCCAGTCGTGCGATACATGCACAATCACACACATTCATTCGGTTGCCTGACTCAATCGCACACATTCATTCGCTCGCATGACTCAATCGCACACAACATTCATTCGCATAGACTCAATCGCACACATACATACAGTCGCACGACTCAGTCGCACGACACACCCTGTCAGGATCAGCGATCACAAGTTTGATGTATTAGAGAGTAATGCAGCGGAATGAGATCAAGAATTAGTCAAATTATAGCAAGAGTTTGTTATTTGTAAACAAATACGAGAGAATATATTTCTGTGATAAGGAATGTTTCAATAATGCCCAATATTATTGCTAAATCATTCACAGTTACAATAAGGTTGGCACTCCTTATATAGAGTGCAATCACTGCTGTAATCACGGGATGGTGATAACTAGCAGATCTAGTACAAAAATAACTAACACTTAACAAACTACTGAAATGTTCACAACTACTGAGAACATGTCAGAGTGCTAAGTATAAAACATGAAACTACTGAAAAGAAAACTACTGAAACTACAACGACTGAAGAACAAACTCTTAAGTCGTTTTACAAACTACTGAAAAGATAAAACATAAAACTACTGAAGAGTAAAACGTCACAACTACTGAAGAAGTCCTCTTCAGCTGTTATGACAACCTCTGATATTTGGTCTTCAGCACTTGTGTCTTCAGACTTTGTCTTCAGGTGTTATCTTCAGCTGTTGTGGACTTCAGTAGTTGTTGAGACGTCTGTGGGACTTAAAGGTTTTTCTGATCCGGCTCATTGGTTCTTTTGGTCCAACAAACTCCCCCTAAACCAATGCAGCCAAAACCTTTAACTTTATTGAGGTCCCACTTATTGTTGGCAAAATAGTTGGTCTTTTTCCTTCTTGATCAGTTGAGAAGATGACCCATATAAGCACTGGCCTGGAAATAAGTCTCTGATGATTTGGTTGGCAAGGTATGGATGGGAGCTCTGTATTGGGGAATTGGACACTGAGCTGTTCCCCCAACCATGAGACTCACTTCCCATGTATAAGCCTGTAGGATTCTCTGGTGTATGCTTTGAGAAACATGATTTGTTCTTCCATGGTAAGATTCTCTGGTTCACCATCAAACAATCCTTCACGCCCATACAGCTCTGAGATGTACTTGGCCTGTTTGCCATTTTTGAGCTCAACTGTTGTAATCTGTCTGTATGCAAACTCATCTGGGTGAGTACCTTCAAGTAACAGACTGAGCTCATTTTGTTTGAAGTTCTCAAGCTTCTTGTAGACTAACCCCTTCTTAATTACTCTGTTTTCTAACATCTTTTGGGGAGGCTGTTTTGTCTCATAAGCCTTCTTGAAGTCTTCTACAATTTCCCAGGGTGATACTACAAGGACCACTGTGATCTCTTCATCTACGATCCTTTTTATCTGGCCCTTGTATCTCGCAGGAATGTCTTTCTTCACAATTCTGTGAGCCACCCTAGGATCAGGCCATATCCTCACCTTTTCCTTTTGATATTGAAATGTGTTGGCAAGGGTGTACAGTCTCAGAGCTTCTTTCTTCATACTTATTATAGATGAAGAAGCAACATAAGTTTTGTCTATGCTTTTCAGCATTTCCTCATCATGAAGCCTTTGCTGCTGCTCTTCTTCTATCTTTACTCTCACAGTCTCCATCTGTGAGGTGGGAGTGATGGGCATAGATTTGGCTTTAGGCAAAGTTAGAACTGCGGAAAGAGGCAACCTATCTTCTTCCTCATCATCCTCTTCTTCTTCTTCTTCTAGCCTCAACATCCTTCTCTTCTTCTTCTTGGATGCATCATCGGCTGTTTGTTTTGAGGGTAAAGGAGTTGGTTTAATGGGTTGTGGTAATGTTGATTTTGAAGTGGTAGGTTTTGCAGGTTGTTCTAGCATTCTTGTAGTGAGTGAGGCTTTGGAGTGTTTTGCTAGTTCATTTCTGTTCCCAGCACCTGCTTCATTTAGTGCTTCAATCACTAATCCCTTAGTGTATGCTTCAGACGTACAGATCTTGGTGGTTATTGCCAAGATACTGTCCCTGGTCCATGACTTAATCTCTATCAATGATCTTCCAAGATACTTTGCAATGAATCTGATCATGATTTCCAGTCTTTCTCTTTCTAACACATCATAACTTGCCCATCTTGAGTTAATTTCTTCAACTTCAAGTCTTCTAATCTCTGAGTCAAGCTGTGCAGTATCGAACCCTTGTCTATATAGTTGATCAATAATGGAGTCCACAGATTTACTGTGTGTAGCATCCGCCATTTTGATCATCTCATCAAGTTTGAGTTCTTTTTGGGGTTCTTTTTCTTTTCTTTCAATCTTCCTCTTCTTATATGTGATATGAAAGTCTTTGTGACTTTCACTCACTTGATCAGTGTCAGCTCCCTGCACATGCTCTTCTTCCTTCTCAGTCTCCTTCACAACCTCCTCTTCCTTCTCAATCTCCTGTTCTTTCAACTGACTCTCCCCCTTTTTGGTTGCATTGGTGGCAAGGGTTTGAGTAGTAGAAAGCCTTGTGCTCACAATCTCCTCCACCAGGGGCTGTATGATTGAGGGAAGCCTCTCATCCAAGGTTTTGATCACAAGGTCTGTGATCATTGGGGTGATGAGAGGTAGGGATTTCTGGAAGATAGCAGCTGTTTGCTCAGAGGGGTTCTGTCCCTGAGAAGCAGTGCCAGAGGTAGAGGCTGGTGGATTGTATGTTTTGATTGGCTGAGTTTTTAGGAGACCTTCAGGTGAAGGTGCCATCTGTGGGTGTATGGTGGTGTCAGATGGACTTGCTTCTTGAGAGAATTGGTCAAGTAGTCTTTGTAGTCTACTGACTTCTTCCTCAAGAATTGTGTTCTGGGCTAGAACATCATAAAAGAAGCTCAGGTCATCATCTGCAGATGCTGAATCACCTGACCTCCTGCTAGTAGCAAGATGGACATGCCCTGGGTGTAGACCAGTTGTAGCATGTGCCCCTTTTTCTTGGAACTGGGGACTTCCAGCCTCAGGACGATGTCCTTCATCAGCTGTTGCCTCTGATGAGGTCTTAGCCATGGTACCAGCCTCAGTCTGATCATGTGCTGATGCAGAAGAGGTGGCAGCCTCACCAGATGTTCTGATCTCCTTATCTACACTAGGAGACAGAACATTTAAACCCCTGTGCTGTGGGTTGTCAGAAGCATGTTGATCCTCTTCCCCTATATCAGTGGTTTTCCCTTTTGGTGGTTGTTGGGGAGGAGGAGAGGCATGCAGCTGAGTCAGCACGTTTGCAATTATAAGTGTTGGACTTTGGGGGGCATTTTCAAGAGGAGATAGGGTAAAATCAGTATGCACCTGGGGAGAATGGTGCGTTTCAATGGCAATCTCCTCAAATGAGGAAGATTCCAGATTTGTGGGTACCCCTTCTTTGGTTGCTTCAGGCTCCTTTTGAGAGGAAACCTGAGCGGCTGTGGCTGGTTGAGTCTCTGATACTACTGGGGGGTTTACACCAGCAAGTATATCCTGTCTTGGTGGTACAGGAGCATCTTCAGGGGACTCATCTTCCTGAATAGCTGTTTTGGTTTGTTTTGTTTTTGGTTTGGTGGGGACTTTGGATTTTGTGGTGGTGGCTGTGGGTTCCAGCTGCGTGGGTTTACGCAGCTTGGCAGCCATTTTGAGTGATTGGTCTGAGTTGTGCCGGGAGTATACTTCAGGCAATACAGCCATAGCAGGGACTCCCAGGCCAACAAGTCCCTCAGCTTGAAGCTGGTTTTCAATTATGGCCATTATGAACCGAGGATATAATATCCAACGGTTACAAAGTTGTTTTTGGGCCATATCCTTGAGCTCTAAGAATAGTATTTCAGAAAAATTTAAAGGTTGTTGGTCAAGGATGGAGTACAATACCTGTTGCCACCTTGTGGACATTTGATCCCATGATGAAGTCTTGGGGGCCAGGCAGACATTGACCATATGAAAGATGAGCCGTTCAGCATCCTGGAAATGTTTCTTCACTATGGTAGAGGCACTCAGGTTACCTTCGTATCCATGGTGGGCAAATGATAGATCTGTGGTGCCCTTTGGATAACTAGTCGGGAAAGTGGCATCATCCAGATTGAGGGTTTGGCGAAGAATCTCTGGAGTGATGACCACCTTTTGACTATTGACAGACGCTTGAAGAGACTCTGTGTCATTCTCCTCAGAGACCAGAGTGACGGTTGTCCAGAATTGGCCAAGAGATTCGGCATATATGTGGGGTTTAACATAAAAGCTGTTTGGTAAGGTGACTGGACCATTAAGTCAATGGCGTTGTGAAACTTGGTCCAGTATGGCGATTTGGTAAGGTGAGCGACACAGTTGTGTCGTGGTTTTAGTTGCATGGTCGCCATGGATGAAGAGAAGTTACAGAGTTTTTGAACGTTAGGTTTGACAGGAGAGGTGAGAAAAACTCTGGTGGGATAAGGTATTTATAGGGTAGGGTTATGAAACGGCTGAAGGTTTTGGTGTTAGTCATCATTCGTTGAAACTGCTGATGATGTGGCATTAACTTTCAGAGGTTTGAAGAGACTGACCGTATTGGTATGATCATCAGTGTATAAAACAACTGAAGACTTGGTTTAAACCGTCAGAGTTTGAAACAACTGAAGTCTTGAGTTAGTCTTCAGTAGTTATAAAACTACTGAAGACAACTTTGACTTCAATTGGTGAAACAACTGAGGACATGGTGTTTGTCATCAGTAGTTGTGAAACTACTGATGACAGTGGTTTTGTCATCAGTTGTTGTAAACAGCTGAAGACTTGGTGTTAGTCTTCAGTAGTTGTAAACTACTGAAGACATAGGTTTGGCTTCAGTTGTTTAGAAACATCAATTGTAGGAACAACTGAAGAGAAATTACTCATCAGCTGTTTTCGTCAATTCATAGCTTTTCAGCTGTTTCAGTCTGACCTCCACACTTACTCATCAGACTTAAATCTGAGTTTCAGAGGTTTCATTGGTCATCAGTACTTATCTGCATTTCTGACATCAGTAGTTGTAGCTACATCAGCTGTTGTGATTTCATCAGCTACTGTAACTACATCAGCTGTTTTAACAAATAAAGTACTTCAGTACTTGTGAGGAATGTAGCCTTCAGTAGTTATAAAAACTACTGAGGGGAAATGAACTCAAC
Organism: Flaveria ramosissima; assembly: GCA_025215565.1. NCBI lineage: Eukaryota > Viridiplantae > Streptophyta > Magnoliopsida > Asterales > Asteraceae > Flaveria > Flaveria ramosissima. The sequence goes on from CM046036.1 coordinate 40,528,905, forward strand.
AGTACTTATATATGACATGGTTACCAATGATCATCAGTATTTATTACTGAGATCATCAGTAGTTGTCACTTATTCTAGCTGCAGCATACCAAGCCTTAACACCAGGTTGTGGAAAGTTGAACTATCCAAAGGCTTAGTAAAAATGTCTGCAAGCTCATCAGCACTAGGAACAAATTTTGGATCAATCAGACCTTTTTCAAAACAATCTCTAATAAAATGGTGTCTGATTTCAATATGTTTAGTCCTAGAGTGCTGGACAGGATTCTTAACAATACAAAGAGCTGAAGAGCTGTCCATTAACAATGGAGTCTTAGTCTCAGTTATGCCATAATCCAATAATTGGTTTTGAAGCCATAATACCTGAGATGTACAACTTGCAGCAGCAATGTACTCGGCTTCAGCAGTTGATGTAGCAACTGAGGTTTGTTTCTTACTCTGCCAAGAAATCAAACAGTTGCCTAGGAATTGACATCCACCAGAAGTTGATTTCCTGGTCAACTTACACCCTGCATAGTCACTGTCAGAAAAAGCAACTAATTTACCAGAATGTCTAGTAGAATACCATAAACCTAGAGATGGAGTGCCTTGCAAATATCTAAAGATCCTCTTGACTGCAATCAAATGAGACTCCTTAGGTGCAGCCTGAAATCTAGCACAAACACATGTAGCAAACATAATATCTGGTCTAGAAGCTGTTAAGTACATCAAGGACCCAATCATACATCTGTAAAGTGTTTCATCAACCACTTTACCTTTCTGATCTGTATCCAGTTGTGTGGTGTTGCACATGGGAGTAGAACAAGGTTTACAATTTTGTAAATCAAATTTTTCCAAAAGATTTTTTGTATATTTGGACTGATGAATGAAAATTCCATCAGCCTTTTGTTTGATTTGCAAACCCAGAAAGAATTGTAATTCCCCCATGGCACTCATTTCAAACTTTTGTTGCATCAACTTTGTAAAGGCATCACACAACTGTGGATCAGAGGATGCAAAAATAATATCATCTACATAAATTTGAACAAGTAGATTATGTTGCCCAGCTTTCTTAATGAATAAAGTTTTATCTATGGACCCTCTAGTAAAATTATTTTCAAGAAGAAAGTTTGATAATGTCTCATACCAGGCTCTAGGAGCTTGTTTCAACCCATAAAGAGCCTTATCAAGCTTGTACACCCAATTAGGATGCTTGTTGTCCTCAAAACCCGGTGGTTGACATACATAAACCTCTTCTTTAATTTTCCCATACAAAAAAGCACTTTTGACATCCATTTGGAAAACTTTAAGATTTTGATAAGCAGCATAAGCTAAAAAGTCGAATTGCTTCCAGTCTGGCTACAGGAGCAAAGGTTTCATCATAATCAATACCTTCTTCTTGTGCAAACCCCTGAACAACCAGTCTGGCCTTGTTCTTAACAATAAGCCCATTTTCATCAGTCTTATTCCTAAACACCCATTTAGTGCCTATTGCACACTTACCTGGAGGTAGAGGAACCAGTTCCCACACTTGTTGTTTCTTGAACTGAAGAAGCTCAAGCTGCATGGCATCAACCCATCCATTGTCCTTTAAAGCAATGTGATAATTCTTTGGCTCTTGCTGACTAATGAAGAGAGCATAGAAGCAGAAATTTGACAATTGACTTCTTGTTGATACTCCAGCAGTGATATCACCAATGATTTGAGACATAGGGTGATTCTTCAGATCTTGGTACACAATGAGATCAGTGCAAGTGTTTGTAGCAGGCTCAGCAGCAACAGATGGTGATGTTGAAGTATTTCCTTGAAACCAATCAGTAGATGGTAGTTCAAAGGAAGTTGAAGTTGTAGAGATCTCATCAGCATTTGTTGTGGATTGTGCTGCTGGAGCTATAGGAACATCAGGTCTAGCTGAATCAGGCAGTTGATCACTAAATTTGAAGAGGTGAGTACTACTATCATCATCATCAGCACCAGCAGTACCACCAGGTGGTGAACTGTTGACAGAAGCAACAGCAGGAGTTTGATGAGGAACATATTGCAGTATGTCCAAATCAAATATCTCCACAGGGTTTTGTGGAATCTTGTCCTTTGGAATTCATTAAACTTAACATGTAGAGTCTCTTCAACCATCTTTGTTCTACAGTTGAAGACTCTGTATGCTTTGCAAGTTGATGAATAACCAACAAAGTACCCTGCATCCACCTTAGAATCAAATTTTTGGAGTTGATCCCGTGTGTTGAGAATGAAACAAGGACATCCAAAAGCTCTAAAGAATGAAATTAGAGGGGCCAAATGATGAAGAACTTCATATGGAGTTTTCATCAACCTCTTATTTACTAGAGCTCTATTTTGTACATAGCAAGCTGTATTGATAGCTTCAGCCCAAAAACTCATTGGCAATCCAGAGTCAGCCAACATGGACCTTGCAGCTTCAATAAGGGTCCTGTTCTTTCTCTCCACTACTCCATTTTGTTCAGGAGTTCTTGGAATGCTAAAATGCCTCTTGATTCCCTTGAGAGGTAGAACTCATCAAGTGTATTGTTTCTAAATTCTGTTCCATTATCACTTCTAATACACTTGACTGAGAGGGAATACTGCTTCTCAACATACAACACAAAGTTGATAATCCTCTGAGCTGCTTCATCCTTTGAATGCAAGAAGAAAGTCCATACAAATCTGGAGTAATCATCCACAATTACCAGACAATATTTCTTCTTAGCCATACTCATCACTCTCACAGGACCAAAGAGATCCATGTGAAGAAGCTGTAAGCAAGCTGTGGACTTAGGTTCTTCTATGGAGGGAAATGAGACTTTGTGCTGTTTTCCTTTTAAACAAGCAGTGCAGTCATCTTCACATTTGAACTCCTTCATAGGCAATCCCCTTACTAAACCATGGTTTATCAGCTGATTTATGTTTTTGAAATTAACATGACCCAGCCTTCTATGCCATAGTGTAGATTCTTGAGGGGAAGCCTTGGAAAATAGGCAAGGATGGCCTTTGAGATCTATTTTCTTAGAAAGATCTAAGGCATACACTCTTCCTGTCCTGTTGGCCTTAAGGAGAGTGTGTTTATCCAACACCTTATCAATCAAACCTAGAACTTTGGATGACAGAATCCGGCAGTTCTGACTTGTGAAAAGAGCAACATGGCCTTTGTCACACATTTGACTGACACTCAAGAGATTGTACTTGAGATTTTCCACATGGTTAACATCATCAAACTTTATTTCCCCATTGGAAACAAAACCTTTGCCGATGATGTAACCTTTGCATCATTGCCAAAAGATACAAATCCCTTCCTTCCTTGAGAGTAGTCATGAAGAAGTGATCTGTTTCCTGTCATATGCATGGATCCTCCACTGTCTACATACCAGATGCCTCTGTGGCATGTTGAAGAACCCTGCAGAACAAAGCAAATTAGTTAGATTTTGAGACCCAAACCTTTTTGGTTTTGGGCCTATTCACATCAACAGATGGTGGACTAACAGGTTTGTTGGAAATAACAGCCTGAGAGGAAGCAGATGGTGAAGAAGAGGAATCCTTTGGCTTGGACCTTATTTTCTGTGGATTCAACATAGGAACATCTAATTGGTTGACTCTTCCCAATAGATGTTGAACCATCATAACCAGCTGTGTCTGATTTTGTGATAAAGCTTTCAGCTCTTCAGACACATTGCACTGGAGTTTGATAAGTTCTTATGTTGCACCTTCTTCTTTTGAGCAACCTCAGTGTTACCTGTTTAACCCCTTCCTTTTTGGATTTCTTTTTGGACTTAAGGTTTACAGGTTTTGATGTTGCTGGTACAAATGTGGCTTTAAACTCATTTTTCATTTTAACCATTTTCTCTTTAATTTCCTCTTTATGTTTGAGTTTGGATCCTCTTTTGTACCAACAATCATTTGTAAGATGATTAAACAAACCACATACTTCACATGGTTTCTTTTTCATCTTATGTTGATCATCAACTAAAGAGGATGAAACTACTGAAGACTTGCTCTTCAGTACTTTGGAAGCATTATTTGCTTTCTTGGCTTCTTCTTTAGTAGTTTTCAAACTCTTTCTACTGACAGTTTTCTTCTTTTCAGTGCTGACAGTAGTTGGAGTTTGAACTTCAGGTGTTAGTTCTTGCTCTCCAGTCCTTTCAGGACTTTCAGAAATAACTCCTGAGTTGACCAACTCTTTGATCATGTGAGTGTCAGCAATTGAACCATCAACTTCAGCTGATAGGTTCTGAGAGGGCTTAGTGCTGACTTCTACTTTTGATGATGCTTTATCAAAAAGTGAATCACATGATGAGGTGGATTGGTTATTGCTTTCTCCATCAGATTTCACTTCTACTTTTGGAGCAAAATCTGTAGGAGGGCTGTGTGATTATAACCAATTCCAAACTTCACATTGGAAGCTGATTGCTTACTAAGAAGCATCTCAAAACTTTGCATGATTGTACCCATCGATCACACTCTACTTGGGTGACTGCAAGGGTTTCTTTAAGACTTCTCTGGTTTTCAAGAATAACCTCTAGCTTAGCGTTTTCATCATTTAATTGGCATTTAAGCTTATAAATCTCATCATTTTTACTATTAAGAGCAGACTCATATTCAACTTGTCTTTTGGAAATTGTTTTCTCAAACTCAAGTTTTTGATTTATTAATGCTACATTTGCCTCTCTAATAGAGACAAAGGCAGCAATGCATGATTCAGAACATAACTTGGCTTTAGCCTCTGAAGATACCTGAGTTACCTGTGAAGATGATGCAGTTGAGCAGGAACCCTCAGTTGACTCCAGAGCCATAAGTGCCAGATTCCCAAAAGGACTATCACCACCATGTTGAGCAGCACTTGTGAACAGTTGTTCATGACCAGACAAGTCATCTGGCAAGCTGCTCCAGTCAACAACTTCAGGGGTGAAGAAGCTATGTTGTTGAGGTTGAGGGGGTTGATGAGATGGTTGAGGTTCTGGAAGTGCATGAGGTTGTGCTACCATAGGAGCTTGAACTTGACTGGTTTGTGGCATGTAATAACACGGGTAAGGGTAAGGCATTTGACCCTGAGGAACAAAATATGCAGGAGATTGTAGTTGAGACTGATGACTAGAATTGACAGGATGTTGCCCTTTGTTTTGTTGACTATTGCTAGGAAAAGTCACAAAAGGTGCAGAGAATTAGATCCAGATGATCTACATTCTCTAGCAAAGTGTCCAAGCCTTTGGCATTTGTGACACCTCAACTTACTCTTGTCAAAACCAACTTTGGTTTTGCCAGAGAGTCCTGGGAACTTTCTTCCAGTTCTTTTGTAGAACTTCTGAGATCTGATATTTATCAAGGCCATTTGGCTCAAAATATCCATCTCTTCTAAGTCATCATCAGCAATCCCCTTGAGATCATCTATGATGAAGCATAGATTGTCATTATTACACCCAGTAAATTGACTATCAACACTCACAAATGCTGAATCAGAAATGTTTGAAGAGAAATCAATATGCTCATCATACTGGCATTCAGATGAAGCATATTCTGACTCATGACTAACCAGAACAGTGTTGCCTGGTACAAAGTCTTCAGTGAGCTTACCAGATGAAGACAGTTTTCACTTTTGTTCTATCTCTCTCTCAAATGTGAGCAATTTCCCATGAAGTTGGGTGAGAGATAGTTTGTCCAAATTTGCACTGGAGCGTAGGACAATAGTATATGTATCCCATCTCTCAGGCAGTGATCTGAGAAATCTGTTATTCATCTGGATATTAGTATACTCATGTTTGACCATTTTTAATTCAGAGATCAAACAAGAGAACCGCTCAAACTGTTGAGTCAGTGTCTCACCCTTCCTATGAGAGAATGTCTCATATTGTTGGGCAAGGATCTCTCTATTATTTGCCAAGACCTCATCTGTTCCTCCAAATTGTTCTTTCAAGGCATTCCAGAGGTCATAGGCAGATTCATAATGCATTAGCCCAGAATAGATTTCATTGGGTAGTGCCATGGCCAGAATTCCATGGGCTTTTGCATCAATCTCAAACAATTTCTTATCCTCATCTGAGTATTGATCCTTCCTGTTCGGAACCATTTGATTGGTTTCCGGGTTATTCACCATAGGCTTGTGTGGACCATGTACCACTGATGTCCAACAACCTGAGCTGTTAACAGACAGGTGATGGAGCATACGTCGTTGCCATATGTAATACTCATTCCTAACCAGCATTGGAGGCTTGGTTGAGGAACCAGTATTGTGAGGGTCATTGGAAGGAGTAGTCATTTTTGTTCCAAAAACAATTTTATCCAAGCTTTTAAAAGATTTCAGACAGACCACAACACACTCAATGAAAACCAAGAATAAGTCTCAGGATGAATGATTAAAAAACACAGAAAAATCAATCTCTATAACCGTTTCTTGCAAAAAAAATGCTAATTCAGTCAATCTTGGATCTTGAGGAGCAGTTTCAATGATCAATTATTAGATCGATCAATGATTAACCGGCTCTAATACCATTTGTCAGGATCAGCGATCACAAGTTTGATGTATTAGAGAGTAATGCAGCGGAATGAGATCAAGAATTAGTCAAATTATAGCAAGAGTTTGTTATTTGTAAACAAATACGAGAGAATATATTTCTGTGATAAGGAATGTTTCAATAATGCCCAATATTATTGCTAAATCATTCACAGTTACAATAAGGTTGGCACTCCTTATATAGAGTGCAATCACTGCTGTAATCACGGGATGGTGATAACTAGCAGATCTAGTACAAAAATAACTAACACTTAACAAACTACTGAAATGTTCACAACTACTGAGAACATGTCAGAGTGCTAAGTATAAAACATGAAACTACTGAAAAGAAAACTACTGAAACTACAACGACTGAAGAACAAACTCTTCAGTCGTTTTACAAACTACTGAAAAGATAAAACATAAAACTACTGAAGAGTAAAACGTCACAACTACTGAAGAAGTCCTCTTCAGCTGTTATGACAACATCTGATATTTGGTCTTCAGCACTTGTGTCTTCAGACTTTGTCTTCAGGTGTTATCTTCAGCTGTTGTGGACTTCAGTAGTTGTTGAGACGTCTGTGGGACTTAAAGGTTTTTCTGATCCGGCTCATTAGTTCTTTTGGTCCAACACACCCAGTCGCACAACTCAGTCGTACGATTGACTCTAACGCATGGCTCAGTTGCACGACTCATCCAGTCGCACGACTCAATCGCATGACAGACCCAGTCGCCTGGACAGCAGAATCGCGACTGTTTACGGGGCTGAGCAGCCTTCGGCTGCTCCGAACACGAGTTTTACACAACAAGGACTTCCAGAAACACTCTACACACACACACAAACAAGAAGCACACGCAGAAAGACCTCACACGCACCCACACGACCTCATGTGTTCGGGTTAAACCCGAACACCCGAAACCCTAAAATGGACAGTGTTGGTCCATGTGATCGAAAAACAGTACAATTGAAGTGATGAATTGCTCAATATCAAACATTCATGCTAAACAACAACAATTGAGAAGATAGAAGAGAATTCTAACACATATTTGATACTCAAATGAACAATAGAAATCAATAACATCAAGCACAATAGTATTTCTGTGTGAAAACTGCTTAGAATTGGTAGCTTGCAACAATGATCCACGATTAGGGTTTTGCAAGCTTACCTTACAAAGAGAATTGACAAAAGTATATATAGCAGTCATAGTTTCGCTGACAGTTTCGCTACCACCGAAACTGTCATGCCGAAACTATAGTTTCGCCTGACAGAATCACAAGTTCGCCGGGTAAACCAAAACAGCAAACTGTGAGCGAATGTATAGATTCACTCACAGTTTCGCTGGACTGCCAACACTACTAATTACTAAGAACATACAAAAGGAAACTAACAAAAGTCCTATTACAATGTAAAGTAAACAACTATACTAAAGTGAGTCCAACCTAACATGATCTTCAATACTCTCCTAGGTTGGACCTCACTATCTTCACTTGTCTTGATTTGACTCGTCGGCTCCAGTTTCCTCTGCTGTTGTTGATCTATCTTCATCACCTCCTGCAGCAAAATCTTCAGAAGCTTCAGCCACTGATCCTCCAAGATTCTTTCCTGCATCACTAGCTTCTTCAGAATGACCACTAGCCTTCGCAAACTGCCTGGTCAAATCTTGAATATCAATGGCAAAATCATCCTGGGCTCTCACCCTTTCAGCTAGCCTCTTAACCTCCGACCTTACTCCTCTTATCTTGTTTGCAACATTCATAAACAGACTGGCCTCTTTTCTTGTTTCCTCTCCAGCCCCAGCCTTAATGTGATTTTCACAAAGTACCAAAAGATCTTCATCACTGAAGCTAAATAACTCCATTAGGTCAAACACTCTGAACTCTTTTCCAGGTTTTGCTCTAATCACTGCCTCTCCAGTATTGTTGTCATAAAACCACTTTTCAAAGTCCTGTAGTTGTTGGGGAAGAGGATCAGCCAATCTTACCCTATTTACAGTCTTTGGTGGTTTGACTCTCAGTACAATCCTTCCTTTACCTGTCTCCCAATCTTTATCTTTCTTTGACCTTTTTCTTTCAGCTTTCATATATCCAAACGACTCGAAATTATCATTAAGTCCATTTTTTATTTCCTTCTCAAGAAATAATGCTCTTTCACTTAAGTGAGCATTGATCAAAGGCAAAGTTGCCAAACGTCTCAAATCCCATTTGGGCAAGGTCTTAAAAGCCTTCCTCTTAAGCATATAGCTGATATTCCCTCCTCTTCTTTTGATCATGAACATCTTTAAACTGGGATTGTAGCACCAACTTATGATCTTCTTATCTGCTTCCTTCCTGTTTAATCCCTCCAGATTTTGAAATAAGGGAGTAATTTTTTCAACCTCCTTCTCCTTGACCAACCAATCATTCTTGTCCATTTCAAACACATCAGCATCATCTTCTCCCTTCTTAACAACATAAATCAGTGGTCGCTCATCAACTTCATAAAATTCTGGTTTTGAATCATAGTCTATCAATTGTTCATCTTCCTCCTCTTCATCAACCAACTCTTTCCCTCTATCAGATACTCCCTCGGTGGTAGCTGTAACAACAACTTCTTCACCAACAATATCTTTATCAAAATCAAACTGCAAGTTTACAAACCCAGCCTCAATAATATCTTCATCATCCTTCCTTCCAACATCCTCTCTTGGTATCTCCTGTTCACCTTCTTCAGTATTTGTTGCTCCAGAAGTACCCTCTCCTACCTTAGATGATGTACCCACATTCAAAAATGAGTACTTAGATGTATCAGTCAAATCATCTAACTCAGATTGAGTCAGTTGACTAGGTAGGCCGGCTGCAGCTTTCATCTGAGTAATCTCCTCAAACAACTTCTTAATCAGTTTATTTTGGTCAACTAACATCCTTTGCATTCCCTCAATCACCTCATCCTTCTGTCTTTCTCTGATCTCCTGATTCGTAAGTTTAGTCTTAATCATACTCAGCATATTCGCCAATGAAGTATTTAGATTACGTATCACATCCTCATCAAGATTTGCACTAGTCTCTCTCCTCGCTGTAAATCCCTCATGTCGATGTTTGGTTCTCCGCTCAGGCTCAACAAAATCAGTTTTCTTCTTAGATCTCCTTTCTTTCTCTACCCTGATCTCCTCTGCTTGTGCATCAATATCCTCTTCAAAATCATAATCCTTTTCTTTAGCGTATCTCTTCCTTTTCTTAGTTGCATCAGCTTGCTGCACTCTTGTTTCTTCAGCCCTTTTGCTTTCAGATTCATCAACCCGTCTAATATAATTCCAGCGTTCTGGAGGATACATATTCTCCCAGAGATGAGTGATTTTACCACTAAAATCATGACGGATAGCACAACAATCAGCAAAAATACGAGGGTTCATCTGCACCAGTCTCTTGATTTCACCATGCTTTGGAACATCAGGAATAAGATCATCAAAAATCATGTGAAGAAAGCGAGGGTATAACAGCCATTTGTCTTTCTTTACAGCCATCACGTTCTCTGCCATACATGCAAAAATCAGTCTAGCTATGTTGGCCTTCTCCCCTTTACAGCACAACACCATCGCTTTAGCCCAATCGAGATTAAGTCCATCAGATCCACCTTTACGGTGATCTAAACACATAATAAAAACATGAGCGATATATCTCCATTCCTTAGATAAGAAAGACTTTTTGATCTCTTTCCTTGAACCAAAAGTTGGTCCCTCATACCCCATTCTTCTGAAAGCTTGAAACACTTCAGACTCTGTCATATCTACTTCATCTCCAGAATCATCATCTAGTCTAAGAATCCTAGAAACACTCTCAGCAGTGATAGTCACATCATGATCAACAACTTTGGCAGTGATTCTCTGTACATCTCCTCTAGTATCGTATTCTACTGATCTCCAAAAATCTCTAATATGAAGATCATAAATAGTAGGTGAGTGAGAAATAGCATAGGCAATAGGTGATCTCTGAAGCCATCTGATACAATCACGAAATCCAGCTGTCTTGGGAAGAGTATCGTCTAAAATAGCAGTGATATTATTCCTCTCATCAAATTTGAGATTTGCCATGATAACCTGAAAAGAGAAACAATTAAATTTGAATGAGAAATAATAAAAATAAGAAAATAAGACTAAAACAAAAGAAACTTGCAGTTTCGGCAAGCGAAATAATAGTTTCGCTCACTAAGACATGATAGTTTCGCTGAACAAAGGCAGTTTCGACAAAGAAAACAAACAATTTCGACAAGCGAAACAATAATTTCGCTCATTGAAACTTGTTATTTTCGCAGAACAAAAAGCAATTTCGACAAGATTAGTATAGATTAAAGAAGTTTCGCAATTAGTTTCTCCAAGCACAAACATAGTTTCGCTGTTACAAATTAGTTTCGCTGTTCTAAAATTAGTTTCGCTGTTCAGAAGAAAACAAGATCAAGCGAAACTGTGCAAGTTAAAGACCAGACATTGCGAAATTAAAGAAAATATGGCGAAACTGTTAAGTTCGCCCGGACAGCATAACTTTACAGTTTCGCTGAAAAGAAGAGAACTTTCGTTCAGTTTCGCAGAAGAATCAGTAGTTTCGCTGGAAGAACAGCGAACCCACCGAAGAGTCACAAGCCAAATTACTTAAATGGAGATGATTTTAACCAGATTAAAAGATGTAATAAGGTTCGAAACTCACATACGAAACAGATAACACTAATAAACGGTCCAAAACACAATCACAAAGCAGAATCGCCAAGAAATGTCACGGAGAAACCTAAGAACTACACAGAACGATTTTGCGAAATTATGAGAAAAATTTCGCAAGAACGACTTAAATAGCAAATAGTTTCGCAGACAACGAAACTAAATTCGCCCGGCAAATTTACAGTTTCGCCCAGTGAAACTGTAATCTCGCTAGGAGATAACTAGTTAACAACTTATTAGCAAACCTAGCGAGATTGCAGTTTCGCTTTGCGAAACTATTAGCGAAAGAATAATTTCGCCACCAAAATTTATTTAATTTTAATTAATTTTTTTTAATTAATTTTATTATTATTATTATTATTATTTTATTATTATTATTATTATTATTATTTTATTATTATTATTTTTATTATTATTATTTTTGATATATTTTTTTTAGTAATTAACTTGAAGCTCATCACATAATGAGATCTAAATTAATCAGAGATCACATTCTCTCAATATTTATGAACATAAAGATGATCAAAAATCATCTACCAGCCATGAGATCATACTGAATAAAAGATCTGATCACAATCTGCACAGAAACAACTGAAATTAGAACAAATCAATAACGGTTGCTGATATAATTGTCCACTTAAACTCATGCCTTATCCTTTTTCAACAAACAGCTTATAATTCGTTTAAGGTTCGATTAGATGCTTTAGAATGTTAGGACCCCACAATCATTTGGTAAAGCCCTCACCCAACCTCAGGATTTCTTGAATTTTGAATCAATCTTCATAGAACAAGGCTTGTGCGTTAGAGTGCAAATGATTATAAACAGAATATTTCATTCTGAGAGAAACTCATCGATAAGATGATTTGACATAATTATATCAAAATGGTGAGAGCTCCAGATCTATACTCACGTATAACAGAGAAGATAACCATTTGAACATGTGCTGATGAGAGCTCCAGGTCAGTACTATCGTACAGCAGAGGAGATCATCACTCCAGGTCAGTACTCACGTACAGCAGAGGAGATAAGCACAGACACACGACACCTTAACACCAAACATACCAGCTGTGGTTCTGGGTGATGACATAATAAAGCAAAATGGACGAAAGATTCATTCTCAATCCAATTTTTGTTAGGATTCAGTTTTTGTGCAAGCCAAAACAATTGAGTAAATCCAGACATTCTTAAGCATGATGTTTAATTTAATCATAAAGCTGTTGTCTACTTTATTCATCAGGCTGAGTCTATCAAGCATATCATTAAAGGACCTGATCAATTTTCTTTTTTTTAAAAAAAATAATGTGAAACAGAATCCAGTATCAGTTACTATCATTTCTCATTGAAGTACCGGTCATGTATATAAAAATACTTAGAGAATATACAATCATTTCTCATCATGTTAAATTCCGATCTCAGAACTATGAAATTACTCCCCCAAATTTTTATTTTCATATTTCTATTATAATAAGTTAGTCAAATCAAAAAATTTTTTTATATATTTTATTTATTTTTTATTTTTTTTAATCAAAGAAATAGAAAATGAAAATTTAAAAAGATATTAACCCAAGCATAGAAATCAATTCATAAAAATGAGGTTTATCAAATGTTTTTGTGAAAAGATCAGCTTTTTGATTTATTGTATCGATAGGTATAATATTAATGAAACCCTTCTCTTGAGCATCACGAATCGCATGAATTCGTGTTTCGATATGCTTGGTGCAGGAATGATGAATGGGATTTTTAGCAATTCCAATGGCAGCTTCATTGTCACAAAATAAAGGTGTATGAAGAAAATTAATCCCATAATCAATCATTTGGTGTTGGATCCAGAGAACTTGAGAACAGCAGCTTGATGCAGCAATGTATTCAGCTTCCCTTGTAGAAAGAGAAACAGTAGTTTGTTTCTTGCTCTGCCAGGATACCAAACAATTTCCTAAATATTGACAACCGCCAGACACAGATTTTCTATTTAACCTGCAACCATTGGAATCACTATCAGAGTAAGCATGTAAATCAAAATTCCCACCATATGGATACCACAATCCTAAACGGGACGATCCTTTGAGATAACGAAATATTCTTTTGACAGCTTTCTCATGAGATTCCTTTGGGCCGACTGATATCTACCACAGTAACCAACAGCGAAAGTGATATCAGGACGACTTGCAGTAAGATACATGTGAGAGCCAATCATAGATCTAAAAAGATGAGGATCAACTGGTTTTCTGTTTTCATCCGGAGTGAGACAAGTCTGAGCCGTAAAGGGAGTCATCTCTGTAGAAGCATCATCCATCTTAAATTTCTTCAAAATATCTTTAATATACTTCTCCTGATGAATAAGAATTCCTTCTTGCTGTTGTTCAACTTGCAATCCAAGAAAGAAACACATTTCACCCATCATACTCATTTCAAACCTTTGGCTCATAACTTCTTCGAACTCTCTACACAATTGAGAATTTGTAGATCCAAAAATAATATCATCAACGTACACTTGGACAAATATCATTTCACCATTCACCTCTCTTTTGAATAAAGTCATATCAATGGTACCACGAGAGTAACCATTGTTTAGAAGATATTGCGTAAGAGTCTCATACCAGATTCTGGGTGCTTGATGAAGACCATACAAAGATTTATCAAGCTTATACACTTTATCAGGAAAATCAGGATCTTCAAAGCCTGGTGGTTGACACACATATATCTCCTCATCAATGTCTCCGTAGAGAAAAGCACACTTCACATCCATCTGGTAAACTTTGAATTGTTTATGAGCAGCATGAGCAAGAAATATTCTGATTGCTTCAAGACGAGCAACTGGAGCAAAGACTTCTGTATAATCAATCCCTTCTTCTTGAGCGAAGCCTTGCACTACAAGTCTAGATTTGTTACGCACCACCATTCCCCGATCCTCTGGTTTGTTTTTAAACACCCATTTTGTACCAATTGGATATTTGTTAGGAGGTAAATCAACTAAGGTCCAAACCTTAAGCTTTCTGAACTGTTGAAGTTCCAATTGCATAGACTCTACCCAACAAGGATCTTGTAGAGCAGCATGAATATTTTTCAGGAGAATTTGAGAGATGAAGCATGAGAAAAGACAAACATTAATTAGACCAGATTGACTTCGCGTGCGAACACCATCAGAAACAGATCCAATCACATTATCAAGTGGATGATCTTTGAGAGTTTTGTAATCACTTGAAGAAGGAAAGATGGTTGAAGAAGTATCACCCATAGCTGGTGAAAGATTAGATGAAGGTGAATCAATGATAGGTGTTGGATCAGGTAAATGAGAAGATGTAGGAGGTAAAGAATCAGATGATGGAGCCTGATCAGGCATTGGAGACGAAGAGCTGACATCAGTTGAAACAGCATCATTTACTAACGTGGTGGATTGAACAGACGATGGAGATGATGAAATAATATTTGTTTGAGTACTTGGAATTGATGTATCATCATCGAAAACTGGCAGATTAAACGAATTGAACACCGTATCGGAGTCAAAGAACCATGCAGGTTCAGATTTAACTTCAGAAGGATTGGATTCCTGCCAATCAACATAGAATGACTCTTGAACAATACATGTTCTCTTGTTATAAACCCGGTACGCCTTTTGTGAAGAAGAGTATCCAACAAAATAACACTCGTCAGAAACAGCACCAAATTTTGTCTTTTGAGATTGAGTATTTAAAAGAGTACAAGAACAGCCAAATGGTCAAAAGAAATCAATTAGTGGCTTCCTCTTATGAAAAAGTTCATAAGGAGTCTTCACTTTATCTTTCACAATTAACACCCTGTTTAGAACATAAGATGCACAATTGACAGCTTCAGCCCAGAAAATAATTGGTAATGAGGATTCTATCAGCATTGTACGAGCAACTTCCACGAGAGTGCGATTCTTTCTTTCCGCAATACCATTCTGCTGGGGTGTTCTTGCAGCACTAAATTGTCTCACAATCCCTTTTTGAGCACAAAATGAATCGAGAATCTGATTTTTGAATTCAGTGCCGTTGTCACTTCTTAGTCCCATAACTCTTCTCTTACTGATTGATTCGATAGAAAGAATTAATTTTTGCAATTCCTCTGCAACTTCGCCTTTGTGTGCAAGAAACCTCACCCATGAATATCTTGAGAAATCATCTGTAACAACAAGACAAAAAGATTTTTTAGCAATTGATTTAACACTAATTGGCCCAAATAAATCAGTATGTAACAACTCAAGAGGACTAGATATGCTATTTAAAAGTTTGGGCTTATGAGGTTTCTTATATTGTTTCCCTTTGGCACATGCCATGCATTTTTCATTAACAGAAAAATCTTTTAAAGGAAGTCCTCTAACAAGATTGTTCTTTACTAATTTATTAATTATCTTAAAATTGACATGGCCTAAACGACGATGCCACAAGAGTGACTCAGAGGTTGATGCTTTTGAGAGAAGACAAGTTGCAGTAGCCTTTGACTCGTTTGAATTCATATCAAGAAGATATGTATCATGTTTCCTTGGAGCACGCATGAGAATTAAATCATCTGGAAGGGCAATCTATTATTTTAAAAATAAACATTCGTCAGATTTAAATAGAACAGGAATGTCTTTGTCGCAAATTTGAGAAACACTCAGAAGATTAAAAGCCAATTCAGGAACATGGTTGACTTTTTCTGAGTAAGAGAACCATTGGTAACTTCTCCTTGTCCAATCATTTTTTCACCCTTCTTATTTCTAGCAAACGCCACATATCCTCCATCTATAATCCGATAATTGGTCAACAAATCCTTTAATCCCGTCATATGCTTGGAACACCCGCTATCAACATGCCATAAACTGTTTACAATCTTTGATGAGGATTCCTAAAATGAATTAACAAATCACTTAGCCGGGAGTAATAGGGACCCAAGATTGAACAACTTTGCTTTTTAAAGAAGTTGATTTTTTACAAAAGAAATTATTAACCAATTTTGTCAATTTATTCCCAAAATAATTCCTATTAGAGGATCCTTGAATCAAAGGACAATTTTTGACAAGATGATCCTCTTGACCACACCTGAAACAATGAGGTTTGAATCTAGGTCTATGATGTGATGAGGTAAAAATAGGATCAATAATAATCTCCTTATCACATTCAGACAAACTAGAATCAACATCACTGAATGTCTCATACAACTCATGAGGTTGTTGTTTATTTGAATCAGAATTTTTCTTTACAAAATTAGAACATGATTCTTCTGACAAATCAGTAAAACTTGTACCATTGGTACTGGTGTCAGATGAAGACGAACTACATTTTTCTGATGATGTCATATTTAATGGTGTGAAAGATGGAATAGGTTGAGAAAAGAACTTTTCGAAACAATTAATTTTAAGTTGCTCAGTTGTTTTTAGAGAAAGATCAGATGCATTACATTCATTACGAGAACAAAAATCATCACTACCATGATTTGAAGTACAAGATGGAATAAAACTATCAAGAGAACATGAGACATTCAAGTCTGTTACATTTGAACTAGAAACAAAAACTGAATTTAAACTAGACTTATTATCTAAAACAGACTGCTGATTTTCAGGTGTACTAGAACTAGTGCATCCAAGCCCACTAGTTGGTCCATAGTCGTAGTCTTCACGAATGTACTTAGAGTTATTCCCGACTAAACCTGCAGACATACTGTCAGTATCTGTTTCGATTAAAGCATTAGAAGGATGAGGAACAGGCATAGGAGAATAACAGTATGTACTAGGTGGAGGATGAAACCTGTACATTTTCATAACCCAAACCTGTTTTAATTCTTGCTCCCCGTTGAGATTTACAAAGATCATCATGTTTCATTCCAGAAATAGTCCATTTATCTAACTTTGATTGAAGTTTGCTTGCTTCAAATTCAGCAAGAGCAACCCTTTCAGTCAAAGTATTAATCTCGACATTTCTTTCCAAAACGATTCTTTTTAAATGATCAGTTTCTTTTAAAGCCTCATTTAATTTCACAAAATATTTTGATTCATTCATTTTAAGTTCATCATTAATTCGCTTTAAATCCTTTTCATTATCAATTAACAAACGATTAGCCTTATAAATCCCAAAATAGTCTAATTTTGCAAGCAGATGAGCACATATCCTGCATTACCTCATATGGAAGTCCCATTACCATCCTTTCAGCAGCTAAAGCTTTATCACACATGCATACTGGAGTACTTGATTTCCTTTCCTCAACAGTAGCAGCAACATCATCCTTCGCTTTTCCTATCTCATCTTTTGAATTTCTTTTCTCACTTGAACCTGCAGTTTCCTCTTTCCCATCTCCATCTGCCTTTTCTTCTTTCTCATTTACTGAAGACTCGTTTTCTCTTTTGAATTCCTTGAACAGCACAAATCCATCTTCACCAACTTCCATTTCATTACCTTCCACAATCTCAGCAACTAACGCGTGATTTATCTCAGTTCTTGTTTCTTCCACCTCTGCACTCCAATCAAAGTTCGAGATCAAGGCCGACTCCTTTTTTAGATTCACTTCTTCCTTTTCTTTCTCTGCTGTCAATCTTGGTACTCCAGTGTTACTAGGATCTGTGACAATTGGTAATGGACATTCACGTTTAAAATGTCCCAATTGTTTACAATTAAAGCACCTCAATTTTGACTTATCAAATCCCAGTTTTGAGGTAGATGATTGACCACCAAAGTTCTTTCGTCCTGTTCTTTCCATGAATCTCCGGGCTCTTAAAGTTAACATCGCCATTTGCCATTGAATGTTAGTTTCTTCTAAATCATCAGGATCAACCTGATACATGTCCTCCATAGTCATTTCTTTACCTTTCAGTTCTCCAGCAACAAGAGCTTCATAGCTCTGAACAAACATTCCAAAAAGAGCCATTGTTTCAGATGGAATTGAAGTTTCAGCATTGACCTTAGAATTTCCCAATTCTTTTCCAACATGACTATTACCACTCGAGAAATTACTTGTATTGCTCCATCCTTGAATTGGATTTTGAATGTGAGAGTTTGCAGCGGATGACAACAAAGCAGCATTTTGAGAAAAACCAAATGTGGGCATCATAGTGTGGTTAAATTCTCTTCTTTTCATATCCAACTCAAAAGATTTCAACTTGTTAATGATATCCATCAGCTTGTAATCTGTAAAACCTCTTTCTTGTTTAAGCATTCTCACTTGAAGACTCCACTATGGTGGAAGAGAATCGAGAAGCCTATTAACTTGTTCACTGTTGGAGAGCCTTTCATCATACTTCTTTATAGTGCTTGAGACGGTTAAGAAACGGTTTGTAAGATCTGTCAAACTTTCATTCTTGTATCCTACAAATGAATTGAACTCCTTTTCAGCCTGAATACTCTTGTCTTTTACCAAATTTGCATTCCCATCATAGAAGTCACAGAGAGCATCGTAAAGGGATTTAGCATTTTTATGCTCTGCAAAACGGTTGTAGATGTCTGGAGCCAAACAGAGAGTTAGAGCACCAAAAGCCTTTTGATCACGATCAATCAATTTCAGATCTCTTTCAGTATAGGAAGATGGGTCTTTGTTCTGAGAAACAACATCACCAACAGTAACCGTAGGTATGTGAGGACCAGAAATAATCGATTCCCATTGATTATGATAAGTGTAGAAGAAGAAAGCTTTGAGACATCTCTTCCAATCTTCAAAATTATCTCCATTAATGAGTCTTGGAGGTCTATTAGGAGCAACACTTTCAAGATCAGCAAGTGTAAGAGTAGTTAATTTCGACATGATAGTTTCGGCAGAAATGTTTATAATTTCGTTGACAAATTCGCAGAAAAAGGTGACTTGGATAACAATTTCGCTGAAACAGTACTTTCGCTGACAATTTCGCAGAAGCTGACACTTTCGCTAGCAATTTCAGCGGCACTTTCGCCTGAATAGAGACACCACTTGCTTAGTTTCGCTGCTAACTTCGCACGAAACAAGCTAGAACTTTCGTTCAAAAATAAATTCGGCAGCAATATCGCTTGTTGATTGGTCACAAGCATTAATGAACTTTCGTTCAAGGAATTAGTTTCGCAGAAACTCTAGAAAACAACTTCTGATCCAAGATAACTCATAATTTCGCTGAAAGATGATGACAGTTTCGCTGTAAGAACAATAATTTCGCTGGTCGATCTCAAAACCCTTTTTCACCTCAAAATCAATCTGAAAGCATCAAAACTCAATGAATTTGAGATATGATGATTGTAGAATCTTCCTCAATCAAAAACAAGCATAATTCAATCAATTTCCATGCCAAAAACAGCTGATAATCCAATGAAAATTAATTGAAACTAGATATTGACCAAAACCACAAAAACTCAACAAATCAAGAGCACTAAGGCTCTGATACCATATTATTGGTCCATGTGATCGAAAAACAGTACAATTGAAGTGATGAATTGCTCAATATCAAACATTCATGCTAAACAACAACAATTGAGAAGATAGAAGAGAATTCTAACACATATTTGATACTCAAATGAACAATAGCAATCAATAACATCAAGCACAATAGTATTTCTGTGTGAAAACTGCTTAGAATTGGTAGCTTGCAACAATGATCCACGATTAGGGTTTTCCAAGCTTACCTTACAAAGAGAATTGACAAAAGTATATATAGCAGTCATAGTTTCGCTGACAGTTTCGCTACCAGCGAAACTGTCATGCCGAAACTATAGTTTCGCCCGACAGAATCACAAGTTCGCCAGGTAAACCAAAACAACAAACTGTGAGCGAATGTATAGATTCGCTCACATTTTCGCTGGACTGCCAAAACTACTAATTAATAAGAACATACAAAAGGAACTAACAAAAGTCCTATTACAATGTAAAGTAAACAACTATACTAAAGTGAGTCCAACCTAACATGATCTTCAGACAGCCATGAATAAGCAAGAAAAGGGACAACCAAGGTCGTCTACCTGCTAGAATGGAGTAGACTAGGTTGTAGATGAAGTCTAGACGACGAAATTGAGACCAAGCGGGTCGGATTTGGTGCAAAGATGAAGAAAATGGTGAAGAAGAAGGAGATGGAGATGAAGATGAAATAATGGTTCTAGGGCTGGAAATGGGGCTTTTATACCCATTCCAAGTTTGCAAAATATCAAGTTTAGTCCCCGCACTTAACCCCCAAGTTTCCCCAAATTTGTTTCGGTTGAAAAGGACTTTATTAGGTTAATCATATAAATTATAAAAATGTATTTAATGATATTTATAACTTAAAAATGGTTTTTATTAGTGACGTTAATTTTATATAAAAATGATATATTTCGCGGTTACGAGGATGAGAGTTTTTTTTAAAAGTTTTTGAAAATGGACACGATCACAATGAAAGCACAAGCACAACGATGATAAAGCAAGCATAATATCCACATAAGAAGTCAATAAAGATAAGGAATGATTGATCAAAGATAGTTAACGGAAAACCACGTTAATTGACGGACCTTAAGGTGACGGATGTCACAATTGAGGTCTTAATGATGTAATCACTTGCAAAAGTGAGAGCCTCTTCCATATGGATACTCTGAACAGGTTCAGAAGTATTCACCTTAGTGATGGGTGACTGATGTGGGCTAGACAAAGGAGACTCAGGAGTACTCATCTCTCTTTGAGTAGGGGAAGAGTAGAGAGACTCATGGTACCCACTGAAACCTAAGTGTTCATCAGTATAGAATGAGAGGTTGGGAATGGGTCGATTTAAGTCTAAAGGATGGGGATGGTAACTGTCCCCTGAAGGTTGTTCACTTGAGTGTTGAGACTCAGAGTGAGGGCTTAAGGCAGTTAGGCTTGTGAGCTCATCAGAGTGAGCATGACGAACCTCATCCCTGATTCTTGAAGAGATAGGAGTGGTTTGCTTAAGGCAATAGGTATTCTACTGCGCTTCAGTTGCTTGACCTTCCGATCCATGATCTCAATGGGTTCCTCAACAAAATGAAGCTTTTCGTCAATCTTGATTTCCTCAATTGGCACGTGAAGGAATTCGTCGGCCAAACACTTCTTGAAGTTCGACACGTGAAAAGTATCATGCACACCGCTGAGTACTTGTGGCAACCTTAATTGGTAAGCCACTGGACTGATTCTTTCTGTAATCTCTGGTCCAACGTATCTTGGGGCTAACTTCCCTTTCTTTCCAAATCGAATGACTCCTTTCCATGGGGAGACTTTAAGTAAGACTTGATCCCCAATGTTGAATTCTAGGGGCTTCCGACGGTTGTCGGCATAGCTCTTTTGGCGATCTCTAGCAGCTTTTAGTCGGTCTTTGATTTGAAAGATCTTGTCAGTTGTTTCTTGAATAATCTCTGGGCCTGTTAGCTGACTTTCACCAATCTCGGCCCAACAAACGGGAGATCTGCATTTCCTTCCATACAACGCTTCGAACGGAGCACACCCAATGCTTGTATGGTAGTTGTTGTTGTAAGAGAACTCGATCAATAGTAGATGAGCATCCCAACTACCCCCAAAGTCGATTACACATGCCCTCAACATGTCTTCTAGCGTGTGTATAGTTCGTTCACTTTGCCCATCTGTCTGAGGGTGATAGGCGGTACTCATATCTAATCGAGTGCCCATCGCTTTCTGTAATGTCTGCCAAAATCATGAAGTAAATCGGCTGTCACGGTCGGATATGATTGACACCGGCACCCCGTGCCGTGTCACGACCTCTTTGATGTACAATCTCGCCAACTTATCCATTTTGTAGTCTTCTCGGATAGGCAAGAAATGTGTTGATTCGTCATTCGATCCACTATAACCCATATCGAGTCATGTCCGCTGCTTGTTCTAGGGAGTTTGGTAATGAAATCCATAGCTATATTCTCCCATTTCCACTCGGGAATTTCAGGTTGCTGTAATAATCCCGATGGTTTCTGATGTTCAGCTTTAACTTTCGAACATGTCAAGCATCTGCTTACGTACATGGCAATATCTTTCTTCATACATGGCCACCAGTACAGATCCTTAAGATCGTGATTCATCTTGTCTACACCAGGATGAATAGAATATCGTGTCTTGTGGGCTTCATCCATGACTAAGGTACGTACACCTCCCCATCTGGGTACCCATATGCGATCCATGAAGTACTGTATACCATCATCCTTGCAAATCCTCTGTTTATCTAACCCTCGGAATTCTTCTCCCGCAAGGTTTTCTTCTTTCAATGCCTCACTTTGTGCAATTTGGATCTGAGCTTTCAAGTTCGTTTGAATAGTTAATCCCAACGCTCGAGCACGTAGTGGTTTCACGCGTTCTTTACGGCTTAAAGCATCAGCCACCACGTTAGCTTTCCCCGGATGATACCGGATTTCAGAATCGTAGTCACTAAGAAGCTCTACCTAACGTCGCTGACGCATATTAAGTTCTTTCTGGTCAAGGATATGTTGGAGGCTCTTATGATCTGTGAAGATGATACATTTGGTTCCATACAGGTAATGCCTCCAAATCTTGAGTGCAAATACTACAGCGCCCAACTCAAGATCATGAGTTGTATAGTTCTTTTCGTGCACCTTAAGTTGTCACGAAGCGTAGGCAATCACCTTATCCTTCTACATTAGCACACATCCCAATCGCTGATGTGAAGCATCGAGTATACCACAAAATCATCAGTTCCGTCTAGGAGGGACAATATAGGCGCGTTACACAACTTCTCTTTCAACGTTTGGAATGCTTGTTCTTGTGCATGTCCCCAATCAAACTTCTTGTCTCTGTGAGTAAGCAGGGTTAATGGCTGCGCGATCTTTGAAAAATTTGCGATGAAGCGACGATAGTAACCGGCCAATCCTAAGAATTTGTCGTATCTCCGATGGTGTCTAGGGCGCGTCCTATTTCTTCACCGCTTCGATCTTTCCAGGATCTACATGAATCCCGTCCTCATTAACCACATGACCCAAAAACATCACTTACCGCAACCAAAATTCACACTTCAAGAACTTGGCAAAAAGTTTCTTTTCCCGTAACAGTTCTAGAATTGTCCGAAGGTGTTCTTCACGATCCTCTTTCGATCGGGAGTAGATAAGTATATCGTCTATGAATATTATCACGAATTTATCCAAATAAGGTTTGCACACCCGATTCATTAGATCCATAAATACAGCTGTTGCGTTAGTCAACCCGAACGGCATGATCAAGAACTCATAGTGCCCATAACGAGTTCTAAACGCTGTCTTCGGTATGTCGTCCTCGAAAACCCTTAGCTGATGATATCCAGAACGAAGGTCGATCTTTGAGAAATACAAATCTCCTTGCAGCTGATCAAACAGATCGTCGATCCTTGGGAGAGGATATCGATTCTTCACGGTTAACTTGTTCAACTCACGGTAATCGATACACATGCGGAACGACCCATCCTTCTTTTTAACTAATAATACCGGTGCTCCCCACGGTGAATGACTCGGTCGAATAAAACCCTTCTCCAGTAGTTCCTGTAACTGACTAGACAACTCTTGCATCTCAGATGGTGCTAACCGATATGGCATCTTTGCTATCGGTGTAGCTCCAGGAACCAACTCTATACGAAATTCCACCTGTCGTGGAGGAGGCAAACCAGATAAGTCATCAGGAAATACATCTGAGTAGTCCCGTACCACTGGGATATGTACTAGTTTCCTCTCTTCGTTCTTCTTTTCTACCACATGAGCCAGAAAAGCATAGCACTGCTTTCGTAAACTTTGGCGTGCTTTCATGCAGGAAATAAGCTTTAAGTTCCTTCCCGGTCGTTCTCCTTGGATCTTGAGTACTTCCCCATTTGGCATGGGGATTCGTACTACTTTGTCCCGACAGACAATCTCTGCTCTGTTTTGTGACAACCAATCCATACCCACAATCACGTCGAAACTTCCTAACTCAAAGGGTATCAAGTCTATATCGAAGGCATGGTCCTCCAATATTATCGTGCACTTCCTAATAATCTCATCGGCCTGAACGACTCTACCATTGGCCATTTCTACAGAGTAGCTAGTTTCTAGCCTACTAGGACTCAAATCAAGCAATTGTACAAACTCAGAAGATATAAAGCTATTGTCTGCTCCAGTATCAAATAATATAGATGCGAAGTGATGATTGAGTAAGTGCGTACCCGTGAAAACATTCGGGTCCTGACGAGCATCGTTGGCTCCATTGACGAATGCACGTCCCTGAGCTGCATTCCCTTGATTTGTCGGGCCATGATTTCCAGCTATAGCCATCACTTGCTGTTGGTTGTTCCCTTGTTGACCCGGTGCCCGATTCAGTCTGGGGCACATGTTTCTGTAGTGATCAGGGCTTCCACACTCATAACAAGCCCATGCATTCTCGGCGGGGTTAACCGCGTTGACCGGTGCCCAAGATTCAGCGCGGTTCTGCAGTCTCTCGCTAAATGCCCCGGGTGCCTACAGTTCGCGCATACCCGGCACTGCGTTCCTGGGGGATGATGATAGTTGCACCTGTCACATTTGGGGTGTGGCCCCACATACTCTCTCTTGCCCTGAGTCACGGCCACAAAATTTCTGGTCGTCTTGGCCCTCTTATCAAACTTCCCGGTACTCGAGCGGCTTGTTTCCCCAACATCTTTTCTCTTCTCTGCTCCTCAGCCCAAAACCCCCGTTCTCACCATTTCATCAGTTAGAGCGCCAGCCTTCAGAATTGCGCTTTGAATAGTAGGAGGAGCAGCTGCTGTTACCATTGCTCGGATTTGAGGCACAAGTCCCCAAATGTACTTCTCGATTCTCTTTGATTCCGGCGTGACCAGATGCGGAACCAATCTTGCCAGCTCATGAAAACGATCCTTATAAGCTGCATGCCCGGCCCCCACCATAGCATGATTCCAGAATTCATGCTCCAGTTTCTGCATCTCGTTGAGGGGGCAGTATTCCTCGGTGATCAAAGCTTTAAACTCATCCCATGACATCTGCATCACAGATTCTCTTCCTCTAGCTTGAACCTGGGTGTTCCACCAGGTTAGGGCGTTGCCCTGCAGTGAACATGTGGCATATTTGATTCTCTAGCTGTCGAGGCACTCACTGATGTCAATTACTGCCTCCATCTTTTCTAGCCACCTGGTTAGGGCTATCGCCCCACCTTTCCCATCAAATTCTCTCGGTTTGCATGCCACAAACTCTTTGTATGAACACCCTCGCCTAGTATTAACAACCCCAGTCTCAATACCGGCTGTACCACCATTCTCGGTCTCCTGATTGCTTTCGTTCCCAGTTGGGTTTCCATTTCCCACTTCAGTTTCGATCCCACCTTAAGCTCTTTCTCCATTATCTCCATTATCATTTCCACCATCCCCGTGGGGGTGGTGTTGCTGGAGTGCATCGCTCACTTGGGCCACGATAGTAGGAATTAGTGGAGCCAACTGTTGAGCGATCAGAGCTGCCATATCAGAGTTTCCTGTATCCTGATTGTTACTGGCAGGACCATCATTTGTTCTTGGTGCTCTACCTCTACCTCTGCCTCTACCCCTTGGGGCTTCACTCCCGCCACTATTGCTGCGGGTAACTCTTCGAGGCGGCATTTTCTAATCATAAAAGTAGTAAACACGTAAGCTTAAATCATTTCAAAAGTATATTATCCATAACACTCATCAAGTCCAGTATTCCAAGTTAATATCACACTTTTTGTCACCACATATCGCATGCAAGTCGTGTAGTTCTCACACCATGAATTGGTAATGTCTCAACAATAGTCCATCATAACAGTTGTAAATCCATGTATATAATCACGTTTAGTCTAGCGGAGGTTGTCTATCTCTTCCTCTTTCGAGGTTTCAGACATAACCTCCTCAGGGTCAATCTCAATGTCCAAGGTCAAGCGCAATAGCATGATCTGTGAAGATCTCTTCTGGTTTAATACCCGGATATGATAAACCAACTTGGTGCGCAGAGGGAACAGAAGATCCAATAGAAGCATCCCATAAGGAGTGAGCACAAGGGCTCTCTCACAGGGTGAAAGATCACATAACAGATAGATAAACAAATCAAGTAACGAGGAACACATACACGAGATATAATATGCATACAGATCCTAGCATGAAAATCTACATGAAGGTTCCTAGGTTATAGTCTAGGTCAAGCGTATTGCCTAATTCTCTATAATCAATGGCTCTGATACCAATCTGTCACACCCCGCTAAAAGCGGAATCACGGGGATGTAACGAGATCGGGATCGTCATAACACATGGTAAGCGATAGAGATGCAATTTAATAAATGATGACAAGCGTGTCATGACGACACCCGACAACAAGCGGACTTGTGTCGTGTTTAGTCAATATTCACAACAACATAGCCATAAGCATGATAAATGATTCACATAACTAAATAAAGATGAAATTGTAATGTAAATTCCCACAACCCGGGAACAAGTATCAAAAGAATAAACTTGTTTAATCAGACTACAACATTGTTCAAAATAATTGTTTGTCAAATATGTTTAGTCTTAAAAATGCATCCTAGGGTCTCCACTAAGGCAGCACACCTAGATTCCTCAATTTGCATGATCACCTGAAAAGATATGCTCAAAATGGTCAACAAAATTGTTGGTGAGCTCGCAGGTTTAAATAGTAAATAAGTAAGTGATGTTGTATATAGTAAGCGACGTGGAATACCGTGAATACAGTTATATTAACAAGTAAAATCACATGACAATGAGCTTTGCAACCAAACCTAGCGACGTACACAAAGATATTGTCGGAATATATTCACCCAAGGGTCCGTTCCTGGCCACTGATGGTACCAACTAGTATACCAACGAACAAGGGTGGGGGTGTCAACCCAGTAGTACTACCAATACCTATCCGTCGGTTCCCACACTGGAATTAAATAGTTGCAAAGATAGAACCACACAGGAGACCCAAGCATGTATCAGATAAGTACTTGTAAAACAGTATCACGCTGATTCCATGTATGTAAATTTTAAGTAAATTGTACAGCATTGAAAATGGGTGAGCATACTTTTCCCCCAAGTTGTAGATGATTGAAATAATGTAAGCGTAAAAAGGGGCCACGAAACTCCCTTGTTAAGTGGTAAGTATGTATGATAAATGTATCCAAATGTTGTATGCAAATGAACGGTCAAACACCTATTGACAATTATTGTTAAGCATTAATGATATGAATGAAGCATATAATATTGATCGGTCGGTTCGGGTTGTATCGGTTGGGTCGCGTGTAACACACACAAACAGACACACGCACTAGATCTTATGTAGATCCAAGTACCAGACATTGTCGCCATTGCTGATGATATTTGTGTAAAAAGTTTCATTGTCATTGAAGATGTATTAGATAAATATCAGTAGTTACAAATCGGTTGTTGATACATGTAAAACGTTAGATTGCTTTGATTTTGAATAATATTTGTGGGCTTTATAGCGTTGACTTTAATCTTTGTCATTAGTAATGGCAACCGTGTCGATGTCACCTTAACATCACACGACATACACACACCACACACAAGAAAGGATATCACACACAGCAACTTCAGTCGCACGACAGGACTAGACGCACGACTCAACACTCCATTCGCACGAATCAACCCTCAATCGTGCGAATCAGCTTCATTCGTACGATTGAACCTTCATTCGTATGACTGGCATTCAGTCGTACCACACAACACCCAATCGCACGACTCAACCTCCATACGCACGAATCAACCTTCAATGGTGCGAATCAGCTACATTCGTACGATTGAACCTTCATTCGTGCGATTGGACTCCAGTCGTGCGATACATGCACAATCGCACACATTCATTCGGTTGCCTGACTCAATCGCACACATTCATTCGCTCGCATGACTCAATCGCACACAACATTCATTCGCATAGACTCAATCACACACATACATACAGTCGCACGACACACCCAGTCGCACAACTCAGTTGTACGATTGACTCTGACGCATGGCTCAGTCGCACGACTAATCCAGCCGCACGACTCAATCGCATGACAGACCCAGTTGCCTGGACAACAGAATCGTGACTGTTGACGGGGCTGAGCAGCCTTCGGTTGCTCCAAGCACGAGTTTTACACAACAAGGACTTCCAGAAAGACTCTACACACATACACAAACAAGAAGCACACGCAGAAAGACCTCACACGCACCCACACGACCTCATGTGTTTGGGTTGAACCCGAACAGCCGAAACCCTAAAATGGACAGCCATGAATAAGCAAGAGAAGGGACAACCAAGGTCGTCTACCTGCTAGAATGGAGTAGACTATGTTGTAGATAAGTCCAGATGACGAAAACGAGACCAAGCGGGTCGGATTTGGTGCAAAGATGAAGAATTGGTGAAGAAGAAGAGATGGAGATGAAGATGAAATAATGGTTCTAGGGCTGGAAATGGGGCTTTTATACCCATTCCAAGTTTGCAAAATATCAAGTTTAGTCCCTGCACTTAACCCCCAAGTTTCCCCAAATTTGTTTCTGTTGAAAACGACTTTATTAGGTTAATCATATTAATTATAAAAATGTATTTAATGATATTTATAACTTAAAAATGGTTTTTATTAGTGACGTTAATTTTATATAAAAATGATATATTTGGCAGTTACGAGGATGAGAGGTTTTTTAAAAAAAAGATTTTGAAAATGGCACACGATCACAATGAAAGCACAAGCACAACGATGATAAATCAAGCATAATATCCACATAAGAAGTCAATAAAGATGAGGAATGATTGATCAAAGATAGTTAACGGAAAACCACGTTAATTGACGGACCTTAAGGTGACGGATGTCACAATTGAGGTCTTAATGATGTAATCACTTGCAAAAGTGAGAGCCTCTTCCATATGGATATCCTGAACAGGTTCAGAAGTATTCACCTCAGTGATGGGTGACTGATGTGGGCTAGACAAAGGAGACTCAGGAGTACTCATCTCTCTTTGAGTAGGGGAAGAGTAGAGAGACACATGGTACCCACTAAAACCTAAGTCTTCATCAGTATAGAATGAGAGGTTGGGAATGGGTTGATTTAAGTCTAAAGGCTGGGGATGGTAACTGTCCCCAGAAGGTTGTTCATTTGAGTGTTGAGACTCAGAGTGAGGGCTTAAGGCAGTTGGGCTTGTGAGCTCATCAGAGTGAGCATGAGGAACCTTATCCCTGATTCTTGAAGAGATGGGAGTGGTTTGCTCCTCAAGGGAAGTGGAAGCTCTAGTGTCCACTTCCTCCTGTATGGGTGAGTATATGGGAGCCTGCACAGACTCAATAGCTTGAGCAGAGGTTCGTTTGGATTTTCTTTGGTAGGTGAGGGTGATTTGTGGTCTTTTTGGTGGTTGGGAGGTAGAAGGTGTGGGTTCAACACTAGCTTATGTTGCTAGGTTGTCACCTTGAGCAATGAGCTCTAACATTTTTGGGACAAGGGCTGTTTCTACCCCTGAGAAGCCTACAATTGGCTTCCTCATAATTTTAAAGATGTTGGGGTTCATCTGTCAAAATTTAAGAATATTATCTGTTTCCCTCAATTGTGAGCCCAGTTCACAGTTGAGAATGTGTTGAACATATCTAGGAAACATATAATACTCTAAGGAGTCCAAGTTAGCAAGCAAATTTGTATAAACTGTAGATACATGTGTACCTAGTTTTTGAGCTTAATGTAATATGTCTTTATTGTCTTACACATATGTAGTTGAATGGGTACTTAATGAAATACAATGTGTGGTTGTGCTTATAATGTTTATTATTTCATTGTTTAGTAGTTTAACGTTTACTGAACTGACTATATAGGTTTGTGGTTGTTTAAATGAATATTAATAATGTAATGATTAATAAATACATTCAAACTTAGTAATATGAAGTTCTCATGTGAATGGCCCATGCTAATGGACCATATACATGAACAACTTCATTCGAATGACTCAGTCGCACGACTGAACCAGGAGACTGGATCAGTCGCACGAGTGTAACATGAGATTGACTCAGTCGCACGACTGAACACTCAGTCGTGCGAATGGATCAACCGCATGGCTCAATCGCACGACTGAACCATGCTAATGGTTCAGTCGCCCGAATGAGAAACCCTAACCAATAAATACCACTTAATTCGTGGAAAAACATAAGAATTCAGAACACTTCGACTACACACGTACCCTAGCCGTCCAGAGACCTTTAAGAACCTGTTCCAAGTTCATATATCGCACTAGATCGATTCCATATCGTTCTTAACGTTTAGATTCAATCCATAATTGTTTCTACGTGCGTTCTCACTGATTGGAGCGCCAATCAAAGAGGATTCCGCACTATTTGATTCGGTATACACGTTAATCAGTTAGTATTTCGTTCAATACACGATCCAAACAAGTGGTATCAGAGCTTTGGCTCTTGATTTATGTGTGATTCAATCGTTTTTGATACAAAAAATTGTGTTCTTTCACTAAAAACGCAATCTTTTCGTGTCAAACGGTGTCTTAGACGTCTCCTGTTCGTAAAGTTTAGTTTTTCCGGCATACGACAATTAGGGTTAGTGAAAATTCGTGTTTTTGCGGCCAAAACACCTTAAACCTACGAATTTTCGAAATCCAGCAGCTTCAGTCGCACGATTAACTCAATCGCACGACTGGATACATTTGCATCCCTCATACACACCATTGGACTCATTCGTACCTCCATTCGTACAACTGAGCAGTCTATTCACATTGTTCAACTGCACTTGTTCATTCGCCCGACTGAGCCATCCACATTAGTTCAATCGCACGATTGAACCATTCGCATTATTTAATCGCACGAATAGCCCAATCGCACACCTTTATTCGCACAAGTGAAACAGTTTATTCCAAAGACTAAAGTTGATAGTAATGGACGACCAATACTCAGCATTCACAGCAGGGAGAGATTCAAGGATTCAAAACCTACTACTTTCGAAGAGTGAAGTAGGGAATCACAACAAACCCCCTAAGCTAATCACGTTAGATGAATTCCCACACTGGAAGCAACGTTTCGAGATCTACTTAAAAGGAGTAGATCCCAATATATGGGAAGCAATTGAGACGGGGTATAGTATGCCAGTAGGTGCTGATGGAGTCAAACTTACACTAGGTGGCATGACTGATGGACAAAAGGTCAAGTACAATGCTGAAAAGAGAGTTTATGCTCTGCTTACTTAGTCAATTCCTAAGGACATCTTCCATCAATTTTCTGAGAACAAGCAAGCAAAGAAGCTGTAGGATGAATTGGAAAAACGGTATGACGGGAATGCGTCATTAAAAGCTATAAAGGCCAAAGAGTTGAAGAAGGAGTTCGACAACTTCTCGTCAATGGGTATTGAGAGCTTGGATGACGTCATCAATCGGTTCTACCACTCGATGAGTGAGCTGCACACTCATGGAGTTACAACGACCATGGAGGACAAGGTGTCAAACTTTGCAGATGGGTTGCCAGAGAAGTGGGCTTCCTTTGTCTCCAATCTTAGACAGAATGGTATGCTAACGAAGTTAGATATAAATAATTTCATTCTGAAGCTGAGAGAGGAAGCATTAAGGATGAAATACACATCCCAAAAGTCTTCTTATACTCAGAATCCGGCACTATACAACGCGACTCCACAAGCCAAAACGTCTGGAGCACCACTTCAGACTGCTTTTGTGTCAAGTTCAGTTGGTCCTTTTCAAGCCTCTACTTCAGGGTCAGAAACGTCAGGGTCGTCTGGTACCCAATACATTGCATCTAAAGCAAATGCTACAAAATTGAAGACCGAGAATCTTGGTAATGTGACAGTAGAAGTAACAAGAGAGCACATGGATCTCTTAGCAGCTGTAGTCCACTCCTATGATGGACTAGTTGCTGGGAAAATTGGGAACTGCCATCTGGTAGACGAGGACTACGAGCATGTAGATGAGACAGAGCTAGAAAGGATGGATATAATGTGGGCCTTAGCAAGTGCTGTCCGGAGAGCTAAGAAGTTTGTCAAGAAGACCGGACAAAACTTGGTTGCAACTAAGGACACTACCTTTGGTTTCGACAAGACCAAGGTGACCTGTTTCAAATGTGGAGAAAAGGGGCACTTCAAACGAGAGTGTGTGAAGCCCAAGAAAACTGGAAACAGGAATCCATTCTCGTCCTCAAATCGTCAAGATAAGACAACTAGCAGTCCTACTTCATCAAGCAAGGATCCTAAAGCCTTGACTGCTCATGATGATGAGGGACAGGACTGGAGCTTTCGGTTTGTCTCTCCGGGAGAATCCAACATTGCTAGTTGAGGATTTAGATGATGATTCAGCTAGTGAAGGAGATAATGCAGTGGAACTTGCGATGTCAAACACTAAAGAGACTACAACTGTGGTCAATTACATGCCTGAAGAAGGGACAACTACAACAACGTCAGAATCACCAGAACAAGAAACACCAGACTCTGCTTTGATGGCTAATTCATCAGAACCTCCTCAGGTAGGTACTACTGATCAACTTTTCAATAATCATGCTTGTTCTGATTGTAATAAATTTAGGGAGAGCATTGACTTGAAATTTGCTAGGTTATTAGATCATAATGATAGCTTAGTAAAGGACTTGCAAATGTGCACTGAAGCTAACAGAGTTCCAAAACAAAATGAGCACAATTACAAAGAAAAGATAGACCTATTGAACAAACAGCTTAGGGAAAAAGAAGTAGTAGCCTTTACCCAAGCTAATGACATTAGGTACTATCTTAACTCCCTAGAAGACGCTAAGAAACATAAAGCAATTTTAGAAGTAGAAGTTAATTCATTAAAGCAAAAACTGCATAGTTGGACAAGTTCATCTCATATTGTCCAACACTTAGTGAGAGAGCGTAATAATGGGGAGGGTTTGGGATATAAAGTGGTTCCACCACCACCTGAGACCTTGATGAACACTAAAAGTAAACCAATCAATAACAATCCAATCAAGGATCATATGGTGTCCACTCCTCTTGTAAATGATCCAGATTCCACATGTACATCAAATGAATCTGGAACTAAACAAAAGGAGGCCACGTCAAAGGCAAAACGTAAAATGCCTTGTGTTAATCTGGAAAAAGAGTTTGAAAAGGTTAATATAAAGTCTGGGTCAAACACAGTCAAATCTGAACCTAAAAAGACTATTACTGGTAACCAATCACGTGTTTCTTGTCAAAGTCCAGGTAAACAAAATGGAAAGGATGTTAAAAATGTTAAACCAATTAAATTTCTTAAACAAGATAAAAATCTAAAGAAGTCGAGTCAAAACCCAAGTAGAACAATGT
The DNA here is from genome assembly GCA_025215565.1 of Flaveria ramosissima. Lineage (NCBI taxonomy): Eukaryota > Viridiplantae > Streptophyta > Magnoliopsida > Asterales > Asteraceae > Flaveria > Flaveria ramosissima. The sequence goes on from CM046036.1 coordinate 40,562,214, forward strand.
CACTCGGGTGTCACACACATCTCCATAAAAACAGTTAAATCATAAAGTTGATAGCAGGTCATGCTACAACTATGGAGAGTGTGGACACATCGCGTCTAAGTGTCCTTACTATCAGACAGTAAAGGCTTAGGTTCCTTACCTGAACTAATGTTTTCAATTGAATGTGCAGGGTGTTCGCTATAGTGCTGAAACCAACACGTGGATTGTCGATAGCGGAGCATCCAGGCACATGACTGGGAACAGGGCACTCTTATCAAATGTCAAACAAATAAAAGGAGGCCATGTTTCATTTGCTGGAAACAAAAGAGGGTATATCACAGCTCAAGGGGAAGTGGGAAATCAAAAGTAAAGTTTGATAAAGTAAACTACGTTCAACAACTTCAAAACAACTTACTTTCTGTATCCCAAATATGTGACAAAGGCTTTAAGGTAATATTCAACAACAAGAAGTGTTATGTCCTGAAAAAGGACTATGTGATCCCGGAGGACCAAGTCTTAATGTCTGCCTCAAGATATAATGACCTTTATGTATTGGATCTTTCAAAGGCCTCCACAACGGATCATCAAGTTCAGCGCTTCTTGTCAAAGGATACTGAGAAGGACTCCATCTCTTGGCATCAAAGAATGGGACACATTAATCCACGGAAGAGGAATCACTTGATACAGAATGATCTAGTGAGAGGAGTTAACGTCAAAAACTTCCAACTTCTGGATTTCTGTGTGGCGTGCAAGAAAGGCAAACAGACGAAGAAGTCTCATAAGAAAAGAAAGTTCATTCCATCGAGCTTCCTCTTGAACTTCTTCGCATGGATCTGTTTGGTCCAGTCAGTACAAGAAGCATTGCAGGCGACTTGTACTGCTATGTGGTTACTGATGACTACTCAAGATTTTCTTGGGTAATTTTTCTGAAATCCAAATTAAAAACATTAGAGTCTTTCAAGGAATTAGTAACTACACTGGAGTCTCTATACAAGCTGAAGGTAAGACAGGTACGCTCAGACAACGGAACCGAGTTCAAGAATCAGTGGATGGAGGCTTACTGCAAGGAAAAGGGAATTGTTCACCAGTTCACCTATGCCTACACACCTCAGATGAATGGCGTTGCTGAGAGAAAGAATCGCAGCTGGATAGAGACAACACAGACAATGCTAGCGGACTCGAAATTGCCTATCCAATTCTGGAATGAGGCAGTGGCAAATGCGTGTTATACGTTAAATTGAGTTCTGGTAGTTAAACGCCATGGCAAACGTGTTACGAGTTACTACAACAACGTAAACCTAATCTAGAGTATCTCGAACCGTTTGGCGCACCGTGCACCCTACTGAAGAAGACTCAGGAAGGAAAATTCAGTGAGAAGGATGAAGAAGGTATCTTTCTAGGATACAACATACCGAACAAGAGAGTTTACAACAACTCAACGGGTCTAGTAGAAGTGTGGTGTAACGTGGACGTTCAAAGATACACCACCCCACCTGCTGGAAAAGGACCCGCCTTCTTTTTCGACTATGATGGATTCTTCAAGTCCTTCAACATACCTCTCTCCACTTCTGAAGAAGAGTTAGCAACCAAGATGATGTATGATGTCTTGAACACACCGTCACAAGATTCAACATCATCTGGTTCACAAGGTGACTCGTCTCACCACTCAGGGGGAGCACTCGAAGTAAGTGACTCCTCCTCAGAAGATGAACCTGTGGAGAATGACCAGAACAATTAGAAGGAACAGGTTCCAATTCCTGCAAGTCCACAAGCATCTAACAGTGATGCCTCTGCGTCTTCGGAACCTCAAACTCCTACTGCCTCATATACAGAACCAAACGTTCATAATCTTGACTCTGAGGTAGTTGTTCCCCCCACTCCTGGATCACACTTAAATGTCTATCATCCTCTAGACAATGTCATTGGGGATGTCAGATCAGGAGTGCTGAAAAGAAATCAGCTATTCAGCTGATTATGCCTCGGTAATGGAAAAAGGATACCTTTACGACGGTGCTTATCGTTGTTTTGTGTCACAGTTTGAACCAAAATATGTCAGTGAAGCCCTGAATGATGAGGCATGGGTGAGTGCCATGCAAGAAGAACTTCTTCAGTTCAAGAAGTTAGGTGTATGGACTCTAGTGGATAGACCTAAAGGTGCTAAGGTCATTGCCACCAAATAGGTCTTGAAGGCGTCATCATCAGGAACAAGGCTCGACTTGTAGTTCAAGGATCTCGTCAGGTCGAGGGAATAGATTACAATGAAGTGTTTGCACCCATGGCAAGAATGGAAGCCATCCGCATCTTCCTTGCCTATGCATCGTATATGAAGATTAAAGTTTATCAATTGGATGTGAAGAGTGCATTCCTTCATGGTGAAATCCGAGTGACAGTGTACGTCAGTCAACCCGAGGGATTTGAAGATCCATATCATCGGGACAGAGTTTACAAACTCGACAAGGCTTTATACGGGCTTCATCAAGCCCCAAGGGCCAGGTATGAGAAACTCTCGACTCACCTTGTGAAACACGGCTTTCGCAGAGGTGTTATTGATTGCACACTGTTTATCAAAGAGAAAGATGGTGACTTACTGCTTGTTCAAATCTATGTTGATGACATCATCTTCGGCTCAAAGAACAAAGAATTATTTAAAGAGTTTGAAGTAGTAATGAAGGCTGAGTTTGAGATGAGTGCCATGGGAGAGATGAAGTTCTTTCTCAGGTTACAGGTGGATCATACACCAAAGAGAATATTCCTACATCAGACCAAGTATGTAGAAGATATTCTTAGTCGATTTGACATGGAGAATGCTTCTACAGCTGGGACTCCACTTGCTACAAACCATGATGTAGCGCCCGATGAGAATGGTGATCTGGTCGATGCCACCATGTACCGAGGAATGATTGGATCTCTCATGTACCTCACTGCCTCAAGACCTGATATCATGTATGCGACATGTCTATGTTCAAGATATCAGGCAAAGCCAAAAGTTAACCATCTGATAGAGGTCAAAAGGATATTCCGTTATCTGAAGGGTACACAAACACTTGGGTTCTGGTATCCTTATGATGATGACTTTGAGCTTACAGCGTATAGTTACTCGGATTACGGTGGCTGCAAGATGAACTACAAGTCTACATCAGCGGGATGTCAATTCTTTGGGAGGAGATTAGTGACCTGGCAGTGTAAGAAGCAGACCTCAGTTGCATTGTCAACCTGCGAAGCCGAATACGTTGTTGCCGCAAGTTGCTGTTCACAAATCATATGGATACAACAGCAAATGCGGGACTACGGTTTGAATTTCTCTTCTACTCCTATTTTTGTTGATAACTCTGCTGCAATTGCAGTAACTAAAAATTTGGTACAACATCCTAAGACCAAACACATCGGCATAAAATATCACTTTATACGTGACTGCTTTGAAAAGAACATAATCGATGTCGTTAAAATAAATACTGATTTTCCACACGCTGACCTCTATACAAAGGCTTTTGATAAACAACGTTTTCTATATTTTTTAGAGGTTAACTGCGTTAAGAAGAAAAGTGATATAAATCCAGAAGATGACCATGTTTAGTCCGATGCATTTAGTCCATTTTTATTTATATTTTCTTTATTTATTTTATTTTATGTTCAAATTAAATTGATGTTATTTCTTCGCCTATTAAAATCCTAAAAGCGCAAATCGTTTATGGTTTTAGAATTATAGGGGGAGAATAGGTTTAGTTAACAACATTAAAAAAAACGAGGGAGAAGGAGAGGCTAGCTGATAGAAATCAGATCGTATTTGTGATACCGATTCAAAAACTTTGGAAGATGATAGTACACAGGAACAAACCATTTTGGACTTTTAAAAGTTTAAATTGTAATAGATTCAAAGTTCAAAGTATAAGTTTGTGTAGTCTGAGCAATATAAAAGGAAAAATGATAGTAAAACTGGTTACTACTAAGGTAACACAAAGAAAGTAGACCTAGAGGTTGCTAGACCACAGATGATATGTCAGTAGATTCAACACAATAGATGATTAGACCTTGTTGGTGATCTTAGGAACAAATTAAGTTGTTCAACAAGCTGTGGGTTATCATCTTATCCCTGGTTACCACAATCAACAAAATTCCAATAAGGGGTGACGAGCAGAATAAACGCCGCAAATATGTGCGTATGACCAAAATATGAGCAAAAGCACATGATGAAAAAAAATACAAAAGCAATCAAACTAATAAACTATGTTGTTGGTGAGATCCGTGCAAAAAGAATAAAGTGCTCAAACAAGAAGATAGGTTATGTGCCTCTCTGGTGTGCGGTGGCACTGACCTGAGGATAAGCATAACCTATATATTCTAGAATTCATTGTTGTTTGCCCCCTCTCTGTTGTGCGATGGCACTGACCTGAGGCTTGGCTTCTCCTTGAAAGCTCTAAGAATAGTTTCTTCTTGAATACTAGCCAAAGACCGCTCAAAAATCTCTGGAGGAATGTTGATTACCATATAAGCGTGGGATCCACAAAAGCTTGTTAAAATAATCAAACCTTAAACTATCATCAATTTGTGTCAAAAGTCTGTGTATGGATTTAAGAGGACAAGTATATTGACAATCATCATGGCTACAATTCTTGAAAGTCCAAATCAATGTGGGGATCTAATAGTACTAGTATGATTTCCTAAATTTGCTAACAACTCCAGATGAAAAACAAGAATAGAGAATCAAAAGGTTTTTTATAACATGTCCCGAATGATTTGACTTTTATGTATGATTCCAAATTGAATTGGTCCATGTATGGTCAAAATGAACTGAAACTGCTTTTTCAGGAAATGAAATCTTTAGATTGATATCTTAGGATTTAACCTTCACAAAACCACAAAAACATGTCTTAGTTTTGTATTTCAGTTTTAGTTCGTTTATTTTGTTTAAATTTCGTCAATTTAGTTTGTTAAACATCGGACTATGCCATGGAATTCAATCGGGGATTTAATCACCTAAAAAAGGCCACGTCTGAGGTGACCACACATGTTTTCAAATGTCAACTGAGTCACGTCTTAGGTGACAAATTGTTTTAAAAGGATCACGTCTGAGGTGATCAAAAGTTTTCAAGTTAAAAGGATCATGTCTGAGATGATCGAGTGCTTAAAACGTTAAATCAATAAGTTACAGGGTGTAAAATGTCAAATGGTCATAAAGTCAAAAATCATGAGTATGACCCAGTCGCACGACTGGACCATGAGTACCGACCAACCGTACGAATGGACCATACTCATGCCTTAGATAGTCGAATGGAGCATGAGTATGAAACATTCAACCGAATGGCTCACAGGATTGAGCCAGTCGCCCGAATGGAGCTGTGCGAATGAGTCAGTTGCCTGACTGAACCGCAGTCGGCCGACTGAATGTGATCGACTGAACCAATCGCACGACTGAGGTCCATTCACCCGAATGAACCGAGCGAATGGGTCCAGTCGCCCGATTGAAATAAGATTCAGTATAAATAGGGCCATAGTCGATCGCATTCAACTCATCACCCTCAATCGCCCTACTATCGCACACCTTACTGTTACTATGCCCAAATTTCATCAGGCCAAAATTTCCGACTTCTGTTGATATTCTGATGATTGTGAGTTGTTATACAGGTACAATGTGATGATATCTCACCAAAAGCTGATGGAATGGTGCCTTAATTTTTGAATTTCGACCCATACAAGAACCGAACTGTTTACTGGACAAATAACCTAACTAAACTAACTAAAATGTTGAAATTAAAGTTATTAGGTTATTAGTTAAGTGATTGCGAGTCTAATGAACCAAAACACGACATCTAATTCTAATTTTTGGACCAAATTCGATTTTCAGTTGAACAAACAGTGGGACATGCGACTGGACACACGGATGAACTACAATCGCACGATTGAGTTGAATGAATGACTCAATCGGCCGAATGATTGATACGAATGAGCTCAGTCGGCCGACTGAACCACTCGCATGTTCAGTCACCCGATTGAACTCAATCGCATGCTCAGTCACCAGATTGAATCCAGTCGCATGCCTGGTCATTCGACTGAACTCAGTCGCCTTGTTCAATCACATGATTGAACCAGAATGAATTCAACCAGGTTAATTTGAACTGATTTGTGTTGTGTGGTGATCTAATGCCTATGTGTTTTGTGTTACAGATTGATGGCTGACAGGTGGTCCATCAACCCTAAGCACAACATATGTGCTCACTTAGATGCTACGACTCGGAATGGTCCTGAGTTTGCGGGGCTTATTGCTTTTCTCTAGCGATCCAGGATCTACAGGGCCATTTCTACTCAATGCACTCCCTATAGGTCTATTCAGCAGGCCTTATGGGAGGGGGCATCGGTTGACCGGTCACATGAGCCATACAGCATCAGCAGTTCCATTTTTGGGAGGGATATAGAGATTACTGCAGAGGATATTCGTCGGGTGCTAGGTTTGGGTGACGATGCAGACCACCCTACCAGACTTCACCCGCTGACTGTGAGAGGGTGCTTCTTAAGGATGAAGTACGCTGGGGATATCAACGCAGGTGTGCTCAACAAGAGCAACCTGTGTCCCCGGTACAAGTACTTAGCACATGTCATACTTAAGTGCTTAGCTTCGCGAAGGGGTGGGTTTGATGATCTTTCATACCAGATTCAAAATGCCTATATGGCACTAGTACTGAACCACCCTTTCAGCTTCTCGAGCATTATATTCTCTTACTTGATAGAGAATCTGGAGGCCAAGGGCTGTTAGTGCTCTAAGAAAGATTAACATGTTGTCTTTAGTTGTCTTTTTAATACTTTGTAATAGTATAGGGACTAGTTTTGTAATAAGTTAGTTCCTTTACTTTTTGTTTCATTATAAATAGCTTAGACTTACAGGTAGTAGGTAACTAGTTGAATAGAATTGTATTCGAACCTGCTTACACACTTTGTAATTGTCTTTGCTTGATATTAATGAAACTCTGAATTTTGTTGATATCTTGCTTGATTTGATTACTTTGTTTGTATTTTCATTGAATTGTGTTCAAAAATCATCACAGATTGGTACATTTGATCCTATCATAGGCAAAGAGGGTTTCTGCATGTACACTAGGTTTCTTCAGATGATCTTTGATGAGAAGCTGCCCACACTGCCCAAGGAGAGCCACGACGCTGTGTCGTTGGAGATCGTGGACGATACGACACTGGGTCGTATGAAGGTCTACCGGGGAAAGCAGGTCAAACCCCCGGTGAAGAGACTCTTTGGACATCTGGCCAAGGCTGATTACATGGTGCCAGGTAGGCGAAAGTGGCGCCACGAGGAGAGTGATTCAGATGTGGAGCAGATTGCCCTCCCTTCTGATGACTCCGATGACGAGGATGATGACACTGGTGGAGATTCTGAGCCCGCTCCTACTAGGGGTCCCACTACTCATGTTACATCACCACCACCCACTCATGGAGATACCACCACTGCCAGCTTTCACTAGGATTTTTGTTCTCCAGATGAGGAGGAAGAGAGTGATGAAGAGCCTCTCACGAGGACTGTGGGCAGCAGGGTGGTTGCCACAGAGAGAGGTTTGAGGGCGGTTGGTGGACGCCCAGGGGAGTCCGGGGATGCCGCTGCTGATTCAGATCCCACATATGCCCCGGACCCGCCCAACAGCCAAGGGGGAGCCTCTGTGCCTAGAGGCTCAAGGAAGAAGAGGATGGCACACCCCTATGGCAAGAAGGGGGAGAGACTGAAGTTTACCCTGACCTCATTCACTACCACAGCCACTACCTCAGCCACACCTTCCACAACTACCACCACCATAGCTACCACACCACCTGCCACCACCTCTACCACCTCACACACCACTACCACACCCACTCCATCAAGTACCCACATCCAATCCACCACCACTACAGCTCATCCACCACCACCTACATCTATACCACCCTCAATCTTCACCACTGCCACCACCACCACCTCTAGCCACCAAGCAGGACCGTCATCTTACCCCTCATTTCCATCTGGCTCATCTCTACCTCCTAGTGGGGTAGAGGAATAGCTCTCAGCACTGAACCGTATGGTGCTGAAGCTGTTAGCAGCCGATGATGAGAAGACAAGTCAGAATCGTCAGTTGGTAGAGCTTACCGATGCACAATCTCAGCAGATATCTCAGCAGGCACAGCTGATTGAGCAGCAGGCACAGCAGATGGATGCTCAGAGCCAAGAGATTGCCCAACTCCAGGAGCATAAAGTTCTATCAGCAAAAAAGATAGAGGAGTTGGAGGATGCCAAAAAGACCATCATGCTCAAGCTCAAAGGAACAAAGGATGAGCCTCTGAAGATAAGAGAAAGGGATGGTGATGACGATGGTGATGATGATAATGATGAGGATGAAGATGATGATAGTGATGATGATGAGGCAAGTGATGATGAAGAGACAAGAGAAAGGCAGAATGATGATGATGATGAAGAAGGAGATGCAGCTGCATCTGCCTCAGCTCAAAGTCAAGAGAGACGTACAAAGAGAAATCAAGACCAACGAGCCTCGTCTTCTGCCTCACCTACTGATGAGCCTGCGATTCAGGACAAAAGTAATGATTAGACATTTAGGTATTTGAAAGCTTTTGTACTTGAATCATGTATTAAACTTCTGTACTTAATGTTTATATATATTTAATGTGTTTGTATTTTGATTATTAACTGTTGATACATGTATGTCCCTAGATCATGATTTGTAATGTAATGAATCTTGTGTGTCTAATTATGATGTAATTTGTATTGATTAATGAAATGACATGAATTGGTTGTTACTTGTGATGTTTAATATTTTATTAATGAGTCGTGATTGAATTGATTGGGTTTATGATTGTTTGAATGGTTGCACATTATGTTACATTAATTAAAACATTCAAACTTAACTTAATGAAGTTCTCATGCGAATGGCCCATGCGAATGGACCACACGCATGAATAACTTCAAGCGACTGACTCAATCGCACGACTGAACCAGGAGACTGGATCAGTCGTATGATTGACACATAAGATTGACTCAATCGCACGACTGAACACTCAGTCGTGCGGATGAATCAACCGCATGGTTCAATCGCACGACTGAGCCATACTTATGGCCCAGTCGCACGATTGAACAATACTAACCTATAAATAGACCCAATTCGTGGAAAAACATAAGCATTCATCCCATTACGATTCCAGACGTACCCTAGCCGTCCAGAGACCTCCCAAATCGTTCTCCAAGTTCACAGAACACATTAGATCGATTGCTAATCGATTTCTAACGTTGGATTCAATTCTTGATTGATTCTTCGTGTGTTCTCACTGATTGGATCGCCAATCAAATAGGATTCCGCACTATTTGAGTTGGTCTAACACGCTAATCACTAGGTATTTCGTTCAAATACCAGGTCCTAACAAGTGGTATCAGAGCTTTGGCTCTTGATTACGTGTTGATTCAATCAAGATTGCATAAAAGTTTGTGCTTTTGCACTAAAAACGCAATCTTTGGCATCAAAAGTGATCTTGGACGTTCCCTGCTCATCGAAGTTTGGTTTCTACGGACTTAGGCGATTAGGACTTGTGAAATTTTGAATTTTTACGGCTGAAACCCGTCAAACCTAGAAATTTTCGCAAAACAGCAGCTTCAGTCGCACGAGGGACCCATTCGCACGACTGGACTCCATTCGCATTGCTCATTCGCACGATTGGACCTAGTCACACCCTCATTCGGCCGACTGAACCGTTCGTTCGCATAGCTCATACGCACAAAATTCATTCGCACGACTGAACCAATCGCCCAATTTAGCCGCACGATTGAACCAGTCGCAGAGTTCATACGCACGATTAGACCATTCGCATCCTTCAGTCGCATCAGTGAAAGTTTGTTTGATTAGATTCTAAGTTTATTAGCCATGGAAGATCAGATGTCAGCCTTTACTGCTGGGAAGGACACGAGGATTCAGAACCTGCTGTTGCTTGAGAGTGAGGTGGGTATTCACAATAAACCACCAAAGCTCTTGACTTTAGATGAGTTTCCCCACTGGAAACAACGTTTTGAGATCTACCTCAATGGAGTAGATCCTAATCTGTGGGAAGCCATTGAGATCGGTTATAGTACACCGGTGGGAGCTGATGGAGTTAAGCTAACGTTAAGCGGGATGACAGACGCACAGAAAGTAAAGTACAATGCAGAGAAAAGGGTTTATGCATTGATCACTCAGTCTATCCCCAAAGACATATTCCACCAGTATTCAAAGAATAAGCAGTCCAAGAAACTGTGGGATGAGCTAGAGAAGAGATATGATGGGAATGCGTCATTGAAGGCAATCAAGGCAAAGGAGTTAAAGAAGGAATTCGATAACTTCTCATCTATTGGTAACGAGAGTTTAGACGAAGTCATAGACAGATTCTACCACTTGATGAGCGAATTGCATACACATGGAGTTGAAACGACTATGGAAGATAAAGTAAGCAACTTCGCAGACGGATTGCCTGATAAGTGGGCGTCATTCGTGTCTAACCTGAGACAGAATGGAATTCTTGTGAAGCTGGATATTAATGACTTCATTCTTAAGTTGCGAGAAGAAGCACTAAGGATGAAGTATAGAGCTCAGAAGTCTTCGTACACACAAAATCCAGCTTTATACAACGCCACACCTCAAGCTAAGACATCTGGAGCACCTCTCCAGACTGCATTTGTGTCTAGCTCGTCAGGTCCTTTACATGCTTCTCCTTCTGGATCAGACACGTCAGGGTCGTCATGTACCCATTATATTGGATCAGAAGCAAGTGCTACCAAACTGAAGACCGAGAACCTCGGTAATGTGATCGTAGAAGTAGCTCGAGAGCATATGTATCTTTTAGCAGCAGTGGTTCATTCATATGATGGACTTGTTGCCGGGAAGATTGGAAACTGCCATCTGGCAGATGAGGACTATGAGCAGGTGGACGAAATGGAGCTTGAGAGGATGGATATAATGTGGGCTTTAGCTAGTGCTGTCTGAAGGGCGAAGAAATTTGTTAAGAAGACTGGACAGAACTTGGTAGCTAGTAAGGATACCACATTTGGCTTTGACAAGAGCAAAGTGACCTGCTTCAACTGTGGAGAGAAGGGGCACTTCAAGAGAGAATGTGTCAAGCCAAAGAAGACGGGTAATGGGAACCCATTCTCGTCCTTTACTCGCCAAGACAAGCAAGCCTCCAGTTCTACTTCATCAAACAAGGATCCAAAAGCCTTGACTGCTCATGATGATGAAGGACAGGATTGGAGTTTTAGGTTTGTCTCACCAGGAGAATCTAACATTGCCAGTGTTGAGGATATTGATGATGATTCGGCAAGTGAAGGTGATCTAGCAGTTGAGATAGCAATGTCACATAGTGAAGAAACAACTGCACCCGAGGTCAGTTACAAGCCAAAGGAGGAGACTTCCACGTCAGAGACAGAAAAGTCAGAATCACCAGAACCAGAGACATCTGATGCTGCGTTGATGGCTAACTCTTCTGAACCAACACAGGTAAGTAGAACTGACCAAATGTTTAATAATCATGCTTGTTCTGATTGTGATACTTTTAGGAATAGCATAGATGACAAATTTGCTAGGTTATTAGATCATAATGATAACTTAGTAAAAGATTTACAACTGTGCACTGAGGCTAATAGAGTACTAAAACAAAATGAGCATAGTTATAAAGAAAAGATAGACCTATTGACTAAACAGCTTAGGGAAACCGAAGTAGTTGCCTTTAACCAAGCAAATGACATTAGGTACTATCTAAACTCCCTAGAAGAAACTAAGAAGCAAAAGGCAGTTCTAGAAGTAGAAGTTAATTCATTAAAACAGAAACTGCATAGTTGGACTAGCTCTTCACACATAGTTCAACACTTAGTGAGAGAAAGGAATAACGGGGAGGGATTAGGCTACAAAGTGGTTCCACCACCACCTGAGACCTTGATGAACACTAAGTCTAGACCAGTAAATAATAACCCCATCAAGGATCATGTGGTGACTACTCCTCTTGTTACTGATCCAGACACCTCATGTTCATCTACTGAATCTGGAAAGAAACAAAAGGAGGCCACTTCAAAGGCAAAGGGTAAATTGCCTTGTGTTAATCTGGAAAATGAATTTGAAAAAGTTAACTTAAAGTCAGGGTCAAACAGAGTCAAATCAGAACCTAAAAGGACTTCAAACGTTAATTTTTCACATGCTTCAAGTCAAAAACCAGTTAACCAAAAAGTGGAACATATTAAACAGGTTAAAACAGTTAATTTTGTTAAACCAGAGAAAACATCAAACATACAAGAGTCAAAACCTAAAGTGATTGATGTTACTAGAAAGTCACGCACTTCTCCACAAAGAAAGTCTCATAAAGTTGATAGCAGGTCATGCTACAATTGTGGAGAATGTGGACACATTGCTTCCTATTGTCCTTTCTATCAGACACCTAGGAAGAAAATTGATCTTCAGGACTCTAGACCTAGGTCTTCTAAGAGGAGTTCTTTGACTCCACCTAGAAGATCTAGTGAACCTAAAGTCCAACCTGTAAGCCAGACGACTGTTTATCATAAACAGGCATTGCACAAATCTGGCTTATGGAAAGAGAAGTCATCCTGCGTGTCTCATACTGATGACAAGAAGGAACCTGAGCTACCCTCACCCTCTAAGGGTCAATGGGTGGAGTTTATGATGTGTGATGCCTCTGGGAAACCCAAGACAGTAAAGGCTTGGGTTCCTAACCTAAACTAATTCATTTACTTTGTATGTGCAGGGTGTTCGATACAACGCTGAAACTAACACGTGGATTATAGACAGCGGAGCATCCAGGCACATGACAGGAAATAGAGCCCTTTTATCAAACGTCAAACAAATAAAAGGAGGGCATGTTTCCTTTGCAGGAAACAAGGGAGGCTATATCACAGCTCAGGGAGAAGTGGGAAATCAGAAAGTTAAGTTTGATAAGGTGAACTACGTTCAACAACTTCAAAATAACTTACTTTCTATTTCCCAAATCTGTGATAAAGGATTTAAAGTCATCTTCGACAACAAGAAGTGTTACGTGCTGAAGAAAGACTACATGATTCCAGAGGACCAAGTTCTGATGACTGCTTCAAGATATAAAGACATTTATGTCTTGGATGTGTCAACAGTTGCTACAACGGATCATGAGGTTCAGTGCTTTCTCTCTAAATCTACTGAGAAGGATTCAATCTCCTGGCATAGGAGAATGGGACACATTAGTCAAAGGAAGATGAATCATTTGATTCAGAAGGATTTAGTGAGAGGAGTAAATGTCAAGAACTTCCAACTTCCTGACTTTTGTGTAGCATGCAAGAAAGGCAAACAGACAAAGAAGTCTTATAAGGAAAAGAAAGTTCATTCAATAGAACTTTCTCTTGAACTTCTTCACATGGATCTGTTTGGTCCAGTCAGTACAAGGAGTATTGCAGGCGACTTGTACTGTTTTGTGGTCACTGATGACTACTCAAGGTTCACTTGGGTAATGTTTCTGAAATCCAAATCAGAAACATTTGAGTCATTCAAGGAATTAGTAACCACACTGGAATCTCTCTACAAGCTAAAAGTTAGACAGGTACGCTCAGACAACGGGACAGAATTCAAGAATCAATGGATGGAGGCATACTGCAAGGAAAAAGGAATTGTGCATCAATTCACTTCTGCCTACACGCCTCAGATGAATAGTGTTGCCGAGAGGAAGAACAGAAGCTTGATAGAGACTGCACGGACTATGCTGGCGGACTCGAAACTGCCTATCCAATTCTGGAATGAGGCAGTGGCAAATGCATGTTATACACTGAATCGAGTCCTAATAGTCAAGCGCCACGGAAAGACATGTTATGAGCTACTACAAAGACGCAAACCGAATTTGGAGTATCTTGAACCTTTTGGCGCACCGTGTACACTTCTGAAGAAGACACAAGAAGGCAAATTCAGCGAGAAGGCTGATGAAGGAATCTTTCTAGTATACAACATACCGAACAAGTGAGTTTCAACTCAACGGGTCTTGTAGAAGTGTGGTGTAATGTCGACGTTCAGAGATATACCACACCACCTACAGGCAAAGGACCTGCATACTTCTTCGATTATGATGGATTCTTCAAGTCCTTCAACATCCCTCTCTCTCCCTCGGACGATGAGTTAGCTACTAGGATGATGTATGATATTCTAAATACACCATCTAGCACACAGGGAGAATCATCTACTCAGTCAGGGGGAGTAGTCGATGACAGTGACTCCTCCTCTGAAGATGAAACTGAAGCAGATGACCAGAACAGTCAGGAGGAACAGGTTCCAGTTCCTGAAAGTCCACAAGCATCTACGAGTGATGCACCTCCGACTTCGGAACCTCAAACTCCATCTTCCTCAGATGAAGAACCAAATGTTCACAATCTCGGTTCTGAGGTGGCTGTTCCTACTACTCCAGGATCACGACTTAACGTCTATCATCCCCTTGACAACGTTTTTGGGGATGTCAGATCAGGAGTACAAACCCGAAATCAGCTATACTCAGCTGATTACGCCTCAGTTATGGAGAAAGGTTACATTCATGATGGTGCTTATCGATGTTTTGTTTCGCAGGTTGAGCCAAAATATGTCAGTCAAGCACTAAATGATGAGGCGTGGGTGAGTGCCATGCAAGAAGAACTTCTGCAGTTTAAGAAGTTAGGTGTATGGACTCTGGTTGATAGACCTAAAGGTGCTAAAGTCATTGGCACCAAATGGGTACTAAAATGCAAGAAGGATGACCAAGGAGTCATTATCAGGAACAAAGCTCGACTGGTGGTTCAAGGTTTTCGCCAAGTCGAGGGGATTGACTATAATGAAGTGTTTGCACCCGTGGCAAGGATGGAAGCTATTCGTATCTTCCTTGCCTATGCATCGTACATGAAGATTAAAGTCTACCAATTAGATGTGAAGAGTGCATTCCTTCATGGGGAAATCAGGGAAACAGTCTATGTAAGTCAACCCGAGGGATTTGAAGATCCTTATCACAGGGATAGAGTTTACAAGCTCGACAAAGCTTTATATGGGCTTCATCAAGCTCCTCGAGCTTGGTATGAGAAACTCTCGAATCATCTTGTGAAACACGGCTTTCGCAGGGGAGTCATTGACTGCACACTGTTTATTAATGAAAAGGATGGCGACCTACTGCTTGTACAGATATATGTTGATGACATAATCTTCGGGTCAAAGAACGAAGAGTTATGCAAAGAGTTTGAAGCAGTGATGAAGAAAGAGTTTGAGATGAGTGCTATGGGGGAGATGAAGTTCTTTCTCGGGTTACAGGTGGATCAGACACCTAATGGGATCTTTCTACATCAGACCAAGTATGTAGGAGACATTCTCAGTCGCTTTGACATGGAGAATGCTTCTGCTGCTGGGACTCCACTAGCTACGAATCATGATATAGCACCTGATGAGAATGGAGATCATGTAGATGCCACTATGTACCGAGGAATGATTGGATCCCTCATGTATCTCACAGCCTCAAGACCTGATATTATGTATGCTACATGTCTATGTTCTAGATATCAGGCTAAACCAAAGGTCAACCATCTGATCGGGGTCAAGAGGATTTTTCGTTATCTGAAGGGTACACCCACACTTGGATTGTGGTATCCTCATGATGATGACTTTGAGCTTACCGCGTATAGTGACTCGGATTACGGGGGCTGCAAGATGAACTACAAGTCTACATCAGCGGGGTGTCAATTCTTTGGGAGAAGATTAGTTACCTGGCAGTGTAAGAAGCAGACATCGGTTGCATTGTCAACCTGTGAAGCCAAATATGTTGCTGCTGCAAGTTGCTGTTCACAAATCATCTGGATTCAATAGCAAATGCGGGATTACGGTTTAAAATTCTCATCTACTCCTATTTTTGTTGATAACTCTGCTGCAATTGCAGTACTAAAAATCCGGTTCAACATCCTAAGACCAAACACATCGGTATTAAATACCATTTCATAAGAGACTGTTTTGAAAAGAACTTAATTGATGTGGTTAAAATTAATACTGATTTTCAACGCGCTGACCTCTATACTAAAGCCTTTGATAAACCACGCTTTCAATATTTGCTAGAGGTCAACGGCGTTAAAAAGAAAAGTGAGGTAATTCCTGATGATGATAATGTGTAGTCCGATGTAGTTTAGTTAAAGTTTTTTATTTTATTTTATTTATTTTATTTGTTTTATTTTCGTCTGTTTTATTTAAACTCATGTTATTTTGCTGTTTATTAAATTCCTAAAATAATTAAACTAGAAATGATTTTAGTATTTTAGGGGGAGAATATGTCAGCAAGTTAACATTATTAAAAAAAATTGAGGGAGAAGGAGTAACTAGCTGAAATAAGGTAGATTGTGTCTGTGATACCGATTCAATACCTTTGGAAAATGATAGTACACAGGAACAAATCAAGAGGGACTTTAAAAATTTAAGTTTTGAAAAGATGCAAAAGTTCAACGTATAAGTCTATGTAGTCTAAGCAATATAAAAAGGGAAGATGATAGAAAACTGGCAACTCCTAAGGTGACACAAAGAAAGTAGACTTAGAGGCTGCTAGACCACAAATGATATGTTGGTAGATTCAACACAATAGACAATTAGACCTGATTGGTGATCTCAAGATCAAACTAAGTTGTTCAACTGACTGTGGGCTTCCATCTTATCACTGGTTAACACAATCAAACATATTCCAATAAGGGGTAATGAGCATTTAAACGCCACAAATGTGTGCGGATGACCATAATTAGAGCAAAGCAAAATAAATGAAAGACAAATGCAATAAAGCTAATGACTTATGTTGTTGGTGCATTTTGTGTAAAATAAAATAAGCTGCTCTAACAAGGAGATAGGTTGTGTGGCTCTCTGCTGTGCGATGGCACTGACCTGAGGATAAGCATAACCTAGATATTCTAGAATTCATTGTTGTTTGCCGCCTCTCTGCTGTGCGATGGCACTGACCTGAGGACAGGCTTCTCTTTGAAAGCTCTAAGAATAGTCTCTTCTTGTAATAATACCCGTAGACCGCTCAAAAGCTCCCGAGGAATGTTGATTACCATATAAGTGTGGGATCCACAAATGTTAGTTGAAATAATTAAACCTAAATCAGTCACCAGTCTGCGTCAAAAGTCTGTGTATGGATTTAAGTGGACAAACATACTGACAATCATTGTGGCTACATTCTCAAAAGTTCAAATCAATGTGAAAATCTAAGAGTTTCAGTATGATTTCCTTAAGTTGCTAACGACTCTGGATGAACACCGAGAATTTAAGCATCAAAAAGTTTTAATAACTAGTCCCAAATGATTTGACTTACCTGTATGAATCCAAAATTGAATAGGTCCAGATATGACCAATCTAAGTTGAAGCTGTCTACTCCCGAACCAAATCCCGTAGATATCAATCTCTGGATTTATCTCTCACAAAAAGCCAAAAATAAGTTTGTTTATGTAATTAGTTTAAGGTTTTTAAATTAGTTAGTTGTTTTTTAATTTTAATTTTAGTCGTGTGTCGGACTACATCAGGAAAATCAGAAAGTAATCAACTCACTAAAAGGGTCATGTCTGAGATGACAATATGTGCTTTGAAAGTTTAAAATAGTCACGTTTGAGGTGACAAAGTGTTTTAAAAGAGTCACGTCTGAGGTGACTAAATTGGTTAAAAGGATCACGTCTGAGGTGATCAAAATGTTTTCGAGATAAAATGATCATGTCTGAGATGATCAAAGGTTCATAACGTACATTTCAATTAATTTAAAAGGGTTTAAATGTAAATTGGTATAAATGGCAGAAAATTAACTAAGTGTGACCCATTCGCACGATTGGACCATGAGAATGGACCAACCATGCGAATGGCTTCCACTCGTACGAATG
The DNA here is from genome assembly GCA_025215565.1 of Flaveria ramosissima. Classification (NCBI taxonomy): domain Eukaryota; kingdom Viridiplantae; phylum Streptophyta; class Magnoliopsida; order Asterales; family Asteraceae; genus Flaveria; species Flaveria ramosissima. Next base: position 40,580,068 of record CM046036.1, read on the forward strand.
GCTCATCAGAATAGCCCATTCGACCGATTGGAAGAGGGCGAATGAGTCAATCAACCGATTGAAACTCATTCGGTCAACTGAACATGCGAATGAAAGGCACGACTGAGCCAGTCGACAGACTGAATCTTAGTCGGTAAATTGCATGCGACTGGTTGGACCAATCGTACGATTGAGCCTGAGTCGCCCGAATGAACTGGGCGACTGAAGCCAGTCGGCCGACTGAGCCCAGCTTCAGTATTTAAAGGGCTCTGTCGATCGCATTTCATTCATCACTCCCAAATCGCCCTTAAATCGCACTCCCTACCGTTACGCTGCCAAAATTTTATTAGCCCTAGTTTTATCGTTGCTTTTGATTCACTGGCGTTCGCCATTCATTATACAGGTAGATTGAAGTCTTGGTTCATTGAAATCAGAAGGATTGAACCCTAATTTGGTGAATATTCGAAAGAAAACAAGAAACAGACAGAACGTGACCTAATAACCTACTTAAACTATGCAAAATGTTAAAATTAAGGTTAATAGGTTATTAGTAACAAGAATGCGAGTATATTGAACCGGTAATCCATGTTAAATCACTTGTATTGATCAAGACTCGAACCACAGGCGACTGGTCGTCCGGATGAACTTCAATCGCACGATTGAAGCTTGCGATTGGGTCATTCGGCCGAATGAACCATACGATTGAGCTCAGTCGGCCGACTGAACCATTCGCAGACTCAGTCAGCAGACTGAACCCAATCGCATGTCACATTGACCAGAATGAGTCCAGTCGCATGAAAGAACAGACGACTGACTTCAGTCGCATGATTCATTCGCACGAATGAATCAGAATGATTTTCAACTTTACACTTAGAACAAAATTTTTCATGTCTTATGTACTAATGGTTCTATGTCTTGTGTGTTTCAGGAAAATGGCAGAAAGGTGGTCCATAAATCCAAAGCACAACATCTGTGCTCATTTGGATCACACCACCAGGAACGGGTCCGAGTTTACTGACATTATAGCCTTTCTGAGACGGTCCCGGATTCATAAGGCTATCTCCACGCCTTGCACGCCATATAGATCACTCCATCAGGCTTTCTGGGAGAATGCCTCGGTGGACCGCTCCCGTGAGCCGTACTGCATTAGGAGCTCTATATTGGGCCATGATATTGAGATCTCTGCCGCCGACATCCAGAGAGTACTAGAGTTTGGGGACGACACTAATCATCCTACTAGACTACATCCGTTGACAGTGAGAGGATGTTTCCTGAGGATAAAGTACGCTGGGGACATCAACTCAGGTGTGCTCAACAAGAGCAACCTGAGCCCCTAGTACAAGTACTTAGCACACGTGATCCTCAAGTGTGTTGCATCGAGGAGGGGTGGGTTTGATGACCTCTCAGACCAGATCCAAAATGCCTACGTGGCACTGGTTCCGAACCACCCCTTCAGTTTTTCCAGCATGATATTCTCCTACTTGGTGGAGAACTTGGAGGCCAAGGGTAAAGAGGGGTTTTGTATGTACCCCAGATTCTTACAGCTCGTCTTCAACGAGAAGCTGCCACAGTTGCCCAAAGAGAGTCATGACGCAGTGGCCTTGGAGATTATGGATGATACTACTCTGGGCAGGATGAGAGTTTACAGGGGGAAGCAGGTAAAGCCCCAAGTGAAGAGACTGATTGGCCACCTGGCCAACGAGAGGTATGTGGCGCCTGGCAGACGCAAAGGCGTCATGATGACAGCGACTCCGATGATGAGAGATTGCTTCTACCAGATATGGATTCTGATGATGATGATAGCGGCGACGCCGGGGATGATATGCCTGCTCCACCTAGAGGCACTGATTCTGATGTTATTCCCCAGGGGTCTGCCACTGCCGGAGAGGTTGTTGAGACGGCCGGTTTCCATCAGGAGTTCAGTGTTGGTGATCAGGAGGAGGAGGAGTCGGATGAGGAGCCCCTCACTAGGACTGTGGGAAGCAAAGTTGTTCCCACAGAACACGGGCTTAGGGTGGTTGGTGAACACCCTCGGGACTCCACAGAGAGAGAGACTGACCCGATATATGCTCCGGGTTCAGTGGGCAGAGCTGCAGGGGGAGCATCCACTTCCACTGGGACTAGGAGGAAGAGGATGGCTCAACCCCACGGACTGAAGAAGAAGAAGCGTCGCCTGACCTTCGTTACCACTGCTGCCACTACTTCCACCACCACAGCCACCACTACCACCTCCACTAACATACCACCCATCACCACAGCCACCACATCCACTACAGCTACCACAGCCACCACCTTACCTACCACCACTGTATCCTTCCCATCCACCACCATACCATTCAACCTACATCACCAGCACCTGCTTACCGACCCATATTCACCACTGCTACTACCACCTCCACCTCACATCATGCCGGACCTTCAGCCCAGCCATCACATGTATATGGATCTACTCTACCTCACATCGGGGTAGAGGAGCAGCTGTCGGCGCTTAACCGTATGGTGATGCGCCTGCTAGCTGCAGATGAGGAGAAAGCGGTGCAGATTCGCCAGTTGACCGACCTGACTGCTGCCCAGTCTCAGCAGATGGCAGAGCAGGCTCGGGTGATAGATCAGCAGACCCAGCTAATCGATGCTCAGAGAGTCGAGATGTCCCAACTCCAGGACCAGCAGGCCCAATCAGCCAAACGTATAGAGGAGTTGGAGACTACCAACAAGACGATTATGCTGAGGTTAAAGGGGTCAAAGGATGAGCCTTTGAAGATAAAGGAGGGTGATGGGGATGATGGTGATGATGATGATAAAGATGATGATGATGATGAGGAAGATGATGAGGATGATGAAGAGACTGAGGAAGAAAGGACAGAAGGTAGAGATGATGATGACGAAGCAGAAGGAGGGGATGCGGCTGCATCGGTCTCTGCTTCTGGTCAAGAGCGAAGATCGAAGCATCGACAGGACCAGTCATCTACCACTTCTGCTCCTCCGAGCGACGGGCCAAGGATTCAAGACAAAAGTACAGATTAGATGTCTTATGTATTTATTTATTTTGTGTTTGAATCATGTAATGAAAAACAAGTGTGTTGAATGTTTATATATTAAGTTAATATAATTCTATTTGATTACTTACTAATGGTTTATGTGTTGAATGTTTAAATCTGTTGATACATGTATGTCCCTAGATCATGATTTGTAATGTAATGAACTTGTCTGTCTGATTATGATGTAATTGTAATCGATTAATGAAATGATATAAATTGGGTGTTACTTGAAATGTTTAATATTTCATTAATAAGTTGTGATTGAATTGATTGGGTTTATGAATGTTTGAATGAGGGCACATTAAGTTATATTAAATAGAACATTCAAACTTAACTTAATGAAGTTCTCATGCGAATGGCCCATGCGAATGGACCACACGCATGAATAACTTCATACGATTGACTCAATCGCACGACTGAAACAGGAGACTGGATCAGTCGTATGATTGACACATAAGATTGACTCAATCGCACGACTGAACACTCAGTCGTGCGGATGAATCAACCGCATGGTTCAATCGCACGACTGAACCATACTTATGGCCCAGTCGCACGATTGAACAATACTAACCTATAAATAGACTCAATTCGTGGGAAAACGTAAGCATTCATCCCATTACGATTCCAGACGTACCCTAGCCGTCCAGAAGCCTCCCAAATCGTTCTCCAAGTTCATAGAACACATCAGATCGGTTTCTAATCGATTTCTGACGTTGATTTCAATTCTTGATTGATTCATCGTGTGTTCTCACTGATTGGATCGCCAATCAAATAGGATTCCGCACTATTTGAGTTGGTTTAACACGCAATCACTCGGTATTTCGTTCAAATACCAGGTCCTAACAAGTGGTATCAGAGCTTTGGCTCTTGATTTCGTGTTGATTCAATCAAGATTGCATAAAAGTTTGTGTTTTTGCACGAAAAACGCAATCTTTAGCATCAAAAGTGATCTTGGACGTTCCCGGCTCATTGAAGTTCAGTTTCTACGGACTTAGACGATTTGGACTTGCAAAATTTCGAATTTTCACGGCTGAAACCCGTCAAACCTAGAAATTTTCGCAAAACAGCAGCCTCAGTCGCACGAGTGACCCATTCGCACGACTAGACTCATTCGCAGTGTTCATTCGCACGACTGGACCTAGTCGCACCTTCATTCGGCCGACTGAACCGTTCGTTCGCATAGCTCATACGCACCATATTCATTCGCACGACTGAACCATTCGCCCTGTTCAGTCGCACGGTTGAACCAATCGCAGTAGTTCATTCATATGATGGACTTGTGGCTGGGAAGATTGGAAACTGTCATTTGGCAGATGAAGACTACGAGCAGGTAGATGAAATGTAGCTTGAAAGAATGGATATAATGTGGGCCTTAGCTAGCGCTGTCCGAAGGGCGAAGAAGTTTGTTAAGAAGACAGGACAAAATTTGATAGCTACTAAGGATACCACATTTGGTTTTGACAAGAGCAAAGTGACCTGCTTTAACTGTGGAGAGAAAGGGCACTTTAAGAGGGAATGTGTCAAGCCAAAGAAGACGGGTAATGGGAACCCGTTCTCATCCTTTACTCGCCAAGACAAGCAAGCCTCTAGTTCTACTTCATCAAACAAGGACCCAAAAGCCTTGACTGCTCATGATGATGAAGGACAGGACTGGAGCTTTAGATTTGTCTCCCCAGAATCTAACATTGCCAGTGTTGAAGATATTGATGATGATTCTGCGAGTGAAGGTGATTTAGCAGTTGATATAGCGATGTCACACACTGAAGAAACAACTGCAGCTGAAGTCAGTTACATACCAAAGGAGGAGACTTCCACGTCAGATACAGAAAAGTCAGAATCACCAGAACCAGAGATGTCTGATGCTGCGTTGATGGCTAACTCTTCTGAAACAACACAGGTAAGTACAACTGACCAAATGTTTAATAATCATGCTTGTTCTAACTGTGATATGTTTAGGAATAGCATTGATGAAAAATTTGCTAGGTTATTAGATCACAATGATAACTTAGTAAAGGATTTACAACTATGCACTGAGGCCAATAGAGTTCTAAAACAAAATGAGCATAGTTATAAAGAAAAGATAGACCTATTGACTAAACAACTTAGGGAAACCGAAGTAGTTGCCTTTAATCAATCAAATGACATTAGGTACTATCTAAACTCCCTAGAGGACACTAAGAAACAAAAGGCAGTTCTAGAAGTAGAAGTTAATTCCTTAAAACAGAAACTCCATAGTTGGACTAGTTCTTCACACATAGTTCAACACTTAGTGAGAGAAAGGAATAATGGGGAGGGATTAGGCTACAAAGTGGTTCCACCACCACCTGATACCTTGATGAAAATCAAGTCTAAACCAGTAAACAACAACCCAATCAAGGATCATGTGGTGACCACTCCTCTTGTTACTGATCCAGACACATCATGTTCATCTACTGAATCTGGACAGAAACAAAAGGAGGCCACTTCAAAGGCAAAGGGTAAATTGCCTTGTGTTAATCTGGAAAATGAATTTGAAAAAGTTAACTTAAAGTCAGGGTCAAACAGAGTCAAATCAGAACCCAAAAAGACTTCAAACATTAATTTTTCACATGCTACAAGTCAAAAACCAGTTAACCAAAAAGTTGAACAAGTTAAACAGGTAAAAACAGTTAAATTTGTTAAACCAGAGAAAACATCAAACATGCAAGAGTCAAAACCAAAAGTGATTGATGTCACTAAAGTGTCACGCATTTCTCCACAAAGAAAGTCAAATTATAAGGTTGATAGCAGATTGTGCTACAACTGTGGAGAATATGGACATATTGCTTCCTATTGTCCTTTCTATCAGACACCTAGGAAGAAGATTGATCTTCAGGACTCTAGACCTAGGTCTTCTAAGAGGAGTTCTCTAACTCCACCTAGAAGATCTAGTGAACCTAAAGTCCAACCTGTAAGCCAGACGACTGTTTATCATAAACAGGCATTGCACAAATCTGGCTTATGGAAAGAGAAGACTACCTGTGTGACTGATACTGATGACAAGAAGGAATCTGAGTTACCCTCACCTTCTAAAGGTCAATGGGTAGAGTTTATGATGTGTGATGCCTCTGGGAAACCCAAGACAGTAAAGGCTTGGGTTCCTAACCTAAACTAATACATTTACTTGATATGTGCAGGGTGTTCGGTATAGCGCTAAGACTAACACGTGGATTATAGACAGCGGAGCATCCAGGCACATGACAGGAAATAGAGCCCTTTTATCAAATGTCAAACAAATAAAAGGAGGGCATGTTTCCTTTGCAGGAAACAAGGGAGGATACATCACAGCACAGGGAGAAGTGGGAAATCAGAAAGTTAAATTTGATAAGGTGAACTACGTTCAACAACTTCAAAATAACTTGCTTTCTGTTTCCCAAATCTGCGATAAAGGATTTAAAGTCATCTTCGACAACAACAAGTGTTACGTGCTGAAGAAAGACTATATGATTCCAGAGGACCAAGTTCTGATGACTGCTTCAAGATATAAGGACCTGTATGTTTTGGATCTGTCAACAGCTGCTCCAACGGATCATGAAGTGCAGTGCTTTCTATCTAAAGCTACTGAGAAGGACTCAATTTCCTGGCATAGGAGAATGGGACACATTAGTCAAAGGAAGATGAATCACTTGATTCAGAAGGACTTAGTGAGAGGAGTAAATGTCAAGAACTTCCAACTTCCTGACTTTTGTTTAGCTTGCAAGAAAGGCAAACAGACAAAGAAGTCTCATAAGGAAAAGAAAGTTCATTCAATAGAACTTCCTCTTGAACTTCTTCATATGGATCTGTTTGGTCCAGTCAGTACAAGGAGCATTGCAGGCGATCTGTACTGTTTTGTGGTCACTGATGACTACTCAAGGTTCACTTGGGTAATGTTTCTGAAATCCAAATCAGAAACATTTGAGTCATTCAAGGAATTAGTCACCACTCTGGAATCTCTCTACAAGCTAAAGGTTAGACAAGTACGCTCAGACAACGGGACCGAATTCAAGAATCAATGGATGGAGGCATACTGCAAAGAAAAGGGAATTGTTCATCAATTCACTTCAGCATACACGCCTCAGATGAATGGTGTTGCTGAGAGGAAAAATAGGAGCTTGATAGAGACTGCACGGACTATGCTGGCGGACTCGAAACTACCTATCCAATTCTGGAATGAGGCAGTAGCAAATGCATGTTATACACTGAATCGGGTCCTAATAGTCAAGCGCCACGGAAAGACATGTTATGAGTTACTACAAAGACGCAAACCGAATTTGGAGTACCTTGAACCCTTTGGCGCGCCGTGTACACTTCTGAAGAAGACTCAAGAAGGAAAATTCAGCGAGAAGGCAGATGAAGGAATCTTTCTAGGATACAACATACCGAATAGGCGAGTTTACAATAACTCAACGGGTCTTGTAGAAGTGTGGTGTAATGTCGATGTTCAGAGATATACCACACCTCCTACAGGCAAAGGACCTGCCTACTTCTTCGATTATGATGGATTCTTCAAATCCTTCAACATATCTCTCTCTCCCTCGGACGATGAGCTAGCTACTAGGATGATGTATGATATTCTGAATACACCATCTAGCACACAGGGAGAATCATCTACTCAGTCAGGGGGAGTAGTCGACAACAGTGACTCCTCCTCTGAAGATGAAGCTGAAGCAGATGACCAGAACAGTCAGGAGGAACAGGTTCCAGTTCCAGCAAGTCCACACGCATCTACGAGTGATGCACCTTCGACTTCAGAACCTCAAACTCCAACTACCTCCGATGCAGAACCAAATGTTCATAATCTTGGCTCTGAGGTAGCTGTTCCTACTACTCCAGGATCACGACTAAACGTCTATCATCCCCTTGACAATGTTATTGGGGATGTCCGATCAGGAGTACAAACCCGAAATCAGTTGTACTCAGCTGATTACGCCTCGGTTATGGAGAAAGGTTACATTCATGATGGTGCCTATCGATGTTTTGTCTCGCAAGTTGAGCCAAAATATGTCAGTGAGGCACTCAATGATGAGGCGTGGGTGAGTGCCATGCAAGAAGAACTTCTGCAGTTTAAGAAGTTAGGTGTATGGACATTGGTTGATAAACCTAAAGGTGCTAAAGTCATTGGCACTAAATGGGTACTAAAATGCAAGAAGGATGACCAAGGGGTCATTATCAGGAACAAAGCTCGACTGGTGGTTCAAGGTTTTCGCCAAGTCGAGGGAATTGACTACAATGAGGTGTTTGCACCTGTGGCAAGGATGGAAGCTATTCGTATCTTCCTTGCCTATGCATCGTACATGAAGATCAAAGTCTACCAATTAGATGTAAAGAGTGCATTCCTTCATGGGGAAATCAGAGAAACAGTCTATGTAAGTCAACCCAAGGGTTTTGAAGATCCTTACCATCGGGATAGAGTTTACAAGCTCGACAAAGCTTTGTATGGGCTTCATCAAGCTCCTCGAGCTTGGTATGAGAAACTCTCAACTCATCTTGTGAAACACGGCTTTCGCAGGGGAGTAATTGACTGTACACTGTTTATTAAGGAAAAGGATGGCGACCTACTGCTTGTACAGATATATGTTGATGACATAATCTTCGGGTCAAAGAACGAAGAGTTATGTAAAGAGTTTAAAGCAGTAATGAAGAAAGAATTTGAGATGAGTGCCATGGGGGAGATGAAGTTCTTTCTCGGGTTACAGGTGGATCAAACACCTCATGGAATCTTTCTACATCAGACCAAGTATGTAGGAGACATTCTCAGTCGCTTTGACATGGAGAATGCTTCTGCTGCTGGGACTCCACTTGCTACTAATCATGATATAGCACCGGATGATAATGGAGATCTAGTAGATGCCACTATGTACCGAGGAATGATCGGATCCCTCATGTATCTCACTGCCTCAAGACCTGATATTATGTACGCTACATGTCTATGCTCAAGATATCAGGCTAAACCAAAGGTCAACCATCTGATCGGGGTCAAGAGGATTTTTCGTTATCTGAAGGGTACACCCACACTTGGATTGTGGTACCCTCATGATGATGACTTTGAGCTTACCGCGTATAGTGACTCGGATTACGGGGGCTGCAAGATGAACTACAAGTCTACATCAGCAGGGTGTCAATTCTTTGGGAGAAGATTAGTTACCTGGCAGTGTAAGAAGCAGACATCGGTTGCATTGTCAACCTGTGAAGCCGAATATGTTGCTGCTGCAAGTTGCTGTTCTCAAATCATCTGGATTCAACAGCAAATGCGGGATTACGGTTTAAAATTCTCATCTACTCCTATTTTGTTGATAACTCTGCTGCAATTGCAGTAACTAAAAATCCGGTCCGACATCCTAAGACCAAACACATCGGTATTAAATACCATTTCATAAGAGATTGTTTTGAAAAGAACTTAATTGATGTGGTTAAAATTAATACTGATTTTCAACGCGCTGACCTCTATACTAAAGCTTTTGATAAACCACGTTTTCAATATTTACTAGAGGTCAACGGTGTTAAAAAGAAAAGTGAGGTAATTCCTGATGATGAAAATGTGTAGTCCGATGTCGTGTAGTTAAATTTTATTTTATTTATTTTGATTTGTCTATTTGATTTTAATTTTATTTAAACCCATGTTCGCTTGCTGTTTATTAAAATCCTAAAATAATTAAACCAGAAATGATTTTAGTATTTTAGGGGGAGAATATGTCAGCAAGTTAACATTAAAAAAAAAAATATAAAAAAAAATTAATGAGGGAGAAGGAGTAGCGAGCTGAAATAAGGTAGATTGTATCTGTGATACCGATTCAATACCTTTGGAAAATGATAGTACACAGGAACAAATCAAGAGGGACTTTAAAATTTAAGTGTTTGTAATATGCAAAAGTTCAAAGTAATAAATCTGTGTAGTCTAAGCAATACTAAAAGGAAAGATGATAGAAAACTGGCAACTCCTAAGGTGACACAAAGAAAGTAGACTTAGAGGTTGCTAGACCATATATGATATGTTGGTAGATTCAACACAATAGACAAATAGACCGGATTGGTGATTTCAAGATAAAACTAAAGTGTTCAACTGACTGTGGGCGTCCATCTTATCACTGGTTAACACAATCAACAATATTCCAATAAGGGGTAATGAGCAATTAAACGCCACAAATGTGTGCGGATGACCATAACTAGAGCAAAGCAAAAGAAAAAATTGAAAGTCAAATGCAATATAGCTAATGACTTATGTTGTTGGTGCATTTTGTGCAAAATAAAATAAGCTGCTCTAACAAGGAGATAGGTTATGTGCCTCTCTGCTGTGCGATGGCACTGACCTGAGGATAAGCATAACCTAGATATTCTAGAATTCATTGTTGTTTGCCGCCTCTCTGCTGTGCGATGGCACTGACCTGAGGACAGGCTTCTCTTTGAAAGCTCAAAGAATAGTCTCTTCTTGTAATAATACCCGTAGACCGCTCAAAAGCTCCTGAGGGATGTTGATTACCATATAAGTGTGGGATCCACAAGTGTTAGTTGAAATAATTACACCTAAATAAGTCACCAGTCTGTGTCAAAAGCCTGTGTATGGATTTAAGTGGACAAACATACTGACAATCATTGTGGCTACATTCTCAAAGGCCCAAATCAATGTGAGAATCTAAGAGTTTCAGTATGATTTCCTTATGTTGCTAACGACTCTGGATGAACCTCGAGAACTTGAGAATCAAAAGGTTTAATAACGAGTCCCAAATGATTTGAATTGCCTGTATGATTCCAAAAATTGATTTGGTCCAGATGTGATCAACCTAAGTTGAAGCTATCTACTCCCGATCCAAATCCCGTAGATATCAATCTCTGGATTTATTTCTCACAAAAAAAAACCAAAAATATGTCTGATTATGTAATTAGTTTAAATTTTTAAATTAGTTAGTTTGTTTTAAGTTTTAACTTGAGTCAAGTGTCGGGCTACATCAGGAAAATCAGAAGGAATAAACTCACTAAAAGGGTCATGTCTGAGATGACCATATGTGCTTTGAAAGGTTATATCAGTCACGTCTGAGGTGACAAAGTATTTTTAAAAGGGGTCACGTCTGAGGTGACCAAAGTGGTTAAAAGGATCACGTCTGAGGTGATCAAAGTGTTTTCAAGATAAAAGGATCATGTCTGAGATGATCAAAAGTTCATAACGTTAATTTAAATAATATAAAAGAGTTAAAGGTAAAAATTGGTAAAATAGCAGAAAAATTAACTAAGTATGACCCATTCGCACGAATGGACCATACGTATGGACTAACCATACGAATGAAGTCCATTCGCACGAATGGATCATACGATTAGTCCAATCGGAGGCTTAAGTGCGAACGAGTGAGTCAGTCGCACGACTGAACTTCAGTCGGACGACTGGAGAAGGGCGACTGACCCAATCGCACGACTGAGTCCCACTCGCACGACTGAAAGGTGCGAATGAACTCAGTCGCACGATTGGATCTAGGGTTGATATAAATAGAGGTGGAGTCGGTCGCAGAGACTCATCACCCTCAAATCGCCCCTAAATCGCACATCCTACCGTTACTCTGCCAAAATTTTATTTGCCTGAGTTTTCTTGTTGATTCTGTGTCACTGACATTCGCTAATCCTCATACAGGTACTTTGAAGTCCATTTCCATCAAAATCCGAAAGATTGAAACCCTAAATGGGTTAAATCGACTGTGAAGTGCGAACCGCGACTGTCAAACCCTAATAACCTATTAAAACTAAGTAATATGTTAAAATTGAGTAAAATAGGTTGTTAGGGAAGAGAATGCGACACTAAAGAACCGGTTAATTGGGTTATAGGATTTAGTTTGCTTAGATTCGAACTTTGGACGACTGAACACATGAGACAGACGACTGGTCGTCCGGATGAACTTCAGTCGCACGACTGAAGGGAACGATTCACTTAACCGCACGACTGAACTATGCGAATGAGACTCAGTCGCACGACTGGTGTAACCGCACAAGAGTTCATGCGCATGAGTCCAGTCGCACACTCAGTCGTGCGTATGAAATCAATCGCACGTCTGAATCTCAATCGCACGATTCAGTCGCACGACTGTCTCCAGTCGTACAACCTCAATCGCATGACAGACAGTCTTTATTCAAAGTCTAAGTGTTGCTTTCTACTATTAGCCAACGAAACTAACGTTTATATTATTATGTGTTACAGATGGCGAGTCGATGGAATATGAGCACCAAGCACAACATATGTGCTCACCTGGACTTGACATCCAGGAATGCAGCCGACTTCACAGGCATTATTACATTTCTACAGAGATCCCGGATCGCTCACGCTATATCCACTCCCTGCACACCATACAGATCAGTGCAGCAGGCCTTCTGGGAAGGCGCATCTGTAGATAGATCCACCGAGCCTCATTGTATCAGGAGCTCGATTTTTGGTGAGGCTATCACTGTTTCTGAGGAGGATCTGAGGATAGTTCTACAGTTTGGAGACGATGCTGAGTGTCCCACACGTCTACACCCCCTCACGGTCCGTGGATGCTTCATGAGAGCCAAGTACTCTGGGGACATCAATGCCGGGGTACTCAACAAGAGTAACCTCTGTCCCCAGTTTAAGTACCTTGCGCACGTGCTGCTAAAGTGTATTGCATCCAGGAAAGGAGGTTTTGACGAGCTCTCCGACCAGATCCAGAACGCATATGCAGCGTTGGTGCTGAACCACCCGTTCAGCTTCTCCAAGATGATATTCAGTTACTTGGTGGAGAACCTCGAGGGGAAGGGGAAGGAAGGCTTCTGTATGTACCCTAGATTTCTACAGATGATCATTGATCAGAAGCTTCCCTCCCTGCCGAAGGAGAAGGAGGACGCTGTTATTCTTGAGGTCATGGACGACACGACTCTTGGCCGGATGAAGGTATACAGGGGGAAGCAGGTGAAGCCCCCTGTCAGGAGGTTGTTTGGGCATCTGGCCCGTGCTGATTATGTGGCGCCAGCAAAGAGGAAGTGGCGCCACGAGGACAGTGACTCAGATGTGGAGCATATTGCTATACCAGAGACTGACTCTGATGATGATGATAGCGGCGACGCCGGGGATGACATGCCTGCCCCATCTAGAGGCACAGATACAGACGTTATTCCCCCGGGGTCAGCCACTGCCGGAGAGGTCGCAGAGATGGCCGGTTTCCATCAAGAGTTTGTTGCTGGTGATATCGAGGAGGAGGAGTCAGATGAGGAGCCCCTCACCAGGACTGTGGGAAGCAAAGTAGTTCCCACAGACCACGGGCTTAAGGTGGTTGGTGAACACCCCAGGGACTCCTCGGAGAGAGATACTGACCCGAACTATGTTCCGGGGTCAGTTAGCAGAGCCGCAGGGGGAGCATCTACTTCCTCCAGGACTAGGAGGAAGCGGATGGCTCACCACATGGTTTGAAGAAGAAGAAGCGTCGTTTGACCTTCGTGACTACCACATCCAGCACCACAGCCACCACTACCACCACTACTGACATACCACCCATCACCACAGCCACCACAGCCACTACTCCTACTACCACATCCACCACTTTACCTACCACCACTGTAGCTATCCCATCCATCACCAGATCATTCACTCCCACTTCACCAGCATCAGCCCACCGACCCATATTCACCACGGCCACTGCCACCACCACCACACATCATGCTGGACCGTCAGCCCAACCCTCACATGCTCATGGATTCACTCTACCTCACATCGGGGTAGAGGAGCAGCTCTCAGCGCTAAACCGTATGGTGATGCGTCTGCTTGCTGCGGACGAGGAGAAGGCGGCGTAGATCCGCCAGCTGACCGACCTGGCTGCTGCCCAATCACAGCAACTGGCAGAGCAGGCTCGGGTCATAGACCAGCAGAGAGTTGAGGTGTCCCAACTCCAAGACATGCAGGCTCAGTCCGTCAAACGTTTAGAGGAGTTGGAGACGACCAACAAGACTATCATGCTGAGGCTGAAGGGGTCGAAGGATGAGCCCCTGAAGCTAAAGGAAGGTGACGGGGATGATGGAGATGATGATGATGAAGATGAGGATGATGATGAGGAAGATGATGATGATGAGGAAACCGAAGAAGACAGGACAGAAGGACGTGATGATGATGACGAGGCAGAAGGAGGGGATGCGGCTGCATCGGCCTCTGCCTCAGGTCAAGAGCGGAGATCTAAGCATCGACAAGACCAGTCATCCACTACTTCTGCTCCTCCGAGCGACACGCCACAGATTCAAGACAAAAATCCAAACTTTCAAAGGGATGAGTTTGACTTTGCTCCCCTTCAAATGGTCAAGACTCAATTGACCATGATTCTTGACCTACAAGGGATAGTGAGACGGTCTGTGAGTTATACCCCTGAAGAAGGGGAGATAATTCATGACCTGTCTGATGAGCAACTAGCAGAAATGTTCAGACTCAATCCCGATGAAATAGTGAAGGACGCTCCAACAGTTGATTCAACCAGTGATGAGGAACTGAATGACATTGATGAAGTTGAGGTTGAAGACATTACTGCAGAAGAGTATCCTCAGTATGCTGACGCCGAGGGAAATGTGGTCCCCAATCTAGGTGAATCCCTAGTCAGTGATACTTTTGAGGTACTTGACAAGATGGAGCAAGAAACAGAAAAGACTGAAGGAACAGCCCAAGCCTCCAATGCAGACGTAGATATTCGCAAGGCTGAATGGGCTGCCTGTTTTGAAGAAGTAAGAGCCCAGCGTGCTACACCAAAGAGAGATGCCTACACCAAGCTCTACAGAGTCAAGAAACACCATAAGGTGTCGGGCAGGATTATCTCATGGGCTTATTTTGAAGACCTTAACGCTTATGCAGTTAAGAGGGAGCAGGGCATAGAGTACTTCAGGTTTCCACATGATCTGAAGACTCTAACTGGTTTTGAGCTCAACCAGCTGGCTAAACTAAAGCTGCTATATGCTGACCCGAGAAAGATGTCAGGCTGGTTTGAGGCTGCCCTGAGGAAAGAGTACCACACCAGGTGGGTCAACTTCAAACCTCAACAACCTACGAGGTATATCAGACGTTCTGAAGTTGATCCCATAACTGGTAAGCCAAAGATAGTGCTGAAGTGGAGTCCCCCGAGAACAATGTCGAGAATCCCTCTCAGGGAAATGCCACAGGACTTCACTCCCCACTTCAAATGGTGGTACTATGATTGGAGAACCGCTAAAGCTGTCATAGTGTTGAATAAAGAGGGACAAATGGATACTATCAGGGTATTCGACCCAATGTGGCTAACCAACTTGTCTGCTAATGATGTCTACACATTATACAAGTGGCCACTATTCTATGACACGCAAGATATTGTACAAGCCCTCCAATTCCAAAATGTCATAAGACTCTGCTTTGCTTTTGAGATACACGCAGGAGTCACTAAAGAGGAGAAGTACAAGAAGTATAAGGAGGTGATGCAGAAGACAAGAGAATAGATAGATCTAGGTCCAAGGGGGAGTTTGTTGATACATGTATGTCCCTAGATCATGATTTGTAATGTAATGAACTTGTCTGTCTGATTATGATGTAATTGTAATCGATTAATGAAATGATATAAATTGGGTGTTACTTGTAATGTTTAATATTTCATTAATAAGTTGTGATTGAATTGATTGGGTTTATGAATGTTTGAATGAGGGCACATTAAGTTATATTAAATAGAACATTCAAACTTAACTTAATGAAGTTCTCATGCGAATGGCCCATGCGAATGGACCACACGCATGAATAACTTCATACGATTGACTCAATCGCACGACTGAAACAGGAGACTGGATCAGTCGTATGATTGACACATAAGATTGACTCAATCGCACGACTGAACACTCAGTCGTGCGGATGAATCAACCGCATGGTTCAATCAAACAGATCCAAACTATCAAATGGATGAGTTTGACATTGCTCCCCTTCAACAGGTCAAGACTCAACTAACCATGATTCTTGATCTGCAAGGGATTGTAAGAAGGTCTGTGAGTTATACCCCTGAAGAAGGGGAAATAATTCATGACCTATCTAACGAGCAACTGGCAGAGATGTTCAGACTCAATCCTGATGAAATTGTCAAGGATGCTCCAACAGTTGATTCAACCAGTGATGAAGAACTAAATGACGTTGATGAAGTTGAGGTTGAAGATATTACTGCAGAAGAGTACCCTCAGTACGCTGACAACGAGGGTAATGTGGTCCCCAATCTGGGTGAGTCCCTAGTCAGTGATACGGTTGAGGTACTAGACAAGATGGAGCAGGAAACCGAAAAGACCGAAGGAACAGCCCAAGCCTCAAATGATGACGTAGACATTCGTAAGGCTGAGTGGGCTGCCTGTTTTGAAGAAGTGAGAGCCCAGCGTGCTGCACCAAAGAAAGATGCCTACACCAAGCTCTACAGAGTCAAGAAACACCATAAGGTGTCAGGCAGGATTATTGCATGGGCTTATTTTGATGACCTTAACGCGTATGCAGTTAAGAGGGAACAGGGCATAGAGTACTTCAGGTTTCCACATGATCTGAAGACTCTACCTGGTTTTGAGCTCAACCAGCTGGCTAAGCTAAAGCTGCTGTATGCTGACCCAAGAAAGATGTTAGGCTGGTTCGAGGCTGCCCTGAAGAAGGAGTACCACACCAGATGGGTTAACTTCAGACCACAACAGCCTACGAGGTACATAAGAAGGTCTGAGGTTGATGCCATTACTGGCAAGCCCAAGATTGTGTTGAAGTGGAGTCCTCCGCGCACTATGTCGAGAATCCCTCTCAGGGAAATGCCACAGAACTTCACTCCACACTTCAAATGGTGGTACTATGATTCGAGAACTGCTGAAGCTGTCATAGCTCTGAATAAAGAGGGCCAAATGGATACTATCAGGGTATTCGACCCGATGTGGCTAACCAACTTGTCTGCTAATGATGTCTATACATTATACAAGTGGCCACTGTTCTATGACACACAAGACATTGTACAAGCCCTCCAGTTCCAAAACGTTATACGACTTTGCTTTGCGTTTGAGATTCACGCAGGAGTCACCAAAGAGGAGAAGTACAAGAAGTATAAGGAGGTTATGCAGAAGACAAGAGATTAGATAGATCTAGGTCCAAGGGGGAGTTTGTTGATACATGTATGTCCCTAGATCATGATTTGTAATGTAATGAATCTTGTCTGTCTGATTATGATGTAATTTGTATTGATTAATGAAATGACATGAATTGGTTGTTACTTGTGATGTTTAATATTTCATTAATGAGTCGTGATTGAATTGATTGGGTTTATGATTGTTTGAATGGTTGCACATTATGTTACATTAATTAAAACATTCAAACTTAACTTAATGAAGTTCTCATGCGAATGGCCCATGCGAATGGACCACACGCATGAATAACTTCATGCGACTGACTCAATCGCACGACTGAACCAGGAGACTGGATCAGTCGTATGATTGACACATAAGATTGACTCAATCGCACGACTGAACACTCAGTCGTGCGGATGAATCAACCACATGGTTCAATCGCACGACTGAACCATACTTATGGCCCAGTCGCACGATTGAACAATACTAACCTATAAATAGACCCAATTCGTGGAAAAACGTAAGCATTCATCCCATTACGATTCCAGACGTACCCTAGCCGTCCAGAGACCTCCCAAATTGTTCTCCAAGTTCACAGAACACATTAGATCGATTGCTAATCGATTTCTAATGTTGGATTCAATTCTTGATTGATTCTTCGTGTGTTCTCACTGATTGGATCACCAATCAAATAGGATTCCGCACTATTTGAGTTGGTCTAACACGCTAATCACTAGGTATTTCGTTCAAATACCAGGTCCTAACATTAACTAATAATTGATGTGTTACATGTCTAAATCAAGCAGATCCAAATTTTTAGAAGGACGAATACGATGTTGCTCCCCTTCAGCAGGTCAAGACTCAACTAACCATGATTCTTGATCTGCAAGGGATTGTTAGGAGATCAGTGAGTTACACCCCTGAAGAGGGGGAAAGAATTCATGATCTTACTAATAAGCAACTGGCCGAAATGTTCAAACTCAATCCTGATGAGATTATCAAGGACGCTCCAACCTTTGAAGCAACCAGTGACGACGAGCTGAACGACATTGATGAGATCGAGATCGAGGACGTCATTGCAGAGCACTATCCAGAGTATGGTGACAAAGAGGGAAATGTGGTTCCCAACCTGGGTGATTCCCTGGTCAGTGATACGTTTGAGATACTGGACAAAATGGAGCAAGTGTCCGAGAAGATTGATGAACAAGCCCAAGCCTCAGACGCCGATGTCAACATCCGAAAGGCTGAATGGGCTGCATGTTTTGAGGAGATCCGAGCCCAACACGCTGCTCCTAAACCGAATGTCTACACCAAGCTCTACAAAGTGAAGAAACATCACAAGGTGTCAGGCAAGATTATCGTGTGGGCCCAGTTTGATGATCTTAACGTATATGCGATAAAGAGAGAGACGAGTATTGAGTACTTTAGATTCCCACATGATCTAAGGACTCTACCTGGTTTTGAGCTCAACCAGCTGGCCAAACTGAAGCTGTTATATGCTGACCCGAGAAAGATGTCAGGTTGGTTTGAGGCTGCATTGAAGAGAGAGTACCACACCAGGTGGATCAACTTCAAACCTCAACAACCTACGAGGTAATCAGACGGTCTGAAGTTGATGCCATAACTGGAAAGCCTAAGATAGTGCTGAAGTGGAGTCCTCCACGTACGATGTCAAGAATCCCTCTAAGGGGAATGCCACAAGACTTCACTCCACACTTTCAGTGGTGGTACTATGATTGGAGAACAGGGTAGGCGGTCATAGTTCTGAACAAAGAGGGCAGAATGGATACTATCAGGATATTTGACCCAATGTGGCTTACCAACTTGTCAGCTGATGATGTCTACACTCTATACAAGTGGCCACTGTTCTAGGACTCGCAGGATATTGTACAAGCCCTCCAATTCCAAAAGGTGATCAGACTCTGCTTTGCATTTGAAATACATGCAGGAGTTACAAGAGAGGAGAAGTACAAGAAATATGAGGAGCTTATGAAGAATGTAAGACAATAAATGAATCTAGGTCCAAGGGGGAGTTTGTAGATACATGTGTACCTAGTTTCTGAGCTTAATGTAATATGTTTTTATTGTCTTACACATATTTAATTGAATGGATACTTAATGAAATACAATGTGTGGTTGTGCTTATAATGTTTATTATTTCATTGTTTAGTAGTTTAACGCTTATTGAACTGGCTATATAGGTTTGTGGTTGTTTGAATGAATCTTAATAATGTAATGATTAATAAATACATTCAAACTTAGTAATATGAAGTTATCATGCGAATGGCCCATGCTAATGGACCATACGCATGAACAACCTCATGCGAATGACTCAGTCGCACGGCTGAACCAGGAGACTGGATCAGTCGCACGAGTGTAACATGAGATTGACTCAGTCGCACAACTGAACACTCAGTCGTGCGAACGGACCAACTGCATGGCTCAATCGCATGACTGAACCATCCTAATGGTTCTGTCGCCTGAATGAGAAACCCTAACCTATAAATACCACTTAATTAATGGAAAAACGTAAGAATTCAGAACACTTCAACTACACACGTACCCTCGCCGTCCAGAGACCTCTAAGAACCTGTTTCAAGTTCATAGATCGCACTAGATCGATTCCATATCGTTCTTAACGTTTAGATTCAACCCATAATTGTTTCTACGTGCGTTCTCATTGATTTGATCGCCAATCAAATAGGATTATGCACTATTTGATTCGGTATACACGTTAATCAGTTAGTATTTCGTTCAATACACGATCCTAACATAAACAAACTAAGAGTACCTGAACTTGACCCCTTGAACCATTCCATGTACTATGCAGGAGAGATCCTCAGGAATCTGGTCCCACCCTCCATGCTTGTTTGACAAGCTGTGGATAACCACATGAAGCAGGTATTTCCACTTGGAAGAGACCTTCTCTTTCCTGAAGGTCTTTACAGAGAAATCTCCCTCATAGCCCATCTGCTCAAAGGAATGATTTACAGCTTCCTTTGGAAAGGACAA
The DNA here is from genome assembly GCA_025215565.1 of Flaveria ramosissima. Taxonomy (NCBI): domain Eukaryota; kingdom Viridiplantae; phylum Streptophyta; class Magnoliopsida; order Asterales; family Asteraceae; genus Flaveria; species Flaveria ramosissima. Next base: position 40,600,158 of record CM046036.1, read on the forward strand.
CTCACCATCTTCATCATCTAGCTGCAAGTGAGTGTTGATGATGGCTGGAGTGATGAAGATTGTCCTCCCTTGCACTGTGGCAGACAGTGACTTCTCGTCATCCATAATGACCTCTTGGCAGGTCTTTCAGAATTCAAGAAGATGATCCTCATAGAGAGTAGGATTAATGGTTAAGGAGGTGAAGTAGTTGGATAGAGCTCAGAAATGGCAAATCTCTAAGAAACTTTCATCTTTCTCGGAGCTTAACAGAGCAACCTGTTTGTGTTGCCTGTGAAGTTGCATGGAGAAATCTGGGTTGTTTCTGCGGTTTAGGTTGACCATTTGAGAAGCTTAAGGATGAAGAAAGATGAACAACCAAAGGCGGTTTGGGAGAATTTAGGTTTAAAGAATAGTATAATTGAAGAAGATAGTGAAAGAGGGGGGAACCGTTGGGTATTTATGGGAAAAGGATTTAAGACAAAGTTAATAAAAGAGGATAAACTTTGAAATCCGGATGTCGGTCCCACCTCTGAAAAGTAGTTTACTTTTGCCCACAAAGTAGTTTTCTTGGAAGTCGAGAAATCTTTCGAATGTTATTTGCTTCGGAAGTTCTAAAGAAAAAGCTTCCGAAGGCAAATTGGCTTAGGAAGAAATTTCAAAGGTTTTTGAGAATTTTGCTTCGGAAGAGAATTAACACTTAGAGATTTTTATTTTAAGGAGAATATAAACTTCTAAAGGTAAATTGCTTTCGTAAGAAACTTGTTCTTTGAAAACATACAGAGTACTTAAGTTGATTTTAAGCTTCGGAAGATATTTCAGAAATTTCTTCCGAAGGTAAAATTACTAAAGCAATTATTTGTTTACTAAGACATAAATTTCTTCCGAAGGTAATTTTAAATCTTTCGAAAAGAAAAGAGATCAAAAATTTCAAAAATCTAAAAAAGTCTTTTGAAAAGATTTTCTTCCAAAGAAAACAAGGGTTTTGAAGGTGATGAAATAGACAACTTAGGACACACAGGTTTTAGAAATAAATATGATTAAGTTTTACGAAAAATTCAAAGTTAATCATCCCAATAGATGATACAAGATATTTAAATCTCTGCTCATCAAAAGCTTTGGTGAACAGATCAGCATATTGTTCATTTGTGTTAACTTTAACTAGTTTGATTAATCCTTTTTCAAAATTATCTCTAATCAAATGATACCTGATATTGATATGCTTTGTCCTTGAGTGTTGCACAGGATTTTCTGTGATTGAGATAGCACTGTTATTGTCTATGTGGATGGGAGTCTCCTTGAAGTTGAGTCTATAGGCCAGCATCTGATTTTAAATCCAAAGCATTTGAGCACAGCAGCTTGCAGCAGCAATGTATTCAGCCTATGTAGTTGATGTAGACACACAGGATTGTTTCTTACATTGCCAAGAGACTACTCTTCCACCAAGAAATTGACATCTCCCTGATGTAGACTTTGCAGTCATGTTTCAACCACCATAGTCACTATCTGTATAAGCATACAGATTAAAGTCAGAATTCTTTGGATACCAAAGGCCAAGTGATGGAGCACCTTTGAGATATCTTAAAATTCTTTTGACAGTGACCAGGTGTGACATCTTGGGGTTGGCTTGATATCTTGCACAAATGCATGTAGCAAACATGATATTTGGCCTGCTAGCTGTGAGGTACATAAGAGACCCAATTATTGTACTATAGAGATGCTCATGAACACACTCCCCCTCAAGATCAGGTCCAAGGGAGGGATTTCTGGCTATGGGTGTCTTAGCAACCTTACAATCAGTCATGTTGAACCTTTTAAGTATGTCTTGTACACACTTTGACTGACTTATGAAGATGCCATTGTCAACTTGCTTCACTTGAATTCTGAGAAAGAAATTGAGTTCCCCCATGGCACTCATTTCAAACTTGTCCTTCCTCAGCTTCTCAAAATCTTTGCAGAGCTTTGGATTAGTTGACCCAAAGATAATGTCATCTACATATACTTGAACTAGCATTATGTCATTTCTTGTTCCTTTGATGAAGAGAGTTCCATCTATAGTACCGCTTTTGTAGCCATGTTGACGGAGATACTGAGATAGAGTCTCATACCACTTCCTTGGTGCTTGGTGCAGCCCATAAAAAGCTTTATCAAGCCTGCAGAGATAATCAGGATGATCTAGATCTGCAAACCTAGGTGGTTGTCTGACATACACCTCTTCATTAATCACCCCATAGAGAAAAGCACACTTGACATCAAGTTGGTAGACCTTGAAGTTCTTAGATGCAGCAAAAGGTAGGAATATCCTAACAGCTTCAAGTCTTGCTACAGGAGCAAAAACATCTGTGTAGTCAATTTCTTCTTCTTGAGTATACCCTTGAACAACTAGTCTTGCCTTGTTCTTGATTACAAGTCCTCTATCATCCTTCTTATTCCTAAAAACCCATTTGGTTCCTATTGTAGTCTTCCTTTGAGGAAGAGGACATAGGTTTCAAACCTTTTGCCTTTTGAATTGACGCAACTCCTCCTGCATAGCTTCAACCCAACTTCCATCCTTTAGAGCCTCATCAATTTTCTTTGGCACTATCAGGGACAAGAAACAAGAGCGAAGACAAACATTTGCTTCATGGGTTTGTCCTCTTGTTCTCACCCCTGAATCAACATCTACGATGATGTTTGTGGTAGGATGAGACTTGTGGATCCTCAGCTGAGGGATCATAGCAAGTTGCTTAGACAGATTTAAATTTGAAAAATTCTAATCTGGTAAGGAAGATTCATCCTCCACATCAGCACACTTATCAAGATTGACTTGATCCAATGAGTGTGTGACATCATTGATGTTGTCTTCAATGGAGTGGTTATCAGCATCAAGAAATTCCTGGTCACTTTCACCACCACCATTTTCTCCAACATTTGAAGCTCCTTCCTTTGAGTTTTGTGCCTCTAAGCTTGAATTTGAAGGCACCTCAAGTATCAGCAAGATTTGTCATTGATGTGCTGGTAGAAGCTTTATTTGCAGGATTAGTTACCACTGGAGATGAAGATGTGTAACTAGAAGGTCTTCTTAGCTCAAATCTTGGGTCAGGATCACCTGTAGGTAGTATATATGTAGATCCTGAAACATTCTCACAAGATTTGTTAAAGCAGTTGGTAACTAAATCAAGATCAAATAGCCAATCCGGACCAGAACCTTTCACACTGGGAGTGTGCTCACTGAAAGTCACATTGGCTGACTCCTAAACTACTCTAGTTCTGAGATTGTATACTCTATAAGCTTTAGCTTGAGAAGAGTATCCAATAAAGTGTCCATCATCTGATTTCTCAACAAACTTGGCAATTTGATCTTTGGTATTCAAGATGGTGCAAGGACATCCAAATGACCTGAGAGAACCAATGAAAGGTTTTCTCTTGTGCCAAAGTTCATAAGGAGTCTTACCATCTGTCTTCACCACTAAAACTTTGTTTTGCACATAGCAAGCAGTGTTCACTGCCTCTGCCCAGAAGGTGATGGGCAATTTAGAGTCAGACAACATAGTTCTTGCAGCTTCAATTAGTGTCCTGTTTCTCCTCTCAGCAACGCCATTTTCCTGAGGAGTCTTGGGAGCACTATATTGTCTTGTAATACTTTTTTCATCACAAATGTATCAAGGATTTGATTCTTGAATTGAGTTTCTTGATCACATCTTATGGTTTTGACCTTGTGATCACATTGATTCTAAATCTTAAAGATGAAATTCTCCAGAATCTCAGGGGTCTCATCCTTAGTTCTAAGAAAGAAAACCCAAGTGAATCTTGTAAAGTCATCTATGATCACCAAACAGTAAGAGGTCCTTCCTAGACTCATTACACTGGTGGGGCCAAAGAGATCCATATGTAATAAGTGAGAGGATTAATGATGGAATTTCTTTCCTTTGGCTTGTTAGATACCTTGTGTTGCTTCCCCTTCAGGCATGCAACACAGTGGTCATCACTTGTAAACTCTTTCTTTGGTATTCCAGTTACCAAATCATTCTTAGTTAATTTATTCATGTTTTTAAAGTTTACATGGCACATTCTTTTATGTCAGAGGAAAGACTCATCATTATTTGCTTTAGACAGAAAGCATGAAACTTCTCCTGAGGGAGATGTTTCTTGCAAGTCCATCTTGTACATGTTTCCTTTCTTGGGGGCTCTGAGCAGGATGTGCTCATGAGGAATGACCACCGCGGGCCTGAGAACAATGCACTCATGCTCAGTGAAGAGCATGTTATGACTCTGATCACAAAATTAGGATACACTCAGAAGATTGTACCCAAGCTCCTTGACAAAGTTTACCTTCTCAATGTTGAGCTTACCATTTGTGACCTTGCCCCTTCCTGTAATGCAACCTCTTGCATCTCCTCCAAAAGCAATTGGTCCTCCATTAGTTCTTTCAAACTTTTAGAGTAGTGACCTATTGCATGTCATGTGCCTGGAACAGCCACTGTCAATGATCCATATATTTCAATTTGTGAGTTGTTCCTGCACAAAAAGAGATGGTTAGTTACATTTGGAAACCCAAGCCTCATTGGTCTTGGGCTCCTCAAAAGAAGTTGAAGACAATGCAATAGTAATTGATCCTATAGTCATGCTAGAGGGATCATTTGGTGATGTTGATGAAGAACTTTCAGCCACTTGGTCTTTCTTTGACTTCCACACCACCTTTGAAAGCTTAGCCTTGACCTTCAATACTTCAGAAGTTTGATGACGTCAGAAGTTTGGATGACTGGACCTTCGGAAGATCTTACTTTCACTGCAGCAGGCTTCAGTGCTTCGGAAGTATTCTTTCTTCCGAGACCAAATTTTCTTCCGAAGGAAAGTTTCCACTTGTCTTCTTCTTCATTTTGGAGCTTCCGAAGGAAACAAATTTTCCTTCCGAAGCTTGCTTCTTCTTTTCCAAACTCTTATAAGTTTCTTTCGTGGTCATGTGGAGAGTACTCTTTGGATTGTAAACACAATTCTTTGCAAGATGAGAAGTACTCCCACACATAACATAGTCTGATAGGATCAATGGGAGCTCTGATACCATTTGATAGAATCAAATGTACCAATCCGTGATGATGTATGAACACAATTCAAAGAAAATATAAACAAAGTAATTGAATCAAGCAAGATATCAACAAAATTCATAGTTTCATTGAAATCAAGCAAAGACAATTACAAAGTAAGTAAGCAGTTATGAATCTGTTGTTCATCACTACTCTCGTCTCTTACTCCTGCAACAAGTCTAAGCTATTTATAATGAAGCACATGGAACTAACAAATTACAAAACTAGTCCCTATACTATTACAAATAGTAAAAAGACACATAAAGACAACATGTTAATCTTTCTAGAGAACTAACAATACTCCCCTTAAGATTTACATGGTCTTCGGTCTTCAAAATCTTCAATCTTGTTTTCTTTTTATCTTTTCTTCAGCTTTATCTTTCATCTTCTATTTAATTTTCATCTTTTATCTTCTATCTTCTATCTTTAGCACTCAAAGAAATCTTCAGGTTTTTCCTTGATCTTGAACATTGGCTTCTTTTTATACATCAACTGTTCTTTTTAAGCATTAGCAATAGCAGACTTAAATTTGCTAGCAAGAATGCCTTGTTCTAGTTTTGCTTCATTCGTCTTTATCTCCATTTTGCTCATTCTTTCCAATGTATCTTATGATAGACATGTGATATCAATATTAGCATATAACTCAATGGGATTTTGACTTTCCTTTGAGTATATTTCTAATACTCCTTTTCTTGAAATTCTCATGAACTCAATGTCTTTGATATCCTTCTTAACAATGTTTGCATATGCAAGAGCTTTCCTTAATGATATTTTTTCCATTGCAGCATTCATCACATTGATGATAGAAAGAAAATACTTCTTATCTTGCTCTGCAATCTCTGGAGATACTTTCTTAAACTTTTGCACAGATAAAAATGATATATAACTTGGATGCAATAGTTTCAGTTCAAAAGCACCAAATAATGTAATCATATCCTCATCCTATTGTTTGAGATTTCGGACCAGTTTAAGCTCAAAAGTCTCAGTGTTATAGAACCATCTGAGAATTGGCTTTGACTTCTGATTACCATCAATCACCTTTAAACCAGGAGTTGTGACTTTTTCAAAATACTTATCACAAAATTCTATCATGAAATGTTCTTCTTCAGATTGTAATCCTTTAAGCTTTTTGTTCTTCTTTAATGTAGTAAAGTACTCCTTGTCTTCTTGATCACATCTTCTTTGAAGAAAATTACTTGATCTCTCCATTCCTCTTCTCAATAATTCTATCATCATCTTACCACGTTTAGAATCAGATAGATTAATCAGAGGTAATCTATTTAACTCTTTCAAGTCTTGCACTGGAAGTTTAATAATGCTTGAGTAAAAATGATATACATCACAAACTGCATTTACTCTTTTTATCAAAAATGCATCAAATATCTCATCATACTTCCATGCTATTATCTTTACTTGGTTTGTGAAATCAGGAGCAATCATAGCATTTAACAACTCAGCAACCGATTGTCCTTTTTGTAATACATTTCTCACCAAGTCTCCAGTAGATTTGGCATTATCAAAAATTTGTCTTTGTTCAGAAGTGGCCTTATATGTTTGCCTTTCAGGGTCAGAAAATATTTTAATTAGATCTTTTCAGCTATCATGAGCATCTGATTTTCTTGCCATATGTTTAATCTCTTGAGTCTTCAACATTCTTGTTCTTTTGGTAATCTCAAGGTATTGAGAATTATCAATATCAAGAATGATCATCTTCTTTGATTGTTTTTCAGTTTCTTGAAAACTTCTAACAAGATTCCTCAAAGATACAGACTGTAATCTTTTCAATTTCCTCCATGGGTAATTCCTAGCTTGCAACCAAGACCTTAATGCTGGAATACTCATATGATCAGGATCAGGATGGTGCAGCTCAGAGCTTGATAATTCATCTACATTAATACTTTCTTTAGCTCTATTCCATTCACCATGTTCCATTACAATCTCATTTGGATCAATAGGAGCAACTGACTCTGCAGCAATGCATTTCTCATATTCATCATTTGTTTGAGAAACAGTCAGTCCATCCAAAAAGACTCTATTGTATTTCATCTTCACAAGGTAGTTGTATCTATCTTTAAAGTCTTGTGGAATTTCATCTTGATCTTGAGTTGGTTCTTGTGAAAATAAATTTGATACAAATTGAGCTTCATCTATGTCTTCTTCATCTAAGACTTTGTCATACCAGTCATCATTGTAAACTTCTTCAATGTTTTCTAAAGCTTCAATTTGTTCTTGAAAGTTTTGCTCTTCAACAGTTTCTTCTATTCTTTGTACTTTTGAAGATGACTCTATTAAAATTGTATCTGCTACATCATCAAGTTTCCTTTTGCCTTTGATCACCTCAGGATTCCTTCAACAATCATCTTAGAACTTATCATTTGATCTGGTGAGATAGGCTTTTGAGATTCTTTTACCTTTATTAATTCATCTTTCAATTTTTCATTTTCATCAGATAATTTCTTGAATTTCTCTTCAAGAATGTCATAATCCTTTATCATAACTTCAAAATTTTTGATAACATCTTCTTTGTTATTTGCATAGCTCACAAGCTTTTCATATTTCAATAAATTTTCTTCATTCAACTTAGAATTTTCATCCTTTAACTTTTAAAATTCCTTTTCAAGAGATATATTCATCTCTTTCAATCTTTCATTCTCAACTTTTAATTCTTCAATTTCTTTCTCTTTAATCACATTTTCTTTATTCAAATTCTCCATCTCATCTATATCAACTATCTCCTCTGTTTGTACTGACACATTGTGTGTTGTACTCACAGGAATTTCTTCAACCTCTTCATTCACTTCAGCTTGAAACACTGGTTCAAATAACATATCATTCATGAAATCAACATCAAAAGTTTGATTTTGTGAATCTTCTTCATGTACAGAATCATGATAAATATCAGCATCAGTAGTTTCTTCAGCTAAGTTTTGAGTTTCATTGACATTATCATTATCATTCCTTTCATCAATAGCTTCTTGATGTGCTTCAGTTGCACCATCATTACCATCATCATCATCATTATTATCATCATCATCATTATTATCATCATCAATATCATCATCTGATGAGCTTTCAGTAGCTTCATCATCACTTTCTTCATTATCATCATCAATCATGTCATCTATAACATCCTCAATAAGATCATTTGGATCTATTGGTTCATCTTCAGATAAATGATAGTGTTGTTGATTGATGTCTACTTCATCCATAGCTACATTCCTTATATAATCAAATAATGGAATGTTTTGAGCACCAGTAATAATAGCAAGTCTCTTATACACAGCTTCAGACATGTGCTCTAATTGCAACTTATCTCCTTCAACTCCTTCAACATATAAATCTGAATTCTCTTCATAAATGAGCAGCTGGAGAAATCTTGGATACATCAAGTATTTGTTTCTCTTTCCTCTTTCAAGATTGAATATGAATCCATTCATTATTCAGTTTGCCATGTTAAACCTTCTGTTTGTGACTAGAGCAATGATAGGAGATGCAATGTCCACTGGGAATGAATCCCAACCAGCACTTCTTTTGGACATGCAATGTTGAATTATATAACACAACAATTTCCAGTGTTTATATACTCTTGCTCTGAAGAATTGTTTCTTAGGAAAGTGATCAGGATGACCCATTTGTAGAAATACATCTCTACATTCATTGAAAGTATACTCAGATAAGTCTTCTGGATCATTTTCACCAAGTTTAAGAGCTGTTCTGATTGCTTGTTCAGACACTTCAAGCATTCTATCAGATGTAATGAAAGCTCTTAAAACTTTATTCCCTTCTTCATCTCTATCTATTTTTGTTGTTCTCCAGAATCTTTTGATCAGTCTTGCATTAATCATAGGTCTTGCACACATTACATAGACATATTTTGATCTTAGCAGAAATCTTATAATTTCTTCATAACCAACAGCTTCTCTGTTTTCATTATCTAAGAATGCAGCAACATTATGTTTAGGCTCAAACTTCAAAGCTGCCATCTACAAAAATATAGAGAAAGAATATTAGAATATAAAAGAATTTTAATTAATGACTTTCAATTTTGACTTATGAATTTGACTGTTGACTTAAGAATTTAATTTGTGAAATCTTAGAATTTATTCATTTAAAATCTATCATTTTTATCAATCAATTATTTGAATTCTAATTTATCTACTTTTTATAAAAAAATTATTTTTATTAAAAAATTGAATTTTGTCTGTTCATCTTCTTCTTCTTCCTTCGAAGAACTAACTGATCAATCTGTCACATATATTTCCAGTTTCAGTCGATGAATCAATATATCAAATTGCTCGAATTTTGATACATATCAACAATCCAGAATCAATTTTAGATATGATTAAGATTTGATTAGTTAAACTTTGAATGTTATATTGTTCGAACGCCCGAATAGCAGTCAAATGACTATGCAATCATCATATTCTAACCAAAATCTACTGATATGAATCACAAACTTACGTTTATAAACCCAAATAGTATCTAACAATCAACAAGATTTGTTGCAATCAATGAGAATCTGAGACTTCGATGATGACTGAGAGTCGATAGTTCAGAGAGTTGTTTTTGGAGAATTTTGAGTGTGAATGAGAAACAAGTGTAAGTGTTCCATTTATATTAAGTGAAATTTTAGACGCATGAGTACTGTTTGTGCGTATGAAACCCTAAAATTCACAAAATAATGAGACGTATGAGCACTGTTAATGTGTATTGACTCAGACGCATGAGAACTGTTCAGTCGCATGAGCACTGTACAGACGCATAAGCACTGTTTAGGCGCTTTTGCACTGTTCAGGTGCATTTGCACTATTCATCCGCATGACGTTCCTAAAACGTCTTACATTTGTAACTCGAGACATTTCAACATTGAGTAGACGCATGAGACATTTAAAACGTCCAACAATTGGTTAAAATCAGACTCATTATCACTGTTTAGGCGCATGGTTTTGTGTAAAACGCCCAAACACTTGGTTAAACTCATGTACTTATTGCAACTATTTAGGCGCATGGGAATATGAAAAACGCCCAAACACTTGTATAATTCCCGAAAGTTCACCATGCTCCTATCTAGACGTATGAACACTATTTAGGCGCCTGAGTTGACTTTGATTTGACTTTCATGAGTCTTACACTTGTGTTTTTCAAAATTCTTCACATGCACACTATTTAAACATATTAGTAATATTTCATACTAATCTTTAAACATTTTAAGCACATTTTTGAATTTCCCAAAATTTACCTTTTAGTCCCTCAAATTTGAACTTTTTACATTTTGCACACTCAATTTTAATTTTTAACAATTTTAAATCTTCACTTGTTTTTTTAACTTTTTTTTAATTTATCTTTTCCTTTATTTTAGTCTCAAAACAAAATCAAATATCTATTTTTCAACTTTTGAAAGAAGCATTTCCACTTGCAACTTTATATAAATTCATATTATCATTTTCAAAAGTTACATTATCAAACTCACATACACTTTGAACATATAGCATCATCCTTTCAATTCAACATTTTAACATTGATTTTGATTTTCTGAGAAAAACTCTTCCATTTATTACTCCCCCTAAACTTTTAAGTTTGAACAACTTATAAGTTTCCTAAGGTAACATAATAAGATCACCCATCTCATTTTTAGATTGCCTTCACACACACAAGACATGCATAAAATCAAAATGAAAGCAGAACCAAAATCTAATATAAACAAAAGAATTAATGTCTGCAGTGAGATCATATCAATGAAGATCAGCACATTAAAATAAAAAAAATGTGAATAGTCATAGACAATAAATAAATCATGATCAAGTGTGTTCCAGGTCAGTGATATCACAGCAAAGGAGACACAAGATCTAAGTACAGAAAATGAGTGTTTTTGACAAAATATCAACTCACTTACTTTTTCAATTCTTGGATTGATTAGGGTATATTTAGATATGACATGATGTAAATCATACAGAGACTTAGAGAGCTCAACTATCATCAAGACATGCAAGAAAGAACACATACTCAAGTTATTACCTGAAACATATGTATAACCAGAGTTCATGTTACTTAAATTAATAAAGAATGATCCTGGAGAACCATTTGATCAGCTCTAACTATCCATTTGAATAGATTGTGCACATTGGCATCTTTTGCATCAAAGAGAAAATCCAGGTCTGTAATGACTTACAACAAAGGATATCTCAGCACTTCGGGTCTATGATGACTCATAACAAAGAAGTGATATGATGCTTGTAACTGTTCTCATGATTAATCACATTACTATCAGGTGTGAGTGATATAACTCAACAAGCAATCAATCTGATAAGCCAATACATCTTAAAAGTACTCAGATGAATACACACAAGCATAAAGATTTAGTGTAATCACAAGAATTTACTTTTTCAGTATAGTAGAATGATATTGTCTACATATCATATCTGATCATGTCAGACTTTATTAATGAGTGAAATATGCAACTGATCTCACTAACGTACTATCATTTCTCACATATTGCATAAACATATTCTTTTCTAAAAATAAACTGACAATTAGAAAAAGACTTTATTTTTTGAAGTTTTGATTTATACTTTTGTATTTGGTTTTTCTAAAAAAAACACACACACACAAAATACAAACATGCAATTAACATTAAGAGGATCACTTATGATGATCTTTTGATTTAGAGAGTTCACATATGATTAATAAGACCAATTGACTCCACTAAATACTCAAACCGTCCTGGTAGGAAGGATTTAGTAAATAGATCCGCCAACTGTTTTTCCGTTGCAATTTGAATCAATATGATTAATCCTTTTTCAGAGTTATCTCTGAGAAAATGATATCGAATTTTGATATGCTTAGTTTTTGAATGTTGAACAGGATTAGCTGTAATGAACATAGCAGTAGTGTTATCAATGTAAATAGGTGTTTTAAGAAAATTGAACCCATAATCCAGTAGTTGATTTTGCAACTAGAGGATTTGAGAACATCCTGCTGATGCAGCAATGTACTCAGCTTCTGCGGTTGAAACAGAGACATTTTTTTGTTTCTTACATTGCCACGAGACTAATCGGGGACCAAGAAATTGACACCCACCCGAAGTAGATTTTCTATCTTGACAACATCCACCATAATCACTATCTGTATATCCATGTAGTTCAAAGTTACCCTCGTAAGGATACCAAAGCCCTAAAGCTGGTTTACCTTTGAGATACCTAAATATCCTTTTGACAGCAATTAAGTGAGATTCTTTCGGGTCTGATTGATACCTGGCACAAACACAAACAACATACATAATGTCTGGTCTAGATGTAGTAAGATACATCAAAGAACCAATCATTGATCTGTATAACGTTTGGTCAATCGATTTTCCTTTTGGATCATGTTCAATCTTGGTGTTAACATCTGCTGGAGTTCGTATGGACTGACAGTCTTGCAACTTAAATTTCTTGAAGAGCTTGTCAACAAACTTCTCTTGATTGATAAAAATTCCATCGTCAGTTTGCTTGACTTGAAGTCCAAGGAAAAAATTAATCTCTCCCATAGAACTCATTTGGAACCGAGATTTCATGATTTCTTCAAATTCATTGCACAATTTTGGAATGGTAGAACCAAATATGATATCATCAACGTACACTTGTACACATAAGAGATCATCATTATCCTTCTTTATGAATAAAGTTGGATCAATTTTCCCTCTTGTGTATCCATGTTGGATTAAGTGTTGTGATAATGTCTCATACCAAATTCTAGGGGCTTGATGAAGTCCATATAAAGCTTTACTCAGCTTATATACTTGATGTGGAAATTCTGCATCGTCAAAGCACGGAGGTTGCTTCACAAACACATCGTTAGTGATAGGACCATATAGAAATGCACTCTTTACATCTATTTTATACACCTTAAATTTCATGAATGAAGCATAAGCCAGGAAAACTCGAATGGATTCAAGTCTTTCAACTAGTGCAAACACTTCATCATAATCTATCCCATCTTCCTGTGTGTACCCTTGTGCAACAAGTCTCGCTTTGTTCCTTATTACTACACCACGATCATCTGTCTTATTTCTAAACAACCATTTCGTGCCTATAGCATTTTCTCCTTCAGGTAAATCCACTAAATTCCACACTTCTTGTTTGCGAAATTAATGTAATTCTTCTTGCATGGCTTCTATCCAACCATTGTCCTTTAATGCTTCGGTAACATTTTTAGGAACAATCTGAGAAAGAAAACAAGAGTATAAGCACAAGTTTGCTTGTTCTGATTTACTCCTTGTTGTTCTCTCATTCAATGGATCAATAATCTGAGAAATTGGATGATTCTTATGAATACAAGATGTTGGAATCTCATCACATTGAACATTAACATCCAGATTTGTTTGGTTTAAGTTGGAAAGCTGATGTAACAAATTAGAAGAATGTGGATTGAAGTTTGGAACTTGAGTCGGTGAGTTAATAAAGTAATCAAAGTTACCAGTATCAAATGCATCACCAGAGATGGATGATGTTCCAGACTCAGGTTGCACAAACTCATTACCATCATTAGGAATTGGTTGTGAGTCTTCCTAATCAAAAGAGACTGAAGGATCTGAAGGTGTATTAGTATGATTATTATCATTCAATCGTATTGTTGAGTCCTTGACAAATGATAAAGATGGGTAGTCTGAGCTAGAGTCATCTGGGTCGTCAGAATCTGAATCCTCACTCTCTAGAGTTCTTCTTACCTGTACAATCAAGACAATTTGATTGATTAAACAAGTTAGATTGAAGAGAGTTTGATAATGAATCTAAATCAAATAATCAGGCAGGACCATTTGAAACTGATGGAAAAGAATTTTCAAGAAATTTAACGTTGAATGTTTCAAGAATTATATTCGTCCTAGAGTTGTACACTCGATAGGCTTTTGAAACAGATGAGTATCCAACGAAAAATCCATTATCATATTTTGCTTCATTTTCCTAATTGATCATTTGAATTAAGAATCATAACAAGACAACCAAATGATTTTAGAACGTTTATGTTCGGTTTTCTGCCAAACATTAACTCATATAGAGTTTTCATTTTATCTTTCACAATTAAGATTCTGTTCTGAACAAAACACGCAGTTGATATAGCTTCATCCCAAAAAGTGATAGGAATTTTAGCATCGGCTAACATAGACCAAGCAGCTTCAATCAGTGTTCTATTCTTCCTTTCAGCAACTCTATTTTGTTGAGGAGTTCTAGGAGCACTGAACTGATGAGCTATCCCTTTCTATGCACAAAACATTTCAATGTTAGCATTTTTGAATTCTGTTCCATTATCACTTCTTATTATTTTCACTTTATTTTCTAATTGATTTTTAACTTTAATGATAAATTCTTTCAGTAAATCAGCCGTTTTAGATTTAGCATACAAAAAGAAAACCCATGAAGATCTTGTATAGTCATCAATGATAACTAAACAATATGATTTTCGACCAATACTCTTGACATTTGTTGCTCCAAAAAGGTCCATATGTAACATTTGAAGAGGTTTGGAAGTTGAGTTTATGAGCTTGGTTTTATAAGACGCTCTGTGTTGCTTTCCCTTCAAACATGCTGAGCAGTAATCAGTCATTGCAAACTTCTTAGATGGAAGTCCAATGACATGATTTCTCGATACAAGCTTGTTCTTATTCTTGAAATTTGAATGTTCGAGACGTCTATGCCAAAGCTGGCTTTCATCATTTGATGCTTTAGCAATTAGGCATGTTGTTTCAGTTGAAGGATCAACTTGAGACATATCCAGTTTGTATACATCTCTATCCCTTTCAGCTGTAACAATTACCCAATCTTTGTTTATCTGAAAACCTTGCTTCAAAACATAACAGAATGAATCATCAAATAAAACAGAGTATGATTTATCACATATTTGGGATACACTTAAAAGATTAAAGTTCAACTGTGAACAAAAGTTGACTTTGTCAAAGCTTATTATCCCATTTGATATTGTTCCTTCTCCTGTTATTTTTCCTCCTGCATCACCACCAAAGGCGACGTGTGTTCCATCCTTTAACTTAAAATCTTGTAACAAGGCAGGATTGCCTGTCATATGCCGGCTACACCCACTATCCACATACCATGTATTAAGTGGTCTTCTTGGGCGTACCTGCACAACAAGAAAGTTAAGTTGAGATATCCACCCAAGCCGAGATGGTCTTGGGTTTTCCAAATTTATCAACAAAGGTAAATTGTTTGTAATGAAGATTATTCAAATCTGGTTTATTCTTGATGAATTTACCAATCTTGTTTTGAAAATTGTTTTGAAAATTGTTTGAGTTATTTTTTAGAACATTCATACCATTTGATTGATTAAATTTTGACATGTATTGATGACTAACCTTTTTATTAGTCATTCTTACAGATCTTGGTATGAATTGTTCTTGCACATTTTGTTTAGATCTCACATAATTGTTCTTTTGAAAAGATCTCAAACCTAAAGAAGGTTGATTAGTTAATTTTTTAAATCCATCAGTTTGATTTCTCATATATTGAGGATTAACATAACCTTTGCTCATGTTTGAATTTGCAAATCCTCTAGTATGTGATCTCTTTCTAAAATAACAATTTGCAGTATTGTGAGCCTTCTCATCACAATAAGTACAGTGTCTGTTAAAATAACAATCTGCTGTGAAATGATTTCTCATGTCACATATGTGACAGTACTTGTTGAAATAGCACTCAACAGTATTGTGATTTTTCATATCACATATTTCACAGTACTTTTGTGGAGTTATAAACAACTGTTTGTTAACTTTTGACATTGACACTATATTTGATTTTGGTGTCAAATAGTTAACTGTTGTTTTTCATTTTTCACATTTTGATTTTGTGCCAGATTATGCATCTATTTAACATGAACTTCCCTCTTTAATTCATTAGGAACAAATTTTTTTGCTACAGTGGAAGTCTTAGAATCTGAACTTGATTTAAGATCAGAGAGAGATTTGTTCATAGTATTTACCTTGTTGTTTTGAAGAGAATTCATATTTAACAAACCGGCTGACATAAATTTTATCGGTTTAAGTTTTGTTGCCTGATTTGTTGCTTTGATCAACTTTTCTGAACTTTTGTTTTGTTCAGATTTTGTTTTTGATGATTTCTTTCTTCTTCTTTGATTCTTTGACTTAGAAGAACTTGGTTTACTTCCAGATTGAACATCGTCAGAAGAAGATTCCTTTTCAGATTGAACTTGTTTTAGATTAATAGTGTTTGAATCTTCTGATGTTCCTACCTGTTGTTTATCTTTATCTTTGCTTTGAACTTTCACTTCTTCTAATACAAAATGAATTTGATAAGAAGTGTTTTGTTTTGTTTGTTTTGGTTCATAAGATTTTATCTTAATTGGATGACCATTTTTAATCTTTTCTTGATCATTTTCAATAAAAACTTGTACATTTTCCTTTTCTTCTTCTGAATTCTTGTTTTTGACCTGAAAAGCTTTAAGTTTAGCTTTATTCTCAGGAGAATGATCATGTGTATTAAAGTTCTCTGGTAAAGTGTTTGTAATAGATTCAGGCATAGGTTCATGAGTGAAACCTAACCATGCTTTCTGTTTATCTTTTCTCACTTACCAGTTTTTCTACAATCATTTTTGAACTTTTTACTTTAGCAAGATCCATTTGAGTAGCAACATATGCTATCTTCTCCTGTTCAAGATTTTTGGTCATCTCTTCCAATTATTTAGAAACAATTTCTAATTCTTTTAGTGTTTTGTTCCATGAAGTTTGAAGAGAAATAATCTTTTGATCTGCTGTTTTATGATCAGATTTTAGTTTGTATGCATTGACTCTTCTTGTTTTAGTTTCTCACAGATTTTATATGAGTAGTTTCTATAGTATTCAACATGTTCATAGCATGATTTTATGCATAGTTTTTCTCTCACTTCAGATGGGATTTCAAGGAATTTTGTAGATAAGGTTTCAGATTTTGATGATGAAGTGTCAACCTTAGGTTGATCAGACTGTGCCATTAGAGCTACTTCATCTGTATCCTCCTTAGGATCAGATTTGTCACTCCAATCATAGTCATCTTCTTCATTCTCACCTTCCACCTTTGGATCATTATTTTTTGACCAATCTTCTCCTTGGATTTCTGCAACAAGAGATAAACTTGATGTTAAATCATTAGTAAACTGTTCAGCATATGCACTCCAATCATAACTATCTTTAATGCTGACTACTAAAGCTTTCTTGGTTTCATCAGATGATTTTGTTTCATCTTTAAGCTCAGACATAGGAAGACTTTGATAAGGCTTTTGAAAAGTCTTCTAAGCTGGTTGAAACCTTTGATTGCTAGAACTTGATTGAGCATTTCCTCCATTATTCCTTGGAGCTTTGCATTCTCTGGAGAAATGTCCATAACTGTTACAGTTAAAACACCTTGATTTTGACTTATCAAACCCAACAGTCTTGTTAGCACTTGGCTTGTACTTCTTGTTGACATATGAGTGTTTTTGTGTCCTGTAAGCAATCATCACCATCTGCCAGTTTAAGTCCATATCTTCAACATCTTCAGGATCCATTTCAAACAAATCCTGCAAAACAAGGTGTAATTAAGTTAAATGGCTACCTTGATATGCTTGAAAACTAGCCATAAATACAGTGAATGCAGTTTTAGACTCTTCATCCTCTAATAGGATGTTTATCACATCTTTAACTTTGCTAGATTTAGTAGAGTTAGATGAAGAAGTCTCTGCTTGAACATTAGATGTTTGAGACTGAGATTTAGGAGGAGATTGAGAATGAGACTGAGTTGTATAAGCAGGCGCACTAGTAAATGATGAATCAGTGAAAAATCCTGCTCCAACAAATAAATCTCCCTCTTCTTCTGTAATTTTCTCACTTTTTGCCATGAATGCATTTTCAATAGTGTTTGCAGGAGAAGCAACAAACTAATACCTGAGATATTGATGCTGCTCTATCATTATTCCTTGAGCTTTCATCAATCTCTACTGACTCTATCTTGGCAATGAGTAGATGAAGATCATGCATAGGTTGGACTCACCTTAGTTTAGATTGTTTACTTTACTTGTAATAGGTCTTTTGTTAGTTTCCTTTTGTATGTACTTAGATTTATGTATTTTAGCAGTCTAGCGAAACTGTGAGCGAAACTATAAGTTCCCTCACAGTTTGCTGTTTTGTTTACCTGGCGAATTTACTGTTTTGTCGGGCGAAACTATAGTTTCGGCAAGACAGTTTCGCTGACAGCGAAACTGTCTGCGAAACTAAGACTTCTATATATACTCATGTTAATTTTCATTGTTTGGTAAGCTTGCAAAACCCTAATTGATTATCATTGTTGCAAGTTACCATTTCAAAACAGTTAATACACAGAATTATCCTTGTGCTTTTTGTTATTGATTGTCATTGATCATTGTCTTATCATGAAAGAGTTATTATTGTGTTCAATCCTCTCTATTATTGTTGTTTAGCATATTTGTTGGATATTGAACGATTCTTCATATCATTTGCACTATAATTCGGTCACATGGACCAACAATATGGTATCAGAGCCTTAGTGCTCTTGATTTGTTGACTTTTTAGTGGTTTTGGTTCAATATCTAGTTTCAATCAATTATCAGTGCATTATGAGGTGTTTTTGATATGGAAATTGATTGAATTCTGTTAGTTTTTGATTGTGGAAGATCTTCTAATCATCAGATCTCAAATTCATAGAGTATTTGATGATTTCAGATTGATTTTGGGTTGAAAAAGGGTTTTGGGATCGATCAGCGAAATTACAATTCTTACAACGAAACTTTCAATCTTCTTCCAGCGAAACTATGGGTTATATTGCTATTGAAATCGTTCTCTAGTGGTTCTGCGAAACTAGTCTTTTGAACGAAAGTTCATCAGTGATTGTGAACGGTTAACAAGCGAAATTGCTGCTGAAATTGTTTTTGAACGAAAGTTCAAGCTTGTTTTGTGCGAATTTACCAGCGAAACTAAGCCTGTTGTGACATTTGGCTAGCGAAAGTGTTGCCGAAATTGTCAGCGAAATTAGCTTCCACTGCGAAAGTATCAGGGAAAGTAGTTTTTCAGCGAAAGTGTTAATGAAATTATCTTCTCTCTTGCCGAAATTATATCAATCTCTGTGAAACTACCATGTCTAAGTTAACATCACTCACACTTGCTGATCTTGAAAGTGTTGCACCCAATAGGCCTCTGAGACTCATTAATGGAGACAATTTTGAAGATTGGAAGAGATGTCTCAAAGCCTTTTTCTTCTACACTGATCATAACCAATGGGAATCGATTACTTCTGGTCCTCACATACCAACGGTTACTGTTGGTGATGTTGTTTCTCAAAACAAGGACCCATCTTCCTATACTGAAAAGGATCTGAAATTGATCGATCGTGACCAAAAGGCTTTTGGTGCTTTAACTCTCTGTCTGGAACCAGACATTTACAGCCGTTTTGCAGAGCATAAAAATGCTAAATCTCTTTACAATGCCCTATGTGAGTTTTATGATGGTAATGCAGATTTGGTAAAGGATAAGAGCATTCAGGCTGAGAAGGAATTCAATTCTTTTGTTGGATACAATAACGAGTGTCTGACAGATCTCACAAATCGTTTCTTAACTGTTTCAAGCACCTTAAAGAAATATGATGAAAGGCTTTCCAACAGTGAACAAGTTAACTGGCTTCTTGATTCTCTTCCACCTCAGTGGAGTCTTCAGGTGAGGATGCTTAAACAAGAAAGAGGGTTCACAGACTACAAGCTGATGGATATTATCAATAAGCTGAAATCCTTTGAGTTGGACATGAAGAGACGGGAATTTAACAATACTATGATGCCCACATCTGGTTTTTCACAAAATGCTGCTTTATTGTCATCCGCTGCAAATTCTCAAATACAGAATTCAATTCAAGGAGGGATTAATACAAATACTTTCTCAGGTGGAAACAGTAGTGTTGGAAGAGATCTGGGTAATTCTAAGGCCAATGTTGAAACTTCAATTCCATCAGAAACAATGGCTCTTTTTGGAATGTTCGTTCAAAGCTATGAAGCACTTGTAGCTGGAGAGTTGAAAAGGATGGGAATGACTACGGAAGACGTGTATCAGGTGGATCCTGATGATCTTGAAGAAACTGATATCCAATGGCAGATGGCTATGTTGACCCTTAGAGCTCGAAGATTTATGGAAAGAACTGGACGAAAGAACTTTGGTGGTCAAACATCTAATTCAAAACTAGGATTTGATAAGTCCAAATTGAGATGCTTTAACTGTAAACAATTGGGACACTTCAAACGTGAATGTCCATTACCAATTGTCACCGATCCTAGTAATTCTGGAGTTCCAAAACTGACAGCTGAGAAAAAGAATGAATATGTGAATCACAAAAAAGAGACTGCATTGATTTCTAACTTTGATTGGAGTGCTGAGGTTGAGGAAACAAGAACTGAGATAAATCATGCTTTAGTTGCTGAGCTTGTTGAAAGGAATGAGAAAGAAGATGGTAAAGATGGATTTGATCTTTTCAAGGAATTCAAAAGAGAAGATGTGTCATCTGTGAATGAGAAAAAGAATAAGATGTTGAAATTGGGGAAGATAAAACTGCAGGTTTAAGTGAGGAAGGAAGTTAATGCACTGGGCAAAGAAAGGATAATGATGATGATGTTGCTACTGTTGAGGAAAAGAAGTCAAGTACTCCGGTATGCCAATGTGAAAAAGCCTTAGCTGCTGAAAGGATGGTGATGGGACTTCCATATGAGGTAATTCAGGATATGTGCTCATCTGCTTGTAAAATTAGATTATTTGGGATTCATAAATCTAATCGTTTATTAATTGATAATGAAAAGGATTTAAAGCGAATTAATGATGAACTTAAAATCAATGAATCAAAATATTTTGTTAAATTAAATGAGGCTTTAAAAGAAAATGATCATTTAAAACAAATCATTTTGGAAAGAAATGTTGAGATTAACACTTTGACTGAAAGGGTTGCCCTTGCTGAATTTGAAGCAAGGAAACTTCAATCAAAGTTAGACAAATGGACCATATCAGGAATGAAACATGATGATCTATGTAAATCTCAATAGGGAGCTAGGATTAAAACGGGATTGGGTTATGAAAACGTAAAGGTTTATCCTCCGCCTAGTACATACTGTTATTCTCCTATGCATGTTCCTTATTCTTCTAATGATTTAATCAAAATAGATACTGACAGTATGTCTGCAGGTTTAGAGGGTGTTAACTCTAAGCACATTCGTGAAGACTACGACTATGGACCAACTAGTGGGCTTGGATGCACTAGTATTAGTACACATGATTGTCAGCAGTCTGTGTTAGATCACAAGTCTAGTTTAAATTCTGTTTTTGTTTCTAGTTCGCCTGTAACAGACTCTGTTGTCTCATTTTCTCATGACAGTTCTATTTCATCTTTTAATTCAGTTCATTGTGGTGATGTCTTTTGTTTTGTTAATGATTATGATGCAACTGATCTTTCTACAAAATCAACTGAGCAAATTAAAACTAATTGTTTTGAAAAGTTCTTTTCTCATCCCATTCCATCTTTCACTCCATCAAATATGTCTTTATCTGATGAAAGAATTACCTCTTCATCTGAAACCAGTACCAGTGGAACTAGTTTTACTGGTACATCGGACGAACATTTATCTATTTCTGAAAATAATAATTCTTGTTCAAATAAACTTCAACCTCGTGGCATGTATGAGACATTTAGTGACACTGATTCTGTTATATCTGAATGTGATGAGGAAATCATCATTGATCATATTTTTACCCCATCACGTCACAGACCTAGACACAAACCTCATTGTTTCAGGTGTGGTCAAGAGGACCATCTTGTCAAGAATTGTCCTATATTTCTTCATGGTCATCTTAATAGGAACTGCTTTGGAAATAAATTAACAAAATTAGTTAATAATTTCTTCTATAAAAATTATGTTTCATCTAAAGATAAAGTTGTTCAATCTTGGGTTCCTATTACACCTGGTTGACTGGTTCATTAATTCATTTCAGGAGTCATCCACTAAGATTGTAAACAGCTTGTGGCATGTAGATAGTGGTTGCTCCAAACATATGACAGGGCTGAAAGACTTGCTGACCAATTATCGGATTATTGATGGAGGATATATTGCTTTTGCTGGTGACAAAAAGGATGGAAAGATGATTGGGCAAGGAGAAGTTACCAATGGTTCTTTAACCTTGGAAAAAGTCAACTATGTTCCTGAGCTGGCATTTAATCTTCTGAGTGTTTCTCAAATCTGCGATAAAGACATTCCTGTCCTGTTTAAATCTGATGAATGTCTATTTTTAAAATCAGAGATTGATATTCCAGATGATTTGATTCTTATGCGTGCTCCAAGAAAACATGACACATATCTTCTTGATATGAACTCCAGCGAGTTAAAGTCTACTGCAACTTGTCTTCTTTCTAAAGCTTCAACCTTTGATTCTCTTTTATGGCATCGTCGATTAGGCCATGTTAATTTTAAAATAATTAACAAATTAGTAAAAAAAATCTCGTTAGAGGACTCCTTTCAAAAGATTTTTCTGTTAACGAAAAATGTATGGCACAATGCCAAGGGCAAACAACACAAGAAACCACATAAGCCCAAACTTCTAAATAGCATATCTAGTCCTCTCGAGTTGTTACATACTGATTTGTTTGGCCCAATTAGCGTTAAATCTATTGCTAAAAAATTATTTTGTCTTGTTGTTACAGATGATTTCTCTAGATATTCATGGGTAAGGTTTCTTGCACACAAAGGAGAGGTTGCTAAAGAATTGCAGAAATTAATTCTTTCTATCGAAACAATCAGCAAGAGAAAAGTTATGGGTCTGAGAAGTGACAACGGCACTGAATTCAAAAATCAGATTCTTGATTCATTATGTGCTCAAAGGGGGATGTGAGACAATTTAGTGCTGCAAGAACTGCTCAACAGAATGGTATAGCGGAACGAAAGAATCGCACTCTCACTGAAGCTGCTCGTACAATGCTGATAGAATCTTCGTTACCCATTATCTTTTGGGCTGAAGCTGTAAACTGTGCTTCATATGTTCTAAACCGAGTGTTGATTGTGAAGGACAAAATGAAGACTCCTTATGAACTTTTTCATAAGAAGAAACCTCTAATTGGTTTTTTTCGGCCATTTGGTTGCTCTTGCACTCTTCTGAATACTCAATCTCAAAAGACAAAGTTCGGTGACGTATCTGATGAGTGTTACTTTGTTGATTACTCTTCTTCTCAAAAGGCATATCGGGTTTATAACAAGAGAACATGTATTGTTCAAGAGTCGTTCTGTGTTGACTGGCAGGAGTCTACCTCTTCTGATGTTCGATCTGAACCAGCATGGTTCTTTGACTCCAATACTATGTTTAATTCTTTCAATCTTCCAGTTTTCGATGATGATGCGTCCACTCCAAATGCTCAAACCAATATTATCTCCTCCACTCCATCACCTGTCCATTCCAACTCGTCAGCAAATGAAGCTATTTCAGTTGATGTTAGTTCATCTTCTCCATTGCCTGATCCAGCACCAACACCTGATTCTTCATTACCTACATCTATCGATCCTTCACAACCTCTTCCATCTCTCTCTCCCTCATCTAATCTTTCACCATCTGTGAGTGAAACTTCTCCAAATATCTTTCCTTCAGCCACCAACTACAAAACTTTAAAAGATCATCCTCTTGATAATGTTATTGGATCTATCACTGATGGTGTTCGGATGCGGAGTCAATCTGGTTTGATTAATATATGCCTCTTCTCTTGCTTCATCTCTCAAACTGTCCCGAAAAATGTGCATGCTGCTCTCATGGATTCATGCTGGGTGGAGTCAATGCAATTGGAGCTTCAACAATTCAGAAAGCTTAAGTTTGGACCTTGGTTGACTTGCCTCCCAACAAATGCCCAATTGGTACAAAATGGGTGTTTAAGAACAAACCGGATGATCGTGGTGTGGTGGTGCGTAACAAGTCTAGATTAGTTGTGCAAGGTTTTGCTCAAGAAGAAGGGATTGACTATACTAAAGTCTTTGCTCCAGTCGCTCGTCTTGAAGCAATCAGAATTTTTCTCGCTCATTCTGCTCATAAACAGTTCAAGGTATATCAGATGGATGTGAAGTGTGCTTTTTCTCTACGGAGACATTGATGAGGAGATATATGTGTGTCAACCACCAGGTTTTGAGGATCCTGACTTTCCCGATAAAGTCTTTAAGCTTGACAAGTCTCTGTATGGTCTTCATCAAGCACCTAGGATCTGGTATGAGACCCTCACACAATATCTTATAAGCAATGGTTTCTCTCGCGGTACCATCGATATGACTCTCTTCAAAAAGGAAGTGAATGGTGAAATGCTTTTTGTCCAAGTTTATGTTGACGATATTATTTTTGGATCTACCAATTCTCTATTATGTAGGGAGTTCGAAGAAGTGATGCGCCAAAGGTTTGAAATGAGTATGATGGGAAAATGTGCTTCTTTCTTTGTTTACAAGTTGAACAAAAGCAAGAAGGAACTCTTATTCATTAGGAGAAGTATATTAATGATATCTTGAAGAAATTCAAGATGGACGACGCCTCTCCTGAGATGACTCCCTTTACTGCTCAGACTTGTCTCACTCCTGACGAGAACAGGAAACCAGTTGATCCTCATCCCTATAGATCCATGATCAGTTCCCTCATGTATCTTACAACAAGTCGTCCTGATTTCACTTTTGCTGTTGGATACTGTGCTCGATATCAGTCGGCCCCAAAAGAGTCCCATGAGAAAGCTGTCAAGAGAATATTTCGTTATCTCAAAGGCTCATCCCGTTTAGGTCTATGGTATCCATATGGAGGGAATTTTGATTTACATGCTTATTCTGATAGTGATTCTAATGGTTGCAGGTTAAACAGAAAATCGGTGTCCGGAGGGTGTCAATACCTGGGAAATTATTTGGTGTCCTGGCAGAGCAAGAAACAGACCACTGTCTCTCTTTCTACAGGAGAAGCAGAATACATTGCTGTCTCAAGCTGTTGTTCTCAAGTTCTTTGGATAAAACACCAAATGATTGACTACGGAATTAACTTTCTCCACACGCCGTTATTTGGCGACAACGAAGCAGCCATTGGGATTGCAAAAAATCCTATTCATCATTCCCGAACCAAGCATATCGAAACACGGATTCATGCAATTCGTGATGCTCAAGAAAAGGGTTTCATCGATATTATACCCATTGACACAAAACATCAAAAGGCTGATCTTTTCACAAAAACTTTTGATAAACCCCATTTTTATGAATTGATCTCTATGCTCGGGTTAATATCCTTTTAAACCTTCTTTAAAAAAATAATAAAATAAAATAAAATAAAATAAAATAAAAAAATATAATTAAATTTTATATCCTTTGAAAATAAAATTTAGGGGGAGTAACTAAATAACCTGAGTGCTGAATTTGAAATGACGAGAAATGATTTTATATCTTCTTGATATGTTCCTTTATGCATGACTGGTGCTAAAATGAGAAATGATAGTAACTGATGCTGGTCTCTGTTTCACATCTTATTTTTATTAAATATTAAAGTCAAGAGAAACAAACAGATTCTTTAACGATATGCTTGGTAGGCTCTGCCTGAAGAATAAAGTATAGAGCAGCAATATGATTTATATTAAAATCCCTACTTACGGACGTCTGGATTTACGCGATCATTTTGGCCTGCACAAAAACTGAGTCCCGACAAAAATTGGATTGAGAATTGATCTTTCACCCACCATGATACAAATCATATAAGCCATATCTTTGAGCCATGTCTGGTGTATTTATGTGTCTTGTGTTTGTGCTAATCTCCTCTGTTGTACGAAAGTACTGACCTGGAGTGATGATCTCCTCTCCTGTACGATAGTACTGACCTGGAGCTCTCATCGGCACATGATTAAATGGTCATCTCCTTTTTTATACGTGAGTATAGACCTGGAGCTCTCACCATTTTGGTCTAAGTAGTGTCAAATCATCTAAATGATGAATTCATAACAGAATGCAATATTCTGTCGATAATCACTTGCACACCAATGAACAAGCCTTGCTTTGCAAAGATCGTTACAAAATTCAAGAAATCCTGTGGTTGGGTGAGGGTTTTTGCCAAATGATTATGGGGTCCTAGCATGTCACACCCCAACCTTGACGGCGGAAACGTCGAGATGTGAGGGTTAAGATTATTCACAGCCACATAACGCTATATTTAAATGTAAATATTAAAATTATAAGTTTCAAAAGGCATTACAAACATAAGTCTCAAACATGAAATAAGTTCCAAACAAAACAAAACATTACATAAACATTTTATTTAATTAACTAGGTCCAAGTCCTAGTTTTATTGCAAGCTTCAAAAGACCACTTTAAACTTGGGGGTTACCTGAAACATGATAAAAATAAAAGGTCAACTATAAATAGTTGGTGAGTTTCCAAGGTTTTCATACATAATATGATAAAGTTACAAGTAGCAATTCATGTCATAGGTCATAAGTTAGTAAGGTTATAGAACACATATCGGTACAACCAAACCTCGACTTGATTACAAGTATATAAGATTGGCTAAGTGTATTGGTTCCCATGATGAACAAGCATACGTCATCAGGAGCCGGCAATACCTCGGCTTTAGCACCAAATTGGCTTGTCAGGCCCAAAGATCT
The DNA here is from genome assembly GCA_025215565.1 of Flaveria ramosissima. Taxonomy (NCBI): domain Eukaryota; kingdom Viridiplantae; phylum Streptophyta; class Magnoliopsida; order Asterales; family Asteraceae; genus Flaveria; species Flaveria ramosissima. Next base: position 40,626,838 of record CM046036.1, read on the forward strand.
AAGACGTCGCCAGGCTAGCAATAGTTAATGATTGTAAACAAACTATGTATCTCATATAATCACTTACAACACACAAATAACCATGACAAAATATAAAGATGAATTGCAAGTGCTTTACAAGTCTCAAACGTTTATAAGTGTATGATGTATAAGTATCATGTTTCACCCCAAAATAGTGTGAAATAAAGTAAAAAGGGGGCAAGGAAACTCACATGGTCAAATAAGTATCAGGACGACGATTAATAAGAATAATAATAGGTGTTGTTCCAACGTGAATCGTCACAAGACACCTAAATATATATGTTCACAAGGTTAAAGTTTTACAATAAGTTTAATGAATTAACATGGACTAAGTTCAATTTGATGTTTGGGGTTTTATCAATTATATTTAACAATTGGGGAAACAATTATATTTTCGTGAGAACAATATATTTATATTTTATATAAAGATATACAATAAGAATAACATTTATAATAATTTTGTAATATTTATAAAGTTTAAATAAAGTTTTATAATAAAAGAAAATGAGCACGATTTAAACAATAACGTAAATAAACAATGGTTGAAATAATAAACTAGTATTTTAAGTCTAAATTTCATAGAATATATATTAACTATAACATTCACTTTAGAATTTTAAATAAAATATAAGAACATTTTTATAAATAAATTGCAGAAAAATATTTAAATGGTTTAAAATACACGAAATTTATAAAATGAATATTTTTACAATTTTTAGAATTTTATATATATATATATATATATATATATATATATATATATATATATATATATATATATATATATATATATATATATATATATATATATATATATATATATATATATATATTTTTAAAAGTTGCAAAACAAGCTAAAAAAAATGTTGGAAGTCACCGGGTTCGAACCTGTGACCTCTAAGTGGGAAAGTGAACATGGAACCAGTGAACCAAGGCTTCAGCCGCGATAGATACCTCATTTTAATTCTTAAATACAAACTCAAACAAAAACCCCCAAATCCTTAAGAACCCTAGATCGGTGTGAACCAAAATTGAACATTAAATGGATGTTAATAACCAAATTAACCATGGGGCTTTTGTTTCCCATGCTTAATCAAGCATATCCATGTATTTAACTTACCCGAATAGGTTCGAATTGAAGGGGGACTCAATGATGAGCAAGTCGCGGCCACATACAAATCGAATTGATGCCCAAATGGTGATGATAGACGAATTCGTTGCGCAGAAAGCTTCCTAAGAACTTAATGGACGAAAGCCCTCTGTCAATTGAAGTTAATAATGCTCGGAAGGGAGGTTTTAATTGAGTTGCAGGTGCGATGAAAAAGGGTAATCTAAGGAGATGTTTGTGTTTGATTCAGGTGAAATTGAAGAGTGTTAACATTTAGGAACACTTAGATGATTTATTAGATGAGTTTAATTAGGTTATTATTATGATTTAAGGTTCGATCGGTTATGGAGTTGAAGGTGTCGGTTACATGTTCGATTAAGCCCATTAACCGACGTTTATTTGCGTTTAATTGTGACCTTTGGGTTCGAATCGTGTTCTAGAGGGGTTCGGAACGGTTTCTGGATCAAGAAACGACCATTTTTTGTCGTTTATGAGGTGGCCGGAGCTCCCGCCGGAAAATCGGGTAGGAGGGGGGGTTGGTTTGTGTTTTCATTAATTACACAAATGGTCCCTCTAGTTCGTTTTGTATCATTTTAAGCTTTAAACTCTTATTTAAAGTTTCCAAAATTAACAAAACACCCCCTTAACTTAGATAAACTTTAAGTTTTAAACATTATTCTCTTTTTTTTTAAACTTTTATAAGTTACTAATTGTTATTGTTTATACTATTAGTATTTTAGTTATTATTATTATTATTATTATTATTATTATTATTATTATTATTATTATTATTATTATTATTATTATTATTATTATTATTATTATTATCGTTCGATTTAATATTTTATTTATTAACTTTCATATATTGAAATTTAATGACAACTAAGGAATATGCATAAATGACCCATGAATTTCAAGATTGACAACAATGGCCCTAATAAGAATAAACGAGATTAACTTTTAATTAACAAAAATATGAGATGTTACATAGCATTCTAAAGTGTTTAATCGAACCTTAACAAATCATAAGCTGCTTGCTGAAAAAGGATAAGGCATGGGTTTAAGTGGACAAATATATCAGCAATCGTTTTTGATTTGTTTAAGAATTTCAACAGTTCCTTTGCAGATTGTGATCAGATCTAGCTATCAGTATGATCTCATTGCTGGTCGATGATTAAAATCATCTTTGTGTTAATGTATATCTCGAAGATGTGATCTCTGATTGATTTAGATCTCAGTGGTTGAAGTTAATTATAAAAAAAAGAAGGCGAAACTACACTTTCGCTCCTTGTTTCGCTAGACGAAATTGCAATTTCGCTCGGCTCACTCATTATTTTTTATCTGTATATCACTTGGCGAAATTGCAGCTTCTCTTGGCAAAACTGTAAATTCGTCTGGCGAATCTGTAGTTTCGCTATCTGCGAAACTATAGGCTATTTAAGTCATTTTGCGAAATTATCTCCTCACACTTTCGCACTTTCGTAACTTCTGGCCTTCTTAGGTTTATTGCTCATGTTTTTATCATGTCTTTTGATCACCGTAAAGGTGGATCAGACGGTCTAATTTGATTGGGCGAAGGCAATGGTGTTATGTTGTAATGGAGAGAAGGCCAACATTGCCAAACTGTTTTTTGCTTGCATGGCTGAGAACGTGATGGCCTTGAAGAAAGACAAATGGCTGCTATATCCTCGTTTTCTTCATATGATATTTGACGATCTTATACCTAATGTACCAAAACATGGAGAGGTAAAGAGGCTGGTACAAATGAATCCTTGTATTTTTGTTGATTGTTGTGCCATTCGCCACGATTTCAGTGGAAAGATCACCCATCTTTGGGAAAATATGTATCCTCCAGAGCGATGGAGTTATATTAAACGGGTGGATGAATCTGAAAACAAAAGGGCTGAAGAAACCAGGTTACAGCGAACTAAAGCCACAAAGAAAAGAAAAAGATATGCCAAGGAGAAAGATTATGACTTTGAGGAAGACATTGCTGAACAAGCTGAAGAAATAAGAGTAGAGAAAGAAAGAAGGTCGAAGAAGAAAGCCGATAATGCTGAATCTAAGAGACGATCCAAACAGAGCCATTAAGGATTCATAAAAGAAGGGAGGAAAGAGGAAACCTTGATGAAGACATGATTCGCAATCTGAATACTTCCTTGGCAAATGAACTGAGTATGATCAAGACCAAACTTACAAACCAAGAGATTAGAGAAAAGCAAAAGGATGAAGTGATAAAAGGTATGCGAAAGATGCTTGTTGATCAAAACCCATTACTGGGAAAGTTATTTGAAGAGATTACCCTTCTGAAAGCTGCAGCCGGCCTGTCTGATCAACTAACTCAATCTGAGTTAGATGATCTGACTGACACTTCAAAGTACCCATTTCTTAATGTGGGTACTTCATCCAAGGCAGGAGAGGGCACATCTGGTGTAGCAACCACTGATGCTGGAGATGGTGAAACCAGAGCTGAGGATGGTGGAAGAGAGAATGAAGAAGAAATCTATGAGGCTGGGTTTGTTGATATGGGTCTTGATTTAGAAAAGGATTTAGTTGGAGAAGAAATTATAAGGGAGAAGTATGTGGAGAGGAATGTTGAAAAGGGGAAGGGATTGATTGATGAAGAAGAGGATGATGAACAGCTCATAGATTATGATTCTGAACCGGAGTTCTATGAGGTTGATGAGTGACCTCTGATCTATGTGGCAAAGAAAGGGGAGGATGCGGAAGATGTGTTTGAGATGGACATAGCAGATTGGTTTGTAAAGGAGAAGGAACCAAAAGAACTCACTCCCTTATTTCAACATTTAGGAGGGTTGAGTAAACAAGAGGCAGACAAGAAGATTATTAGCTGGGCTTACCATTCCAGGCTAAAAATGTTTATGATTAAGAGGAGTGGAGGTCATATCAGTTATTTGCATAAGAGGAAGGCCTTTAAGTCCTTGCCTAAATGGGACCTCAGGCGTCTAGCAGCTCTACCTCTTCTAAATGCACATTTGAGTGAGAGAGCCACCCTTCTGCTGAAAGAAATACAGAACGGGCTTAATGACAACTTCGAATCATTTGGTTACATGAAGGCAGAACGGAGAAGGTCAAAGAAAGACAAGGACTGGGAAACGGGAAAGGGGCGAATTGTTCTGAGAATTAAACCACCAACAACAGTTCAGAGAGTGAGATTATCTGATCCACTTCCCCAACAGCTACAGGATTTCGAGAAATGGTTCTATGATAATAACACTGGGGAAGCTGTGATTAGGGTGAAAAATGGCAAAGAGTTTAAGGTCTTTGATCCTATGGAGTTGTTTAGTTTCTATGATGAAGATCTATTGGTGTTATGTGAGAATCACATAAAGGATAGGGATGGAGAAGAGACTCGAAAAGAAGCTAGTCTCTTTATGAATGTAGCAAACAAGATCAGAGGGGTGAGGGTTGAGGTGAAGAAATTAGCTGAGAAGGTAAGGGCCCAAGATGATCGTAACATGGATATTCAAGATTTGACCAAGCAGTTTGAGAGGGCTAGTGGTCATCCCGAAGGAGCTCGTGAAGCAGGAAGAGACCATGGAGAATCATGTGCTGAAGCTTCTAAGGAAGTTGTTGCAGGAGGTAATGAAGACAAATCAAATGCAGTAGAGGAAACTGGAGCTGACAAGATAAATAAAGATGAGTGAAGACGGTGAGATCCAACCTAGGGGGAGTATTGAAGATCATGCATAGGTTGGACTCACCTTAGTTAACATTGTTTACTTTACTTGTAATAGGTCTTTGTTAGTTTCCCTTTGTATGTACTTAGATTTATGTATTTTAGCAGTCTAGCGAAACTGTGAGCGAAACTATAAGTTCGCTCACAGTTTGCTGTTTTGTTTACCTGGCGAATTTACTGTTTTACCGGGCGAAACTATAGTTTCGGCAGGACAGTTTCGCTGACAGCGAAACTATCTGCGAAACTAAGACTGCTATATATACTCATGTTAATTTTCATTGTTTGGTAAGCTTGCAAAACCCTAACCGATTATCATTGTTGCAAGTTACCATTTCAAAGCAGTTAATACATAGAATTATCCTTGTGCTTTTTGTTATTGATTGTCATTGATCATTGTCTTATCATGAAAGAGTTATTATTGTGTTCAATCCTCTCTATTATTGTTGTTTAGCATATTTGTTGGATATTGAACGATTCTTCATATCATTTGCACTGTAATTCGATCACATGGACCAACAGTAGATCTTGATCCATAGAGAACTTCTCAGTATGCTTTAGTAAGGTTACTGTTTATTTCCATGATGAGGGTAAAGCATTGAGTTGTATAAGATTTAGATCTTCAAGATCAGGCTTAATACCAGCTATTGACATCTCAGTTGTAAGTTCAACAAATCTGTTCATCATCTGATTTATGGTTTCTCCAGACAAATGTTGAAACAATTCTAATTGCCTTTTCATCTTTTGTTTGTTGAGATTTTGAATCTCCTTGCCTCCTTCACAAATGGTCTTTAAGGCTTTATATATGGTGTATCCAGTTTGATATCCATCAAGCCTTGCAAGAACTTCCAGAGGTAGTCCTTTACACATCAAGGAATATGCTTTGATATCATTCTTTACTCTTCTCAAATCATCTCCTTGAAGACCATCTTCAGGATAGGGTTCTTGAGAATTTTTAGTATAAACAAACCCTCTATTAGGCCCATCAGTGATTAAAGGAATGTATGGTCCTTTCTCTATAGATTTCCAAAGATCAATGTCAATGGAATTAAAATGTTGTTTTAACCTAAGAGACCAATTTTTGAAATCAGCTCTATTTTTAAGTTTTGGAACTCTATTTTTTGAAACTTCTGATTTCATCATTCTTATATTTTTGTTGTTTTTCTTAGATTTTGAATTAAGAAAAGAAATGAAAAAGTTTTTGAAAAATTTTCTTACAAAAAAATTCTAAGTATCAAGGGTGATACGCCTGAACAGTAATCAAACTCCCAAACAGTTAATGCGGCTAGTTGAGCGACGTCTAAGGGAATGCCTTAGAAAAATTTTCCAAAACACCCAAGTTGATGCGTCTAAACAGTAGTAAAACGCCTGAACAGTTGTAATGCGCCTACACAGTTGTAATGCGCCTCAACAGTTATCAACCGTTTAAACAGTTCTAATACGCCTCAAGAGAGATGATACATATGGACTTTTACTCTTCAACAGTAGTCAAACGTCTGAACTGAAAACGTCTAAACAGTGTTAATACAACTAACAGTAGTCAAACGCCTAACACTTAGACAATTTTTCAGCAAACCTCAACTCTAATGCGCCACATTCATCATGTTCATATGAATGTAACTAACTCAATCTTCAAAAATTCTTCAACAGTTGATGAATTGGATTGAAACTTTCCAATTAGACATGTGTTATACCGATAATCATTCTTCTAACATCAATTTATTTCAATATCAACAACAAATCAATCAATTTTGTGATTTTCAGTTCGAAAAATAGTGAACTTTTCGAACACAAATTCAACAAATTATCTCGAATTTGATGAGTTTAACTGCTGATTGTGGTTCAAAACATGTTTCTGATGATGAAACACTGAAATCCACAAATTTTCAATTGAATTGTCTATCAATCACAGATTCAGTGAATTTTTTTGACTTTGAAAGTTCGACAAACCTCAAAAATCACTCAACCAACAGCTCTGATACCATTTGATAGGATCAATGGGAGCTCTGATACCATTTGATAGGATCAAATGTACCAATCTGTGATGATGTATGAACACAATTCAAAGAAAATACAAACAAAGTAATCAAATCAAGCAAGATATCAACAAATTTCATAGTTTCATTGAAATCAAGCAAAGACAATTACAAAGTAAGTAAGCAGTTATGAATCTGTTGTTCGTCACTACTCTCGTCTCTTACTCTTGCAACAAGTCTAAGCTATTTATAATGAAACACATGGAACTAACAAATTACAAAACTAGTCCCTATACTATTACAAATAGTAAAAAGACACATAAAAACAACATGTTAATCTTTCTAGAGAACTAACATAGTCCATTTTCTTCTTTCTAGGAGTTTTCCTTTGCGAACAAGGCTGAACTTGATCACTTTCCTTCTCCATCTTCATCTTTGCAGATGTTGTGGCAGTTCTTGTGGGGATAGAACTACCTTTGGAGCTGGATGGTTCAGGTTGTACAACAGTGATGCAAAACTGATCAGCCTTCTTCTTGATGATGGGATGATTTGGACATGAACCAGAACTCTTGTTGATGGAGTTCAAGTTGGTGTCTTCAGCCTTCACCACTTCAAATCCTGTAGAGATGAAGACTTGTTTCTGTGCAGAATTAAAGGTGGCCTTGATCTCTTGAGCCTTTTTGGACTTTCTTTGGCCTTCCTGATCAAGTTCTTTCTTCTTGACTTGGTCATCCTAACAATTTTGCTCTCCTCAGAAGGATGGTGACCCTTCTTAGAATGCTCTTCTTCACTCTTCTCCGAGCCATTCTCCACCATCTCCTCTTCATCCTCTTCAGTCACAAGATCTATGAGGGGAAGCTCATCTTTACAAGTTCCACACCTGGGAGACAGACAAGACTGTGTGTGGAAGAGCTATCTCACAAGATCCTAGTCCCTGCTTATTTCGATAACAAACTTTTGCATGCAAAGATGAGGATATTATGTTCTTGAAGGTCTCTTCTTCAAGAACACATTTTTCTGCCTTGGCTTTGCTGATCACAAGCTCAGCCTGGCATTCATTTAACTTAGTAATGAGATCTTTGATCTGAGTCCTGTAGTTTGTATGCTCATGTTTAAGAGTTGAAATGGTTTTCTCTAAGTCCTCTATCTGTAGTTTATAATCATTTTCAGCTCTTTTAAAATCAGCTTTTAAGATATTTAAGGACTCAAGATCAGATCTCATTTCTAAATTATAGGACCTATATCTATTGACTTAACAATGCATTCAGGAGTACAAAGATGTTCTAATACCTTGGCTTCATCGTGGTCTGCCATCAGTGCTGGGTTTGGAGATGCATCTTCTAACTGAAAGCTCCAGTCAAAGCCTCTTTATTCAACAGCAACTGTAGCTTACTGCTTTGGCTTCTTATTCTGGGGGGCTTTCTCAGTGTAGTTTGGTCTGCTTTGTTTTTGGCCACCATTTTTCCTTCGTGCCTTACACTCTCTTGCAAAGTGTCCCATCTGATTACAGTTGTAACACTTTACTTTGCTTTTATCCAGCCCAAACTTTCCACTTGCTGCATTGCTTGGAAACTTTCTCACTGTCCTCTTGTACAACTTCTTGGCTCTGTGAGTGAGAAGAGCCATCTGCTGGACTATCTCCATGTACTCCAGATCATCTGGATGGATACAGACCAAATCTTCAAGGGTGAAGAGAAAGTTGCCTGAGGTTTCATCAGCAGAGACAAAAGCATGAGAAGAACTTGTCTCTTGGAAAGGACTTCCTTGAGTGTAGCTTTCCCTTGGAGTCTCTGGGAAGGTGATGAAAAGGCCCTTTTGTGAGTTGTCAGGGTAGCATATAAGATGATGTTGTGGTTCAATGCTTTCCCTTTCAACCACATGGAGGGCTGAACTCAGTTGATTGCTGGAGTTACCAGATGAGTTTTGCATGTTCATCTCCATCTAGTAGCCACTAAGAATACCATACAACTCTATGCGAGTAAGAGTCTTAAGGTTCTCAGTCCTCTTGATAACAACACAGTAATGTGTCCATTGTCTAGGAAGAGAAGACATAAACTTCCTTACAATGTCCCTGTTCTCAAGAGTTACTCCAACATCCATTAGAGTATCATATGTATTGTTGAGTCATGGTTTCACCTACCTTAAAGGTGAAGTTTTCAAACTACTGCTTCAGGAGATCCTTCTTGTTCAACTTTGCTTCAGTAGACCCCTCATACATCAGCTTTAGTGCTTCCCATAGTTGCTTGGCAGTTTTGCACTTCTTGAAGCCTCAGTAGATGGAGTTTAAAAGAGCACTTTGAAGGGCTATCATGGCTTTATGATCAATCTCTATTTTTTTCCTGTCTTCTTCAGAGTAATCAGCCACAGCCTTAGGAATCATACCACCACCAGTAACAGAAGTGGTGCTTGGTATGTAAGGTCCTTCAACAACAGAGTCCCACATCTTGGAGTCTTGAGACTTGATGAAGCCTTCCATTCTTTGACACCAAGTATCAAAGTCTTCAAGAGTGATCAGTGGAGACTTTGTCATAGTTCCAGTTTCCATATCAGCTTTGCTAAGAGTTGCCATTTGAGTTTTAAAGTATTTTGTATGTATGAGGGATCTTAAGATGGTGAGATCTTATATCAAGAGCTTGAAATGCTCGGATACCAAATGCAGGACCGGTGAAGGGTATGCACTTACAACACAACAACACAATGAATAGGGAACTAGTTAACTCTTAATGAAAGATGCTAAGAACACAAGTAAATATGAGACAGAACAAGATGGCAAACAACACAAGTAATTGGTTTTCAAGAATGTTGTATATTCCTTCTCAAGTTCTACTACAAATGTTACAAAGCATAAAATTAAAAGTTACAAGTACTTGAGATACTTTATACTACATCCTACAGCCGGCCATACTTTGAAAGCCAGCTGGATACAATTGACTAGACTACTACAAAATCAAATGTAGAGTCAAAAGGCAGATTTGCCTTTTGACTAGTGACTATGACATGCCATAGCTCACATCCTAATATATTACAAAAAGGATAAAAGTACATAAAGTAGAAAGCATGGACTCAAGACCTCAATGTACAATTACCAAAAGCATGGACCTTTCACCAACTCATGTAAGTTGGTGACTTTACAGAGTTGCAGCGGAAAGGTGGTCCAGCTTTATGGTAAAGTACATCAGATAAAAGCATGTCTCTAAAAGTCTTCGGAAGAAATCTGTCTTCACTCTTTGGCTTCGGAAGAATTTGTCTTGAAGCTTCGGAAGACTTCACTTTTGGCTTCGGAGTTGGTCTTGGCTTCGGAAGATTTTACACTTAGAATATTTCTAGTGCATGGTGTAAAACTTCCGAAGCATTTCTACTTCTGTTCTCCAGTGCATGCATGCAGAGAGACTTTGGATGTTTTGGCTGCATCAGACTTATAGGAATCCTTACAAAACTTTTCCCGGTACACGAAGAACCTGTTGCTTGAACCTTAAGGTGAGTTCTAGTGGTCCCTTTTTACTATTGTTTTTCGGATGAAACATGTTATGCTTAAACTGAAATTATTTATGAGCTATTGTATGATACTTGAATGTTGGGGATAATGTTAGAACCTGCTTTTACTTGTATCATGATCATTTATTCTTGTGTGAACCGCTTGTTTTATATGGGTAGATCTACTTGGGGAATCCCCCACACACAGTGCCTTCCGTGATGAACGGGAAGGGTACCACACTAAGATCATGTAGGGTCGTTTATGGCATGTGACAAGTTTTTATAAGATACTAGGGTGAATCATCCGGCAGGTATGGTCCACTGTTTTGAGGCTCAGTTCTTCCTTCGGGTTTAACCGGTAGAACATAACTTTTGAAGAGGCTAGCCGGGACTGAGTGCAGGGTTGATTGTGATCCCCCACAACAGTGAAACTATGATTCTTTCAAATCAAATATGGATTCTATTGAATCCTTTTGTTTTTAAACTTTAAGCACTTGAATTCACGAACTTTTTAGTTGACACAATTTTCTTTTGAGCATGTTTTAGGTAATCCGTGAAGGGAGTCTAGCGGTTGTAGAAGACCTAGACCTAGCACCATGACCATGGCATTGGTTTGTTTTGTTTTTAAAACATTTTGAACAATTTACATTTATTGTTGTTGGAAACAATTTGTATTGATGTTGTATGTACTTGAATTTGGGGGCTAGACCTACTTCTAGCCCGGGTTTACTTTAAACATTAATGTCATATGATGTTCTCTCCTTTTGCGCTCTTATGATGGTTTGTTTCCGCGACCATATGTTGTTGCTAGTCTGTGACGTCCCACCCTACCTGGGCCCGGGGTGTGACATTTCTGCTTTTTGAATTGTTGAAGCTCTTCCTGTATTGCTTCAATCTAGCTATTATCTTTTAGTGCAGCTATGATATTTGAAGGAACCACTTGTGAAAGAAAACAAGTGAAGAGACAGATGTTTGCAGCTCCCCCTTGGCTTCTTGGTTCTTTCATTGAGATCACCAATGATGCTGTCCATTGGATGAGTCTTATGAATTCTTGTCACACCCCGGGCCCAGGTAGGGTGGGACGTCACAGACTAGCAACAACATATGGCAGCGGAAACAAACCATTATAAGAGCTCAAAGGAGAGAATATCACATGGCATTAAAGTTTTGAAAAGATAGCAGGGCTAGAGACACAACAAGCCCCCAAATGAGTTTTTACAATCATCCATAAAAATAAAACTGTACTTGTTCAACACAAAATATAAATTGTTCAATTGTTTCATCAAGGAAATAAGCCAATGCCATGTCACGGGGATAAGTCTAGGTCTCCACAACAGCTAGGATCTCTTCATATATTACCTGAAACATGCTCAAAAGAAAATTGTGTCAACTAAAAAGTTGGTGAATTCAAGTGCTTAAAGTTTAAAAACAAAAGGACTTAACAAATCCTTCTTTGATTAAAAGAAAATAATCATTGTTTATCATCGTGGGAAAAATCATAATCAACCCTGCACTCAGTCCCGGTTGGCCTCTTCTAAAGTTGTGTTTTACCGGATATTCCCGAAGGAAGAAACTGAGCCCCAAACCAGTGAACCCTACTTGCCCGGATGGTTCACCATAGTATCTTAACAAAACTTGTTACATGCCACAACGATCCCTCAGGATCTCAGTGGGGTAGCCTTCCTGGAACGGAAGCCACTGTGTGTGGGGGATTCCCCAAATAGATCTATCCATATAAATCAAGCGGTTCACGAAAGAATTAATGATCATGATATAAGAATCAGCAGGTAACCACAAATCCCACATAGAATCATCAAATAAAGCATAATCATAGTTTATAAAAAGTAGAGCATGTTTCATCCCAAAACAATAGTAAAAAGGGGGATCACTAGAACTCACCTTAGGTCTCCAAATCAAAAGTCTCGTGGTGTGCCGGGAAGTGTCACAAGTCTAGCACCCTAACATGTACATATTAAGCAATAAGCTACTGCCCTAAACTCATTCAAAGTGCAACAATGGTGTCAAGAGTTTAGCTATTGAGTAAGGCTTTGGTTTCGTGAAGGTTTGTATAAAAAGTTTACTTTTATGGCAGGTTAAGGCGTCTTCATAAAAATTGGGATTTTCACTTCATTTGGTTAAGTATTCAAAGAAATTCTGTTGTTCAAGTGTTTATTAGCTTCCTGGAAGTCGGTTATAAGGTTTGGAAAAATTTTACAGTTTGGTCCCTCAAGTTTCAAAATTGACAGTTTCTACCCTCAAGTTTAGTTTCTTGCCCTTTTATGTCATTTAAGACCAAAAATCAGATTATTAGAGTCATATTATAATTATTATGGAGTAAGTTCTTCAAAACATTCGTCTACGGGTTCGATTTTAAAAACTGCACGTTTAACGCTCCCGGTTACGGTAAAAGCCGGATAGTTTTAACAGTAATTTGGAGTTTTCATATATTTAAATCTTGGACCAGTAGGTATTTTCTAAAGGATTTCTTTATAAATTTTTAAGTCCTTAAATTGTGTAAATTGGCCTTTTATAGTTGAAAATCTTGTTTTTACGTTTGACCCGTTAATACGCGGTTTTGACCGGGTTTGACCATTTAAAGCTTGTTTGACCAATTTTTCATATCCTTTAAGTCTTTTATTACTTAAATTACTGAAATCATATGATTTTTATAAATCTTAGTTTTGAACTCTATTTTTATGAATTTTTCTCAAAAACGATGCTCGGTTTGTACCCGTTTTTAGTTAAAACGTCATTTATTTGTGTCTTTGACCATTTAAATTATCCATTGACTCCAGAGTAATTTATTTATCATTTTTGAGCCTGGAATACTTTTCAAGAATGTTAAATTTGCATTTCTTACTATTTTTAAGTCATTTTACCATGTTTTCGGGTCCCGAAAGTGACTAAAAGAGGGTAAATCACAACATGTCCTTTATTCCAGAGATTAAACATTGCTAACACTTCTAATATTCACTAAAACCTACTGAAATTTCAGTCCCAACATGTTTCCTAGATGATCTATACATCCATATGCTTCAAATATGTAGAAAATGTCATAACCGACAATTACACTAGTGTAACCCATCTTAACTTATGTTTTAATGTTACCAACACTTCATTTAACTTCGTAAACAGATTGTTAAGATGTCATTAAGTCGTTCATGAGTAGGTTATGGGTCTTGGTTAAAAGGATTTTTCAAACAAGTGCTCAAAAGGGTGTTGTTAGATGTAGAAAGGAGGGTTTCAAAGTGAAATCCATGTATCAACCGTGGATTTGAGTATGTAGCCACTTGGAACTTTTAAAAACAGATTCTTGGGAGTCCATTATGTCATAAAAATGCAGGTCACAAGTTTGGTTTACAAGAGTTGAAGCTTTCACAAGTTAGATGATGTCAAAACACTCAAAATGAGGGTTTTCATGGTGGAAATCGGTTTCCACCTCAAGAATGACTAACATAACATGAATTTTACCTTCAAGAACATTGGGAACTCCTTAAGAACGAGATGATGGTGAGATGTTTCTGCTACAACAAGGAAATACACGGTTCTTAGATGTTAAATGAAGAAAACAAGAGAAATGTCACAAAACCGACAACATGAGCTTACACTCAATGTAACTCATGGTTTAGAAGGTGTTGATGGCCGTGAATGGCTTGAAACTCCTTGGACTTGAATGGAGAAACTCGAACCAAGGCTGGAAAGGTGGAACAAGTACGGTTGTGTGACCAAATCTTGCGAGCAAGGCCACTTCTTTGCGGTTTTGCACTTGGCCGATGAGAACTTGATGTGTTCTTCGAATTTTCTTCACAAGACTTAGAGAGAATCTGATTTAGGAGTGTTGTGAGGTGTGTGTGTGTGTGTGTTTGTTCAGCTGATTCGAATTAAGGGAGAGAGGGAGAGAGAGGGAGAGAGGTGCATGAAAGGTGAGTGGGTGTGTGGGGTGGTGGTGAAGAGAGGAGGGGATTGGTGAGAGGGGCGGCCGAACTTGGAGGGTAGTGGGGAGGATTTTCCATTTAATTTTAATTGTAAATTATATTGTGTAGTGTAATTTTATAGTATTGGGTATTATGTATTATTTAGTGGAAGGTGATTTGAGGTATCTAATGCATGCCCATGCATGCATGGCCGAAATTATGTAAGTGTGAGTGTGTATGCTCACATTTTAATTGCCTTCTCTTGAATTTAATTTTGTAAGAGTGACTAGTTGACATTCCTGGGACACTAATTTTTAAAAAGGTAGAAACCTAAATTGGTTAAAAGTCAATAATAAAAATCACAAAAATCATAATTTACATCAAGTAGTAAGAATTGTTTCCAATTTCATAGTAGGGTTGAATAGTTTCAATTATTAGCACTCATAACATGGATAATGATGCAAGTAATCTAGGGTTAGGGTAACAACCTGGAGGTCGGTTGTCACAATTCTTGTTGTTGGAATAGATTCAACTGGAATTGATGATTCCAAGTTAGTCATATTTAGTGATGCAGATGGATTCAGCTGAGATGATGAATTTATGAAGTAATCAAATTGATCATCATGTTCATCATTGTAAGCTGAATGATTTTCCTCATGAGTTTGTACATCAGCTTCATTATGAATGCCTTCCTCAGAAACTTCTACGGATGTATTTTATGCTTCATTTGGAGATACATGAACATCTACGGATGGTATTTGGTGAGTTGCTGACATTAACTCTTTGGAATGCAATGGATCATATCCAAAGTTTTGAATATTTACTGATGTGGATGAAACATCTGCTGATGCAATATTCATATCTCTGGATGTAGAACACTCATCTGCGGATGCAGAAGTAGCAGCTGCTGATGAAGTGTTTTCATTAGAGGATGTAGATCCATTAGGCTGGTCTTGTGTTGCATTATTGACATTATTTGAATCTCCTTGTTCCATGATACTTGAAGTTTGTATTCTTGGAGGATAAGCAGATAATGACACTTCATTCATGTTTGGTGGAACAAATGGATAGCATGTATCCACAGAACCTGCATTATTCAAATAACTAGAATGAAATGAGTCTATGAGTGCATATATATCAAATAACCATGATAATCATTTCACAGATTTGAGAAATAAGGATTCATCAAATGACACATTAGGAGTTTCTTTCATAATGTTTTGTTGTGGAATATAAATCCTATATGATTTAGATGTTGAAGAGTATCCAACAAAGAAATCATCATAGGCTTTTTCTAAAAACTTTCCCAATTTTTCTTTTGTGTTTTCAGATACATGACACCCAAAAGCTCTAAGATATCCTATGTAAGGTTTTCTTTTAATTAAGAGCTCATAACGTGTTTATTATGTTCTTTGACAATTAATCTCCTCTTTTGAACATTACATGTTGTGTTCACTGCTTCAGCCCAAAAGGTGATAGGAAATTATGAATCAACTAGCATTGTCCTTGCTGCTTCAATGAGAGTTCTATTTCTTCTCTTAGCAACTCTATTTTGTTGTGGAGTTCTTGGTGCACTGAATTGCCTTGCAATGCACTTATTCCTACAAAAAGAATCTAAGACAGCATTAACAAATTCAGTCCCTTTGTCACTCCTGAAAATTTTAATTTTTAAATCAAGTTAATTTTCAATCTTAGTAACAAACTCCATTAATGTTTCTGATGTTTTAATCTTTTGTTTTAAGAAAAAGACCCATATGAATCTAGTGAAATCATCCACAACCACCAAACAATATTATCTTTTCCCAATGCTCATCACATTGGTTGGACCAAAAAGATCCATGTGAAGCAATTCGAGTGGTGTAGTGTTTATATTGATAATTTTGGATTTATGTGACACTCTATGTTGTTTTCCTTTATAACATGAAGGACAATGGTTTGAACAATAAAATTCTTTCTTTGGTAATCCAATGACTAGGCCATTTTTCACCAATTTATTCATGTTCTTCATGTTGGAGTGAACAAGTCTTGTATGCCACAACTTAGATTCATCTTCTGATGACTTAGATAGCAGGCATGTTTCACTGCTTATGAGTGTTGTATTGTTCATATCCAAAACATATATGTTTCCTTTTCTTGATGCTTTAAGAAGGATCCAATCTTCTGGAACTAAAAAACCTAGCTTAAGAATGTAACAATTAGTGTTATCAAATAATATGGTATAATTTTGATCACAAATTGAAGACACACTCAGTAAATTATATTGTAAGTTTTCACAATAGTTTACTTTCTCAAATTTGAGCACACCATTAGTTACCATTCCTTTACCAACTGTTGATGCATGTATGTCCCTAGATCATAATTTGTAATGTAATGAATCTTGTCTGTCTGATTATGATGTAAGTGTATTGATTAATGAAATGATATGAATTGTTTGTTACTTATGATGTTTAATATTTCATTAATGAGTCGTGATTGAATTGATTGGGTTTATGATTGTTTGAATGATTGCACATTATGTTATATTAATTAAAACATTCAAACTTAACTTATTGAAGTTCTCATGCGAATGGCCCATGCGAATGGACCGCACGCATGAATAACTTCATACGATTGACTCAATCGCACGACTGAACCAGGAGACTGGATCAGTCGTATGATTGACACATAACATTGACTAAATCGCACGACTGAACACTCAGTCGTGCGGATGAATCAACCGCATGGTTCAATCGCACGACTGAACCATACATATGGCCCAGTCGCACGATTGAACAATACTAACCTATAAATAGACCCAATTCGTGAAAAAACGTAAGCATTCATCCCATTACGATTCCAGACGTACCCTAGCCGTCCAGAAGCCTCCCAAATCGTTCTCCAAGTTCACTGAGCACATCAGATCGATTCCTAATCGATTTCTAACGTTGGATTCAATTCTTGATTGATTCTTCGTGTGTTCTCACTGATTGGGTGAGTGCCATGCAAGAAGAACTTCTGCAGTTTAAGAAGTTAGGTGTATGGACTCTGGTTGATAGACCTAAAGGTGCTAAAGTCATTGGCACCAAATGGGTACTAAAATGCAAGAAGGATGACCAAGGAGTCATTATCAGGAACAAAGCTCGATTGGTGGTTCAAGGTTTTCGCCAAGTCGAGGGGATTGACTCTAATTAGGTGTTTGCACCCGTGGCAAGGATGGAAGCTATTCGTATCTTCCTTGCCTATGCATCGTACATGAAGATTAAAGTCTACCAATTAGATGTGAAGAGTGCATTCCTTCATGGGGAAATCAGGGAAACAGTCTATGTAAGTCAACCCGAGGGATTTGAAGATCCTTATCATCGAGATAGAGTTTACAAGCTCGACAAAGCTTTATATGGGCTTCATCAAGCTCCTCGAGCTTGGTATGAGAAACTCTCGACTCATCTTGTGAAACACGGATTTCGCAGGTGAGTCATTGACTGTACACTGTTTATTAAAGAAAAGGATGGCGACCTACTGCTTGTACAGATATATGTTGATGACATAATCTTCGGGTCCAAGAACAAAGAGTTATGCAAAGAGTTTGAAGCAGTGATGAAGAAAGAGTTTGAGATGAGTGCTATGGGGGAGATGAAGTTCTTTCTCGGGTTACAGGTGGATCAAACACCTAATGGAATCTTTCTACATCAGACCAAGTATGTAGGAGACATTCTCAGTCGCTTTGACATGGAGAATGCTTCTACTGCTGGGACTCCACTTGCTACGAATCATAATATAGCACCTGATGAGAATGGAGATCTAGTAGATGCCACTATGTATCGAGGAATGATTGGATCCCTCATGTATCTCACTGCCTCAAGACCTGATATTATGTATGCTACATGTCTATGTTCTAGATATCAGGCTAAACCAAAGGTCAACCATCTGATCGGGGTCAAGAGGATTTTTCGTTATCTGAAGGGTACACCCACACTTGGATTGTGGTATCCACATGATGATGACTTTGAGCTTACCGCGTATAGTGACTCGGATTACGGGGGCTGCAAGATGAACTACAAGTCTACATCAGCAGGGTGTCAATTCTTTGGGAGAAGATTAGTTACCTGGCAGTGTAAGAAGCAGACATCGGTTGCATTGTCAACCTGTGAAGCCGAATATGTTGCTGCTGCAAGTTGCTGTTCATAAATCATCTGGATTCAACAGCAAATGCGGGATTACGGTTTAAAATTCTCATCTACTCCTATTTTTGTTGATAACTCTGCTGCAATTACTGTAACTAAAAATCCGGTTCAACATCCTAAGACCAAACACATCGGTATTAAATACCATTTCATAAGAGATTGCTTTGAAAAGAACTTAATTGATGTGGTTAAAATTAATACTGATTTTCAACGCGCTGACCTCTATACTAAAGCCTTTGATAAACCACGTTTTCAATATTTGCTAGAGGTCAACGACGTTAAAAAGAAAAGTGAGGTAATTCCTGATGATGATAATGTGTAGTCCGATGTAATTTAGTTAAAGTTTATTTTATTTTATTTTATTTTGTTTTATTCTCGTCTGTTTTATTTAAACTCATGTTACTTTGCTGTTTATTAAAATCCTAAAATAATTTAACCAGAAATGATTCTAGTATTTTAGGGGAGAATATGTCAGCAAGTTAACATTAAAATAATAAAAAAAATAAAAAAAGAGGGAGAAGGAGTAACTAGCTGAAATAAGGTAGATTGTGTCTGTAATACCGATTCAGTACCTTTGGAAAATGATAGTACACAGGAACATATCAAGAGGGACTTTAAAAATTTTAAGTTTTGAAAAGATGAAAAAGTTCAAAGTATAAGTCTGTGTAGTCTGAGCAATATAAAAAGGAAAGATGATAGAAAACTGGCAACTCCTAAGGTGACACAAAGAAAGTAGACTTAGAGGCTGCCAGACCACAAATGATATGTTGGTAGATTCAACACAATAGACAATTAGACCGGATTGGTGATCTCAAGATCAAACTAAGTTGTTCAACTGGCTGTGGGCTTCCATCTTATCACTGGTTAACACAATCAACAATATTCCAATAAGGGGTAATGAGCAATTAAACGCCACAAATGTGTGCGGATGACCATAATTAGAGCAAAGCAAGAAAAAATTGAAAGACAAATGCAATAAAGCTAATGACTTATGTTGTTGGTGCATTTTGTGTAAAATAAAATAAGCTGCTCTAACAAGGAGATAGGTTATGTGCCTCTCTACTGTGCGATGGCACTGACCTGAGGATAAGCATAACCTAGATATTCTAGAATTCATTGTTGTTTGCCGCCTCTCTGCTGTGCGATGGCACTGACCTGAGGACAGGCTTCTCTTTGAAAGCTCTAAGAATAGTCTCTTCTTGTAAAAATACCCGTAGACCGCTTAAAAGCTCCTGAGGAATGTTGATTACCATATAAGTGTGGGATCCACAAATGTTAGTTGAAATAATTAAACCTAAATAAGTCACCAGTCTGTGTCAAAAGTCTGTGTATGGATTTAAGTGGACAAACATACTAACAATCATTGTGGCTACATTCTCAAAGGTTCAAATCAATGTGAAAATCTAAGAGCTTCAGTATGATTTCCTTAAGTTGCTAACGACTCTGGATGAACACCGAGAATTTGAGCATCAAAGGTTTTAATAACTAGTCCCAAATGATTTGACTTACCTGTATGATTCCAAAAATTGAATTGGTCCAGATATGATCAATTTAAGTTGAAGCTGTCTACTCCCGAACCAAATCCCGTAGATATCAATCTCTGGATTTATCTCTCACAAAAAGCCAAAAAAAAAATGTCTGTTTATGTAATTTGTTTAAGTTCTTAAATTAGTTAGTCGTTTTAATTTTAATTTTAGTCGTGTGTCGGGCTACATCAGGAAAATCAGAAGGAATCAACTCACTAAAAGGGTCATGTCTGAGATGACCATATGTGCTTTGAAAGGTTAAAATAGTCACGTCTGAGGTGACAAAGTGTTTTTAAAAAAAGGATCACGACTGAGGTGATCAAAATGTTTTCAAGATAAAAATGGTCACGTCTGAGGTGATCAAAATGTTTTCCAGATAAGATGATCATGTCTAAGATGATCAAAGGTTCATAACGGTAATTTCATAAAGTTAAAAGGCGTTTTAAATGTAAATTGGTCAAAATGGCAGAAAATTAACTAAGTATGACCCATTCGCACGAATGGACCATACGTATGGACTAACCATACGAATGGAATCCATTCGCACGAATGAACTATGAGTATGGACCATCAAACCGAATGGCCCATACGATTAGTCCAGTCGGAGGCTTAAGTGCGAACGAGTGAGTCAGTCGCACGACTGAAATCCAGTCAGACGACTGGAGAAGGGCGACTGACCCAATCGCACGACTGAGTCCCACTCGCACGACTGAAAGGTGCGTATGAACTCAGTCGCACGATTGGATCTAGGGTTGGTATAAATAGAGGAGGAGTCGGTCGCAGAGACTCATCACCCTCAAAGAAACCCTTAATCGCACGACTTAACCAAACTCTGCCAAAATTTCCTTTGATTCCTAATACACCCGATTCTTGAGTACTAATCATCTCCATCGATTCTACAGGTAATTTGCGGTGAAGAGCAAACAAAATAACGGTCCAATTGATTCTAGATCTGCAAAATTAAGACCCGAAAGCAAATAGGACTAAAACGGACTAATAACCTAATCTAACTACTCAAACAGAGGAAATTAAGTGTGTTAGGAGTTATAAGAAAGTATTGCGAGTCTAATGAACCAGAACACGAAGTCTAAAACTCAAAATTGATGAAAAAGTTAATTTGAATTGAACGGACAGGATGTCATACGATTGGACAAGCGGATGAACTTCAGTCGCACGACTGAAGGGGGCGATTCACTTAACCGCACGACTGAACCATGCGAATGGGACTCAGTCGCACGACTGGTGTAACCGCATAAGAGTACATGCGCATGAGTCCAGTCGCACACTCAGTCGTACGCATGAGTTCATTCGCACGTCTGAACCTCAATCGCACTGTTCAGTCGCACGACTGTCTTCAGTCGCACGACTGTCTTCAGTCGCACAACCTCAATCGCATGACAGAGACATTCTATTCAAAGTTTAAGTGTTTCATTATACTCTTAGCCAGTGGTACTAATGTTTATATTGTTATGTGTTACAGATGGCGAGTCGATGGAACATGAGCACCAAGCATAACATATGTGCTCATCTGGATTTGACATCCAGGAACGCAGCTGACTTCTCAGGCATCATTACGTTTCTGTTGAGATCCAGGATTGCTCATGCTATCTCTACACCATGCACGCCGTATAGATCAGTGCAGCAGGCCTTCTGGGAAGGCGCGACTGTTGATAGATCCTCTGAGCCTCATTGCATCAGGAGTACGATCTTTGGTGAGGCTATTACCATATCAGAGGAGGATTTGAGGATTGTTCTACAGTTAGGGGATGATGCTGATTGTCCTACTCGTCTACACCCCCTCACTGTCAGAGGATGTTTTATGAGAGCCAAGTATTCTGGGGACATAAATGCTGGGGTACTCAACAAGAGTAACCTCTGTCCCCAGTTCAAGTATCTTGCGCATATTCTGCTGAAGTGCATAGCGTCGAGGAAGGGAGGATTTGATGAGTTGTCGGATCAGATCCAGAATGCTTATGCAGCATTGGTGCTGAACCACCCGTTCAGCTTCTCCAAAATGATCTTCACCTACCTGGTGGAGAACATTGAGGGGAAAGGGAAGGAAGGCTTCTGTATGTATCCGAGGTTTATACAGATGATTATTGATCAGAAGCTTCCCTCCCTACCAAAGGAGAAGGAGGATGCTGTAGTGCTCGAGGTCATGGATGACACTACGCTAGGCAGGATGAAGGTATACAGGGGGAAGCAGGTGAAACCCCCTGTCAGGAGGTTGTTTGGGCATCTAGCCCATGCTGACTATGTGGCGCCAGCCAAGAGAAAGTGGCGCCACGATGACAGTGATTCAGACGTAGAGCAGATTGCTATACCAGATATTGACTCAGATGATGATGATAGCGGCGACGCCGGGGATGATATGCCTGCTCCACATAGAGGCACTGATTCAGACGTTATTCCCCCGGGGTCTGCCACTGCCGGAGAGGTTGCTGAGATGGCCGGTTTCCATCAGGAGTTCACTGCTGGTGATCAAGAGGAGGAGGAGTCAGATGAGGAGCCCCTCACTAGGACTGTGGGAAGCAAAGTTGTTCCCACAGAACACGGGATTAGGGTGGTTGGTGTACATCCTCGAGACTCCTCAGAGAGAGAGACTGACCCGAGCTATGCTCCGGGTTCAGTGGGCAGGGCTGCAGGGGGAGCATCCACTTCCACCGGGACTAGGAGGAAGCGGATGGCTCAACCCCATGGATTGAAGAAGAAGAAGCGTCGCCTGACCTTCGTTACCACTACAGCCACCACTACCACCACCACTGACATACCACCCATCACCACAGCCACCACATCCACTACTTCCACTACCACAGCCACCACCTTACCTACCACCACTGTATACTTCCCATCCACCACCATACCATTCACACCTACATCACCAGCACCAGCCTACCGACCCATATACACCACTGCCACTACCACCACCACCTCACATCATGCTGGACCTTCAGCCCAGCCATCACATGCTTATGGATCTACTCTACCTCACATCGGGGTAAAGGAGCAGCTGTCAGCGCTTAACCGTATGGTGATGCGCCTGCTAGCTGCTGATGAGGAGAAGGCGGCGCAGATTCGCCAGTTGACCGACCTGACTGCTGCCCAGTCTCAGCAAATGGCAGAGCAGGCTCGGGTGATAGACCAGCAGAACCAGCTAATCGATGCTCAGAGAGTCGAGGTGTCCCAACTCCAGGACCAGCAGGCCCAGTCAGTCAAACGTATAGAGGAGTTGGAGACGACCAACAAGACGATTATGCTGAGGTTAAAGGGGTCGAAGGATGAGCCCTTGAAGATAAAAGAGGGTGATGAGGATGATGGGGATGGTGATGATGAAGATGATGATGATGATGAGGAAGATGATGATGATGAGGAAGAGACTGAGGAAGAAAGGACAGAAGGTAGAGATGATGATGACGAAGCAGAAGGAGGGGATGCGGCTGCATCGGCCTCTGCTTCTGGTCAAGAACGAAGATCTAAGCATCGACAGGACCAGTCATCTACCACTTCTGCTCCTCCGAGCGACACGCCCATGATTCAAGACAAAAATCCAAACTTTCAAAGGGATGAGTTTGACATTGCTCCCCTTCAACAGGTCAAGACTCAATTAACAATGA
Source organism: Flaveria ramosissima (assembly GCA_025215565.1). Classification (NCBI taxonomy): domain Eukaryota; kingdom Viridiplantae; phylum Streptophyta; class Magnoliopsida; order Asterales; family Asteraceae; genus Flaveria; species Flaveria ramosissima. The sequence continues at coordinate 40,650,328 of CM046036.1, forward strand.
TTCTTGATCTGCAAGGGATTGTAAGAAGGTCTGTGAGTTATACCCCTGAAGAAGGGGAGATAATTCATGACCTATCTGATGATCAACTGGCAGAGATGTTCAGACTCAATCCTGATGAAATTGTCAAGGATGCTCCAACAGTGATTCAACCAGTGATGAAGAACTAAATGACGTTGATGAAGTTGAGGTTGAAGATATTACTGCAGAAGAGTACACTCAGTATGCTGACACCGAGGGTAATGTGGTCCCCAATCTGGGTGAGTCCTTAGTCAGTGATACATTTGAGGTACTAGACAAGATGGAGCAGGAAACCGAAAAGACTGAAGGAACAGCCCAAGCCTCCAATGATGATGTAGACATTCGCAAGGCTGAGTGGGCTGCCTGTTTTGAAGAAGTAAGAGCCTAGCGTGCTGCACCAAAGAAAGATGCCTACACCAAGATCTACAGAGTCAAGAAACACCATAAGGTGTCAGGCAGGATTATTGCATGGGCTTATATTGATGACCTTAACGCGTATGCAGTTAAGAGGGAACAGGGCATAGAGTACTTCAGGTTCCCACATGATCTGAAGACTCTACCTGGTTTTGAGCTCAACCAGCTGGCTAAACTAAAGCTGCTGTATGCTGACCCAAGAAAGATGTCAGGCTGGTTCGAGGGTGCCCTGAAGAAGGAGTACCACACCAGATGGGTTAACTTCAGACCACAACAGCCTACGAGGTATATAAGAAGGTCTGAGGTTGATGCCATTACTGGCAAGCCCAAGATTGTGTTGAAGTGGAGTCCTCCGCGCACTATGTCGAGAATCCCTCTCAGGGAAATGACACAGGACTTCACTCCACACTTCAAATGGTGGTACTATGATTGGAGAACCGCTGAAGCTGTCATAGTTCTGAATAAAAAGGGCCAAATGGATACTATCAGGGTATTCGACCCGATGTGGCTAACTAACTTGTCTGCTAATGATGTCTATACATTATACAAGTGGCCACTGTTCTATGACACACAAGACATTGTACAAGCCCTCCAGTTCCAAAATGTTATACGACTTTGTTTTGCGTTTGAGATTCACGCAGGAGTCACTAAAGAGGAGAAGTACAAGAAGTATAAGGAGGTTATGCAGAAGACAAGAGATTAGATAGATCTAGGTCCAAGGGGGAGTTTGTTGATGCATGTATGTCCCTAGATCATAATTTGTAATGTAATGAATCTTGTCTATCTGATTATGATGTAAGTGTATTGATTAATGAAATGATATGAATTGTTTGTTACTTATGATGTTTAATATTTCATTAATGAGTCGTGATTGAATTGATTGGGTTTATGATTGTTTGAATGATTGCACATTATGTTATATTAATTAAAACATTCAAACTTAACTTATTGAAGTTCTCATGCGAATGGCCCATGCGAATGGACCGCACGCATGAATAACTTCATACGATTGACTCAATCACACGACTGAACCAGGAGACTGGATCAGTCGTATGATTGACACATAAGATTGACTCAATCGCACGACTGAACACTTAGTCGTGCGGATGAATCAACCGCATGGTTCAATCGCACGACTGAACCATACTTATGGCCCAGTCGCACGATTGAACAATACTAACCTATAAATAGACCCAATTCGTGGAAAAACGTAAGCATTCATCCCATTACGATTCCAGACGTACCCTAGCCGTCCAGAAGCCTCCCAAATCGTTCTCCAAGTTCACAGAGCACATCAGATCGATTCCTAATCGATTTCTGACGTTGGATTCAATTCTTGATTGATTCTTCGTGTGTTCTCACTGATTGGATCGCCAATCAAATAGGATTCCGCACTATTTGAGTTGGTTTAACACGCTAATCACTAGGTATTTCGTTCAAATACCAGGTCCTAACACCAACAATTTTACCCCCTTCTTATCCCCACCAAATGCCATATAAGAAGCATTTTTATGTTTGAAGTCATGGAGAAGAGAACAGTTTCCTGTCATATGTCTGGAATAACCACTGTCAACATACCACTTGTTGTCAGCACTCTATGATTGTTCCTGCACACAAAAAGAAATCAATTAGAATTAGGAACCCAAGTCTTAATGATCTTAGGTTTTCCAACAGTGTCTAAAATTGTAACTTCCTCATAGATGAGTCTTGATGTTTCAGTATTAATTTTAAACTCAATTGATTCATTATGTGTTGGTTGTGGTGAGGATGATTCTACTGAAGATGAGCTTGTGGAGTTTTGTTCTTGTTTCTTAATCCCTTCTTCATTCACCTTTTCTTTTGTTATTTACTGCTTTGATTTTGATGATGAACCTTGATGATTGAAAGTTTTACCATCCTTGATTTTGACTGAGGTATATGTGTACCTTTTTCAAAATGATCAAAGAATTTATCATCATTTTCATGTTTATCAGTCAGATCCACCTTCTTGCGAGGTGTTTTGAGTTGTCTATGTTGTTTCTCTTTCTTCAGAGGTTTATCATCATCTGATGTTTTCTTCTTTTGTTTTAGCAACTGGTGCTTTTGCTGCTTCCTTTTTGCTTTTGTATCTTCTTGACTTTTACTGGATTGAGAGTCTAATTCATCCTTCTCAGATAGTTGCTTCTTTGTGCTCTTTATCTTGTTTTTCTTGTTGAAATAACATTCTTATGTGGAATGGTTATTTTTGTTACAAATTGCACAATGTTTGTTGAAGTAGCAGTCAGAAGTCATGTGATTTTTCATGTTGCAAATAGAGCAATAATTGCTGAAGTAGCAGTCTTCAGTGTTGTGATTCTTCATATCACACCATTTGCAATACATTTCCTCTGATTCTTTTTCAGAGTCAACTACTTTCTTCTTTTGATCTCTTTGTGTCTTCAATTCTTTTTCAAACCTTGTAGTTGATGAATTCTTTTCCTTTCCTGACATAATGTCAAAGGATTCTTGTTTAGCATTTCCTGATTTCTATAGCTTAGGATTCACCACTTGCTAGATTGATTTCTTATTTATTGTTGCTTTTGCCTTCCGTAGATCTTTTACTAACTCAGTAGATTTGGTTTTTCGCAGATCCTCTACTATAGAATGCTTCTTCTTCCGAAGTTGTTCTGCTGACAGTTTCTTCTTTCCTTTTTCTACGGAGGATGTGTGTACTTCCTCAGTAGATGTACTCTTCTCAATCACTCCAGCTAAAGGTTTTTTTGCTGATGAAGTTATTGAAGACCTTCATTTAACTGAGCTATTCTCTTGCAAATAGTCTTCAACATGTTTTTTTGCTTAGGAGGATATGGTAGCTTGGTTTTGTTAAGGACTTTGGGAATGATTGGTTCAAATGACACATTCTTACCAATATTCAATTCATCCATACATTCATCATCTTGTTCATCAGAATCATCCAAATCATCACATTCATCAAAGTCAAATTCTGAGTCATTTTGTTTGACTTTATCTGATTCAGAAGACTCAGTTTCACTCACCTCAGATTAATTGTTATTAACTTGTTCATTACATTTTCATTCAAACTTGGTGCATGACACAAAATGTTTTGATAAGCTGCTTGTCATTGTTTCAGGTAAAGTTGTATAGTTATCATTCAAAGGGGGTGCAACAGCATTATATCCCAACCCATACTTGTTCTTTGATTTAATATGAGAATTTAATAATTTCTCATATTGTTGATATGAAAGTTGAAACTTCTGAAGTTTCACTCAGTTGATGCATGATCAGCCATGGATTTTGTTAAGGAAGTGGTCAAATGCTCAACTTGGGCTTTTAAACTATAATTTTCTGAAACAAGTTTATCTAAATCTTTCTGTAAAGAGTTGATTTTGATTTGATATAATTTATGTTCACTTACATGAGATTCATTCAAAATCATTGTTTCTTTTACTTTATCAGCTAGTTGTTGAGCATGGACTCTATATCTTTCAACTTCCTCAACACATACTGATGAACATAATATATCTCTTACCTCTCTAGCCATTGGTGGAACTTTGTTCTGCATGTGCGCCATCAAAGCTTGTAACACCCCGGATTTCTATTTAAACGAAAGGAAAAGAAAAGTAATTAGAAAGAATAGATAATGAGCACAAGTGGAGGGGGGGAAAAGCGTACAAAGTACAAAACCTTATTACTTTAAGGTTTAAAGGGGCATGGTTGCCCATTTCTTCTTCATCTTCTTCAATCGGCTGAAAAGAAGAAAGAAGAGAGAGAAGCCCCATTTCTAGAGAGAGAAAGTGGAAGAAGCAGCTTCAAAGGTAAGTCTTCTCTTATACGAGCTCAATTTCAGCTGGGTTTCGAGTTCTTGACCGAAGTTCTTGGTGTTTAGTGTTTGTTTTTGGGATTCAAGAGCTGAATCAAAGGTGGGTCTTGAACGGGAAGAGTGTTGCTCAAAAGCTGCTCAAGGTGAGTTTCTAGAACCCCTCTTTTACTGATTTTCAACTCGTTAGGGGCTATTATGCATACTAAGTAAACATTTTGAAAGTAACCGTGGGTATACAGCCTTGTGTTTGAAATGATGTATGTATGTATGTTTTAGTGTTGATTATGGGTTGGTGATGATGTTTAGCATGTCTATATGGCCTTAGTATGTTAGATCTGTGCTTGGGTATGATTAGGATGATAATCGGGTGAATTTGATAGCATAGAGAACATTTAAGAATGTTCGGACGAACATGAACAGTGGTCCATGCGCCCAGCATGTTGGCCATGCGTCCAAGAGGTGGCCCATGCGCCTAGAGGTGGCCCATGCGCCTATGGTGGCCCATGCGTCCAAGAGGTGGCCCATGCGCCCAGAGGTGGCCCATGCGCCTAAATGGTGGCCCATGCGCCCCGCATGTTGGCCATGCATCCAAGTGTTGGCCATGCACCCAGAGGTGGCCCATGCGCCTAAATAGTGATAGGCGCCAAAAGTGTTAGAATGGCTAAGTGTTGATGCGCCTAAATAAAGCAGAAGCGCCCAAATAGTGCCCATGCGCCCAGATTGATTTATACTTAGAATTTTCAGGCTCATGCGCCTGAAAGGTCCCATGCGCCCATTTTGGAATTTGGATTTTCTAAGTGGTTTTAAGGGATGAATATGGGGAGATAAGCCTGGTTATAATATGATGACCTATGATGTGTGAATGGTGTGTTATCTTTCTTCGTTAAAAAGTTTTCAAAACATATGTATTATGTTTTATAATACCATATGTGTGACTTTACGTGGCGTGATGTATGAACGAATAAATTAACAAACGTAAAGTAGTATGTAATAAAGTGAAAGATAACAATAGAGTACGAAATGTATTGCATATGATCAAAGTGACGGATGATGAGATCCGTGTCGCGTACTCCGGTACTGTGTCAGTCTTTGGACATGAGTCGGGGGTTTGTGTATCAGGCCCCGGCACAGTATCAGTCTTCGGACATGAGTCGGGAGTATTGCATGAGACGAGATAATGAGGTGAGCGACTTTGTGTTGCAACAGACTCGGATAGAGTTCAATCCCTGTGATTGAATTGAATGGGATCTTTGTCGCGTATCCCGGTGATGTGTCAGTCTTCGGACATGAGTCGGGGGTTTGTGAGCAGGCCCCGGCACAGCATCAGCTTTCGAGCATGAGTCGGGGATATTGCATGAGACAAGATTCGAGTAATAAAGAGTAATGAGCAAAGTGATGAATGAAAGAACGAAGTTAATGAACGTAATGACGAAGATAATAATGTTATTATCTGTATGTACGTATGATGTATGATCACGAACGATTGTAAAGTATAGTATGATTTTGAAATAAAGTAAAGAACGGTTTTAACGAAAGAAAAGTATGTTTTATTATAAAACTAGAACTCACTCAGCGTCGCTGACTTTGGTATGCATGATAGTTGGCAGGTATTTGTTAATGCTGAGGAGTTGCAGGCACGGATGCATAAGCTACTGGGAGCATTTTGAGGCTGGCATTTGTATTTTGACATGTCTTTGTATTTGAGATGAAAACAAATGTTGTAAATGAATGAAATGACATGTTTATAGTTATTAATGAAAGTTTTAAATTCTGCTGCAAAATAAACGTACGTTTTATAATGTTTTAAGTGCAATGATTGACCAACTGTGAGGTTTCCGGGAACGGGGCCTTACAAGTTGGTATCAGAGCCAAAGTTTAGGTGAATGGGGTAAATATTTTGAAAACCCTAATCTTAAACTAAGAATAGGACTAAAAGGAAAAAGGGATGCCAGTCCTAGTAGCTACGTGCCTGCAGGGAAAGGTTTTATGTAAACGATTTATGTAAGTTAACGTTAACCGGTATTATGTGCGCATGTTATTTGGTTTATGTGTTGCTGATAGATTTGGATACTGATGTAGTCAGGATAGGCAATGCTCGGGGTATGAAGAGTAAAGTAAGTGGCTAATCACAACTGGCCGTTGTAATTAGGGACTTACTATACTTGACATAAACTGAGTTGTTCCCTTGAGTGACCGTGTTGGTGTTTGAATCTTTCAGTGTGTTAGAGGATGGCTGGTGGTAGATCTTCTAAGGCTTCACGAGGTGGAGGCGGTGGTGGACGCGGTGCTGAACCACGGGTCACAAGAGGAAGGTCTAGGGCTGAAAGAGTAGTTCATGAAGAACCCGAGCCCCTCATCAGGAGGGCGGTGATGAGAATGCAAATCAGAGGGCCTCGATGAGAGAGGCGGTTGCGAAGGAAGTGCAACAGGCCATGAGGACGATCCTACCGTCTGTAGTGACAGAAGTGATGAAGGCGGTTAGGGATGGGGAGAGACAGGAAAGGGGTAGACCTTTGGGCGAAAGGAGACGACCCGAGACTGAAACGGTTTCTTCGATGACGAAGAGGAAGAAGAGGAGGAGCCTGCGCCGGAGGCGGCACAAGGCTGTAACTATGGGGCGTTTCAACGATGCAAGCCCCCAACCTTTGATGGAAACAGCACTGCTGCTACTGCTTACCACTGGGTGAGAGATATTGAAGCTGTATTGAATATCAGCGAGTGCCGGGAGGATCAGAAAGTAAAGTTCGCTGCCCATTCTTTTGTGGACTCGGCTCTGTGCTGGTGGGACAATATAGTCCAAGCCGAGGGAAGCAGGGCTATCGGGAGGATGCAATGGCCAGAGTTGAAAAGGCCGGTGATTAAGGAGTTTTGTCCTCATCGTGAGATGGATAAAGTTGAAAGAGAGTTCCTGCAACTGGAGGCGGGGATGATGATACATCAACAGTACACCACGAAGTTCAACGAGATGGCACGTCTGGTGCCGGATCAGGTGACACCTCTTTCGCGGAAGATCAAGAGGTATATTCAGGGCTTGCCAGCGGATATCCGTAAGCACATGATCGCTGCCCGACCGAGCACGTTTAGGTCAGCAGTTGACCTGGCAGGAAGATTGTACAACGAGTGAGGGGAGACGGTGATGACAGACGAAGGGGAGGAGCGAACCTACGCTAAGAAGGGGAAAGGAAGGCGAGACAATGATGGTGGATTTGTGAATGAAGGTATGACGTCGAGGGACAATGATCGGAAGAGGATAGAAAGAAAAGGAGAAGTGTGCAGGAAGTGTGGTAGAGGCCATGAGGGGGAGTGCAAGTGGGGACTGAACGTTTATTTTCAGTGTGGAAAGGAGGGCCACAGTGCGAGGGACTGTCAGATGGCTAAATGCTACGAATGTGGCAAGACAGGACACATAAGCAGAGACTGCAAGAAGTCGAGGGCAGGAAGCTCCGGTACGAGGGAGGAGAACAGAGGGTGAAGGCTAGAGCCTTTGCTATGACCAAGAGGAGGCTAGGTCAGACTTCGAGGTAACATTAGGTACGTTCTTGCAAATTTAGATTCATGCATCTATACCTCAATTGTGGCGCTAGTAGTAGTTTGTTGCTGCTCTCTTCTGTGATGTTGCACGTTAGGGGTAGGAAGATCGATGAGCCATTCGATGTAAGAATTGCCAGTAGTAGGTCTACCAGGTTATCTAATACCCTAGAGGATTGCGCGATAGAATTGAGAGAGAGCGCTTGTTCCAGCTAGGATGTTCAAGACAAACATAGGTAGGTAGGCATGCATCTTCAGGTGAGTTGATCAGTAGTCTATGACTCAAACCCTAAGTGTTGCAAGAAGATGGATTGATCAACCGTGCACGACCAGAGTTTGGTGACGACCTACGACAAAGAATTATGAGGACGGCTTTGACCAGGAAAGCGGATTGCTTGATTTGGAAAAGAGTAAAGCTAATACTAAAGTGTAGAGGGTCATTCCTAGTTGTTGCTCTGGTAGAGGAAGTGACACATCGACTGAAGCTACCCGATGAGTTAAGTGGAACTCATCTGATGTTCCATGCAGCTCGTTTAAGAAAGAGCTCAACCTATGAGGATATGATCATGCTACTAGAGAACACTAAGATGGGCAAAGCATTCAACCACGAGAAGCAACTGGTGGCCATTACTAATAAGAATAAGAGAACAGGCTAAGGAGGATGATGGTTTCACTTGTGCGGGTGCAGTGAAGCCTAAAGGGATCTAAGTTTAAGTGCAAGATCAAAGAAGAGGTGAGACAGTGTTACCCATAACTGTTTGAGAAGCGACAGGTTTCGGGGACGAAACCCCTTTAAGGGGGGTAGACTTGTAACACCCCGAATTTCTATTTAAACGAAAGGAAAATAAAAGTAATTAGAAAGAATAGATAATGAGCACAAGTGGAGGGGGAAAAAGCGTACAAAGTACAAAACCTTATTACTTTATGGTTTAAAGGGGCATGGGTGCCCATTTCTTCTTCATCTTCTTCAATCGGCTGAAAAAAAGAAAGAAGGGAGAGAAGCCCCGATTCTAGAGAGAGAAAGTGGAAGAAGCAGCTTCAAAGGTAAGTCTTCTCTTATACGAGCTTGGTTTCAGCTGGGTTTCGAGTTCTTGACCGAAGTTCTTGGTGTTTAGTGTTTGTTTTCGAAATTCAAGAGCTGAATCGAAGGTGGGTCTTGAACGGGAAGAGTGTTGCTCAAAAGCTGCTCAAGGTGAATTTCTAGAACCCCTCTTTTACTGATTTTCAACTCGTTTGGGGCTATTCGCATACTAAGTAAACATTTTGAAAGTAACTGTGGGTATACAGCCTTGTATTCGAAATGATGTATGTATGTATGTTTTAGTGTTGATTATGGGTTGGTGATGATGTTTAGCATGTCTATATGGCCTTAGTATGTTAGATCTATGCTTGGGTATGATTAGGATGAGAATCAGGTGAATTTGATAGCATAGAGAACATTTCAGAATGTTCGGACAAACATAAACAGTGGTCCATGCGCCCAGCATGTTGGCCATGCGTCCAAGAGGTGGCCCATGCGCCCAGAGGTGGCCCATGCGCCTAAATGGTGGCCCATGCGCCCAGCATGTTGGCCATGCATCCAAGAGGTGGCCCATGCGCCCAGAGGTGGCCCATGCGCCTAAATGGTGGCCCATGCGCCCAACATGTTGGCCATGCGTCCAAGTGTTGGCCATGCGCCCAGAGGTGGCCCATGCGCCTAAATAGTGCCAGGCGCCCAAAGTGTTAGAATGGCTAAGTGTTGATGTCCCTAAATAAAGCAGAAGCGCCCAAATAGTGCCCATGCGCCCAGACTGATTTATACTTAGAATGTCCAGGCTCATGCGCCTGAAAGGTCCCATGCGCCCGTTTTGGAATTTGGATTTTCTAAGTGGTTTTAAGGGATGAATATGGGGAGATAAGCCTGGTTAAAATATGATGACCTATAATGCGTGAATGGTGTGTTATCTTTCTTTGTTAAAGAGTTTTCAAAACGTACGTATTATGTTTTATAATACCAAATGTGTGACTTTACGTGGCGTGATGTATGAACGAATAAATTAACAAACGTAAAGTATTATGTAATCAAGTGAAAGATAACAATAGAGTACGAAATGTATTGCATATGATCAAAGTGACGGATGATGAGATCTGTGTCGCGTACTCCGGTACTGTTTCAGTCTTTGTACATGAGTCGGGGGTTTGTGTATCAGGCCCCGGCACAGTATCAGTCTTCGGACATGAGTCGGGAGTATTGCATGAGACGAGATAATGAGGTGAGCGACTTTGTGTCGGATAGAGTTCAATCCCTGTGATTGACTCGAATGGGATCTTTGTCGCGTATCCCGGTGCTGTGTCAGTCTTCGGACATGAGTCGGGGGTTTGTGAGCAGGCCCAGGCACAGCATCAGCTTCCGAGCATGAGTCAGAGATATTGCATTAGACAAGATTCGAGTAATAAAGAGTAATGAGCAAAGTGATGAATTAAAGAACGAAGTTAATGAACGTAATGACGAAGATAATAATGATATTATCTGTATGTACGTATGATGTATGATCACGAACGATTGTAAAGTATAGTATGATTTTGAAATAAAGTAAAGAACGGTTTGAATGAAAGAAAAGTATGTTTTATTATAAAACTGGAACTCACTCAGCGTCGCTGACTTTTGTATGCATGATAGTTGGCAGGTATTTGTTGATGCTGAGGAGTTGCAGGCATGGATGCATAAGCTACTGGGAGCAGTTTGAGGCTTGCATCCGTATTTTGACATGTCTTTGTATTTGAGATGAAAACAAATGTTGTAAATGAATTAAATGACATGTTTATAGTTATTAATGAAAGTTTTAAATTCTGCTGCAAAATAAATGTACGTTTTATAATGTTTTAAGTGCAATGATTGACCAACTGTGAGGTTTCCGGGAACGGGGCCTTACAAGTTGGTATCAGAGCCAAAGTTTAAGTGAATGGGGTAAATATTTTGAAAACCCTAATCTTAAACTAAGAATGGGACTAAAAGGAAAAAGGGATGCCAGTCCTAGTAGCTACGTGCCTGCAGGTAAAGGTTTTATGTAAACGATTTATGTAAGTTAACGTTAACCGGTATTATGTGCGCATGTTATGTGGTTTATGTGATGCTGATAGATTTGGATACTGATGTAGTCAGGATAGGCAATGCTCGGGGTATGAAGAGTAAAGTAAGTGGCTAATCACAACTGGCCTATGTAATTAGGGACTTACTATACTTGACATAAACTGAGTTGTTCCCTTGAGTGACCGTGTTGGTGTTTCAATCTTTCAGTGTGTTAGAGGATGGCTGGTGGTAGATCTTCTAAGGATTCGCGAGGTGGAGGCGGTGGTGGACGTGGTGCTGAACCATGGGTCACAAGAGGAAGGTCTAGGGCTGAAAGAGTAGTTCTTGAAGAACCCGAGACCCCTTATCAGGAGGGCGGTGATGAGAATGCAAATCAGAGGGCCTCGATGAGAGAGGCGGTTGCAAAGGAAGTGCAACAGGCCATGAGGACGATCCTACCATCTGTAGTGACAGAAGTGATGAAGGCGGTTAGGGATGGGGAGAGACAAGAAAGGGGTAGACCTTCGGGCGAAAGGAGACGACTCGAGACTGAAACGGTTTTCTTCGATGACGAAGAGGAAGAAGAGGAGGAGCCTGCGCCGGAGGCAGCACAAGGCTGTAACTATGGGGCGTTTCAACGATACAAGCCCCCAACCTTTGATGGAAACGACACTGCTGCTACTGCTTACCGCTGGGTGAGAGAGATGGAAGCTGTATTGAATATCAGCGAGTGCCGGGAGGATCAGAAAGTAAAGTTCGCTGCCTATTCTTTTGTGGACTCGGCTCTGTGCTGGTGGGACAATATAGTCCAAGCCGAGGGAAGCAGGGCTATCGGGAGGATGCAATGGCCAGAGTTGAAAAGGCCGGTGATTAAGGAGTTCTGTCCTCATCGTGAGATGGATAAAGTTGAAAGAGAGTTCCTGCAACTGGAGGCGGGGATGATGACACATCAACAAATCACCACGAAGTTCAACGAGATGGCACGTCTGGTGCCGGATCAGGTGACACCTCTTTCGCGGAAGATCAAGAGGTATATTCAGGGCTTGCCGGTGGACATCCGTAAGCACATGATCGCTGCCCGACCGAGCACGTTTAGGTCAGCAGTTGACCTGGCAGGAAGATTGTACATCGAGCGAGGGGAGACGGCAATGACAGGCGAAGGGGAGGAGCGAACCTACGCTAAGAAGCGGAAAGGAAGGCGAGACAATGATGGTGGATTTGTGTATGAAGGTACAACGTCGAGGGACAATGATCGGAAGAGGATAGAAAGAAAAGGAGAAGTGTGCAACAAGTGTGGTAGAGGCCATGAGGGGGAGTGCAAGTGGGGACTGAACGTTTGCTTTCAGTGTGGAAAGGAGGGCCACAGAGCGAGGGACTGTCAGATGGCTAAATGCTACGACTGTGGCAAGACAAGACACATAAGCAGAGACTGCAAGAAGTCGAGGGCAGGAAGCTCCGGTACGAGGGAGGAGAACAGAGGGTGAAGGCTAGAGCCTTTGCTATGACCGGGAGGAGACTAGGTCAGACTTTGAGGTAACATCAGGTATGTTCTTGCAAATTTAGATTCATGCATCTATACCTCAATTGTGGTGCTAGTAGTAGTTTGTTGTTTCTCTCTTCTGTGATGTTGCACGTTAGGGGTAGGAAGATCGATGAGCCATTCGATGTAAGAATTGCCAGTAGTAGGTCTACCAGGTTACCTAATACCCTAGAGGATTGCGCGATAGAATTGAGAGAGAGCGCTTGTTCCTGCTAGGCTGTTCAAGACAGACATAGGTAGGTAGACATGCATCTTCGGGTGAGTTGATCAGTAGTCTATGACTCAAACCCTAAGTGTTGCAAGAATATGGATTGATCAACCGTGCACGACCAGAGTTCGGTGACGACCGACGACAAAGAATTATGAGGACGGCTTTGACCAGGAAAGTGGATTGCTTGATTTGGAAAAGAGTAAAGCTAATACTAAAGTGTAGAGGGTCATTCCTAGTTGTCGCTCAGGTAGAGGAAGTGACACATCGACTGAAGCTACCCGAAGAGTTAAGTGGAACTCATCTGATGTTCCATGCATCTCATCTAAGAAAGAGCTCAACCGATAAGGATATGATCATGCTACTAGAGAACACTGAGATGGGCAAAGCATTCAACCACGAGAAGCAACTGGTGGCCATTACTAATAAGAAGAAGAGAACAGGCTAAGGAGGATGATGGTTTCACTTGTGCGGGTGCAGTGAAGCCTAAAGGGATCTAAGTTTAAGTGCAAGATCAAAGAAGAGGTGAGACAGTGTTACCCATAACTGTTTGAGAAGCGAAAGGTTTCGGGGACGAAACCCCTTTTAGGGGGGGGGGAAAACTTGTAACACCCCGAATTTCTATTTAAACAAAAGGAAAAGAAAAGTAATTAGAAAGAATAGATAATGAGCACAAGTGGAGGGGGAAAAGCGTACAAAGTACAAAACCTTATTACTTTATGGTTTAAAGGGGCATGGTTGCCCATTTCTTCTTCATCTTCTTCAATCGGCTGAAAAAGGGAGAGAAGCCCCGGTTCTAGAGAGAGAAAGTGGAAGAAGCAGCTTCAAAGGTAAGTCTTCTCTTATACGAGCTTGGTTTCAGCTGGGTTTCGAGTTCTTGACCGAAGTTCTTGGTGTTTAGTGTTTGTTTTCGGGATTCAAGAGCTGAATCGAAGGTGGGTCTTGAACGGGAAGAGTGTTGCTCAAAAGCTGCTCAAGGTGAGTTTCTAGAACCCCTCTTTTACTGATTTTCAACTCGTTTGGGGCTATTATGCATACTAAGTAGACATTTTGAAAGTAACCGTGGGTATACAGCCTTGTGTTCGTAATGATGTATGTATGTATGTTTTAGTGTTGATTATGGGTTAGTGATGATGTTTAGCATGTCTATATGGCATTAGTATGTTAGATTTGTGCTTGGGTATGATTAGGATGATAATCGGGTGCATTTGATAGCATAGAAAACATTTCAGAATGTTCGGATGAACATGAACAGTGGTCCATGCCCCCAGCATGTTGGCCATGCGTCCAAGAGGTGGCCCATGCGCCCAGAGGTGGCCCATGCGCCCAGAATGTTGGCCATGCATCCAAGAGGTGGCCCATGCGCCCAGAGGTGGCTGTGACATCCGTCACCTTAAGGTCCGTCAATTAACGTGATTATCCGTTATCTATTCTTTGATCGATCATTCCTCATCCTTATTTGACTCTTTATGTGGATATCATGTGTGCATTATTATCGTTGTGTGTGTGCATTCGTTATAATCCTATGTTAACCTTAAAAGACTTTTAAAACTTTCATTTTCGAAACCGTCAAATATATCATTTATATATATATATATTAAATGTTTTTAACATAACCATTTCTTAAGTCATAATAACATTAAATGTACTTTTGCAATTAAAATAAAACATCTAATAAAGTCGTTTTTCAACCGAACCAAATTTGGGAAAACTCGGGGGTTAAGTGCAGGGACTAAACTTGTAATTTTGTAAACTTAGGCTGGGTATAAATACCCCATACCAGCCCTAATCTTCATTTTCACCATCTTCTTCATCTTCATCCTCTCTACACACACATATTCTTCTTTCTAGCACCGAATCCTACCCGTGTGGTCTCGTTTTCGTCATCTAGACTTCATCTACAGCTTAGACTACTCGTTTCTAGCAGGTTGTCGACTTTGGTTGTCCATTTTCTTGCCTTTTCACGGCTGTCCAAAACTAGGGTTTCGGGTGTTCGGGTTTAACCCGAACACACAAGGTCGTATGGGTGCGTGTGAGGTCTTTCTGCTTGTGTTTCATGTTTGTGTATGTTTGTTGAGTGTTTCTGGAAGTCCTTGTGGTGTAAAACCCGTGTTTAGAGCAGCTCGAGGGCTGCTCAGCCCGACCACAGTTGCAATTCTGCAGATCAGGCGACTGGGTCTACCATGCGATTGAGCCGTGCGACTGAGTGGGTCGTGCGACTGAATCATGCGTCTGAGTCAATCGTGCGGCTGAGTTGTGCGACTAGGCATGTCGTGCGACTGAGTTGTGCGACTGAGTGTTTGTATGCGATTGAGTCATGCGTGCGAATGAATGTATGCGATTGAGTCATGCGTATGAGTGATTGTGTGCGATTGAGTCAGGTGACCGACTGAGTGTGTGCGATTATGCATGATTCGCACGACTGGAGTCCAATCGCACGAATGAAGGTCCAATCGTACGAAAGTAGCTAATTCGCACGATTGAAGGTTGATTCGTGCGTATGGAGGTTGAGTAGTGCGATTGGGTGTTGTGTGGTACGACTGAATGCCAGACATACGAATGAAGGCTCAATCGTACGAATGAAGCTGATTCGCACGATTGAGGGTTGATTCGTGCGAATGGAGGTTGAGTCGTGCGTCTGGTCTTGTCGTGCGACTGAAATTGTTGTGTTTGATCTCCTTTGTGCGTGGTGTGAGTATGACGTGTGATGTTGAGGTAACATTAACACAATAGCCATTGTTCGGCAACAAAGATTAAAGTCAACGCGAAAAAGGGCACAAATATTATTTTAACCAATTTAAACTAACGTTTTACAACCATCAACCGACTTATAACTATTGACACTTATTCAATACTTCTTCAATAACAATGAGACTTTTACTTAAACATCATCAATAATGGCGACAATGTCTTGTACTTGGATCTACATAAGATCTAGTACGCATGTCAGTTTGTGTGTGTTATACGCGACCCAGCTGATACGACCCGAACCGACCTACCATTATTACGCGCTTATATCATATCATTAATGCTTTACAATAACTGTCAATAGGTGTTTGACTGTTTATTTGCATTCAACATTTGGGATTACATAGATCATACATACTTACCACCTAACAAGTGAGTTTCGTGGCCCCTTTTTACGCTTATACAATATTTCAATCATTTACAACTTGGGGGAAAAGTATGCTTACTCATTTTCAAGCCTGTACAATTTACATACATTTTACATACAAGGAATCAACGTGATACTGTGTTGCAAGTACTATTTGATACATGCTTGGGTCTGCTGTGTGGTTCTATCTTTGCAACTATTTAATTCCAGTGTGGGAACCGACGGTTAGGTATTGGTAGTACTACTGGGTTGACACCCCCACCCTTGTTCGATGGTATACTAGTTGCTAGCGAGGAACGGGCCCTTGGGTGAATATATGCCGACAATTTCTTTGTGTACGTCGCTAGGTTTGGTTGCAAAGCTCATGTCATGTCAATTTACTTGTGTATATAACTGTATTCACGGTATTCCATTACGCTTACTTATACAGCATCACTTACATTTTATTACATAAACCTGCGAGCTCACCAACAATTATGTTGATCGTTTTAAGCATATCTTTTCAGGTGATCATGCAAGTCCAGGAATCTAGGTGTGCTGCCTTAGTGGAGACCCTAGGATGCATTTTTGGGACTTAACATGTTTTGATAAACAATCTTTTGAACAATGTTGTCATGTGTAAACAATTATCACCTTTTGAAACTTGTTCCCGGGTTGTGGGAATTAACATTTACAATTTCATCTTTATGTGATTATGTGTTATCATTATCATGTTATGCTTATGGCTATGTTGTCGTGAACATTGACTAAACACGACACAAGTCCCCTTATTGTCGGGTGTCGTCATGACACGCTTGTCATCATTTATTTATATTGCATCTCTATCGCTCACCATGTGTTATGACGATCCCGATCTCGTTACATCCCCGTGTTTCCGCTTTTAGCGGGGGTGTGACAGATTGGTATCAGAGCCATTGGTTATAGAGAATTAGGCAATACGCTTGACCTAGACTATAACCTAGGAACCTTCATGTAGATTTGCATGCTAGGACTCTGTATGCATATTATATCTCGTGTATGTGTTCCTCGCTGCTTGATTTGTTCATCTATTTGTTATGTGATCTTTCCGCCCTATGAGAGAGCCCTTGTGCTCACTCTTTTATGGGATGCTTCTATTGGATCTTCCGTTCCCTCTGCGCGCCGAGTTAGTTTATCAGATCCGGGTACTAAACCCGAAGAGATCTTCACAGATCATGCTATTGCGCTTGACCTTGGACATTGAGATTATCCCTGAGGAGGCTATGTCTGAAACCTCGAAAGAGGAAGGAAATAGACAACCTCCGCTAGACTGAACGTGATTATATACATGGACTTACAACTATTGTGATGGATTATCATTGAACATTATCAATTCATGGTGTGAGAACTGCACGAATTGCATGCGATGTGTGATGACAATAAGTGTGATATTGACATGAAATACTGGACATGATGAGTGTTATGGATATACACTTTCAATTGATTTAAGCTTATGTGGTTACTTTTCTATGATTAGAACATGCCGCCTCGAAGAGTTACCCGCAGCAATAGTGGCGGGAGTGAAGCCCCAAGAGGCAGAGGCAGAGGCAGAGCACCGAGAACAAATGATGCTCCTGCCAGTAACAGTCAAGGAACAGGGAACGCCGACATGGCAGCCCTGATCGCTCAACAGTTGGCCGCACTGATTCCTACTATGGTGGCCCAAGTGAGCGACGCACTCCAGCAACACCACCCTCACGGGGATGGTGGCAACGATGATGGAGACAACGGAGAAAGAGCCCAAGGTGGGATCGAAACTGAGACGGGAAACGAAAACCCGACCGGAAACGAGAGCAACCAGGAAACCGGGAATGGTGGTACTGCCGGTATTGAGACTGGGGTGGTTAATGCTCGTCGGGATATTCGTACAAGGAGTTTGTGGCTTGTAAACCAAGGGAATTCGATGGGAAAGGTGGGGCGATAGCCCTAACCAGGTGGCTAGAGAAGATGGAGGCGGTGATTGATATTAGTGAGTGCCTCGACAGTCAAAGGATCAAGTATGCCACTTGTTCACTACAGGGTAAGGCCCTAACCTGGTGTAACACCCAGGTCCAAGCTAGAGGACGAGAGTCTGCGATGCAGATGTCATGGGATGAGTTTAAAGCCTTGATCACTGAGGAATACTGCCCTCTCAACGAGGTGCAGAAACTAGAGCATGAATTCTGGAATCATGCTATGGTGGGGGCAGGGCATGCAGCTTATACTGATCGTTTTCATGAGCTGGCAAGATTGATTCCGCATCTGGTCACGCCGGAATCAAAGAGGATTGAGAGGTACATTTGGGGACTCGCTCCTCAAATTAGAGCGATGGTTACGGCAGCAGCTCCTCCTACTATTCAAAGCGCAATTCTGAAAGCTGGCGCTTTGACTGATGAGATGGTTAGAACTGGGGTTTTGGGCAGAGGAGCCGAGAAACGAAAGGATGTTGGGGAATCGAGCCGGTCGAGTGCCGGAAAATTTAAGAAGAGGGCTAAACCAACCAGGAATTTCGTGGCCGTGTCTCAGGCCAAGAGAGAGTATGTGGGGCCGCATCCCAAATGTGACAGGTGCAACTATCATCATCCCCCAGGGACGCAGTGCCGGGTGTGCGCGAACTGTAGGCGCCCAGGACATTTAGCGAGAGACTGTAGAACTGCGCCGAATCTTGTAGCACCCGTCAACGCGGTTAACCCCGCCGGGAATGCAAGGGCTTGCTTTGAGTGTGGGAGCCCTGATCATTACAGAAACATGTGCCCCAGGCTGAATCGGGCACCGGGTCAACAGGGAAACAACCAGCAGCAAGTGATGGCCATAGCTGGGAATCAAGGCCCGACTACTCAGGGGAATGCAGCTCGGGGACGTGCATTCGTCATTGGAGCCAATGATGCTCGTCAGGACCCGAATGTTGTCACGGGTACTCACTTACTCAATCATCACTTCGCATCTATATTATTTGATACTGGAGCAGACAATAGTTTTATATCATCTGAGTTTGTGCAATTGCTTGATTTGAGTCCTAGTAGGCTAGAAACTAGCTACTCTGTAGAAATGGCCAATGGTAGAGTTGTTCAGGCCGATGAGATTATTAGGAAGTGCACGTTGACATTGGAGGATCATGCCTTTGATATAGATTTGATACCCTTCGAGTTAGGAAGCTTTGATGTGATTGTGGGTATGGATTGGTTGTCGCAAAACGGAGCAGAGATTGTCTGTCGGGACAAAATAGTACGAATCCCTATGCCAAACGGGGAAGTACTCAAGATTCAGGGAGAACGACCGGGAAAGAACTTAAAGCTTATTTCCTGCATGAAAGCACGCCAGAGTCTACGAAAGCAGTGCTACGCTTTTTTGGCTCATGTGGTTGAAAAGAAAGACGAAGAGAGGAAATTGGCGGATATTCCAGTGGTACAGGATTACCCAGATGTATTTCCAGATGACTTGTCTGGTTTGCCTCCTCCACGACAGGTGGAATTCCGTATTGAGTTGGTTCCAGGAGCTACACCGGTAGCAAAGACGCCATATCGACTAGCGCCATCCGAAATGCAAAAGTTGTCTAGTCAGTTACAGGAACTACTGGAGAAGGGTTTTATTCGATCGAGTCATTCACCGTGGGGAGCGCCGGTACTATTTGACCAGAAGAAGGATGAATCATTCCGTATGTGCATCGACTACCGTGAACTGAACAAGTTGTCGGTGAAGAACCGATATCCTCTCCCTAGGATCAATGATTTATTTGATCAGCTGCAAGGAGCTTCGTATTTTTCAAATATCGATCTTCGTTCTGGTTATCATCAGCTAAGAGTTTTCGAGGACGACATACCGAAGACAGCGTTCAGGACTCGTTATGGGCACTATGAGTTCTTGGTCATGCCGTTCGGGTTGACTAACGCACCAGCTGTGTTCATGGATCTAATGAATCGGGTGTGCAAACCTTATTTGGATAAGTTCGTGATCGTGTTCATAGACGATATCCTTATCTACTCCCGATCAAAGGAGGATCATGAGGAACACCTTCGGGCAATTCTGGAGCTGCTACGAGAAGAGAAACTTTTCGCCAAGTTCTCGAAGTGTGAATTTTGGTTGCGGGAAGTGAAGTTTTTGGGTCATGTGGTTAATGAGGACGGGATTCACGTAGATCCCGGCAAGATCGAAGCGGTGAAGAAGTGGGATACGCCCCAGACACCATCAGAGATACGGCAATTTCTAGGATTGGCCGGTTATTATCGTCGCTTCATCGCGAACTTTTCGAAGATCGCGCAGCCATTAACTCTGCTTACTCAGAAAGACAAGAAGTTTGATTGGGGATATGCACAAGAACAAGCGTTCCAAACATTGAAGGAGAAGTTGTGCAATGCGCCTATATTGTCTCTCCCAGACGGAACTGATGATTTTGTGGTTTACTGTGATGCGTCACATCAAGGATTGGGATGTGTGCTAATGCAGAAGGACAAGGTGATTGCCTACGCTTCGCGACAGCTTAAAGTGCACGAAAAGAACTACATCACTCATGATCTTGAGTTGGGCGCTATAGTATTTGCACTCAAGATTTGGAGGCATTACCTGTATGGAACCAAATGCATCATCTTCACTGATCATAAGAGCCTTCAACATATTCTGGATCAGAAGGAACTTAATATGCGCCAACGACGTTGGGTAGAGCTTCTTAGTGACTACGATTGCGAAATCCGGTATCATCCGGGGAAAGCTAACGTGGTGGCCGATGCCTTAAGCCGTAAAGAATGTGAAAAACCACTGCGTGCTCGAGCGTTGGGATTGACTATCCAAACCAACTTGAAAGCTCAGATCCAAATTGCACAAAGTGAGGCATTGAAAGAAGAAAACCTTGCGGGAGAAGAATTCCGGGGGTTAGATAAACATATGATTCGCAAGGATGACGGTATTCAGTACTTCATGGATCGTATATGGGTACCCAAATGGGGAGGTGTTCGTACCTTAGTCATGGATGAAGCCCACAAGACGCGATATTCTATTCATCGTGGTGCAAACAAGATGTATCACGATCTCAAAGATCTGTACTGGTGGCCAGGCATGAAGAAAGACATTGCTTTATACGTCAGCAGATGTTTGACGTGTTCGAAAGTCAAACCTGAACATCAAAAACCATCGGGATTATTACAGCAACCTGAAATTCCTGAGTGGAAATGGGAGAACATAGCTATGGATTTCATTACCAAACTCCCTAGAACAAGCAGCTGTCATGACTCGATATGGGTTATTGTTGATCGAATGACGAAGTCAGCACATTTCTTGCTTATCCGAGAAGATTACAAGATGGATAAGTTGGCGAGATTGTACATCAAAGAGGTCGTGACACGGCACGGGGTGCCGGTGTCAATCATATCCGACCGTGATAGCAGATTCACTTCAATTTGGCAGACACTACAGAAAGCGATGGGCACTCGGTTAGACATGAGTACAGCCTATCATCCTCAGCCAGATGGCCAAAGTGAACGAACTATACAGACGCTAGAAGACATGTTGAGAGCGTGTGTAATCGATTTTGGAGGTAGTTGGGATGCTCATCTACCGTTGATCGAGTTCTCCTTCAACAACAGCCACCATACAAGCATTGGATGTGCTCCATTCGAAGCGTTATATGGAAGGAAATGCAGATCTCCCGTTTGTTGGGCCGAAATTGGTGAAAGTCAGCTAACAGGCCCAGAGATCATTCAAGAAACAACAGACAAGATTTTCCAAATCAAAGATCGACTTAAAGCCGCACGAGATCGCCAAAAGAGCTATGCCGACAATCGTCGGAAGCCTCTAGAATTCAATGTTAGGGATCGTGTGTTACTCAAAGTCTCCCCTTGGAAAGGAGTTGTTCGATTCGGAAAGAAAGGGAAGTTAGCCCCAAGATACGTTGGACCATTTGAGATCACTGAAAGGATCGGTCCAGTGGCTTACCGGTTAAGGTTGCCACAAGAGCTTAGCGGGGTGCATGATACTTTTCACGTGTCAAACCTTAAGAAATGTTTGGCCGACGAATCCCTTCACGTGCCAATTGAGGAAATCAAGATCGATGATAAGCTTCATTTTGTTGAGGAACCCATTGAGATCATGGATCGAAAGGTCAAGCAACTGAAGTGCAGTAGGATACCTATTGTTCGCGTAAGGTGGAATTCAAAACGAGGGCCAGAGTTTACATGGGAACGAGAAGATCAGATGAAACTCAAATATCCACATCTTTTCGAGGATGACGCTCTTGGACCTAACTCTAGCTGAATTTCGGGACGAAATTCTCTCAACTAGGGGATACTGTGACATCCGTCACCTTAAGGTCCGTCAATTAACGTGATTGTCCGTTATCTATTCTTTGATCGGTCATTCCTCATCCTTATTTGACTCTTTATGTGGATATCATGTGTGTATTATTATCAGTGTGTGTGTGCATTCGTTATAATCCTATGTTAACCTTAAAAGACTTATAAAACTTTCATTTTCTAAACCGTCAAATATATCATTTTTATATATATATATATATATAAATGTTTTTAACATAACCATTTCTTAAGTCATAATAACATTAAATGTACTTTTGCAATTAAAATAAAACATCTAATAAAGTCGTTTTTCAACCGAACCAAATTTGGGAAAACTCGGGGGTTAAGTGCAGGGACTAAACTTGTAATTTTGTAAACTTGGGCTGGGTATAAATGCCCCATACCAGCCCTAATCTTCATTTTCACCATCTTCTTCATCTTCATCCTCTCTACACACACATATTCTTCATTCTAGCACCGAATCGTACCCGTGTGGTCTTGTTTTCGTCGTCTAGACTTCATCTACAGCTTAGACTACTCGTTTCTTGCAGGTAGTCGACTTTGGTTGTCCATTTTCTTGCCTTTTCACGGCTGTCCAAAACTAGGGTTTCGGGTATTCGGGTTAATCCCGAACACACAAGGTCGTATGGGTGCGTGTGAGGTCTTTCTGCTTGTGTTTCATGTTTGTGTATGTTTGTTGAGTGTTTCTGGAAGTCCTTGTGGTGTAAAACCCGTGTTTAGAGCAGCTCGGGGGCTGCTCAGCCCGACCACAGTCGCAATTCTGCAGATCAGGCGACTGTGTCTACCATGCGATTGAGCCGTGCGACTGAGTGGGTCGTGCGACTGAATCATTCGTCTGAGTCAATCATGCGACTGAGTTGTGCGACTAGGCATGTCGTGCGACTGAGTTGTGTGACTGAGTGTTTGTATGCGATTGAGTCATGCGTGCGAATGAATGTATGCGATTGAGTCATGCGTATGAGTGAGTGTGTGCGATTGAGTCAGGTGACCGACTGAGTGTGTGCGATTGTGCATGATTCGCACGACTGGAGTCCAATCGCACGAATGAAGGTTCAATCGTACGAAAGTAGCTAATTCGCACGATTGAAGGTTGATTCGTGCGTATGGAGGTTGAGTCGTGCGATTGGGTGTTGTGTGGTACGACTGAATGCCAGACATACGAATGAAGGCTCAATTATACGAATGAAGCTGATTCGCACGATTAAGGGTTGATTCGTGCGAATGGAGGTTGAGTCGTGCATCTGGTCTTGTCGTGCGACTGAAATTGTTGTGTTTGATCTCCTTTGTGCGTGGTGTGAGTATGACATGTGATGTTGAGGTAACATTAACACAATAGCCATTGTTCGGCCACAAAGATTAAAGTCAACGCGAAAAAGGGCACAAATATTATTTTAACCAATTTAAACTAACGTTTTACAACCATCAACCGACTTATAACTATTGACACTTATTCAATACTTCTTCAATAACAATGAGACTTTTACTTAAACATCATCAATAATGGCGACAATGTCTTGTACTTGGATCTACATAAGATCTAGTACGCATGTCAGTTTGTGTGTGTTATACGCGACCCAGCTGATACGACCCGAACCGACCTACCATTATTACGCGCTTATATCATATCATTAATGCTTTACAATAACTGTCAATAGGTGTTTGACTGTTTATTTGCATTCAACATTTGGGATTACATAGATCATACATACTTACCACCTAACAAGTGAGTTTCGTGGCCCCTTTTTACGCTTATACAATATTTCAATCATTTACAACTTGGGGGAAAAGTATGCTTACTCATTTTTAAGGCTGTACAATTTACATACATTTTACATACAAGGAATCAACGTGATACTGTGTTGCAAGTACTATTTGATACATGCTTGGGTCTGCTGTGTGGTTCTATCTTTGCAACTACTTAATTCCAGTGTGGGAACCGACGGTTAGGTATTGGTAGTACTACTGGGTTGACACCCCCACCCTTGTTCGATGGTATACTAGTTGGTACCATCAGTGGCCAGGAACGGGCCCTTGGGTGAATATATGCCGACAATTTCTTTGTGTACGTCGCTAGGTTTGGTTGCAAAGCTCATGTCATGTGAATTTACTTGTGTATATAACTGTATTCACGGTATTCCATTACGCTTACTGATACAGCATCACTTACATTTTATTACATAAACCTGCGAGCTCACCAACAATTATGTTGACCGTTTTAAGCATATCTTTTCAGGTGATCATGCAAGTCCAGGAATCTAGGTGTGCTGCCTTAGTGGAGACCCTAGGATGCATTTTGGGACTTAACATGTTTTGATAAACAATCTTTTGAACAATATTGTCATGTGTAAACAATTATCACCTTTTGAAACTTGTTCCCGGGTTGTGGGAATTAACATTTACAATTTCATCTTTATGTGATTATGTGTTATCATTATCATGTTATGCTTATGGCTATGTTGTCGTGAACATTGACTAAACACGACACAAGTCCCCTTGTTGTCGGGTGACGTCATGACACGCTTGTCATCATTTATTTATATTGCATCTCTATCGCTCACCATGTGTTATGACGATCCCGATCTCGTTACATCCCTGTGTTTCCGCTTTTAGCGGGGGTGTGACAGTGGCCCATGCGCCTAAATGGTGGCCCATGCGCCCAGCATGTTGGCCATGCGTCCAAGTGTTGGCCATGCGCCCAGAGGTGGCCCATGCGCCTACATAGTGCCAGGCGCCCCAAGTGTTAGAATGGCTAAGTGTTGATGCGCCTAAATAAAGCAGAAGCGCCCAAATAGTGCCCATGCGCCCAGGCTGATTTATACTTAGAATTTTCAGGCTCATGCGCCTGAAAGGTCCCATGCGCCCATTTTGGAATTTGGATTTTCTAAGTGGTTTTAAGGGATGAATATGGGGATATAAGCCTGGTTATAATATGATGACCTATGATGTGTGAATGGTGTGTTATCTTTCTTCATCAAAGAGTTTTCAAAACGTACGTATTATGTTTTATAATACCATATGTGTGACTTTACGTGGCGTGATGTATGAACGAATAAATTAACAAACGTAAAGTATTATGTAATAAAGTGAAAGATAACAATAGAGTACGAAATGTATTGCATATGATCAAAGTGACGGATGATGAGATCCGTGTCGCGTACTCCGGTACTGTGTCAGTCTTTGGACATGAGTCGGGGGTTTGTGTATCAGGCCTCGGCACAGTATCAGTCTTCGGACATGAGTCGGGAGTATTGCATGAGACGTGATAATGAGGTGAGCGACTTTGTGTTGCAACAGACTCGGATAGAGTTCAATACCTGTGATTGACTTGAATGGGATCTTTGTCGCGCATCCCGGTGTTGTGTCAGTCTTCGGACATGAGTCGGGGGTTTGTGAGCAGGCCCCGGCACAACATCAACTTTCGAGCATGAGTCGGGGATATTGCATGAGACAAGATTCAAGTAATAAAGAGTAATGAGCAAAGTGATGAATGAAAGAACGAAGTTAATGAACGTAATGACGAAGATAATAATGATATTATCTGTATGTGCGTATGATGTATGATCACGAACGATTGTAAAGTATAGTATGATTTTGAAATAAAGTAAAGAACGGTTTTAACAAAAGAAAAGTATGTTTTATTATAAAACTAGAATTCACTCAGCGTCGCTGACTTTTGTATGCATGATAGTTGGCAGGTATTTGTTGATGCTGAGGAGTTGCAGGCATGGATGCATAAGCTACTGGGAGCATTTTGAGGCTGGCATCCGTATTTTGACATGTCTTTGTATTTGAGATGAAAACAAATGTTGTAAATGAATGAAATGACATGTTTTTTGTTATTAATGAAAGTTTTAAATTCCGCTGCAAAATAAATGTACGTTTTATAATTTTTTAAGTGTAATGATTGACCAACTGTGAGGTTTCCGGGAACGGGGCCTTACAAAGCTTGATTATCTTCCAAGACTTCCTTCTCATACATCCACCAGTCATAGGTTCCATCTTAAAGAATGATCAACCCAGTTTCTTTAGAGTTACTTGGTCCTGCTGATGCATTTGTGGCTGGTGGGGATGAGTTGGTTAGCTGTGGTTGTCTGAAAGATCTTTGAGATGTTGTTGGTTGATGAGATTGCTGCTGAGGAGACTAATGTTGCTGATGTTCTCTCATGTCAGAAGTTGATTGTTGATTACATTCTCTTGAGAAGTGCCCATAGAGATTGCATTTGAAACATCTTACTTTTGACTTATCAACACCAATCTTTGATGTTTTACTTGCTGCAGCCAAAGTTTTATTTATTCTCAGGTACTGCTTGGCTCTATAAGCAATAATTGCCATTTGCCATTGAAGATCCATCTCTTCTACCACATCTGGATGTAGTTCTTCCAAATCTTGTTGACAGATGTTGGCAGGCGTTAAAGTGCTTCCCAGGTAAGCTTGAAAGCTTGAACTGAAAGCTGCAAAGGCTGCTTTTTGTTCTTCAGAGTCTAGAATCACAGTGATGGGCTCTACTTGGTTGTTGTTAGATGAAGACTTTGCTGATGATGTAGATGTATCTTTTCTCTCATCAGGTCTTCTCTTTTCTTTTCCTGATTTACTTTAAGAAGATTTCTTAGAAGGCTTTGAAGCATAAAAACTCACTTCTTCATCATCTTCACTCAAAGTACAAGAGTTGTCACTATCATTGTTAGAAATAAAAGCACTTCCAGCACTTTTAGTTTCTTTAAAATGATAAGGTGTGACTTGTGTTCTCACACTCTTGTCTCTTGACTTTTCATCCATTTCAAGAGCTTCAACCTTAGCTACCAATGTATCTAAATCAGTTGCCTTGAGATCAATGGTGTTCTTGAACATGGACAAGGTTTGCTTCCAACTTTCAAGCAAAGTATGGAGCATCTTTTTGTTTAATTCCTCATTTGTATACTTTAACTCCATGATGTTCATATCGATTACTAACTACATAAACCAATGGAGTTGTTGATGAATTGATTCACCCTTAATATGATGAAATGTTTCATATTGTGAGCGAAGTGTGTCCTTCCTAATGCTTCTGATTTCATCACTCCCTTCACAGAGTGTATGAAGTATCTTCCACAAGGAATTTGTTATTTTATAATTCTCACACCTGATTAATATTTCTTTAGGTAAAGTCATACTAAGCAGACTGTATGCTCTAATATCAACTTTAATCTTTTTAACATCATCAGGTGAAAGATCTTTTGTACTTTTTGGTTGTTGTCATTGTAATTCGGCCCAAGAGTGGGTGGAATGTAAGGACCTTTAGTTATTGATACCCATAAGTCAGAATCAGTGTAATTCACATGATTCCTGAACTTGATCTTCCAGGATGTTAGGTCTAGGATCAGTAGATCTAGTCCATTTTGTATAGGCTTAGTACTTGAATTAATATCTGTAATGAATGGTTGTAATTCATTATTGTGTATGCATTATATATAGATTAACCCATATATATGTGTGTTGATTCATGTATGCTTGCAGGTACAAACATTATACTTGGTCAATTTCTGAAATTGACTATGGGTAAGAAACATCTACGGATGAACATTTTGTTCTTCCATAGATATGTTTCTTACAAGTAAAATGCATCCAAAGATCTCTGCGGATGAACAACCAGCTCTGAGGATGGAAGAAAAAGATTGCTTCGGAAGAACAATGTACACTTGGATGAACAAGACTCCTATGGAAGAACAAACATCTACGGAAGCAATATTCCTGCAGAGTCCAAACACTTGTGTAATACGTGTTACAAGTCAACAAGTCAACAAGACAGTTATGCAAATCCCAATAAATCCGATGATTCCCTAACAGAAACAATTCAAATCCCAAGAGATCTGGTGTTTCCTTAATAGAAACATCGTTGTCTATATAAATGGATCCTAGGTTTCGAATCAAAGACGGCAACGGCGATAGCAATACGACAATTCCACAACAGAAAACATCACATCAATCACACAACCAAACCCTAGCAGCCGTCACATCATTCATCACAAAATTTAATATCATTCGTTCGTTATTTGTAATCATTAACATGTTTTAATGAAATACATATCATTCATTAATTGTGTTTCTTTTAGTGTGTTCTTGAATCTTTATTGATATTGAAATTTATTACAAACAATTAAACCAAGCCTACATTGATTCCGCAAGCGTTGACCTGATTTCAACCAACACTGATAATTCCTGATTGCGATCCTTGGATTCACAGGTGGTATTAGAGCCAAGTGCTTATTGATTTAGATCGATTGATCTATCAGTGTTAGTTGTGTTTAATTGCTTTTCTGAATTATGTAGATTTGTCAGTTTTTACTGATTAGATCTATTGTTTTTTAAAAGAATTTGTGTGAAACTTGTTTTGTCATTCAACAGTACTCGGTTAGATTAACTTAGATCTATATTCAAATCAATTGGATAGCAAATTTTAGTTATTGACCAGCATCACTATCTTATTCATCTCCGTTGAACAAATTCATTAGTTAACATCTCAGATCTTAACTAATCATGAGCAACTTTAGTGGATCATCTTACCAACCACCAAAGTTGGAAACAAAAGCAGACTTCAAATCATGGAAAATCAAGTTTAGGAATCATGTAAATTATACAGATTCTGACTTATGGGTCTCTATAACAGAAGGTCCTTATATTCCACCCACCCTTGGGCCGAATTATAATGATAACAATCAACCCATAAGCACAAAAGATCTTTCACCTGATGATATTAAGAATGTTAAAGTTGATATCAAAGCATATAGCTTGCTTAGTATGGCTTTACCAGAAGAAATATTGATCAGATGTGAAAATTATAAAACAGCAAATTCCTTGTGGAAGATTCTTCATACACTCTGTGAAGGGAGTGATGAAATCCGAAGCATTAGGAAGGACACCCTTTGTTCATAATATGAAACATTTCATCATATTGAGGGTGAATCAATTCCTCAACAACTCCACAGGTTTATGCAACTTGTAACAGAGATGAACATTCTGGAGTTGAAATACACAAATGAGGAACTGAACAAGAAAATGCTCCATACTTTACCAGAAAGTTGGAAGCAAACTGTATCCATGTTCAAGAATACCATAGATCTCAAAGAAGTCGGACTAGACACTCTAGTGGCTAAAGTTGAGGCTCTTGAAATGGATGAGAAATCAAGAAACAAGAGTATAAGAACTCATGTATCACCATATCACTTCAAAGAAACATGAAGTGCTGGAAGTGCTTTCATGTCCAATAATGATGGTGATAACTCTGGTACTTTGAGTGAAGATGAAGAGGAAGTAAGTTTCTTTGCTTCAAAACCTCCTAAGAAATCTTCTCAAAGTAATTCAAGAAAAGAGAAAGAAAGAATTGATGATCAAAGAGATAAATCATCCGAAAAACTATCATCCAACAATCAATCAGAGTCTATCACTGTCATTCTAGATTCTGAAGAACAAAAGACAGCTTTTGCAGCCTTTAGTTCAAGCTTTCAAGCTTACCTAGGAAGTACATTGCCCACTGCCAACATGTGTCAACAAGATTTAGAAGAACTGCCTCCGGATGTAGTGGAGGAGATGGATCTACAATGGCAAATGGCAATGATTGCCTATAGAGCCAAACAATATCTAAGAAGAAACAAGAATTTGGCTGCTGCAAGTAAATCATCACGTATTGGAGTTGATAAGTCAAAGGTAAGATGCTTCAAGTGCAATCTCTATGGACACTTTTCTAGAAAATGCAATCAACAAAATTCCGACACACCACAACATCAGAATCATCAGGCCAAACCCTCATCAACTCAAAGATGTTTTAGACAGCCACAACTGACCAACTCATCCCCACTAGCCACCATAGCAGGAACTAGCAACTCTAAAGACTCTGGGCTGATCATTCTTCAAGATGGAACATGTGACTGGAGTTTGTATGAGAAGGAAGCCTTAGAAGAAAATCAAGCTCTAATGGCTCACATGGAAAACAAAGTTCCACCCATGGCAAGTGAGGTAAGAGACAGGTTATGTTCATCAATATGTGTTGACGAAGTTGAAAGATATAGAGTCCATGCTCATCAATTAGCTGATAAAGTTAAAGAAACAATGATTTTGAATGAATTTTATGTAAGAGAACATAAATTATATCAAATTAAAATTAACTCTTTACAAAAGGATTTAGACAAACTTGTTTTTGAAAATTACAGTTTGAAAGCACAAGTTGAGCGTCTGACCACTTCCTTAACCAAATCCATGGCTGATCATGCATCAACTTAAGTGAAACTTCAGAAGTTTCAGCTCTCATCTCAGCAATATGAGAAATTACTAAATTCTCATATTGAATCAAAGAAAAGGACTGGGTTGGGTTATAATGCTGTGGCACCTCCTGTTAACAATAACTATGTTCCTTTGCCTAAATCAATGACAAATAATCTGGCAAAACATTTTGTGCCTAGCACCAATATATGAACTAGCTCTAATCAACAAAACATTGATAATGAGGTGAATGAAACTGAGTCTTCTGAATCAGAAAAGATTAATCAATTTAATTCAGAATTCGACTTTGATGAGTAGGATGACTTGGATGATTCTGATGAACATGATGATGATCTTTTAAATAAGGGTAAGAATGTTGTTTTTAAAACAAATATTCCAAAAGTGCTTGAAGAAACAAAGCTTCCATACCCTCTTAAACAAAGAAACATGCTGAAAACCATCTGCAAGAGAATAGCTCAGTTGAATGAAGGTATTCAAGAGCTAAATCAACAACAAACCTCCTTCAATAAAGTAAATGAGAAATCTGCCTCTACTGAGGAAAGACACAAATCCATGGAAACAGGAAAGAAAAAGGCATCAGCAGATCATCAACGGAAGAAGAACCTCTTTCCAGTACCATATCTGCGGAAAAAGAAAACTTCAGTAGAAGTTAATATTGATTCAGTAGATGATCAACAGAAGAGGAATTCAGCAACAAACAATCAAAAGCTGCATAAAGTGGAAAAGCAAGAATCTACTCCAAAGCTGAAGAAGAATGCACAACCTTAAAAGTTAGCAAACCATAAGAATGATTCTAAGAAAGAATCAGATGAGAAGTATTATGGTGTGACATGAAAAATCACAATACTGAAGATTGTTACTTCAGTAGCTACTGCTCTATTTACAATATGAATAATCACATGACTGCTGACTGCTACTTCAACAAACATTGTGCTATCTGCAACAAAAATAACCATTCCACTTAGGAATGTTATTTCAACAAAAAGAACAAGACAAAATGCTCAAAGAAGAAAGAATCAGATAAGTCTAAATCAGATACTCAAGCTACTGATTGTGAAAAAGGTTCAAAACTGAAGAAGTCTGAACTAAAATCAAGTCAAAATCAAAGGACAAAACATCATCAAGTGCTCATCCATTAAAGAAAAAATCAACTTTCCAGCAGTCAAAAACACCTCACAAAAGGATAGATTTGACTGATAAGGAAACAAAGGATGATGATGTATTCTTTGATAATTTTGAAAAGGGAATTCATATACCTTATTCAAAAACAAAAGATTGTGAGACATTTAATCATAAAGTTTCATTATCAAAACCAAAGCCTCAAATGAACAAAATTAAGTTGAATCAAGAAGAAATTGGAAAACAAGAACCTAGTTTATCAACATCCCATTCAACAGAATCATCCTCATCTGAAACAACTCAGAATGAATCAACCAAAACTGAAACTTCAAGACTTGTTCACGAAGGAGTAATTATTTTAGACACTGCTGACAAACCCAAGATCATTAAGACTTGGGTTGTCAATTCTAACTGATTTATTTCTGAATGCAGGAACAATATTGGAGAGCTGACAACAAGTGGTATGTTGACAGTGGTTGTTCCTGACATATGACAAGAAACTGTTCACTTCTCCATGATTTCAAACATAAAAATACTTCTTATGTGGCATTTGGTAGGGATAAAAAGGGAGGTAAAATGGTTGGTGAAGGAATGATAACAAATGGTGTGCTCAAATTTGAGAGAGTAAATTATTGTGAAAATTTACAGTATAATCTACTAAGTGTGTCTCAAATTTATGATCAAAATTATACCACATTGTTTGATAATACTAACTGTTACATTCTTAATCCAGGTTTTACTGTTCCAGAAGATTGGGTCCTCCTCAAAGAAGCAAGAAAAGGAAACACTTATGTTTTGGATATGAACAACACATTACTCACAAAACATGAAACATGCCTTCTATCTAAGTTATCAGAAGATTTATCTCAATTGTGGCACAGAATGCTTGTACATTCTAACATGAAGAACATGACCAAATTGGTGAAAAAGGACCTAGTCATTGGATTGCCAAATAAAGAGTTTCATTGCTCAACTCACTGTTCTTCTTGTTACAAAGGAAAACAACATAGAGTGTCACATAAATCCAAAATTATCAATACTAATACTACACCACTCAAATTGCTTCATATGGATCTGTTTGGTCCTACCAATGTGATGAGCATTGGAAAAAGGAAATATTGTTTGGTGATAGTTGATGATTTTACAAGATTCATATGGGTCTTTTTCTTAAAAGAAAAGAGTGAAACATCAGAAACATTAATGGACTTTGTGATCAAGATTGAGAATCAACTTGATGCAAAAGTTAAAATTTTTAGGAGTGACAATGGTACTAAATTTGTTAATTTTGAACTGGATTCCTTTTGCAGGAGCAAAGGTATTGCAAGGAAATTCAGTGCACCAAGAACTCCACAACAAAATGGAGTTGCTAAAAGAAGAAACAGAACTCTCATTGAAGCAGCCAGAACAATGCTAGCTGATTCACAATTGCCCATCACGTTTTGGGCTGAGGCAGTGAATACTGCATGCAATGTTCAAAACAGAACATTAATTGTCAAAGAACATAACAAAACTTCTTATAAGCTCTTGTTTAAAAGAAAAGCATATATAGGATATCTTAAAGTCTTTGGATGTCATGTATCTGTTTTAAACATAAAAGAGTCATTGGGAAAATTTTCAGAAAAAGCATATGATGGTTTCTTTGTTGGATATTCTTCAACATCTAAATCTTATAGAATCTATATTCCACAACATAACATTGTGGAAGAAACTCCTAATGTATCCTTTGATGAATCTGTATTTACTATATCAGTTAAAGGTTCATCATGGTTGTTTGACATAGATGCTCTAACTGAATCATTTAACTATGATCATTTGAACACTACAGGATCTGATGAAGTATGTTATCCATTTGTTCCACCTCATATGAATGAAGTAACATTATCTGCTGATCCTCCAAGGATACACATATCCTCGGGTGGAAACACTTCAGCAACAGCTGCAGACACTACATGTGGAAATGAACATTGTGCATCCGGAGATGTGAATGCTATCCCTACAATAGATCCATGCTCTCAAGTGAATACAACAAACATTGGAAATGTTTCAAGTCCTCACTTATCATCCGGAGAAGTTGTTGCAATTCCTACGGAAGAGTTAAATGATTTCGTAGAAGTTCCTATAACTCCTACGGAAGAGCAAACTGATTCTGGAGATGCCCCTATAGCTCATGCAGAAGACACTCATGATCCTACACCTCATGTTGAACATTTTGACTATTTTCTAAACTCTCAACCTGGGTTGGATCAGTCTGAGCCAATGGAAGTGACTAACCTGGAATTATCCATTCCAGTTGAATCAACTCCATCAATGAGAATCCATAAGACTCATCCAGTCAACAACATCATTGGAGAACTTACAAAGAGAACTACAATAAGCCAAAGTGGTACTGCTAATTTTTGTCTCTTCAGTTGTTTTCTTTCACAAGTGGTCCCTCTAAACATCATTGTTGCTTTAAAAGACAATAGTTGGATTGAAGCTATGCAAGAAGAGCTTCAACAATTTAGAAAGCAAAAGGTATGGTCTTTAGTTGATTTGCTTGAAGGCCAACATCCTATTGGAACAAGGTGGATATACAAAAACAAACTGGATGATAGAGGGATTATTGTAAGAAACAAAGCAAGGTTGATTGCACAAGGATACACACAAGAAGAGGGAATAGACTATGATGAAGTTTTTGCACTAGTTGCAAGAATTGAGGCCATAAGAGTGTTTCTAGCTTATGCATCATATAAGAAGTTCACAATGTATCAGATGGATGTCAAGTGTGCATTCCTATATGGGAAGATTGATGAGGAAGTTTATGTGTCACAACCCCCTGGTTTTGAAGATCCTCATTATCCACATAGGGTATACAAGCTAGATAAAGCCTTGTGAAGCACCAAGAAAGTGGTATGAAACACTATCATCTTTCTTGCTCAAGCATGGCTACAAAAGAGGAACCATTGATCAGACACTCCTTCTCAAACAAGAACATCAAGATCTCTTAGTTGTTCAAATATATGTTGATGACATTATATTTTGCTCAACTAATAAGATATTGTGTGTAAATTTCGAAGAGTTGATGAAATCTGAAATTCAGATGAGTTCCATGGGTGAATTAACTTTCTTTCTTGGTCTTCAGGTTCATGAAAAACCAGATGGGATATTCATCAATCAAGAAAATTACATACATCAAATCTTGAAGAAATACAATCTTGCTGAAGTATCCTCATGCAAAACACGAGCATCAACAATTGATAAGATTTTTCTTGATCCTTCAGGAAAATCTATTGATCAAAAATTATATACATCAATGATAGGATCACTTATGTATCTAACTGCCAGTAGACCTGACATTATGTTTGCTGTGTGTGTGTGTGTGCTAGGTACCAATCTGATCCAAAGGAGTCTCATCTGAATGCTGTGAAAATGATTTTCAGATACCTCAAAGGAAAACCAGGACTTGGTCTTTGGTACCCAAAGGATGGTGACTTTACACTCTACTCATACTCAGACAGTGACTATAATGGATGCAACAGTAACAGAAAATCCATAACTGGTGGTTGTCAATTCATCGGACCAAGACTAGTATCATGGCAGTGCAAGAAACAAACCAATGTATCTGTATCCACAGCTGAGGCTGAGTACATAGTTGCTTCAGCTGGTTGCTCTCAAGTCCTTTGGATGCAAAACCAATTGGTTGACTATGGTTACAACTTCCTTCAAACTTCAATTTACATAGACAATTCTGTTGCTATGTTTATAACTGCTAATCCTGTGCAATATAGTAAAACAAAACATATTGAGATAAGATATCATTTTCTGAGAGATTGCTCAGAAAAGGGTTTGATTAAGTTAGTCAAAGTGGATACAACAAATCAGTTTGCTGATTTATTCACTAAAGCCTTTGATTCAGTCAGATTCAATTTTCTAATTGAGTCTCTAAGCATGATTAACTTAGATTAATCAATTTGAAGAAACAAAATACTGTGTGTAATGATGCTTCAGCATGACATATGCATGGGAAATGATAGTACACTATATCTTTGCTTATTCCTGAATTCATAAATATCATTAAATCTAAGCAAGTTTCTTGATATGTGTGTAGGTTCATCTTGAGTGGAAACTACACTGAGTGCATGCCAAACATAATGCAAAGTGATTGTTTGTGGGAAACTTTATTTTGAGAATACAAAGTGAGTCTTATTCTGATGTGACCAAATCACTCATCTAAACACACTATGTACCAACACTTTATAATATCTAACTTTGCAAATCATACTCACTCTGTTTTGTGTAAACAAAGACCTGGGTGTACGATCACCATACTGAATATCAGTTACAAAAGGTGAAAAGATCATTATCCTCATCATCCCTTTGTATTGTGTGAACAAAGACCTGGGTTAAAGGCACCTCTGTGATGATTTGACTTGCAAAGAATCCTATGTGATCAATTGTATATTAATCTATAGCTTTTACATCAATGCATTAATGAGATGCCCAATGCATCTAAAGATAGAACTTATAACTTAAAGTACATAGTCTTAAGTGTGAAAAAGTGATGATTTGACTTGCAAAGGGAGGACAAAATCTTTATGAATTGAGTGTGAAGCCCATAACAGTTATTTCCAAATCAATATGAAAACATGATAAACAGCATGCCTAGTTGATACATTAGCTCTTGTATGGATTTAAGTGGACAATATACTTGCAATCAACACTTTGTTCAGGTATCAATACAACAAAATAATTCATCAGGAAGAGGATTAGTATTATAGTATGATCCCATCATATGTGTATATATGTTTAAGCATCATCATACAGTTAAATAACACTCATGATATTCTTCTTAGAAATTTATGATAAATGCTTACTGTCATCCTTAATCACAAATTTAGGGGGAGTAGAATTCATGAAGTTAAGTTTATCAATCAACAGCTTTGTCTATTTCATTATCAATTTGAAGGAATTGGAATCTGAGCACCAACTTAGCTCCTAGATACATGAAATTTTATTTAAAATCATTTAAACTTTCTTGTGCTAAATTGTCATGAATACAAAGTCAACAAGGTCCAAAATCAATAAATGGTTCTAAGCAATGGACTTGGACCATACAACAAAATTTCTCTGCATTCTACCATCGTAAGCATCAGCAGAAGCTACAGTGTGGAAGATTTAAATGTTTATCCGTAGATTGGTATACTACGGATGAACTACGGATGAGCAAAGATCAACAAATATAATTTAATTTCATAGTCTGGTAATCTGTGAAAATATAAGTTATACTTCATCAGCAGATGTCGTTAAGACATCCTCAGATGATTTATGGAATCCGTTGTAAGTTATACTTCATCAGCAGATGTCGTTAAGACATCCTCAGATGATTTATGGAATCCCTAGATGATCTGCGGAAGAATTTGTTGAGGGTCCCACTTCATTAAAGTAATAAAATTAATGTGTCTGAGAAAGTATACATGATGTTGTTTGACTTCAAAATTCATTATTCGCTTTTTCATTTCACTTTTTCAGACCTAGGAAAACACACTCTCAACAAACTTTTCCCCCTATCTATAACATTCAAATTTTACCAAATCAAAACATCAAACAAACATATATCTGTGCTCTCAGATCGCTGTGTTCAAGGTAAAACATATCGTAATGATTCAATAATGAACCATTCGATTCTCGTTTAATCTCACAAATGTTCGTATTATCTCGTTTAATCTCACAACTGTTCGTATTCTCATTGTGATTCTAACGAAATCTTCTTCTTCTTAACAGATGGATAATCGATTTGCGAAAGAGCACAATTTGTGTGCTTTCTTAAACCCTGACGATCCTGTTTCAGTAAGGTGTCAAGACATTATCCGATATCTAAGAAGATCAAAGTTGTTAAATGCCTTATCAGCAGAGCTTGTGATTCACCAATCGCACATCACTGATTTCTGGAACTCCGCCCAAATAGAGGAACATGGTCAAGTTATTGTGGCTGATGTGAAGAATCAAAGATTGAGAGTGGATGAACAGACAATAAGAAGGGTTCTTGAGTTGGGAGATGTAGAAGCTGGTCACCCTGATGTGTTCGACAATGAATACATAGAAAAAGTCTTTCTTTTGATGGGGTATGATGGTGACTTCGAGAAGGGAGAAATAAAGAAAGGGAGACTCTGCAAAGGATATGCAGAATGGAGATCAAGTACAAGTATGATGATCAAAAGGATTCAGTATCATACTTCAACAAAAGGATGGTGGCAAGATTGAAAGAACTTTCAGTTTTGAAGCGCTGATTACAAGTATCTAAGCCTAAGGGGGAGTATTGTTAGGTCTAGGATCAATATATCTAGTCCATTTTGTATAGGATTAGTACTTGAATTAATATCTGTAATGAATGGTTGTAATTCATTATTATGTATGTATTATATATAGGTTAACCCATATATACGTGTATTGATTCATGTATGCTTGCAGGTACAAACATTATACTTGGTCAATTTCTGAAATTGACTATGGGTAAGAAACATACACGGATGAACATTTTGTTCTTCCATAGATATGTTTCTTACAAGTAAAATGCATCCAAAGATCCTCTGCGGATGAACAACCAGCTCTAAGGATGGAAGAACAAGATTGCTTTGGAAGAACAAGATTTCTTTGGAAGAACAATGTACCTTCGGAAGAACAAGATTACTTCGGAAGAACAATGTACACTTGGAAGAACAAGACTCCTACGGAAGAACAAACATCTACGAAAGCAATATTCCTGCGGAGTCCAAACACTTGTGTAATACGTGTTACAAGTCAACAAGTCAACAAGACAGTTACGCGAATCCCAAGAAATCCGATGATTCCCTAACAGAAACAATTCAAATCCCAAGAGATCCGGTGTTTCCTTAACAGAAACATCATTGTCTATATAAATGGATCCTAGGTTTCGAATCAAAGACGGCAACGGCGATAGCAATACGACAATTCCACAACAGAAAACATCACATCAAATCACACAACCAAACCCTAGCAGCCGTCACATCATTCATCACAAAATTTCATATCATTCGTTGATTACTTGTAATCATTAACATGTTTTAATGAAATACATATAATTCATTAATCGTGCTTCTTTTAGTGTGTTCTTGAATCTATATTGATATTGAAATCTATTACAAACAATTAAACCAAGCCAATGTTGATTCCGCAGGCGTTGACTTGATTTCAACCAACACTGATAATTCTTGATTGCGATCCTTGGATTCACAGGATATTGTGTGTTCCCGATATGAACAGGAACAATGAGCTTTGATCTTAGGATTCATATTGATAATAACAAAACTTGACGATTCGATGCTAAAATAATAATAATGATGATGAACATGATGAACACAATGTGTTTAATTTTTGATGTTTATTAATTTGATGATGAAATCATCATCCATGAAAAATGATGATATGATGTTGTTGGTGATGGAACTAATTCCCACACTTGGTGGAGAATTATTCACCTTACAATTGATGATATATGCTTATATTTATACTAGTCTAGTAATTACAATAATTACTTAATAAACCCTAGACTAATATTTTTGTTCCTTTTGTTCTTCAAGTCTTCAACTTCAATAGTATTGGAAATCTTCAATTTCTTCAAAGGTAGAATACCCAACAATACTCCCCCTAAATTGTATATTTCCGATATGAATTGAAGCTTGATCTTGTTTTTGTTGAATAGTTGTTCAAAGCTAAGAATTTTGTTGTTGATGCGGAAGCAAGATCTTCAAAACTTTAGAACAACCAATTTTTGTTTTTGTTTTGTTGTTATAGCTTGCTTTCATAGCTTTAAGCTAAAACCCTAATCCATATTTTCTTTTTGATGTTGGCGGCCCAAACAATTAAATCTGTGTCCACCTTTTCTTTTTGTTTTAATGATGGAGCCCAAGCAACAAACCCAATGGTGTTCATGAGCCTATTTGCAACCCTAGGTTGCAAACCCTAGTTCGGCCGAGGAAGGCCCCCTTCGGCTTCCCCTTCCATTCGAGAAACCCTAATTAGGGCAGCCCTAATTCGGTTCGGCAACCATCTTCATTCGGCAGCCCTAATTCGGCAGCTAAGGCCACCTTCGGTAGCCGCATTCGTAGCCCTTGTCTTCGGCAGCCGCAAATCCGCAACCTTTTTCTTTGATTTCTTGCATTGTGTGCATCAGATCTTGTATTGTTGAATGGATTGTTGATGAAATTTCTTTCTTCAGATCTTCAATAATTTTAGCAATCTAACCATGAAATCTCATCAAAATCAATATGAATCCATCAACTCCGGCTCTCATAAATTGTGTGTTCCCGATATGAACGGGAACAATGAGCTTGGATCTTAGGATTCATATTGATAATAACAAAACTTGATGATTCGATGCTAAAATAATAATAATGATGATGAACATGATGAACACAATGTGTTTAATGTTTGATGTTTATTGATTTGATGATGAAATCATCATCCATGAAAAATGATGATATGATGTTGTTAG
This sequence comes from Flaveria ramosissima, assembly GCA_025215565.1. NCBI lineage: Eukaryota > Viridiplantae > Streptophyta > Magnoliopsida > Asterales > Asteraceae > Flaveria > Flaveria ramosissima. The sequence goes on from CM046036.1 coordinate 40,690,162, forward strand.
TGATGGAACTAATTCCCACACTTGGTGGAGAATTATTCACCTTACAATTGATGATATATGCTTATATTTATACTAGTCTAGTAATTACAATAATTACAAAATAAACCCTAAACTAATATTTTTGTTCCTTTTGTTCTTCAAGTCTTCAACTTCAATAGTATTGGAAATCTTCAATTTCTTCAAGGGTAGAATACCCAACACAGGATCTAAAATCCGCTTTTGTTTCCAACTTTGGAGGTTGGTATGATGATCCACCAACAAAATTACTTATTTTAGTTAAAATATTAGGATTCAACTAAAACAGAGTTTATTTTGAGTAATGAACTAATTGATGATGAACATTTAATTAACGAGTAATTAAGTGATTGATGTCATCATCAATCAGTCAATCCTTTTAATGATAATTAAGTATCAAATATAGGATTTTTGTTAATGTTTTTGTTCAATTAATTTGAACAATAGATGAATATTAATCAATAACACAGATCTATGATTCAATTAATATGAAAATAGATCTATGTTAATCAAGCAATTAAACAGTACTCGCTGAAAGACAGGTCATCGTTTTATTGTTTTTTTAAAATTAATTCACACAAAAATATTTTTGCTCAAACACAATAGATCTAATCAGAAGAACTGATAAAACTAATGTAATAAGCTAACAATTAAACAATTCTAACACCAATATATCAATCGATCTAAATCAATAAGCATTTGGCTCTGATACCACTTGTGAATCCAAGGATCACAATCAGGAATTATTAGTGGTATATTGGAATCGAGTTAATTATTGCAGAATGATCATTAATCGTTGTTTAATTGATTAATTTTAAAAAATCAATGACAATAAATATTAATGCTAAAGAACACTATAATATCAAAACAATAAATAAACGAACAAGATTTGATTCAAAAGTATTTCATTAAAATTGTTAATGATTACAAATGAATAAATAATGAATGCTATAAACAATGATTGTTTCAAACGTGTTGAGGTTTATGATGTATTGATGTGACGACTGCTAGGGTTTTATGTTTGATTGTGTGAATTGATGTGATGGTTGGTAAGTTGTCGTCTATTGCTTGTGTTACCCTCGTCGTTTTGATGTGAAACCTAGGACTCTTATTTATAGACGCACATGTTTCTGTTAAGGAAACAGCGAATCTCTTGGACTGCGTGGTTTGACTTGTTGACTTGAATTACTTGTATCATTTAAGTACAAGTGTTTTATCTTCAGCAACACATTTGTCTTCCACAGGAGTTTGCTTTCCATAGGAGACTTCACTTGATATCTTCATTGTACAAGTTGTTCATACGTGGATCTTTGATCTCTCAGCTCCCTTAGACTTGTCTGCATTGGTGTTCTTCCGTATGAAATCCTCGTATGAATTTCCAGTTAGAAGAATATCTACGAAAGAACAAATTTGTTCATCCGTAGATGTTTCTTACACTTAGTCAATTTCAGAAATTGACTAAGTCTAATGTTTGAACCTGCAATCATACATACAAATCAACACATATATGGGTTAACCTATATACATAATGCATACATCATAATAATGAATTACAAATATCATTACAATAATTGATCAAGTTCTAAGCCTATAAAAAAAGATCTAGATCATTGTTCCTAGATTTAACATTCAATGCTTTCCCTTTCAACCACATGAAGGGTTGAAACTCAGTTGATTGCTGGAGTTACAGATGAGTTTTGCATGTTCATCTCTATCTGGTATCCACTGATTGTTAGGTCTAGAATCAGTAGATCTAGTCATTATGTATAGGCTTAGTACTTGAATTAATATCTGTAATGAACTCTTGTATTTCATTATTGTGTATGCATTAAATATATAGGTTAACCCATTTATATATGTGTTGGTTTATGTATGGTTGCAGGAACAAAATTATAATTGGTCAATTTGTGAAATTGACCAAGTGTAAGAAACATCTACGGATGAACATTTTTGTTCTTCCGTAGATATATTTCTTACAAGTAATTATGCATCCAAAGATCTTCTGCGGATGAACAACAAGATACCTTCGGAAGAACAATACCTTCGGAAGAACAATACCTTCGGAAGAACAATACCTTCGGAAGAACAAGATACCTTCGGAAAATCATTACCTTCGGAAGAACATTATCTACGGAAGAACAAAATTACTACTAAAGACTATATTCCTGCGGAGTCCAAACACTTGTATTATACAAGTGGTACAAGTCAACAAGTCAACAAGTCAACAAGGCGGTTATGCGAATCCCGAGAAATCCGATGATTCCTTAACAGAAACAAATCAAATCCCAAGAGATCCGGTGTTTCCTATAACTGAAACACCTTTGTCTATAAATAAGGATCCTAGGTTTCGATTCAAGGACGATTGAGTTAGACGATTGATTGATTAAGAACAGCAATAGCAATACAACAATCATCAAAAGTCTTTCGATCAACTTTAACATACACAACATCATAGCATTCTTTGATATCGTACATTCAATTCTTTTGTAATCATCAACACATTATAATAAAATACTGATTAATCATTAATTGTGTTTTGTTTCGTGTGTTCTTGATATTTCATTGATATTTAAAGTTGTTTAAACACAATTAAACCAAATCAACGTTAATTCCGCTAACGTTGACTTGTCATCGATTCACACTGATAATTCCTGTTGACGATCCTTGGATTCACAGGTGGTATCAGAGCCAAGTGCTCATTGATATAGATCAACTGATCTATCAATGTTAGTTGTGTTTTAATTGTGTTTGATTTCGTTCAACAGCAATCGTTTTTAATTAACTTGTTTCTATATTCAAATCAATTGAATAGCAGATCTTGTTAACATCATGAGCAACTTCAGTGGTTCATCTTACCAACCTCCGAAGTTGGAAACAAAAGCAGATTTCAAGTCTTGGAAAATCAAGTTCAGGAATCATGTAAACTATACTGATTCTGACTTATGGATTTCCATCACTGAAGGTCCTTATATTCCACCCACTCTTGGGCCGGATTATAATGACAAAAATAAACCAATCAGTACAAAAGATCTATCACCTGATGATGTCAAAAAGGTTAAAGTTGATATAAAAGCATACAGTTTGCTTAGTATGGCTTTACCTGAAGAGATATTAATCAGGTGTGAGAACTATAAAACAGCACACTCCTCATGGAAGATACTTCACACTCTCTGCGAAGGGAGTGATGAGATAAGAAGTATAAGGAGAGACACCCTCAGATCACAATATGAAACTTTTCATCATATTGAGGGTGAATCAATTCCTCAGCAACTTCATAGATTCATGCAGTTAGTCACTGAGATGAATATTCTAGAGTTGAAGTATACTAGTGAGGAATTAAACAAGAAAATGCTCCACACTTTGCCAGAAAGTTGGAAGCATACTGTGTCCATGTTCAAGAACACTATAGATCTGAAAGAAACTGGCTTAGATACTCTGGTTGCAAAAGTGGAAGCTCTTGAAATGGACGAAAAATCAAGAAATAAGAGTGTGAGAACTCATGTCTCACCCTATCACTTCAAAGAAACAAATAATGTAGGAAGTGCATTTATTTCAAACAATGAAAGTGATAACTCTTGTGCTAGGAGTGATGATGAGGAGGAAGCTAGCTTCTATGCTTCAAAACCCTCAAAGAAATCATCTCAAGACAAGCAGAAAAAGAATAAAGGAAGAACTACTGATAGACAAGATATAACTGCAGCAACAGCTAAGTCTTCCTTTTCAGCAAATCAGTCAGAACCAATAACTGTGATATTGGACTCTGAAGAACAAAGAGCAGCCTTTGCAGCTTTTAGCTCAAGTTTTCAAGCATATCTGGGAAGCTCTCTAACATCAGCCAATATCTGCCAACAAGACTTAGAAGAACTACCGCCAGATGTAGTGGAAGAGATGGATCTACAATGGCATATGGCCATGATTGCTTATAGAGCTAAGCAATATCTCAGGAGAAATAAGAACTTGGCTTCAGCAAGCAAAACATCAAAGATTGGTGTTGACAAATCAAAAGTGAGATGCTACAAATGCAATCTCTATGGACATTTCTCAAGAGAATGCAATCAACAGTCTTATCCAGAGATGAGACAACATCAGTAGCATCAACAACATCAGATTCAAGCAAATCAACAATCTTCTCAAAGACCTCTGCACAAGCAATATCAACTGATCAATGCTTCCCCACCAGCCACCAAAGAATCAGCAGGACCTAGTAACTCAAAAGAGTCAGGGCTGATCATACTTCAAGATGGAACGTGTGACTGGAGTTTGTATGAGAAGAAAGTTTTGGAAGAGAATCAAGCTTTGATGGCCTATATGGATCAAACAGTTCCCCCAATGGAAAAAGAGGTAAAAGAAAGATTGTGTTCATCAACTTGTGTTGAGGAAGTTGAACGATATAGAGTCCATGCTCAAGAGTTGGCTGATAAAGTAAAAGAAACAATGATTTTGAATGAATCCCATGTTAGAGAACATAAATTATATCAAATAAAAATTAATTCCTTGCAAAAGGATTTAGAAAAATTTGTTTCTGAAAATTATAGCCTAAAAGCCCAAGTTGAGCATTTGACCACTTCCTTAACACAATCCATGGCTGATCATGCATCAACTGAAGTGAAACTTCAGAAGTTTCAATTATCATCTCAGCAATATGAGAAATTACTAAATTCTCATATTGAATCAAAGAAAAGGTTTGGGTTGGGTTATAATGCGGTTGCACCACCTATAAATGATAATTACACATCCTTACCTACAACAATGACAAACACTCTGTCAAATCATTTTGTGCCTGGCACTAAGTTTGAAAAAGATTCAACTAAAACTAAAATTAATGTAAAGCTGAGGTGAGTGAAACTGAGTCATCTGAATCAGAATCTTTAGATCAAAATGATTCAGAATTTGATTATGATAAGTGTGATGACTTGGATGATTCTGATGAACATGATGTTGATCAAAAAATGTTCAACTGAAAGCCCATATCCCAAAAGTGCTTGAAGAAACAAAGTTGCCATATCCTCCTAAACAAAGAAACATGCTGAAGACCATCTGCAAGAGGATAGCTCAATTGAATGAAGGTCTTTAAGAACTAAGTATGCAAGACTCCTCCAAGAAATTGACTGATGAATCTGTCATCACTGAGGAAAAGGGAAAATTCAAAGGAAAGAAAAAGGCATCAGTAGATCATCAACTGAACAAGAAAACTTCAGCTGCTGATCTACGGAAGAGAAATTCAGCACCAAACAATCAAAATGTGCACAAAGTTGAAAAAGATAAAGCACATTCAAAGCTGAAGAAGAAAGAGCCACAACAAAGATCAGCAAACAAAAGGAATGATTCTGAGAAAAAATCAGAAGAAAAGTATTGCAAATGGTGTGACATGAAAAATCACAACACTGAAGACTGTTACTTCAGCAGCTACTGTTCTATTTGCAATATAAACAATCATATGACTACTGATTGTTACTTCAACAAACATTGTTCTATCTGTAACAAAAATAATCATTCCACACAGGAATGTTATTTCAACAAAAAGAACAAGACAAAAAGCTCAAAAAAGAAAGAATCAGACAAATCTGAATCAGATTCTCAATCTACGGATTCTGCAAAGAGCTCAAAACTGAAGAAGTTTGAACAAAAATCAAAAGCAAAACCAAAGGACAAATCAGCATCAAGTGTTCATATACTGCGGAAAAGACCATCTTTTCAGCAGTCAAAAACACCACACAAAAGAGTAGATTTGTCAGACAAAGAATCAAAGGATGATGATTCATTCTTTGATAAATTTGACAAAGGCATTCATATACCTCTTTCAAAAACAAAAGATAGTGAAACATTTAAAGGTTCAGTATCAAAACAAAAGACTCAAACAAATGAAGTTACTCTGAGTAAAGCAGACAATGTGAATCATGAATCTACTTTATCAATATCCAATTCAGCAGAATCATCCTCATCCAAATCAAATCAGAATGAATCAATTAAATCTGAAACTGAAACTTCAAAAATTGTTAATGAAAGAGTAACTGTTTTAGATCCTGTTGATAAACCCAAGATCACTAAGACTTGGGTTGTCACTTCTAACTGATTTTCATTTCTGATTGCAGGAACAATATTGGAGAGCTGACAACATGTGGTATGTTGACAGTGGTTGTTCCAGGCATATGACAGGAAACTGTTCTCTTCTCCATGATTTTAAACATAAAAATGCTTCTTATGTGGAATTTGGTGGGGATAAAAAGGGAGGTAAAATTGTTGGTGAAGGAATGATAACTAATGGTGTACTTAAATTTGATAAAGTAAATTACTGTAAAAACTTACAGTATAATTTACTTAGTGTATCTCAAATCTGTGATCAAAACTACACTACATTATTTGATGACACTAACTGTTACATTCTTAAGCCAGGATTTAGTGTCCCTGAAGATTGGATTCTCCTCAAAGCAGCAAGAAAAGGAAACACTTATGTTTTGGATATGAACAACACTTCTCTCACAAAACATGAAACTTGCCTTATATCTAAACTTTCAGAAGATTTGTCACAATTATGGCATAGAAGGCTTGTTCATTCTAACATGAAGAACATGAATAAATTGGTGAAACATGACCTGGTCATTGGATTACCAAATAAAGAGTTTCATTGCTCAACTCATTGTTCTTCTTGTTACAAAGGAAAACAACACAGAGTGTCACATAAACCAAAAACAATCAATACTAATACTACACCACTCAAATTGCTTCACATGGATCTTTTTGGCCCAACCAATGTAATGAGCATTGGAAAAAGGCAATATTGTTTGGTGATAGTTGATGATTTCACTAGATTTACATGGGTCTTTTTCTTAAAACAAAAAAGTGAAACATCAGAAACATTAATGGACTTAGTCATCAAGATTGAGAATCAACTTGATACAAAAGTCAAAATTTTCAGGAGTGATAATGGTACTGAATTTGTCAACTTTGAACTAGATTCTTTTTGCAGGAGCAAAGGTATTGCAAGACAATTCAGTGCACCAAGGACTCCACAACAAAATGGAGTTGTTGAAAGAAGAAACAGAACTCTCATTGAAGCAACAAGAACAATGCTAGCTGATTCACAACTACCTATTACCTTTTGGGCTGAGGCTGTGAATACTGCATGCAATGTTCAAAACAGAACATTAATTGTCAAAGAACATAACAAAACTCCTTATGAGCTCCTATTTAAAAGAAAACCTTACATAGGATATCTAAGAGTATTTGGATGTCAAGTAACTGTTTTGAACATAAAAGAGTCATTAGGAAAATTTTCAGAAAAAGCATATGATGGTTTCTTTGTTGGATACTCTTCAACATCAAAATCATATAGAGTGTATATTCCACAACATAACATTGTGGAAGAGACCCCTAATGTATCCTTTGATGAAAATGTGTTTACTAAGTCTGTTAAAGGTTCATCATGGTTATTTGACATAGATGCTTTGTCTAAATCTTTTAACTATGATCATTTGACAAATGCAGGATCCGATGATGTATGCTATCCATTTGTTCCACCTATTATGACTGAAGTAACTTTATCTGCTGATCCCCCAAGGATACATCCATCTTCAGGTGAATATACTTCAGCAGAAGCAGATATTACATGCGGAATAGATCAGCATACATCCGGAGAAGTTCCTTCGGAAGACCAGCATACATCCGGAGAGGTTCCTTCGGAAGATCAGCATACATCCGAAGTTCCTTCGGAAGATCAGCATGAAGGGTTTGTTAGAACACAAAACATAGTTTAACCTTTTAAACTTTTCAGAAAACGCAGCGGAAGTATAGGATTATAACAAGTTTATAATCTGAAATTTTCGTGTTCTAAGTGTGGTTTTAAGATGGAAAACAAAACCCAAATCAATAGGATCTTAAATATATGAATGGAACAAGCTTTGAACCTACAAAACGTGCATAAAATCACAGCTTGAACAAGCTGTGATATCTACCTTTTCAGCAGCAAAAATCGACCAAAGATGATAGGTTTAGATGCTTGAAATTGACCAAGAGCTCAATGTAGAGATCCTCAAGCTTTGTATACCCCAAGCCTTGATCAAACACCACTCTTGCTAGGTAGAGTCACACCAAGAATCAACTTCAAAACCCCAAATTTTCTGCTGAATTTTCGTGAACCAGAGAGAGAAAAAGAGAGAGTTTTTGAGAGTTATTTTGCATGTCTTGATGGATGGAATGAATGAGTGTCAACCTAGTTATTGTTGGTGTGTTCTCAAGACAAAATTGGTCCAATGAGGTTGAAGGTAGGGGGCGGCCAAAGGGGCCTTTCAAAATTGTTTTTCCCTCCCTTTAAAACACCAACATAACTTAATAGAATTCACATTATGTCACACACATTAAAATGTCATTCTAGACTTATGTTAAATGTGACATATTCCTCTTAATTAACAAATTAATTAAGTTACACTCATATATTATTATTGTTATTTAAAACCTTTTTTAAATAACAAGAATAACAATAATTCATCAACAAATTATCCTTATAATTTGTTCCATCTCTCATGCAAGTTATTTAGAAAACCCATTTCCAAATTTGGTGTAAATATTTTATTGCATGATCACATCATCAATTAAATATTATTTGGTGTTTGCTAAGCTTGTTATTGGGTATAACCCGACTTGGATCATGACGTACTAACCACATCAATATTCTAAGTGTCTTGGGCACACAGAATCCTACAATCTCCCACTTGCCCAAGATTCATAGAAGATTGATGCAAGCAGTAAATACCGCCTAACAACGGTTTACTACCCTTAATACGCATGACTTATAGCCATTCAATAACATCATCCCTTTCAAGTGCCCTACTTGAAATGATTTAGGTGAATCAATCATCTATCCTTTTGTTACAGATGTCATGTTAAATCCAAGGACATAGAATGATCATTCCTTGTTGATTTAACTTAATCAGGCCTTAGACATCTAACTCTCAACGAATAAGAGGAACAAATTCCATCTTGACTACATACGTCTCTCACAAACACTTCGTGTTATACCTGAACATATCCTTGTGTACTGTGCACTATTTCAGGACAGTGAAGAATAGGCTCAAGGTATAAAACTTGGTGAATATCAAAACCCAATATGTGTCTCAGGTCTGAGGATACCAGATGATATTCGCCTTTACTCAAATTTACTTATGATCAATCAATAAGATTCCATGTAGTAAAATTTGAGATGCGGGTTAGTCCAATATTTGTATCCCATAAATATCTATGAACCTTGGTAGCAACCCATTGCTCTATATTCATCCTTACGAATATCAACCAATCCAAGTTCATAATAATCTTACTTTCACACTTGTTCCCACAAGTATGAGCGACTACGGACATTTTTAGAGTAAACATTTTACTCATGGATAAAACATGCTAATTTGGAACATTAATTGAAACATTATAACTAAATAATTTTATTCAAATAATAAAGAGTTCCACATATCCAAATACAAAATGTACAGATCAAATCCAATCACTAGAATATCGAAGTCCCATGGCACAAGTATGACATTCATGCTTTGCCTTTTCAAGGAGCTTCGTGAGAGGATCCGCAATATTTTGATCCGTGTGAACTTTGCGAATACATATCTTTCCCTTTTCAACTTCATCCCGTATGTAGTTGAATCTCCGCTCAATGTGCCTAGTCTTTTGATGAGCACGAGGTTCCTTGATTTGAGCAATCGCACCCTCGTTGTCACAAAAGATCTCTAGGGGTTCCTGAATGGAAGGGACAACCCCTAGATCGGCAATGAATTTCTTCAACCATGCAGCTTCTTGAGCTGCCAATGAGGCGGCGACGTATTCTGATTCTGTAGTTGATAGAGCCACCACATCCTGCTTGGAGCTCTTCCAAGAGACAGCTCCTCCATTTAGAATGAAAATGTATCCCGATTGTGACCGAGAATCATCACGATCGGTTTGGAAACTCGCATCCGTGTAACCTTTTACAACGAGTTCCTCGTCACCAGATCCATAGATTAGGAACATATCCCTTGTCCTCCTTAGGTACTTAAGTATGTTCTTAACAGCCATCCAATGACTGTTTCCAGGATTTTGCTGGTAACGGCTTGTCATGCTCAAAGCGCATGACACATCCGGTCGAGTGCATATCATAGCATACATGATCGATCCAATAGCAGATGCATATGGGATTGCCTTCATTTTATCTTGCTCATCCTTTGAGCTTGGACATTGAGTCGTACTCAATATCGTTCCTCTTTGAATAGGTACGGTACCTTTCTTAGAGTTCTCCATCTTGAACCTTTTCAAGATTTTATCAATGTATACACTTTGATTCAAACCAATCAACCGCCTTGATCTATCCCTATAGATCTTTATTCCTAGAATATAGGCGGCTTCACCAAGATCCTTGATGGAAAAACAACTTCCAAGCCAGGTTTTTACACCTTCCAAGGTTGGAATGTCATTTCCAAATAGTAGTATGTCATCAACATACAATACTAGGAAAGTTACTGTGCTCCCACTAGCCTTCTTATACACACAAGCCTCATCAGCGTTTTTGATGAAGCCAAATTTCTTTACTTCCTCATCAAAACGGTGATTCCAGCTTCTCGATGCTTGTTTCAATCCATAGATTGATTTCTTTAACTTGCATACTTTATTAGGATGTTTTGGATCGACAAAACCTTCAGGCTGAACCATATAGACATCTTCCTCAAGATATCCATTTAGGAAAGCAGTTTTGACATCCATTTGCCAAATCTCATAATCATAATGAGCAGCTATGGCAAACAATATCCTTATAGACTTTAGCATCGCTACAGGTGAGAAGGTTTCATCATAATCAACCCCTTGAGTTTGAGTGAAACCCTTTGCTACAAGTCTAGCTTTATAAGTATCCAAGTTTCCATGCATATCGGTTTTCTTCTTGAAAACCCACTTACTTCCAACTACTTTGGAATTAAGAGGTGGTACAACAAGTTCCCAAACTTGGTTGTCATACATGGATTGCATCTCAACGTTCATGGCTTCTAGCCATTTGTCACAATCCGCATTGGACATTGCATTATGGTATGTGGTTGGTTCATCAGAATCTACCACATAGCATCCATCCACGAAAAATCCATATCTTTCAGGTGGATTACTAGTTCTACCACTTCTGCGAACGTTTTGTGTGTCTTGATCAACCATATGATCATCTTCAACATCCTCATGTTGAGTGCTAGTTTCAACCAAACGTGCATCGGGTTGTGGTTCTTGATCTTCCTCAAGATCCACTGTCCTACTGCTAGCTCCTTCCATAAGGAACTTTGCTTCTAAGAACTCACCCTTTCTGGCAACAAACACCTTTTGTTCCAGTGGATCATAGAAATAATATCCCATAGAATCTCTAGGATATCCAATAAAGATACACTTGGTGGATCGGACTTCCAATTTGTTTGGGGTGGGAGTCTTAACATAAGCCTCACATCCCCAAACCCTTAAGTATGATAGGGATGGAACTCTTCCATGCCATATCTCAAAAGGTGTCCTTTCCACCTTTTTGGTTGGGGCCATATTTAAAATACGGGCCGCGGAGAGCAAAGCGAAACCCCAAAATGATAGAGGTAATGTGCTTCTAGCCATCATAGATCGGACCATATCCAATAAGGTTCGATTCCTCCTTTCAGACACACCATTATGTTGTGGTGTTCCAGGTGGAGTGAGTTGTGAGACAATCCCACAACTCCTAAGATGATCTTGAAAAACATCACTTAGGTATTCACCTCCTCTATCGGTACGGAGAACTTTAATTGACTTGTTGAGTTGATTTTCAACTTCATTCTTGAAGATTTTGAACATTTCAAAAGCTTCATCTTTGTGCCTTAATAAGTACACATACCCATAGCGACTATAATCGTCGGTAAAGGTAATGAAGTATCTTTCACCATTCCTAGTCATTGGCTTAAAAGGACCACATACATCCGAATGTATGATTCCTAATAAATCTTTTGCCCTTTCGGTAGTTCCACTAAAGGGTGCCTTAGTCATCTTACCTTGTAAACAAGATTCACAAACATCAAATGAATCACATTCATTTGTTTTTAAAAGACCATTCTTTTGAAGTGTTTGTAAACGTTTCTTGTTTATATGACCAAGACGACAATGCCATAGATAGGTATCACTCAAATCCAACTTGAGTTTGTTGGTGCTAGTTTGGTACAATGAACTATTTAAAGTATATTCATGAACCAATTCATAAATACCATTAATGGGAATAGCTTTAAAATAGAACATACCATTTAAAGAAACATGAATATCATTTTCAATAAAGGATAATACATAATCATAATGTCTTAATTGAGATACAGAAATAATGTTCCTAGTCAAACTAGGAGCATACAAAACATTCTTCAAAATAACTTCCAAGCCACTTGGAAGTCTTAGGATGTAGTCCCCACGAGCTTCAACTAAGACTTTAGTTCCATTGCCCATGAAGAGGCTAACATCCCCTTTCTTGAAGTCCCTACTTCTTGTGAACCCCTGCAACAAATTGCAAATATGAGTTCCACATCCGGTATCCAATACCCATGTGTTTGAAGATGTAACATTAAGATCAATATGTATCATGTATATTGTACCTGAGGTCTGCCCGGCATCCCTCTTTGCTTTCAACTCTTGGAGATGGACAGGACAATTCCTTGCCCAATGTCCTATCTCCCCACACTTGAAGCATGGGTCATTTGTAGCAACCTTTTGCTTCTTCTCTTGTGGTTTGGGTGGTACCCTTACCACCCCTTTCCCTTTTCCCCACACATGTCCCTTACCCTTGGCAACCTTTGCCTTGGGTGCGGGATGAGGCCTTTTGTTGTTCCCACCTTCATTAATGGTGAGAACGGGTAAAACTCTTTTACCCATGGCCGCCTCGGCCGTTTTGAGCATTGAGTGAAGTTCACCAATGCTTTTGTCCCATGCATTCATGTTGTAGTTCAACACGAATGTCTCGAACTTCTTGGTTAGGCCATTTAGGATCAAATCCGTGGCCAACTCCTTCGAGACGGGGCAGTTTAGCCTCTCGAGGCGGTCAATATGACTTTTCATCTTAAGTACATAAGATGAAACAGATTGGTTGTCGTCCATACGACATGCATGGAGCGCTCGAACCGTTTCGAACCGCTCAACCCTTGCTTGCTGTTGGAACGTTTCCTTCAGCTGGGTTATCATGTCGTAAGCTCCGTGATGTTCATACTCCTTTTGGAGATCCGGAGTCATGCTCGCTAGCATGAGACAGGACACTTGGACGGAGTCCTCAGTGTATTTCAGCCAATCGTTAAAGGCCTCCTCATCATCCTCGTTAGGTTGATCGGGGATAGGGTCGTCTAAAACATATGATCTTCTCTCTTGCTTGAGAACAATTCTCAAGTTTCGATACCAATCAATAAAGTTGTTATGATTTAGACGTTCCTTTTGGAGGATCGCTCGTAGTGATTGGTTTGACACGGACGAGTTATCGTGATTTTCATTATTGGTGGCCATCTACAAAATTTAACAAAGATCAATTTTAGTATTTTCGATATTGCTAATTTTAATATTTAATGCCTTTTAAGGTCTTTTCATATTAAAATCTAGAACCCAACATTACATTTAAATCGTGGTTAGGTGACCTTTATCCCACGTTTTAAATTAATAAGGTGGTCAACGTTTGACGATTGCAACCATTTGCAACTTCTAGAAATATGGGATCGACTTAAAACATCATATGTAAAGTCGGCATGTTAATCCCATCAACACCATTTGGAAACCACATCGTAGGTGATCCATTTGACATGATTTGCAAATCAAGACACCCTACTTACACCCACGTGTGAGTTTGCCAAAACAAGTGGTTAGGTGACCTTTATCCCACAAATAAGGCATTCTCACCTCAAGTCACAAGTTCCCTCAAAATGGTTAGGTGACCTTTATCCCATTAAGAGTTCCCAAGTGACTCAAGTGTTGTGTAAAAGGACGGTGTTGATCTTGTTTGAAAAAAAGTTTTAGAGGTTTCAAAATACAAGTTTAGAAAACTCTATGTACTTGTATTTGCATGCTTTCAAATACAAGGTACCTTATGGTTCTTTGATTAAAACCTATTTTAATCCTTAAAATCATTAAATAATTTTAATAACCTTTTATTAACCTTTAAGAACCATCAATTTTCAGCTTGTTAAGTTTGTTAATTAGTTTGCTTTGAATATCCAAATATCAACCAAACAATCAAGACAACAAACAATCAACCAAGCATAAACATTAACAATCATATGTGCATAACCATAGCCCTTATGTTGACAACACTTGTTTGCCATCACAAGTGTTGTCTATGGTCTTTCTAAGGGTCAAACATATCATAAAAGTTCCAAGAACCTCCCACTAGAAACCGCATCCAAATGCTCCATGTTTCTTGTGTCTTTGTGTCCATCTTTGGGTCTTGATCTTGTACATCTTCCTTTTACAAAATTGTATCCTAATACATTTTTCTAGTAAAGGAAATGAACCTAATCTATTATTACATAACCAAATGAATGAATAATTACAACCCAAATGAATAAACACAAATATTACAACCAAATTGAATGAATAAAACAACCACTTGAATCATCCAAACAACACAAGGCCACAAGCTAGGTTATGCACTTTAACAACCAATGATTAAATCATCAAAATATATCATTAATCCCCACTTAAAAACTTTCAAATTTCAGCCAACATAAACTGAAATTTTGGTTTTAAATATTGTCCAAACAATCAACATATCAACATACATATCTTTCAAGGTTTAATCACAAGCATGTGTGATGTAACCTTGAAAGTTGGGGTTTTCAATAAGACATAATATTTCAGCCCAAAACCAGCCTATAACATGTCTAATATCATCTTTTAAAACCAATTTCAAAAGATAAATCAAGCAAGCCATCCATATAACCGGCTCTTGATGCCATTGAAGGGTTTGTTAGAACACAAAACATAGTTTAACCTTTTAAACTTTTCAGAAAACGCAGCGGAAGTATAGGATTATAACAAGTTTATAATCTGAAATTTTCGTGTTCTAAGTGTGGTTTTAAGATGGAAAACAAAACCCAAATCAATAGGATCTTAAATATATGAATGGAACAAGCTTTGAACCTACAAAACGTGCATAAAATCACAGCTTGAACAAGCTGTGATATCTACCTTTTCAGCAGCAAAAATCGACCAAAGATGATAGGTTTAGATGCTTGAAATCGACCAAGAGCTCAATGTAGAGATCCTCAAGCTTTGTATACCCCAAGCCTTGATCAAACACCACTCTTGCTAGGTAGAGTCACACCAAGAATCAACTTCAAAACCCCAAATTTTCTGCTGAATTTTCGTGAACCAGAGAGAGAAAAAGAGAGAGTTTTTGAGAGTTATTTTGCATGTCTTGATGGATGGAATGAATGAGTGTCAACCTAGTTATTGTTGGTGTGTTCTCAAGACAAAATTGGTCCAATGAGGTTGAAGGTAGGGGGCGGCCAAAGGGGCCTTTCAAAATTGTTTTTCCCTCCCTTTAAAACACCAACATAACTTAATAGAATTCACATTATGTCACACACATTAAAATGTCATTCTAGACTTATGTTAAATGTGACATATTCCTCTTAATTAACAAATTAATTAAGTTACACTCATATATTATTATTGTTATTTAAAACCTTTTTTAAATAACAAGAATAACAATAATTCATCAACAAATTATCCTTATAATTTGTTCCATCTCTCATGCAAGTTATTTAGAAAACCCATTTCCAAATTTGGTGTAAATATTTTATTGCATGATCACATCATCAATTAAATATTATTTGGTGTTTGCTAAGCTTGTTATTGGGTATAACCCGACTTGGATCATGACGTACTAACCACATCAATATTCTAAGTGTCTTGGGCACACAGAATCCTACACAGCATACATCCGAAGTTCCTTCGGAAGATCAGCATACATCCGGAGAAGTTCCTTCGGAAGATCAACATACATCCGGAGAAATTCCTTCGGAAGATCAAAATGCATCCGGAGAAGTTCCTTCGGAAGATCAGCATACATCCAGAGAACTTCCTTCGGAAGACCAAAATGTATCCGGAGCAGCTCCTACGGAAGAACAAAATACTTCCGCAGAAGTTCCTGCGGAAGAGCAAAATCCAACTGCAGATACGTCTGTAGCTCAATCAACAGAGACTCAATTTGATTATTTCTTGAATTCTCAAATTGAGATGAATCAGTCAGAGGCAATGGAAATGACAAATCTGGAATCATCCATTCCAGTTGAGTCAACTCCCTCAATGAGAATTCATAAGTCTCATCCGCTTAACAATATCATTGGAAATCCTGAAAAGAGAACTACAAGGAGCCAAAGTGGTACAGCCAACCTTTGTATCTTCAACTGTTTTCTTTCTCAAGTGGTGCCTCCAAACATTACAGCTGCTTTAAAAGACAATAGCTGGATTGAAGCTATGCAAGAAGAGCTTCAACAGTTCAGAAAGCAAAAAGTATGGTCTCTTGTTGATTTACCTGAAGGTCAACATCCTATTGGAACTAGATGGCTACACAAAAATAAACTGGATGATAGAGGGATTATTGTCCGAAACAAAGCAAGGTTGATAGCACAAGGATACACTCAAGAAGAAGGCATAGATTATGATGAAGTGTTTGCACCAGTTGCAAGAATTGAGGCAATAAGAGTGTTCTTGGCATATGCATCATATAAGAAATTTACTGTGTATCAGATGGATGTCAAGTGTGCATTCTTATATGGAAAATTGATGAGGAAGTTTATGTGTCTCAACCCCCAGGATTTGAAGATCCTCATTATCCTCACAGGGTATACAAACTAGATAAAGCTTTGTATGGTCTTCATCAAGCACCAAGAAAATGGTATGAAACACTATCATCTTTCTTACTCAAGCATGGCTACAAAAGAGGAACTATTGATCAGACACTCTTTCTCAAACAAGAATATCAAGATCTCTTAGTAGTTCAAGTATATGTTGATGACATTATATTTGGATCAACTAATAAGAGATTGTGTGTGAATTTTGAAGAGCTGATGAAATCTGAATTCCAGATGAGCTCAATGGGTGAATTAACATTCTTCCTTGGACTTCAAGTTCATCAAAAAACAGATGGAATATTCATCAATCAAGAAAAATACATACATCAAATACTGAAGAAATACAATCTAGCTGAAGTATCCTCATGCAAAACACCAGCATCAACAATTGATAAGATTGCTCCTGATCCCACTGGAAAATCTATTGATCAAAAATTATTTAGATCTATGATAGGTTCACTTATGTACTTAACTGCCAGTAGACCTGATATTATGTTTGTTGTGTGTGTATGTGTTAGGTACCAATCTGATCCAAAGGAGTCACATCTCAATGCTGTCAAAAGAATTTTCAGATACCTCAAGGGAAAACCAGGACTTGGTTTATGGTATCCCAAGGATGGAGACTTTACACTCTACTCATACTCAGACAGTGACTATGGTGGATGTAACAGCAATAGAAAATCAACAATCGGTGGATGTCAATTCATTGGACCCAGGCTAGTGTCATGGCAGTGCAAGAAACAAACAAATGTTTCTGTATCCACAGCTGAGGCTGAGTACATTGCTGCTTCAGCTGGGTGCTCTCAAGTACTCTGGTTACAAAACCAATTGCTTGACTATGGTTATAACTTTCTTCAAACCTCAATCTATATAGACAATTCTACTGCTATGTTTATCACTGCTAATCCTGTGCAACATAGTAAAACAAAACATATAGAAATTAGGTATCATTTTCTGAGAGATTGCTCAGAAAAGGGATTGATTAAGTTAGTCAAAGTGGATACATCAAACCAGCTTGCTGATTTATTCACTAAAGCCTTTGATTCAGTCAGATTTAATTTTCTGATTGAGTCTCTAGGTATGATTAACTTAGATTAAATCAAGTCTAAACAAACAACATGCTGTGTGCAATAATGCTTCAGTATGACATTTGCATGGGAAATGATAGTACACTATAGCTTTGCCTATTCCTGCATAAACAAATAACAATATATCTCAGCAAGTTTCTTGATATGTTAGTAGGTTCATCTTGAGTGGAAACAAACCTGAGTGCATGCAAAACATAATACTATAATAATTGTCGGTGGGAGAATTCATTTTGAGAAAACAAAGTGAGTCTTATCCTAATGTGATCAAATCGTTCATCTAAACACTATGTAAAACACTTTATACTATCTATCTTTGCAAATCATACTCCCTCTGTTTTGTGTAAACAAAGACCTGGGTGTATGCTCACCATACTGAATATCAGTAACAAAGGTGAACAGATCATGATCCTCATCATCCCTCTGTTTTGTGTGAACAAGGACCTGGGTTAAAGGCACCTCTGTTTTACGTGAGTAAAGACCTGGTGACCTGATGATGATCATATCTAAAGCTCTCAAAAGAATCCTAACTGATCAACTGTATATTTGTTGGATCTAGAGAGGCTGTTGCAACCAAAACCATATCACTTAGAAGATTTTGAGTACAACATACAAAGGACTTCCGAAGCCAAGTGTGGGACTTCCGAAGGAAGAAGGAGCTCTTCCGAAGTCTAAGTGTAAAATACACTTCCGAAGGAAAACTCCAACTTCCGAAGGTAAAGAAGTTACTTCCGAAGAATCAAGACTTGAAGACAAAGTTCTGAAGTCAACTTCCGAAGTATAAAGAAGTCATTAAAGCCTCGGAAGCATAGATGCATCTTCCGAAGTATAAATGGCTTCGGAAGAACTTGTTCGTCCGAAGCCAGTTAACCTTCGGAAGACACTTCTATTATCCAGTAGACATAAGTATGGTCTGTCTGACAGTCCGCTGCAAATCTCTGAGATACTGCATGGCGTTTTCTCAAAAGCCATGTAGTTGACCATACTTTAATCTACTGTTTACCTTTTTATGTTAAGTACAGTTGCCATCTTTAGTTGGTGACAAAAGGTAAGTCATGGACATGTCATGACTACCATATCTTAGATAATACTTTATCTAAGATACCTTAACTATAGCATTGTAGTATATGCTTTAGTCGTAGGTTTCCAGCTGGTATCAAGTATAACCGGCTGTAGGATCTAGTATATATAGTTTCTCATTGTAACTCATGTTCCATGCTTGTAAGTGTCTTGTAATCTTGAGTTGAGAAGTAATATATACAAGTACCTTGAAAATACTCCTGCTTGTTCCTTTGATTACTTATTATATTATTATCAACTCTTGTTAAAGACATTGCTTCATCTTGTTTGAGTGATATTATAAGTGAGTTTGAGAGAATTACAAGTGTTAAGTGACAAAACCCGATCCTGCAATTGGTATCAAAGCTTTTTAGGCTCTTGATTGTGAGATCTTACCATCCTAATCAACCAGTTTTTCACTCCTCCTTATACCTCACTCAAAAAATGACCCTCATCAAATCTGAAGTTGAAATGGGAACGATGACCAAAGCTCCCATCATCGACCCTGAAAACTTCAGGTCTTGGAGCAGAAGAATGGAAGGCTTCATCAGATACCAGGATAGCAAGATGTGGCAGTCCATCGTTAATGGCCCGTACAAGCCAAAAGTTGCTGGTGGAAACGGTGCCATGATCGAGAAGGCTGTTGAAGACTACTCCGATGAAGACAGGAAGAAGCTTGACATAGACAGCAATACTATGACCGTTCTCATGACTGCAATCCCAAACTCCATCATGGTGGGGTTTGAGCATTGTAAGTCAGCCAAAGAACTCTTTGATGCACTTGCTCAAATGTACTCGAGCTCTAATGATTCAAAGAAGGACTCACTGAAGCAGCAGTTTGAGAACTTCACCTATGTTGCTGGAGAAACCTTTAGCCAGCAATATTTCAGGTATATGGATCTTATCTCCTCCCTCCAATCTGTGGGAATCACTCAAGAACTTAGAGACCTTACCAGAAAGTTCATGAGTGCTCTACCCAATGAGTGGACTTTCTACTGTGTCTCCATTAAGAGAACAGAGAATTTAAACACTCTCACCATGACCGAACTCTATGGGATCCTTGATGGATACCGTTTGGAAATGGAAAGCAAGAAGGGTCACCAAGCAAGCAGACCCTTGAGCCTTCCTGCTAGCAACGCTTTAATGGTTGCTGAAGGCTCAGGAATCTCTCAGTCTCAGCAGTACCTGTCATACACCCAGCAACCATCTTGCTCATCTGGGCCTTACATCACATTACCTAAGACTCCAAGGTCTCATCAAGCTCAGCAAAGCTCCTTTCAGGAGGGATGTGCGTTTGTCTCAGGGAGTGGACACTCCAATGATCATCAATTTTGCTTTAATGATCTTGAGTGCTTCAGTCCAGATGACATAGAGTATGTGGACATTGTCCAGCAAATGGCTCTCCTTACCTACAGAGCGAAGAAGTTCTTTAAGAGAACTGGAAGGCAATTCCCTCAAAACCCAATCACTAGCAAGTTTGGGTTTGACAAGAGCAAGGCTAAGTGTTACAACTGTAACCAGCTTGGCCATTTTGCAAGGGAATGCAAGGCTCCCAAGTCCAACCCGGGAACCTCACAGGCCTCCACACATCCTTCTACACCAAAGCCCAATGGGAAGTTAACTGAAACAGCAGCTATGGCTCAAGAAGTTGACTGGAGCTTTATGGTTCAAGATATGACTCCTGCTCAAGCACTCATGGCAGGAACAGATGAAAATAAGGTATATGAACATCTCTGTACCCCTGCTTGTATTGCTAAGGTTAAGTTGTACCAGGACTACAATATGGAAATTAAATCCGATATTGAGTCTTTAAATGTGCTAAAATCTGACTTTAAAAGAGCTGAATCTGACTACCAAAAGAAAATTGAGGAGTTAGAGAAAACTGTATCTCTTTTAAAACATGAACACACCAACTATAAGACTCAAATCAAGGATTTAATATCCAAATTGACTGAGGCTCAAGCCCAGCTTGTCACAGCTGAGGCTCAAGCCAGGAAGTATGCTATTTCTGAGCAAAACTTCCAAGCCATACTTGCATCATCCTCTCACTCCAAACTTTGCTATCAAAACAAAAGTGGGTTGGAAACTAATGAAATTGCTCCACCACACTCTTATGAGTCTATAAGACAACCAAGATGTGGTACTGAAGAGCAAGAGGTTCCATCTGTTGACCCACCTAGTAAAGAGTCAAAGAGTGATGCAACTGTAGAGACCATGACCATCACAGGGAAGGAACAGGTAATTGAGCCCTCCCAGACAAATGATGATCAAACCCTGACCACCAAAGCCAGAAGAAGCAGGGCTAAAGCAGCCAGAAAAACTGCCAAGAAGGTGGTTGAATCCAAGCTGAAGATAGACCCAAAGCAAAAGGGTGTATTCATATCAGCAGGATTCCAGGTGGTTGGACCTTCTGATTCAGGAAAGGAGTACAGTACCAGTACTCCTGTCCTACCAAAGGATCAGAAGTTAAAGGGAAAGGTTGCTGATGAGGAGAAAAAGAACAAGAAACAGCAACCCTCCAATACCCAGAAAATTAACATTGCATGCATAATGTGTGGTCTGCAAAACCACATGGCTAAAGATTGTTACTACAATCCTGCTAGCACACATTATGCAAATAATGTTAAAAGAGAAGGAGTCAGGGAAGGTTTCACATTTGGACCATATCAAATGGTTCAAGTGATGAAAAAGGGAAAGCTTGTTTCCGAAGCAAGGCTTGTCTCGGAAGAAAACTATTCTTCCGAGAGGAAAAAGGCTTCGGAAATGAAAGCTGCAAAGACTCACAAAAGAGTCCCCTTGAAACCATCCCATAAGAAGACTGCTTCGGAAGAAAAGGTGATGAAGGTCTCCTCCAAAAAGAAAGAAGCTTCGGAAGAATGCCAAGCTACAAAAGCTTCATCAAGCTCATCTTCTATGATCAACCAAGGGATGGAATGGAAGATCAAGGAAGATGCTGCAGCCCAAACCTCTTCTTCAAAGACATCCATTGAACCCCCATGCATAAATTTTGGTTCAATCATGTCACTCTCATTGGAAGAACCCAAGACCAATAAGGCTTGGGTTTCCAATCAAAACTTATTATCTCACCTTATGTGCAGGGACATCCATATGACAAGAATAACAACATTTGGATTGTAGATAGTGGATGCTCCAGGCATATGACAGGGAACAGATCTCTCCTTCAACAATTTCAACATTATGATGGAGGTCCTGTCCAGTTTGGAGGTGAGGCCGGAGGATATATTTCTGGCAGAGGAAGTATATCCAACGGAAAGTTAAAAGTTAACAAAGTTAATTTTGTCAAACAGCTTGAACACAACCTGTTAAGTGTTTCTCAGTTTTGTGATCAAAAGCATCAAATGCTTTTCACAGAACATGAGTGCATCATCCTCAAACCTGGGATGACAATTCCTCAGGAATTGGTGCTTCTTAGATCTCCCAGGAGAGGGGATATGTACAAGCTTGATATGAACAATGCTTCCCCAATGGGAGAAGTATCATGCTTTCTTTCCAAAGTTGATAGTGATGAATCAACACTATGGCATAAACGAATGTGTCATGTCAATTTTAAGACAATGAATAAATTGGCTAAAAATAACTTGGTACATGGTTTGCCTAAAAAGGAATTTTTCTGTAAAGATAACTGTGTTGCTTGCCTGAAAGGGAAACAACATAGGTCTTCTCATAAATCCAAAGTTGTTAACTCTATCACTACTCCATTACACTTATTGCACATGGATCTATTTGGTCCCACAAGTATAATGAGCATTGGAAGGAAATCATATTGCCTTGTGGTAGTTGATGATTTTACTAGATTTACATGGGTATTCTTTTTAAGAACTAAAGATGAAACTGCTGAAACTTTGAAATCTTTTATTCTTAAAATAGAAAATCAAGTTGATCACAAGGTTAAAATAATTAGAAGTGATCAAGGGACTGAGTTTAAGAACTTTGCTCTTGACTCATTCTGTAACTCAAAAGGGATTGTCAGACAATACAGTGCTCCTAGAACTCCTCAACAAAATGGTGTTGCTGAGAGGAGAAATAGGACACTTATTGAGGCTGCTCGGACTATGTTAGCTGATTCAAAGCTGCCTCTAACATTCTGGAACAGGTGCTCAAGGCAATTCTGATGAAGATCAACTGTTTGAGCTTCCCAGACCTGCTCCAAGTTCTCCAAGAGCAACAACAAATCAACTCCCCACTATTGAAAGATCTGACAGTATAACCATTTCAAGAAATAGTGGTACTTTAACAAGGGATTCACCTGATGATCTTCAAGTCTCCTCAGGTGATTCTGCACAACACCAAGCTGATGGAAGCAGCATTTTGAAGGAACAGGCAACTGTTAATGATGCTTCACAGCAAAGAAATGATGATGTTTCTCTTTCATTCAATCAGTCCTCATTGAATGAGATTGAAACAACAGCTGGACCAAGTATTCAAGCTCTGAAGCAAAATATGTCCAACTTGGACTTGTCTTTGCAACTGGAGGTGATTCCAAGACTTAGAATTCACAATACTCATCCAGCTGAAAACATCATAGGGGAAGTCTCTGAGGGTGTGAGAACAAGGGGACAAACTCATAATGGGAATGTCTGCTTGTACTCATGCTTCTTATCCCAAATGGAACCCAAGAAGGTGGAAGATGCCTTGAAGGATAGTAGCTGGGTTGAATCAATGCAAGAGGAGCTGCTTCAATTCAAAAGACAAAAGGTTTGGAACCTATGTCCGCTACCATCTGGTCAAGTACCTATAGGCACCAAGTGGGTATTCAGAAACAAAAGAGATGACAGAGGATTGATTATCAAGAACAAGGCAAGACTGGTGGTTCAAGGATACACTCAAGAGGAAGGAATTGATTATACTGATGTCTTTGCACCTGTTGCAAGACTTGAGGCAGTTAGGATCTTCCTTGCTTATGCTGCATCCAAGAATTTCACTGTCTACCAGCTTGATGTCAAGTGTGCCTTTCTAATGGGGATATAGATAGGGAAGTCTATGTATGCCCAGCCTCCAGGATTGAAGACCCACATCACCCAAACTATGTGTGCAAGTTGGATAAAGCTCTATATGGGCTGCACCAAGCACCTAGGCTGTGGTATGAGACATTGTCTCAATTTCTTCTGAAGAATGGTTATACTAGAGGAACCATTGACAAGACTCTCTTCATTAGAAAGTCTGGGAAAGACATTTTGCTAGTTCAAGTCTATGTAGATGACATCATATTTGGTTCCCAAATGACCAAATGTGCAAAGACTTTGAGAGCATTATGAAAAAGAAGTTCGAAATGAGTTGTATGGGAAAAATGGACTTTTTCCTTGGAATTCAGGTAAAGCAACTGAAGGAAGGGTTTTTCATCAATCAATTTAAGTATGTCAATGATATCTTAGAGAGATTTGATATGAAGGATTGTAAAGCAGCAAAGACGCCCATACCCAGAAACCATGATTTATGCCCTGATTCTGAGGGGGAGGATACTGATCAACATCAGTATAGAGCAATCATTGGTTCTCTGATGTACCTCACAGCAAGTAGACCTGATATCATGTTTGCAACCTGCATTTGTGCAAGATATCAGGCTGCTCCAAAGGTGTCTCACCTAATTGCTGTCAAGAGAATCCTCAGATACCTCAAAGGAGCACCTAAGTTAGGTCTCTGGTATCCAAGAAATAGTGATTTTAATCTCTATGGTTACTCTGATAGTGATTATGGTGGCTGCAACATCAACAAGAAATCAACATCAGGTGGATGTCAATTTCTTGGTGGAAGGATCATCTCATGGCAATGCAAAAAGCAATCCTGTGTCTCTACATCAACTGCTGAAGCTGAATACATTGCTGCTGCAAGTTGCTGTGCTCAGCTGCTGTGGATTCAAAACCAGGTGATTGACTATGGATTCAACTTCATGAGCACTCCTATCCACATTGACAACAACAGTGCTATATCCATCACTGAAAATCCAGTAAAGCACTCAAAGACAAAGCATATTGACATCAGGTATCATTTCATTAGAGATATTCATGAGAAAATCTTATAAAACTAATCAAAGTGATTCAAATGAACAATATGCTGATTTGTTCACCAAAGCATTTGATGTACAAAGATTTAATATCTCATTACAGCTATTGGGATGATAAACATTGACTAAGTTAATCTCAATTGAAAACCTTTTCAATGGTAAAGTCTTATGTCAATACAATCTAAGCCCTGTTACAAAAGATCCTTTCTTATTTAACTAAGTATAAGTTCTTCCGAAGAGAACTTGCCTTCGGAAGATATCTAGTATAACTTCCGAAGCAAATTTCTCATAGGATAATTTTCTTCTCGGAAGTGTACTAAGTCTCGGAAGAAGCGATTGAGTTTATCTCACTAAAAAAGAGATCTACTTCCGAAGCACTTAATATACTTTCCCCTTGAAGCAACATGTATCTCGGAGAGCAATTTATTTACCTTCGGAAGTACATTTGCCTTCGGAAGAACTTTACCTTCGGAAATACCTTATACTCGGAAGAAAGATTTTACTGTGTAACGGAAATCTTTTGGGCCCCACTTTGTAAAAAGTAAAGATTTTGTTAATGATGTCGGATTATTTAAATGGCTTAACCTTACCGCCCCTGTCACATCATCCTCTGAACCTTCAACATCATCTTATCCAAACCACCCTTTAAACCGCCATTTCACCCATTTAAATACTTCCGGTTAATCACTTACACTCTTTTTACCAATTCACTGCCCTAAAAGCTTTCTTCTTCTCCAATTTACCTCTCTCAGAACTTTTCTCTGCTATCTTTCTCAAATGGCTCTAAACCCTCAGCACAACCAGGTCGCACTCCTTGACTCTTCAAGGGATGCTGACTTCTCTGATATCATCTCTTTCTTAGCCCAATCTTCATACTACACAGCATTGACCGTAAACCCTACCATTTACTCCAACCAAATGTCTGAATTTTGGGCAAATGGTCGGATTGAAACCCTAAATGGGGTTCGTGCTATCAGGTCAAGTGTTTGTGGCCAAGAGTTGGTCATCACTGAACAATCATCATCAGGGAGCATCTTGAGCTCCATGATGAAGGCGCACCGACGGAATTCCCCAAATCTGAGTTAGATAACTCTTATCTCCAAATGGGATACGGTGGAGGTGGAGATGTTAGCAGGTCTACAGTCTACAAATTCAACTTCTCCTACAAGTGGAAGTTCCTGCTACATGTGGTTCTTCACTGTCTATCTAAACAAATCCGGGGGATGGGATCAAATTCCCTATGAACTCGGGTGTTTAGTTCATGGGTTGGTACAAGGCCTGCGCTTCAACTACTCAAGGTTTGTGCTGACTAACCTCATGGGAAATCTGCAAAGGGACACATTCTTTATGTATCCCAGATTTCTACAGCACATAATCAACTGCGAGCTAGATCAGGGTAAGCTTGTCTGTGCAGCTGCTCTGTCTGCTCCCCAAATGAGGCCGACCATCTTCAAAGTCTTGAAGAGAGTGTCTACCAACTACACTGGAAGGGATACCGCACTACTTCCAGGTATGATTGAGCCAATGGCTCCTGGTGACATCCCTGTTAACCCCACAAGGTGATGAACCCACACCAGCAACTACCCTCACCATTCCAAATCTACCTTCTCCTCCAATCACTGTCACCTACCAGAGACGTACCAAACGAACCCTTGTTCAATCTACTCTGATTGAATAAGCCCCTCCTCTTCAAACCAAAAAGGCTAGAGTGGAACAAGGGGCTCCCACTCAGCCAGAGGTCCACCAATCCTTCACTATTGACCTCAATATGGGTCTTGAGTCTCCTCAGTCTCAGACCCATGAGCCCATAATCCCAGCTGATAGCCCTCAGGGTGAGTCTCTATACTCCCCTGAGCAACCACAAGGGACAGCTCAATGCCTTTTGACATTGATCAAAGTCCCGGGTCCTTAGGTCTTCATTCCTTTTCTTTTACTGACCTATTGACTGGAGCGGTGGTGAGAGAGAGACTATGTCTCAAAAGGCGATGAAGTTGATCCACAACACCCCATATAAGGATCAACAGAGCCTAGAGAGAAACTCTTGTCTCTAGCCCACACCAGCAAAGCCCTACATGAGGTGAGTCCCACTGATGTGGAGGGGACTCATGTAGATTCAGCTGCCACTTCTGAAGGAGCCTCAATGGATCCTCAGGACAGTGGTAACGATAGTCAGACTGAATCTACGGCAACCATGCCCTATGATGCCTCTGAAAGAGACATCATTGTGCAAGGGAAACCAGGGTGCCAAGAAACCACATCTGGTGGTGAGGATGAACATACTAGGTATGTTACCTCATCTCCCCGTGATTCTTCAAAAGAAGATGAGGGAAGAATGCAACTCATCATAAGAGACCTACTTTCTAAAGTCTCAAACCTTGAATCAAAGGTTAAGACTTAGAGATAGGTCTGCCACTCAGCAACTTGAGATTGAAAGTCTCAAGGTCAAACTAGCTGAGATGAGAACAGTTGAGAGATCTGTTATGTACCAGTTCAAGTCTCCTTGACCTCTTCCTCTAGCTCATCTACCTCTCAAGATGATGCTAACAAAAAAGGGGGAGAATGTTGAGGAACAAAGCCAAAGACAGGATACCATCAGTCAAGCTCTTACTTCTTTGAGCTCAAGACAACAAGCTGCCATCTTCCCTGAGCCTCCTCCAGTTGTGTTTCAAGTGGATCAAAGGATGCTTCAGGATCTAAATAGGATCTTCAACAAGTTCCTTTTAGAGTCCCTAATTGATCAACCCAGTCCGGATATGTCTGTGATTTACTTTGGAGCTCAAGAGCTTCAGAGGTTGAATGCACCTCTACCACTGTTGAGGAAGTTGGTCAACCTAAGGCCCAAGTGGAACCTGAGATTGATTTGGAAAAGGGGAAACTAGGACTGATGGCCCAGCAACTGAAACAGTTGGGACAGAAGGTGTGTTTTCAAAGGCTTCCGAAGCACAATTCGAAGCCTCGGAAGAACCAACACAAACTTCCGAAGCTGTGAAATTGTGCTGCTGAAGGACTGTTCTCTCTTTCCGATGATCTAATAGTCATAGATGCAATTCTGGAACTTGCATCTGAGGTTAATAGGGAGGACTTTCTCAGCCAACCACTAGCTATTACATCTGCATTGACCTCAGCTCCTACCTCCACCATCCAACCTGAATCTTCTACCCAAGAACCACCAAAAGTTTAGCACTTCCGAAGACATTAAAGGCAAAAGGAAGATGACTTCGAAGAGAACTTCGAAGAAGAAGAAAGGTGGAGAAGCTTAAAAGGAAAGGAAGACTGCCAACTGAAAACTGTTAGCTGCAAGTACAAAAGCAGCTTGCAGCCAACCAAGAGGCAATCAACAATAGAAGAAGGGTGGAGGTAATTGATAGACTTGTCAGTCTAGGGGCTGCTTCGGAAGATGTACTCCTGCTACCATTAGAGGAGCTGATAGAGCTTGAAAAGGCAACCTTGCTGCAAAGACAGCAAAAAGAAGAAGCTGCAAGGTTGGCCTTGGAAGAAGAAAGGCTGAGAAAAGAAAGAGAAGCTGATCTGCAGCTCAGGAGAGAAAGGATCACTTTCCTACTCTCCAGAGGATTCTCTCAAGAGGAGTTGTCTCCACACAATAGTGACACGATCTTATGGCTCTTTAACAAAGAGCAAGATCAAATGGAGAAGGAGAGAAAGAGAGCTGCAAGGGGAGAAGCTGGTGAAGAGAGAAGAAAGAAGAAAGAAGAAGAGGCTGGATATCTGCCGCCAAGAAGATAGGTGAGAAAGCTTGGATGAAGAACCATATTAAAGCTCATGGCTTCTCTGGCAGGAAAGTGGGTCCAATGTCTGAAAAGACTCTCCAATGACATGTCAGTGACATCAAGGCTGACATTCGTGCGGGGAGAAGAAAGGAGATGTATAGAAGGGGACAGGGGATGACCTTCAAAGCCACCTCTCAGCCCAATATCAAAACCCAACATCAACCTGAACCAATACCCTTTCCCTTCCCAATCAAAATGGACCTGAACCTTTCACCCCTGAACCTAACACCATCACAACTACCAATCCCTCACCTCAGCCACCTAAACTACCCATCATCCAACTAAAACCTTACCCAGAACCCAAACTCCTAAACCTACCCAACAACCAATCAAACCATCCCCTCAGCCTTCCAAACATCTCTCTATGGAGGAATTCAAGGCGATCAAAACCAAGCTCATCAACTGCACTACTCTGAGCGACATCTCATGTGGAGGAGAGATCTTAGAGATACAGTCAACCTGACTTATGTTGATGGACTCAAGTCCCTCACAGAGAGATGATTCTTGATCTGCCAGAGGAACTTTGGACCAAGCCGCAAGACTCCTTGGCCTCAATTCAGATACATTGAATGAGAGAAGAAAGAAGCTGAGGAGAAGGCTGGTGACTCTGCTGGACACAAAGAAAGGAGATAGGGTACCAAGACAATCTATTGTACCCAGAAAGAAGATAGTTCAGTGGAGGTTCGAAGACTCTTCTCACAACTTTGTTGTAGAGAGAGAATGAGAATTGGTGAGATTAGACAGGCTGAAGCCTCATCTCTGCTACACTTAAGCAGAGATTTGATATTGCTGAGTTAGCAGAGAGAAACCATTCTCCAACCCCTCAAACTCCAATGTAGCTGCTCACATCAGAAATCATCTAGGCAGCCTTCACATGGCCGAGCTCATTGCAAGAAGCAAGGTCGAAGAGGAGTCAAAAAACTGAGAGAGGAGGAGGAAAGGAAAGGATCAGCAACCAAGGCAAAGCCTTTCTTCAAATGGTTGAAGGTCCTGAACTTGAGTCCATAGTTAGATGGGAGTATGACTACAACTCCCGTCAACTAACTCTCTTCAGGGGGGGTCACAACAAAGGGTACATGTCATTCAAAGTGATAGACTGGATCTCCTATCCACGAATGACTTGTACAAGCTTCTAAGCACCACTTCCGGGAAAGAACAGAGAGACAGACAAATATCTTTTGTCCCTGGTGCTGAAAACTTTTGAGAAGTAGAGATAAGTGAAGTTTTGGTAGCATCAGCCTAGGGGGGAGTTTGTTGGATCTAGAGAGGCTATTGCAACCAAAACCATATCACTTAGAAGATTTTGAGTACAACATACAAAGGACTTCCGAAGCCAAGTGTGGGACTTCCGAAGGAAGAAGGAGCTCTTCCGAAGTCTAAGTGTAAAATACACTTCCGAAGGAAAACTCCAACTTCCGAAGGTAAAGAAGTTACTTCCGAAGAATCAAGACTTGAAGACAAAGTTCTGAAGTCAACTTCCGAAGTATAAAGAAGTCATTAAAGCCTCGGAAGCATTAGAAGCATCTTCCGAAGTATAAATGGCTTCGGAAGAACTTGTTCTTCCGAAGCCGTTAAGTTAACCTTCGGAAGACACTCTATTATCCAGTAGACATAAGTATGGTCTGTTGACAGTCCGCTGCAAATCTCTGAGATACTGCATGGCGTTTTCTCAAAAGCCATGTAGTTGACCATACTTTAATCTAAGTTTACCTTGTTATGTAAGTACAGTTGCCATCTTTAGTTGGTGACAAAAGGTAAGTCATGGACATGTCATGACTACCATATCTTAGATAATACTTTATCTAAGATACCTTAACTATAGCATTGTAGTATATGCTTTAGTCATAGGTTTCCAGCTGGTATCAAGTATAACCGGCTGTAGGATCTAGTATATATAGTTTCTCATTGTAACTCATGTTCCATGCTTGTAAGTGTCTTGTAATCTTGAGTTGAGAAGTAATATATACAAGTACCTTGAAAATACTCCTGCTTGTTCCTTTGATTACTTATTATATTATATCAACTCTTGTTAAAGACATTGCTTCATCTTGTTTGAGTGATATTATAAGTGAGTTTGAGAGAATTACAAGTGTTAAGTGACAAAACCCGATCCTGCAATATTATCTTGAGCTTTATCAACATTGCATCAATGAGATGCCAAATACATCTCAAGATAGCTATTATAACTTAAAGTACATAGTCTTAAATGATGATTTGACTTGCAAAGGGAGGATAACACCTTTGTGAATCAAATGTGAAAAGCATGACAGTTATTTCAAAAACAATATGAAAACATGATAAACAAAGCATGCCTAGTTGATACATGAGCTCTTGTATGAATTATATGGACAACATACTTGCAATCAGAACTTGTTCTTGTATCACAAAAACAACATAACTGATCAGGAAGAGGCTAGCATCATAGTATGATCCCATCTATGTGTATCTGATCATTATCATTATAGTTATCTCAATTCAGTAATTCCTCTTAAAGGAAAATTTAATGATAAAATGTTTAAGTTCTTCATAATCACAAATTTAGGGGGAGTAGAATACATGAAAAAGCATCTTAATCAGCAGCAGCAATGTCTATATTATTATCAATTTGAAGAAATTGAAATCTGAGCATCATCTTAGCTGTTGGATACATGAAAATTTTTAGTAAAAATTTATATTTTAAATTGACTTGTACTAAATTGCCATGTATGCAAAGCCAACGAGGTCCTAAAGCAATAAATGGTTCAACCAATGAATTTGGGCCATACATACAACTGTGTGTACATCAATCTTAATGTTTATCCGTAGATTGGTAAACTACGGATGAATAAAGATCAATAAATTAATGATTACAATTTCACATCAGTAGAAGTTGTTGATCCGTAGATGTACTACGGAAGAGTAAAATTGTGGATCCCACTTAATTGAGAAATTACTTCTACGGAAGAATACAATGTGGGACCCACTTAATAAATCAGAGAAAATTAATATGTCTGAGGGTATAAATAATGAGGTTTGACTTGTCAAATTCATTATTCACTTTTTCCGTTCACTTTTTCAGACCTAGAAAATCTCACTCAACAAAACTTTTCCCACTTCCTCAACATTCAAAATTTACCAAATCAAAACCTTAAGCAAACATATAGTTGTGTTCTTAATCAGTGTTTATTAAGGTAAAACATGTCGTAATCATCGAGAATGAACCAGTTGATTCTTGTTTTATCTCACAACTGTTCGTATTCTCATATCAATAATGTGATTCTAACGAAGTCTTTTCTTATGAACAGATGGATCAACGATTTGCAAAAGAACATAATGTGTGTGCTTTCTTGAACCCTGACGATCCTGTGTCAGAAGGATGCCAAGAAATTATGAGACTCTGAAGAAGATTAGCAAGATGAAGATCAACTATAAGTATGATGATCAGAAGACTGCTGTTTCTTACTTCTACAACAAGATGATTGCCAGAATCAAGGATCTTGCAGTTTTGAAGAACTGATTGCAAGTAGCTAAGCCTAAGGGGGAGTATTGTTAGGTCTAGAATCAGTAGATCTAGTCATTATGTATAGGCTTAGTACTTGAATTAATATCTGTAATGAACTCTTGTATTTCATTATTGTGTATGCATTAAATATATAGGTTAACCCATTTATATATGTGTTGGTTTATGTATGGTTGCAGGAACAAAATTATAATTGGTCAATTTGTGAAATTGACCAAGTGTAAGAAACATCTACGGATGAACATTTTTGTTCTTCCGTAGATACATTTCTTACAAGTAATTATGCATCCAAAGATCTTCTGCGGATGAACAACAAGATACCTTGGAAAGAACAATACCTTCGGAAGAACAATACCTTCGGAAGAACAATACCTTCGGAAGAACAAGATACATTCGGAAAATCATTACCTTCGGAAGAACGTTATCTACGGAAGAACAAAATTACTACTAAAGACTATATTCCTGCGGAGTCCAAACACTCGTATTATACAAGTGGTACAAGTAAACAAGTCAACAAGGCGGTTATGCGAATCCCGAGAAATCCGATGATTCCTTAACAGAAACAAATCAAATCCCAAGAGATCCGGTGTTTCCTATAACTGAAACACCTTTGTCTATAAATATGGATCCTAGGTTTCGATTCAAGGACGATTGAGTTAGACGATTGATTGATTAAATAGCAATACAACAATCATCAAAAGTCTTTCGATCAACTTTAACATACACAACATCATAGCATTCTTTGATATCGTACATTCAATTCTTTTGTAATCATCAACACATTATAATAAAATACTGATTAATCATTAATTGTGTTTTGTTTCGTGTGTTCTTGATATTTCATTGATATTTAAAGTTGTTTAAACAAAATTAAACCAAATCAACATTAATTCCGCTAACGTTGACTTGTCATCGATTCACACTGATAATTCCTGTTGACGATCCTTGGATTCACACTGATAATACCATACAACTCTGTTAGAGTAAGAGTCTTAAGGTTCTCAGTCCTCTTGATAACAACACAGTAACGTGTCCATAGTCTTGGAAGAAAAGACATGAACTTCCTCACAATGTCCCTGTTCTCAAGAGTTACTCCAACATCCATTAAAGTATCCACAATTTCAACATACCTGAAGTATTGTTGAGTCATGGTTTCATCTACCTTGAAGGTGAAGTTTTCAGACTGTTGCTTCAAGAGATCCTTCTTGTTCTCCTTAGCTTCATTGGACACCTCATACATGAGTTTCAGTGCTTTCCATAGTTGCTTGGCAGTTTTGCACTTCTTGAAGTCTCTGTAGATGGAGTTTGGAAGAGCAGTTTGAAGGGCTGTCATGGATTTTTGATCAATCTCTATTATTTTTCTGTCTTCATCAGAATAGTCAGCCACAACCTTTGGAATCATACCACCACCAGTAGCTGAAGGGGTGCTTGGTATGTAAGGTCCTTGAACAACAGAGTCCCACATCCTGGAGTCTTAAGACTTGATAAAGCCTTCCATTCTTTGACACCAAGTATCAAAGTCTTCAAGAGTGATTAGTGGAGACTTTGTCATAGTTCCAGCTTCCATATCAGCTTTAGTAATAGCTACCAAGTAAAAAGTGAGACAGAACAAGATAGCAAACAACACAAGTGTATGGTTTTCAAGAATGTTGTATATTGCTTCTCAAGTTCTTTTACAAGTATTACAAATCATAGAAAGAAAGTTACAAGTACTTGAGATACTTTATACTACATCCTACAGCCGGCCATACTTTGAAGGCCAGCTAGATACATAAGACTAGACAACTACAGAATCAAATGTAGAGTCAAAAGGTTGATTGTCTTTTGACTAGTGACTATGACATGTCATAGCTCACATCCTAATATATTACAAAAAGGATAAAAGTACATAAAGTAGAAAGCTCAGGCTCAAGACCTTAATGTACAGTTACCAAAAGCATGGACCTTTTCACCAACTCATGTAAGTTGGTGACTGAACAGAGTTGCACCGGAAAGGTGGTTCAGCTTTATGGTAAAGTACATCAGATAAAAGCATGTTCATAAAAGTCTTCGGAAGAAATCTGTCTTCACTCTTTGGCTTCGGACGACTTTGTCTTTGAAGCTTCGGAAGACTTCACTTTTGGCTTCGGAAGATGTTGGTCTTTGGCTTCGGAAGATTTTACACTTAGAATATTTTCTAGATGGTGTAAAACTTCCGAAGTATTTCTACTTCTGTACTTTAGTGCATGCATGCAGAGGGACTTTGGATGTTTTGGCTGCATCAGACTTATAGGAATCCTTACAAAGCTCGAGTAGATAAAGAAAATAATAGACAGAACATGACCAACTACTTGAGTATCATAGGTTTCTACCAGACTGTTAGGACCTGGTATTTGAACGAAATACCTAGTGATTAGCGTGTTAAACCAACTCAAATAGTGCGGAATCCTATTTGATTGGCGATCCAATCAGTGAGAACACACGAAGAATCAATCAAGAATTGAATCCAACGTCAGAAATCGATTAGGAATCGATCTGATGTGCTCTGTGAACTTGGAGAACGATTTGGGAGGCTTCTGGACGGCTAGGGTACGTCTGGAATCGTAATGGGATGAATGCTTACGTTTTCCCACGAATTAGGTCTATTTATAGGTTAGTATTGTTCAATCGTGCGACTGGGCCATAAGTATGGTTCAGTCGTGCGATTGAACCATGTGGTTGATTCATCCGCACGACTGAGTGTTCAGTCGTGCGATTGAGTCAATCTTATGTGTCAATCATACGACTGATCCAGTCTCCTGGTTCAGTCGTGCGATTGAGTCAATCGTATGAAGTTATTCATGCGTGCGGTCCATTTGCATGGGCCATTCGCATGAGAACTTCAATAAGTTAAGTTTGAATGTTTTAATTAATATAACATAATGTGCAATCATTCAAACAATCATAAACCCAATCAATTCAATCACGACTCATTAATGAAATATTAAACATCATAAGTAACAAACAATTCATATCATTTCATTAATCAATACACTTACATCATAATCAGACAGACAAGATTCATTACATTACAAATTATGATCTAGGGACATACATGCATCAACACAGACAGAAGCTTTACTCACTCTATCTTATGACTATACCGAGTTTAAGTATCTTAAGAAGCTGAAACAAGAAGCTATTAAAGAAAGAAAAGCTGCTAAGAGAAAGATGAGGCAGGAAGCTACAAAATCAAGGGCCACCATCAAAACCAACAAGAAGAAGTCTGAAAATAAACAAAGGATGGAAAGCTTCTTGAAGCTGTATGGGTTCTCTGGAAGTAAGCTTGGTCCCATGTCATTATCCATAATAGATGAGCACATCAGGATGATCAAGCAAAAGATCAAGAAAGGTAAGCTTCAAGACTTACATTCTTCACAAGTCAAGTTGCACCTTAAGCTAAGGTCAAGGTTTAAACCAACTAGACAACATAACCAAAACCTCTTGCTGATCCACAGCCAACTTTATCTTTTTACGCAGCAAGGTCCTGAACCTTCTTTGAACATGTGAAGAGGAAGGACCAAACTGAGAAGGAAAAAGAAGGAAGAGGTGATCAAGACCAACCTTCTAAGTTAAAGTATAAAAAAGGAAATGGATGGCCATTAGAAGATATTTGTAGGCAAAGAAGAAGAATAAGTCTAAGGAATCCACCTATGCGTACGAGTCAGAACACCCTGAGGGTGAACCAAAAGAGCACGCTTGTAAGGCCTCGTTCCCGGGAAGCCTCACAGTTGGTTGATCATAGCAAAAAAAATCAGTTTAATAATAAAACATTGCAGCGGAAATAATTAGACATTCATTTAAAACTTAGAAACCATATTGTACTCATACATTTGTCCTTTAATTTCAAACAAAACATGTTACTTGTTCTTGAATTACAATAAAGATTTCATAAATAATAATGCCATCCATAGCTCCCCAAGTAGCTCCGTGTGCCATCCTCAGCATCAGCGTTTACCTTCCAACTATTATGCATAAAAGTCAGCTTCGCTGAGTGAGTCCTAGTTTTAAATAATATAAGAAAATATAAACTTTATCCTTCATATAATGATCATGCATACATCATAGTACATAACATTACTTGCATCATAATAAGCATGTTCATTATCTTTCATTCTTTCATTATCTTTCACTTTCATCATAAATGAAATTGCACAAAGCAAGAGCTCCATGTTGATCGACAAAAAATGTCAATCCCTGTCGGTACACATGAATACGGTAGCTAACCCCCGAAAGTTGATCCACACTGCAAGGCACATAGCCCGCTCATGAATACAGATCCATCATCATACATCAGACTCACATAAGTGAAGTCTATCATAGTGCTTGCAAGACTTTTCATCATCAAACGGGCCCGGGGGTAACATTCATTAAGTTTCACTTTTCATTAATATCATCTTCCACTTTAATATATAATACTTAACTTATTAAGTACACAACATACCAAGTACTAATTATCATCAAACATAACCGATCCGCCGCGAGACAGCGGGGGTTCGGGGGCGGCAGCCCCTAACAGCGGGGTCCTAGGGGCAGCAGCCCCTAGTGGGGTCCAAGGGGCAACGCCCCTGGCTGGGGCCGGGCTGCCAGGTCAGCGCGAAAATTGTTTTATATTTAAACATTTATATAGCACATTTACTTATAGAAAAATCGTTCTTCCTGTTAAAACCCCTTAAAATCTTGTTCATTTAAAAACGTATATTTAGTATGCATAATAGCCCCAAAACATGGAAAACTTATAAATAGGGGATCTAGAACTCACCTGGATACCACGAATAACTTCTAGGCTAAGCTTACAAGGCTAGGATCACTCTACACAGCCTGCAGAATAGCTAACACTTAAAGGGGTTAATTTCTGCCTAAATTCGCTGCTAATTTCGCTGCAAGATCAGCAATTTCGCAGCTAGATTCGCCAATACTTTTGCTGCTAGTTTCACCAGCAGTTTCGCTGCTAGTTTCGCTAGCACATTCGCTGGCAGTTTCGCTGGCATCTTCGCTGCCAGTTTTGCTGCCAGTTTCGCCCAACTTTCGTTGGAAAAACATGTCTGCGAAACTACCTGCGAAACTATAATTTCGCAGGAAGATCCATAGTTTCGCTGATTGAATATGCAAGTTCGCTGGATGAATACGCAGTTTCGCAGATCGCATAAAAATTACGGACCAGACCGTTTTTAACCTAAAATCATAACTTTTTACGTTCAATCTCTTAGTTTATCATCCATGAGGCTAAATCTAAGCTTTATACATGTTTTCATACGTAAAAATGTGACCTTTATGCGATTCTTTGCAACTTTTTAAAACCCAAAACCCTAGAATCCGGGTTTGATCTACAGAAGGGTTTAGAGGTCGATTCTTACCTGGATTTGTTGCTTCTTTCTTAGATCTTGATGCTCCAACACCCAGATCTTCAATCTCTTCACCTTGGAAGCTTCAAATCTTGAGTTTTTTTCACTTTCTCTCTCTACGAATTTTGGTGGCTAGGGTTGTAATGAGGAAGACGAACCTGGTTTTGGGTGCTTAAGGGCTGATTATGGGCCTTTAATCCCATAGGCCACTACCCAATAAGCCTAATTTTAGCCCATGACCATTTCTTTACCTTATTAAAATACCCAATAATTAAGCCCATTATCCTTAATGACTCGTTTCGACTTTTCGGGGTGTTACAAGTCTCCCCCACTTATTTAGGTTTCGTCCTCGAAACCTGCTAGTCATCAAACAATTGAGGGTAAAATTTTCCCATCTCCTCCTCAGTCTCCCACGAAGATTCTGACCCTTTTCTGTGTCTCCACTGTACCCGTACTAGTGGAACCACTTTATTCCGTAAGTGCTTCTCTTTCCAATCAAGGATGGCCACCGGCTGCTCTACATAATTTAGCCGTTCATCGACTTCAATGTCTTCTAGTGGTACAAATGCATCATTATCTGCCATACATTTCCTGAGATGAGATACGTGGAACGTAGGGTGAATTCCACTCAACTCATCAGGTAGTTCTAATCTGTAGGCCACTTCTCCTACCCTTGCGATAATACGGAATGGCCCTATGAATCTTGGGCTCAACTTTCCCCTTTTTCGAAACCTAATGATCCCTTTCCAGGGCGATACCTTGAGCATAACCTTGTCACCAACCTCAATTTCTATCGGCCTACGCCTCTTATCAGCATAAGACTTCTGGCGGTCCTTTGCAGCTTTCATGAACGCCTTAATCTTATCTAACTTCTCAGTTGTGACCTCAATCACTTCAAGACTCCTCAATTCCTTCTGCCCGATGTCACCCCAACACACAGGCGTTCTGCACTTCCTACCGTACAACATTTCGTAAGGTGGCATACCAATGCTGGCATGATAACTATTATTATATGAGAATTCCGCCAACGGTAAGTGCTCATCCCAGCTTCCTCCAAACTCGATTACGCAGGCTCGTAGCATGTCTTCTAAAGTCTGGATCGTCCTTTCCGACTGACCATCTGTCTGGGGATGGTAAGCCGTACTAATATGCAGTCTAGTCCCCATTGAGTCATGAAACCTCTTCCAGAACTTGGACGTAAACCGCGTGTACCTATCCGAAACGATAGACACTGGCACGCCGTGACGAGTCACGATTTCCTTGATAAATAGCTCTGCCAACCTCTCAGAGGAATACGTCTCACGAATTGGTAGGAAATGTGCGCTCTTTGTTAGACGGTCAACAATCACCCAGATTGTGTCGCTTCCCCTTGCGAGGCAGCTTTGTGATGAAGTCCATTGTGATGTGTTCCCATTTCCATTCAGGGATATCCAAAGGCTGGATCTTCCCATATGGCTTTTGGTGCTCTGCCTTCACTTGCAGACAAGTCAGGCACTTGCTCACGTACTTAGCCACGTCTCGCTTCATTCCCGGCCACCAGTAATCTTTCTTCAGATCCTGATACATTTTCGTGGCACCGGGGTGTATGGAATATCGAGTTTTGTGAGCCTCATCCATGATTTTCTCCCTTAAATCTCCATAGAGAGGGATCCACATTCGCCCAGATCGGGTTCTAACTCCCAAGGTGTTTTCCCCCAAATCTGAAACTTGTCCTTTCATTCTTTCAGAGTTGACTCTGTCCTCTCTTAATGCCTCATCCTGGAACTCCCTCACTCTTTTCATAACATCAGGCGTCATGATTATCTGGCAAACCCTCACCCGAATTGGTTCGGGTCGTCCTTTTCGGCTAAGGGCGTCAGCAACCACATTGGCTTTGCCTGGATGATAATGAATTTCGCAGTCATAATCCTTGATCAGTTCCAACCACCTCCTCTGCCTCATATTGAGTTCCTTTTGTTCAAAGAAATACTTTAGACTTTTATGATCAGTGAAGATGGTGCACTTCACACCATACAGGTAGTGCCTCCAAATCTTAAATGCAAACACCACCGCAGCCAACTCCAAATCATGGGTAGGATAATTGGCCTCGTGAACCTTTAATTGTCTAGAAGAATAGGCTATCACCTTCCCTCGTTGCATCAACACGCAACCCAATCCTGCATACGAGGCATCCGAGAAGACCACCAGATCCTCGTTCCCTTCAGGTAACGTCAAGATAGGGGCTTGAGTTAACCTCATCTTTAGTTCTAGGAAGGCGTTCTCCTGATCAGTACCCCATTCATACTTCACGTCCTTTCGGGTCAACTTTGTCAAAGGAGAAGCTATCTTGGAGAAATCCTGGATAAACCTCCTATAGTAGCCTGCCAAGCCTAAGAAACTACTAATCTCAGATGGCGTCTTTGGAGGTTCCCATTGCATCACCGCTTCAACCTTTGCAGGGTCCACCCTGATCCCCTCAAGATTAACCACATGACCCAGAAATTGAACTTCTCGTAGCCAAAATGCGCATTTAGAGAACTTAGCATATAACTTCTCATTTCTAAGCGTCTCCAATACTTCTCGAATATGATCGGCATGTTCCTCTTCACTTTTTGAATAAATCAAAATGTCGTCGATGAATACTATCACCGATTTATCCAACATCGGTCGACATACTCTATTCATGAGGTCCATGAAAGCAGCTGGTGCGTTGGTTAAACCAAAGGACATGACGAGAAATTCGTAGTGTCCATAACGCGTACAGAACGCTGTCTTAGGAATGTCTTGTTCTTTCACCTTCAGTTGGTGGTAACCAGACCGCATGTCTATCCTTGAAAACCAGCTGGCACCCTGAAGTTGATCGAACAGGTCATCGATCCTTGGTAATGGATACCGATTCTTTACAGTCAGCTTATTGAGCTCGCGATAGTCAATGCACATCCGCATGCTACCATCTTTCTTCTTGACGAATAAAACCGGAGCACCCCATGGAGAGATACTCGGTCGGATGAAGCCTTTATCCAGTAAATCTTGCAACTGGTCCCTCAGTTCTACCATCTCCGAAGGAGCTAATCGATACGGTGCTTTAGCGACAGGTTGTGCTCCTGGTAGCAAATCAATTTGGAATTCGATTTCGCGGTCAGGCGGCACACCGGTCAGGTCTTCAGGAAAGACGTCAGGAAACTCGCGCACTACTGGCACGTCTGATAATTGTGGCTCTGGCGCATCCACATCTTTTACATAGGCCAAGTAAGCGCTGCACCCACGTCTCAAGTACTTTTCAGCTGTGATCATCGACACGAGCTTCGGTACACAGCACACTTTATCTCCACGAACCATTACAGAACTACCATCAGGCGCTGTTAGACGAATTATCTTCTTACTACATACTATATTGGCTTCATAGGTAGCTAACCAATCCATGCCTAACACCACATCGAAACCTCCTAAGGCCATAACATGCAATCTAGCAGGGAACTTACAATCTTCTAACTCAATCAGGTAATCCTCAACCACCTCAGTTACCTTAATGGACTTACCAATGGTTGTTTCTACATAGAAAGGCTCATCTAACTTTCTACTCTTATCATGCAACAATCGACAAAAGGCAGCAGACACAAAACTCCTACTAGCACCAGAATCAAAGAGCACAGAAGCATATTCATGGTCTACCGGAAACATACCTGAAACTACTTCTGGGTCTGCCCTGGCCTCCTCGCGAGTTATATTGAATGCCCTCGCCTTCGCCTTTGTAACGTCACCCCTTCCCTTATCTCTAGCTTTAACCGTTCCTGTTCCTTCTGGTTTTCCTTTCTTACAGTCTCTTCCCGCATGACCCATCTCGCCACACAGGTAACACTTCCCCACCTTGCAATCCCTAGCATAGTGGCCCTCGCCTCCACATTTGAAACATTTTCCCGTCCCAACTCTGCACTCCCCTGAATGACCTTTTCCACATTTTCTACAAGCACCTCCTTCCCCAGTATTTCCGTGTCTCCCAGACTGATCCTCAACCCTCATCCTCTTCTCTCCACTCCGGAAGTTATCACCTCTGAACCTCTTCCCATTTCCATTCTTGTTCCCATTCCATTTCTCCACCTTCTTCTGTACAGGCGTCGGGTCTCTCTCATCGTACAACCTCCCAGCTAAATCCACCACAGACCTAAACGTACCCGGTCTGGCTGCAATCATGTGCCTCCTGATGTCCACAGGCAAACCCTGTATGTATCTTTTGATCTTCCTGGACACAGGTGTCACCATGTCTGGCACAAGTCTTGCAAGTTCATTGAACTTGGAGGTATACTCTTGATGAGTCATGTTCCTAGCCTTCAAATACAAGAACTCCTTTTCAATCTTGTCTAATTCCCGATGGGGATAATACTCATCCAGTACTAACTCCTTCAACTCAGACCACTTCATCTTGGCTATCGATCGCTTCCCCTCAGCCTGGACAATATTGTCCCACCAGCATAACGCTGAGTCAACGAAGGAATGAGTGGCAAACTTAACTTTTTGATCCTCTCGGCACTCACTAATTTCCAGTACCGCTTCCATCTCTCTGACCCAACGATGAGCGGTAGTAGCAGTGCCGTTACCGTCAAAGGTTGGTGCAGGACCGTTTAAGGGCTTAAGCACAATTACAACACAACAACACAATGAGGAGATTAACTAAGCTCTAATCAAACAGTGAACTGGATAACCAAAGGTGATACAAAGAACACAAGTAAAGCAAGAGACAGAACAAGAGAATATGGGTTTCAAGGAGGCAGTATATTGCTTTCTCAAGTTCTTTTACAAGTGTTACAAAGCATAAAGAAAAGATACAAGAACTTGAAATACTTATACTACAACCTACAGCCGGCTATACTTTGAAAGCCAGCTGGATACAATTGACTAGACACTAACAAAATCAATTGTAGGATCAAAAGGCATATCTGCCTTTTGACCTTGTGACTATGACATGCCATAGCTCACATCCTTATACAATACAAAAAGGATAAAGTACATAAAGTGGAAAGTTGAAGACTCAAGACCTCAATGTACAGTTACCAAAAGCAAGACCCTTTTCACCAACTCATGTAAGTTGGTGACTTTACAGAGATGCAGCGGAAAAGGTGCTTTATGGAACAGTACATCAGATAAAGCATGTGTACTAAAAGTCTTCGGAAGAAATCTGTCTTCATAGGTTAAAGCTTCGGAAGACTTTGTCTCTGAAGCTTCGGAAGACTTCATGTTTGGCTTCGGAAGATATTGGTCTTGGCTTCGGAAGATTTTACACTTAGAGTATTTTCTAATGCTTTGTGTAAAACTTCCGAAGCATTCTTCACTTCAGTACTTAGTGCATGT
Organism: Flaveria ramosissima; assembly: GCA_025215565.1. Lineage (NCBI taxonomy): Eukaryota > Viridiplantae > Streptophyta > Magnoliopsida > Asterales > Asteraceae > Flaveria > Flaveria ramosissima. Next base: position 40,733,153 of record CM046036.1, read on the forward strand.
TACTGAGACACTTAGGCTGTTTTGGGTTGCATCAGACTTCAGGAATCCTTACAAACTCCCCCTAGGCTGATGCTACCAAAACACTTGGAAGATCTTCAAATGTTGGTAGTCTTCAGTACAATCAGGACCATTCCTTTCTTCATGAGATGGTCAGGATCATCAAGACTTTCATAGTATCTTCTCATCTCAAAGAGATCATGCAGAGGTAAGTTGATTATGTCTTGCCATGAGTAGACATTCTCAACACCTTGATCTCTGATAACAGTCCATCTCTCTGGATTGGTAGAGTAAGTCCAGGACAAGATGGGTGTCTCACTAGTTAGAGGAGCCACTTGAATAGGAGTTGATTGGGCTGCCTCATCATGCACTTCCTTAGGTTGATCTGATTCAGCCTGAGGTGCAGAGGTAGATGACTTTGGCTTCTTCTTCTTAGTCTTTGGTTTAGAAGCCATCCTCTTCTTCCTCTTGGATGTCTTTAACTGAGAAGACTGGTCTGCAGCACCATGTTGATCATCAGTGTCTTTCTCAGTTGGGTGTTCCTCCCTCACAGGTTCAGAAGGAGAGGGAGTTTGACCCTGCCTAGGATCAGAAGATGAAGCTTGCTGAGGCTCAGCTGGAGTTGCTGGTTGAGGTGTCTCTGGTTGTTCAAACTTGACCTCCACTTCAGGTGGGACTTGACTTGGAAGAGAGTGCAAGTCAATGAGTTCTCCACTTTTAATCTTCTGCTTGATCACCCTAATATGCTCATCCATGGTGGATAGAGACATGGGGCCAAGTCTCCTTCCGGAGAATCCATACAGCTTCAAGAAGCTCACCATTCTTTGTCTGTCAGCAGACTTCTTTGCATTCTTTTGAATGATGGCCCTTGACTTTGCAGCTTCTTCCCTTAGTTTCCTTTTAGTTGTCTTTCTTTCCTTGACTAACTCAAGCTCAAGTTGCTTTAGATACTCGAACTCAATGAAGTCATAGGACAAAGGGAGAAGTGCATCTGCCTGATAGAAGCCTGTGGCACTCAGGTAGTTGATCATCTTGATCCTATCTTCTTCTTTATCTACCTGAGGTTCTTGTGGAGCCACATCTTCCTGTGCAGGACTTTCTTGAACTGGTGAGAGAGTAGGAGCATGCTTGTAAAGTCTTTTCTGTCTCTTCTCCTCTTTGAGTTGGAGAAGTATCATTGCATCTTCTTTCTCCTTCAACTCTCTTGACACTTCCCTGTCAGCCAGTTCATTTAGTTCTTCTAAGGGAAGAGAGATGATCTCATCAATGTCATAGTTCCTGGTCTGTAAGTAGGTAATCCTGACTGCCCTTAACTCATCATCTTGAGTATTTGGTCAGCTGATTGCAGCTTGCAGAAGCTGACCCAGTGGAACTTTCTCCCCTTAGTCTCCTTTTCCTCTCTCTCTCTTCCTCCTCAATTTCCTCAGGAGTCATTATCCTTTTCCCTTTGTCACCAACAGACCTTTGTGACTCAGGGTGGATTGAGGCTTGGCCTTCATTGGTTGGAGTAGCTTCTATGCTCTGGCCAGAGAGAGGCTGAGAAACACCTTCACCAGCAGGTGTCTCAGATGGAGTTTGGACCTCAGCAGCAGTTGTTGATGATGAAACAGGGGTCTCAGGTTCTGTCACTGGGCCTTCAGTCAAGGTTTCCCCTATGAAACTAATCTTAGGGTCCACCTCAACATCCAGTTGACCGATGACATTGCCTGATTGCCTAAGTCTCCTTCTTAGAGAGAACTCTGCAAGGATCCTGTCTTGGATTCTTTGAGCCAACCTGTCAGCTTGTCTTGAATTGCTTGGATTGACAAGTGGCAAGTTGACTAAATCCAGTCTTTCATAAAAGCTCAGGCTTTGGAATTGAAAAACTTCTTGTTGGCCTTGAACTCTTTGAAGTATGAGGGCTCTCCTGTCATCATCATACCTCCACCTTATGATGTGATTGCCAGTTCCTAGTGGTGGAGATGAGACAGCCCTTGGTATACCTTCCTCAAAGAGACTCCTGATGAGAGAGTCTATAGAGTCCACATTAATGTGAACTTGAGGAAGTTGCTGAGAATGCACAACAGCAAGTGAGGATGGTGAGTCCTCTATGTCCATTCTCTCTGAAGAACTCCTAGGTTCTGTGGTTGTAACAACTTTCTCCCCCTTTTTGGTAGCATCACCCACTTGCATAGGTGAGCTGGAGGATAAGTCAATCACTTCCACAGGTTCTTGTGTTCCTGGTTGAGCTCTCCTTAAAGGTCTCCCAGCTAGTTTTTCCTGCAGATATGAAATCTGGAGTTGCTGATCATTGACCCTGTTTTGCAGGGTAGTCACCTGAGATTCCAAGTGACTAACCTTAGAGACTAAGTAGGTGCATGTTTTTGACAGTTTTTGCACCTTTAGTCTCAAATTCCCCTCATCTTCATCAGAAGATTCATTGGGGGATGAGATGATTGGACCAAAGTCCTCTCTCTCACCACCAGCTTGAGTTTCTTGGCTGCTGGTTTTCCTCTGCTCACTGGCAGCCTCAGTTGAGATGCCAATGGGCTGAGTTGCCATGGTTGAGGTCTTAATGATGTAATCACTTTCAAAAGTGAGAGCCTCTTCCATATGGACATCCTGAACAGGTTCAGAAGTGTCCACCTCAGTAATAGGTGACTGATGGGGGATAGACTGAGGAGAGTCAGAGGTACTCATCTCTCTTTGAGTAGGGGAGGAGAAGAGAGACTCATGGTACTCACTGAATCCTAAGTCTTCATCAGTGTAAAAGGATAGGTTGGGAATTGGTTGGTTGAGATCCAAAGGCTGGGGATGGTAGCTGTCCCCTGAAGGTTGTCCACTTGAGTGTTGAGACTCAGAGTGAAGGCTTAAGGTTGTTGGGCTATTGAGCTCATCAGGGTGAGCTTGAGGAACCTCAGCCCTGATAGGTGAAGTAATGGGAGTGGTTTGCTCCTCAGGAGAAGTGGGAGCTCTAGTGTCCACTTCTTCCTGTAAGGTTGAGTATTTGGGGGCCTGCACAGACTCAATAGCCTGAGCAGGGGTTCGTTTGGATTTTCTTTGGTAGGTGAGGGTAATATCTGGTCGTTTTTAATGGTAAGGACAAAAGAGGTGTGGGTTCAACACTAGCTTGTGTTGCTAGGTTGTCACCTTGAGCAATGAGCTCTAACATTTTTGGGACTAGGGCTGTTTCTACCCCAGAGAAGCCTACAGTTGGCTTCTTCATTATTTTAAAGATGCCGGGCTTCATCTGTCCCAATTTAAGAATATTACCTGTTTCCCTCAACTGTGAGCCCAGTTCACAGTTGAGAATGTGTTGAACATATCTAGGAAACATGTAATACTCTAAGGAGTCTAAGTTTGCAAGTAAATTAGTATAGACAAATTGTGAATACCTGAACTTGACCCTTTGAACCATTCCATGAACTATAAAGGAGAGATCCTCAGGAATCTGGTCCCATCCACCATGCTTGTTTGACAAGCTGTGGATAACCACATGGAGCAGGAATTTCCATTGGGATGAGACCTTCCCTTTCCTAAAGGTCTTTACAGAGAAATCTCCCTCATAGCCCATCTGCTCAAAAGAATGATTAACAGCTTCTTTGGGAAGGACACCTCACCTTCTTCATCATCCAGCTGTAGATGTTGGTTAATGATGGCCGGAGTGATGAAGATTGTCCTCCCTTGCACTGTGGCAGACAGTGCCTTCTCCCCATCCATAATGACCTCTTGGCAGGTCTTCCAGAATTCAAGCAAATGATCCTCATATAGAGTAGGATCAATGGTTAGGGAGGTGAAATAATTTGACAGAGTCAAGAATTGGCAAATCTCTGAAAACTTGCATCTTTCTCAGAGCTTAACAGAGCAACTTGATTATGTTGCCTGTGTAGTTGCATGGAGAAATCAGGGTTGTTTCTGCGGTTAAGGTTGGCCATTTCAGAAGCTTAAGGGTGAAGAAAGGTAGAAAGCAAAGGCGGTTTAGAGAATTAGGTTAGAGAAACAGTAGAATTGAGGAAGATAGTGGGAAAGAGGGGGAACCGTTGGGTATTTATATGAAAAGGGATTTGAACCAAAGTTAATGAAAGAGGATAAACTTTGAAATCCGAAAGTCGGTCCCACCTCTGAAAAGGTAGTTTACTTTTGCTCAAAAAGTAGTTTTCTTGGAATTCGAAAAGCTTCCGAAGTTTATTTGTCTTCGGAAGTTTTGATTTAAAAAGCTTCCGAAGCTAAAATGGCTTCGGAAGATTTTCCTGAGAGTCTTGATAATTTATGCTTCGGAAGAGAAATAAACCCTTGAATGCTTTGTATGAAAATAAACAAAGCTTCCGAAGGTTAATTTTGCTTCGGAAGGAAAAGGTTCTTAAAAAAATAAGTGTCTGAGATAAGAATTTTAAGCTTCGGAAGATGAATTTGGTTTCTTCCGAAGGTAAAATCTCTTAGACAGTTATGTATTTTGAAGACATGTTTTTCTTCCGAAGATAAAACTTTATCTTCCGAAGTGTCAAAAATTTTCAAGAATCTAAGGAAAGTCTTCAAAAAGAATTTTACATCCAAAGAAAACATGAGCTTATGAAAGTGATGAACTAGACAACTTAGGACACACATATTTTAAGAAGAAATAATTAGAATTAGTTTTAATAAAAAGTCTACTCAAAGTTAATCATCCCAATAGCTGATATCAGATACTTAAATCTCTGTTCATCAAAAGCTTTTGTGAACAGATCAGCATATTGTTCATCTGTATGAACTTTGACTAGTTTAATTAATCCTTTTTCATAGTTATCTCTTATTAAATGATACCTGATGTTGATGTGTTTGGTCCTTGAGTGCTGCACAGGGTTCTCAGTGATAGAGATAGCACTATTGTTGTCTATGTGGATAGGAGTCTCTTTGAAGTTAAATCCATAGTCCAGCATCTGATTTTGAATCCAAAGCACTTGAGCACAGCAGCTTGCAGCAGCAATGTATTCAGCCTCAGCAGTTGATGCAGACACACAGGATTGTTTCTTGCATTGCCATGAGACCACCCTTCCACCAAGGAATTGACATCCCCCAGATGTAGACTTTGCAGTCATATTGCAACCACCATAATCACTATCTGTATAGGCATACAGATTGAAATTGGGATTCTTTGGATACCATAGACCAAGTGTTGAAGCACCTTTGAGGTATCTTAAAATCCTTTTCACAGTGATTAAGTGAGACATCTTAGGGTTGGCTTGATATCTTGCACAAATACATGTAGCAAACATGATATCAGGCCTGCTAGCTGTAAGATACATAAGAGACCCAATCATAGCCCTGTATAAGTGCTCATCTACACACTCCCCCTCAAGATCTGGACCAAGGGAGTGGTTTCTGGCTATGGGTGTCTTAGCAATCTTACAATCAGTCATATTGAACCTCTTGAGTATGTCTTGAACATACTTTGACTGACTTATGAAGATGCCATCTTCAACCTGCTTCACTTGAATTCCCAGAAAGAAGTTGAGTTCTCCCATTGAACTCATCTCAAATCTGTCTTTCATCAGCTTCTCAAAGTCTTTGCAGAGCTTTGGATTAGTTGAACCAAAGATGATGTCATCAACATATACTTGAACCAGCAATAAGTCATTTCCCTGTCCTTTGATGAAGAGAGTTCCATCTATAGTACCTCTTCTGTATCCATGCTTACAAAGATACTCAGATAGTGTCTCATACCACTTCCTGGGTGCCTGATGCAGCCCATAAAGAGCTTTGTCAAGCTTGCAGACATAATCAGGATGATCAGGGTCTACAAAACCAGGTGGCTGTTTGACATAAACCTCCTCATCAATCACTCCATATAAGAAAGCACACTTTACATCAAGTTGGTAGACCTTGAAGTTCTTGGATGCAGCAAATGCCAGGAATATCCTAACAGCTTCTAGTCTTGCTACAGGAGCAAAGACATCAGTGTAGTCAATCCCTTCTTCTTGTGTGTATCCTTGAACAACTAGTCTTGCCTTGTTCTTGATGATGATTCCTCTATCATCCTTCTTGTTTCTAAAAACCCATTTGGTTCCAATGGTAGTCTTCCCATGAGGAAGAGGACAAAGGTTCCAAACTTTCTGCCTTTTGAATTGAAGCAGCTCTTGTTGCATAGCTTCAACCCAACTTCCATCCTTTAGAGCTTCATCAACTTTCTTGGGCTCTATCTGAGATAAGAAACAAGAGTGAAGACAAACATTTGCTTCATGGGTTTGTCCTCTTGTTCTTACCCCTGTGACAACATCTCCAATGATGTTTGTGGTGGGGTGAGACTTGTGGATCCTTAGCTGAGGGATCACAGCAAGTTGTTGAGAAAGATCTAAATTTGAGAAATTTAAATCTGGTCTTGAAGATTCACCCTCCACATTATCACACTTATCAAGATTAACTTGATCCAATGAGTGTGAGACATCATTGATGTTGTCATCTATGGTATGGTTATTAGCATCAAGAAATTCCTGATCACTATCACCATCACCATTGTTGTCTTCTACAAGTGAGGTGTCTTTATCTGGTTGAGAGGCCTCTGAGCTGGAATTTGAAGGCATGCCAGATGTATCAGCTGAATTTGTCATTGTTGTGCTGATAGAAACCTCATTTGCTGAAGTAGTTCCAACTGGAGCTGAAGATGTATGAGTTGAAGGTCTTCCTAGCTCAAATCTTGGATCAGGATCACCTGTATTTAGATTTTCTGCAGATCCTGAAACATGCTCACAAGATTTGTTAAAACAGTTGGTAACTAAATCAAGATCAAACAGCCAATCCGGACCAGAACCAGCCACACAAGGAGTGTGCTCATTGAAAGTCACATTGGCTGACTCCTCAACAATTCTAGTTCTGAGATTGTATACTCTATAAGCTTTAGCTTGAGAAGAGTATCCAATGAAATGTCCATCATCTGATTTCTCAGCAAACTTGGCAATTTGATCTTTGGTATTCAAGATGGTGCAGGGACATCCAAATGACCTGAGAAAACCAATGAAAGGTTTCTCTTGTGCCAAAGTTCATAAGGAGTCTTACCATGTGTCTTAACTACTAAAACTCTGTTTTGCACATAGCAAGCAGTATTGACTGCCTCTGCCCAGAAGGTGATAGGCAGTTTAGAGTCAGACAACATAGTTCTTGCAGCTTCAATAAGTGTCCTGTTTCTCCTCTCAGCAACTCCATTTTGCTGAGGAGTCCTGGGAGCACTATATTGTCTTGTAATACCCTTTTCATCACAAAATGCATCAAGGATTTGGTTCTTGAATTCAGTTCCCTGATCACATCTTATGGTTTTGACCTTGTGATCACATTGATTCTCAACTTTTAAGATGAAATTCTTCAGAATCTCAGGGGTTTCATCCTTAGTTCTAAGGAAGAAGACCCAAGTGAATCTTGTAAAATCATCTGTGATCACCAGACAGTAAGAGGTCCTTCCTAAACTCATTACACTGGTGGGGCCAAAGAGATCCATATGTAACAAGTGTAGGGGAGTAGTGATGGAGTTCTTTTCCTTAGGCTTGTGAGATACCTTGTGTTGCTTCCCTTTCAGGCATGCAACACAATGATCATCACTAGTAAACTCTTTCTTTGGCATTCCAGTTACCAGATCATGTTTAATTAATTTATTCATGTTCTTAAAGTTTACATGGCACATTCTTTTATGCCATAGGAAAGACTCATCACTATTTGCTTTAGATAGAAAGCATGAAACTTCTCCTGAGGGAGATGTTTCTTGCAAATCCATCTTGTACATGTTCCCTTTCCTGGGGGCTCTGAGCAGGATATGCTCATGAGGAATGACCACACCAGGCTTGAGAACAATGCACTCATGCTCAGTAAAGAGCATGTTATGACTCTGATCACAAAATTGGGATACACTCAGAAGATTGTACCCAAGCTCCTTAACAAAGTTTACCTTCTCAATGCTGAGCTTACCATTTGTGACCTTGCCCCTTCCAGAAATGTAACCACCTTCATCTCCTCCAAAAGCAACTGGTCCTCCATCAATTCTCTCAAAATTATGGAGTAGAGACCTATTGCCTGTCATGTGCCTGGAACAGCCACTGTCAATTATCCAGACATTCCTGTTGGTCTTGAGCTGTTCCTGCACAGAGAAAATGATTAGTTACATTTGGAAACCCAAGCCTTACTTGTCTTGGGCTCATTAATAGTAATAGAAGGTAATGCAACAGTAATAGATCCTATGGTTGTACTATGGGGATCTTCAGCTGTTGTTGATGGAGAAACCTCAGTCATTTGGTCTTTCTTAGACTTCCACACCACCTTTGGAGTCTTGGACTTGACCTTCAAAACCTTAGAAGCTTTTGGAACTTCACAAGTTTTGATGACTGATCCTTCGGAAGAATCTACAGTCACTGCAGCAGACTTTAGTGCTTCGGAAGAACTCCTTTCTTCCGAGACCAACTTTGCTTCCGAAGGTAATTTTCCATTTACCTTCTTCTTTGATTTGGAGCTTCCGAAGGAAACAGACTTTCCTTCCGAAGCTTGAGACTTCTTGAGACTCTTTGAAGTCTTTGTTTTAGTCATGTGGACAGTACTTTTAGGATTGTATGGGCAATCCTTAGCAATGTGAGAAGTACTTTCACACATAACACACAACATTTTCTTCTTCAAAGAAGTCTCCCTTTGAGAGCAAGACTGGCTTTGGTCACATCCCTTCTCCACCTTCATCTTGGTAGATGCTGAGACAGTTCCTTTGGGCTGTGAACTGTTCTTGGAGTTTGATGGTCCAGGCTGTGCAGCAGTGGTACACAGCAGCTCAGTCTTCTTCTTGGCACTGAGATGATTTGAACAAGAACCATGACTCTTAGCTGAGGAGTCTTGGTTGATGTCTTCAGTCCTTACTACTTTGAAACCTGCAGAGATAAAAACTTGTTTCTGCTTAGCATCAAAAGTAGCCTTGATTTCTTGAGCCTTCTTTGCCTTCCTTTTGCTCTTTCTGATCAAGTTCTTTCTTTTGGACTTGGTCATCACAGTTGATTTCTTCTCCTCAGAAGGATAGTGGCCCTTGGAAGAATCCTCTTCTTCACTCTTCTCAGAGGAATTCTTCACTATCACTTCTTCATCATCCTCACTTACAGGATCTATGAGAGGAAGCTCATCTTCACAAGTTCCACACCTAGGAGATCTTACAGACAAGATTGTGTGTGGAGGAGCTATCTCATTTGATCCCAGTCCCTGTCTATTTTGATAACAAACCTTGTTGTGCAGGGATGAGGATATCATGTTCTTGAAGGTCTCTTCTTCAAGAACACTCTTCTCTGCCTTGGCTTTGCTGATCACAAGCTCAGCCTGGCACTCAGTTAACTTAGTGATGAGATCTTGGATCTGAGTTCTGAAATCTGTATGTTCATGTTTTAGTACTGAAATGGTTTTCTCCAAGTCCTCTATCTTTAACTTGTAATCATTTTCAGACTTTCTAAAATCAGATTTTAATATATTTAATGACTCAAGATCAGATCTCATCTCTAGGTTATAGGACCTGTATCTATTTACTTTAGCAATGCATTCAGGGGAGCAAAGATGTTCCAATACCTTGGCTTCATCATGGTCAGCCATCAGTGCTTGGTTTGGAGAAGCATCCTCCACCTGAAAACTCCAGTCAAAGCCTCCTTCTTCAACAGCAACAGCAGCATGTTGCTTTGTCTTCTCAGCCTGAGGAGCTTTGTCAGTAAAGTTTGGTCTGGGTTGTGTTTGGCCCCCATTTGCTTTAGGTGCCTTACACTCCCTGGCAAAGTGACCCATAAGGTTACAGTTGTAACACTTAACTTTGCTTTTATCCAGCCCAAACTTACTACTGGTAGCATTGCTTGGAAATCTTCTTCCTGTCCTCTTGTAGAACTTCTTGGCTCTGTGAGTGAGGAGAGCCATCTGCTGAACTATCTCCATGTATTCCAGGTCATCTGGATGGATACAGTCCAGGTCTTCAAGAGTGAAGAGATAATTCCCACAGCTTTCATCTGCAGACACAAAGGCTTGAGAAGAACTTGTCTCTTGGAATGGGCTTCCTTGAGTAAAGTTCTCCCTTGGTGTCTCCGGGAAGGTGATGAAAGGACCCTTTTGTGAGTTGTCAGGGTAGCATAAGAGATGATGCTGAGGTTCTATGCTGTCCCTTTCAACCACATGAAGGGCTGAACCCATTTGATTGTTGGAGTTGCCAGATGAACCTTGCATGTTCATCTCCATCTGGTATCCACTGAGAATCCCATACAACTCTGTAAGAGTAAGAGTCTTAAGGTTCTCAGTCCTCTTGATCACCACACAATAGTGTGTCCATTGCCTAGGAAGTGAGGACATGAACTTCCTTACAATGTCCCTGTTCTCAAGAGGAACTCCTCCATCCACTAGGGTATCCACAATCTCAACATACCTGAAGTATTGTTGGGTCATGGTCTCACCTGCTTTGAAGGTGAAATTTTCAAACTGCTGCTTCAGAAGATCTTTCTTGTTCTCCTTGGCTTCAGAGGAGCCTTCATACATCAGCTTCAGTGCATCCCACAGCTGTTTGGCTGTCTTGCACTTCTTAAAACCTCTGTATACAGAGTTTGGGAGAGCAGTCTGAAGAGCAGTCATGGCCTTCCTGTCAATCTCTACTCTTTTTCTATCTTCATCTGAGTAGTTGGCCACATCTTTAGGAATCATACCAGCACCAGTAGCAGAGGGGGTGCTGGGTATGAAAGGTCCATTCTCAACAGATTCCCACATTCTTGAATCAAGAGACCTGATGAAGCCTTCCATCCTCATGCACCAGGTGTCAAAATCATCAAGAGTGATCAGTGGGGATTTGTTCATGGTTCCAGTCTCCATATCAGTCTTTGAGATGGAAGCCATTTGAAGAGTTTAGCTTTTGTGTGTGTGAGGGATCTTAAGATGGTTAGATCTTATATCAAGAGCCTGGAAAGCTCTGATACCAATTGCAGGACCGTTTAAGGGCTTAAGCACAATTACAACACAACAACACAATGAGGAGATTAACTAAGCTCTAATCAAACAGTGAACTGGATAACCAAAGGTGATACAAAGAACACAAGTAAAGCAAGAGACAGAACAAGAGAATATGGGTTTCAAGGAGGCAGTATATTGCTTTCTCAAGTTCTTTTACAAGTGTTACAAAGCATAAAGAAAAGATACAAGAACTTGAAATACTTATACTACAACCTACAGCCGGCTATACTTTGAAAGCCAGCTGGATACAATTGACTAGACACTAACAAAATCAATTGTAGGATCAAAAGGCATATCTGCCTTTTGACCTTGTGACTATGACATGCCATAGCTCACATCCTTATACAATACAAAAAGGATAAAGTACATAAAGTGGAAAGTTGAAGACTCAAGACCTCAATGTACAGTTACCAAAAGCAAGACCCTTTTCACCAACTCATGTAAGTTGGTGACTTTACAGAGATGCAGCGGAAAAGGTGCTTTATGGAACAGTACATCAGATAAAGCATGTGTACTAAAAGTCTTCGGAAGAAATCTGTCTTCATAGGTTAAAGCTTCGGAAGACTTTGTCTCTGAAGCTTCGGAAGACTTCATGTTTGGCTTCGGAAGATATTGGTCTTGGCTTCGGAAGATTTTACACTTAGAGTATTTTCTAATGCTTTGTGTAAAACTTCCGAAGCATTCTTCACTTCAGTACTTAGTGCATGTTACTGAGACACTTAGGCTGTTTTGGGTTGCATCAGACTTCAGGAATCCTTACAGTTGGGGGCTTGCACCTTTGAAATGCGCCATAGTTGCACCCTCTAGTAGTCTCTCTCTCGGACTCCTCATCACTATCGTCATCATGGACTACCACTTTAGGGTTTGATGGCTCCTCTTCAGACTCCTCAGTCCTCCCAGTGGACTTTCCTGAATTCTTCTCACTTTCCTTCCCTTTCTTCTCAGCTTTCTCTCCATCCTTAACTGCTTTGATCACCTCGGTCACCACTGAGGGTAAGACATTTTGCATGACATTGTAGACCTCATCAGCGATAGCCTCCTTCACAGTGGGTTTGAGGGTGGCTGATCCCTCCCCCTCCAGGTGACTATGGAGGTCTGACTCCTCATGAACAGTCTCGGGAGCCTTAGCTTTGCTCCGGGTGACACGTGGCTCAGTAGTACGCCCGCCACGAGCACCTCCTCGGGTTGCCTTCCCAGATTTTCTACCATCCATAACTAATTCCTATAAGATTCAAACACCAAAATGGTTATTCAAGATAATTGCTTAGATCATTATAAGTATGGTAAGTCCTTAATTACAGTGGCCAAGTGTGATTAACCACTTACCTTACCCTCCTGTCCCAAGCAATCACTATCCTAACACATATCAGTATTCAAATCTACAAGCACATAAAACAAATAGCACACGCACATAATTCCGGTTTACTTGAAACTTTTACCTGATGGCACGTAGCTACTTGGATTGGCATCCTTCATTCGGTCCCATTTTCAGTTTAAGTTTAGGTTTTGAAAATAGTTTACACAATTCTCTTAAACTTTGGCTCTGATACCAACTTGTAAGACCCCGTTCCCGGGAAGCCTCACAGTTGGTTAATCATAGCAAAAAAAATCAGTTTAATAATAAAACATTGCAGCGGAAATAATTAGACATTCATTTAAAACTTAGAAACCATATTGTACTCATACATTTGTCCTTTAATTTCAAACAAAACATGTTACTTGTTCTTGAATTACAATAAAGATTTCATAAATAATAATGCCATCCATAGCTCCCCAAGTAGCTCCGTGTGCCATCCTCAGCATCAGCGTTTACCTTCCAACTATTATGCATAAAAGTCAGCTTCGCTGAGTGAGTCCTAGTTTTAAATAATATAAGAAAATATAAACTTTATCCTTCATATAATGATCATGCATACATCATAGTACATAACATTACTTGCATCATAATAAGCATGTTCATTATCTTTCATTCTTTCATTATCTTTCACTTTCATCATAAATGAGATTGCACAAAGCAAGAGCTCCATGTTGATCGACAACAAATGTCAATCCCTGTCGGTACACATGAATACGGTAGCTAACCCCCGACAGTTGATCCACACTGCAAGGCACATAGCCCGCTCATGAATACAGATCCATCATCATACATCAGACTCACATAAGTGAAGTCTATCATAGTGCTTGCAAGACTTTTCATCATCAAACGGGCCCGGGGGTAACATTCATTAAGTTTCACTTTTCATTAATATCATCTTCCATTTTAATATATAATACTTAACTTATTAAGTACACAACATACCAAGTACTAATTATCATCAAACATAACCGATCCGCCGCGAGACAGCGGGGGTTCGGGGGCGGCAGCCCCTGACAGCGGGGTCCTAGGGGCAGCAGCCCCTAGTGGGGTCCAAGGGGCAACGCCCCTGGCTGGGGCCGGGCTGCCAGGTCAGCGCGAAAATTGTTTTATATTTAAACATTTATATAGCACATTTACTTATAGAAAAATCGTTCTTCCTGTTAAAACCCCTTAAAATCTTGTTCATTTAAAAACGTATATTTAGTATGCATAATAGCCCCAAAACATGGAAAACTTATAAATAGGGGATCTAGAACTCACCTGGATACCACGAATAACTTCTAGGCTAAGCTTACAAGGCTAGGATCACTCTACACAGCCTGCAGAATAGCTAACACTTAAAGGGGTTAATTTCTGCCTAAATTCGCTGCTAATTTCGCTGCAAGATCAGCAATTTCGCAGCTAGATTTGCCAATACTTTCGCTGCTAGTTTCACCAGCAGTTTCGCTGCTAGTTTCGCTAGCACATTCGCTGGCAGTTTCGCTGGCATCTTCGCTGCCCGTTTTGCTGCCAGTTTCGCCCAACTTTCGTTGGAAAAACATGTCTGCGAAACTACCTGCGAAACTATAATTTCGCAGGAAGATCCACAGTTTCGCTGATTGAATATGCAAATTCGCTGGATGAATACGCAGTTTCGCAGATCGCATAAAAATTACGGACCAGACCGTTTTTAACCCAAAATCATAACTTTTTACGTTCAATCTCTTAGTTTATCATCCATGAGGCTTAATCTAAGCTTTATACATGTTTTCATACGTAAAAATGTGACCTTTATGCGATTCTTTGCAACTTTTTAAAACCCAAAACCCTAGAATCCGGGTTTGATCTACAGAAGGGTTTAGAGGTCGATTCTTACCTGGATTTGTTGCTTCTTTCTTAGATCTTGATGCTCCAACACCCAGATCTTCAATCTCTTCACCTTGGAAGCTTCAAATCTTGAGTTTTCTTCACTTTCTCTCTCTACGAATTTTGGTGGCTAGGGTTGTAATGAGGAAGATGAACCTGGTTTTGGGTGCTTAAGGGCTGATTATGGGCCTTTAATCCCATAGGCCACTACCCAATAAGCCTAATTTTAGCCCATGACCATTTCTTTACCTTATTAAAATACCCAATAATTAAGCCCATTATCCTTAATGACTCGTTTCGACTTTTCGGGGTGTTACAACGCTTAACCAACTCCCTTACAAGTAGAGCCTCTAGCTGCTGATAGATCTATCATGTCTTGGGTGTATTCTCCAAATCCAGACAGATGGTATGTCACAAGAGATCAAGGAGGTCAACGAGTATTCTTCTGGCAGAATATACTTAACCTGCCTGAGCATGATCTCTTGGACATGATAAGACACTTTAAAAGCTTGAAAAATCCAGACCAACTGATGAATAAAAGAATGGCTATGATTATGATGATGGCTATAAACAAGTAGAAGATCAACATTCATAATCTACAAGTTTTAGTAGCATTAACTTAGGGGGAGTTTTTAAGAGTTTATCTTAGAGGGTGATGCTAACCAAAGATCTCTTAGTATGCACTGAAGTATAAGAAAGTACTTCAAAAGATTTGACAATATACAAAGAAAAATAACTAAGTGTCAAATCTTCCGAAGCCAAAGATAAAAATTTTCTAAATGCAAAAGTGAAGTCATCCGAAGCTTTAAGTAAAGTTTTTTGAAGCTTAAAAACTGAACTCTTCTGAAAACTAAGAAGACATGCGTCTATTGACACACTTTTGACAAAAACAGAAGACCTTTCCGCTGTCAGCTCTGATTACGCACCAACTTATATAGTTGATGATTAGTTTTTTTAATTTTGTCAACTGTACATCATGGTCGTTATCTGTAACTTCCTACTTTAGTACTTTTATCATTATTCTACAATAGGATGTGAGCTATGACATTTAATAGTCACATGTCAAAAGGTAATCTGTCTTTTGACTTTACATTGATCTTGTTGTTTAGATTAGTGTTCAGCTGACCTTTAAAGTATGACCGACTGTAGGATGTAGTATAAATTATCTCATGTACTAGTCTCGCTAAGCTTTGTAACACTTGTAAAAATACATGAGTGCGTTATACATCATACTTGAAAACTAATCTTTGTGTTATTCAATGTACTTACTTGTTTGTTTATTGTTTTCTTTCCGGTTCCTTATTTGATCTATTAAGTGTTTTATCTTAAACTGTAAAACTGTTATTGAACCATTAAACCCGGTCCCTACAGGTTCTTTCCTAGTATCTATGCCTGGGGCCACATCTAGAACCTCACTTAGGATTTTGATGCATGCTTTTTTTCTATTATATATCCTTTATGAACAACAATTAGGGAATTGAGGCCATCAATTCAGAGTTGTAAAATATGCTTTAATAGTTGTAAGGATTTTGTTTTTTGAATATGTTTCGCATAGAAGTACAAATAAAAAGTTAAATTGTTAAGAATCTTAGAAGTATCGTTCTTAAGTTGGTTTACACAAGTCTTCTTCACAAAAGAAAATAAATTGAATCTTAAAATTAAAATCGGAGTTTCAAAGTTGTTATCATTGGGCTTTTCACCAGCAAGAGCGAAGCCCCATTCACCTTTGTGAGTCAAGTAAAGTAGTAGGCTGAGGAGCTCTATAATTAAGCGCATACATACTGATTAGGCATAGTTAGAGACACACAGGGGAAAGGGATGGGCGGAGGTAACCCTGAGAAGGGGTCATCCAACAAGCCATCGTCTTCTCACCACCGCAAACCTCAACCCGACAATAACCCCCCAAAACCCTCCCCCCCTTCCAAACCCAAACCCAAACCACCGAACCCTAATCCAATCCCATCCCCCCGTCCACCACCACCTCCGGCGTACGGGTTCCACATGCTCGATCGCAGAACAATCGTCCTT
The DNA here is from genome assembly GCA_025215565.1 of Flaveria ramosissima. NCBI lineage: Eukaryota > Viridiplantae > Streptophyta > Magnoliopsida > Asterales > Asteraceae > Flaveria > Flaveria ramosissima. Next base: position 40,749,318 of record CM046036.1, read on the forward strand.
GCTGACGGCACCGCTCGATCCTACCTCGCTTTGCCTCCTGACTATCAAGATTTCCCCCCAATTCGCCCCATCCCTTCTGCCGATGATCATTATCGCCAGCAGAATCAAGATTACTGGAATTCGCTTGGGCTTGAGCCTTCCCGTAAGAGGAAGTTTGGTGGTGATGATGATGAATTTGCAAGGCAGAGGCAGCAGCTTTTGCACTATGGAAACTCCAATGGATCTCATATTCCCGGTCCAAGTACCCGGCCCGCCAAGCATATGAAACCCCAAGGAGATAGTCGGACTTTGCATAATGACATTGATCAAGCCAAGGTCAAAACCTCGTTTTTGAATTTTATCAGGCTGTTAAACGAGAATGCAAATCAGAAGAAGAAGTATTTGGCAGATGGTAAACAAGGTTCTCTTCAGTGTCTAGCATGCGCCAGGTTTGATATTCTTTCCATCCAGTTAATTCTTTTGTGATTTTATAGATGTGTATTTGATTGGTATTATTTATCTTGCTTGTTGTTGTGTATGCATATTTTCTACTAGCTGTTTTCTTTTCTTTCTATATTCACTTGTCACTCACTCACTCATTCATCTTTACTGTAAGTGAACTGTACTGGACTGTTTAGTATTACAAATATCATAATTTAGAGAGTATATGTTCTTTTGAATTGTTATGAGTGTTGAATCTGTTAAATGGTTGTATATACAGATCGGGGAGTTAACCTCAAAGTCAAAATGTTGTAGATGAATTGTGATTATAGTTCTTTTTTCAATTTTTGTTTGTCAGAAGCTAGTTGGTGCTTCTCGTGAGGGCCCCCTGGTTTTTTCAGTAGTCTAATCTCTTTAACGTTTTATTATCTATGTAACTATTTGACATGTTTGACTATCATCCACCATCTTCATGATGAGTTGTAGACATGTATTTTGTTATTTATAATTATTTGTGTACTTTTTGTCCTATACTGAACTTGAAATGATAGGTCAACAGACTTTTGATGTAGGGTGAGCAAAGTTATAATCTTTAGGCTCAGTATCTATTCATTCTTGCTCTCTGAACGGTATGGTCACATTATGGGCTCTTTATTTCACTGTTGTGGACATAATTTCTTATGCATCTCTTCCGAGCTGCTTTTAGGAACAAGGGTGTCAATGGCATGGTGATGTATACCAGGTCGAAGTGCATTTGATTTTTTCTTTAATTGTGTTAAGTATGAGGTATTTGGATGTGGAGTTAGGTTGATACTTTGAAGAATTTGCATAATTTGTTGTTGGATAACATGTCTTCTGCCGAATTATTAGCCACTTGTTTATACTCACTGTAGAAATGCCTGCAGAGTTTTATGGTAATTGTTGCACTTAATCTGTGATTATTGATTTGTTGTTGTTCAGAGCCTGATATCCAGGATTTTCAGGTTGATTCTACCTCACAAGTAGCTAAATAGATTTTTAAAATACATGTCATGTGTGGAAACACACAGATTTCCTGTTGTTAAGATAGTTTGAAATTTTTGCTTATTATATTAGCATACTAAGTGTGGTTGATTTGTTATTGTTATTACTAAAGATTAAAGAACAATGCATATGATTTGTGCGACTGTCATTGGAGAAGGCATTCTGCCTTCTTTGAACAATGCTTATTTGCAAGCATACATATTTTTTATTCTCCACATGCAAAGTGGTTGCACATATGTTTATCTTAATACCTGAGACTTGAGAGTGTGCATGGATACGACATAATTATGGCTGTGTGCTATATAAGCATCAGTCATATCTGTCTTCTCCTTTTTTCATTTGTTTCTGTAGTTCATAATAAGTTATGTATATGACATAAATCCAAATTACAAACAATGGTAGAAATGTCTCTTTTTTTCTAGTCAGTGTACTCTTTTTAGCTGGTTTTCATGTGTTATGATGTTGTCCAAGAATTCTTGGTCTTCTACTTTCTTTCAAACTTGTTTCTTATTTCTGTGTTATCTTTTGCATGTGTGATCAGAATAAAGAATCCTTTTAGATCTACTATTAAATTTAACCTTTTTGTTCCCTTAATTTTAGGGGTATATGGGTGTGTGCCAAAATTAACAATTACTACTTTAATACTTATAGTCTAATGCCGTTTAAAAAAATAATTACTGTTGTTATAGTCAAATGATGATTTGACTCAAGTTAGAGTTAGCTAGATAGTTTGACAATGATTAGATGATAATATGCTTGTTCCCTAATTAGACGATAATTTGCTAAGTATAATTTTTAGGCTCTATCTGTGTTGGTATTATATATTTATTTTATTTGCTTGTTATATATGTTTTACTTTTTCTATTATTGTGTCGTTTTGTCTCAAGCATATGCTTTTGCACTTTGAGTGCGCCTTCCCGATTAGAGTACTATGGTCGTGCAAAATATTATTACTATTATTATGTATTTTATGGGCAGCGACTTACTTATTTTGGCACTGATCTATTTGGATATATTTTGCATTTAGTTTGAATATTTAACATCTTATATATGATGTTGATATAGAAGTGATTATGGAATCATGATTATATTGATGTATAAAAGTATAAATAACACTTGATGAACTTTTTGTTGCCGGATGTATGATATGGCATCTGGGCAGTTGGCTACTGCCATGATTTGTTATGGTGTGGTACTTTGTTTTACTGCCTCTAGCATGCCTGATGCCAATGCGGTGGGGAAAATGCCTCAACAAGGCTAATGTGCCACTATCACAAGAAGTGCTGATGTCCATGAATCACCTCAAGCGGTCGCATTGCCTGAAGTGGCACTTCAGTTTTAACGTTTTGTATAAGGTGGGTGGAGGTAAGGGATATGAGGGTGATGGCTGTTATGCAAGAGGGAGATGCGAGCAGGGTGCAGAACGACCCTTGGCCACCAAAACAATTAAAATTCTAATTTGCTAACACTAATAACCTCTTACTTTCTTTTGTATGGTCATGTAGACTCTTGACTTTGCAACAGCAGGCCCGCTGTCATCTTTACTTAATTCATCTGTACTATGAGTTGAGTGAGTTTATACTAAGTCTCTACACAAACTACTTGTACTTCGTGCTTTATAGTGATTAAAAAAATTAAGAATTCCCTTCCCCTCGCACATATTTTTTTCTTTATTAATATAAGATTTAGATACAAATCCATAGGCTTTTGTTCAAGTGGTTAGCTATAGATCTTCTTATGGTTGTACATAAGGTTTCTTTGGTTGTATATATGGATCATCTTTTGTGTATTTATTTTTATATTTTACTTTTAGTGTTTAAAAATTAACAAGTTAAACTATTATTATAACTAAATTATTAGTATTTCTTTTAGTACCAAACATCTCACTTATCTGAAGCTTTTGCTTCGCCCCTCGGTCTCGGCTTGTAGGACCTAAGCGTCTCGCCCTTTTTAAAACCAAAGTGTGGTAACATCTATGCACATAGTGCATATTTTGTCATGGTCATATAATTCAAATAAAGTATAATTGAACACACAAAAGGTAGTGAACCTTTTTATATTTTCTTGGTAATCATTTTAAAAGCCAATAAGATATTGCCTTGAGCTGCATGCTGTGTGTGTTAGCTTATTTTTTTTTTCAGTTATTTGCATAATGTGCATCTCCTTCAAGACTTGAGTCCTTTTAGTAACTGAAAAGCTAACGGAAACTTTTAGTCTTTTTTTTCAAGTCATTACTATTTTTTTTCTCATACATAGTTCGTCACTTTCTCCATACCTCTAGATGATTAAGAAAAACATATGTTTTAATTCAGCTAGGTTCTTATAGCATCTTTATTTAAGGCAAGTTCTCTGGTTGTATCTTTGTTCATTAGTTCTTTCATATGTAGAAATGGACCTTGAGATCATGTTAAGTCAGCTTTAGCAGTCAAGTGACTTTCTAGATCTTAATCACCTTATGAGGGAGTTATTAGATGCTTAAGGGAACATATAAGCTGTTCATTTAGTTATACTACAGTACTACACAGTTAAACTGTTCATTTTGATATAAAATTAACAACTTTTATGATCCCTATGTTATAAAAAGCATGAAGTTGTGCTTAGTGATCGAATGACTATCACCTAATGAGAGAATAATCAGATGCTTAAGCGAATAAACTGGTAATATAGACATAAAAGACAATTTTCTCTCTATTATAGAGGAAAAGAAGTTAAACTTGTTATTTTGCTACCTTGCTATTCAAGCAATTAGCCCCATTGTAAAAGTTGATGCAATCATGCAACTATTCGCAAATGGTTGGAAAGATTGCGTCCAAGTCCAGACAAATTTTGTTCTTTATATATCAGTGTAAAGGAGGATGTACCTGTGGTTAAATTTTGTAAATTAATAAAAATGGAGTTCGAGATGGTTTTTGTTTTTCTGGCACAACTAATGAATCTCCTAGTTCCACACTAATTGCTATTTGAAATGGTGTCTTGCATTTCACTCCTAGGCTGCAGATCAGTTGAGCCAAAATGATAAGATTAGGGGAAGCTTTATGAGTTGGTGACAGCTTAACTGACTCCAAATTGCTGGTACATTTATAAATTTGAATCTTACTAGTAACCCCAAAATGATAATTTTTTGAGTCTTGATATGCGTTTATAATCCATGTCTATCATGCTACATCTACTTCCATCAACTTTTTACTTTGAGCTCATTTTTCTCCATTCAACTGTCCAGATTAATGTCTCTTCTAATAAAAACATAGTATGACATATTGACACTGCCAAAGTCTTCTGTCTTCTCAACCTGTGCATTATTAGACATATTTGTGTTTATATACTTATTTTGATTAGACAAGTGAATGTGAAATGCCTAAAGAGTGTAACACAATATATGATTGTAATATGCTTTTTGGGTAAGTAACAATTAACTATCTGACTGATACCCCTTCCTTTATGCTAGGCTTGTGCATGGGCCTTGGTCCATATGGTTGACATCTAAGATTTATTATTAAAATTTTACTAATGCATTGTTCCATCATTAATATAACACTAAAATAAAATGATTTAGCAACAATTCTTAAAAAAGTTAATTTATCTCTTGAAAGTAAGCCGGATCTCCAAAGCAGGCTTATTTTGTATTTCGCTTGTATATTTCATTATTTTAATAACACATCATTCAGGTGTGACAAGTTATTATGGAAATAACATATATGGAGTTGTGTTCTCATCAAATACTATACTATTTTCTTCTTATGGACCTCTTAAACATGATTTTAAGGTCTGACGAAGTCGAAATGATGAATGAGTCATTTATGATGCAAATTCAGGTCCTCGAAAGATTTTCCAGATGTGCATAGCCTTATCATGCACGCATACAACCCTGAAAAATCAACTTCTGATCAAGTTTTTGAGCATTTGGGATTACACAAAGCATTGTGCATTTTGATGGGTTGGAACTATTTGATGCCACCTGATAACTCAAAGGTGTATCAGCAGTTATCTGCAGAAGAAATTGCCGCTGACCGGGATGATTTAATTATGTGGCCACCTCATGTCATCATACGCAACACTAATACAGGAAAGGGTAGAGATGGACGTATGGAGGGTTTAGGCAATAAAGCAATGGACATGAAGCTTAGAGGTATATATGCATGCCTCTCCCTTTGATCTAGCCTCTATGCTGCTTTTATATCCATCCACAGGAAAATTTACTCCATTTATTGTTGGGAGTACAAATTCCAATAAAGTAAAAAAATCTTCACAATATGCATTTACCGAACTTCTCTTCTATGTGCTTATTCTGAAGATGCTTCCATACTGTAATACCTTCTACATAGGATAATAGGACATAAATTTGTGAAAAAGGTGTATTTGACAAGTATTTCATCAACAATGTCGAGAATAAAAAGAACCTGGAAATTGGAAACATGGGGGCCAAATAAAACCCTAGAGTAACTCTCAAAGAGGAGTCCTTAAGTTAAACATATGTTGTACGTGCCCAACTTGTAGCTTTTTAGACTAATATGATTTGTTCCAGGAGGCTTGCCAAAATATGAAATACTTGACATCCAGAATGACCCACATCAGCTTGAAAAAGTGTTCGGAAACACTTTTTATCGTAAACATCCGCCTTTAACTACTTGAAATATGCATTACTTTATAATAATATACATTTTATCGAAGTTTATCTGATGTAGGATTTCATGTAATAGCAGTGTCATAACATATCAGTGAAAAGAAACAAATTCCTGTTTATTGTTTCAAAAGGATGTATGCTTTTTCTTTTCCTTGACATGTATGGCTCGTTGTTGATTTCAGTTAAATGCGTCAACACAACCCAATCTATTGAGAAACTTATTCTGATTTGAATCTGCTATCTGAACCACCCATTTTGCGACCTGTACATAGTTGGTAAATGTTACAACGGAACTGCCAACAAGCCAGTACCTAACTCCACTCTTTGTCAGCCCTAGAAACTGGCATATGGTGACCAATAAGGATGATGAATTAGGGTGTGCCAGCCTCAGCTGTGGGGTGCATGACCTATTGGGTGACATGCAGTTTTGATGAGAGCAAGTAGCATGGTGAGTGATTTATGAGGGCTAGGCTTTGGTGTCTAGAGTCGTACCATGAAAAATAATGGACATGAAAATCTTCACTTTGTGTTAATCAGGCCAGGCATAGATAGTAGGAAGTGATTGAAGAAATGAAACATAGTGAAACTTTAGTAGAATCATGGAGAACACGTTACAACCTCTAGCATGCATTAAACATTTATAATATTGTTGAGGGTACTTCTGAATCAAGTGTGTAATAGCTACTTGATCCTGTCATTTATTTTGTGGATGATCACATTCACTTAGATATGTGTGCATATCATCCTTCTCATCAACCAGACATCTTGAACAATTTGCTGAGAACTCATAGTTTTTCACATCGACATATACTTTGTAAGATTTGAGAACTTTTGTCGATTATGCAGGACATGTTTGACTAAGTTTTGTAAGAAAAAACTGTGTTAACATGTAGGGGAGAAAAGAGGTTCCGCTCCCTTCATTTTACCTTGGTGCACCACTATATATAGATTAGTAATTCTTAGTTAGGCGTGATTATTAAATGTTGGACTGATTTGCCAGGTTTATTGCCTTTTGTTGATATTCCATTATCAGTAATGTACATTCTATCCTGCACGATATTTGCCTCTCTACACATAAATTTGTGCTGCATGGTTTTCTTGGAAAGGATTTTGGTCATTGGTTGTTAACTCAAGTTGTGTTTAAAAGTTTGTAATACAAGAACTCCATGACTTCAAAAATAAAGATTTTCCTTGGCGGCGGATGGGTCGCACAAGATTCTTTGTAACAGAAGCCTAAATGCAAGTTCCAAATATAACTTCCTTTCTCTGTGATTTATAAGAGTAGGGCATAAATGTTTGATTTCGTTTCAATTTGTAAAGTCTCTTTGGTTGGAAAGGTTAAGTATTATCTGTCTCTTGGTAGGTTTTCCAATGACCCTACAGTGCTCTTTTGTCATCAGCAGACATTACCTCAAATTGATATTTATTTATATCCCTGATCTCACGTTATAGTGTTTGTGATTCATCACGTAGTATGTGGTGAAGCTGTTAACCAGGGTTTGGTAAATCTGTCATTATTTTTTCTCTTCAGATTTTGGATTCACCACCGGAAAGCCAAAGTCTATGTATGGGCGAGAGGGCCACATGGGCACAACAGTTGTGAAGTTTGCTGGTGACCAATCAGGCCTGAAAGATGCCATGAGGCTTGCAGATTTCTTCGAGAAAGAAAAGCATGGGCGTGGGTCTTGGATTGCTGTACAGCCCATGTTCAGACCCGGGAGTGATGATGAGAAAGATCCAAACTTTGTGAAGTTGGATAAGAAAACAGGGGGAAAAGAGAGAGTCTTGTATGGGTACTTAGGAACAGTATTTGATCTGGAGGTTTTGGATTTTGATACAAAGAAAAAGGTGACCATTGAAAGCAAGAGAGAGAAATCACACCATACCTGATGATCAATGATGCACCAGGTGTTTGATTTATGTTTCATTGGATAGAAATTAACATGATCCTTTATCTGTGTTTTATACACTTTCGGATTGAAAGTAATGGTAGATCATGTCTGTGGATCATTTTGTTCTTCTTGGTGTTATTTGATATGATTATTGATATGATTATTACAAAAAAGCTATCTGTTGGATGCGTGTAAGTTGATTGTTTCATAAGCTTAAGTTGATTGTTTCATAAGCTTTTCTATTGTTATGTTAAAGAACACACTTCATTTTTACTTGGTTACAGTGTTCCAATTTGATGTTTTCGTATGGTAAACTGAAAAAATCCGAGGTACATTTAACCAAACATTTTTAAAGAATTTAGATACTGATGTCAACTAAAACTAGCACCGTACAGTTTTATATAATTATTAGGTTAGAAATAGATGTATTATACGATTGAAAAACAATATTAAATTAAATAGTTAGTACAGTCTTATATAATTATTAGGTTAGAAATAGATGTATTATACTGATTGAAAAAAATATTAAAGTAAATAGTTAGTAGTTAAGGTTTTGAATTGTAAATTGCTTTTTTAAAATTTAAAATAAAATTAAGAGTTAATTATGCAAATAGTCCCTGTAGTTTAGCGAAAATAACAAGTTTGGGTAGTAATTTTTTTTAGTAACTATGGGTTTTATGCTTGTAAGGAATCCTCTGAGTCTGATACAACCAAAATATCCAAACTCTATTTGCATGCATACACTAAAGTACTGAAGTAGAAATGCTTCGGAAGTTTTACACCCTGCAAGAAAAGATTCCAAGTGTACAATCTTTCGAAGCCAAGACCAACATCTTTCGAAGCCAAAAGTGAAGTCTTCCGAAGCTTCAAAGACAAAGTCTTCCGAAGCTTCAAAGACAAAGTCTTCCGAAACCAAAGAGTGAAGACAGATTTCTTTCGAAGACTTTTAAGTACATGCTTTTATCTGATGTACTTTACCATAAAGCTGGACCACTTTTCCGCTCCTTTACCATAAAGCTGGACCACCTTTCCGCTGCAACTCTGTTTAGTCACTAACTTACATGAGTTGGTGAAAAGGTCCATGGTTTTGGTAAACTGTACATTGAGGTCTTGAGCCTGTGCTTTCTACTTTATGTACTTTTATCATTTTTGTAATATATTAGGATGTGAGCTATGGCATGTCATAGCCACTAGTCAAAAGGCAAATCTGCCTTTTGACTCTACATTTGATTTTGTTATTATCTAGTCTTATTATTCAGCTGGCTTTCAAAGTATGACCGGCTGTAGGATCTAGTATAAAGTATCTCAAGTACTTGTAACTTTCTTTATGCTTTGTAACATTTGTAAAAGAACTTGAGAAGCAATATACAGCATTCTTGAAAACCAATTACTTGTTTTGTTAGCTATCTTGTTCTGTCTCATTTTTACTTGTGTTTTTAGCATCTTTCACTTAGTCAACCAGTTCCCTATTTGATCTGTTAAGTGTTCTAAAGAACTCTCCTCATTGTGTTGTTGTGTTGTAAGTGCATACCCTTCACCGGTACTGCATTTGGTATCAGAGCATTCCAGGCTCTTGATATAAGATCTCACCATCTTAAGATCTCTCTCACACACAAAATACTTAACAACTCAAATGGCAGCTATTACTAAAGCTGATATGGAAACTGGGACTATGACAAAGTCTCCACTGATCACTCCTGAAGACTTTGATACTTGGTGTCAAAGAATGGAAGGCTTCATCAAGTCTCAAGACTCCAAAATGTGGGACTCTATTCTCCAAGGACCTTACATACCAAGCACCACTTCTGCTACTGGTGGTGGTATGATTCCAAATGATGTGGCTGATTATTTTGAAGAAGACACGAAAAGAATAGAGATTGACCAGAAAGTCATGACAGCCCTTCAAACTGCTCTTCCAAACTCCATCTACAAAGGTTTCAAGAAGTGCAAAACTGCCAAGCAACTATGGGAAGCACTGAAGCTTATGTATGAGGGGTACAATGAAGCAAAGGAGAACAATAAGGATCTCTTGAAGCAGCAGTTTGAAAACTTCACCTTTAAGGTAGGTGAAACCATGACTCAACAATACTTCACGTATGTTGAGATTGTGGATACTCTAATGGATATTGGAGTAACTCTTGAGAACAGGGACATTGTAAGGAAGTTTATGTCCTCTCTTCCTTGACAATGAACACATTATTGTGTTGTTATCAAGAGAAATGAGAACCTTAAGACTCTTACTCTCACAGAGTTGTATGGTATTCTTAGTGTCTACCAGATGGAGATGAATATGCAAAACTCATCTGGTAACTCTGGCAATCAACTGAGTTCAGCCTTCCATGTGGTTAAAAGGGAAAACATTGAACCTCAACATCATCTTATATGCTACCCTGACAACTCACAAAAGGGTCCTTTCATCACCTTCCTTCCCAGAGACTCCAAGGAAAAGCTACACTCAAGGAAGTCCTTTCCAAGAGACAAGTTCTTCTCATGCTTTTGTCTCTAATGATTAAACCACATGCAACTTTTTCTTCACCCTTGAAGACCTGGACTGTATCCATCCAGATGATCTGGAGTACATGGAGATAGTTCAGCAGATGGCTCTTCTCACTCACAGAGCCAAGAAGTTCTACAAGAGGGCAGGGAGGAAGTTTCCAAGCAATACAACCAATGGAAAGTTTAGGCTGGATAAAAGCAAAGTAAAGTGTTACAACTTTAACCAAATTGGATACTTTGCAAGGGAGTGTAAGGCACCAAGTACAAATGGTGGCCAAACACAAGCTAGAACAAACTACACTGAAAAAGCTCCCCAGAATGAGAAGCCAAAGCAGCAAGCTGCAGTTGCTGTTGAAGGAGGCTTTGACTGGAGCTTTCAGGTGGAAGATGCATCTCCAAACCAAGCACTCATGGCAGACCATGATGAAGCCAAGGTATTGGAACATCTTTGTACTCCTGAATGTATTGTTAAAGTTAATAGATACAGATCCTATAACTTAGAAATGAGATCTGATATTTAGTCCTTAAATATCTTAAAAGCTTATTTTAAGAGAGTTGAAAATGATTATAAACTAAAGATAGAGGACTTAGAGAAAACCATTTCAACTCTTAAACATAAGCACACAAACTACAGGACTCAGATTAAAGATCTCATTACTAAGTTAACTGAATGGCAGGCTGAGCTTGTGATCACCAAAGCCAAGGCAGAAAAATATGTTCTTGAAGAAGAGACCTTCAAGAATATAATATCCTCATCCTTGCATGCCAAAGTTTGTTATCAGAATAAGCAGAGACTGGGATCTAGTGAGATAGCTCCTCTACACATAATCTTGTTTGTAAGATCTCCTAGGTGTGGAACTTGTGAAGATGAGCTTCCCCTCATAGACCCCTTGACTGAAGAGGATGAAGAGGAGATGGTGAAGAATGGCTCTAAGAAGAGTGAAGTAGAGCATTCTAAGAAGGGTCACCATCCCTTTAAGGAGAGTAAAGCTGTTGGGATGACCAAGTCCAAAAGAAAGAACTTGATCAGGAAGACAAAAAGAAAGTACAAGAAGGCTCAAGAGATCAATGCCACCTTCAACTTTACACAGAAACAAGTCTTCATTTCTGTATGCAGGATCGGGTTTTGTCACTTAACACTTGTATTTATCTCAAACTCACTTATAATATCACTCAAACAAGATGAAGCAATGCCTTTGACAAGAGTTGATAATAATATAATAAGTAATCAAAGCAACAAGCAGGAATATTTTCAAGGTACTTGTATATATTACTTCTCAACTCAAGATTACAAGACACTTACAAGCATGGAACATGAGTTACAATGAGAAACTATATATACTAGATCCTACAGCCGGTTATACTTGATACCAGCTGGAAACCTACGACTAAAGCATATACTACAATGCTATAGTTAAGGTATCTTAGATAAAGTATTATCTAAGATATGGTAGTCATGACATGTCCATGACTTACCTTTTGTCACCAACTAAAGATGGCAACTGTACTTAACATAAAAAGGTAAACAGTAGATTAAAGTATGGTCAACTACATGGCTTTTGAGAAAACGCCATGCAGTATCTCAGAGATTTGCAGCGGACTGTCAGACAGACCATACTTATGTCTACTGGATAATAGAAGTGTCTTCCGAAGGTTAACTGGCTTCGGAAGAACAAGTTCTTCCGAAGCCACTTATACTTCGGAAGATGCTTCTATGCTTCCGAGGCTTTAAGGACTTCTTTATACTTCGGAAGTTGACTTCAGAACTTTGTCTTCAAGTCTTGAACCTTCGGAAGTAGCTTCTTTACCTTCGGAAGTTGGAGTTCTCCTTCGGAAGTGTATTTCACACTTAGACTTCGGAAGAGCTCTTTCTTCCTTCGGAAGTCCCACACTTGGCTTCGGAAGTCCTTTGTATGTAGTACTCAAAATCTTCTAAGTGATATGGTTTTGGTTGCAACAGCCTCTTATGATCCAACAAACTCCCCCTAGGCTGATGCTACCAAAACTTCACTTATCTCTACTTCTCAAAGTTTTCAGCACCAGGGACAAAAGATATTTGTCTGTCTCTCTGTTCTTCCCGGAAGTGGTGCTGAGAAGCTTGTACAAGTCATTCGTGGATAGGAGATCCAGTCTATCACTTTGAATGACATGCACCCTTTGTTGTGACCCCCTGAAGAGAGTTAGTTGACGGGAGTTGTAGTCATACTCCCATCTAACTATGGACTCAAGTTCAGGACCTTCAACCATTTGAAGAAAGGCTTTGCCTTTGGTTGCTGATCCTTTCCTTTCCTCCTCCTCTCTCCGTTTTGACTCCTCTTCGACCTTGCTTCTTGCAGTGAGCTCGGCCATGTGAAGGCTGCCTAGATGATTTCTGATGTGAGCAGCTACTTCGGAGTTTGAGGGGTTGGAGAATGGTTTCTCTGCTAACTCAGCAATATCAAATCTGCTTAAGTGTAGCAGAGATGAGGCATTCAGCCTGTTAATCTCACCATTCTCTCTCTCAACAACAAAGTTGTGAGAAGAGTCTTCGAACCTCCACTGGACTATCTTCTTTCTGGGTACAAGAGATTGTCTTGGTACCCTATCTCCTTTCTTTGTGTCCAGCAGAGTCACCAGCCTTCTCCTCAGCTTCTTTTCTTCCTCATTCAATGTATCTGAATTGAGGCCAAGAGTCTTGCGGCTTGGTCCAAAGTTCCTCTTGGCAGATCAAGAAACTCATCTCTTGTGAGGGAACTTGAGGATCCATCAACATAAGTCAGGTTGACTGTATCCTCCTCACATGAGATGTCGCTCAGAGTAGTGCAGTTGATGAGCTTGGTTTTGATCGCCTTGAATTCCTCCATTGAGAGATGTTTGGAAGGCTGAGGGGATGGTTTGATTGGTTGTTGGGTAGGTTTAGGAGGTTGGGTTCTGGGTAAGGTTTTAGGTTGGATGATGGGTAGTTTAGGTGGTTGAGGTGAGGGAGTTGGTAGTTGTGATGGTGTAGGTTCAGGGGTGAAAGGTTCAGGTTCAGTTTTGATTGGGAAGGGAAAGGGTATTGGTTCAGGTTGATGTTGGGTTTGGATATTTGGCTGAGGGGTGGCTTTGAAGGTCATCCCCTGTCCCCTTCTATACATCTCCTTTCTTCTCCCTGCACGAATGTCAGCCTTGATGTCACTGACATGTCGTTGGAGAGTCTTCTCAGACATTGGACCCACTTGCCTGCCAGAGAAGCCATGAGCTTTAAGATAGTTCTTCATCCAAGCTTTGTCACCTATCTTCTTGGCGGCAGACAGTCCAGCCTCTTCTTCCTTCTTCTTCTTCTCTACCAGCTTTTCCCTTGCAGCTTCTTTCTCTCCTTCTCCATTTGATCTTGCTCTTTGTTAAAGAGCCACAAGATCGTGTCACTATTGTGTGGAGACAACTCCTCTTGAGAGAATCCTCTGGAGAGTAGGAAAGTGATCCTTTCTCTCCTGAGCTGCAGATCAGCTTCTCTTTCTTTTCTCAGCCTTTCTTCTTCCAAGGCCAACCTTGCAGCTTCTTCTTTTTGCTGTTTTTGCAGCAAGGTTGCCTTTTCAAGCTCTATCAGCTCCTCTAATGGTAGCAGGAGTACATCTTCCGAGGCAGCCCCTAGACTGACAAGTCTATCAATTACCTCCACCCTTCTTCTATTGTTGATTGCCTCTTGGTTGGCTGCAGCTGCTTTTGAACTTGCAGCTAACAGTTTCCCAGTTGGCAGTCTTCCTTTCCTTTTAAGTTTCTCCAGCCTTTCTTCTTCCTGAAGCTCTTCCGAAGTCATCTTCCTTTTGCCTTTAATGTCTTCGGAAGTGCTAGACTTTGGTGGTTCTTGGGTAGAAGATTCAGGTTGGATGGTGGAGGTAGGAGCTGAGGTCAATGCAGATGTAATGGCTAGTGGTTGGCTGAGAAAGTCCTCCCTATTAACCTCAGATGCAAGTTCCAGAATTGCATCTGTGACTATTAGATCATCGGAAAGAGAGAACAGTCCTTCCGCAGCAGCAATTTCAGCTTCGGAAGTTTGAGTTGGTTCTTCCGAGGCTTCGAATTGTGCTTCGGAAGCCTGTGAAAACACACCTTCTGTCCCAACTGTTTCAGTTGCTGGGCCATCAGTCCTAGTTTCCCCTTCGAAATCAATCTCAGGTTCCACTTGGGCCTTAGGTTGACCAACTTCCTCAACAGTGGTAGGAGGTGCATTCAACCTCTGAAGCTCTTGAGCTCCAAAGTAAATCACAGACATATCCGGACTAGGTTGATCAATTAGGGACTCTAAAAGGAACTTGTTGAAGATCCTATTTAGATCCTGAAGCATCCTTTGATCCACTTGAAACACAACTGGAGGAGGCTCAGGGAAGATGGCAGCTTGTTGTCTTGAGCTCAAAGAAGTGAGAGCTTGACTGATGGAATCCTGTCTTTGGCTTTGTTCCTCAACATTCTCCCCCTTTTTGGTAGCATCATCTTGAGAGGTAGATGAGCTAGAGGAAGAGGTCAAGGAGACTTGAACTGGTACATGCCTAACAGATCTCTCAATCTGTTTCTCAGCTAGTTTGACCTTGAGACTTTCAATCTCAAGTTGCTGAGTGGCAGACCTATCCTCTAAAGTCTTAACCTTTGATTCAAGGTTTGAGACTTTAGAAAGTAGGTCTCTTATTGTGAGTTGCATTCTTCCCTCATCTTCTTTTGAAGAATCACGGGGAGATGAGGTAACATACCTAGTATGTTCATCCTCACCACCAGATGTGGTTTCTTGGCACCCTGGTTTCCCTTGCACAATGATGTCTCTTTCAGAGGCATCATAGGGCATGGTTGCCGTAGATTCAGTCTGACTATCGTTACCACTGTCCTGAGGATCCAATGAGGCTCCTTCAGTAGTGGCAGCTGAATCTACATGAGTCCCCTCCACATCAGTGGGACTCACCTCAGTAGGGCTTTGCTGGTGTGGGCTAGAGACAAGAGGTTTCTCTAGGCTCTGTTGATCCTTAATGGGGTGTTGTGGATCAACTTCATTGCCTTGGAGAGACATAGTCTCTTCACCAGCTCCGGTCAATAGGTCAGTAAAAGAAAAGGAATGAAGACCTAAGGACCCGGGACTTTGATCAATGTCAAAAGGCATTGAGCTGTCCCTTGGTGGCTGCTCAGGGGAGTATAGAGACTCACCCTGAGGGCTATCAGCTGGGATTATGGGCTCATGGGTCTGAGACTGAGGAGACTCAAGACCCATATTGAGGTCAATAGTGAAGGATTGGAGGACCTCTGGCTGAGTGGGAGCCCCTTGTTCCACTCTAGCCTTTTTGGTTTGAAGAGGAGGGGCTTGTTCAATCAGAGTAGATTGAACAAGGGTTCGTTTGGTACGTCTCTGATAGGTGACTGTGATTGGAGGAGAAGGTAGATTTGGAATGGTGAGGGTAGTTGCTGGTGTGGGTTCATCACCTGTGGGGATAACAGGGATGTCACCAGGAGCCATTGGCTCAATCATACCTGGAAGTAGTGCGGTATCCCTTCCAGTGTAGTTGGTAGACACTTCTTCAAGACTTTGAAGATGGTCGGCCTCATTTGAGGAGCAGACAGAGCAGCTGCACAGACAAGCTTACTCTGATCTAGCTCGCAGTTGATTATGTGCTGTAGAAATCTGGGATACATAAAGAATGTGTCCCTTTGCAGATTTCCCATGAGGTTAGTCAGCACAAACCTGGAGTAGTTGAAGCGCAGGCCTTGTACCAACCCATGAACTAGGCACCCGAGTTCATAGGGAATTTGATCCCATCCCCCGGATTTGTTAGATAAGCAGTGAAGAACCACATGTAGCAGGAACTTCCACTTGTAGGAGAAGTTGAATTTGTAGACTGTAGACCTGCTTACATCTCCACCGTATCCCATTTGGAGATAAGAGTTATCTAACTCAGACTTGGGGAATTCCGTCGGTGCGCCTTCATCATGGAGCTCAAGATGCTCCCTGATGATTTGTTCAGTAATGACCAACTCTTGGCCACAAACACTTGACCTGATAGCACGAACCCCATTTAGGGTTTCAATCCGACCATTTGCCCAGAATTCGGACATTTGGTTGGTGTAAATGGTAGGGTTTACTGTCAGTGCTGTGTAGTATGAAGATTGGGCTAAGAAAGAGATAATATCAGAGAAGTCAGCATCCCTTGAAGAGTCAAGGAGTGCGACCTGGTTGTGCTGAGGGTTTAGAGCCATTGAGAAAGATAGCAAAGGAAAAGTTCTTGAGAGAGGTAAATTGGAGAAGAAGAAAGCTTTTAGGGCAGTGAATTTGGTAAAAAGAGTGTAAGTGATTAACCGGAAGTATTTAAATGGGTGAAATGGCGGTTTAAAGGGTGGTTTGGATAAGATGATGTGAGGGTTCAGAGGATGATGTGACAGGGGCGGTAAGGTTAAGCCATTTAAATAATCCGACATCATTAACAAAATCTTTACTTTTTACAGAGTGGGGCCCAAAAGATTTCCGTTACACAGTAAAATCCTTCTTCCGAGTATAAGGTATTTCCGAAGGTAAAGTTCTTCCGAAGGCAAATGTACTTCCGAAGGTAAATAAATTGCTTCCGAAGATACATGTTGCTTTCAGTGGAGAGTATTAAGTGCTTCGGAAGTAGATCTGAGATTACCTCAATCGCTTCTTCCGAGACTTAGTACACTTCCGAGAAGAAAATTATCCTATGAGAAATTTGCTTCGGAAGTTATACTAGATATCTTCCGAAGGCAAGTTTCTCTTCGGAAGAACTTATACTTAGTTAAATAAGAAAGGATCTTTTGTAACAGGGCTTAGATTGTATTGACATAAGACTTTACATATTGAAAAGGTTTTCAATTGAGATTAACTAGTCAATGTTTATCATCCCAATAGCTGTAATGAGATACTTAAATCTTTGTTCATCAAATGCTTTGGTGAACAAATCAGCATATTGTTCATTTGAATCAACTTTGATTAGTTTGATAAGATTTTTCTCATGAATATCTCTAATGAAATGATACCTGATGTCAATATGCTTTGTCTTTGAGTGCTTTACTGGATTTTCAGTGATGGATATAGCACTGTTGTTGTCAATGTGGATAGGAGTGCTCATGAAGTTGAATCCATAGTCAATCATCTGGTTTTGAATCCACAGCAGCTGAGCACAGCAACTTGCAACAGCAATGTATTCAGCTTCAGCAGTTGATGTAGAGACACAGGATTGCTTTTTGCATTGCCATGAGATGATCCTTCCACCAAGAAATTGACATCCACCTGATGTTGATTTCTTGTTGATGTTGCAGCCACCATAATCACTGTCAGAGTAACCATAGAGATTAAAATCACTATTTCTTGGATACCAGAGACCTAACTTAGGTGCTCCTTTGAGGTATCTGAGGATTCTCTTGACAGCAATTAGGTGAGACACCTTTGGAGCAGCCTGATATCTTGCACAAATGCAGGTTGCAAACATGATATCAGGTCTACTTGCTGTGAGATACATCAGAGAACCAATGATTGCTCTATACTGATGTTGATCAGTATCCTCCCCCTCAGAATCAGGGCATAGATCATGGTTTCTGGGTATAGGTGTCTTTGCTGCTTTACAATCCTTCATATCAAATCTCTCTAAGATATCATTGACATACTTAGATTGATTGATGAAAAACCCTTCCTTCAGTTGCTTTACCTGAATTCCAAGGAAAAAGTCCATTTTTCCCATAGAACTCATTTCGAACTTCTTCTTCATAATGCTCTCAAAGTCTTTGCACATTTGGTCATTTGAAGAACCAAATATGATGTCATCGACATAGACTTGAACTAGCAAAATGTCTTTCCCAGACTTTCTATGAAGAGAGTCTTGTCAATGGTTCCTCTAGTATAGCCATTCTTCAGAAGAAATTGAGACAATGTCTCATACCACAGCCTAGGTGCTTGGTGCAGCCCATATAGAGCTTTATCCAATTTGCACACATAGTTTGGATGCTGTGGGTCTTCAAATCCTGGAGGCTGGCATACATAGACTTCCCTATCTATATCCCCATATAGAAAGGCACACTTGACATCAAGCTGGTAGACAGTGAAATTCTTGGATGCAGCATAAGCAAGGAAGATCCTAACTGCCTCAAGTCTTGCAACAGGTGCAAAGACATCAGTATAATCAATTCCTTCCTCTTGAGTGTATCCTTGAACCACCAGTCTTGCCTTGTTTTTGATAATCAAGCCTCTGTCATCTCTTTTGTTTCTGAAAACCCACTTGGTGCCTATAGGTACTTGACCAGATGGTAGCGGACATAGGTTCCAAACCTTCTGTCTTTTGAATTGAAGCAGCTCCTCTTGCATTGATTCAACCCAGCTACTATCCTTTAAGGCATCTTCCACCTTCTTGGGTTCCATTTGGGATAGGAAGCATGAGTACAAGCAGACATTCCCATTGTGAGTTTGTCCCCTTGTTCTCACACCCTCAGAGACTTCCCCTATGATGTTTTCAGCTGGATGAGTATTGTGAATTCTGAGTCTTGGAATTACCTCCAGTTGCAAAGATAGGTCCAAGTTGGACATATTTTGCTCTGGAGCTTGAATACTTGGTCCAGCTGTTGTTTCAATCTCATTCAATGAGGACTGATTGAATGAAAGAGAAACATCATCATTTCTTTGCTGTGAAGCATCATTAACAGTTGCCTGTTCCTTCAAAATGCTGCTTCCATCAGCTTGGTGTTGTGTAGGATCACCTGAGGAGACTTGAAGATCATCAGGTGAGTCCCTTGTTGAAGTTCCACTATTTCTTGAAATGGTTATACTGTCAGATCTTTCAATAGTAGGAACTTGATTTGTTGTTCTTGGAGAACTTGGAGCAGGTCTGGGAAGCTCAAATAGTTGATCTTCATCAGAATTGCCTTGAGCACCTGTTCCAGCTGAAACATTCTCACAAGATGGTTTAGAATAGTTTGGAAACAATTCTAAATCAAAAATATGATCAGGGCCATTCCCCCTAACACAAGGAGTGTGCTCATTAACTACAATGTTGGAGGATTCCTCAAATTGTTGGTTTTTAATGTTATAAACCCTGTAAGCTTTAGAATGGGAGGAATATCCAACAAAGATGGCATCATCTGACTTTTCAGCAAATTTTGCTAAATTGTCTTTTGTGTTAAGTATGGTACACCTGCTGCCAAAGGACCTTAGAAAGCCAATGAACGGTGGCCTCTTGTTCCATAGCTCATAAGGGGTCTTTCCATGTGGCTTTACTACAAGAACTTGTTCTGCACATAGCATGCAGTGCTGACTGCCTCTGCCCAGAATGTTAGAGGCAGCTTTGAATCAGCTAACATAGTCCGAGCAGCCTCAATAAGTGTCCTATTTCTCCTCTCAGCAACACCATTTTGTTGAGGAGTTCTAGGAGCACTGTATTGTCTGGCAATCCCTTTTGAGTTACAGAATGAGTCAAGAACAAAGTTCTTAAACTCAGTCCCTTGATCACTTCTAATTATTTTAACCTTGTGATCAACTTGATTTTCTATTTTAAGAATAAAAGATTTTAAAGTTTCAGCAGTTTCATCTTTAGTTCTTAAAAAGAATACCCATGTAAATCTAGTAAAATCATCAACTATCACAAGGCAATATGATTTCCTTCCAATGCTCATTATACTTGTGGGACCAAATAGATCCATGTGCAATAAGTGTAATGGAGTAGTGATAGAGTTAACAACTTTGGATTTATGAGAAGACCTGTGTTGTTTCCCTTTCAGGCAAGCAACACAGTTATCTTTGCAGAAAAATTCCTTTTTAGGCAAACCATGTACCAAGTTATTTTTAGCCAATTTATTCATTGTCTTAAAATTGACATGACACATTCGTTTATGCCACAGTGTTGACTCATCACTATCAGCTTTGGAAAGAAAGCATGATACTTCTCCCATTGGGGAAGCATTGTTCATATCAAGCTTGTACATATCCCCTCTCCTGGGAGATCTAAGAAGCACCAATTCCTGAGGAATTGTCATCCCAGGTTTGAGGATGATGCACTCATGTTCTGTGAAAAGCATTTGATGCTTTTGATCACAAAACTGAGAAACACTTAACAGGTTGTGTTCAAGCTGTTTGACAAAATTAACTTTGTCAACTTTTAACTTTCCGTTGGATATACTTCCTCTGCCAGAAATATATCCTCCGGCCTCACCTCCAAACTGGACAGGACCTCCATCATAATGTTGAAATTATTGAAGGAGAGATCTGTTCCCTGTCATGTGCCTGGAGCATCCACTATCTACAATCCAAATGTTGTTATTCTTGTCATATGGATGTCCCTGCACATAAGGTGAGATAATTAGTTTTGATTGGAAACCCAAGCCTTATTGGTCTTGGGTTCTTCCAATGAAAGTGACATGATTGAACCAAAATTTATGCATGGGGGTTCAATGGATGTCTTTGAAGAAGAGGTTTGGGCTACAGCATCTTCCTTGATCTTCCATTCCATCCCTTGGTTGATCGTAGAAGATGAGCTTGATGAAGCTTTTGTAGTTTGGCATTCTTCCGAAGCTTCTTTCTTTTCGGAAGAGACCTTCACCACCTTTTCTTCCGAAGCAGTCTTCTTCTGGGATGGTTTCAAGGGGACTCTTTTGTGAGTCTTTGCAGCTTTCACTTCCGAAGCCTTTTTCCTCTCGGAAGAAGAGTTTTCTTCCGAGACAAGCCTTGCTTCGGAAACAAGCTTTCCCTTTTTCAACACTTGAACCATTTGATATGGTCCAAATGTGAAACCTTCCCTGACTCCTTCTCTTTTAACATTATTTGCATAATGTGTGCTAGCAGGATTGTAGTAACAATCTTTAGCCATGTGGTTTTGCAGACCACACATTATGCATGCAATGTTAATTTTCTGGGAATTGGAGGGTTGCTGTTTCTTGTTCTTTTTCTCCTCATCAGCAACCTTTCCCTTTAACTTCTGATCCTTTGGTAGGACAGGAGTACTGGTATTATACTCCTTTCCTGAATCAGAAGGTCCAACCACCTGGAATCCTGCTGATATGAATACACCCTTTTGCTTTGGGTCTATCTTCAGCTTGGATTCAGCCACCTTCTTGGCAGTTTTTCTGGCTGCTTTAGCCCTGCTTCTTCTGGCTTTGGTGGTCAGGGTTTGATCATCATTGGTCTGGGAGGGCTCAATTACCTGTTCCTTCCCTGTGATGGTCATGGTCTCCACAGTTGCATCATTCTTTGACTCTTTACAAGGTGGGTCAACAGATGGAACCTCTTGCTCTTCAGTACCACATCTTGGTTGTCTTACAGACTCATAAGAGTGTGGTGGAGCAAAGTTTGGAGTGAGAGGATGATGCAAGTATGGCTTGGAAGTTTTGCTCAGCAATAGCATACTTCCTGGCTTGAGCCTCAGCTGTGACAAGCTGGGCTTGAGCCTCAGTCAATTTGGATATTAAATCCTTGATTTGAGTCTTGTAGTTGGTGTGTTCATGTTTTAAAAGAGATACAGTTTTCTCTAACTCCTCAATTTTCTTTTGGTAGTCAGATTCAGCTCTTTTAAAGTCAGATTTTAGCACATTTAAAGACTCAATATCGGATTTAATTTCCATATTGTAGTCCTGGTACAACTTAACCTTAGCAATACAAGCAGGGGTACAGAGATGTTCATATACCTTATTTTCATCTGTTCCTGCCATGAGTGCTTGAGCAGGAGTCACATCTTGAACCATAAAGCTCCAGTCAACTTCTTGAGCCATAGCTGCAGTTTCAGTTGACTTCCCATTGGGCTTTGGTGTAGAAGGATGTGTGGAGGCCTGTGAGGTTCCCGGGTTGGACTTGGGAGCCTTGCATTCCCTTGCAATGTGGCCAAGCTGGTTACAGTTGTAACACTTAGCCTTGCTCTTGTCAAACCCAAACTTGCTAGTGATTGGGTTTTGAGGGAATTGCCTTCCAGTTCTCTTAAAGAACTTCTTCGCTCTGTAGGTAAGGAGAGCCATTTGCTGGACAATGTCCACATACTCTATGTCATCTGGACTGAAGCACTCAAGATCATCAAAGCAAAACTGATGATCATTGGAGTGTCCACTCCCTGAGACAAACGCACAGCTCTCCTGAAAGGAGCTTTGCTGAGCTTGATGAAACCTTGGAGTCTCAGGGAATGTAATGTAAGGCCCAGATGAACAAGATGGCTGCTGGGTGTATGACAGGTACTGCTGAGACTGGGAGATACCTGAGCCTTCAGCAACCATTAAAGCGTTGCTAGCAGGAAGGCTCAAGGGTCTGCTTGCTTGGTGACCCTTCTTGCTTTCCATTTCCAAACAGTATTCATCAAGGATCCCATAGAGTTCGGTCATGGTGAGAGTGTTTAAATTCTCTGTTCTCTTGATGGAGACACAGTAGAAAGTCCACTCATTGGGTAGAGCACTCATGAACTTTCTGGTAAGGTCTCTAAGTTCTTGAGTGATTCCCACAGATTGGAGGGAGGAGATAAGATCCATATACCTGAAATATTGCTGGCTAAAAGTTTCTCCAGCAACATAGGTGAAGTTCTCGAACTGCTGCTTCAGTGAGTCCTTCTTTGAATCATTAGAGCTCGAGTACATTTGAGCAAGTGCATCAAAGAGTTCTTTGGCTGACTTGCAATGCTCAAACCCCACCATGATGGAGTTTGGGATTGCAGTCATGAGAACAGTCATAGCATTGCTGTCAATGTCGAGCTTCTTCCTGTCTTCATCGGAGTAGTCTTCAACAGCCTTCTCGATCATGGCACCGTTTCCGCCAGCAACTTTTGGCTTGTACGGGCCATTAACGATGGACTGCCACATCTTGCTATCCTGGTATCTGATGAAGCCTTCCATTCTTCTGCTCCAAGATCTGAAGTTTTCAGGATCGATGATGGGAGCTTTGGTCATCGTTCCCATTTCAACTTAAGATTTGATGAGGGCCATTTTTGAGTGAGGTATAAGGAGGAGTGAAAAACTGGTTGATTAGGATGGTAAGATCTCACAATAAAGAGCCTAAAAAGCTCTGATACCAATTGCAGGATCGGGTTTTGTCACTTAACACTTGTATTTATCTCAAACTCACTTATAATATCACTCAAACAAGATGAAGCAATGCCTTTGACAAGAGTTGATAATAATATAATAAGTAATCAAAGCAACAAGCAGGAATATTTTCAAGGTACTTGTATATATTACTTCTCAACTCAAGATTACAAGACACTTACAAGCATGGAACATGAGTTACAATGAGAAACTATATATACTAGATCCTACAGCCGGTTATACTTGATACCAGCTGGAAACCTACGACTAAAGCATATACTACAATGCTATAGTTAAGGTATCTTAGATAAAGTATTATCTAAGATATGGTAGTCATGACATGTCTATGACTTACCTTTTGTCACCAACTAAAGATGGCAACTGTACTTAACATAAAAAGGTAAACAGTAGATTAAAGTATGGTCAACTACATGGCTTTTGAGAAAACGCCATGCAGTATCTCAGAGATTTGCAGCGGACTGTCAGACAGACCATACTTATGTCTACTGGATAATAGAAGTGTCTTCCGAAGGTTAACTGGCTTCGGAAGAACAAGTTCTTCCGAAGCCACTTATACTTCGGAAGATGCTTCTATGCTTCCGAGGCTTTAAGGACTTCTTTATACTTCGGAAGTTGACTTCAGAACTTTGTCTTCAAGTCTTGAACCTTCGGAAGTAGCTTCTTTACCTTCGGAAGTTGGAGTTCTCCTTCGGAAGTGTATTTCACACTTAGACTTCGGAAGAGCTCTTTCTTCCTTCGGAAGTCCCACACTTGGCTTCGGAAGTCCTTTGTATGTAGTACTCAAAATCTTCTAAGTGATATGGTTTTGGTTGCAACAGCCTCTTATGATCCAACACTATAGGTTTTATAGTGGTTAAGGCTGAAGACACCAACTTGAACTCCCTCAACAAAAGTTCTAGCTCATGTCCAAATCATACCATCATCAAGAAAAAGGCTGATCAGTTGTGCACCACTGCTGTACAACTTGAACCATCCAACTCCAAAGGTAGTTCTATCCCCACAAGAATTGCCACAGCATCTGCAAAGATAAAGATGGAAAAGGAAAGTGATCAAGTTCAGCCTTGTTCGCAAAAGAAAACTCCTAGAAGGAAGAGAATGGACTGTCTTATGTGTGGGAGTACATCTCATCTTGCTAAGGATTGTGTTTACAATCCAAAGAGTACTCTCCACATGACCAAAAAAGAAACTTCTAAGAGTTTGGAAAAGAAGAAGCAAGCTTCTTAAGGAAAATCTCTTTCCTTCGAAAGCTCCAAAATGAAGAAGAGGACAAGTGTAAAATTGCGTTCGGAAGAATTTGGTTTCGGAAGAAAGGAATACTTCCGAAGCACTGAAGCCTGCTGCAGTGAAAGCAAGATCTTCCGAAGGTCCAGTCATCAAAACTTCCGAAGTCAAAAAAACTTCCGAAGTATTGAAGGTCAAGTCTAATCTTCCAAAGATGGTGTGGAAGAGAAAGAAAGACCAAGTGGCAGAATGTTCTTCATCAACTTCAGAAAATGATCCTTCTAGCATGACTATAGGATCAATTACTGTTGTATTGTCTTCAACTTCTTTTGATGAGCCGAAGACCAATGAGGTTTGGATTTCCAAATGTAACTAACTATCTCTTTTGTGCAGGAACAGCTCAAGACAAACAAAAATGTATGGATAATTGACAGTGGCTGTTCCAAGTACATGACAGGCAATAGGTCACTACTCCAAGGAGCTTGGATATAATCTTCTGAGTGTATCCCAATTTTGTGATCAGAGTCATAACATGCTTTTTACTGAGCATGAGTGCATTATTCTCAGGTCCGGTGTGGTCATTCCTCATGAGCATATCCTGCTCAGAGCCCCAGGAAAGGGAATATGTATAAGATGGATTTGCAAGAAACATCTCCCTCAGGAGAAGTCTCATGCTTTCTATCTAAAACAAATAGTGATGAGTCTTTCCTCTGGCATAAAAGAATATACCATGTAAACTTTAAAAACATGAATAAATTAATTAAGAATGATTTGGTGACTGGAATGCCAAAAAAGGAGTTTACAAGTGATGACCATTGTGTTGCATGTCTGAAAGGGAAGCAACACAAGGTATCTCATAAGCCAAAGGAAAGAAACTCAATCACTACTCCCCTACACTTATTACATATGGATCTCTTTTGCCCCACCAGTGTAATGAGTCTAGGAAAGACCTCTTATTGTTTGGTGATCACAGTGTTGGAT
This sequence comes from Flaveria ramosissima, assembly GCA_025215565.1. NCBI lineage: Eukaryota > Viridiplantae > Streptophyta > Magnoliopsida > Asterales > Asteraceae > Flaveria > Flaveria ramosissima. The sequence continues at coordinate 40,774,980 of CM046036.1, forward strand.
CCTATATGCCCAAGACACATAGAACATTGATGTGGTTAGTACGTCATGATCCAAGTCGGGTCATACCCAATAACAAACTTAGCAAACACCAATAAATATTTGATTGATGATATGATCATGCAATTAAATATATGCACCTAATTAGAAAATGGGTTTTCTAATTTAAAGAAATGAGAGATAGAGCAAATTATATGGATAATTTGTTCATGAATTATTATTATTTACATTGTTATTTAAATGGTTAAATAACAACAAATAATATGTGTACTTATGTTATATAATCAAAAGAGTTTTATTATATAACATGTTAACATCTTAATGTGTTAGTTGTTTTAATTATTTTAGGTTGTATGAGTTATATAATTAAAAGGTTAATTATATATATCTTATCAATTAACTAATCACATTATAATGTATACTTATGCTATTTAACTAAAAGGCTTAGTTATATAACTTGTACACACCTTTTAAATATGTAACATGACCTCACCACTTCTAATGTGTTACAAAGTAATTCAAATGGGAAGGAATGTGGTTTTGAATCCAGATTTTCGGCCCCTTTAGGTTGTATGGCCTTCCCCATTTGTCTTGAAAAAGGTACACTCATTATGATAGTGGTTGAGTGTAACACCCCGAAAAGTCGAAACGAGTCATTAAGGATAATGGGCTTAAATAATGGGTATTTAATAAAAGAAGGAAATGGGTTATGGGCCAAATTGGGTTTATGGACAAGAGCCTAAGTGATTAAGGCCCATAATCAGCCCTTAACCTACCCAAATCAGCTTCATCTTCCTCATTACAACCCCAGCCCCCAAAATTCATAGAGAGAGAAAGTAGAGAGAGAAAGTGAAGAAAACTCAAGATTTGAAGCTTCCAAGGTGAGGAGATTGAAGATCTGGGTGTTGGAGCATCAAGATCTAAGAAAGAAGCAACAAATCCAGGTAAGAATCGACCTCTAAACCCTTCTGTAGATCAAACCCGGATTCTAGGGTTTTGGGTTTTGAAAAGTTGCAAAGAATCGCATAAAGGTCACATTTTTACGTATGAAAACATGTATAAAGCTTAGATTTAGCCTCATGGATGATAAACTAAGGGATTGGACGTAAAAAGTTATGATTTTGGGTTAAAAACGGTCTGGTCCGTAATTTTTATGCGATCTGCGAAACTGCGTATTCATCCAGCGAATTTGCATATTCAATCAGCGAAACTGTGGATCTTCCTGCGAAATTATAGTTTCGCAAGTAGTTTCGCAGACATGTTTTTCCAACGAAAGTTGGGCGAAACTCGCAGCAAAACTGAAAACGAAGATGCCAGCGAAACTGCCAGCGAATGTACTAGCGAAACTAGCAGCGAAACTGCTGGTGAAACTAGCAGCGAAAGTGTTGGCGAATCTAGCTGCGAAATTGCTGATCTTGCAGCGAAATTAGCAACGAATTTAGGCAGAAAATTAACCCCTTTAAGTGTTAGCTATTCTGCAGGCTGTGTAGAGTGATCCTAGCCTTGTAAGCTTAGCCTAGAAGTTATTCGTGGTATCCAGGTGAGTTCTAGATCCCCGATTTATAAGTTTTTCATGTTTTGGGGCTATTATGCATACTAAATTTACGTTTTTAAATGACCAAAATTTTAAGGGGTTTTAACAGGAAGAACGATTTTTCTATAAGTAAATGTGCTATATAAATGTTTAAATATAAAACAATTTTCGCGCTGACCTGGCAGCCCGGCCCCAGCCAGGGGCGTTGCCCCTTGGACCCCACTAGGGGCTGCCGCCCCTAGGACCCCGCTATCAGGGGCTGCCGCCCCCGAACCCCCGCTGTCCCGCGGCGGGTCGGTTATGTTTTATGATGATTAGTACTTGGCATGTTGTGTACTTAATAAGTTAAGTATTATATATACTAAAGAGGAAGATGATATTAATGAAAAGTGAAACTTAATGAATGTTACCCCCGGGCCCGTTTGATGATGAAAAGTCTTGCAAGCACTATGATAGACTTCACTTATGTGAGTCTGATGTATGATGATGGATCTGTATTCATGAGCGGGCTATGTGCCTTGCAGTGTGGATCAACTGTCGGGGGTTAGCTACCGTTTTCATGTGTACCGACAGGGATTGACATTTGTTGTCGATCAACATGGAGCTCTTGCTTTGTGCAATCTCGTTTATGATGAAAGTGAAAGATAATGAAAGAATGAAAGATAATGAACATGCTTATTATGATGCAAGTTATGTTATGTACTATGATGTATGCATGGTCATTATATGAAGGATAAAGTTTATATTTTCTTTATTATTTAAAACTAGAACTCACTCAGCGAAGCTGACTTTTATGCATAATAGTTGGCAGGTAAGAGCTGATGCTGAGGATGGCACATAGAGCTACTTGGGGAGCTATGGATGGCATTCCTATTTATGAAATATTTATTGTAATTTAAGAACAATTAGCATGTTTTGTTTGAAATTAAAGGACAAATGTATGATTACAATATGGTTTCTAAGTTTTAAATGAATGTCTAATTATTTCCGCTGCAATGTTTTATTATTAAACTGATTTTATGCTATGATTAACCAATTGTGAGGCTTCCCGGGAACGGGGCCTTACATTGAGTGCAAGTCTCAACATCCTATCTCTCTCTCATTTGCACAAATGAACTTCTAGAGAAAACTCCATATGCTCTCTATTTTCACAGCTGAAGAAGGTGTTTAGAACTCCTTTTGGTCGTTTCTTGGGTCCTCTCATGACTCAAGTTATGCTCCTTCATTTGTGCAAGAAAGGAAGAAGGATTTCCTCTCTTCTCCCAAAGTTCTCACGGCTGAAAACGGTTTTCAGCAGGCCTTTGGGCGTTTTTGGTGCTTGAAATCCTAGCAACCATGATGTTTGCTTAGAGGCTTGTGGGTATGGACACTTGAGGACTTCTACCCTTGAAGTCTTGGCCTTTTTCAGACTCATTTCTGCCTTCTCTTTGGTCGTTTTTGACAACATCCAGAAGGGTAGTATTATGGTATGATAATGTCATGTTTTTGGGTGTTCTTGTTCATATTGTATGCTTGCTTTTCACATAATAAAGATCCTTTTGTCTTTGGGTTTGTTGGTTTTCACATGATAATGGTAATTTTCAGAAACGTTAACATGTTTAAAGTAGTACATTCCGCTGCGTTTCATATGTTTAAATGGTTAAACAAGTTGTAAATGGTCCAACAAACCCCTTCAATGGCATCTAGAGCCGGTTATGTGATAGCATCATTATCCTTGTAAAATCGGTTTTAAAGGATGTTTATCAACTCATTAGAGGCTGATTTTGGTTGATTTAATAAACCCCATGTCTTTCAAAGTTATATCTTCATGATTATGATTAAACTTTGAAAGATAGGAATGTCAATTGGTTGATATGTTTTGGTTATTGTTTGTTTGGACAAACAAACCCTAATTTTCAGTTTATGTTAGCTGAAAATTTGGGGTTTGATGGGGTTTATTTTGTTTGTTGAATGATGTTTGTGATTGTTCATTTGATGGTGCATAACCTAGCTTAGACCTTGTGTTGTTTTGGTTTGGTTGCATGTTTGTTTTGGTTATTTTGTTCAATTGGGTTGTAAGTTTTGTGCGTGTAATTTATCTATTTATTCATTGGGATGTAATAATAGATTAGGAGTATTTCTCTTTTACTAGAAAATATGTATTAGGATATATATTATGTAAAAGAAGATGCTCGGGAAGGAAACACAAAAGGAAGACACAAAGTGGACTTGAAGCATACGGATGCGACATCAAGTGGGAGATCCATTGTGATCTCAATTTTGTGTTGTTGATAACCCTTAGGAAAGACCTAATGACCACACTTGTGATAGCAAACAAGTGTGGTCACAATAGTAGCTATGGTTATGCACATGTGGTTGTTTATATTATGCTTGTTTGATTGTGATTTTGTGAATGATTGTGTGATATTTGGATATGATAAACAATCTTAATAAAAATGATCTTAACAAGCTGATATAAAAATGGCTCTTAATCATTAAGTGTTAATAAATGGTTATTAAAAGGATTAATAATTTCATAATAAAATGGGTTTTATTAAAAGAACCATAGGGTACCAAGTATTTGTAAGCATGGAATTACAAGGTACATAGAGTTTTCAAAGTCTAGAATTAATGGAAACTTAAATCCCTTTGGTAACAAGTCTATCACCATCCTTTTACACGACACTCGAATCACTTGGGAACTATTTGTGGGATAAAGGTCACCTAACCACTTATAGGGAACTTGTATCTTTGAGGTGAGTCTAACGTACTTGTGGGATAAAGGTCACCTAACAGCTTGTATGTGAAAACTCACACGTGTGTGTAAGTAGGACGACTTGAATTGGAAACCATGTGATTAGGTTCACCGAAGCATGGCGTACAATGGTGTTGATGGGATTATACATGCCGACTAAACATATGATGTTTAACCGATCCCATAAGACTAGAAGTTGCAATAGGTTGCAATTGTCAATTGTTGACTACCTTGTTAATTTAAATAATGGGATAAAGGTCACCTAACCATCATTTAAATGTAACGTTGGATTCTAGATTTTAATTGTTAATTGTCTATGAGACATTTAAGGGTATTAACGATTAAAATAAATTTGTCAGAAATACTAAAATGAACTTTGTCAATTATTGTAGTGAGGACCGCTAACTATTACGCTACCACCCGATCGTCCCTTCCCTATCACTGAGATCTATTCTCGAGAGGGATCGTCCTAACCATAATTACCTTATGGACTCAATTTCGAAACTTGAGAATCGTTCTCAAGAATGAGTAAAGGCCTATGTCCTTGACGATCCCATACCTCACCAACCAACGCTTTGATGTTAAGGCTTTTTGACGATTGGCTTAGGCACACTAAGGATTCTGTGCAAGTATCCTACCTCATGTTGGGAATATGATTCCCGAACTCCAAAAGGGTTTCGAGCATCATGGGGCATATGACATGATAATCTAGTTGAAGGAAATGCTCCTTCAACAAACTTTAGTATATTGCTTCGAAACGGTTCGAGCACTTTATGCATGTCACATGGAAGAAACCCAATCGATATCATCTTATATATTCTTAAGATGAAAAGCCACATTGATAGCCTCAAGATGCTTAACTATCCTGTCTCAAAGTATTTGGCCAAGGATTTAATCCTTGATTGCCTAACTAAAGGTTTGAGACATTCATAATAAACAGTAATATGAACGGGTGGGACAAGAGCATCGGTGAACTTCACGCAATGCTCGAAGCAACCGAGGCAGGGATGGGTAGAGAGGTTCTACCTATTCTCTCGATCAATGAGGGAGGCTATAAGAAGTGGCCAATCCCGATCCTAAGGCAATTATTGCCAAAGGAAAGGAATACATCAAAGCAAAGGTTAAAGCGAAACCTCGAAAAACCTAAGCTTATGAAGCCTAAGGTAACGAAGAACAATCCATGCTTTGAGTATGGAGAGATAGGACAATGAAAAGGAATTGTCCCTCCTATCTCAAGGAGTTGAAACACAAGAGGGATGTTGGGCAAACCTCAAATACAATTTCCATGATTCACACATTGTATTAAATGTCATTTCTTCAAACACATGGGTATTGGATATCGGATGTGAGACTCATACTTGCAATTGTTGCAAAGGGGTTCAAAAGAAATGTGCGCTTCAAGGAGGGAAACTCTATTTTGAGACTTTCAAATGGTTTGGAAGTTGTTCTCAAAACATTTTGTATGCACCTAGTTTGACTAGGAACATAATTAATGTTTCCTATTAAAACAATATGATCATGATTTAAAGTTTGTAAATAATGGTATTAAGTTTTATGGATGATGTATTTCATTTTAAGGATATGCCTTTTTAATGATATCCATGAATTGGTTCATGATAATTCGTCCTATAATAACTCATTATACACATTAAGCACCAAGAAACTTAAAATGGGTTTAAGTTATTATTATCTTTGACATTGTCATCCTGGTCACCTAAAAAAGAATTGGATTCAAACATTTCAAAAGAATGGTCTTTTGGAAACAAATGAAAATGTTTCATTTGATAAGTGTGTACCAAAAGACTTATTAGGAATGATACATTTGGATGTATGTGGTCCTTTTAAGACAATGACAAAGATTGGTGAAAGATACTTCATTACTTTTACCGACGATTACAGTCGCTATTATTGTGTGCACTTGATGACACATAAGTATGAAGCTTTTGAAATGTTCAAAATCTTCAATAATGAAGTAGAAAATCAACTCTTCATAACTATCTATGTTCTTCATTCTGATAAAGGAGAAACTGAACCCTAAATGGATATGGTTCAATTTATTATGGCTATGAGCTTGCCATCTTTATCATTTTGGGTTTTCGCATTGCTCTTTAAGGCTCATATTATGAATATGACCCGGACCAAGAAAGTGTAGATTAGTTGAATATCCTAGAGACTGTATAGGATACTGTTTCTTCGACTCAACAGAGTAAAAGTATTTATTGCTCAAAAGGCTAAGTTCTTGGAAACCGAGTTCCTTATCGAAGGAATGATATATAGAACTGTGGAACTTGATAAGGATCAAGATCCACAAGCCGATACACTTATGGTTGACACTAGCTATCAACAAGAGGTTGTTGATGATAATCAAGAGGTTGATCAATACACACAAAACGTTCACAAATCTGGTAGAGTTAGTATTCCATCTAAGAGATATGGATATTCCAAGAATGGATGCTATGTGGTTGACCCCTGTAGGCTAACCATATACCAAGATGCTATGTCCAATTTGGATTGGGACAAATGGCTAGAGCCATGAACGTAAGGATGCAATCCATGTATAACAACCAAGTTTGGGAATTGGTTGACCCTCCACTTAACTCGAAACCGGTTGGATACAAGTGGGTTTTCAAGATGAAAACAGATATACATGGAGACTTGAATACTTATAAGTCAAGACTTATAGCATAAGGTTTCCATCAAACTCAATTGGTTGATTATGATGAAACTCTTACGCCCGTGGCAATGCTAAAGTCGATTAGGATATTATGTGCCATAACTGCATATTCTGAATATGAGTTTTGGCAAATGGATGTCAAAACCGCTTTTCTTAATGAACATCTTGAAGAGACTGTCCATGTAGTTTAGCATGATGGTTTTGTCGATCCATGACATCCTAATAATGTATATAAGAATGCCAGTGGGAGCATAGTTACATTTTTGGAATTGTATGTTGATGACATACTACTATTTGGAAATAATATTCCAACCTTGGAAGGTGTTAAAACCTAGCTTGGAAGATGTTTTTCATATATGATCTCGTTTAAGCCACCCACATTTTGGAATAAGGATCTATAAGGATAGATCGAGGTGGTTGATAGGGTTAAACCAAAGTGCATATATTGATAAAATCTTGAAAAGGTTCAAGATGGAAAACTCTTAGAACGGTATGGTACCTATTCAAAGAGGGACAATGTTGACTACGTCTCAATGTCCAAGCTCATAGGATGAGCAAAATCAAATGAAGGATATCCCATACGTATCTGCTATAGGATCCATCATTTGTGTGATGATATGAACTAGACCGGACGAGTCATGCTTATTAAGTATGACAAAGTAGATACCAATAGAAATAACCATTGGATGGCTGTTAAAAGTATATTGAAATACCTTAGTAGGACTAAGGATATGTTTCTAATATACGGATCTGTTGAAGAGGAAGTTATTGTAAAGGGTTACACGGATGCAGGCTTCCCAAACTGATCGAGATGATTCTCGATCACAATCGGGGTATACTTCCATTATGAATGGAGGAGAAATGTCCTTGAAAGGTTCAAAGAAGGACACGGTAGCATTGTTCACTACAAAATCCGAATACATAGCCGCTTCATTGGCAGCTTGGGAAGCTGTATGGATAAGTTTGTCCATTGCTTATCTAGGGGTGGTCTCTACCATTCAAGACCCCTAGAAATCTTTGGTAATTACGTGGGTGCGATTGCTCAAATCAAGGAACCCCGTACTCCTCAAAAGACTAAACACCTTGAGCGGAGATTCAACATCATAAGGGATGGAGTTGAAAAAGGGTAAAGATATGTATTCATAAAGTTCGTAAAGATCAAAACATTACGGATCCACTCACGAAGCTCCTTGTGAGGGCAAAGTATGAGGGTCATACTTGTGCCTTAGGACTTCGATATTCTAGTGATTGGAATTGATCTGTTTAGCATATATAATATGGAACAATTGTAATATTTAACTCTTTTATATATTTGAGTTATGTTCCCTTTTAGCATGTTTACATCCATGAATATGTTTATTATTCTAAATGTCCGTAGTCGGTCATATTTGTGGGAACAAATATGAATGTAAGACTATTATGAACATGGATTGGTAGATATTCATAAGGTATGAATATAGAGCAATTGGTTGCTACCAAGGTTCATAGATATTTGTGGGATGAAAATATTGGACTGACCAGCGTCTCAAATTTTACTATATAGAATCTCTTTGATTGATCATAAGTAATTTTGAGTAAAGGAGAATATCATTTAGTATCCTCAGACCTGAGATGCATATTGGGTTTTGATATTCACCAAATGTTATACCTTGAGTTAGTTCTTCACTGTTCTGAAATAATGGACAGTACATAAGGCTATGTTCAGGTGTGACACAAGGTGATTGTGAGAAACGTATGCAGTCAAGATGGGATTTGTTTCTCTTATTCGTTGAGAGCAAGATGTCTAGGGCCTGATTAAGTTAAATCAACAAGGAATGATCATTCTGTGTCCTTAGATTTAACAGGACATCTGTAACAAAAGGATAGATGATCGATTCACCTAAATCATTTCAAGCTTGGACTTGAAAGGGATGATGTTATTGAATGGCTTTTAAGTCATGCGTATTAAAGGTAGTAAACCGTTGTTAGGCGGTATTTACTGCTTGCATCAATCCTCTATGAATCTTGTGCAAGTGGGAGATTGTTGGATCCTATATGCCCAAGACACATAGAACATTGATGTGGTTAGTACGTCATGATCCAAGTCGGGTCATACCCAATAACAAGCTTAGCAAACACCAATAAATATGTGATTGATGATATGATCATGCAATTAAATATATGCACCTAATTAGAAAATGGGTTTTCTAATTTAAAGAAATGAAAGATAGAACAAATTATATGGATAATTTGTTCATGAATTATTATTATTTACATTGTTATTTAAATGGTTAAACAACAACAAATAATATGTGTACTTATGTTATATAATCAAAAGAGTTTTATTATATAACATGTTAACATCTTAATGTGTTAGTTGTTTTAGTTATTTTAGATTGTATGAGTTATATAATTAAAAGGTTAATTATATATATCTTATCAATTAACTAATCACATTATAATGTATACTTATGCTATTTAACTAAAAGGCTTAGTTATATAACTTGTACACACCTTTTAAATATGTAACATGACCTCACCACTTCTAATGTGTTACAAAGTAATTCAAATGGGAGGGAATGTGGTTTTGAATCCAGATTTTCAGCCCCTTTAGGTTGTATGGCCTTCCCCATTTGTCTTGAAAAAGGTACGCTCATTATGATAGTGGTTGAGTGCAAGTCTCAACATCCTATCTCTCTCTCATTTGCACAAATGAACTTCTAGAGAAAACTCCATATGCTCTCTATTTTCACAGCTGAAGAAGGTGTTTTAGAACTCCTTTTGGTCGTTTCTTGGGTCCTCTCATGACTCAAGTTATGCTCCTTCATTTGTACAAGAAAGGAAGAAGGATTTCCTCTCTTCTCCCAAAGTTCTCACGGCTGAAAACGGTTTTCAGCAGGCGTTTTTGGTGCTTGAAATCCTAGCAACCATGATGTTTGCTTAGAGGCTTGTGGGTATGGACACTTGAGGACTTCTACCCTTGAAGTCTTGGCCCTTTTCAGACTCATTTCTGCCTTCTCTTTGGTTGTTTTTGACAGCATCCAGAAAGGTAGTATTATGGTATGATAATGTCATGTTTTTGGGTGTTCTTGTTCATATTGTATGCTTGCTTTTCACATAATAAAGATCCTTTTGTCTTTGGGTTTGTTGGTTTTCACATGATAATGGTAATTTTTAGAAACTTTAACATGTTTAAAGTAGTACATTCCGCTGCGTTTCATATGTTTAAATGGTTAAACAAGTTGTAAATGGTCCAACAAACCCCTTCACACAGATGATTTTACAAGATTCACTTGGGTCTTCTTTCTTAGAACTAAGGATGAGATCCCTGAGATTCTGAAGAATTTCATCTTAAAGATTGAGAATCAATGTGATCATAAGGTCAAAACCATAAGATGTGATCAAGGAACTGAATTCCAGCTTAGAAGACCTTCAAGTTACACATCTTCAGCTCCAGGGGTAACTAATCCTATAAATGAAGTTTCTACCAGCACATTAATGACAAATCCTGTTGATACTTCTGGAGTGCCTTCAAATTCCAGCTTAGAGGCATAAAACTCAGATGAAGGAGCTTCAAATGTTGGAGAAAATGGTGGTGGTGAAAGTGATCAGATATTTCTTGATGCTAATAACCACTCCATTGAAGACAACATCAATGATGTCACATACTCATTGGATCAAGTTTCTCTTGATAAGTGTGCTGATGTGAAGAGTGAATCCTCTTTGCCAGATTAGAATTTCTTAAATTTAGATCTGTCTAAGCAACTTGCTGTGATCCCTTAGCTAAGGATCCACAAGTCTCATCCTACCACAAACATCATTGGAAATGTTGATTCAGGGGTAAGAACAAGAGAACAAACCCGTGATGCAAATGTTTGTCTTCACTCTTGTTTCTTGTCCTAGATAAAGCCAAAGAAGATTGATGAGGCTCTAAAGGATGGAAGTTGGTTGAAGTTATGCAAAAGGAGCTGCTTCAATTCAAAAGGCAAAAGGTTTGGAACCTATGTCCTCTTCCTCAAGGGAAGACTAACATAGGAACCAACAGGAATAAGAAGGATGATAGAGGACTTGTTATCAAGAACAAGGCAAGACTAGTTATTCAAGGGTATACACAAGAAGAAGGTATTGACTACATAAATGTTTTTGCTCCTATAACAAGACTTGAAGCTGTCAGGATATTCCTAGCTTTTGCTGCATCCAAGAACTTCAAGGTCTACCAACTTGATGTCAAGTGTGTTTTTCTCTATGGGGTGATTGATGAAGATGTGTATGTCAGACAACCACCTGGGTTTGCAGATTCTGATCATCCTGATTATATATGCAGGCTTGATAAAGCTCTTTATGGGTTGCACTAAGCACCAAGGAAGTGGTATGAGACTCTATCTCAGTATCTCTATCAGCATGGCTATAAAAGAGGTACTATTGATGGAACTCTCTTCATCAAAGGAACAAGAAATGACATAATGCTAGTTCAAATATGTAGATTACATTATCTTTGGGTCAACTAATCCAAAGCTCTGTAAAGACTTTGAGAAGCTGATGAAGGACAGGTTTGAAATGAGTGTCATGGGGGAACTCAATTTCTTTCTAGGAATTCAAGTGAAGCAAGTTGAAAATGGCATCTTCATAAGTCAGTCAAAGTATGTACAAAACATACTTAAAAGGTTTAACATGACTGATTGTAAGGTTGCTAAGACACACATAGCCAGAAACGACTCCCTTGGACCTGATCTTGAGGGGGAGTGTGTTGATGAGCATCTCTACAGGGCAATGATTGGGTCTCTTATGTACCTCACAGCTAGTAGGTCTGATATCATCTTTGCTACATGTATTTGTGCAAGATATCAAGCCAACCCCAAGATGTCACACCTAATCACTGTTAAAAGAATTTTAAGATATCTCGAAGGTGCTCCATCACTTGGCCTTTGGTATCCAAAGAATTCTGACTTCAATCTGTATTCTTATACAGATAGTGACTATAGTGGTTGCAATTGTTGGATCTTATATGCCCAAGACACATACAAGATTGATGTGGTTAGTACGTGATGATCCAAGTCGGGTCATACCCAATAACAAGCTAAACAAACACCAATAAATATTTATTTGTTGATAAGATCAAACAAATAAATATTGACACCAAATTTAGAAAATGGGTTTTCTAAATCATGGCATTTGAAATAGAACAAATTATATGGATAATTTATCCATGAGAAATTATTTGTTATATTATTTAAGTAAGTAAAATAATAACAAATAATAGTGTGTTAATGTTATAAAATTAAAAATGGTTTTAATTTTATAAATCTTATGGATTTAAGAGTGTAAACTTTATAAAATAAAATGGGAGGGAACCCATTTTAAAAGCTCCAATTCTGCCGCCCCTTTGGGGTCTTGGAATCTTTAGTCTTGGTTTAATACAAGACTTAATCTTCCTTGCACTCTTCCCCTTAACACACTCTCTCACACACACATGCAAAACTCTCTCTCTTCCTTTTTCTCTTTGCTGAAAATTTGAATTCTTGGCTGAAACTTGAAGCTTTTCTTGGCTTATTTTCGGGTTTACAAGAAGGAGTTGAGATTTGGTGTTCTACTACCTAACAAGTTAGGTGTTTGCAAGAGCTTGTGGGTATACAAGCTTGAGGACTTCTCTTTAGGCTAGACATTCAAGAAGCATCATCACCTTCTTCTCATCCATACTACATCCTCTTGTTCTTGAATTTGGTTGTTCTTTTCGTTTTTGATAGCATTTAATTTCATATACATATGATCCTTTGTTCATGGGTTTTGTTTTGGGCTTAAAATGGTTTATATTTTCAGATTGTTAAACTCACTTTTAACACCTTATATTCGCTGCGTTTTGCAGTTTAAATGGTTAAACTAGCTTTGATAAACATGTAACAAAACCCAACAATGGCATCTAGAGCTGGTTATGTGGAATATTTGCTTCAAAAGTCCTTGAAAAGTTAGTTTTCATGGACTTTTTCAACCCATTAGGGGCTGTTTTGTCATGGATGAATGGATCCCTTATGTTTCAAGGTTTTATCTTACATGCTTTAGTATAAACCTTGAAAGATTAACATCAAATGGTTGATTATTTTGTTTGGACAAAACCCTAAAGTTTTGGTTCATGTTGGCCAAAACTTTAAGGTTAAAAAGGGAGTTCATGGTTGTTCTTGAATATTGTATATGATACATATTTTGGTGCATAACATAGCCTTGACCTTATGTGTTTTGGATTTGGTTGGTTGTGATTTTGTCATGTTGGTTTTGTTCTTGAAAGGGTTGTAATTTTTGTGTTTGTATTTTGGGTTGTAATTTATTTATTCATTGGTTATGTAATAAATTGATTAGGTGATTCTTTTAATAGAAAAATTGTATTAGGATACGATTTTGTAAAAGAAGATGCACAAGATGAAGATCCAAAGAAGGACACAAAAGACATGGACACTTGAAGCATTTGGATGTGGATTCAAGTGGGAGTTCATGGACATATTTTGATGTGTCATTGTTAACCCTTAGGAAAGACCTAATGACAACACTTGTGATGGCAAACAAGTGTAGTCAACTTAGTGGCTATGGTTATGCACTTGTAATGGTATGATTATGCTTTTTTGGTTGTTTGTTTTATGGTTGTTGTTTGATATTTGGATATGCATAACAAACTTATTAACAAACATAACAAGCTGAAAATTGATGGTTCTATATCATTAAGTGATTAATAAAAGGTTATTAAAAGGATTAATGATTTAATAAAAAGGGTTTTATTAAAAAGTGAACCATAGGGTACCATGTATTTGAAAGCATGCTAATAAAAGGTACATAGAGTTTTCTAAACTAGTTTTTTTTGAAAACTTAAAATTTCTTTTGAAAACAAGTTTAACACCATCCTTTTGCACAACACTTGAGTCACTTGGAAACTCTTAATGGGATAAAGGTCACCTAACCATTTTGAGGGAACTTGTGATATGATGTGGGGATACCATATTTGTGGGATAAAGGTCAGAGCTTGAGCAAGAGTGACATCTTCCACCATGAAGCTCCAATCAACTTCTTGAGCAATAACTGTAGTTTGTTGTTCAGTTGGTTTGGCTGTAGCTTTTAGGGTTGCAGGACGTTAGGAGGCTTGAGTTGCTCTAAGATTGGATCTAGGAGCCTTGCATTCCCTTGCAAAATGATCAAGTTGGTTGCAGTTTTAACACTTGACCTTTGACTTGTCAAACACAAATTACTGTTGGTTGGCTTTTGAGGGAATTGTCTTCTAGTTTTTTTGAAGAACTTCTTTGCTTTATAGGTTAGGAGAGCCATCTACTGGACAATGTCCATGTACTCCACATCATCTTGGCTAAAACACTCGAGATCATCAAAACAGAATTGAAAATCTCTACTGTGCTCATTCCCTGAAACAAAAGGATAACTATCCTGGAAAGAATTTTGTTGAGCTTGTTGAGAGCTAGGTGTCTCAGGAAATGTGATATAAGGCCTAGAAGAGGATGATGGCTATTGGGGATAATTCAGGTACAACTAGGGCTAGGGAGTTCTTGAACCTTCAGCAGCATGTAGAGCATTACTGACAAGAAGGTTTGAGTTTCTGTTCATCTGATGGCCTTTCTTAGTTTCCATCTCCATACGGTATCCATCAAGGATTCCACATAGTTTAGTTATAGTGAGAGTGTCGAGATTCTCAATTCTCTTGATTGAGACATAGTAAAAAGTCCATTAATAAAAAAGTGCACTCATGAATTTTCTTACTATGTCTCTTTTCACAAGAACCACTCCCGTAGACTGGGAGAGGTGATCAAGTCCATGTACCTGAAGTATTGGTGACTCAAGGTCTCATCAACAATGTGTGTGAAATTTTCAAACTTCTGCTTCAACATATCTTTCTTGGACTCCTTGGAATCATTAGAACCAGAATACATCAACGTCAAAGCATCAAATAGATCTTTGACAGTCTCGCATTGCTGAAAGCCTATGGAGTTTGGTATAGCCGTAAGCAACATAGTCATAGCTTTACAGTCAATGTCTATCTTCTTGAAGTCTTCATCAGAGTAGTCTTCAACAACTTTTTCAATCATGGAACCATTACAAGCTAGGATTCCACCTTTAGCTTGTAAGGACCATGAGTAATTGATCTCCACATTCGGCTGTCTTGATACTTGATAAAGCCTTTAATACATTTGCACCATGCTCTAAAATTATCAGAAGAATTGGAGCCTTGGTCATGGTTCCCATCTTAGACTCAGAATTTTTTTGGTTAAGAGCCATTTGAGTGAAGTGAGTAAGTATATGAAACAAGGGTGATTTGGGATGGTTAGATATCACAATCAAGAGCCTAAGAAGCTCTGATACTAATTGAAGGATCGATATTGGTCTCACAACACAAGTCTATCTCACAAACTCACTTAATCTTACTCGGTTGATGAAGCAGAATCTCTAAATAAGTTGACAAATAATATAATAAGTTAATGAACACAAGAATGGTTTTCAAGATACTTTTATATATTACTTCTCAACTTAGTATTACAAGACTCTTACAAGCATAATTTGATAAGTTACATGAGAAACTATATATACTACTATCTACAACCGGTTATATTTGGATAACCAGCTGGAATTTACAACTAAACAAATACTATATTGCTAGAAGTAAAGCATCTAAGATAAAATACTATCCTAGATTAGGTAGTCATGATAGGTCCATGATTTACCTTTTGTCACCAACTAAAGGTGACAACTGTACTAATTGATAAAGGGTGAATAGTGGATTAAAGTACGGTCAACTACATGGGCGTGGGAAAGCGCCATGCATATATCAGAGGTGGCAGCGGATGTCAGACCGACCATACTTATGTCCACATGTTCATAGTTGGTTCTTCAAATGCTAAATGGCTTCAGAAGAATAAGTTCTTCGTAGGCCATTTATACTTCGGAAGAATCAACTTGGTCCGAGTCTTCTGCAAGTCTTCATGACTTTATTCTTCGGAAGACTTTGCCTTGGATCTTCTAAGTTTGTATACTTTGCAAGGAAAAGTACTTAGTCTCGGAAGATTGAGTTTTACCTTCGAAAGGTCTTCATACTTAAGCTTCGGAAGATCTTTGACTTGTCTTCAAAAGAGCAGCTTTGTCTTCGGAAGACCACTTCAATTGTTGTAAGGATTTCTTTAAGTCTGATGCAAACCAAAACATCCAAAGTCTCTCTGCAAGCAATGCACTAAAAAACTGAAGTAGAATTGCTTCGGAAGTTTTACACTATGCACTAGAAATATTCTAAGTGTAAAATCTTCCGAAGCCAAGACCAATATCTTTCGAAGCCAAATATGAAGTCTTCCGAAGCCTCAGAGACAAAGTCTTCCAAAGCTTCATCTTATGAAGACAGATTTCTTCCGAAGACTTTTAGTAACATGCTTTATCTGATGTACTGTTCCATAAAGCTGGACACCTTTCCGCTGCATCTCTGTAAAGTCACCAACTTACGTGAGTTGGTGAAAAGGTCCATGCTTTTGGTAACTGTACATTGAGGTCTTGAGTCTGTAACCTTCTACTTTATGTACTTTATCCTTTTTGTAATAGATAAGGATGTGAGCTATGGCATGTCATAGTCACAATGTCAAAAGGCAGATATGCCTTTTGATTCTACAATTGATTTTGTTTGTGTCTAGTCAATTGTATCCAGCTGGCTTTCAAAGTATAACCAGCTGTAGGTTGTAGTATAAGTATTCCATGTTCTAATATTTTTCTTTATGCTTTGTAACACTTGTAATAGAACTTGAGAAAACGATATACTGCATCCTTGAAACCCAACTCTCTTGTTCTGTCTCTTACTTGTTACTTGTGTTCTTAGTATCATTATTGTGGTTAATCCAGTTTTTTGTTTGATCAAATTTGGTTAATCTCCTCTTTGTGTTGTTGTGTTGTAATTGTCAAGCCCTTCACCGGTCCTGCAATTGGTATCAGAGCATTTAAGGCTCTTGATATAAGATCTCACCATCTTAAGATCCCTCACACACACAAATACTAAACTTTCAAAATGGCATCCATTTCAAAGACTGATATGGAAAGTGGAACCATGAACAAATCCCCACTGATCACTCTTGATGACTTTGATACCTGGTGTATGAGAATGGAAGGTTTCATTAGGTCTCTAGACTCAAGAATGTGGGAATCTGTTGAAAATGGACCTTTCATACCCAACACTCCTTCTGCTACTGGTGCTGGTATGATCCCCAAAGATGTGGCTAACTACTTTGATGAAGATAGGAAGAGAGCAGAGATTGATAGAAAAGCCATGACTGCTCTTCAAACAGCCCTTCAAAACTCTGTGTACAGAGGTTTCAAGAAGTGCAAAACAACTAAACAGCTGTGGGATGCACTAAAACCGATGTATGAAGGCTCCTCTGAAGCCAAGGAGAACAAGAAGGATCTCCTGAAGCAGCAGTTTGAAAACTTCACCTTCAAAACAGGTGAAACCATGACTCAGCAATACTTCAGGTATGTTGAGATAGTGGATACCCTTGTGGATGGAGGAGTTCCTCTTGAAAACAGAGACATTGTAAGGAAGTTTATGTCCTCACTTCCTAGGCAATGGACACACTATTGTGTGGTGATCAAGAGGACTGAAAATCTCAAAACTCTTACTCTGCAGAGTTATATGGGATTCTCAGTGGCTACCAGATGGAGATGAACATGCAAGGTTCATCTGGCAACTCCAACAATCAATTGGGTTCAGCCCTACATGTGGTTGAAAGGGATAGCATAGAACCCCAACATCATCTTATATGCTACCCTGACAACTCACCAAAGGGTCCTTTCATCACCTTCCCAGAGACACCCAGGGAGAACTACACTCAAGGAAGCCCATTCCAAGAGACAAGCTCTTCTCAAGACCTGGATTGTATCCACCAGATGACCTGGAATATATGGAAATAGTCCAGCAGATGGCTCTTCTCACTCATAGAGCCAAGAAGTTCTACAAGAGAACTGGAAGGAGGTTTCCAAGCAATGCAACAAGTGGAAAGTTTGGCTTGGATAAAAGCAAAGTCAAGTGTTACAACTGTAACTTGATGGGCCATTTTGCTAGAGAGTGTAAGGCACCTAAAACAAATGGTGGCCAAGCACAAACCAGACCAAACTACACTGACAAAGCCCCGCAGAATGAGAAGCCAAAGCAACAAGCTGCTGTTGCTGTTGAAGAAGGAGGCTTTGACTGGAGTTTTCAGGTGGAAGATGCTTCTCCAAACCAAGCACTAATGGCAGATCATGATGAAGCCAAGGTATTAGAACATCTCTGTACTCCTGAATGCATTGCTAAAGTTAACAGATACAGGTCCTATAACTTGGAAATGAGATCTATTCTTGAGTCTTTAAACATTTTAAAATCTGATTTTAGAAAGTCTGAAAATGATTATAAGCTAAAGATAGAGGACTTAGAGAAAACCATTTCAGTTCTAAAACATGAACATACAGATTTTAGGACTCATATCAAAGATCTCATAACCAAGCTGACTGAGTGCCAGGCTGAGCTTGTGATCAGCAAAGCCAGGGCAGAAAAGAGTGTTCTTGAAGAAGAGACCTTCAAGAACATGATATCCTCATCCCTGCACAACAAGGTGTGTTATCAAAATCGATAGGGACTGGGATCCAATGAGATAGCTCCTCCATACACAATCTTGTCTGTATGATCTCCTAGGTGTGGAACTTGTGAAGATGAGCTTCCTCTCATAGATCCTATAAGTGAAGAGGATGAAGAAGAGATAGTGAAGAATTCCTCTGAGAAGAGTGAAGAGGAGGATTCTAAGAAGGGCCACTATCCTTCTGAGGAGAAGAAGACTACTGTGATGACCAAGTCAATGAGAAAGAACTTGATCAGGAAGAGCAAAAGAAAAGCAAAGAAGGCTCAAGAGATCAAGGCTACTTTTAACTCTAAGTAGAAACAAGTTTTTATCTCTGCAGGGTTTGAAGTAGTAAACACTGAAGACATCAACCAAAACTCCTCAGCTAAGAGTTCTGGTTCTTGTTCAAATCATCTCAGTACCAAGAAGAAGACTGATCTGCTGTGTACCACTGCTGCACAGCCTGGACCATCAAACTCCAAGAACAGTTCACAGCCCATAAGAACTGTCTCAGCATCTGCAAAGATGAGGGTGGAGAAGGGATGTGACCAAAGACAGTCTTGCTCTCATAAGGAGACTCTTGTGAAGAAGAAAATGTTGTGTGTCATGTGTGAAAGTACCTCTCACACTGCTAAGGATTGTCCATACAATCCTAAAAGTACTGTCCATATGACCAAGACAAAGACTTTAATGAGTTTCAAAAAGATTCAAGCTTCGGAAGGAAAGTCTGCTTCCTTCGAAAGCTCCAAATCAAAGAAGAAGGCAAATGGAAAATTACCTTCGGAAGAAAAGTTGGTCTTGGAAGAAAGGAATTCTTCCGAAGCACTGAAGCCTGCTGTAGTGACTGTAGAATCTTCCGAAGGTTCAGTCATCAAAACTTCCGAAGTCCCAAAAGCTTCCGAGGTTTTGAAGGTCAAGTCCAAGACTCCAAAGGTGGTGTGGAAGTCTAAGAAAGACCAAGTGACTGAAGTTTCTCCATCAACAACAGCTCAAGATCCTTCTAGCACAACCATAGGATCTATTACTGTTGCATTACCTTCTATTATAATTAGTGAGCCCAATACAAGTAAGGCTTGGGTTTCCAAATGTAACTAATCATTTTCTTTGTGCAGGAACAACTCAAGACAACCAAGAATGTCTGGATCATTGATATTGGTTGTTCCAGGCACATGACAGGCAATAGGTCACTACTCCATAACTTTGAGAGGATTGATGGAGGACCAGTTTCTTTTGGAGGAGATGAAGGTGGTTACATTTTTGGAAGGGCAAGGTCACAAATGGTAAGCTCAGCATTGAAAAGGTAAACTTTGTCAAGGAGCTTGGGTATAATCTTCTGAGTGTATCCCAATTTTGTGATCAGAGTCATAACATGCTCTTTACTGAGCATGAGTGCATTGTTCTCAAGCCTGGAGTGGTCATTCCTCATGAGCACATCCTGCTTAGAGCCCCCAGGAAAGGGAACATGTACAAGATGGATTTGCAAGAAACATCTCCCTCTGGAGAAGTTTCATGCTTTCTATCTAAAGCAAATAGTGATGAGTCTTTCCTATGGCATAAAAGAATGTGCCATGTAAACTTTAAGAACATGAATAAACTAATTAAACATGATTTGGTAACTGGAATGCCAAAGAAAGAGTTTACAAGTGATGATCATTGTGTTGCATGCCTGAAAGGGAAGCAACATAAGGTATCTCACAAGCCTAAAGAAAGGAACTCCATCACTACTCCCTTACATTTATTACATATGGATCTCTTTGGCCCCACCAGTGTAATGAGTCTAGGAAGGACCTCTTATTGTCTGGTGATCACAGATGATTTTACAAGATTCACTTGGGTTTTCTTTCTTAGAACTAAGGATGAAACCCCTGAGATTCTGAAGAATTTCATCTTAAAAATTGAGAATCAAAGTGATCACAAGGTCAAAACCATAAGATATGATCAAGGGACTGAATTCAAGAATCAAATCCTTGATATATTTTGTGATGAAAAAGGTATTACAAGACAATATAGTGCTCCCAGGACTCCTCAGCAAAATGGTGTTGCTGAGAGGAGAAACAGGACACTAATTGAAGCTGCAAGAACTATGTTGTCTGACTCTAAATAGCCCATCACCTTCTGGGCAGAGGCAGTAAACACTGCCTGCTATGTGCAAAACAGAGTTTTAGTAGTTAAGACACATGGTAAGACTCCTTATGAACTTTGGCACAAGAGAAAACCTTTTATTGGTTTTCTCAGGTCATTTGGATGTCCTTGCACCATCTTGAATACCAAAGATCAAATTGCCAAATTTGCTGAGAAATCAGATGATAGACACTTCATTGGATACTCTTCCCAAGCTAAGGCTTATAGAGTATACAATCTTAGAACTAGAATTGTTGAGGAGTCAACCAATGTGACTTTCAATGAACACACACCTTGTGTGGCTGGTTCTGGTCCTGATTGGCTATTTGATCTTGATTTAGTTACCAACTGTTTTAACAAATCTTGTGAGAATGTTTCAGGATCTGCAGAAAATTTAAATACCGGTGATCCTGATCCAAGATTTGAGCTAGGAAGACCTTCAACTCATACATCTTCAGCTCCAGTTGAAACTACTTCAGCAAATGAGGTTTCTATCATGTGTGTTCCCGATATGAACGGGAACGATGAGCATGGATCTTAGGATTCATATTGATAAAGACAATACTTGAATGATTAGTTGCTAAAATATAATAATGATGAACAGATGAAGAACACAAACTTGTTTAATGATTGATGTTTATTGATATGTTGTTGAAATCATCATCCATGAAGAATGATGATATGATGTTGTTGGTGATGGAACTAATTCACCCTAACAAGTGGTGAATATTCACACTTTACAATGATAATATGTTCTAATATTTATACTAGTCTAGCATTTACAATAATTACAAAACAAACCCTAGACTAATATTTTGTTGCTATTGTTCTTCAAATCTTCAATTTCAATAATGTTGGAAATCTTCAATATCTTGAAAGGTAGAATACCCAACAATACTCCCCCTAAATTGTAGATTTCCAATGAGAATTGAAGCTTGATCTTGTTTTTGTTGAATAGTTGTCCAAAGTTATGAAATTTTGTTGTTGATGCGGAAGCGAGGTCTTCAAAGCTTTGGTACCACTATATTATGTAATAATGTCACTTGTTTTTGTTGATGAGAGCCCGAATACGAACCCCAAATTTGTTTTGTTGATCAATAAGCCCAATCTTCAACACTTGAGCCCAAGTCCAATTGATGTTTTTGTTTAATGATAGAGCCCAAGTACGAAGCCCAAATTTGTTTTCTTGATCAATAAGCCCAATATTCAACACTTGAGCCCAATTCCAACTAATGTTTTTTGTTTAATGATGAAGCCCAAGAAACAAAACCCAATGGTGTTCACGAGCCCATTTGCAACCCTAGGTTGCAAACGCTAATTTTGCAACCCTAATATGGCCGCAAACGAACTTTGGTTCGGCAACCCTAATTAGGGCATCCCTAATGCGCATGAGGCAGCCATATTTGGCAGCCATGTTCGGCCTCATCACCCTAGTGTGGGCATCCCCATTTGGCAGCCCTAATGTGGTTCGGGAGCAGCCTTATTCGCAAGAAACCCTAATCCGCAAGAGCCTTCATTCGGCAGCCCCATTTGGCAGCCGCTAATGGCATTTGGCAGCCCTATTTGCAGCCCCATTCGGCCGCAACACTTGGTTCGCAAGGCATCCTCATTCGGTTGCCCTAATGTGGGCATCTTCATTCGGCCGCCCTTAATGTGCAAGGGCTGCCTTCGACAACCTCTATTCGGCTTGGTTTCGAAGCACCCCTAATCCGTAGCCGCTACCATTATTGTTTGATCTTGAGGAAGCCGCAAACCCTAATGTTGACATGATTGTTGAATTGTTTTCTTCAAATCTTCAATAATTTCAGCAAACTAAACATAAAATCTCATCAAAATCAATATGAATCCATCAACTCATGCTCTGATACCAATTGTGTGTTCCCGATATGAACGGGAACGATGAGCATGGATCTTAGGATTCATATTGATAAAGACAAGACTTGAATGATTAGTTGCTAAAATACAATAATTATGAACATGATGAAGAACACAAACTTGTTTAATGATTGATGTTTATTAATATGTTGTTGAAATCATCATCCATGAAGAATGATGATATGATGTTGTTGGTGATGGAACTAATTCACCCTAACAAGTGGTGAATTATTCACCCTTTACAATGATAATATCTTCTAATATATATACTAGTCTAGCATTTACAATAATTACAAAATAAACCCTATACTAATATTTTTGTTGATTTTGTGCTTCAAGTCTTCAACTTCAATAATATTGAAATCTTCAATATCTTCCAAGGTAGAATACCCAACACTTTCTATAGTTTCCCTTATGACATGGTAGAATACCCAACACTCATAAACCATGGTTTCCCTTATGACATGGTTGAGAGGCTAAACATGGCTGAGATGAAGAATCTGTTGAAAGAATTTGAGCTTGCATGCTTTATGATTCCAAATTGTGACTATGAAGCTTTCAGCACCTTTCAATCCATCCAGAAGACAAAGAAGGAGTTGGGACATTGTGACACAGCTATGCTGAGCAAATACAACATGACTTGCTGGTTACAAGGCCATAATTACAAACCACATGAGCTTAAGGTAAGATCAGTAGGAGAACTTAGAAGGATGATGGAGCATGTGATGAAAGTTGAGCTGGATACTGGTGTAAAATTCAGAACTGAAGCTCCACATCCATCTTATGAGCAACAAAGCAAACTTCCTGCTGAACCTATAACAGTTGAATCTAAAGATCAGCGCAAAGGGAGGACAAATTGATCAGAGAGCCAAGAGAAGTAATACCGGGAAAAGTATGGCCACTTGGGACTACAATGAGGGAGATAACTGAACAGAAGTCCACTCTGATACAACTAATAGACCACCTCACAACTCCCAGTTCTGTGGAAGAGAACAGGATCATGGCCTGGAAATATGATCCTGTTCTCTTCCACAGAACTGGGAGTTGTGAGGTGGTCTATTAGTTGTATCAGAGTGGACTTCTGTTCAGTTATCTCCCTCACTGTAGTCCCAAGTGGCCATACATTGCCCGGTATTACTTCTCTTGGCTCTCTGATCAATTTGTCCTTCCCTTTGTGCTGATCTTTAGATTCAACTGTTATAGGTTCAGCAGGAAGTTTGCTTTGTTGCTCATAAGATGGATGTGGAGCTTCAGTTCTGAATTTTACACCAGTATCCAGCTTAACTTTCATCACATGCTCCATCATCCTTCTAAGTTCTCCTACTGATCTTCCCTTAAGCTCATGTGGTTTGTAATTATGGCCTTGTAACCAGCAAGTCATATTGTATTTGCTCAGCTTAGCTGTGTCACAATGTCCCAACTCCTTCTTTGTCTTCTGGATGGATTGAAAGGTGCTGAAAGCTTCATAGTCACAATTTGGAATCATAAAGCATGCAAGCTCAAATTCTTTCAACATATTCTTCATCTCAGCCATGTTTAGCCTCTCAACCATGTCATAAGGGAAACCATGGTTTATGAGTGTCATGAACATGGTTGATTCAGGCCTCTCTTCTAATATGTCTTTTGTAGTCAGAAGATCACCAGCCTTTGAGACTTCTTGTTCTGGTGGAGAGTCTTCATTGATCAGCTCTTTCCACTCTTCATCACTATCATCATCCTGGTGTGAGATAGACTTCACAATAGATAAATCTACTGAAGGTGTGTGTTCAGGAGATGTGAGCTTTTGTTTCTTGGAAGAACTTTCATCAATAGGCATCTTCTTCTCTGCAGTACCAAGATACTTTCACTTCCTTGAGTACAAAATCAACTCTTTTGATGCCCCAGTAGATTGTTTTATTTGAACAGTTGAAACATTAGCATTAGATTCTAATGTACAGATCTTCATTTTTAGCTGCTCAATCTCTTCTTCTTTTCTTTATATCACTTTTGACTGATCAGTCATAGTGCTATTTGCTTGTTCAAACTTTATCATCATCCTTTCTTTTTCTTCCTTTTCAGTTGCTGCTGACTCTTTAAGCTCAGACTCCTTATCAAGTAAAGCATCAATGACTTCCTTATCGCATTGAGCATCTTCTCTCAGCCTTTTTATTCTAGCTGGTTGTCTCATCAACTCTTCATCCTTTTCTCTTATCATTCCCTTCAGCTCCTGTATTCTTTGCTTTCTTTTGTTTGATTTCAGCACTAGCTTGTTATACTCAGCAACCAGATAGCTCTTGCTGACAGGTATATCATTATCACTTAGATCATCTTCATTGTAGGCAATAATATCAACATAGTCTGCTTCTTCTTCTTCTTCCTGATGTTGAGCATCAATCTCATCATCTTTAACTTCTTCCGGATCAACACTTGCTGAGCTTGAACTAGGCTCAATGGCTTGATCTACAAGTTCTTGATGAGGTTGTTGTTGTTGATGATCAGTCACTGGAGATACTTGTTTAGTTTCATTTGAGAGTACAGGGGATTTAGTTTTGGATAATGACATTTAACTGTACTTGCTTGTATGACTAACTCTGTCTCCCCAGTGTAAATACTCTCAGTGGCTGAATTTTCAGGATTTGGAGGTTGTTGATAAAGTTGTATTTGAAGCTGATTTGGTGATTGGGGTTGAATGGGAGAGATTGGTTCTGTATTTTGGATGGCTGGAGATTGTGGTTGGGGTGTTTGTTATTGATTTGGTGATTGATGGTGGATAGGTGAGATTGGTTCTGTGTTTTGACTGGCTGGAGATTGTGGTTAGGGTGTTTGTTGTTGATTTGGTGATTGATGGTGGATAGGTGAGATTGGTTCTGTGTTTTGGATGGCTGGAGATTGCTGATGTATGGGTGATGTATCTGGTGAGTGAGTGTCTTGAACAGAGTTGGTTGGAGAGTTCTCTTGTTCATCTTCCCAAACAAGCTCTTGAGGAATGTTTGCAGTAGCATCAACCACATGTGCAAACATGTCCATGTCACCTCCTTCATATTTCCCAGAAATTTTGTTCAGAACAGATCTGCCAAGGTGTGCTTGAATAAACACACCACCCTCCACAGAAGTTCCAGGCAAATCCGCATTAATGATTAGTTGAATAAACCTTGGAAACATATACATCTTATCAACCTTCTGTACTTTAATATGATCACATAGACAGTTGAAGATGTACATTGAGTAATTGTAGGTTCTTCCCTAAAAAATACCAATGATGCCAGAGGAGATATGTCTTGAAAATCTATCAAGCCCAGATTTTCTGTTTGAAATGCACTTCAGATAGGTGTGACAAAGAAATCTGTATGGCTTACAGAGTCTTCCTTTCTTGATTTCTCCCTTTTCAAAATCACCATCATACCCCATCATGAGAAAAACTTTTTCTATGTATTCGTTTTCGAACACATCAGGGTGTCCGGCTTCAACATCTCCCAATTCAAGAACCCTTCTTATTGTTTGTTCATCGATTCTCAGCCTTCGATTTTTAACATAAGCAACACTACCTTCACCATCTTCTTCTACATATGCAGAGTTCAAGAATCAGTGATATGTGATCGATAAATCACAGGCTCTGCTGATAGGGCATAGAACAGCCTCGATCTTCTTAGATATCTGATAATTTCTTGACACCCTTCTGAAACAGGATCATCAGGGTTTAAGAAGGCACACACATTATGTTCTCTCGCAAACCGATTATCCATCTGTTCATAAGAAAAAGACTTCGTTAAAATCACATTATTGATATGAGAATACGAACAGTTGTGAGATAAAACAAGAATCAAATGGTTCATTCTTGAACATTATGACATGTTTTACCTTAATAACAGCGGATTAAGAACACAGATATATGTTTGTTTAATGTTTTGATTTGGTGAAATTTGAATGCTGAGGAAGTGGGGAAAAGTTTATTGAATGTTTTTTCTAGGTATGAAAAGTGAGCTCAAAAAGCAAATAATGAATTTGAGAAGTCAAACCACATCATTTATACTCTCAGACACATTAATTTATCTCATTTATTAAGTGGGACCCTCAAAGTATTCTTCCGCAGAATTAATTTATCTCATTTATTAAGTGGGACCCTCAATGTGTTCTTCCGCAGAACATCTACGGATCAACAACATCTGCTGATGATGTGTAACTTGTATTTTCACAGATTACCAAACTGTAACATTAAATTACATTTGTTGATCTTATTCATCCGTAGTTTACCAATCTACGGATAAACATTTAAGATTTCCACATTGTAGCTTATGCTGATGCTTAAAGTAACACAATGCAGAGAAATATTGTTATATGTATGGTCCAATTCCATTGATTAGAACCATTTATTGCTTTAGGACCTTGTTGGCTTTTTATACATGGCAATTTAGCACAAGAAAGTTTAGAATAATTTTGACAGGA
Organism: Flaveria ramosissima; assembly: GCA_025215565.1. Taxonomy (NCBI): domain Eukaryota; kingdom Viridiplantae; phylum Streptophyta; class Magnoliopsida; order Asterales; family Asteraceae; genus Flaveria; species Flaveria ramosissima. The sequence continues at coordinate 40,801,925 of CM046036.1, forward strand.
TCGGATCTAGTTTGATCAATTAGATTAGAATTTGCAGCGGAATATAACACAAATTAGATATAATTTAAGCAAGACAAGTATGAATATTCAATCACACAATGACGATTATAGATAGAGGATTTTCTGCAAATGGAAGATTTTCATTCACGCAAATGCTTCGGTTACAAAACAATTAGGTCAACATTCCTTATATAAAGGAATGTGACGTCAGCTGATGTCACTTGATAGTGACATCTAACTGATTTATACAAACTACTGAAAGTAAACTAATCTACTGAAGATGTCCACAACAGCTGAGGACACCTTCACAAAAAGCTAAGTATAAACTACAATTACAACTACTGATGATATAACATCTGAAGTGTAAGAACTTCAGATGTTTTACAATAATAAAACTACTGAAAACAAACTACTGCAAAGGAAACCATCACAACTACTGAAAAGAACTACTTCAGCTGTTGTGACAACTTCTGAGAACTTGGTCTTTAGACTTTGTCTTCAGCATATTGTCTTCAGCAAATGTAGATCACTTCAGTTGTTATGATGTCTGTGGGACTTAAAGGTTTTTCTAATCTGGCTCATTGGTTCTTTTGGTCCAACAAACTCCCCCTGAACCAATGCAGCCAAAACCTTTAAGATTATTGAAGTCCCACTTATTGGCAGACATATTTTCTGGATCAGCTCATAAATTTCCAAAATAAGCTCAAGCCAAGGAAGAGGTTTCAAAAATTTGATTGGCAAAGGATGAATGGGAACTCTGTATTGGGGAATTAGACACAGAGCTGTTACCCCAATCATGAAACCTACTTCCCAATGATGAGTCTGTAAGACTCTCTAACATAGGCCTCAAGAAGAACAACTTTTTCTTCTATTGTGAGTTCTTTAGCTTCACTCTCAAAGAAGAACTCAGGCCCATAATACTCGGATAAGTATCTAACATTCTTTCCATTCTTTAGCTCCACAGTTGTTATTTCTCTGTATGCAAACTCATCAGGATGAGTACCTTCAAGTAACAACTGGAGCTCATTTCTTCTTATTTCTTCAAGCTTCTTGTAAATTAACCCCTTCTTCACCATTTTGTTTTCTAATAAAGTTTGTGGAGTCATCTTAGTCTTGTAAGCTCGCTTGAAGTCATCAAGGATTTCCCAGGGTGACACTACAATGGCCAGCATTATCACAGCATCTACAGTCTTCTTTACTTGGCCATTGTATCTACTTGGAACATTCTTTCTATGAATTCTGTCACTAACTCTGGGGTCAGGCCAAATTCTCACTCTCTCTTTCTGATATTGAAATGTGAATCTTAGAGCATACAACCTCTGAGCATGTTTCTTCATAGCTCGTATGGATGAAGACTTAGGAAATTCCTTATCAACCATCCTTAACAGCTGCTCATCATGTTGTTTTTGATGTTCTTCTTCTTCAATCTTCACTTTTACCATTTGCCTTTGGGTGTCAGGAGTGATTGTTGTTGGTTGACTCCTAGGCTCAGGCATCTTCATTTTAATCACAGCAGAGATTGGCAGACTATCATCCTCATCATCTTCTTCTTCTTCTTCCATCCTCAACACCCTTCTCTTCCTCTTGGGTGCATCATTGGTGGTTGATTGAGTAGGCTTCTTGGGTAAAGGATTTGGTTTTGAGGGTTGTGAGGTTGGTAGTTTTGGTGAGGGAGATTGTACAGGCTGCTCTATCATTTTGGTTGTGAGGGAGGCTTTGGATAACTTTTCCATATCAGACCTTTTCCCAGCACCGGCTTCATCAAGAGCTTCTATGATTAACCCTTTGTTGAAAGCTTCAGAAGAACAGATTTTGGTGGTTATCTCCAAAATACTGTCTCTGGACCATGATTTCACTTCAATGATTGGTCTTCCCAAATGTTTTGACAAGAATCTGATCATAGCTTCCAACCTTTCTCTTTCTTTCTCATTGCAACTGGCCCATCTATTCTTAATCTCTTGAATCTCTAACCGTCTGATCTCAGAGTCAAGTTTGGCAGTGTCAAAGCCTTGTCTGAAGAGTTGATCAATGATCTTATCCATAGATATGCTATGTTGCTCATCAGCTTCTTTGATCAGTTCTTCTAACTTTTTCTCCGCTTCAGTCTGTTCAGCACTTTTCTTTCTCTTATAAGTGATCATCTTCTTTTCTTTCTTCTCTTTTGCTTCTTCCTCTTCAACTCTCTTTCTTTTGACTTATTTCACTGACTTAGACTCCCCTTTTTTGGTTGCATTGGGTTCAGGGGTTTGAATGTCAGAAAGTTTCTTGGAAACAGCATCATCAACTAGGGTTTGAAGATTTAAGGAAAGCCTCTCATCAATGGTTTGATGCACAATGTTAGTGATGATTGGAGTGATGAGAGGTAAGGAGGATTTAAATGCAGCAACCATTTGCTCAGAGGGGTTCTGTCCCTGAGAAATGGTGCCTGAAACAGAGGCTGGTGGCTTAGTTGTTGAGAGTGGCTCAGTGTTTAGGAAAGCTTCAAAAGAAGCTGCCATCTGTGGATGAATTGGGGCAGATGGACTTGATTCTTGAGACATTTTGGCAAGCAGTTCTTGTAGTCTGCATACCTCAGCCTCAAGAATGGTGTTTTGGGCTAGAACATCAAAGAAAAGCCCAAGTCATCATTAGGCTTTGTTGAATTAGCTGACCTCCTGAGTAAATCAGGATGAACATGTGCTGAGTGTAGATCAGTATTCACATGTGCCCCTATGTCTTGGAACTGGGGACTTCCTGCCTCAGGATTATGTCCTTCATTGGCAGTTGCCTCTGGTGAGGTCTTAGAGATGATACCACCTTCATCCTGTTCATGTGCTGAAACAGGAAAAGAGGTAGCCTCACCAGATGTTCGAATCTCCTCCTCTACACCGGGAGATTGAACTTTGTAATCCCTGTGCTGTGGGTTGTCAACCACATTATAATCCTCTCCCTCAACTGTTGAGGTTTTCCCAGTGGTAATAGGTTTCTGGGGAGGGGTAGAGGAATGTAGTTGAGTCAGCACTTGTGCAATAACTGCAGTTGGGCTTGTAGGGGTGGTTTCAGTGGGAGATATGGGTGAAAAAGATTGCACCTGGGGTGAATGGTGCTCTTCAATGGCAATCTTCTCAAGTGAGAGAGATTCCAGGAATGTGGTTTCCCCAATTTTGGTTGCATCAGGATCCTGTTGAGAGGATACCTGAGCGGTTTCAGCTGGTAGAGTCTTGGAAACTACAAGGGGATCACTACCAGTAGTTTCATCCTGCGTTTGTGTTGCAGGGGCATCATCAGGGGACTCAACTCCCTGAGTAGCCTTTTTGGTTTGCTTGGATTTTGGTTTGGAGGGGACTTTAGATCTGGAGGTGGAGGCTGTGGGTTCCCTCTGCTTGGGTTTTAGCAGTTTGGCAGCCTCTTTGAGTTGTGGGTTTGAGTTGTGCCTGGAGTATACTTCTGGCAAAACTACCATAGTAGGGACTCCAAGGCCAACAAGGCCATCAGATTTTAATTGATTAATAATTATGGCCATAAGAAACCTTGGATATAATATCCATCTGTTAGCCACAGGTTTCATTGCCAGATCTTTTAATTCCAAAAATATTAGTTCAGAAAAATTTAAACTTTGGCGTTCAAGGATAGAATACAATACCTGTTGCCACCTGGATGACATTTGATCCCATGAAGATGTTTTGGGGGCAAGGCAGACATTGATCATATGAAAGATAAGGCGTTCAGCATCATGGAAGTGCTTCTTCATAATGGTGGTAGCACTTAGGTCTCCCTCATATCCATGGTTAATGAATGATAAATCAATGGGGCCTTTGGGGTATTTGGTGGCATAGGTGGCATCATTCAGGTCTAGGGTTTTGCGAATGATATTAGAAGTGATGACCACCTTCTTCTGGTTGACAAACGACTGGAGAGTGATCGAGTCATCATTCTCATCAGTATGGACAGTGACGTTTGTCCAGAATTGGCGAAGGGTATTGGGATAGATGGTTGGATTCAGAAGGAAAGCGGTGTGATATTAGGAATCAACCATCAGATCAATGGCAGCACCAAACTTAGTCCAAAAGGCTGATTTGGTGAGGTAAGCAACACAGTTGTGTCGAGGTTTGAGTTGCATGGTCGCCATTAATGGAAGATGAAAGTTTGGAAAACGACTTATGAAAAGGTTGAAGTTAGGGTTAGGTATTTATAGGTTATGAAGCGACTAAAAGAAAACAACTGAAAGTTTTGGTGTGAGTCATCAGTTGTTAGAAAACAACTGAAGACATGGTTTTAACATTCAGATGTTGGAAACAACTGAAGACTTGGTGTTAGTCATCAGTAGTTTTAAACTACTGAAGACTTGGTTTTGGCTTCAGTTGTTTTGAAATGAAACAGCAGTTGTTGTCGTCAATTCACAAAGTTCAGTTGTTTCAATGACCTTAACACTTACTCAGCAGATCATCTGATTTTCAGATGTTTCATTGGTCATCAGTACTTATCTATTAGAAAAGACATCAGTAGTTTTAACTACATCAGTACTTTTCAACAAATAAAATACTTCAGTACTTTTAAGTAATTTAGTCTTCAGTAGTTATAAAAACTGCTGAAGATAAAATAACTTATCAGCACTTATTTTTGATAGCTGTATACTAATGCTCATCAGTACTTGTTAACTAAGAGCATCAGTAGTTGTCAAATTATTCTAGCTGCAGCATACCAAGCCTAAGCACAAGATCTTGGAAAGTTACACTGTCCAAAGGCTTAGTAAATATATCTGCAAGCTCATCAGCACTAGGCACAAACTTTGGATCAATCAGACCTTTTTCATAACAATCCCTGATAAAATGATGTCTGATCTCAATATGTTTGGTCCTAGAATGCTAGACAGGATTCTTAACAATACAAAGAGCTGAAGCACTATCCATCAGTAACGGAGTCTTAGTCTCTGTAATGTCATAATCCAATAATTGATTTTGAAGCAAGAGTACCTGAGATGTACAACTTGCAGCAGCAATGTACTCTGCTCCAGATGTAGATGTAGCAACTAAAGTTTGTTTCTTACTCTGCCAAGAAACTAAACAATTGCCTAGAAATTGGCATCCACCAGAGGTTGATTTTCTGGTTAATTTACACCCTGCATAGTCACTATCAGAGAAAGCAACTAATTTGCAAGAGTGCCTAGTGGAATACCAAAGTCCTAGAGATTGAGTTCCTTGCAAGTATCTAAAGATCCTTTTGACTGCAATCATATGGGATTCTTTAGGTGCAGCCTGAAATCTAGCACAGACACAAGTTGCAAACATAATGTCTGGTCTAGAAGCTGTAAGGTACATCAAGGAACCAATCATACATCTGTAAAGAGTTTCATCAACTGCTTTACCTTTCTGATCAACATCCAGTTGTGTGTTGCTACACATGGGAGTAGAACAGGGCTTACAGTTTTGTAAATCAAACTTGGTCAACAAATCCTTTGTGTATTTTGACTGATGAATGAAAGTTCCATTAGCCATTTGTTTGATTTGCAAACCAAGAAAGAACTGTAATTCTCCCATGGCACTCATTTCAAACTTTTGTTGCATCAACTTAGTAAAGGCATCACACAACTGTGGATCAGAAGATGCAAAAATAATATCATCTACATAAATTTGAACAAGGAGCTTATGCATGCCTACTTTCTTAATGAACAAGTTTTATCTATGGATCCTCTAGTGAAATTATTTTGAAGAAGAAAGTTAGATAGTGTTTCATACCAGGCTCTGGGAGCTTGTTTTAACCCATAAAGAGCCTTATCAAGCTTATACACCCAATCTGGATGTTTATGATCTTCAAAACCTGGTGGTTGACACACATAAACTTCTTCTTTTATTTTACCATATAAAAATGCACTTTTGACATCCATTTGAAAAACTTTAAGATTATGGAAAGCAGCATAAGCTAAGAACAATCTGATTGCCTCCAGTCTGGCTACAGGGGCAAATGTTTCATCATAATCAATACCTTCTTCTTGTGAAAACCCCTGTACAACCAGTATGGCCTTGTTCTTGACAATTTGACCTTTTTCATCAGTTTTATTCCTAAACACCCATTTAGTGCCTATTGCACACTTACCTTGGGGTAGAGGAACCAGTTCCCACACTTGCTGCTTTTGAAACTGAAGAAGCTCAAGCTGCATGGCTTCAACCCATCCATTGTCTCTTAATGCCACATGATAGTTCATTGGCTCTTGCTGACTGATGAAGAGAGCGTAGAGACAAAAATTGAACAATTGACATCTAGTTGAGACACCAGCATTGATGTCACCAATGATCTGAGACATGGGATGATTCTTCAGTTCTTGGTACTCAATAATATCTGTGCAAGTGTTTGTAGGAGATTCAGCAGCAACAGATGTTGATTCAGACTCTTGAAACCTAGAATGAGATGGCAGTTCAAATGAAGTAGAGGATTCAGATATTTCATCAGCATTTGTTGTGGATGGAACTGCTGAAGCTATAGGGACATCAAGTGTAGTAGACACAGGCAGGTGATCACTACAACTTGCAATTATACCACCAGATGAAGATGATGGATCCTCAGAAACAGCAACAGATGGAGACTGATATGGAACATATTGCAGTATGTCCAAATCAAATAACTCCACAGGATTTTGAGGAATTTTGTCTTTTGGAGATTCATTAAACTTGACATGCAAAGTTTCTTCAACTATCTTTGTTCTGCAATTAAAAACTCTGTATGCCTTGCAAGTAGATGAATACCCAACAAAATATCCTGCATCCACCTTTGATTCAAACTTCTGAAGTGGATTCTTTGTGTTAAGAATATAACAGGGACACCCAAATGCTCTAAAGAATGAAATCAGAGGGGCCAACTGATGTAATAACTCATAAGGAGTCTTCATCAACCTCTGATTTACTAATACCCTATTTTGTACATAGCAAGCTGTGTTGACAGCTTCAGCCCAAAAGGTTAGTGGCAAACCAGAGTCAGCCAACATTGTCCTTGCAGCTTCAATAAGGGTCCTGTTCTTTCTCTCCACCACTCCATTTTGTTCAGGAGTTCTTTGAATGCTATATTGCCTCTTGATTCCCTTAGATAAATAGAATTCATCAAGAGTGTGGTTCCTAAATTCTGTGCCATTATCACTTTTCACACACCTGACTGGAAGTGAATACTGCTTTTCCATATACAACACAAAGTAAATGATGATTTGGGCAGCCTCATCTTTTGAATGTAAGAAGAAAGTCCATACATATCTGGAATAATCATCCACAATTACCAGACAGTATTTTTTCTTTGCAATACTCATCACTCTTACTGGACCAAAATGATCCATATGCAGTAATTGCAAGCAGGCAGTGGACTTTGGTTCTTCTATTGGAGGAAATGAAACTTTGTGTTGCTTTCCTTTTAAACAAGCTGGACAGTTGTCATCACATTTGAACTCCTTTAATGTCAAACCTCTCACTAAACCATGATGAATAAGCTAGTTCATGTTTTTAAGATTCACATGACCAAGCCTTCTATGCCATAGTTCAGATTCCTGAGGAGAGGCCTTAGAGAACAGACATGGATGGCCTTTTAGATCAATTTTCTTTGATAAATCTAAGGCATATACTCTTCCAATCCTGTTGGCCTTCAGGAGAGTATATTCATCCAATATCTTGTCAATCTTTTTCAAGACTTTGGAAGACAGAATCCGACAGTTCTGACTTGTGAAAAGTGCAACATGCCCTTTATCACACATTTGATTGACACTCAACAGGTTGTACTTGAGGTTCTCCACATGGTTAACATCATCAAACCTTATCTCACCATTTGACACAAACCCTTTGCCGATGATGTAACCCTTAGCATCATTACCAAAAGAAACAAATCCCTTCTTTCCTTGAGAGTATCATGAAGAAGAGAGCTGCTTCCTGTCATATGCATAGATCCTCCACTGTCTACATACCAGATGCTTCTTTGGCATGCTGAAGAACCCTGCATTTTGCACAAGAAATTAATTAGCCTTTGAGACACAAACCATTTTGGTTTTGGGTCTGTTTTCATCAACAGATTTTAAACTAACTGATTTTTCATGATTGACAGCCTTTGAAGGTGGAGATGGTGCTGAAAAGGATTCCTTTGATTTTGGCTTAGTTTTCCTTTTCAGTGGTTTAATCACAGATACATCTAATTGGTTAACTCTCCCCAACAGATGTTGAACCATCATAAAAGTTGTGTCTGATTGGTTGTCAAAGCCTTCAGCTCAGCTGACACATCAGTACTTGTTTTTGATTTGTTCTTATGACTCACCAAATCCTCCTTTTTGAAAGACACAGACTTAGTCTGGGTTTTTGATATTCCATGAGGAATATTTTCAGCTGTTTTGTGATAAACCCCTTCCTTCTTTTTAGCTTTTTGGAAAAACTTTTGGTTATCAGATTGAGATGTTTGTGGTACAAATTTGGTTTGAAATTCATCTTTCATTTATTCATTTTCTTTTTAATGATTTTATCTTTGTTGAATTTTAAACCCTTGTTATACCAACATTCATCAGTGAGATGATTAAACAGACCACATATTTCACATGGCCTTTTCTTCATCTTTTGTTGATCAACTGCTGAAGATGATGAAACTACTGAAGATTTGTTCTTCAATACTTTCTTCCTTTCAGTACTTATGGTAAGTACTAAAAGATTTTTAACAACTGAAGATTTATTCTTCAGAAGTTTTCTATCAGTACTTTTGGATTTCCTGATAGACTTTTCAGCAGTTGTCAAACCATGCTTGTTTTCATTTGGTTTGAAATACGCTTCAGGTGTTGTGACTTGCCCTTCAGTACTTTGAATACTTTGTGGGACAACACCTGAATTGCTCAGTTTCTCTTTGATCATGTGTTTAGAAGCAGTGAGACCATCAGCAATTTGATTAGCTAAGGTAATAACACTGACTTCATCCTCTGATTTTGAATTATCACTTGAGGATGAGACACATGATGATGTGGTTTGGGAATTACATTCACCTTCAGATTTTACTTCTAGCTTGGGAGTAAAATCTGTAGGAGGTATAGTATGATTATACCCAATCCCAAACTTCACATTTGAAGCTGTTTGCTTACTAAGAAGCATTTCAAACCCTTTGCATGATGTTACACAACGTTCACAATTAACTTGAGTAGCTGCAAGTGTTTCTTTGAGATTCTTATGATTCTCCAAAATGACCTCTACCTTTGCCTTTTCATCAGTGATTTGACATTTTAATTTGTAAATCTCCTCATCTTTTTCTTTTAAAACAGACTCAAACTCAGCTTTTCTTTTGGAAATCACTTTCTCTAGGTTAAGATTTTGATTAATTAAGGCTACATTTGCTTCCCTAATTGAAACAAAAGCAGCTATGCATGACTCAGAACACAACTTGGCCTTAGCCTCAGAAGATACCTGTGGTACCTGTGATGATGAAGTATTTCCATCAGCAGACTCCAGGGCCATAAGAGCAAGATTTCCAAAAGGATTTTCACCACCATGTTGACCAGCACCAGAGAACAATTGTTCAGAATATCCAGAAATATCATCTGGTAAGCTGCTCCAGTCAACAACCTCAGGTGTGAAGAAGCTTTGATGAGATTGAGATTGAGATTGTTGATTCAATTGAGATGGTTGAGGATCAGGTAGGGCATGTGGTTGTTGAGCCATGGGTATAGGAACCTGACTAGACTGAGGCATGTAAAAACATGGATAAGGATATGGCATTGGACCTTGAGGAACAAAAAATACAGGAGATGAGTGAATTTGTGAATGATGATCAGAACTGGTAGAATGTTGCCATTTGGTTTGTGAGTTATTGCTTGGAAAAGTCACAAAGGGTGCAGATGAGTTAGATCCAGATGATCTACATTCTCTTGCAAAATGTCCAAGTATATGGCACTTGTGACATCTGAACTTGCTCTTATCAAAACCAACTTTGGTTTTTCCAGAGAGACCAGGGAATTTTCTACCTGTCCTTTTGTAAAACTTTTGAGATCTGATACTGATTAATGCCATTTGGCTCAAAATATCCATCTCTTCCAGATCATCATCAGCAATTCCTTTCAAATCATCCATCAAAAAGCACAAATTATCAATACTAGACCATGAGTTACCATCAACACTAACAAAAGCATGATCTCCACTGTTTGAAGAGAAATCTGTATGCTCATCATAAGAACTTTCTGATGCAGCATATTCTGACTCATGACCAACCAGAGCAGTATTTCCTGGTACAAAGTCATCAGTGAGCTTTCCAGATGAAGCCAGTTTCCTTTTCTGTTCTATCTATCTTTCAAACGTTAATAGTTTCCCATGAAGTTGGGTAAGAGATAGAGTGTCCAGATTTGCACTGGAGCGTAGGACAATAGTATATGTGTCCCATCTCTCAGGCAGGGATCTGAGGAATTTGTTGTTCATCTGACTGTTTGTATATTCATGTTGAACCATTTTTAGCTCAGATATCAAACAAGAAAATCGCTCAAACTGTTGAGTCAGTGACTCATCAGTTCCTCCAAATTGTTCTTTCAGAGCAACCCCAGAGATCATGAGTAGTTTCATGATGCATAAGTCCAGAGTAGATTTCATTAGGCAGTGCCATGGCCAGAATTCCATGGGCTTTAGCATTGATTTCAAACAGTTTCAGATCCTCATCTGAATATTGCTCCTTCTTCTTCGGAACCATCTCATTGGTTTCCGGATTACTTCACCATAGGCCTATATGGTCCATGAACCACTGACTTCCAACAACCTGAACTGTTAACAGACAGGTGATGGAGCATTCGGCGTTGCCATATGTTATACTCACTCCTAACAAGCATCGGAGGCTTTGTTGAGGAGCCAGTATTGTGAGGATCATTGATTGATGTAGTCATTTTCACTAATTCAAACAAATTCAATGAGATTTTAATAAGTCTAACTCAAAACTCAACAACACAATTCGAATCTCAAATTAATTGACCAGATGCAACAGAAAATCAAACTCTATAACCAATTCTTGCAAATTTGCTAATTCGATCAAACTTAGATATCAAAAGAGCAGTTTCAATGATCAATTATTAAATCGATCAATGATTAACCAGCTCTGATACCATTTGATAGGATCGGATCTAGTTTGATCAATTAGATTAGAATTTGTAGCGGAATATAACACAAATTAGATCAAATTTAAGCAAGACAAGTATGAATATTCAATCACACAATGATGATTATAGATAGAGGATTTTCTGCAAATGGAAGATTTTCATTCACGCAAATGCTTTGGTTACAAAACAATTAGGTCAACATTCCTTTTATAAAGGAATGTGACGTTAGCTGATGTCACTTGATAGTGACGTCAGCTGATGTCACTTGATAGTGACATCTAACTGATTTATACAAACTACTGAAAGTAAACTAATCTACTGAAGATGTCCATAACAGCTGAGGACACCTTCACAAAAAGCTAAGTATAAACTACAATTACAACTACTGAAGATATAACATCTGAAGTGTAAGAACTTGCAGGACCGTTTAAGGGCTTTAACACAATTACAACACAACAACACAATGAGGAAATTAACTAAACTCTAATCAAACAGTGAACTGGGTAACCAAAAGTGATACAAAGAACACAAGTAAAGCTAGAGACAGAACAAGAGAGTATGGGTTTCAAGGAGGCAGTATATTGCTTTCTCAAGTTCTTTTACAAGTGTTACAAAGCATAAAGAAAAGATACAAGAACTTGAAATACTTATACTACAACCTACAGCCGGCTATACTTTGAAAGCCAGCTAGATACAATTGACTAGACACTAACAAAATCAATTGTAGGATCAAAAGGCATATCTGCCTTTTGACCTTGTGACTATGACATGCCATAGCTCACATCCTTATACAATACAAAAAGGATAAAGTACATAAAGTGGAAAGTTGAAGACTCAAGACCTCAATGTACAGTTACCAAAAGCAAGGCCCTTTTCACCAACTCATGTAAGTTGGTGACTTTACAGAGATGTAGCGGAAAAGGTGTTTTATGGAACAGTACATCAGATAAAGCATGTATACTAAAAGTCTTCGGAAGAAATCTGTCTTCATAGGTTGAAGCTTCGGAAGACTTTGTCTCTGAAGCTTCGGAAGACTTCATGTTTGGCTTCGGAAGATATTGGTCTTGGCTTCGGAAGATTTTACACTTAGAGTATTTTCTAATGCTTTGTGTAAAACTTCCGAAGCATTCTTCACTTCAGTACTTAGTGCATGTTGCTGAGACACTTAGGCTGTTTTGGGTTGCATCAGACTTCAGGAATCCTTACAGAACTTCAGATGTTTTACAATAATAAAACTACTGAAAACAAACTACTGAAAAGGAAACCATCACAACTACTGAAAAGAACTACTTCAGCTGTTGTGACAACTTCTGAGAACTTCGTCTTCAGACTTTGTCTTCAGCATATTGTCTTCAGCAGATGTAGATCACTTCAGTTGTTATGATGTCTGTGGGACTTAAAGGTTTTTCTGATCTGGCTCATTGGTTCTTTTGGTCCAACAGATTTTTACTAAAATTTTCATGTATCCAGAAGCTAAGATGATGCTCTGATTCGATTTCCTTCAAATTGATAATGAGATAGACATTGCTGCTGCTGATTGAGACACTTAACTTCATGTATTCTACTCCCCCTAAATTTGTGATTAATGGTGAAATTAAGCATTTATCATAAATTTCTTTAAGAGGAATAACATGATTTTTTTTAACTGTATGATAATGATCAGATATATATGCACATATGATGGGATCATACTATAATAATAAGCCTCTTCCTGATGAGTTATTTTGTTGATTTGATACTTGAACAAGTTTTGATTGCAAGTATATTGTCCACATAAATCCATACAAGAGCTCATGTATCAACTAGGCATGTTGTTTATCATGTTTTCATATTAATTTGGAAATAACTGTTATGGGCTTTACATTCAATTCACAAAGGTTTTGTCCTCCCTTTGCAAGTCAAATCATCACTTTTTCACACTTAAGAACTATGTACTTTAAGTTATAAGATCTATCATGAGATGCATTTGGCATCTCATTAATGCATTGATGTAAAATCTCAAGATAATATACAGTTGATCACATAGGATTCTTTTGAGAGCTTAGATATGATCATCATCAGGTCACCAGGTCTTTACTCACGTAAAACAGAGGTGCCTTTAACCCAGGTCTTTGTTTACACAAAACAGAGGGATGATGAGGATCATGATCTTTTAACCTTTTGTAACTGATATTCAGTATGGTGATCATACACCCAGGTCTTTGTTCACACCAAACAAAGGGAGTATGATTTGCAAAGATAGATATTATAAAGTGTTTTACATAGTGTGTTTAGATGAGTGATTTGGTCACATTAGAATAAGACTCACTTTATATTCTCAAAATGAAGTTTCCCACAAACAATCATTTTAGCATTATGTTTGGCATGCACTAAGTTTAGTTTCCACTGAAGATGAATCTACTCGCATATCAAGAAACTTGCTGAGATTTATTGTTATTTATTTATTCAGGAATAGGCAAAGCTATAGTGTACTATCATTTCCCACATATATGTCATGCTGAAGCATCATTACACACAGTATTTTGTTTGTTTAAACTTGATTAATCTAAGTTAATCATGCCTAGAGACTCAACCAGAAAGTTAAATCTGACTGAATCAAAGGCTTTAGTGAATAAATCAGCAAGCTGATTTGATGTATCCACTTTGACTAACTTAATCAACCCCTTTTCTGAGCAATCTCTCAGAAAATGATATCTTATCTCAATTTGTTTTGTTTTACTATGTTGCACAAGATTAGCAGTGATAAACATAGCAGCAGAATTGTCTATATAGATTGAAGTTTGAAAAAAGTTGTAACCATAGTCAAGCAATTGGTTTTGCAACCAAAGAACTTGAGAGCAACCAGCTGAAGCAGCAATGTACTCAGCCTCAGCTGTGGATACAAAAACATTGGTTTGTTTCTTGCACTGCCATGATACTAGCCTTTGTCCAATGAATTGGCATCCACCGGTTGTCGATTTTCTGTTACTGTTACATCCACCATAGTCACTATCTGAGTATGAGTAGATGTAAAGTCTCCATCCTTTGGATACCAAAGACCCAGTCCTGGTTTTCCCTTGAGGTATCTGAAATTCTTTTTACAGCATTGAGATGAGACTCCTTGGGATCAGATTGGTACCTAGCACATACACACACAACAAACATAATATCAGGTCTACTGGCAGTTAAATACATAAGTGAACCTATCATTGATCTATATAATTTTTTATCAATAGATTTTCCAGAAGGATCAGGAGCAATCTTATCAATTGTTGATGCTGGTGTTTTGCATGAGGATACTTCAGCAAGATTGTATTTCTTCAGAATTTGATGTATGTATTTCTCTTGATTGATGAATATCCCATCTGATTTTTGATGAACTTGAAGGCCAAGGAAGAAGGTTAATTCACCCATTGAGCTCATCTGAAATTCAGATTTCATCAGCTCTTCAAAATTCACACACAATCTCTTATTAGTTGAACCAAATATAATGTCATCAACATATACTTGAACTACTAATAGATCTTGATGTTCTTGTTTGAGAAAGAGTGTCTGATCAATAGTTCCTCTTTTGTAGCCATGCTTGAGTAAGAAAGATGATAGTGTTTCATACCATTTCCTTGGTGCTTGATGAAGACCATACTAGGCTTTATCTAGTTTGTATACCCTATCAGGAAAATGATGATCTTCAAAACCGGGGGGTTGTGACACATAAACTTCCTCATGAATCTTCCCATATAAGAATGCACACTTGACATCCATCTGATACACAGTAAACTTCTTATATGATGCATAAGCCAAAAACACTCTTATGGCCTCAATTCTTGCAACTGGTGCAAAAACTTCATCATAGTCTATTCCTTCTTCATGAGTGTATCCTTGTGCAATCAACCTTGCTTTGTTTCGTACAATAATCCCTCTATCATCTAGTTTGTTTTTGTATAGCCATCTTGTTCCAATAGGATGTTGACCTTCAGGCAAATCAATAAGAGACCACACTTTTTGCTTTCTGAACTGTTGAAGCTCTTCTTGCATAGCCTTAATCCAGCTATTGTCTTTTAAAGCAGCAGTGATGTTTGGAGGCACCACTTGAGAAAGAAAACAGTTGAAGAGACAAAGGTTGGCTGTACTACTTTGGCTCCTTGTAGTTCTCTTTTCAGGATTTCCAATGATGTTGTCAAGTGGACGAGTCTTATGGATTCTCATTGAAGGAGTTGATTCAACTAGAATAGACGATTCCAGGTTAGTCCCCCATTGCCTCATACTGATTCAGCTCAGGTTGAGAATGTAAGAAATAGTCAAAATGTTCAACGGGAGTTGAATGATCATGAGAGTCTCTTGTATGGGCTGCAGGAGTATCTCCAGTTTTGTTTTGCTCTTCCGCAGGAACTTCTTCGGAAGCATTTTGCTCTTCCGTAGGAACTTCTCCGGATGCATTCTGTTCTTCCGTAGGAACTTCTCCGGATGCATTTTGTTCTTCTGTAGGAACTTCTCCGGATGCATTTTGTTCTTCCGTAGGAACTTCTCCGGATGCGTTTTGTTCTTCCGTAGGAACTTCTCCGGATGCAAAGCAAGGACATGAATCAGTTCCAATGTTTATTGTATTCATTTGAGAGCCTGGTTCTGTTGAAGCCACAACATTCACATCTCCGGCTGCAGCATGTTCATTTCCACATGTAGTATCTGCTTCTACTGAAATGTTTTCATCCGAAGATGGGCGTATCCTTGGAGGATTAGCAGATAAGGTTACTTCAGTCATAAGAGGTGGAACAAATGGATAACATACTTCATCAGATCCTGCATTGTTCAAATGATCACAGTTAAATGATTTGGATAAAGCATCTATGTCAAACAACCATGATGAACCTTTAACTGACTTTGTAAATATAGTTTCATCAAAAGATACATTAGGAGTCTCTTCCACAATGTTATGTTGTGGAATATACACTCTATATGATTTTGATGTTGAAGAGTATCCAACAAAGAAACCATCATATGCTTTTTCTGAAAATTTTCCTAATGACTCTTTTATGTTCAAAACAGTTACATGACATCCAAAGACTTTCAGATATCCTATGTATGGTTTTCTTTTAAATAGGAGCTCATAAGGAGTTTTGTTATGTTCTTTGACAATTAATGTTCTGTTTTGAACATTGCATGCAGTATTCACAGCCTCAACCCAAAAAGTGATAGGTAGTTGTGAATCAGCTAGCATGGTTCTTGCTGCTTCAATGAGAGTTATGTTTCTTCTTTCAGCAACTCCATTTTGTTGTGGAGTCCTTGGTGCACTGAATTGTCTTGTAATACCTTTGCTCCTGCAAAAGAAATCCAGTTCAAAATTGACAAATTCAGTACCATTGTCACTCCTATAAATTTTAACTTTTGTATCAAGTTGATTCTCAATCTTGATCACAAAGTCCATTAATGTTTCTGATGTTTCACTTTTTTGTTTTAAGAAAAAGACCCATGTGAATCTTGTGAAATCATCAACTATCACCAATCAATATTGCCTTTTTCCAATGCTCATTACATTGGTAGGACCAAACAGATCCATGTGAAGCAATTTGAGTGGTGTAGTATTAGTATTGATAGTTTTGGATTTATGTGACACTCTATGTTGTTTTCCTTTATAACAAGAAGAACAGTGAGTTGAGCAATGAAACTCTTTGTTTGGCAATTCCATGACCAGGTTATGTTTCACCAATTTATTCAAGTTCTTCATGTTAGAATGGACAAGCCTTCTATGCCATAATTGAGACAAATCTTCTGATAGTTTAGATATAAGGCATGTTTCATGTTTTATGAGTGAAGTGTTGTTCATATCCAAAACATAAGTGTTTCCTTTTCTTGCTGCTTTGAGGAGGATCCAATCTTCTAGAACAATAAATCCTGGCTTAAGAATGTAACGGTTAGTATCATCAAACAATGTGGTATAATTTTGATCACAAATTTGAGACACACTAAGTAGATTATACTGTAAATTTTTACAGTAATTTACTTTATCAAATTTGAGCACACCATTTGTTATCATACCTTCA
Organism: Flaveria ramosissima; assembly: GCA_025215565.1. Classification (NCBI taxonomy): domain Eukaryota; kingdom Viridiplantae; phylum Streptophyta; class Magnoliopsida; order Asterales; family Asteraceae; genus Flaveria; species Flaveria ramosissima. The sequence goes on from CM046036.1 coordinate 40,818,995, forward strand.
CCAACAATTTTACCTCCCATTTTATCCCCACCAAATGCCACATAAGAAGCATTTTTATGTTTGAAATCATGGAGAAGAGAATAGTTTCCTGTCATATGCCTGGAACAACCACTGTCACCATACCACTTGTTGTCAGCTCTCCAATATTGTTCCTGCATTCAGAAAAGAATCAGTTAGAAGTGACAACCCAAGTCTTAGGGATCTTGGGTTTGTCAACAGAGTCTAAAATAGTTACTCCTTCATGAATAATTTTTGAAGTTTCAGTTTTAGATTTGGTTGATTCATTCTGATTTGATTTAGATGAGGATGATTCTGCTGAATGGGATGTTGATGAAGTAGATTCTTGTTTCTCAATTTCTGCTTGATTCAAATCAACTTCATTTGTTTGAGTCTTTTGTTTTGATAATGAAACTTTAAATGTCTCACTATCTTTTGTTTTTGAAAGAGGTATTTGAATTCCCTTTTCAAATTTATCAAAAAATGAATCATCATCCTTTGATTCCTTATCTGTCAAATCTACCCTTTGTGGGGTGTTTTTGACTGCTGACCAGTTGTTCTTTTCTTCAATGGATGAGCACTTGATGACAGTTTGTCCTTTGATTTTGACTTTGATTTGAGATCAGTCTTCTTCAATTTTGAATCTTTTTCACAGTCAGTATCCGTTTCAGACTTATCTGACTCTTTCTTCTTTGTGTCTTTTGTTTTGTTCCTTTTGTTGAAATAACATTCCTGAGTGGAATGATTATTTTTGTTGCAGATGCCATAATGTTTGTTGAAGTAACATTCAGCTGTCATATGATTGTTCATATTGCAAATGGAACAGTAGCTACTGAAGTAACATTCTTCAGTATTGTGATTTCTCATGTCACACCATTTGTAATATTTTCCATCTGATTCTTTTTCAGAATCATTCTTATGGTTTGCTGACTTTTGATGTTTTTCTTTCTTCTTCAGCTTTGGATGTGCTTCTTCTCTTTCAACTTTATGTTTCTGATTGATTGTTTCCGAATTCCTCTTCCGTTGATCAGGTGCTGAAGTTTTCTTTTTCAGTTGATGATCTGCTGATACCTTTTTCTTTCCTTTTTCCTTGAATCTCTCTCTTTCCTCGGTGATGGCAAATTCATCATTCAATTTCTTGGAGGAGTCTTGTTGGTGACTTAGTTCTTGAAGACCTTCATTCAATTGAGCTATTCTCTTACAGATGGTCTTCAGCATTTTTCTTTGTTTAGGAGATATGGCAACTTTGTTTCTTCAAGCACTTTTGGAATATGTGTTTTAAAATGAACATTCTTACCAGTGGTTATTTGATCAACATCATGTTCATCAGAATCATCCAAGTCATCACAATTATCATAATCAAATTCTGAATCATTTTGATTTAAAGATTCTGATTCAGAGGATTCAGTTTCACTCACCTCAGCTTCATCATTAATTTTGATTTGAGTTGATTCTTTTTCAAACCCAACCCATACCTTTTATTTAATTCAATATGAGAATTTAGTAATTTCTCATATTGCTGAGATGATAATTGAAACTTCTGAAGTTTCACTTCAGTTGATGCATGATCAGCCATGGATTTTCTTAAGGAAGTGGTCAGATGCTCAACTTGGGCTTTTAGGCTAAAGTTTTCAGAAACAAATTTTTCTAAATCCTTTTGCAAAGAGTTAATTTTTATTTTATACAATTTATGTTCTCTAACATGGGATTCATTCAAAATCATAGTTTCTTTTACTTTGTCAGCCAACTGTTGAGCATGGACTCTATATCGTTCAACTTCCTCAACACATGTTGATGAACACCACCTTTCTTTTACCTCTCTTGCCATTGGTGGAACTATTTGATCCATATGAGCCATCAATGCTTGATTCTCTTCCAAAACTTCTTTTTCATACACACTCCAGTCACACGTTCCATCTTGAAGTATGATTAGCCCTGACTCCTTTGAGTTGCTAGGTCCAGCTGATTCATTGGTGGCTGGTAGGGATGCATTGATCAGTTGAGATTGTTTCAGCAGAGGTCTTTGAGAATTTGATTGTTGATGAGGTTGAATCTGATGTTGCTGATGCTGCTGATGTTGTCTCATCTCTGGATATGACTGTTGATTGCATTCTCTTGAGAAATGTCCATAGAGATTGCATTTGAAGCATCTTACCTTTGATTTGTCAACACCAATCTTTGATTTTTTTACTTGCTGAAGCCAAGTTCTTATTTCTCCCGAGATATTGCTTTGCTCTATAAGCAATCATGGCCATCTGCCATTGTAGATCCATTTCTTCCACTACATCAGGAGGTAGTTCTTCTAAGTCTTGTTGGCAGATATTTGCTGACGTTAGAGAGCTTCCCAGATATGCTTGAAAACTGGAACTAAAAGCTGCAAAGGCTGCTCTTTGTTCTTCAGAGTCCAATATCACAGTAATTGGTTCTGACTGATTGGATGAATGTGAAGACTTAGCTGTTGCTGCAGTTGTATCTTGTCGATCAGTAGTTCTTCCTTTATACTTTTGATTCTTATCTTGAGATGATTTCTTTGAGGGTTTAGAAGCATAAAAGCTAACTTCCTCCTCATCATCACTCCTAGCACAAGAGTTATCACTTTCATTGTTTAAAATAAATGCACTTCCAACATTATTTGTTTCTTTGAAGTGATAGGGTGAGACATGAGTTCTCACACTCTTGTTTCTTGATTTTTCGTCCATTTCAAGAGCTTCCACTTTTGAAACCAGAGTATCTAGACCAGTTGATTTCAGATCTATAGTGTTCTTGAATATGGATACAGTTTGCTTCCAACTTTCTGGCAAAGTGTGGAGCATTTTCTTGTTTAATTCCTCACTGGTATACTTCAACTCCAGAATATTCATCTCAGTTACCAACTGCATGAATCTATGAAGTTGTTGAGGAATTGATTCACCCTCAATATGATGAAATGTTTCATATTGCGACCTGAGGGTGTCTCTCCTTATGCTTCTTATCTCATCACTCCCTTCGCAGAGAGTATGAAGTATCTTCCATAAGGAGTGTGCTGTTTTGTAGTTCTCACACCTGATCAATATCTCTTCAGGTAAAGCCATACTAAGCAAACTGTATGCTTTGATATCAACTTTGACCTTTTTGATATCATCAGGTGATAGATCTTTGGTACTGATTGGTTGATTTTGTCATTATAATCCGGCCCAAGAGTGGGTGGAATATAAGGGCCTTCAATGATGGATACCCATAAGTCAGAATTAGTATAGTTTACATGATTCCTAAACTTGATTTTCCATGACTTGAAGTCTGCTTTTGTTTCCAACTTCGGAGGTTGGTAAGATGATCCACTGAAGTTGCTCATGATGTTAATTGATGAGAATAATTAACAAGATCTGCTATTCAATTGATTTGAATATAGAAACAAGTTAATTAAATCGATTGCGGTTAAACGACAGCCGTAGATCTAATCAGTAAGAACAGACAAATCTACGAAATTAAAATTAATTAAACACAACTGACACTGATAGATCAATCGATCTATATCAATGAGCACTTGGCTCTGATACCACCTGTGAATCCAAGGATCGTCAACAGGAATTATCAGTGTCGGTTGATGTCAAGTCAACGTTTACGGAATCAACGTTGATTTGGTTGAATTGTTTGAAATAAATTTAAATATCAATAAATGTTCAAGAACACACGTAACAAAACACAATAATGATTAATCAGTATTTCATTAGAACATGTTAATGATTACAAATATAATGAATGAATGATATCAAAGTATGTTATGATGTGACGGCTGCTAGGGTTTGATTGAGAGACTTTGAAGTGATTGTCGTATTGCTATTGTTGTTGTCGATCAATCAATCGTCTCACACAATCATCCTTGAATCGAAACCTAGGATCCATATATATAGACAATGATGTTTCAGTTATAGGAAACACCGGATCTATTGGGATTTAATTTGTTTCAGTTAAGGAATCATCGGATTTCTCGGGATTCGCATAACTGCCTTGTTGACTTGTTGACTTGTAACACTTGTATTATACAAGTGTTTGGACTCCGCAGGAATAGTCTTCAGTAGAAATTTGTTCTTCCGTAGATGATTTGTTCTTCCGTAGAAGTCTTGTTCTTCCGAAGGAAACTTGTTCTTCACTTCTGGTTGTTCATCCGCAGAGGATCTTCGGATGTAAAGTTACTTGTAAGAAATATATCTACGGAAGAACAAAATGTTCATCCGTAGATGTTTCTTACACTTGGTCAATTTCATAAATTGACCAAGTATAATGTTTGTACCTGCAACCATACATAAATCAACACACACATAAATGGGTTAACCTATATATTTAATGCATACACAATAATGAATTACAAACATTCATTACAGATATTAATTCAAGTACTAAGCCTATACATAATGAACTAGATCTACTGATCCTAGACCTAACATATCAGCATTACAATGACAAATTCAGTTGATACATCTGGGGTGCCTTCAAATTCCAGCTCAGAGGTTACACATCCAGATAAAGATACCTTAATTGTGGAAGACAACAATGGTGATGGTGAAAGTGATCAGGAATTCCTTGATGCTAATAACCACACCATAGATGACAATATTAATGATGTCACACACTCATTGGATCAAGTAAATCTTGATAAGTGTGGTGCTGTGGAGGGTGAATCATCTATGCCAGATCTAAATTTCTCAAATTTGGATCTTTCTCAGCAACTTGCTGTGATCCCTCAGCTAAGGATCCACAAATCTCACCCCATCACAAACATCATTGGAGATGTTTTCACAGGGGTAAGAACAAGAGAACAAACCCATGAAGCAAATGTTTGTCTTCACTCTTGTTTCTTATCCCAGATAGAGCCAAAGAAAGTTGATGAAGCTCTAAAGGATGGAAGTTGGGTTAAAGCTATGCAACAAGAGTTGCTTGAATTCAAAAGGCAAAAAGTTTGAAACCTTTGTCCTCTTCCTCATGGGAAGACTACAGTTGGAACCAAATGGGTGTTTAGGAATAAGAAGGATGATAGAGGCATTATCATCAAGAACAAGGCAAGACTAGTTGTTCAAGGATACACACAAGAAGAAGGGATTGACTACACTGATGTCTTTGCTCCTGTAGCAAGATTAGAAGCTGTTAGGATATTCCTGGCATTTGTTGCATCCTAGAACTTCAAGGTCTTTCAACTTGATGTAAAGTGTGCTTTTCTGTATGGAGTGATTGATGAAGAGGTATATGTCAAATCCTTTTTGAAGACTTTCCTTAGATTTTTGAAAATTTTCTGATTCTTCGAAAGATATATTTTTACCTTCGGAAGAAAATCATGTCTTCAAAATAAATAATTGTCTAAGAAATTTTACCTTCGGAAGAAGTCTAAATCTATCTTCCGAAGCTTAAATACTTGTCTCAGACACTTATTTGTTTTTAAGGACTTTTTCCTTCCGAAGCAAAATTAACTGTCGGACGCTTTGTTGTTTTATATATAAAGCATTCAAGTGTTTATTTCTCTTTTGAAGCAAAATTTTCAAGACTCTCAGGAGAATCTTCCGAAGTCATTTTAGCTTCGGAAGCTTTTTTATTAAAACTTCCGAAGATAATTTACCTTCGGAAGCTTTTCGAATTCCAAGAAAACTACTTTTTGAGCAAAAGTAAACTACTTTTTCAGATGTGGGACCGACTTTCGGATTTCAAAGTTTATCCTCTTCTATTAACTTTGGTTCAAATCCCTTTCAACATAAATACCCAACGGTTCCCCTTCTTCCTCATTATCTTCTTCAATTCTACTATTCCTCAAACCTAATTCCCAAAACCGCCTTTGCTTTTTACCTTTCTTCAACCTTAAGCTTCTCAAATGGCCAACCTTAACCACAGAAACAACCCAGATTTCTCCATGCAACTTCACAGGCAACACAACCAGGTTGCTCTGTTAAGCTCTGAGAAAGATGAAAGTTTCTCAGAGATTTGACAATGTAGGGTTTGTTGAAGGATAAAACCGAGTTTAACCTTTTACACTTTCAGAAAACGCAGCGGATATGTATATATTTTAAAACATGATTTTAAAGCTGAAAATACATGTTTTATGGTGACAAATATGTGAAAGAAACAAACCCAAAACAAAAGGATCATATATGTGAATGAACAAGCTATGAACATAATGAAAGTGTACATAAAATCACAGCTACATAAAGCTGTGATTAACTACCTTTCTCCAGCTGAAATGTCGACCAAGGAAGAGTGATTAGATGCTAAAGATTCGGCCAAGGCTCCAAGGAAGGACCCCTCAAGCTAGTATACCCCAAGCAATGTGCAAACAGTCTTCTTGTTAGGGAGATAAACACCAAGAGTGACTCCAAATCCTCTCCAATCAGCTGAAAACCGAGAACCCTTTTTTTGGGAGAGAGAGGACTTCGAAAATTAGCTTTTCATGTGTGTGTGAGATGTAGTAGAGTATTGGACCAGCTCTCAAGTCTTTAGTTTTCAAGAAGGTAAAAACCCTCTCATTGGAGAGGGTTGGGCGGCCAAAAGTCCCACTTGACCAAGTTTCCCTCTTAAAATTTCACTAAACAACTTTATAGATTAGTCCCTTGTAAGTTTGTACAATTAACATTTAATTATATAACTTATACACTCTTTTTATTACTTAATGTTATCTAACTAATTTAAATAACACTAAGTAATATTCTTGAACAAAATATCCTAATAAGTTGTTCCATCTCACATGCAACTTATTTAGAAAACCCATTTTCTAAATTTGGTGTTATTATTTAGTTACATGATCATATCATCAATTCAATAATTGTCGGTGATTGCAAAGCTTGTTATTGGGTATAACCCGACTTGGATCATGACATACTAACCGCATCAATGTTCTATGTGTCTTGGGCATATAGAATCTAACAGACAATTCTTAACTCTATCAAATTACTTCACCTCCCTAACCATTGATCCTACTCTGTATGAGGATCATCTGCTTGAGTTTTGGAAGACCTGCCAAGAGGTCATCATGGATGGGGAGAAGGCACTATCTGCCACAGTGCAAGGGAGGACAATCTTCATCACTGCGGCCATCATCAACACTCATTTGCAGCTGGATGATGAAGAAGGTGAGTTGTCCTTCCCTAAGGAAGCTGTCAATCATTCCTTTGAGCAGATGGGCTATGAGGGAGATTTCTCTATAAAGACCTTCAGGAAAGAGAAGGTCTCATCCCAGTGGAAATACCTACTCCATGTGGTTATCCACAGCTTGTCAAACAAGCATGGAGGGTGGGACCAGATTCCTGAGGATCTCTCCTTCATAGCGCATGAAATGGTTCAAGGGGTCAAGTTCAGGTACTCTCAATTTGTCTATACCAATTTACTTGCTAACTTGGACTCCTTAGAGTATTATATGTTTCCTAGATATGTTCAACACATTCTCAACTATGAACTGGGCTCACAGTTGAGGGAAACAGATAATATTCTTAAATTGGGACAGATGAAGCCCGACATCTTTAAAATCATGAAGAAGCCAACTGTAGGCTTCTCAGGGGTAGAAACAGCCCTTGTCCCCAAAATGTTAGAGCTCATTGCTCAAGGTGACAACCTAGCAACACAAGCTAGTGTTGAACCCACACCTTCTATCTCTCTACCACTAAAAAGGCCTTAAGTAACCCTCACATACCAAAGAAAATCCAAACGAACCCCTGCTCAAGCTATTGAGTCTGTGCAGGTCCTCATATACTCACCTTTACAGGAGGAAGTGGACACTAGAGCTCCCACTTCCCAGAGGAGCAAACCACTCCCATCTCTTCAACTATCAGGGCTGAGGTTCCTCATGCTCACCCTGATGAGCTCACAAGCCCAACAGCCTTAAGCCTTCACTCTGAGTCTCAACACTCAAGTGAACAACCTTCATGGGACAGTTACCATCCCCAACCTTTAGATCTAAATCAACCCATTCCCAACCTATCCTTCTATACTGATGAAGATTTAGGATTCAGTGAGTACCATGAGTCTCTCTTCTCTTCCCCTACTTAAAGAGAGATGAGTACTCCTGAGTCTCCTCAGTCTAGCCCACATCAGTCACCTATAACTGAGGTGGACACTTCTGAACCTGTTCAGGATGTCCATATGGAAGACGCTCTCACTTTTGCAAGTGATTACATCATTAAGACCTCAACCATGGCAACTCAGCCCACTGACATCTCAACTGAGATTGCCAGTGAGCAGAGGAAAACCAGCAGCCAAGAACCTCTAGCTGGTGGTGAGAGAGAGGACTTTGGTCCAATCATCTCATCCCCCAATGATTCTTTTGATGAAGAAGAGGGGAATCTGAAACTAATGGTGAACAAATTGTCTAAAACATGCACTTACCTAGTCTTAAAGGTCAGTCACCTTGAATCTCAGGTGACTACCTTACACAACAGGGTCAATGATCAGCAACTTGAGATTTCATATCTTAAGGAAAAACTAGTTGGGAGACCTTTAAGAAGAGCTCAACCAGGAACACAAGAATGTGTAGATGTGATTGATTTATCCTCCAGCTCACCTATGCAAGTGGGTGATGCTACCAAAAAGGGGGAGAAAGTCATTGCAGCCACAGAACTTGGGAGTTCTTCACAGAGAACAGAAACAACCCAGATTTCTCCATGCAACTTCACAGGCAACACAACCAGGTTGCTCTGTTAAGCTCTGAGAAAGATGAAAGTTTCTCAGAGATTTGACAATGTAGGGTTTGTTGAAGGATAAAACCGAGTTTAACCTTTTACACTTTCAGAAAACGCAGCGGATATGTATATATTTTAAAACATGATTTTAAAGCTGAAAATACATGTTTTATGGTGACAAATATGTGAAAGAAACAAACCCAAAACAAAAGGATCATATATGTGAATGAACAAGCTATGAACATAATCAAAGTGTACATAAAATCACAGCTACATAAAGCTGTGATTAACTACCTTTCTCCAGCTGAAATGTCGACCAAGGAAGAGTGATTAGATGCTAAAGATTCGGCCAAGGCTCCAAGGAAGGACCCCTCAAGCTAGTATACCCCAAGCAATGTGCAAACACTCTTCTTGTTAGGGAGATAAACACCAAGAGTGACTCCAAATCCTCTCCAATCAGCTGAAAACCGAGAACCCTTTTTTTGGGAGAGAGAGGACTTCAAAAATCAGCTTTTCATGTGTGTGTGAGATGATGTAGTAGAGTATTGGACTAGCTCTCAAGTCTTTAGTTTTCAAGAAGGTAAAAACCCTCTCATTGGAGAGGGTTGGGCGGCCAAAAGTCCCACTTGACCAAGTTTCCCTCTTAAAATTTCACTAAACAACTTTATAGATTAGTCCCTTGTAAGTTTGTACAATTAACATTTAATTGTATAACTTATACACTCTTTTAATTACTTAATGTTATCTAACTAACTTAAATAACACTAAGTAATATTCTTGAACAAAATATCCTAATAAGTTGTTCCATCTCACATGCAACTTATTTAGAAAACCCATTTTCTAAATTTGGTGTTATTATTTAATTACATGATCATATCATCAATTGAATAATTGTCGGTGATTGCAAAGCTTGTTATTTGGTATAACCCGACTTGGATCATGACATACTAACCGCATCAATGTTCTATGTGTCTTGGGCATATAGAATCTAACAATCTCCCACTTGCACAAGATTCATAGAAGATTGATGCAAGTAGTAAATACCTCCTAACAACGGTTTACTACCCTTAATACGCATGACTTATAGCCATTCAATATCATCATCCCATTCAAGTATCCTACTTGAAATGAATTAGGTGAATTAATCATCTATCCTTTTGTTACAGATGTCATGTCAAATCCAAGGACACAGAGTGATCATTCCTTGTTGATTTGACTTATCCAGGTCTTAGACATCTAACTCTCAACGAATAAGAGGAACAAATCCCATCTTGATTACATACGTTCCTCACAATCACCTTGTGTCACACCTGAACATAGTCTCATGTACTGCCCATTATTTCAGAACAGCGGATAACCAGATCAAGGTATGACACTTGGTGAATATCAAAACCCAATATGTATCTCAGGTCTGAGGATACCAAATGATATTCGCCTTTACTCAAAATTACTTATGATCAATCAATAAGATTCCATGTAGTAAAGTTTGAGTTGCGAGTTAGTCCAATATTCGTATCCCACAAATATCTATGAACCTTGGTAGCAACCCATTGCTCTATATTCATCCTTATGAATATCAACCAATCCAAGTTCATAATAATTTTACCTTCACACTTGTTCCCACAAGTCTGAACGACTACGGACATTTAGAGTAAGCAATTTACTCATGGATTAAACATGCTAAATAGGAAATATTAATTGAAACATTATAACCAAATAATTTTATTCAAATAATAAAGAGTTCCATATATCCAAATACAAAATTTACAGATCAAATCCAATCACTAGAATATTGAAGTCCCATGGCACAAGTATGACCTTCATGCTTTGCCTTTTCAAGGAGCTTCGTGAGAGGATCCGCAATATTCTGATCCGTGTGAACTTTGCGAATACATATCTTTCCCTTTTCAACTTCATCTCGTATGTAGTTGAATCTCCGCTCAATGTTCCTAGTCTTTTGATGAGCACGAGGTTCCTTGATTTGAGCAATCGCACCCTCGTTATCACAAAAGATCTCTAGGGGGTTCTGAATGGAAGGGACAATCCCAAGATCAGCAATGAATTTCTTCAACCATGCAGCTTCTTGAGCTGCCAATGAGGTGGTGACATATTCTGATTCTGTAATTGATAGAGCCACCACATCCTGTTTGGAGCTCTTCCATGAGATCGCTCCTCCATTCAGAATGAAAATATATCCCGATTGTGACCGAGAATCATCACGATCGGTTTGGAAACTCGCATCCGTGTAACCTTTTACAACGAGTTCCTCATCACCAGATCCATAGATTAGGAACATATCTCTTGTCCTCCTTAGGTACTTAAGTATGTTCTTAACAGCCATCCAATGACTGTTTCCAGGATTTTGCTGGTAACGACTTGTCATGCTTAAGGCGCATGACACGTCCGGTCGAGTGCATATCATTGCATAATGATGGATCCAATAGCAGATGCGTAGGGGACTGCCTTCATTTTATCTTGCTCATCCTTTGAGCTAGGACATTGAGTCGTACTCAATATCGTTCCTATTTGAATAGGTACCGTACCTTTCTTAGAGTTCTCCATCTTGAACCTTTTCAAGATTTTATCAATGTATGCGCTTTGATTTAAACCAATCAACCGCCTCGATCTATCCATGTAGATCTTTATTCCCAGAATATAGGCGGCTTCTCCAAGATCCTTAATGGAAAAACAACTTCCAAGCCAGGTTTTTACACCTTCCAAGGTTGGAATATCATTTCCAAATAGTAGTATGTCATCAACATACAATACTAGGAAAGTGATGATGCTCCCACTAGCTTTCTTATATACACAAGCTTCGTCAGCGTTCTTGATGAATCCGAATTTAATTATTTCTTCATCAAAACGATGATTCCAACTTATCGATGCTTGTTTCAATCCATAGATTGATTTCTTTAACTTGCATACTTTATGAGGATGTTTTGGATCGACAAAACCTTCAGGCTGAACCATATAGACATCTTCCTCAAGATATCCATTTAGGAAAGCGGTTTTGACATCCATTTGCCAAATCTCATAATCATAATGAGCAGCTATGGCAAACAATATCCTTATAGATTTTAGCATCGCAACAGGTGAGAAGGTTTCATCATAATCAACCCCTTGAGTTTGATTGAAACCCTTTGCTACAAGTCTAGCCTTATAAGTATCCAAGTTTCCATGCATATCGGTTTTCTTTTTGAAAACCCACTTGTTTCCAACTACTTTGGAGTTAAGAGGTGGTACAACCAAGTCCCATACTTGATTGTCATACATGGACTGCATCTCAACGCTCATGGCCTTGAGCCATTTGTCACAATCCGAATTGGACAGTGCATCATCGTAGGTGGTTGGTTCATCTGAATCTACCACATAGCATCCATCCATGAAAAACCCGTATCTTTCAGGTGGATTACTAGTTCTACCACTTCTGCGAACGTTTTGTGTGTATTGATCAACCATTTGATCATCTTCAACATCCTCATGTTGAGTGCTAGTTTCAACCAAACGTGCATCGGGTTGTGGTTCTTGATCCTCCTCAAGATCCACTGTTCTGCTGCTAGTTCCTTCCATAAGGAACTTTGCTTCTAAGAACTCACCCTTTTTGGCAACAAACACCTTTTGTTCCAGTGGATCATAGAAATAATATCCCATAGAATCTCTAGGGTATCTAACAAAGATACACTTGGTGGATCGGACTTCCAATTTGTTTGGGGTGGGAGTCTTAACATAAGCCTCACAATCCCAGACCCTTAAGTATGATAAGGATGGAACTCTTCCATGCCATATCTCAAAAGGTGTCCTTTCCACCTTTTTGGTTGGGGCCATATTAAAATACGGGCCGCGGAGAGCAAAGCGAAACCCCAAAATGATAGAGGTAATGTGCTTCTAGCCATCATAGATCGGACCATATCCAATAAGTTTCGATTCCTCCTCTCAGACACACCATTATGTTGTGGTGTTCCAGGTGGAGTGAGTTGTGAGACAATCCCACAACTCCTAAGATGATCTTGAAAGGCATCATTTAGGTATTCACCTCCTCTATTGGTGCGGAGAACTTTAATCGACTTGTTGAGTTGATTTTGTACTTCATTTTGAAAGATCTTGAACATTTCAAAACCTTCATCTTTGTGTCTTAACATGTACACATACCCATAGCGACTATAATCGTCGGTAAAGGTAATGAAGTATCTTTCACCATTCCTAGTCATTGGCTTAAAAGGACCACATACATCCGAATGTATGATTCCTAATAAATCTTTTGCCCTCTCGTTAGTTCCACTAAAGGGTGTCTTAGTCATTTTACCTTGTAAACAAGATTCACACACATCAAATGAATCACCATTACTTGTTTTTAAAAGACCATTCTTTTGTAGTGTTTGAATTCTTTTCTTGTTTATATGACCAAGACGACAATGCCAAAGATAGGTATCACGCAAATCCAACTTGAGTTTCTTGGTGTTAGTTTGATACAATGAACTATTTAAAGTATTTTCATGAACCAATTCATAAATGATGGGTTTGATAGAACACAAGAAAACAAGTTTAACCTTTTAAACTTTCTGAAAACGCAGCGGAAGATTAGCATTATAACTTTGTTTATAAGCTGAAAATCATGTCCTTATGATGACATTTAGATGTATAAAACAAACCCATAATCAAAGGATCATAATATGTGAATAAACAAGCTATGAACATATGTTAAACTACATAAAATCACAGCTACAATGAGCTGTGATTACTACCTCTTTCAGCAGCTTAAAACCGACAGAAAAGGGGAGGTTTGATGCTCAAAATCGGCCAAGACTCCAAGAAAAGAGCCCTCAAGCTTGTATACCCCAAGCCTCCTTGCAAACACCACTTCTTGCTAGGGAGATGACACTAAAAACCCACTCCAAAACCTTGCAATGCTGCTGCCTGGCCGAAAATTTAGAGAGCAAGAGTGAGGAGGAGTTTTAGTCTATTGCATGTGAAGAGATTGGAGAGAGATCAAGCAAATCAAGACAAGTTAATTTGTGTAGTGTTCAAGGTTAGATGTCCAATCACATAACAAGGGGGGGCGGCCGAAATTTGAAACCAAAAGGGTTTCCCCCTTTTTTTAATTTGAACACATACACACAAGTTAAATGGTCTTGTAACACATACAATTAACCATTTAATTGTATGTACAAGTTATATAACTTATACAATTAATCATTTAACTTATAAGTTATAATCTCTCATTATTATTTGGTGTCATCTAACCAATTTAAATAACACATCAAATAATATTATTGAACAAAATATCCTAATAAGTTGTTCCCTCTCATATGCAACTTATTTAGAAAACCCATTTTCTAAATTGGTGTAAATATTTAATTGCATGATCATATTATCAATTAAATATTAATTGGTGTTTGCTAAACTTGTTATTGGGTATAACCCGACTTGGATCATAACGTACTAACCACATCAATATTCTAAGTGTCTTGGGCACACAGAATCCTACAATCTCCCACTTGCCCAAGATTCATAGAAGATTGATGCAAGCAATAAATACCGCCTAACAACGGTTTACTACCCTTAATACGCATGACTTATAGCCATTCAATAACATCATCCCTTTCAAGTACCCTACTTGAAGTGATTTAGGTGAATCAATCATTTATCCTTTTGTTACAGATGTCATGTTAAATCCAAGAACACAGAATGATCATTCCTTGTTGATTTAACTTATCAGGCCTTAGACATCTAACTCTCAACGAATAAGAGGAACAAATTCCATCTTGACTACATACGTTTCTCACAAACACCTCGTGTCATACCTGAACATACCCTTATGTGCTGTCCACTATTTCAGGATAGTGAAGAATAAGCTCAAGGTATAATACTTGGTGAATATCAAAACCCAATATGTATCTCAGGTCGGAGGATACCAAATGATATTCGCCTTTACTCAAATTTACTTATGATCAATCAATAAGATTCCATGTAGTAAAATTTGAGATGCGGGTTAGTCCAATATTTTTATCCCACAAATATCTATGAACCTTGGTAGCAACCCATTGCTCTATATTCATCCTTATGAATATCAACCAATCCAAGTTCATAATAATCTTACCCTCACACTTGTTCCCACAAGTATGAACGACTACGGACATTTAGAGTAAACAATTTACTCATGGATAAAACATGCTAAATTGGAACATTAATTGAAACATTATAACCAAATAATTTTATTCAAATAATAAAGAGTTCCATATATCCAAATACAAAATTTACAGATCAAATCCAATCACTAGAATATCGAAGTCCCATGGCACAAGTATGACCTTCATGCTTTGCCTTTTCAAGGAGCTTCGTAAGAGGATCCGCAATGTTTTGATCCGTGTGAACTTTGCGAATACATATCTTTCCCTTTTCAACTTCATCTCATATGTAGTTGAATCTCCGCTCAATGTGCCTAGTCTTTAGATGAGCACGAGGTTCCTTGATTTGAGCAATCGCACCCTCGTTATCACAAAAGATCTCTAGGGGGTCCTGAATGGAAGGGACAACCCCTAGATCGGCAATGAATTTCTTCAACCATGCAGCTTCTTGAGCTGCCAATGAGGCGGCGACATATTCTGATTCTGTAGTTGATAGAGCCACCACATCCTGCTTGGAGCTCTTCCAAGAGACCGCTCCTTCATTCAGAATGAAAATATATCCCGATTGTGACCGAGAATCATCACGATCGGTTTGGAAACTCGCATCCGTGTAACCCTTTACAACGAGTTCCACATCACCAGATCCATAGATTAGAAACATATCTCTTGTCCTCCTTAGGTACTTAAGTATGTTCTTAACAGCCATCCAATGACTGTTTCCAGGATTTTGCCGGTAACGGCTTGTCATGCTTAAGGCGCATGACACGTCCGGTCGAGTGCATATCATCGCATACATGATGGATCCAATAGCATATGCGTATGGGATTGCCTTCATTTATCTTGCTCATCCTTTGAGCTTGGACATTGAGTCGTACTCAATATCGTTCCTCATTGAATATGTACGGTACCTTTCTTAGAGTTCTCCATCTTGAACCTCTTCAAGATCTTATCAATGTATGCACTTTGATTCAAACCAATCAACCGCCTTGATCTATCCCTACAGATCTTTATTCCCAGAATATAGGCGGCTTCAGCAAGGTCCTTGATAGAAAAACAACTTCCAAGCCAGGTTTTTACACCTTCCAAGGTTGGAATGTCATTTCCAAATAGTAGTATGTCATCAACATACAATACTAGGAAAGTTATTGTGCTCGCACTAGCCTTCTTATACACACAAGCCTCATCAGCGGTTTTGATGAAGCCAAATTTCTTTACCTCCTCATCAAAACGATGATTTCGGCTTCTAGATGCTTGTTTCAATCCATAGATTGATTTCTTTAACTTGCATACTTTATTAGGATGTTTTGGATCGACAAAACCTTCAGGCTGAACCATATAGACATCTTCCTCAAGATATCCATTTAGGAAAGCCGTTTTGACATCCATTTGCCAAATCTCATAATCATAATGAGCAGCTATGGCAAACAATATCCTTATAGACTTTAGCATCACGACAGGTGAGAAGGTTTCATCATAATCAACCCCTTGAGTTTGAGTGAAACCCTTTGCTACAAGTCTAGCTTTATAAGTATCCAAGTTTCCATGCATATCGGTTTTCTTCTTGAAAACCCACTTACTTCCAACTACCTTGCCCTTAAGAGGTGGTACAACAAGTTCCCAAACTTGATTGTCATACATGGATTGCATCTCAACGTTCATGGCCTCAAGCCATTTGTCGCAATCCAAATTGGACACTGCATCATGGTATGTGGTTGGTTCATCTGAATCTACCACATAGCATCCATCCATGAAAAATCCGTATCTTTCAGGTGGATTACTAGTTCTACCACTTCTGCGAACGTTTTGTGTGTATTGATCAACCATTTGATCATCTTCAACATCCTCATGTTGAGTGCTAGTTTCAACCAAACGTGCATTGGGTTGTGGTTCTTAATCCTCCTCAAGATCCACAGTTCTACTGCTAGTTCCTTCCATAAGGAACTTTGCTTCTAAGAACTCACCCTTTCTGGCAACAAACACCTTTTGTTCCAATGGATCATAGAAATAATATCCCATAGAATCTCTAGGATATCCAATAAAGATACACTTGGTGGATCGGACTTCCAATTTGTTTGGGGTGGGAGTCTTAACATAAGCCTCACAACCTCAGACCCTTAAGTATGATAGGGATGGAACTCTTCCATGCCATATCTCAAAAGGTGTCCTTTCCACCTTTTTGGTTGGGGCCATATTTAAAATACGGGCCGCGGAGAGCAAAGCGAAACCCCAAAATGATAGAGGTAATGTGCTTCTAGCTATCATAGATCGGACCATATCCAATAAGGTTCGATTCCTCCTCTCAGACACACCATTATGTTGTGGTGTTCCAGGTGGAGTGAGTTGTGAGACAATCCCACAACTCCTAAAATGATCTTGAAAAGCATCACTTAGGTATTCACCTCCTCTATCGTTACGGAGAACTTTAATCGACTTGTTGAGTTGGTTTTCTACTTCATTCTTGAAGATTTTGAACATTTCAAAAGCTTCATCTTTGTGCCTTAATAAGTACACATACCCATAGCGACTATAATCGTCAGCAAATGTAATGAAGTATCTTTCACCATTCCTAGTCATTGGCTTAAAAGGACCACATACATCCGAATGTATGATTCCTAATAAATCTTTTGCCCTTTCGTTAGTCCCACTAAAGGGTGCCTTAGTCATTTTTCCTTGTAATCACACACATCAACTGAATCACATTCACTTGTTTTTAAAAGACCATTCTTTTGTAGTGTTTGAATTCTTTTCTTGTTTATATGACCAAGACGACAATGCCAAAGATAGGTATCACTCAAATCCAACTTGAGTTTTTTGGTGCTAGTTTGGTATAATGAACTATTTAAAGTATATTGATGAACCAATTCATAAATACCATTAATGGGTATAGCTTTAAAATAGAACATATCATTTAAAGAAACATGAATATCATTTTCAATAAAAGATAATACATAATCATAAAGTCTTAATTGGGATACAAAAATAATGTTCCTAGTCAGACTAGGAGCATACAAAACATTCTTCAAAATAACATCCAAGCCACTTGGAAGTTTTAGGATGTAGTCCCCACGAGCTTCAACTTGGACTTTGGTTCTATTGCCCATGATGAGACTAACATCCCCTTGATTGAAGTCCCTACTTCTTGTGAACCCCTACAACAAATTGCAAATATGAGTTCCACATCCGGTATCTAATACCCATGTGTTTGAAGATGTAACATTAAGATCAATATGAATCATGTATGTTGTACCTGAGGTCTGCCCAGCATCCCTCTTTGCTTTCAACTCTTGGAGATGGACAGGACAATTTCTTGCCCAATGTCCAATCTCCCCATACTTGATGCATGGGTCATTGGTAGCAACCTTTTGCTTCTTCTCTTGTGGTTTGGGTGGTACCCTTACCACCCCTTTCCCTTTTCCCAAAACGGGTCCCTTACCCTTGGCAACCTTTGCCTTGGGTGCGGGATAAGGCCTTTTCTTGTTCCCACCTTCATTGATGGTGAGAACGGGTAAAACCCTTTTACCCATGGCCACCTCGGCCGTTTTGAGCATTGAGTGAAGCTCACCAATGCTCTTGTCCCAAGCATTCATGTTGTAGTTCAACACAAATGTCTCGAACTTCTTGGTAAGGCCATTAAGGATCAAATCCGTGGCCAATTCCTTCGAGACGGGGCAATTAAGCCTCTCGAGGCGGTCAATATGACTTTTCATCTTAAGTACATAAGATGAAACATATTGGTTGTCGTCCATACGACATGCATGGAGTGCTCGATCCGTTTCGAAGCGCTCAACCCTTGCTTGCTGTTGGAACGTTTCCTTCAGCTGAGTTATCATGTCATAAGCTCCGTGATGTTCATACTCCTTTTGGAGATCCGGAGTCATGCTCGCTAGCATGAGACAAGACACTTGGACGGAGTCCTCAATGTACTTCAACCAATCGTTGAAGGCCTCCTCATCATCCTCAGTAGGTTGATCGGGGATAGGGTCGTCTAAAACATATGACCGTCTCTCTTGCTTGAGAACGATTCTCAAGTTTCGATACCAATCAATAAAGTTGTTATGATTTAGACGTTCCTTTTGGAGGATCGCTCGTAATGATTGGTTGGACGCGGATGAGTTATCGTGATTTTCATTGTTGGTGGCCATCTACAAAATTTAACAAATGTCTATTTAGTATTTTCGATATTGCTATTTTTAATAATTAATGCCTTTTTAAGGTTATTTTTATATTAAAATCTAGAACCCAACATTACATTTAAATTGTGGTTAGGTGACTTTTATCCCACGATTTAAATTAATAAGGTGGTCAACGATTGACGGTTGCAACCATTTGCAACTTCTAGAGGTATGGGATCGACTTTAAACATCATATGTAAAGTCGGCATGTTAATCTCATCAACACCATTTGGAAACCATATTTAGGTGATCCATTTAACATGGTTTGCAAATCAAGTTATCCTACTTGCACACACGTGTGAGTTTACCCACATAAGTGGTTAGGTGACCTTTATCCCACCAATGTGGTATCCCCACCTTAAATCACAAGTTCCCTCTAAATGGTTAGGTGACCTTTATCCCAATTAGAGTTTCCAAATGACTCAAGTGTTGTGCAAAAGGACGGTGTTAAATTTGTTTGTCAAAAGTTTAGAGATTTCATAATTCTAGTTTTAGAAAACTCTATGTACTTGTATTTGCATGCTTTCAAATACAAGATACCCTATGGTTCTTTTAATAAAACCCATTTTATTATAAAATCATTAAATCATTTTAATAACCTTTTATTACATTTTAATGATTAAGAACCATCATTTTTATAACTTGTTAAGTTTGTTAATTAGTTTGTAATGCATGTCAAAATTTCAACCATACAATCAAATAACAAACATACAAACAAGCATAAGCATAAACAACCATAATGTGCATAACCTTAGCTACTATTGTGACCACACTTGTTTGCCATCACAAGTGTGGTCATTTGGTCTTTCCTAAGGGTTGAAATCAACACAAAATTGAGGTCATCATAGACCCCCACTTGAACTTACATCCATATGCTTCAAGTTCCATGTCTTTGATGTCCATCTTTGGGTCTTGATCTTGTGCATCTTCCTTTTACAAAATTGTATCATAATACATTTTTTTCTAATAAAAGAAATGCACCTAATCTATTAATTACATAATCAAATGAATAAATAATTACAACCCAAATAATAAACATAAATATTACAACCCTATTGAATGAATAAAACCAACCATTCCAATCATCCAAATCAAAAGGCCAAAGGCTAGGTTATGCACACTAACATCCAATGATCATATCATCCAAACATATAATGAAACCCCACTTAAAACCACCAAATTTCAGCCAACATAAACTGAAATTTTGGGTTTTAAACATTGTCCAAACAATCAACATTTCATAATATATATCTTTCAAGGTCTAATCACTAGCATGTGTGATATGACCTTGAAAGTTTGGGGAATCATTCATACAAAATATAGCAGCCCAAAATCAGCCTCTTTCAGTTGATAATACTTCTTTAAAACCGATTTTAAAGACTAAGAACAAGCAAGTTATCCACATAACCGGCTCTTGATGCCATTGATGGGTTTGATAGAACACAAGAAAACAAGTTTAACCTTTTAAACTTTCTGAAAACGCAGCGGAAGATTAGCATTATAACTTTGTTTATAAGCTGAAAATCATGTCCTTATGATGACATTTAGATGTATAAAACAAACCCATAATCAAAGGATCATAATATGTGAATAAACAAGCTATGAACATATGTTAAACTACATAAAATCACAGCTACAATGAGCTGTGATTACTACCTCATTCAGCAGCTTAAAACCGACAGAAAAGGGGAGGTTTGATGCTCAAAATCGGCCAAGACTCCAAGAAAAGAGCCCTCAAGCTTGTATACCCCAAGCCTCCTTGCAAACACCACTTCTTTCTAGGGAGATGACACCAAAAACCCACTCCAAAACCTTGCAATGCTGCTGCCTGGCCGAAAATTTAGAGAGCAAGAGTGAGGAGGAGTTTTTGTCTATTGCATGTGAAGAGATTGGAGAGAGATCAAGCAAATCAAGACAAGTTAAGTGTTCAAGGTTAGAGGTCCAATCACATAACAAGGGGGGGCCGAAATTTGAAACCAAAAGGGTTTCCCCCTTTTTTTAATTTGAACACATACACACAAGTTAAATGGTCTTATAACTAGACATACAATTAACCATTTAATTGTATGTACAAGTTATATAACTTATACAATTAATCATTTAACTTATAAGTTATAATCTCTCATTATTATTTAGTGTCATCTAACCAATTTAAATAACACATCAAATAATATTATTGAACAAAATATCCTAATAAGTTGTTCCCTCTCATATGCAACTTATTTAGAAAACCCATTTTCTAAATTGGTGTAAATATTTAATTGCATGATCATATCATCAATTAAATATTAATTGGTGTTTGCTAAGCTTGTTATTGGGTATAACCCGACTTGGATCATAACGTACTAACCACATCAATATTCTAAGTGTCTTGGGCACACAGAATCCTACAATAAATACCATTAATGGGAATAGCTTTAAAGTAGAACATATCATTAAAAGAAACATGAATATCTTTTTCAACAAATGATAATACATATCCAAATTGTTTTAACAGGGCTACAGAGATAATATTCCTAGTCAAACTAGGAGCATACAAAACATTGTTCCAAATTACTTCCAAACCATTTGGAAGTTTCAAGATGTAGTCACCACGGGCTTCAACTTGAACTTTACCCCCATTGCCCATGTAGAGGCTAACATCCCCTTTCTTGAAGTCACTACTTCTTCTGAACCCCTGCAACAAATTGCAAATGTGAGTTCCACATCCGGTATCTAATACCCATGTGTTAGAGGATGTCATGTTTAAATCAATATGGATCATGTATATTGTACCTGAGGTTTGCCCAGCATCCCTCTTTGCTTCCAACTCTTGGAGATGGACGGGACAATTTCTTGCCCAATGTCCAATCTCCCCACACTTGAAGCATGGGTCATTAGTAGCAACCTTTTGCTTCTTCTCCTGTGGTTTGGGTGGCACCCTTACCACCCCTTTCCCTTTTCCCCATACGGGTCCCTTGCCCTTGGCAACCTTTGCCTTGGGTGTGGGATGAGGCCTTTTCTTGTTCCCACCTTCATTGATGGTGAGAACGGGTAAAACCCTTTTACCCATGGCTGCCTCGGCCGTTTTGAGCATTGAGTGAAGTTCACCAATGCTTTTGTCCCAAGCATTCATGTTGTAATTCAACACGAATGTCTCGAACTTCTTGGCAAGGCCATTGAGGATCAAATCCGTGGCCAATTCCTTCGAGACAGGACAATTAAGCCTTTCGAGGCGGTCAATGTTGCTTTTCATCTTAAGTACATAAGATGAAACCGATTGGTTGTCGTCCATACGACATGCATGGAGTGCTCGAACCGTTTCGAAGCGCTCAACCCTTGCTTGCTGTTGGAACGTTTCCTTCAGCTGGGTTATCATGTCATAAGCTCCGTGATGTTCATACTCCTTTTGGAGATCCGGAGTCATGCTCGCTAGCATGAGACAAGACACTTGGACGGAGTCCTCAGTGTACTTTAGCCAATCGTTATAGGCCTCCTCATCATCCTCAGAAGGTTGATCGGGGATAGGGTCGTCTAAAATATATGATCGTCTTTCTTGCTTGAGAACGATTCTCAAGTTTCGATACCAATCAATGAAATTATTATGATTTAGACGTTCCTAATGAAGAATCGCTCGCAATGATTGGGCGGACGCGGATGAATTATCATGATTATCATTATTGGTGGCCATCTACAAAATATAACAAAGATCTATTTTAGTATTTTCGATATTGCTATTTTAAATAATTAATACCTTTTAAGGTCATTTTTATATTAAAATCTAGAACCCAACATTACATTTAAATTGTGATTAGGTGACCTTTATCCCACGATTTAAATTAATAAGGTGGTCAACGATTGACGGTCGCAACCATTTGCAACTTCTAGAGGTATGGGATCGACTTTAAACATCATATGTAAAGTCGGCATGTTAATCCCATCAACACCATTTGGAAACCATATTGTAGGTGATCCATTTAACATGGTTTGCAAATCAAGTTACCCTACTTGCACACACGTATGAGTTTACCCACATAAGTGGTTAGGTGACCTTTATCCCACCAATATGGTATCCCCACCTTAAGTCACAAGTTCCCTCTAAATGATTAGGTGACCTTTATCCCATTAAGAGTTTCTAAATGACTCAAGTGTTGTGCAAAAGGACGGTGTGGACAAAAGTTTAGAGATTTCATAATTCTAGTTTAGAAAACTCTATGTACTTGTATTTGCATGCTTTTAAATACAAGATACCCTATAGTTCTTTTAATAAAACCCATTTTATTATAAAATCAGTAATCCTTTTAATAACCATTTATTAACACTTAATGATTAAGAACCATTTTATATTAGCTTGTTAAGATCATTTTTATTGAGATTGTTTATCATATCCAAATATCATACAATCATTTATAAAACCACAATCAAACAAGCATAATATAAACAACCATAATGTGCATAACCATAGCTACTATTGTGACCACACTTGTTTACCATCACAAGTGTGGTCATTTGGTTTTTCTTAAGGGTTGAATACAACACAAAATTGAGGTCTTCATAGACCCCCACTTGAACTTGCATCCATATGCTTCAAGTCCTTCTTTTGTGTCTTCCTCTTGTGCTTCCTTCCCGAGCATCTTCTTTTACAAAATATATATCCTAATACATATTTTCTAGTAAAAGGAAATTACTCCTAATCTATTATTACATCCCAATGAATAAATAGACAAAATACATTTTAAACAAAGCACAAATTAATATACAACCCCATTGAATGAATATAATCAAATAAATACATTCAATCCAAACCAAACAACACAAGGTCTAAGCTAGGTTATGCACCAATATGAACATACATCATATCATCCAAAAATAACTATGAATCCCCTCCAAACCCACGAATTTTCAGCCAACATAAACTGAAAATTTCGGGTTTAGATATTGTCCAAACAACACAACATATCAACATACATATCTTTCAAGGTTTAATCACAAGCATGTGTAATATAACCTTGAAAGTTGGGGATTCAACAAAACAGAATATAGCAGCCCTTAAAAGGGTTATAAAGTCCCATAAAACAATTATAAAGGACAAGAACAAGCAAGCTATCCACATAACCGGCTCTTGATGCCATTGTAGGGTTTGTTGAAGGATAAAACCGAGTTTAACCTTTTACACTTTCAGAAAACTCAGCGGATATGTATATAATTTAAAACATGATTTTAAAGCTGAAAATACATGTTTTATGGTGACAAATATGTGAAAGAAACAAACCCAAAACAAAAGGATCATATATGTGAATGAACAAGCTATGAACATAATGAAAGTGTACATAAAATCACAGCTACATAAAGCTGTGATTAACTACCTTTCTCCAGCTGAAATGTCGACCAAGGAAGAGTGATTAGATGCTAAAGATTCGGCCAAGGCTCCAAGGAAGGACCCCTCAAGCTAGTATACCCCAAGCAATGTGCAAACAGTCTTCTTGTTAGGGAGATAAACACCAAGAGTGACTCCAAATCCTCTCCAATCAGCTGAAAACCGAGAACCCTTTTTTTGGGAGAGAGAGGACTTCGAAAATTAGCTTTTCATGTGTGTGTGAGATGTAGTAGAGTATTGGACCAGCTCTCAAGTCTTTAGTTTTCAAGAAGGTAAAAACCCTCTCATTGGAGAGGGTTGGGCGGCCAAAAGTCCCACTTGACCAAGTTTCCCTCTTAAAATTTCACTAAACAACTTTATAGATTAGTCCCTTGTAAGTTTGTACAATTAACATTTAATTATATAACTTATACACTCTTTTTATTACTTAATGTTATCTAACTAATTTAAATAACACTAAGTAATATTCTTGAACAAAATATCCTAATAAGTTGTTCCATCTCACATGCAACTTATTTAGAAAACCCATTTTCTAAATTTGGTGTTATTATTTAGTTACATGATCATATCATCAATTCAATAATTGTCGGTGATTGCAAAGCTTGTTATTGGGTATAACCCGACTTGGATCATGACATACTAACCGCATCAATGTTCTATGTGTCTTGGGCATATAGAATCTAACAGACAATTCTTAACTCTATCAAATTACTTCACCTCCCTAACCATTGATCCTACTCTGTATGAGGATCATCTGCTTGAGTTTTGGAAGACCTGCCAAGAGGTCATCATGGATGGGGAGAAGGCACTATCTGCCACAGTGCAAGGGAGGACAATCTTCATCACTGCAGCCATCATCAACACTCATTTGCAGCTGGATGATGAAGAAGGTGAGTTGTCCTTCCCTAAGGAAGCTGTCAATCATTCCTTTGAGCAGATGGGCTATGAGGGAGATTTCTCTATAAAGACCTTCAGGAAAGAGAAGGTCTCATCCCAGTGGAAATACCTACTCCATGTGGTTATCCACAGCTTGTCAAACAAGCATGGAGGGTGGGACCAGATTCCTGAGGATCTCTCCTTCATAGCGCATGAAATGGTTCAAGGGGTCAA
This sequence comes from Flaveria ramosissima, assembly GCA_025215565.1. NCBI lineage: Eukaryota > Viridiplantae > Streptophyta > Magnoliopsida > Asterales > Asteraceae > Flaveria > Flaveria ramosissima. Next base: position 40,844,385 of record CM046036.1, read on the forward strand.
GTTCAGGTACTCTCAATTTGTCTATACCAATTTACTTGCTAACTTGGACTCCTTAGAGTATTATATGTTTCCTAGATATGTTCAACACATTCTCAACTATGAACTGGGCTCACAGTTGAGGGAAACAGATAATATTCTTAAATTGGGACAGATGAAGCCCGACATCTTTAAAATCATGAAGAAGCCAACTGTAGGCTTCTCAGGGGTAGAAACAGCCCTTGTCCCCAAAATGTTAGAGCTCATTGCTCAAGGTGACAACCTAGCAACACAAGCTAGTGTTGAACCCACACCTTCTATCTCTCTACCACTAAAAAGGCCTTAAGTAACCCTCACATACCAAAGAAAATCCAAACGAACCCCTGCTCAAGCTATTGAGTCTGTGCAGGTCCTCATATACTCACCTTTACAGGAGGAAGTGGACACTAGAGCTCCCACTTCCCAGAGGAGCAAACCACTCCCATCTCTTCAACTATCAGGGCTGAGGTTCCTCATGCTCACCCTGATGAGCTCACAAGCCCAACAGCCTTAAGCCTTCACTCTGAGTCTCAACACTCAAGTGAACAACCTTCATGGGACAGTTACCATCCCCAACCTTTAGATCTAAATCAACCCATTCCCAACCTATCCTTCTATACTGATGAAGATTTAGGATTCAGTGAGTACCATGAGTCTCTCTTCTCTTCCCCTACTTAAAGAGAGATGAGTACTCCTGAGTCTCCTCAGTCTAGCCCACATCAGTCACCTATAACTGAGGTGGACACTTCTGAACCTGTTCAGGATGTCCATATGGAAGACGCTCTCACTTTTGCAAGTGATTACATCATTAAGACCTCAACCATGGCAACTCAGCCCACTGACATCTCAACTGAGATTGCCAGTGAGCAGAGGAAAACCAGCAGCCAAGAACCTCTAGCTGGTGGTGAGAGAGAGGACTTTGGTCCAATCATCTCATCCCCCAATGATTCTTTTGATGAAGAAGAGGGGAATCTGAAACTAATGGTGAACAAATTGTCTAAAACATGCACTTACCTAGTCTTAAAGGTCAGTCACCTTGAATCTCAGGTGACTACCTTACACAACAGGGTCAATGATCAGCAACTTGAGATTTCATATCTTAAGGAAAAACTAGTTGGGAGACCTTTAAGAAGAGCTCAACCAGGAACACAAGAATGTGTAGATGTGATTGATTTATCCTCCAGCTCACCTATGCAAGTGGGTGATGCTACCAAAAAGGGGGAGAAAGTCATTGCAGCCACAGAACTTGGGAGTTCTTCACAGAGAATAGACATTGAGGACTCACCATCCTCACTTGCAATTGTGCATTCTCAGCAACTTCCTCAAGTTCACATTAATATGGACACTATAGACTCTATCATCAGGAGTCTCTTTGAGGAAGGTATACCAAGGGCTGTGTCATCCCCACCTCAAGGAACTTCAAACTACATCATAAGGTGGAGGTATGATGTTGATAGAAGAGCCCTTATTCTTCACAGAGTTCAAGGGCAACAAGAAGTATTTGACTTTCAAAATTTGAACTTCTATGATGGTCTGGATCTAGTCAATATGCCACTTGTCAACCCAAGCAACTCAAGACAAGCTGACAGATTGGCTCAAAGAATCCAAGACAGGATCACTGCAGAGTTTAGCTTAAGAAGGAGACTTTGGCAATCGGGTAATGCCATCGGTCAACTGGATGTTGAGGTGGACCCTAAGATTAGTTTCATAGGGGAAACCTTGACTGAAGGCCCAGTGGCAGGACCTGAGACCCCTGTCTCATCATCATCAACTGCTACAGAGATCCACATTCCCTTTGAGACACCTGCTGGTGATGGTGTTTCTCAGCCTCTCTCTGGCTAGAGCATGGATGCTACACCAAGCAATGAAGGCCAAACCTCTATCCACCCTGAGTCACAAAGGTCTGTGGGTGACAAAGGGAAAAGGATTTTGACTCCTGAGGAAATTGAGGAGGAAGAGAGAGGAAGAGGAAGCTAAGGGGAGAAAGTTCCTCTAGGTCTTCAGGTTTTATGCAAGCTGCAATCAGGGCTGCCCCCAGACCAAATACTCAAGAATGATGAGTTGAGGGCAGTCAGGATTACTTACCTGCAGACCAGGAACTATGACATTGATGAAATCATTTCTCTCCCCTCAGAACAACTAAATGAACTGGCTGACATGGAAGTGTCAAGAGAGATGAAAGAAAAAGAGGATGCAAGGTTACTTCTCCAATTCAAAGAGGAGAAGAGACAGAAAAGACTCTACAAGCATGCTCCTACTCTTTCCCCAGTTCAAGAAAGCCCTGTACAAGAAGATGTGGTTCAACAAGAACCTCAGGTAGACAAAGAAGAAGATAGGATCAAAATAATCAACTACCTGAGTGCCACAGGCTTCTATCAGGCAGATGCACTTCTTCCCTTGTCCTATGACTTTGTTGAGTTTGAGTACTTAAAACAACTTGAGCTTGAGTTAGTCAAGGAGAGAAAGACAACTAAGAAGAAGCTAAGGGAAGAAGCTGCAAAGTCAAGAGCCTTCATCCAAAAGAGTCTGAAGAAGTCTGCTGACAGACAAAGGATGATGAGCTTCTTGAAGCTGTATG